>OY720154.1:44191777-45518741 GCA_963082725.1 Pedicia rivosa | reverse complement strand
TTCATTTTCTCTACTCACAACAGACAGATTTCCTTAAAATTTTCACATAATCTTTGGCTAACTTCAAACTAATATAATTAAAAATTTTAAAGAGATCTGTCTGTTGTGAGGAGAGAAAATTGAATAAAACCAAAGCCATTACATAAATCAAACCATCATTTTATCATCATTTTAGTATTGCTTTGGTTTAATTTTCTCTACTCACAAGAGACAGATTTCCTTGAAATTTTCACAGAATCTTTGGCTAACTTCAAACTAATATAATTAAAAATTTCAAAGAGATCTGTCTATTGTGAGCAGAGAAAATTGAATGAAACCAAAGCCATTACATAAATCAAACAATCATTTTATCATCATTTTAGTATTGCTTTGGTTTAATTTTCTCTACTCACAAAAGACAGATTTCCTTGAAATTTTCACAGAATCTTTGGCTAACTTCAAACTAATATAATTAAAAATTTCAAAGAGATCTGTCTATTGTGAGCAGAGAAAATTTAATGAAACCAAAGCTATTACATAAATCAAACCATCATTTTATCATATATTTAGTATGGTTGTTTCATTTTCTCTACTCACAACAGACAGATTTCCTTGAAATTTTCACAGAATCTTTGGCTAACTTCAAACTAATATAATTAAAAATTTTAAAGAGATCTGTCTGTTGTGAGGAGAGAAAATTGAATAAAACCAAAGCCATTACATAAATCAAACCATCATTTTATCATCATTTTAGTATTGCTTTGGTTTAATTTTCTCTACTCACAAGAAACAGATTTCCTTGAAATTTTCACAGAATCTTTGGCTAACTTCAAACTAATATAATTAAAAATTTCAAAGAGATCTGTTTATTGTGAGCAGAGAAAATTGAATAAAACCAAAGCTATTACATGAACCAAATCATCATTTTATCATATATTTAGTATGGTGGTTTCATTTTCTCTACTCACAACAGACAGATTTCCTTGAAATTTTCACAGAATCTTTGGCTAACTTTAAACTAATAAAATTAAAAATTTCAAAGAGATCTGTTTATTGTGAGCAGAGAAAATTGAATGAAACCATCTCTTAGACTAAAAGTGTATTTAAAAAACCTCAATAAAAAAATTTTTATCTTGACATATCCATGCATATCTTGGAAACTAAAATTTTATTTGAAAAAAAAAATTCAAATCCAGTTTAAGCATCTAAAACTAAATTCGATTGTAATTAAAAAACCTTAATAAAAAATTTTTATCTTGACATATTGTTGCATATCTCTTAGACTAAAATTGTATTTAAAAAACCTCAATAAAAAAAATTTTATCTTGACATATCCATGCATATCTTTGAAAATAAAATTTTATTTGAAAAAAAAAATTCAAATCCAGTTTAAGCATTTAAAACTAAATTCGATTGTATTTAAAAAACTTTAATAAAAAATTTTTATCTTGACATATTCATGCATATCTCTTAGACTAATAAAACCAAAGCCATTACATAAATCAAACCATCATTTTAGTATTGCTTTGGTTTAATTTTCTCTACTCACAACAAACAGATTCCCTTGAAATTTTCACAGAATCTTTGGCTTACTTCAAACTAATATAATTAAAATTTTTAAAGAGATCTGTTTGTTGTGAGAAGAGAAAATTGAATAAAACCAAAGCCATTACATAAATCAAACCATCATTTTATCATCATTTTAGTATTGCTTTGGTTTAATTATCTCTACTCACAAGAGACAGATTTCCTTGAAATTTTCACAGAATCTTTGGCTAACTTCAAACTAATATAATTAAAAATTTCAAAGAGATCTGTCTATTGTGAGCAGAGAAAATTGAATGAAACCAAAGCTATTACATAAATCAAACCATCATTTTATCATATATTTAGTATGGTGGTTTCATTTTCTCTACTCACAACAGACAGATTTCCTTAAAATTTTCACATAATCTTTGGCTAACTTCAAACTAATATAATTAAAAATTTTAAAGAGATCTGTCTGTTGTGAGGAGAGAAAATTGAATAAAACCAAAGCCATTACATAAATCAAACCATCATTTTATCATCATTTTAGTATTGCTTTGGTTTAATTTTCTCTACTCACAAGAGACAGATTTCCTTGAAATTTTCACAGAATCTTTGGCTAACTTCAAACTAATATAATTAAAAATTTCAAAGAGATCTGTCTATTGTGAGCAGAGAAAATTGAATGAAACCAAAGCCATTACATAAATCAAACAATCATTTTATCATCATTTTAGTATTGCTTTGGTTTAATTTTCTCTACTCACAAAAGACAGATTTCCTTGAAATTTTCACAGAATCTTTGGCTAACTTCAAACTAATATAATTAAAAATTTCAAAGAGATCTGTCTATTGTGAGCAGAGAAAATTTAATGAAACCAAAGCTATTACATAAATCAAACCATCATTTTATCATATATTTAGTATGGTTGTTTCATTTTCTCTACTCACAACAGACAGATTTCCTTGAAATTTTCACAGAATCTTTGGCTAACTTCAAACTAATATAATTAAAAATTTTAAAGAGATCTGTCTGTTGTGAGGAGAGAAAATTGAATAAAACCAAAGCCATTACATAAATCAAACCATCATTTTATCATCATTTTAGTATTGCTTTGGTTTAATTTTCTCTACTCACAAGAAACAGATTTCCTTGAAATTTTCACAGAATCTTTGGCTAACTTCAAACTAATATAATTAAAAATTTTAAAGAGATCTGTCTATTGTGAGCAGAGAAAATTTAATGAAACCAAAGCTATTACATAAATCAAACCATCATTTTATCATATATTTAGTATGGTTGTTTCATTTTCTCTACTCACAACAGACAGATTTCCTTGAAATTTTCACAGAATCTTTGGCTAACTTCAAACTAATATAATTAAAATTTTTAAAGATATCTGTCTGTTGTGAGGAGAGAAAATTGAATAAAACCAAAGCCATTACATAAATCAAACCATCATTTTATCATCATTTTAGTATTGCTTTGGTTTAATTTTCTCTACTCACAAGAGACAGATTTCCTTGAAATTTTCACAGAATCTTTGGCTAACTTCAAACTAATATAATTAAAAATTTCAAAGAGATCTGTTTATTGTGAGCAGAGAAAATTGAATGAAACCATCTCTTAGACTAAAAGTGTATTTAAAAAACCTCAATAAAAAAATTTTTATCTTGACATATCCATGCATATCTTGGAAACTAAAATTTTATTTGAAAAAAAAAAATTCAAATCCAGTTTAAGCATCTAAAACTAAATTCGATTGTAATTAAAAAACCTTAATAAAAAATTTTTATCTTGACATATTGTTGCATATCTCTTAGACTAAAATTGTATTTAAAAAACCTCAATAAAAAAAATTTTATCTTGACATATCCATGCATATCTTTGAAAATAAAATTTTATTTGAAAAAAAAAATTCAAATCCAGTTTAAGCATTTAAAACTAAATTCGATTGTATTTAAAAAACTTTAATAAAAAATTTTTATCTTGACATATTCATGCATATCTCTTAGACTAATAAAACCAAAGCCATTACATAAATCAAACCATCATTTTAGTATTGCTTTCGTTTAATTTTCTCTACTCACAACAAACAGATTCCCTTGAAATTTTCACAGAATCTTTGGCTTACTTCAAACTAATATAATTAAAATTTTTAAAGAGATCTGTTTGTTGTGAGAAGAGAAAATTGAATAAAACCAAAGCCATTACATAAATCAAACCATCATTTTATCATCATTTTAGTATTGCTTTGGTTTAATTATCTCTACTCACAAGAGACAGATTTCCTTGAAATTTTCACAGAATCTTTGGCTAACTTCAAACTAATATAATTAAAAATTTCAAAGAGATCTGTCTATTGTGAGCAGAGAAAATTGAATGAAACCAAAGCTATTACATAAATCAAACCATCATTTTATCATATATTTAGTATGGTGGTTTCATTTTCTCTACTCACAACAGACAGATTTCCTTAAAATTTTCACATAATCTTTGGCTAACTTCAAACTAATATAATTAAAAATTTTAAAGAGATCTGTCTGTTGTGAGGAGAGAAAATTGAATAAAACCAAAGCCATTACATAAATCAAACCATCATTTTATCATCATTTTAGTATTGCTTTGGTTTAATTTTCTCTACTCACAAGAGACAGATTTCCTTGAAATTTTCACAGAATCTTTGGCTAACTTCAAACTAATATAATTAAAAATTTCAAAGAGATCTGTCTATTGTGAGCAGAGAAAATTGAATGAAACCAAAGCCATTACATAAATCAAACAATCATTTTATCATCATTTTAGTATTGCTTTGGTTTAATTTTCTCTACTCACAAAAGACAGATTTCCTTGAAATTTTCACAGAATCTTTGGCTAACTTCAAACTAATATAATTAAAAATTTCAAAGAGATCTGTCTATTGTGAGCAGAGAAAATTTAATGAAACCAAAGCTATTACATAAATCAAACCATCATTTTATCATATATTTAGTATGGTTGTTTCATTTTCTCTACTCACAACAGACAGATTTCCTTGAAATTTTCACAGAATCTTTGGCTAACTTCAAACTAATATAATTAAAAATTTTAAAGAGATCTGTCTGTTGTGAGGAGAGAAAATTGAATAAAACCAAAGCCATTACATAAATCAAACCATCATTTTATCATCATTTTAGTATTGCTTTGGTTTAATTTTCTCTACTCACAAGAAACAGATTTCCTTGAAATTTTCACAGAATCTTTGGCTAACTTCAAACTAATATAATTAAAAATTTCAAAGAGATCTGTTTATTGTGAGCAGAGAAAATTGAATAAAACCAAAGCTATTACATGAACCAAATCATCATTTTATCATATATTTAGTATGGTGGTTTCATTTTCTCTACTCACAACAGACAGATTTCCTTGAAATTTTCACAGAATCTTTGGCTAACTTTAAACTAATAAAATTAAAAATTTCAAAGAGATCTGTTTATTGTGAGCAGAGAAAATTGAATGAAACCATCTCTTAGACTAAAAGTGTATTTAAAAAACCTCAATAAAAAAATTTTTATCTTGACATATCCATGCATATCTTGGAAACTAAAATTTTATTTGAAAAAAAAAATTCAAATCCAGTTTAAGCATCTAAAACTAAATTCGATTGTAATTAAAAAACCTTAATAAAAAATTTTTATCTTGACATATTGTTGCATATCTCTTAGACTAAAATTGTATTTAAAAAACCTCAATAAAAAAAATTTTATCTTGACATATCCATGCATATCTTTGAAAATAAAATTTTATTTGAAAAAAAAAATTCAAATCCAGTTTAAGCATTTAAAACTAAATTCGATTGTATTTAAAAAACTTTAATAAAAAATTTTTATCTTGACATATTCATGCATATCTCTTAGACTAATAAAACCAAAGCCATTACATAAATCAAACCATCATTTTAGTATTGCTTTGGTTTAATTTTCTCTACTCACAACAAACAGATTCCCTTGAAATTTTCACAGAATCTTTGGCTTACTTCAAACTAATATAATTAAAATTTTTAAAGAGATCTGTTTGTTGTGAGAAGAGAAAATTGAATAAAACCAAAGCCATTACATAAATCAAACCATCATTTTATCATCATTTTAGTATTGCTTTGGTTTAATTATCTCTACTCACAAGAGACAGATTTCCTTGAAATTTTCACAGAATCTTTGGCTAACTTCAAACTAATATAATTAAAAATTTCAAAGAGATCTGTCTATTGTGAGCAGAGAAAATTGAATGAAACCAAAGCTATTACATAAATCAAACCATCATTTTATCATATATTTAGTATGGTGGTTTCATTTTCTCTACTCACAACAGACAGATTTCCTTAAAATTTTCACATAATCTTTGGCTAACTTCAAACTAATATAATTAAAAATTTTAAAGAGATCTGTCTGTTGTGAGGAGAGAAAATTGAATAAAACCAAAGCCATTACATAAATCAAACCATCATTTTATCATCATTTTAGTATTGCTTTGGTTTAATTTTCTCTACTCACAAGAGACAGATTTCCTTGAAATTTTCACAGAATCTTTGGCTAACTTCAAACTAATATAATTAAAAATTTCAAAGAGATCTGTCTATTGTGAGCAGAGAAAATTGAATGAAACCAAAGCCATTACATAAATCAAACAATCATTTTATCATCATTTTAGTATTGCTTTGGTTTAATTTTCTCTACTCACAAAAGACAGATTTCCTTGAAATTTTCACAGAATCTTTGGCTAACTTCAAACTAATATAATTAAAAATTTCAAAGAGATCTGTCTATTGTGAGCAGAGAAAATTTAATGAAACCAAAGCTATTACATAAATCAAACCATCATTTTATCATATATTTAGTATGGTTGTTTCATTTTCTCTACTCACAACAGACAGATTTCCTTGAAATTTTCACAGAATCTTTGGCTAACTTCAAACTAATATAATTAAAAATTTTAAAGAGATCTGTCTGTTGTGAGGAGAGAAAATTGAATAAAACCAAAGCCATTACATAAATCAAACCATCATTTTATCATCATTTTAGTATTGCTTTGGTTTAATTTTCTCTACTCACAAGAAACAGATTTCCTTGAAATTTTCACAGAATCTTTGGCTAACTTCAAACTAATATAATTAAAAATTTTAAAGAGATCTGTCTATTGTGAGCAGAGAAAATTTAATGAAACCAAAGCTATTACATAAATCAAACCATCATTTTATCATATATTTAGTATGGTTGTTTCATTTTCTCTACTCACAACAGACAGATTTCCTTGAAATTTTCACAGAATCTTTGGCTAACTTCAAACTAATATAATTAAAATTTTTAAAGATATCTGTCTGTTGTGAGGAGAGAAAATTGAATAAAACCAAAGCCATTACATAAATCAAACCATCATTTTATCATCATTTTAGTATTGCTTTGGTTTAATTTTCTCTACTCACAAGAGACAGATTTCCTTGAAATTTTCACAGAATCTTTGGCTAACTTCAAACTAATATAATTAAAAATTTCAAAGAGATCTGTTTATTGTGAGCAGAGAAAATTGAATGAAACCATCTCTTAGACTAAAAGTGTATTTAAAAAACCTCAATAAAAAAATTTTTATCTTGACATATCCATGCATATCTTGGAAACTAAAATTTTATTTGAAAAAAAAAAATTCAAATCCAGTTTAAGCATCTAAAACTAAATTCGATTGTAATTAAAAAACCTTAATAAAAAATTTTTATCTTGACATATTGTTGCATATCTCTTAGACTAAAATTGTATTTAAAAAACCTCAATAAAAAAAATTTTATCTTGACATATCCATGCATATCTTTGAAAATAAAATTTTATTTGAAAAAAAAAATTCAAATCCAGTTTAAGCATTTAAAACTAAATTCGATTGTATTTAAAAAACTTTAATAAAAAATTTTTATCTTGACATATTCATGCATATCTCTTAGACTAATAAAACCAAAGCCATTACATAAATCAAACCATCATTTTAGTATTGCTTTCGTTTAATTTTCTCTACTCACAACAAACAGATTCCCTTGAAATTTTCACAGAATCTTTGGCTTACTTCAAACTAATATAATTAAAATTTTTAAAGAGATCTGTTTGTTGTGAGAAGAGAAAATTGAATAAAACCAAAGCCATTACATAAATCAAACCATCATTTTATCATCATTTTAGTATTGCTTTGGTTTAATTATCTCTACTCACAAGAGACAGATTTCCTTGAAATTTTCACAGAATCTTTGGCTAACTTCAAACTAATATAATTAAAAATTTCAAAGAGATCTGTTTATTGTGAGCAGAGAAAATTGAATGAAACCAAAGCTATTACATGAACCAAACCATCATTTTATCATATATTTAGTATGGTGGTTTCATTTTCTCTACTCACAACAGACAGATTTCCTTGAAATTTTCACAGAATCTTTCGCTAACTTCAAACTAATATAATTAAAAATTTCAAAGAGATCTGTCTATTGTGAGCAGAGAAAATTTAATGAAACCAAAGCTATTACATAAATCAAACCATCATTTTATCATATATTTAGTATGGTTGTTTCATTTTCTCTACTCACAACAGACAGATTTCCTTAAAATTTTTACAGAATCTTTGGCTAACTTCAAACTAATATAATTAAAATTTTTAAAGAGATCTGTCTGTTGTGAGGAGAGAAAATTGAATAAAACCAAAGCCATTACATAAATCAAACCATCATTTTATCATCATTTTAGTATTGCTTTGGTTTAATTTTCTCTACTCACAAGAGACAGATTTCCTTGAAATTTTCACAGAATCTTTGGCTAACTTCAAACTAATATAATTAAAAATTTCAAAGAGATCTGTCTATTGTGAGCAGAGAAAATTGAATGAAACCAAAGCCATTACATAAATCAAACCATCATTTTATCATCATTTTAGTATTGCTTTGGTTTAATTTTCTCTACTCACAAGAGACAGATTTCCTTGAAATTTTCACAGAATCTTTGGCTAACTTCAAACTAATATAATTAAAAATTTCAAAGAGATCTGTCTATTGTGAGCAGAGAAAATTGAATGAAACCAAAGCTATTACATGAACCAAACCATCATTTTATCATATATTTAGTATGGTGGTTTCATTTTCTCTACTCACAACAGACAGATTTCCTTGAAATTTTCACATAATCTTTGGCTAACTTCAAACTAATATAATTAAATTTTTTAAAGAGATCTGTCTGTTGTGAGGAGAGAAAATTGAATAAAACCAAAGCCATTACATATATCAAACCATCATTTTATCATCATTTTAGTATTGCTTTGGTTTAATTTTCTCTACTCACAAGAGACAGATTTCCTTGAAATTTTCACAGAATCTTTGGCTAACTTCAAACTAATATAATTAAAAATTTCAAAGAGATCTGTCTATTGTGAGCAGAGAAAATTGAATGAAACCAAAGCCATTACATAAATCAAACAATCATTTTATCATCATTTTAGTATTGCTTTGGTTTAATTTTCTCTACTCACAAAAGACAGATTTCCTTGAAATTTTCACAGAATCTTTGGCTAACTTCAAACTAATATAATTAAAAATTTCAAAGAGATCTGTCTATTGTGAGCAGAGAAAATTTAATGAAACCAAAGCTATTACATAAATCAAACCATCATTTTATCATATATTTAGTATGGTTGTTTCATTTTCTCTACTCACAACAGACAGATTTCTTTGAAATTTTCACAGAATCTTTGGCTAATTTCAAACTAATATAATTAAAAATTTTAAAGAGATCTGTCTGTTGTGAGGAGAGAAAATTGAATAAAACCAAAGCCATTACATAAATCAAACCATCATTTTATCATCATTTTAGTATTGCTTTGGTTTAATTTTCTCTACTCACAAGAGACAGATTTCCTTGAAATTCTCACAGAATCTTTGGCTAACTTCAAACTAATATAATTAAAAATTTCAAAGAGATCTGTCTATTGTGAGCAGAGAAAATTTAATGAAACCAAAGCTATTACATGAACCAAACCATCATTTTATCATATATTTAGTATGGTTGTTTCATTTTCTCTACTCACAAGAGACAGATTTCCTTGAAATTTTCACAGAATCTTTGGCTAACTTCAAACTAATATAATTAAAAATTTCAAAGAGATCTGTCTATTGTGAGCAGAGAAAATTGAATGAAACCAAAGCCATTACATAAATCAAACAATCATTTTATCATCATTTTAGTATTGCTTTGGTTTAATTTTCTCTACTCACAAAAGACAGATTTCCTTGAAATTTTCACAGAATCTTTGGCTAACTTCAAACTAATATAATTAAAAATTTCAAAGAGATCTGTCTATTGTGAGCAGAGAAAATTTAATGAAACCAAAGCCATTACATAAATCAAACCATCATTTTATCATCATTTTAGTATTGCTTTGGTTTAATTTTCTCTACTCACAAGAGACAGATTTCCTTGAAATTTTCACAGAATCTTTGGCTAACTTCAAACTAATATAATTAAAAATTTCAAAGAGATCTGTCTATTGTGAGCAGAGAAAATTGAATGAAACCAAAGCCATTACATAAATCAAACAATCATTTTATCATCATTTTAGTATTGCTTTGGTTTAATTTTCTCTACTCACAAAAGACAGATTTCCTTGAAATTTTCACAGAATCTTTGGCTAACTTCAATCTAATATAATTAAAAATTTCAAAGAGATCTATCTATTGTGAGCAGAGAAAATTTAATGAAACCAAAGCTATTACATAAATCAAACCATCATTTTATCATATATTTAGTATGGTTGTTTCATTTTCTCTACTCACAACAGACAGATTTCCTTGAAATTTTCACAGAATCTTTGGCTAACTTCAAACTAATATAATTAAAATTTTTAAAGAGATCTGTCTGTTGTGAGGAGAGAAAATTGAATAAAACCAAAGCCATTACATAAATCAAACCATCATTTTATCATCATTTTAGTATTGCTTTGGTTTAATTTTCTCTACTCACAAGAGACAGATTTCCTTGAAATTTTCACAGAATCTTTGGCTAACTTCAAACTAATATAATTAAAAATTTCAAAGAGATCTGTCTATTGTGAGCAGAGAAAATTGAATGAAACCAAAGCCATTACATAAATCAAACAATCATTTTATCATCATTTTAGTATTGCTTTGGTTTAATTTTCTCTACTCACAAAAGACAGATTTCCTTGAAATTTTCACAGAATCTTTGGCTAACTTCAAACTAATATAATTAAAAATTTCAAAGAGATCTGTCTATTGTGAGCAGAGAAAATTTAATGAAACCAAAGCTATTACATAAATCAAACCATCATTTTATCATATATTTAGTATGGTTGTTTCATTTTCTCTACTCACAACAGACAGATTTCCTTGAAATTTTTACAGAATCTTTGGCTAACTTCAAACTAATATAATTAAAATTTTTAAAGAGATCTGTCTGTTGTGAGGAGAGAAAATTGAATAAAACCAAAACCATTACATAAATCAAACCATCATTTAATCATCATTTTAGTATTGCTTTGGTTTAATTTTCTCTACTCACAAGAGACAGATTTCCTTGAAATTTTCACAGAATCTTTGGCTAACTTCAAACTAATATAATTAAAAATTTCAAAGAGATCTGTTTATTGTGAGCAGAGAAAATTGAATGAAACCAAAGCTATTACATGAACCAAACCATCATTTTATCATATATTTAGTATGGTGGTTTCATTTTCTCTACTCACAACAGACAGATTTCCTTGAAATTTTCACAGAATCTTTGGCTAACTTCAAACTAATATAATTGAAATTTTTAAAGAGATCTGTCAATTGTGAGGAGAGAAAATTGAATAAAACCAAAGCCATTACATAAATCAAACCATCATTTTATCATCATTTTAGTATTGCTTTGGTTTATTTTTCTCTACTCACAAGAGACAGATTTCCTTGAAATTTTCACAGAATCTTTGGCTAACTTCAAACTAATATAATTAAAAATTTCAAAGAGATCTGTTTATTGTGAGCAGAGAAAATTGAATGAAACCAAAGCTATTACATGAACCAAACCATCATTTTATCATATATTTAGTATGGTGGTTTCATTTTCTCTACTCACAACAGACAGATTTCCTTGAAATTTTCACAGAATCTTTCGCTAACTTCAAACTAATATAATTAAAAATTTCAAAGAGATCTGTCTATTGTGAGCAGAGAAAATTTAATGAAACCAAAGCTATTACATAAATCAAACCATCATTTTATCATATATTTAGTATGGTTGTTTCATTTTCTCTACTCACAACAGACAGATTTCCTTAAAATTTTTACAGAATCTTTGGCTAACTTCAAACTAATATAATTAAAATTTTTAAAGAGATCTGTCTGTTGTGAGGAGAGAAAATTGAATAAAACCAAAGCCATTACATAAATCAAACCATCATTTTATCATCATTTTAGTATTGCTTTGGTTTAATTTTCTCTACTCACAAGAGACAGATTTCCTTGAAATTTTCACAGAATCTTTGGCTAACTTCAAACTAATATAATTAAAAATTTCAAAGAGATCTGTCTATTGTGAGCAGAGAAAATTGAATGAAACCAAAGCCATTACATAAATCAAACCATCATTTTATCATCATTTTAGTATTGCTTTGGTTTAATTTTCTCTACTCACAAGAGACAGATTTCCTTGAAATTTTCACAGAATCTTTGGCTAACTTCAAACTAATATAATTAAAAATTTCAAAGAGATCTGTCTATTGTGAGCAGAGAAAATTGAATGAAACCAAAGCTATTACATGAACCAAACCATCATTTTATCATATATTTAGTATGGTGGTTTCATTTTCTCTACTCACAACAGACAGATTTCCTTGAAATTTTCACATAATCTTTGGCTAACTTCAAACTAATATAATTAAATTTTTTAAAGAGATCTGTCTGTTGTGAGGAGAGAAAATTGAATAAAACCAAAGCCATTACATATATCAAACCATCATTTTATCATCATTTTAGTATTGCTTTGGTTTAATTTTCTCTACTCACAAGAGACAGATTTCCTTGAAATTTTCACAGAATCTTTGGCTAACTTCAAACTAATATAATTAAAAATTTCAAAGAGATCTGTCTATTGTGAGCAGAGAAAATTGAATGAAACCAAAGCCATTACATAAATCAAACAATCATTTTATCATCATTTTAGTATTGCTTTGGTTTAATTTTCTCTACTCACAAAAGACAGATTTCCTTGAAATTTTCACAGAATCTTTGGCTAACTTCAAACTAATATAATTAAAAATTTCAAAGAGATCTGTCTATTGTGAGCAGAGAAAATTTAATGAAACCAAAGCTATTACATAAATCAAACCATCATTTTATCATATATTTAGTATGGTTGTTTCATTTTCTCTACTCACAACAGACAGATTTCTTTGAAATTTTCACAGAATCTTTGGCTAATTTCAAACTAATATAATTAAAAATTTTAAAGAGATCTGTCTGTTGTGAGGAGAGAAAATTGAATAAAACCAAAGCCATTACATAAATCAAACCATCATTTTATCATCATTTTAGTATTGCTTTGGTTTAATTTTCTCTACTCACAAGAGACAGATTTCCTTGAAATTCTCACAGAATCTTTGGCTAACTTCAAACTAATATAATTAAAAATTTCAAAGAGATCTGTCTATTGTGAGCAGAGAAAATTTAATGAAACCAAAGCTATTACATGAACCAAACCATCATTTTATCATATATTTAGTATGGTTGTTTCATTTTCTCTACTCACAAGAGACAGATTTCCTTGAAATTTTCACAGAATCTTTGGCTAACTTCAAACTAATATAATTAAAAATTTCAAAGAGATCTGTCTATTGTGAGCAGAGAAAATTGAATGAAACCAAAGCCATTACATAAATCAAACAATCATTTTATCATCATTTTAGTATTGCTTTGGTTTAATTTTCTCTACTCACAAAAGACAGATTTCCTTGAAATTTTCACAGAATCTTTGGCTAACTTCAAACTAATATAATTAAAAATTTCAAAGAGATCTGTCTATTGTGAGCAGAGAAAATTTAATGAAACCAAAGCCATTACATAAATCAAACCATCATTTTATCATCATTTTAGTATTGCTTTGGTTTAATTTTCTCTACTCACAAGAGACAGATTTCCTTGAAATTTTCACAGAATCTTTGGCTAACTTCAAACTAATATAATTAAAAATTTCAAAGAGATCTGTCTATTGTGAGCAGAGAAAATTGAATGAAACCAAAGCCATTACATAAATCAAACAATCATTTTATCATCATTTTAGTATTGCTTTGGTTTAATTTTCTCTACTCACAAAAGACAGATTTCCTTGAAATTTTCACAGAATCTTTGGCTAACTTCAAACTAATATAATTAAAAATTTCAAAGAGATCTGTCTATTGTGAGCAGAGAAAATTTAATGAAACCAAAGCTATTACATAAATCAAACCATCATTTTATCATATATTTAGTATGGTTGTTTCATTTTCTCTACTCACAACAGACAGATTTCCTTGAAATTTTCACAGAATCTTTGGCTAATTTCAAACTAATATAATTAAAAATTTTAAAGTGATCTGTCTATTGTGAGCAGAGAAAATTTAATGAAACCAAAGCTATTACATGAACCAAACCATCATTTTATCATATATTTAGTATGGTGGTTTCATTTTCTCTACTCACAACAGACAGATTTCCTTGAAATTTTCACAGAATCTTTGGCTAACTTCAAACTAATATAATTAAAATTTTTAAAGAGATCTGTCTGTTGTGAGGAGAGAAAATTGAATAAAACCAAAACCATTACATAAATCAAACCATCATTTAATCATCATTTTAGTATTGCTTTGGTTTAATTTTCTCTACTCACAAGAGACAGATTTCCTTGAAATTTTCACAGAATCTTTGGCTAACTTCAAACTAATATAATTAAAAATTTCAAAGAGATCTGTTTATTGTGAGCAGAGAAAATTGAATGAAACCAAAGCTATTACATGAACCAAACCATCATTTTATCATATATTTAGTATGGTGGTTTCATTTTCTCTACTCACAACAGTCAGATTTCCTTGAAATTTTCACAGAATCTTTGGCTAACTTCAAACTAATATAATTAAAATTTTTAAAGAGATCTGTCTATTGTGAGGAGAGAAAATTGAATAAAACCAAAGCCATTACATAAATCAAACCATCATTTTATCATCATTTTAGTATTGCTTTGGTTTAATTTTCTCTACTCACAAGAGACAGATTTCCTTGAAATTTTCACAGAATCTTTGGCTAACTTCAAACTAATATAATTAAAAATTTCAAAGAGATCTGTCTATTGTGAGCAGAGAAAATTGAATGAAACCAAAGCCATTACATAAATCAAACCATCATTTTATCATCATTTTAGTATTGCTTTGGTTTAATTTTCTCTACTCACAAGAGACAGATTTCCTTGAAATTTTCACAGAATCTTTGGCTAACTTCAAACTAATATAATTAAAAATTTCAAAGAGATCTGTCTATTGTGAGCAGAGAAAATTGAATGAAACCAAAGCCATTACATAAATCAAACAATCATTTTATCATCATTTTAGTATTGCTTTGGTTTAATTTTCTCTACTCACAAAAGACAGATTTCCTTGAAATTTTCACAGAATCTTTGGCTAACTTCAAACTAATATAATTAAAAATTTCAAAGAGATCTGTCTATTGTGAGCAGAGAAAATTTAATGAAACCAAAGCTATTACATAAATCAAACCATCATTTTATCATATATTTAGTATGGTTGTTTCATTTTCTCTACTCACAACAGACAGATTTCCTTGAAATTTTCACAGAATCTTTGGCTAATTTCAAACTAATATAATTAAAAATTTTAAAGAGATCTGTCTGTTGTGAGGAGAGAAAATTGAATAAAACCAAAGCCATTACATAAATCAAACCATCATTTTATCATCATTTTAGTATTGCTTTGGTTTAATTTTCTCTACTCACAAGAGACAGATTTCCTTGAAATTCTCACAGAATCTTTGGCTAACTTCAAACTAATATAATTAAAAATTTCAAAGAGATCTGTCTATTGTGAGCAGAGAAAATTTAATGAAACCAAAGCTATTACATGAACCAAACCATCATTTTATCATATATTTAGTATGGTGGTTTCATTTTCTCTACTCACAACAGACAGATTTCCTTGAAATTTTCACAGAATCTTTGGCTAACTTCAAACTAATATAATTAAAATTTTTAAAGAGATCTGTCTGTTGTGAGGAGAGAAAATTGAATAAAACCAAAACCATTACATAAATCAAACCATCATTTAATCATCATTTTAGTATTGCTTTGGTTTAATTTTCTCTACTCACAAGAGACAGATTTCCTTGAAATTTTCACAGAATCTTTGGCTAACTTCAAACTTATATAATTAAAAATTTCAAAGAGATCTGTTTATTGTGAGCAGAGAAAATTGAATGAAACCAAAGCTATTACATGAACCAAACCATCATTTTATCATATATTTAGTATGGTGGTTTCATTTTCTCTACTCACAACAGACAGATTTCCTTGAAATTTTCACAGAATCTTTGGCTAACCTCAAACTAATATAATTAAAATTTTTAAAGAGATCTGTCTATTGTGAGGAGAGAAAATTGAATAAAACCAAAGCCATTACATAAATCAAACCATCATTTTATCATCATTTTAGTATTGCTTTGGTTTAATTTTCTCTACTCACAAGAGACAGATTTCCTTGAAATTTTCACAGAATCTTTGGCTAACTTCAAACTAATATAATTAAAAATTTCAAAGAGATCTGTCTATTGTGAGCAGAGAAAATTGAATGAAACCAAAGCCATTACATAAATCAAACCATCATTTTATCATCATTTTAGTATTGCTTTGGTTTAATTTTCTCTACTCACAAGAGACAGATTTCCTTGAAATTTTCACAGAATCTTTGGCTAACTTCAAACTAATATAATTAAAAATTTCAAAGAGATCTGTCTATTGTGAGCAGAGAAAATTGAATGAAACCAAAGCTATTACATGAACCAAACCATCATTTTATCATATATTTAGTATGGTGGTTTCATTTTCTCTACTCACAACAGACAGATTTCCTTGAAATTTTCACATAATCTTTGGCTAACTTCAAACTAATATAATTAAATTTTTTAAAGAGATCTGTCTGTTGTGAGGAGAGAAAATTGAATAAAACCAAAGCCATTACATAAATCAAACCATCATGTTATCATCATTTTAGTATTGCTTTGGTTTAATTTTCTCTACTCACAAGAGACAGATTTCCTTGAAATTTTCACAGAATCTTTGGCTAACTTCAAACTAATATAATTAAAAATTTCAAAGAGATCTGTCTATTGTGAGCAGAGAAAATTGAATGAAACCAAAGCCATTACATAAATCAAACAATCATTTTATCATCATTTTAGTATTGCTTTGGTTTAATTTTCTCTACTCACAAAAGACAGATTTCCTTGAAATTTTCACAGAATCTTTGGCTAACTTCAAACTAATATAATTAAAAATTTCAAAGAGATCTGTCTATTGTGAGCAGAGAAAATTTAATGAAACCAAAGCTATTACATAAATCAAACCATCATTTTATCATATATTTAGTATGGTTGTTTCATTTTCTCTACTCACAACAGACAGATTTCCTTGAAATTTTCACAGAATCTTTGGCTAATTTCAAACTAATATAATTAAAAATTTTAAAGAGATCTGTCTGTTGTGAGGAGAGAAAATTGAATAAAACCAAAGCCATTACATAAATCAAACCATCATTTTATCATCATTTTAGTATTGCTTTGGTTTAATTTTCTCTACTCACAAGAGACAGATTTCCTTGAAATTCTCACAGAATCTTTGGCTAACTTCAAACTAATATAATTAAAAATTTCAAAGAGATCTGTCTATTGTGAGCAGAGAAAATTTAATGAAACCAAAGCTATTACATGAACCAAACCATCATTTTATCATATATTTAGTATGGTGGTTTCATTTTCTCTACTCACAACAGACAGATTTCCTTGAAATTTTCACAGAATCTTTGGCTAACTTCAAACTAATATAATTAAAATTTTTAAAGAGATCTGTCTGTTGTGAGGAGAGAAAATTGAATAAAACCAAAACCATTACATAAATCAAACCATCATTTAATCATCATTTTAGTATTGCTTTGGTTTAATTTTCTCTACTCACAAGAGACAGATTTCCTTGAAATTTTCACAGAATCTTTGGCTAACTTCAAACTAATATAATTAAAAATTTCAAAGAGATCTGTTTATTGTGAGCAGAGAAAATTGAATGAAACCAAAGCTATTACATGAACCAAACCATCATTTTATCATATATTTAGTATGGTGGTTTCATTTTCTCTACTCACAACAGACAGATTTCCTTGAAATTTTCACAGAATCTTTGGCTAACTTCAAACTAATATAATTAAAATTTTTAAAGAGATCTGTCGATTGTGAGGAGAGAAAATTGAATAAAACCAAAGCCATTACATAAATCAAACCATCATTTTATCATCATTTTAGTATTGCTTTGGTTTAATTTTCTCTACTCACAAGAGACAGATTTCCTTGAAATTTTCACAGAATCTTTGGCTAACTTCAAACTAATATAATTAAAAATTTCAAAGAGATCTGTTTATTGTAAGCAGAGAAAATTGAATGAAACCAAAGCTATTACATGAACCAAACCATCATTTTATCATATATTTAGTATGGTTGTTTCATTTTCTCTACTCACAACAGACAGATTTCCTTGAAATTTTTACAGAATCTTTGGCTAACTTCAAACTAATATAATTAAAATTTTTAAAGAGATCTGTCTGTTGTGAGGAGAGAAAATTGAATAAAACCAAAGCCATTACATAAATCAAACCATCATTTTATCATCATTTTAGTATTGCTTTGGTTTAATTTTCTCTACTCACAAGAAACAGATTTCCTTGAAATTTTCACAGAATCTTTGGCTAACTTCAAACTAATATAATTAAAAATTTCAAAGAGATCTGTCTATTGTGAGCAGAGAAAATTGAATGAAACCAAAGCCATTACATAAATCAAACCATCATTTTATCATCATTTTAGTATTGCTTTGGTTTAATTTTCTCTACTCACAAGAGACAGATTTCCTTGAAATTTTCACAGAATCTTTGGCTAACTTCAAACTAATATAATTAAAAATTTCAAAGAGATCTGTCTATTGTGAGCAGAGAAAATTGAATGAAACCAAAGCCATTACATAAATCAAACCATCATTTTATCATCATTTTAGTATTGCTTTGGTTTAATTTTCTCTACTCACAAGAGACAGATTTCCTTGAAATTTTCACAGAATCTTTGGCTAACTTCAAACTAATATAATTAAAAATTTCAAAGAGATCTGTCTATTGTGAGCAGAGAAAATTGAATGAAACCAAAGCTATTACATGAACCAAACCATCATTTTATCATATATTTAGTATGGTGGTTTCATTTTCTCTACTCACAACAGACAGATTTCCTTGAAATTTTCACATAATCTTTGGCTAACTTCAAACTAATATAATTAAATTTTTTAAAGAGATCTGTCTGTTGTGAGGAGAGAAAATTGAATAAAACCAAAGCCATTACATAAATCAAACCATCATTTTATCATCATTTTAGTATTGCTTTGGTTTAATTTTCTCTACTCACAAGAGACAGATTTCCTTGAAATTTTCACAGAATCTTTGGCTAACTTCAAACTAATATAATTAAAAATTTCAAAGAGATCTGTCTATTGTGAGCAGAGAAAATTGAATGAAACCAAAGCCATTACATAAATCAAACAATCATTTTATCATCATTTTAGTATTGCTTTGGTTTAATTTTCTCTACTCACAAAAGACAGATTTCCTTGAAATTTTCACAGAATCTTTGGCTAACTTCAAACTAATATAATTAAAAATTTCAAAGAGATCTGTCTATTGTGAGCAGAGAAAATTTAATGAAACCAAAGCTATTACATAAATCAAACCATCATTTTATCATATATTTAGTATGGTTGTTTCATTTTCTCTACTCACAACAGACAGATTTCCTTGAAATTTTCACAGAATCTTTGGCTAATTTCAAACTAATATAATTAAAAATTTTAAAGAGATCTGTCTGTTGTGAGGAGAGAAAATTGAATAAAACCAAAGCCATTACATAAATCAAACCATCATTTTATCATCATTTTAGTATTGCTTTGGTTTAATTTTCTCTACTCACAAGAGACAGATTTCCTTGAAATTCTCACAGAATCTTTGGCTAACTTCAAACTAATATAATTAAAAATTTCAAAGAGATCTGTCTATTGTGAGCAGAGAAAATTTAATGAAACCAAAGCTATTACATGAACCAAACCATCATTTTATCATATATTTAGTATGGTGGTTTCATTTTCTCTACTCACAACAGACAGATTTCCTTGAAATTTTCACAGAATCTTTGGCTAACTTCAAACTAATATAATTAAAAATTTCAAAGAGATCTGTCTATTGTGAGCAGAGAAAATTGAATGAAACCAAAGCCATTACATAAATCAAACAATCATTTTATCATCATTTTAGTATTGCTTTGGTTTAATTTTCTCTACTCACAAAAGACAGATTTCCTTGAAATTTTCACAGAATCTTTGGCTAATTTCAAACTAATATAATTAAAAATTTTAAAGAGATCTGTCTGTTGTGAGGAGAGAAAATTGAATAAAACCAAAGCCATTACATAAATCAAACCATCATTTTATCATCATTTTAGTATTGCTTTGGTTTAATTTTCTCTACTCACAAGAGACAGATTTCCTTGAAATTCTCACAGAATCTTTGGCTAACTTCAAACTAATATAATTAAAAATTTCAAAGAGATCTGTCTATTGTGAGCAGAGAAAATTTAATGAAACCAAAGCTATTACATAAATCAAACCATCATTTTATCATATATTTAGTATGGTTGTTTCATTTTCTCTACTCACAACAGACAGATTTCCTTGAAATTTTCACAGAATCTTTGGCTAACTTCAAACTAATATAATTAAAAATTTCAAAGAGATCTGTCTATTGTGAGCAGAGAAAATTTAATGAAACCAAAGCCATTACATAAATCAAACCATCATTTTATCATCATTTTAGTATTGCTTTGGTTTAATTTTCTCTACTCACAAGATACAGATTTCCTTGAAATTTTCACAGAATCTTTGGCTAACTTCAAACTAATATAATTAAAAATTTCAAAGAGATCTGTCTATTGTGAGCAGAGAAAATTGAATGAAACCAAAGCCATTACATAAATCAAACAATCATTTTATCATCATTTTAGTATTGCTTTGGTTTAATTTTCTCTACTCACAAGAGACAGATTTCCTTGAAATTTTCACAG
This sequence comes from Pedicia rivosa, assembly GCA_963082725.1. NCBI lineage: Eukaryota > Metazoa > Arthropoda > Insecta > Diptera > Pediciidae > Pedicia > Pedicia rivosa. Next base: position 45,497,784 of record OY720154.1, on the reverse strand, counting down.
AATCTTTGGCTAACTTCAAACTAATATAATTAAAAATTTCAAAGAGATCTGTCTATTGTGAGCAGAGAAAATTGAATGAAACCAAAGCCATTACATAAATCAAACAATCATTTTATCATCATTTTAGTATTGCTTTGGTTTAATTTTCTCTACTCACAAGAGACAGATTTCCTTGAAATTTTCACATAATCTTTGGCTAACTTTAAACTAATATAATTAAATTTTTTAAAGAGATCTGTCTGTTGTGAGGAGAGAAAATTGAATAAAACCAAAGCCATTACATAAATCAAACCATCATTTTATCATCATTTTAGTATTGCTTTGGTTTAATTTTCTCTACTCACAAGAGACAGATTTCCTTGAAATTTTCACAGAATCTTTGGCTAACTTCAAACTAATATAATTAAAAATTTCAAAGAGATCTGTCTATTGTGAGCAGAGAAAATTTAATGAAACCAAAGCCATTACATAAATCAAACCATCATTTTATCATCATTTTAGTATTGCTTTGGTTTAATTTTCTCTACTCACAAGAGACAGATTTCCTTGAAATTTTCACAGAATCTTTGGCTAACTTCAAACTAATATAATTAAAAATTTCAAAGAGATCTGTCTATTGTGAGCAGAGAAAATTGAATGAAACCAAAGCCATTACATAAATCAAACAATCATTTTATCATCATTTTAGTATTGCTTTGGTTTAATTTTCTCTACTCACAAGAGACAGATTTCCTTGAAATTTTCACAGAATCTTTGGCTAACTTCAAACTAATATAATTAAAAATTTCAAAGAGATCTGTCTATTGTGAGCAGAGAAAATTGAATGAAACCAAAGCCATTACATAAATCAAACAATCATTTTATCATCATTTTAGTATTGCTTTGGTTTAATTTTCTCTACTCACAAGAGACAGATTTCCTTGAAATTTTCACATAATCTTTGGCTAACTTCAAACTAATATAATTAAATTTTTTAAAGAGATCTGTCTGTTGTGAGGAGAGAAAATTGAATAAAACCAAAGCCATTACATAAATCAAACCATCATTTTATCATCATTTTAGTATTGCTTTGGTTTAATTTTCTCTACTCACAAGAGACAGATTTCCTTGAAATTTTCACAGAATCTTTGGCTAACTTCAAACTAATATAATTAAAAATTTCAAAGAGATCTGTCTATTGTGAGCAGAGAAAATTGAATGAAACCAAAGCCATTACATAAATCAAACAATCATTTTATCATCATTTTAGTATTGCTTTGGTTTAATTTTCTCTACTCACAAAAGACAGATTTCCTTGAAATTTTCACAGAATCTTTGGCTAACTTCAAACTAATATAATTAAAAATTTCAAAGAGATCTGTCTATTGTGAGCAGAGAAAATTTAATGAAACCAAAGCTATTACATAAATCAAACCATCATTTTATCATATATTTAGTATGGTTGTTTCATTTTCTCTACTCACAACAGACAGATTTCCTTGAAATTTTCACAGAATCTTTGGCTAATTTCAAACTAATATAATTAAAAATTTTAAAGAGATCTGTCTGTTGTGAGGAGAGAAAATTGAATAAAACCAAAGCCATTACATAAATCAAACCATCATTTTATCATCATTTTAGTATTGCTTTGGTTTAATTTTCTCTACTCACAAGAGACAGATTTCCTTGAAATTCTCACAGAATCTGTGGCTAACTTCAAACTAATATAATTAAAAATTTCAAAGAGATCTGTCTATTGTGAGCAGAGAAAATTTAATGAAACCAAAGCTATTACATGAACCAAACCATCATTTTATCATATATTTAGTATGGTGGTTTCATTTTCTCTACTCACAACAGACAGATTTCCTTGAAATTTTCACAGAATCTTTGGCTAACTTCAAACTAATATAATTAAAAATTTCAAAGAGATCTGTCTATTGTGAGCAGAGAAAATTGAATGAAACCAAAGCCATTACATAAATCAAACAATCATTTTATCATCATTTTAGTATTGCTTTGGTTTAATTTTCTCTACTCACAAAAGACAGATTTCCTTGAAATTTTCACAGAATCTTTGGCTAATTTCAAACTAATATAATTAAAAATTTCAAAGAGATCTGTCTATTGTGAGCAGAGAAAATTTAATGAAACCAAAGCCATTACATAAATCAAACCATCATTTTATCATCATTTTAGTATTGCTTTGGTTTAATTTTCTCTACTCACAAGAGACAGATTTCCTTGAAATTTTCACAGAATCTTTGGCTAACTTCAAACTAATATAATTAAAAATTTTAAAGAGATCTGTCTGTTGTGAGGAGAGAAAATTGAATAAAACCAAAGCCATTACATAAATCAAACCATCATTTTATCATCATTTTAGTATTGCTTTGGTTTAATTTTCTCTACTCACAAGAGACAGATTTCCTTGAAATTCTCACAGAATCTTTGGCTAACTTCAAACTAATATAATTAAAAATTTCAAAGAGATCTGTCTATTGTGAGCAGAGAAAATTTAATGAAACCAAAGCTATTACATAAATCAAACCATCATTTTATCATATATTTAGTATGGTTGTTTCATTTTCTCTACTCACAACAGACAGATTTCCTTGAAATTTTCACAGAATCTTTGGCTAATTTCAAACTAATATAATTAAAAATTTTAAAGAGATCTGTCTGTTGTGAGGAGAGAAAATTGAATAAAACCAAAGCCATTACATAAATCAAACCATCATTTTATCATCATTTTAGTATTGCTTTGGTTTAATTTTCTCTACTCACAAGAGACAGATTTCCTTGAAATTCTCACAGAATCTTTGGCTAACTTCAAACTAATATAATTAAAAATTTCAAAGAGATCTGTCTATTGTGAGCAGAGAAAATTTAATGAAACCAAAGCTATTACATGAACCAAACCATCATTTTATCATATATTTAGTATGGTGGTTTCATTTTCTCTACTCACAACAGACAGATTTCCTTGAAATTTTCACAGAATCTTTGGCTAACTTCAAACTAATATAATTAAAATTTTTAAAGAGATCTGTCTGTTGTGAGGAGAGAAAATTGAATAAAACCAAAACCATTACATAAATCAAACCATCATTTAATCATCATTTTAGTATTGCTTTGGTTTAATTTTCTCTACTCACAAGAGACAGATTTCCTTGAAATTTTCACAGAATCTTTGGCTAACTTCAAACTAATATAATTAAAAATTTCAAAGAGATCTGTTTATTGTGAGCAGAGAAAATTGAATGAAACCAAAGCTATTACATGAACCAAACCATCATTTTATCATATATTTAGTATGGTGGTTTCATTTTCTCTACTCACAAGAGACAGATTTCCTTGAAATTTTCACAGAATCTTTGGCTAACTTCAAACTAATATAATTAAAAATTTTAAAGAGATCTGTCTATTGTGAGGAGAGAAAATTGAATAAAACCAAAGCCATTACATAAATCAAACCATCATTTTATCATCATTTTAGTATTGCTTTGGTTTAATTTTCTCTACTCACAAGAGACAGATTTCCTTGAAATTTTCACAGAATCTTTGGCTAACTTCAAACTAATATAATTAAAAATTTCAAAGAGATCTGTCTATTGTGAGCAGAGAAAATTGAATGAAACCAAAGCCATTACATAAATCAAACAATCATTTTATCATCATTTTAGTATTGCTTTGGTTTAATTTTCTCTACTCACAAAAGACAGATTTCCTTGAAATTTTCACAGAATCTTTGGCTAATTTCAAACTAATATAATTAAAAATTTTAAAGAGATCTGTCTGTTGTGAGGAGAGAAAATTGAATAAAACCAAAGCCATTACATAAATCAAACCATCATTTTATCATCATTTTAGTATTGCTTTGGTTTAATTTTCTCTACTCACAAGAGACAGATTTCCTTGAAATTCTCACAGAATCTTTGGCTAACTTCAAACTAATATAATTAAAAATTTCAAAGAGATCTGTCTATTGTGAGCAGAGAAAATTTAATGAAACCAAAGCTATTACATAAATCAAACCATCATTTTATCATATATTTAGTATGGTTGTTTCATTTTCTCTACTCACAACAGACAGATTTCCTTGAAATTTTCACAGAATCTTTGGCTAACTTCAAACTAATATAATTAAAAATTTCAAAGAGATCTGTCTATTGTGAGCAGAGAAAATTTAATGAAACCAAAGCCATTACATAAATCAAACCATCATTTTATCATCATTTTAGTATTGCTTTGGTTTAATTTTCTCTACTCACAAGAGACAGATTTCCTTGAAATTTTCACAGAATCTTTGGCTAACTTCAAACTAATATAATTAAAAATTTCAAAGAGATCTGTCTATTGTGAGCAGAGAAAATTGAATGAAACCAAAGCCATTACATAAATCAAACTATCATTTTATCATCATTTTAGTATTGCTTTGGTTTAATTTTCTCTACTCACAAGAGACAGATTTCCTTGAAATTTTCACAGAATCTTTGGCTAACTTCAAACTAATATAATTAAAAATTTCAAAGAGATCTGTCTATTGTGAGCAGAGAAAATTGAATGAAACCAAAGCAATTACATAAATCAAACAATCATTTTATCATCATTTTAGTATTGCTTTGGTTTAATTTTCTCTACTCACAAGAGACAGATTTCCTTGAAATTTTCACATAATCTTTGGCTAACTTCAAACTAATATAATTAAATTTTTTAAAGAGATCTGTCTGTTGTGAGGAGAGAAAATTGAATAAAACCAAAGCCATTACATAAATCAAACCATCATTTTATCATCATTTTAGTATTGCTTTGGTTTAATTTTCTCTACTCACAAGAAACAGATTTCCTTGAAATTTTCACAGAATCTTTGGCTAACTTCAAACTAATATAATTAAAAATTTCAAAGAGATCTGTCTATTGTGAGCAGAGAAAATTTAATGAAACCAAAGCTATTACATAAATCAAACCATCATTTTATCATATATTTAGTATGGTTGTTTCATTTTCTCTACTCACAACAGACAGATTTCCTTGAAATTTTCACAGAATCTTTGGCTAACTTCAAACTAATATAATTAAAAATTTCAAAGAGATCTGTCTATTGTGAGCAGAGAAAATTTAATGAAACCAAAGCCATTACATAAATCAAACCATCATTTTATCATCATTTTAGTATTGCTTTGGTTTAATTTTCTCTACTCACAAGAGACAGATTTCCTTGAAATTTTCACAGAATCTTTGGCTAACTTCAAACTAATATAATTAAAAATTTCAAAGAGATCTGTCTATTGTGAGCAGAGAAAATTGAATGAAACCAAAGCCATTACATAAATCAAACAATCATTTTATCATCATTTTAGTATTGCTTTGGTTTAATTTTCTCTACTCACAAGAGACAGATTTCCTTGAAATTTTCACAGAATCTTTGGCTAACTTCAAACTAATATAATTAAAAATTTCAAAGAGATCTGTCTATTGTGAGCAGAGAAAATTTAATGAAACCAAAGCTATTACATAAATCAAACCATCATTTTATCATATATTTAGTATGGTTGTTTCATTTTCTCTACTCACAACAGACAGATTTCCTTGAAATTTTCACAGAATCTTTGGCTAATTTCAAACTAATATAATTAAAAATTTTAAAGAGATCTGTCTGTTGTGAGGAGAGAAAATTGAATAAAACCAAAGCCATTACATAAATCAAACCATCATTTTATCATCATTTTAGTATTGCTTTGGTTTAATTTTCTCTACTCACAAGAGACAGATTTCCTTGAAATTCTCACAGAATCTTTGGCTAACTTCAAACTAATATAATTAAAAATTTCAAAGAGATCTGTCTATTGTGAGCAGAGAAAATTTAATGAAACCAAAGCTATTACATGAACCAAACCATCATTTTATCATATATTTAGTATGGTGGTTTCATTTTCTCTACTCACAACAGACAGATTTCCTTGAAATTTTCACAGAATCTTTGGCTAACTTCAAACTAATATAATTAAAATTTTTAAAGAGATCTGTCTGTTGTGAGGAGAGAAAATTGAATAAAACCAAAACCATTACATAAATCAAACCATCATTTAATCATCATTTTAGTATTGCTTTGGTTTAATTTTCTCTACTCACAAGAGACAGATTTCCTTGAAATTTTCACAGAATCTTTGGCTAACTTCAAACTAATATAATTAAAAATTTCAAAGAGATCTGTTTATTGTGAGCAGAGAAAATTGAATGAAACCAAAGCTATTACATGAACCAAACCATCATTTTATCATATATTTAGTATGGTGGTTTCATTTTCTCTACTCACAAGAGACAGATTTCCTTGAAATTTTCACAGAATCTTTGGCTAACTTCAAACTAATATAATTAAAAATTTTAAAGAGATCTGTCTATTGTGAGGAGAGAAAATTGAATAAAACCAAAGCCATTACATAAATCAAACCATCATTTTATCATCATTTTAGTATTGCTTTGGTTTAATTTTCTCTACTCACAAGAGACAGATTTCCTTGAAATTTTCACAGAATCTTTGGCTAACTTCAAACTAATATAATTAAAAATTTCAAAGAGATCTGTCTATTGTGAGCAGAGAAAATTGAATGAAACCAAAGCCATTACATAAATCAAACAATCATTTTATCATCATTTTAGTATTGCTTTGGTTTAATTTTCTCTACTCACAAAAGACAGATTTCCTTGAAATTTTCACAGAATCTTTGGCTAATTTCAAACTAATATAATTAAAAATTTTAAAGAGATCTGTCTGTTGTGAGGAGAGAAAATTGAATAAAACCAAAGCCATTACATAAATCAAACCATCATTTTATCATCATTTTAGTATTGCTTTGGTTTAATTTTCTCTACTCACAAGAGACAGATTTCCTTGAAATTCTCACAGAATCTTTGGCTAACTTCAAACTAATATAATTAAAAATTTCAAAGAGATCTGTCTATTGTGAGCAGAGAAAATTTAATGAAACCAAAGCTATTACATAAATCAAACCATCATTTTATCATATATTTAGTATGGTTGTTTCATTTTCTCTACTCACAACAGACAGATTTCCTTGAAATTTTCACAGAATCTTTGGCTAACTTCAAACTAATATAATTAAAAATTTCAAAGAGATCTGTCTATTGTGAGCAGAGAAAATTTAATGAAACCAAAGCCATTACATAAATCAAACCATCATTTTATCATCATTTTAGTATTGCTTTGGTTTAATTTTCTCTACTCACAAGAGACAGATTTCCTTGAAATTTTCACAGAATCTTTGGCTAACTTCAAACTAATATAATTAAAAATTTCAAAGAGATCTGTCTATTGTGAGCAGAGAAAATTGAATGAAACCAAAGCCATTACATAAATCAAACAATCATTTTATCATCATTTTAGTATTGCTTTGGTTTAATTTTCTCTACTCACAACAGACAGATTTCCTTGAAATTTTCACAGAATCTTTGGCTAACTTCAAACTAATATAATTAAAAATTTCAAAGAGATCTGTCTATTGTGAGCAGAGAAAATTGAATGAAACCAAAGCCATTACATAAATCAAACAATCATTTTATCATCATTTTAGTATTGCTTTGGTTTAATTTTCTCTACTCACAAGAGACAGATTTCCTTGAAATTTTCACATAATCTTTGGCTAACTTCAAACTAATATAATTAAATTTTTTAAAGAGATCTGTCTGTTGTGAGGAGAGAAAATTGAATAAAACCAAAGCCATTACATAAATCAAACCATCATTTTATCATCATTTTAGTATTGCTTTGGTTTAATTTTCTCTACTCACAAGAAACAGATTTCCTTGAAATTTTCACAGAATCTTTGGCTAACTTCAAACTAATATAATTAAAAATTTCAAAGAGATCTGTCTATTGTGAGCAGAGAAAATTGAATGAAACCAAAGCCATTACATAAATCAAACAATCATTTTATCATCATTTTAGTATTGCTTTGGTTTAATTTTCTCTACTCACAAAAGACAGATTTCCTTGAAATTTTCACAGAATCTTTGGCTAACTTCAAACTAATATAATTAAAAATTTCAAAGAGATCTGTCTATTGTGAGCAGAGAAAATTTAATGAAACCAAAGCTATTACATAAATCAAACCATCATTTTATCATATATTTAGTATGGTTGTTTCATTTTCTCTACTCACAACAGACAGATTTCCTTGAAATTTTCACAGAATCTTTGGCTAATTTCAAACTAATATAATTAAAAATTTTAAAGAGATCTGTCTGTTGTGAGGAGAGAAAATTGAATAAAACCAAAGCCATTACATAAATCAAACCATCATTTTATCATCATTTTAGTATTGCTTTGGTTTAATTTTCTCTACTCACAAGAAACAGATTTCCTTGAAATTCTCACAGAATCTTTGGCTAACTTCAAACTAATATAATTAAAAATTTCAAAGAGATCTGTCTATTGTGAGCAGAGAAAATTTAATGAAACCAAAGCTATTACATGAACCAAACCATCATTTTATCATATATTTAGTATGGTGGTTTCATTTTCTCTACTCACAACAGACAGATTTCCTTGAAATTTTCACAGAATCTTTCGCTAACTTCAAACTAATATAATTAAAAATTTCAAAGAGATCTGTCTATTGTGAGCAGAGAAAATTTAATGAAACCAAAGCTATTACATAAATCAAACCATCATTTTATCATATATTTAGTATGGTTGTTTCATTTTCTCTACTCACAACAGACAGATTTCCTTGAAATTTTTACAGAATCTTTGGCTAACTTCAAACTAATATAATTAAAATTTTTAAAGAGATCTGTCTGTTGTGAGGAGAGAAAATTGAATAAAACCAAAGCCATTACATAAATCAAACCATCATTTTATCATCATTTTAGTATTGCTTTGGTTTAATTTTCTCTACTCACAAGAGACAGATTTCCTTGAAATTTTCACAGAATCTTTGGCTAACTTCAAACTAATATAATTAAAAATTTCAAAGAGATCTGTCTATTGTGAGCAGAGAAAATTGAATGAAACCAAAGCCATTACATAAATCAAACCATCATTTTATCATCATTTTAGTATTGCTTTGGTTTAATTTTCTCTACTCACAAGAGACAGATTTCCTTGAAATTTTCACAGAATCTTTGGCTAACTTCAAACTAATATAATTAAAAATTTCAAAGAGATCTGTCTATTGTGAGCAGAGAAAATTGAATGAAACCAAAGCTATTACATGAACCAAACCATCATTTTATCATATATTTAGTATGGTGGTTTCATTTTCTCTACTCACAACAGACAGATTTCCTTGAAATTTTCACATAATCTTTGGCTAACTTCAAACTAATATAATTAAATTTTTTAAAGAGATCTGTCTGTTGTGAGGAGAGAAAATTGAATAAAACCAAAGCCATTACATAAATCAAACCATCATTTTATCATCATTTTAGTATTGCTTTGGTTTAATTTTCTCTACTCACAAGAGACAGATTTCCTTGAAATTTTCACAGAATCTTTGGCTAACTTCAAACTAATATAATTAAAAATTTCAAAGAGATCTGTCTATTGTGAGCAGAGAAAATTGAATGAAACCAAAGCCATTACATAAATCAAACAATCATTTTATCATCATTTTAGTATTGCTTTGGTTTAATTTTCTCTACTCACAAAAGACAGATTTCCTTGAAATTTTCACAGAATCTTTGGCTAACTTCAAACTAATATAATTAAAAATTTCAAAGAGATCTGTCTATTGTGAGCAGAGAAAATTTAATGAAACCAAAGCTATTACATAAATCAAACCATCATTTTATCATATATTTAGTATGGTTGTTTCATTTTCTCTACTCACAACAGACAGATTTCCTTGAAATTTTCACAGAATCTTTGGCTAATTTCAAACTAATATAATTAAAAATTTTAAAGAGATCTGTCTGTTGTGAGGAGAGAAAATTGAATAAAACCAAAGCCATTACATAAATCAAACCATCATTTTATCATCATTTTAGTATTGCTTTGGTTTAATTTTCTCTACTCACAAGAGACAGATTTCCTTGAAATTCTCACAGAATCTTTGGCTAACTTCAAACTAATATAATTAAAAATTTCAAAGAGATCTGTCTATTGTGAGCAGAGAAAATTTAATGAAACCAAAGCTATTACATGAACCAAACCATCATTTTATCATATATTTAGTATGGTGGTTTCATTTTCTCTACTCACAACAGACAGATTTCCTTGAAATTTTCACAGAATCTTTGGCTAACTTCAAACTAATATAATTAAAATTTTTAAAGAGATCTGTTTGTTGTGAGGAGAGAAAATTGAATAAAACCAAAGCCATTACATAAATCAAACCATCATTTTATCATCATTTTAGTATTGCTTTGGTTTAATTTTCTCTACTCACAAGAGTCAGATTTCCTTTAAATTCTCACAGAATCTTTGGCTAACTTCAAACTAATATAATTAAAAATTTCAAAGAGATCTGTCTATTGTGAGCAGAGAAAATTGAATGAAACCAAAGCCATTACATAAATCAAACAATCATTTTATCATCATTTTAGTATTGCTTTGGTTTAATTTTCTCTACTCACAAAAGACAGATTTCCTTGAAATTTTCACAGAATCTTTGGCTAATTTCAAACTAATATAATTAAAAATTTTAAAGAGATCTGTCTGTTGTGAGGAGAGAAAATTGAATAAAACCAAAGCCATTACATAAATCAAACCATCATTTTATCATCATTTTAGTATTGCTTTGGTTTAATTTTCTCTACTCACAAGAGACATATTTCCTTGAAATTCTCACAGAATCTTTGGCTAACTTCAAACTAATATAATTAAAAATTTCAAAGAGATCTGTCTATTGTGAGCAGAGAAAATTTAATGAAACCAAAGCTATTACATAAATCAAACCATCATTTTATCATATATTTAGTATGGTTGTTTCATTTTCTCTACTCACAACAGACAGATTTCCTTGAAATTTTCACAGAATCTTTGGCTAACTTCAAACTAATATAATTAAAAATTTCAAAGAGATCTGTCTATTGTGAGCAGAGAAAATTTAATGAAACCAAAGCCATTACATAAATCAAACCATCATTTTATCATCATTTTAGTATTGCTTTGGTTTAATTTTCTCTACTCACAAGAGACAGATTTCCTTGAAATTTTCACAGAATCTTTGGCTAACTTCAAACTAATATAATTAAAAATTTCAAAGAGATCTGTCTATTGTGAGCAGAGAAAATTGAATGAAACCAAAGCCATTACATAAATCAAACAATCATTTTATCATCATTTTAGTATTGCTTTGGTTTAATTTTCTCTACTCACAAAAGACAGATTTCCTTGAAATTTTCACAGAATCTTTGGCTAACTTCAAACTAATATAATTAAAAATTTCAAAGAGATCTGTCTATTGTGAGCAGAGAAAATTTAATGAAACCAAAGCTATTACATAAATCAAACCATCATTTTATCATATATTTAGTATGGTTGTTTCATTTTCTCTACTCACAACAGACAGATTTCCTTGAAATTTTCACAGAATCTTTGGCTAATTTCAAACTAATATAATTAAAAATTTTAAAGAGATCTGTCTGTTGTGAGGAGAGAAAATTGAATAAAACCAAAGCCATTACATAAATCAAACCATCATTTTATCATCATTTTAGTATTGCTTTGGTTTAATTTTCTCTACTCACAAGAAACAGATTTCCTTGAAATTCTCACAGAATCTTTGGCTAACTTCAAACTAATATAATTAAAAATTTCAAAGAGATCTGTCTATTGTGAGCAGAGAAAATTTAATGAAACCAAAGCTATTACATAAATCAAACCATCATTTTATCATATATTTAGTATGGTTGTTTCATTTTCTCTACTCACAACAGACAGATTTCCTTGAAATTTTCACAGAATCTTTGGCTAACTTCAAACTAATATAATTAAAATTTTTAAAGAGATCTGTCTGTTGTGAGGAGAGAAAATTGAATAAAACCAAAGCCATTACATAAATCAAACCATCATTTTATCATCATTTTAGTATTGCTTTGGTTTAATTTTCTCTACTCACAAGAAACAGATTTCCTTGAAATTTTCACAGAATCTTTGGCTAACTTCAAACTAATATAATTAAAAATTTCAAAGAGATCTGTCTATTGTGAGCAGAGAAAATTGAATGAAACCAAAGCCATTACAAAAATCAAACAATCATTTTATCATCATTTTAGTATTGCTTTGGTTTAATTTTCTCTACTCACAAAAGACAGATTTCCTTGAAATTTTCACAGAATCTTTGGCTAACTTCAAACTAATATAATTAAAAATTTCAAAGAGATCTGTCTATTGTGAGCAGAGAAAATTTAATGAAACCAAAGCTATTACATAAATCAAACCATCATTTTATCATATATTTAGTATGGTTGTTTCATTTTCTCTACTCACAAGAGACAGATTTCCTTGAAATTCTCACAGAATCTTTGGCTAACTTCAAACTAATATAATTAAAAATTTCAAAGAGATCTGTCTATTGTGAGCAAAGAAAATTTAATGAAACCAAAGCTATTACATAAATCAAACCATCATTTAATCATCATTTTAGTATTGCTTTGGTTTAATTTTCTCTACTCACAAGAAACAGATTTCCTTGTAATTTTCACAGAATCTTTGGCTAACTTCAAACTAATATAATTAAAAATTTCAAAGAGATCTGTCTATTGTGAGCAGAGAAAATTTAATGAAACCAAAGCTATTACATAAATCAAACCATCATTTTATCATATATTTAGTATGGTTGTTTCATTTTCTCTACTCACAAGAGACAGATTTCCTTGAAATTCTCACAGAATCTTTGGCTAACTTCAAACTAATATAATTAAAAATTTCAAAGAGATCTGTCTATTGTGAGCAGAGAAAATTTAATGAAACCAAAGCTATTACATAAATCAAACCATCATTTAATCATCATTTTAGTATTGCTTTGGTTTAATTTTCTCTACTCACAAGAAACAGATTTCCTTGTAATTTTCACAGAATCTTTGGCTAACTTCAAACTAATATAATTAAAAATTTCAAAGAGATCTGTCTATTGTGAGCAGAGAAAATTTAATGAAACCAAAGCTATTACATAAATCAAACCATCATTTTATCATATATTTAGTATGGTTGTTTCATTTTCTCTACTCACAAGAGACAGATTTCCTTGAAATTCTCACAGAATCTTTGGCTAACTTCAAACTAATATAATTAAAATTTTTAAAGAGATCTGTCTGTTGTGAGGAGAGAAAATTGAATAAAACCAAAGCCATTACATAAATCAAACCATCATTTTATCATCATTTTAGTATTGCTTTGGTTTAATTTTCTCTACTCACAAGAGACAGATTTCCTTGAAATTTTCACAGAATCTTTGGCTAACTTCAAACTAATATAATTAAAAATTTCAAAGAGATCTGTCTATTGTGAGCAGAGAAAATTGAATGAAACCAAAGCCATTACATAAATCAAACAATCATTTTATCATCATTTTAGTATTGCTTTGGTTTAATTTTCTCTACTCACAAAAGACAGATTTCCTTGAAATTTTCACAGAATCTTTGGCTAACTTCAAACTAATATAATTAAAAATTTCAAAGAGATCTGTCTATTGTGAGCAGAGAAAATTTAATGAAACCAAAGCTATTACATAAATCAAACCATCATTTTATCATATATTTAGTATGGTTGTTTCATTTTCTCTACTCACAACAGACAGATTTCCTTGAAATTTTTACAGAATCTTTGGCTAACTTCAAACTAATATAATTAAAATTTTTAAAGAGATCTGTCTGTTGTGAGGAGAGAAAATTGAATAAAACCAAAACCATTACATAAATCAAACCATCATTTAATCATCATTTTAGTATTGCTTTGGTTTAATTTTCTCTACTCACAAGAGACAGATTTCCTTGAAATTTTCACAGAATCTTTGGCTAACTTCAAACTAATATAATTAAAAATTTCAAAGAGATCTGTTTATTGTGAGCAGAGAAAATTGAATGAAACCAAAGCTATTACATGAACCAAACCATCATTTTATCATATATTTAGTATGGTGGTTTCATTTTCTCTACTCACAACAGACAGATTTCCTTGAAATTTTCACAGAATCTTTGGCTAACTTCAAACTAATATAATTAAAATTTTTAAAGAGATCTGTCTATTGTGAGGAGAGAAAATTGAATAAAACCAAAGCCATTACATAAATCAAACCATCATTTAATCATCATTTTAGTATTGCTTTGGTTTAATTTTCTCTACTCACAAGAGACAGATTTCCTTGAAATTTTCACAGAATCTTTGGCTAACTTCAAACTTATATAATTAAAAATTTCAAAGAGATCTGTTTATTGTGAGCAGAGAAAATTGAATGAAACCAAAGCTATTACATGAACCAAACCATCATTTTATCATATATTTAGTATGGTGGTTTCATTTTCTCTACTCACAACAGACAGATTTCCTTGAAATTTTCACAGAATCTTTGGCTAACTTCAAACTAATATAATTAAAAATTTCAAAGAGATCTGTCTATTGTGAGCAGAGAAAATTGAATGAAACCAAAGCTATTACATGAACCAAACCATCATTTTATCATATATTTAGTATGGTGGTTTCATTTTCTCTACTCACAACATACAGATTTCCTTGATATTTTCACATAATCTTTGGCTAACTTCAAACTAATATAATTAAATTTTTTAAAGAGATCTGTCTGTTGTGAGGAGAGAAAATTGGATAAAACCAAAGCCATTACATAAATCAAACCATCATTTTATCATCATTTTAGTATTGCTTTGGTTTAATTTTCTCTACTCACAAGAGACAGATTTCCTTGAAATTTTCACAGAATCTTTGGCTAACTTCAAACTAATATAATTAAAAATTTCAAAGAGATCTGTCTATTGTGAGCAGAGAAAATTGAATGAAACCAAAGCCATTACATAAATCAAACCATCATTTTATCATCATTTTAGTATGGCTTTGGTTTAATTTTCTCTACTCACAAGAGACAGATTTCCTTGAAATTTTCACAGAATCTTTGGCTAACTTCAAACTAATATAATTAAAAATTTCAAAGAGATCTGTCTATTGTGAGCAGAGAAAATTGAATGAAACCAAAGCTATTACATGAACCAAACCATCATTTTATCATATATTTAGTATGGTGGTTTCATTTTCTCTACTCACAACAGACAGATTTCCTTGAAATTTTCACATAATCTTTGGCTAACTTCAAACTAATATAATTAAATTTTTTAAAGAGATCTGTCTGTTGTGAGGAGAGAAAATTGAATAAAACCAAAGCCATTACATAAATCAAACCATCAATTTATCATCATTTTAGTATTGCTTTGGTTTAATTTTCTCTACTCACAAGAGACAGATTTCCTTGAAATTTTCACAGAATCTTTGGCTAACTTCAAACTAATATAATTAAAAATTTCAAAGAGATCTGTCTATTGTGAGCAGAGAAAATTGAATGAAACCAAAGCCATTACATAAATCAAACAATCATTTTATCATCATTTTAGTATTGCTTTGGTTTAATTTTCTCTACTCACAAAAGACAGATTTCCTTGAAATTTTCACAGAATCTTTGGCTAACTTCAAACTAATATAATTAAAAATTTCAAAGAGATCTGTCTATTGTGAGCAGAGAAAATTTAATGAAACCAAAGCTATTACATAAATCAAACCATCATTTTATCATATATTTAGTATGGTTGTTTCATTTTCTCTACTCACAACAGACAGATTTCCTTGAAATTTTTACAGAATCTTTGGCTAATTTCAAACTAATATAATTAAAAATTTTAAAGAGATCTGTCTGTTGTGAGGTGAGAAAATTGAATAAAACCAAAGCCATTACATAAATCAAACCATCATTTTATCATCATTTTAGTATTGCTTTGGTTTAATTTTCTCTACTCACAAGAGACAGATTTCCTTGAAATTTTCACAGAATCTTTGGCTAATTTCAAACTAATATAATTAAAATTTTTAAAGAGATCTGTCTGTTGTGAGGAGAGAAAATTGAATAAAACCAAAGCCATTACATAAATCAAACCATCATTTTATCATCATTTTAGTATTGCTTTGGTTTAATTTTCTCTACTCACAAGAGACAGATTTCCTTGAAATTTTCACAGAATCTTAATTAAAAATTTCAAAGAGATCTGTCTATTGTGAGCAGAGAAAATTGAATGAAACCAAAGCCATTACATAAATCAAACAATCATTTTATCATCATTTTAGTATTGCTTTGGTTTAATTTTCTCTACTCACAAAAGACAGATTTCCTTGAAATTTTCACAGAATCTTTGGCTAACTTCAAACTAATATAATTAAAAATTTCAAAGAGATCTGTCTATTGTGAGCAGAGAAAATTTAATGAAACCAAAGCTATTACATAAATCAAACCATCATTTTATCATATATTTAGTATGGTTGTTTCATTTTCTCTACTCACAACAGACAGATTTCCTTGAAATTTTCACAGAATCTTTGGCTAATTTCAAACTAATATAATTAAAAATTTTAAAGAGATCTGTCTGTTGTGAGGAGAGAAAATTGAATAAAACCAAAGCCATTACATAAATCAAACCATCATTTTATCATCATTTTAGTATTGCTTTGGTTTAATTTTCTCTACTCACAAGAGACAGATTTCCTTGAAATTCTCACAGAATCTTTGGCTAACTTCAAACTAATATAATTAAAAATTTCAAAGAGATCTGTCTATTGTGAGCAGAGAAAATTTAATGAAACCAAAGCTATTACATGAACCAAACCATCATTTTATCATATATTTAGTATGGTGGTTTCATTTTCTCTACTCACAACAGACAGATTTCCTTGAAATTTTCACAGAATCTTTGGCTAACTTCAAACTAATATAATTAAAATTTTTAAAGAGATCTGTTTGTTGTGAGGAGAGAAAATTGAATAAAACCAAAGCCATTACATAAATCAAACCATCATTTTATCATCATTTTAGTATTGCTTTGGTTTAATTTTCTCTACTCACAAGAGTCAGATTTCCTTTAAATTCTCACAGAATCTTTGGCTAACTTCAAACTAATATAATTAAAAATTTCAAAGAGATCTGTCTATTGTGAGCAGAGAAAATTGAATGAAACCAAAGCCATTACATAAATCAAACAATCATTTTATCATCATTTTAGTATTGCTTTGGTTTAATTTTCTCTACTCACAAAAGACAGATTTCCTTGAAATTTTCACAGAATCTTTGGCTAATTTCAAACTAATATAATTAAAAATTTTAAAGAGATCTGTCTGTTGTGAGGAGAGAAAATTGAATAAAACCAAAGCCATTACATAAATCAAACCATCATTTTATCATCATTTTAGTATTGCTTTGGTTTAATTTTCTCTACTCACAAGAGACATATTTCCTTGAAATTCTCACAGAATCTTTGGCTAACTTCAAACTAATATAATTAAAAATTTCAAAGAGATCTGTCTATTGTGAGCAGAGAAAATTTAATGAAACCAAAGCTATTACATAAATCAAACCATCATTTTATCATATATTTAGTATGGTTGTTTCATTTTCTCTACTCACAACAGACAGATTTCCTTGAAATTTTCACAGAATCTTTGGCTAACTTCAAACTAATATAATTAAAAATTTCAAAGAGATCTGTCTATTGTGAGCAGAGAAAATTTAATGAAACCAAAGCCATTACATAAATCAAACCATCATTTTATCATCATTTTAGTATTGCTTTGGTTTAATTTTCTCTACTCACAAGAGACAGATTTCCTTGAAATTTTCACAGAATCTTTGGCTAACTTCAAACTAATATAATTAAAAATTTCAAAGAGATCTGTCTATTGTGAGCAGAGAAAATTGAATGAAACCAAAGCCATTACATAAATCAAACAATCATTTTATCATCATTTTAGTATTGCTTTGGTTTAATTTTCTCTACTCACAAAAGACAGATTTCCTTGAAATTTTCACAGAATCTTTGGCTAACTTCAAACTAATATAATTAAAAATTTCAAAGAGATCTGTCTATTGTGAGCAGAGAAAATTTAATGAAACCAAAGCTATTACATAAATCAAACCATCATTTTATCATATATTTAGTATGGTTGTTTCATTTTCTCTACTCACAACAGACAGATTTCCTTGAAATTTTCACAGAATCTTTGGCTAATTTCAAACTAATATAATTAAAAATTTTAAAGAGATCTGTCTGTTGTGAGGAGAGAAAATTGAATAAAACCAAAGCCATTACATAAATCAAACCATCATTTTATCATCATTTTAGTATTGCTTTGGTTTAATTTTCTCTACTCACAAGAAACAGATTTCCTTGAAATTCTCACAGAATCTTTGGCTAACTTCAAACTAATATAATTAAAAATTTCAAAGAGATCTGTCTATTGTGAGCAGAGAAAATTTAATGAAACCAAAGCTATTACATAAATCAAACCATCATTTTATCATATATTTAGTATGGTTGTTTCATTTTCTCTACTCACAACAGACAGATTTCCTTGAAATTTTCACAGAATCTTTGGCTAACTTCAAACTAATATAATTAAAATTTTTAAAGAGATCTGTCTGTTGTGAGGAGAGAAAATTGAATAAAACCAAAGCCATTACATAAATCAAACCATCATTTTATCATCATTTTAGTATTGCTTTGGTTTAATTTTCTCTACTCACAAGAAACAGATTTCCTTGAAATTTTCACAGAATCTTTGGCTAACTTCAAACTAATATAATTAAAAATTTCAAAGAGATCTGTCTATTGTGAGCAGAGAAAATTGAATGAAACCAAAGCCATTACAAAAATCAAACAATCATTTTATCATCATTTTAGTATTGCTTTGGTTTAATTTTCTCTACTCACAAAAGACAGATTTCCTTGAAATTTTCACAGAATCTTTGGCTAACTTCAAACTAATATAATTAAAAATTTCAAAGAGATCTGTCTATTGTGAGCAGAGAAAATTTAATGAAACCAAAGCTATTACATAAATCAAACCATCATTTTATCATATATTTAGTATGGTTGTTTCATTTTCTCTACTCACAAGAGACAGATTTCCTTGAAATTCTCACAGAATCTTTGGCTAACTTCAAACTAATATAATTAAAAATTTCAAAGAGATCTGTCTATTGTGAGCAGAGAAAATTTAATGAAACCAAAGCTATTACATAAATCAAACCATCATTTAATCATCATTTTAGTATTGCTTTGGTTTAATTTTCTCTACTCACAAGAAACAGATTTCCTTGTAATTTTCACAGAATCTTTGGCTAACTTCAAACTAATATAATTAAAAATTTCAAAGAGATCTGTCTATTGTGAGCAGAGAAAATTTAATGAAACCAAAGCTATTACATAAATCAAACCATCATTTTATCATATATTTAGTATGGTTGTTTCATTTTCTCTACTCACAAGAGACAGATTTCCTTGAAATTCTCACAGAATCTTTGGCTAACTTCAAACTAATATAATTAAAAATTTCAAAGAGATCTGTCTATTGTGAGCAGAGAAAATTTAATGAAACCAAAGCTATTACATAAATCAAACCATCATTTTATCATATATTTAGTATGGTTGTTTCATTTTCTCTACTCACAACAGACAGATTTCCTTGAAATTTTCACAGAATCTTTGGCTAACTTCAAACTAATATAATTAAAATTTTTAAAGAGATCTGTCTGTTGTGAGGAGAGAAAATTGAATAAAACCAAAGCCATTACATAAATCAAACCATCATTTTATCATCATTTTAGTATTGCTTTGGTTTAATTTTCTCTACTCACAAGAGACAGATTTCCTTGAAATTTTCACAGAATCTTTGGCTAACTTCAAACTAATATAATTAAAAATTTCAAAGAGATCTGTCTATTGTGAGCAGAGAAAATTGAATGAAACCAAAGCCATTACATAAATCAAACAATCATTTTATCATCATTTTAGTATTGCTTTGGTTTAATTTTCTCTACTCACAAAAGACAGATTTCCTTGAAATTTTCACAGAATCTTTGGCTAACTTCAAACTAATATAATTAAAAATTTCAAAGAGATCTGTCTATTGTGAGCAGAGAAAATTTAATGAAACCAAAGCTATTACATAAATCAAACCATCATTTTATCATATATTTAGTATGGTTGTTTCATTTTCTCTACTCACAACAGACAGATTTCCTTGAAATTTTTACAGAATCTTTGGCTAACTTCAAACTAATATAATTAAAATTTTTAAAGAGATCTGTCTGTTGTGAGGAGAGAAAATTGAATAAAACCAAAACCATTACATAAATCAAACCATCATTTAATCATCATTTTAGTATTGCTTTGGTTTAATTTTCTCTACTCACAAGAGACAGATTTCCTTGAAATTTTCACAGAATCTTTGGCTAACTTCAAACTAATATAATTAAAAATTTCAAAGAGATCTGTTTATTGTGAGCAGAGAAAATTGAATGAAACCAAAGCTATTACATGAACCAAACCATCATTTTATCATATATTTAGTATGGTGGTTTCATTTTCTCTACTCACAACAGACAGATTTCCTTGAAATTTTCACAGAATCTTTGGCTAACTTCAAACTAATATAATTAAAATTTTTAAAGAGATCTGTCTATTGTGAGGAGAGAAAATTGAATAAAACCAAAGCCATTACATAAATCAAACCATCATTTAATCATCATTTTAGTATTGCTTTGGTTTAATTTTCTCTACTCACAAGAGACAGATTTCCTTGAAATTTTCACAGAATCTTTGGCTAACTTCAAACTTATATAATTAAAAATTTCAAAGAGATCTGTTTATTGTGAGCAGAGAAAATTGAATGAAACCAAAGCTATTACATGAACCAAACCATCATTTTATCATATATTTAGTATGGTGGTTTCATTTTCTCTACTCACAACAGACAGATTTCCTTGAAATTTTCACAGAATCTTTGGCTAACTTCAAACTAATATAATTAAAAATTTCAAAGAGATCTGTCTATTGTGAGCAGAGAAAATTGAATGAAACCAAAGCTATTACATGAACCAAACCATCATTTTAGCATATATTTAGTATGGTGGTTTCATTTTCTCTACTCACAACATACAGATTTCCTTGATATTTTCACATAATCTTTGGCTAACTTCAAACTAATATAATTAAATTTTTTAAAGAGATCTGTCTGTTGTGAGGAGAGAAAATTGGATAAAACCAAAGCCATTACATAAATCAAACCATCATTTTATCATCATTTTAGTATTGCTTTGGTTTAATTTTCTCTACTCACAAGAGACAGATTTCCTTGAAATTTTCACAGAATCTTTGGCTAACTTCAAACTAATATAATTAAAAATTTCAAAGAGATCTGTCTATTGTGAGCAGAGAAAATTGAATGAAACCAAAGCCATTACATAAATCAAACCATCATTTTATCATCATTTTAGTATGGCTTTGGTTTAATTTTCTCTACTCACAAGAGACAGATTTCCTTGAAATTTTCACAGAATCTTTGGCTAACTTCAAACTAATATAATTAAAAATTTCAAAGAGATCTGTCTATTGTGAGCAGAGAAAATTGAATGAAACCAAAGCTATTACATGAACCAAACCATCATTTTATCATATATTTAGTATGGTGGTTTCATTTTCTCTACTCACAACAGACAGATTTCCTTGAAATTTTCACATAATCTTTGGCTAACTTCAAACTAATATAATTAAATTTTTTAAAGAGATCTGTCTGTTGTGAGGAGAGAAAATTGAATAAAACCAAAGCCATTACATAAATCAAACCATCAATTTATCATCATTTTAGTATTGCTTTGGTTTAATTTTCTCTACTCACAAGAGACAGATTTCCTTGAAATTTTCACAGAATCTTTGGCTAACTTCAAACTAATATAATTAAAAATTTCAAAGAGATCTGTCTATTGTGAGCAGAGAAAATTGAATGAAACCAAAGCCATTACATAAATCAAACAATCATTTTATCATCATTTTAGTATTGCTTTGGTTTAATTTTCTCTACTCACAAAAGACAGATTTCCTTGAAATTTTCACAGAATCTTTGGCTAACTTCAAACTAATATAATTAAAAATTTCAAAGAGATCTGTCTATTGTGAGCAGAGAAAATTTAATGAAACCAAAGCTATTACATAAATCAAACCATCATTTTATCATATATTTAGTATGGTTGTTTCATTTTCTCTACTCACAACAGACAGATTTCCTTGAAATTTTTACAGAATCTTTGGCTAATTTCAAACTAATATAATTAAAAATTTTAAAGAGATCTGTCTGTTGTGAGGAGAGAAAATTGAATAAAACCAAAGCCATTACATAAATCAAACCATCATTTTATCATCATTTTAGTATTGCTTTGGTTTAATTTTCTCTACTCACAAGAGACAGATTTCCTTGAAATTCTCACAGAATCTTTGGCTAACTTCAAACTAATATAATTAAAAATTTCAAAGAGATCTGTCTATTGTGAGCAGAGAAAATTTAATGAAACCAAAGCTATTACATGAACCAAACCATCATTTTATCATATATTTAGTATGGTGGTTTCATTTTCTCTACTCACAACAAACAGATTTCCTTGAAATTTTCACAGAATCTTTGGCTAATTTCAAACTAATATAATTAAAATTTTTAAAGAGATCTGTCTGTTGTGAGGAGAGAAAATTGAATAAAACCAAAGCCATTACATAAATCAAACCATCATTTTATCATCATTTTAGTATTGCTTTGGTTTAATTTTCTCTACTCACAAGAGACAGATTTCCTTGAAATTTTCACAGAATCTTTGGCTAACTTCAAACTAATATAATTAAAAATTTCAAAGAGATCTGTCTATTGTGAGCAGAGAAAATTGAATGAAATTAAAGCTATTACATGAACCAAACCATCATTTTATCATATATTTAGTATGGTGGTTTCATTTTCTCTACTCACAACAGACAGATTTCCTTGAAAATTTCACATAATCTTTGGCTAACTTCAAACTAATATAATTAAAAATTTCAAAGAGATCTGTCTATTGTGAGCAGAGAAAATTTAATGAAACCAAAGCTATTACATAAATCAAACCATCATTTTATCATATATTTAGTATGGTTGTTTCATTTTCTCTACTCACAACAGACAGATTTCCTTGAAATTTTCACAGAATCTTTGGCTAATTTCAAACTAATATAATTAAAATTTTTAAAGAGATCTGTCTGTTGTGAGGAGAGAAAATTGAATAAAACCAAAGCCATTACATAAATCAAACCATCAATTTATCATCATTTTAGTATTGCTTTGGTTTAATTTTCTCTACTCACAAGAGACAGATTTCCTTGAAATTTTCACAGAATCTTTGGCTAACTTCAAACTAATATAATTAAAAATTTCAAAGAGATCTGTCTATTGTGAGCAGAGAAAATTGAATGAAACCAAAGCCATTACATAAATCAAACAATCATTTTATCATCATTTTAGTATTGCTTTGGTTTAATTTTCTCTACTCACAAAAGACAGATTTCCTTGAAATTTTCACAGAATCTTTGGCTAATTTCAAACTAATATAATTAAAAATTTTAAAGAGATCTGTCTGTTGTGAGGAGAGAAAATTGAATAAAACCAAAGCCATTACATAAATCAAACCATCATTTTATCATCATTTTAGTATTGCTTTGGTTTAATTTTCTCTACTCACAAGAGACATATTTCCTTGAAATTCTCACAGAATCTTTGGCTAACTTCAAACTAATATAATTAAAAATTTCAAAGAGATCTGTCTATTGTGAGCAGAGAAAATTTAATGAAACCAAAGCTATTACATAAATCAAACCATCATTTTATCATATATTTAGTATGGTTGTTTCATTTTCTCTACTCACAACAGACAGATTTCCTTGAAATTTTCACAGAATCTTTGGCTAACTTCAAACTAATATAATTAAAAATTTCAAAGAGATCTGTCTATTGTGAGCAGAGAAAATTTAATGAAACCAAAGCCATTACATAAATCAAACCATCATTTTATCATCATTTTAGTATTGCTTTGGTTTAATTTTCTCTACTCACAAGAGACAGA
The DNA here is from genome assembly GCA_963082725.1 of Pedicia rivosa. Classification (NCBI taxonomy): domain Eukaryota; kingdom Metazoa; phylum Arthropoda; class Insecta; order Diptera; family Pediciidae; genus Pedicia; species Pedicia rivosa. The sequence continues at coordinate 45,473,656 of OY720154.1, read as the reverse complement.
TTTCCTTGAAATTTTCACAGAATCTTTGGCTAACTTCAAACTAATATAATTAAAAATTTCAAAGAGATCTGTCTATTGTGAGCAGAGAAAATTGAATGAAACCAAAGCCATTACATAAATCAAACAATCATTTTATCATCATTTTAGTATTGCTTTGGTTTAATTTTCTCTACTCACAAAAGACAGATTTCCTTGAAATTTTCACAGAATCTTTGGCTAACTTCAAACTAATATAATTAAAAATTTCAAAGAGATCTGTCTATTGTGAGCAGAGAAAATTTAATGAAACCAAAGCTATTACATAAATCAAACCATCATTTTATCATATATTTAGTATGGTTGTTTCATTTTCTCTACTCACAACAGACAGATTTCCTTGAAATTTTCACAGAATCTTTGGCTAATTTCAAACTAATATAATTAAAAATTTTAAAGAGATCTGTCTGTTGTGAGGAGAGAAAATTGAATAAAACCAAAGCCATTACATAAATCAAACCATCATTTTATCATCATTTTAGTATTGCTTTGGTTTAATTTTCTCTACTCACAAGAAACAGATTTCCTTGAAATTCTCACAGAATCTTTGGCTAACTTCAAACTAATATAATTAAAAATTTCAAAGAGATCTGTCTATTGTGAGCAGAGAAAATTTAATGAAACCAAAGCTATTACATAAATCAAACCATCATTTTATCATATATTTAGTATGGTTGTTTCATTTTCTCTACTCACAACAGACAGATTTCCTTGAAATTTTCACAGAATCTTTGGCTAACTTCAAACTAATATAATTAAAATTTTTAAAGAGATCTGTCTGTTGTGAGGAGAGAAAATTGAATAAAACCAAAGCCATTACATAAATCAAACCATCATTTTATCATCATTTTAGTATTGCTTTGGTTTAATTTTCTCTACTCACAAGAAACAGATTTCCTTGAAATTTTCACAGAATCTTTGGCTAACTTCAAACTAATATAATTAAAAATTTCAAAGAGATCTGTCTATTGTGAGCAGAGAAAATTGAATGAAACCAAAGCCATTACAAAAATCAAACAATCATTTTATCATCATTTTAGTATTGCTTTGGTTTAATTTTCTCTACTCACAAAAGACAGATTTCCTTGAAATTTTCACAGAATCTTTGGCTAACTTCAAACTAATATAATTAAAAATTTCAAAGAGATCTGTCTATTGTGAGCAGAGAAAATTTAATGAAACCAAAGCTATTACATAAATCAAACCATCATTTTATCATATATTTAGTATGGTTGTTTCATTTTCTCTACTCACAAGAGACAGATTTCCTTGAAATTCTCACAGAATCTTTGGCTAACTTCAAACTAATATAATTAAAAATTTCAAAGAGATCTGTCTATTGTGAGCAGAGAAAATTTAATGAAACCAAAGCTATTACATAAATCAAACCATCATTTAATCATCATTTTAGTATTGCTTTGGTTTAATTTTCTCTACTCACAAGAAACAGATTTCCTTGTAATTTTCACAGAATCTTTGGCTAACTTCAAACTAATATAATTAAAAATTTCAAAGAGATCTGTCTATTGTGAGCAGAGAAAATTTAATGAAACCAAAGCTATTACATAAATCAAACCATCATTTTATCATATATTTAGTATGGTTGTTTCATTTTCTCTACTCACAAGAGACAGATTTCCTTGAAATTCTCACAGAATCTTTGGCTAACTTCAAACTAATATAATTAAAAATTTCAAAGAGATCTGTCTATTGTGAGCAGAGAAAATTTAATGAAACCAAAGCTATTACATAAATCAAACCATCATTTTATCATATATTTAGTATGGTTGTTTCATTTTCTCTACTCACAACAGACAGATTTCCTTGAAATTTTCACAGAATCTTTGGCTAACTTCAAACTAATATAATTAAAATTTTTAAAGAGATCTGTCTGTTGTGAGGAGAGAAAATTGAATAAAACCAAAGCCATTACATAAATCAAACCATCATTTTATCATCATTTTAGTATTGCTTTGGTTTAATTTTCTCTACTCACAAGAGACAGATTTCCTTGAAATTTTCACAGAATCTTTGGCTAACTTCAAACTAATATAATTAAAAATTTCAAAGAGATCTGTCTATTGTGAGCAGAGAAAATTGAATGAAACCAAAGCCATTACATAAATCAAACAATCATTTTATCATCATTTTAGTATTGCTTTGGTTTAATTTTCTCTACTCACAAAAGACAGATTTCCTTGAAATTTTCACAGAATCTTTGGCTAACTTCAAACTAATATAATTAAAAATTTCAAAGAGATCTGTCTATTGTGAGCAGAGAAAATTTAATGAAACCAAAGCTATTACATAAATCAAACCATCATTTTATCATATATTTAGTATGGTTGTTTCATTTTCTCTACTCACAACAGACAGATTTCCTTGAAATTTTTACAGAATCTTTGGCTAACTTCAAACTAATATAATTAAAATTTTTAAAGAGATCTGTCTGTTGTGAGGAGAGAAAATTGAATAAAACCAAAACCATTACATAAATCAAACCATCATTTAATCATCATTTTAGTATTGCTTTGGTTTAATTTTCTCTACTCACAAGAGACAGATTTCCTTGAAATTTTCACAGAATCTTTGGCTAACTTCAAACTAATATAATTAAAAATTTCAAAGAGATCTGTTTATTGTGAGCAGAGAAAATTGAATGAAACCAAAGCTATTACATGAACCAAACCATCATTTTATCATATATTTAGTATGGTGGTTTCATTTTCTCTACTCACAACAGACAGATTTCCTTGAAATTTTCACAGAATCTTTGGCTAACTTCAAACTAATATAATTAAATTTTTTAAAGAGATCTGTCTATTGTGAGGAGAGAAAATTGAATAAAACCAAAGCCATTACATAAATCAAACCATCATTTAATCATCATTTTAGTATTGCTTTGGTTTAATTTTCTCTACTCACAAGAGACAGATTTCCTTGAAATTTTCACAGAATCTTTGGCTAACTTCAAACTTATATAATTAAAAATTTCAAAGAGATCTGTTTATTGTGAGCAGAGAAAATTGAATGAAACCAAAGCTATTACATGAACCAAACCATCATTTTATCATATATTTAGTATGGTGGTTTCATTTTCTCTACTCACAACAGACAGATTTCCTTGAAATTTTCACAGAATCTTTGGCTAACTTCAAACTAATATAATTAAAAATTTCAAAGAGATCTGTCTATTGTGAGCAGAGAAAATTGAATGAAACCAAAGCTATTACATGAACCAAACCATCATTTTAGCATATATTTAGTATGGTGGTTTCATTTTCTCTACTCACAACATACAGATTTCCTTGATATTTTCACATAATCTTTGGCTAACTTCAAACTAATATAATTAAATTTTTTAAAGAGATCTGTCTGTTGTGAGGAGAGAAAATTGGATAAAACCAAAGCCATTACATAAATCAAACCATCATTTTATCATCATTTTAGTATTGCTTTGGTTTAATTTTCTCTACTCACAAGAGACAGATTTCCTTGAAATTTTCACAGAATCTTTGGCTAACTTCAAACTAATATAATTAAAAATTTCAAAGAGATCTGTCTATTGTGAGCAGAGAAAATTGAATGAAACCAAAGCCATTACATAAATCAAACCATCATTTTATCATCATTTTAGTATGGCTTTGGTTTAATTTTCTCTACTCACAAGAGACAGATTTCCTTGAAATTTTCACAGAATCTTTGGCTAACTTCAAACTAATATAATTAAAAATTTCAAAGAGATCTGTCTATTGTGAGCAGAGAAAATTGAATGAAACCAAAGCTATTACATGAACCAAACCATCATTTTATCATATATTTAGTATGGTGGTTTCATTTTCTCTACTCACAACAGACAGATTTCCTTGAAATTTTCACATAATCTTTGGCTAACTTCAAACTAATATAATTAAATTTTTTAAAGAGATCTGTCTGTTGTGAGGAGAGAAAATTGAATAAAACCAAAGCCATTACATAAATCAAACCATCAATTTATCATCATTTTAGTATTGCTTTGGTTTAATTTTCTCTACTCACAAGAGACAGATTTCCTTGAAATTTTCACAGAATCTTTGGCTAACTTCAAACTAATATAATTAAAAATTTCAAAGAGATCTGTCTATTGTGAGCAGAGAAAATTGAATGAAACCAAAGCCATTACATAAATCAAACAATCATTTTATCATCATTTTAGTATTGCTTTGGTTTAATTTTCTCTACTCACAAAAGACAGATTTCCTTGAAATTTTCACAGAATCTTTGGCTAACTTCAAACTAATATAATTAAAAATTTCAAAGAGATCTGTCTATTGTGAGCAGAGAAAATTTAATGAAACCAAAGCTATTACATAAATCAAACCATCATTTTATCATATATTTAGTATGGTTGTTTCATTTTCTCTACTCACAACAGACAGATTTCCTTGAAATTTTTACAGAATCTTTGGCTAATTTCAAACTAATATAATTAAAAATTTTAAAGAGATCTGTCTGTTGTGAGGAGAGAAAATTGAATAAAACCAAAGCCATTACATAAATCAAACCATCATTTTATCATCATTTTAGTATTGCTTTGGTTTAATTTTCTCTACTCACAAGAGACAGATTTCCTTGAAATTCTCACAGAATCTTTGGCTAACTTCAAACTAATATAATTAAAAATTTCAAAGAGATCTGTCTATTGTGAGCAGAGAAAATTTAATGAAACCAAAGCTATTACATGAACCAAACCATCATTTTATCATATATTTAGTATGGTGGTTTCATTTTCTCTACTCACAACAGACAGATTTCCTTGAAATTTTCACAGAATCTTTGGCTAATTTCAAACTAATATAATTAAAATTTTTAAAGAGATCTGTCTGTTGTGAGGAGAGAAAATTGAATAAAACCAAAGCCATTACATAAATCAAACCATCATTTTATCATCATTTTAGTATTGCTTTGGTTTAATTTTCTCTACTCACAAGAGACAGATTTCCTTGAAATTTTCACAGAATCTTTGGCTAACTTCAAACTAATATAATTAAAAATTTCAAAGAGATCTGTCTATTGTGAGCAGAGAAAATTGAATGAAATTAAAGCTATTACATGAACCAAACCATCATTTTATCATATATTTAGTATGGTGGTTTCATTTTCTCTACTCACAACAGACAGATTTCCTTGAAAATTTCACATAATCTTTGGCTAACTTCAAACTAATATAATTAAAAATTTCAAAGAGATCTGTCTATTGTGAGCAGAGAAAATTGAATGAAACCAAAGCCATTACATAAATCAAACCATCATTTTATCATCATTTTAGTATTGCTTTGGTTTAATTTTCTCTACTCACAAGAGACAGATTTCCTTGAAATTTTCACAGAATCTTTGGCTAACTTCAAACTAATATAATTAAAAATTTCAAAGAGATCTGTCTATTGTGAGCAGAGAAAATTGAATGAAACCAAAGCTATTACATGAACCAAACCATCATTTTATCATATATTTAGTATGGTGGTTTCATTTTCTCTACTCACAACAGACAGATTTCCTTGAAATTTTCACATAATCTTTGGCTAACTTCAAACTAATATAATTAAATTTTTTAAAGAGATCTGTCTGTTGTGAGGAGAGAAAATTGAATAAAACCAAAGCCATTACATAAATCAAACCATCATTTTATCATCATTTTAGTATTGCTTTGGTTTAATTTTCTCTACTCACAAGAGACAGATTTCCTTGAAATTTTCACAGAATCTTTGGCTAACTTCAAACTAATATAATTAAAAATTTCAAAGAGATCTGTCTATTGTGAGCAGAGAAAATTGAATGAAACCAAAGCTATTACAATAATCAAACAATCATTTTATCATCATTTTAGTATTGCTTTGGTTTAATTTTCTCTACTCACAAAAGAGAGATTTCCTTGAAATTTTCACAGAATCTTTGGCTAACTTCAAACTAATATAATTAAAAATTTCAAAGAGATCTGTCTATTGTGAGCAGAGAAAATTTAATGAAACCAAAGCTATTACATAAATCAAACCATCATTTTATCATATATTTAGTATGGTTGTTTCATTTTCTCTACTCACAACAGACAGATTTCCTTGAAATTTTTACAGAATCTTTGGCTAACTTCAAACTAATATAATTAAAATTTTTAAAGAGATCTGTCTGTTGTGAGGAGAGAAAATTGAATAAAACCAAAACCATTACATAAATCAAACCATCATTTAATCATCATTTTAGTATTGCTTTGGTTTAATTTTCTCTACTCACAAGAGACAGATTTCTTTGAAATTTTCACAGAATCTTTGGCTAACTTCAAACTAATATAATTAAAAATTTCAAAGAGATCTGTTTATTGTGAGCAGAGAAAATTGAATGAAACCAAAGCTATTACATGAACCAAACCATCATTTTATCATATATTTAGTATGGTGGTTTCATTTTCTCTACTCACAACAGACAGATTTCCTTGAAATTTTCACAGAATCTTTGGCTAACTTCAAACTAATATAATTAAAATTTTTAAAGAGATCTGTCTATTGTGAGGAGAGAAAATTGAATAAAACCAAAGCCATTACATAAATCAAACCATCATTTTATCATCATTTTAGTATTGCTTTGGTTTAATTTTCTCTACTCACAAGAGACAGATTTCCTTGAAATTTTCACAGAATCTTTGGCTAACTTCAAACTAATATAATTAAAAATTTCAAAGAGATCTGTTTATTGTGAGCAGAGAAAATTGAATGAAACCAAAGCTATTACATGAACCAAACCATCATTTTATCATATATTTAGTATGGTGGTTTCATTTTCTCTACTCACAACAGACAGATTTCTTTGAAATTTTCACAGAATCTTTCGCTAACTTCAAACTAATATAATTAAAAATTTCAAAGAGATCTGTCTATTGTGAGCAGAGAAAATTTAATGAAACCAAAGCTATTACATAAATCAAACCATCATTTTATCATATATTTAGTATGGTTGTTTCATTTTCTCTACTCACAACAGACAGATTTCCTTGAAATTTTTACAGAATCTTTGGCTAACTTCAAACTAATATAATTAAAATTTTTAAAGACATCTGTCTGTTGTGAGGAGAGAAAATTGAATAAAACCAAAGCCATTACATAAATCAAACCATCATTTTATCATCATTTTAGTATTGCTTTGGTTTAATTTTCTCTACTCACAAGAGACAGATTTCTTTGAAATTTTCACAGAATCTTTGGCTAACTTCAAACTAATATAATTAAAAATTTCAAAGAGATCTGTCTATTGTGAGCAGAGAAAATTGAATGAAACCAAAGCCATTACATAAATCAAACAATTATTTTATCATCATTTTAGTATTGCTTTGGTTTAATTTTCTCTACTCACAAAAAACAGATTTCCTTGAAATTTTCACAGAATCTTTGGCTAACTTCAAACTAATATAATTAAAAATTTCAAAGAGATCTGTCTATTGTGAGCAGAGAAAATTTAATGAAACCAAAGCTATTACATAAATCAAACCATCATTTTATCATATATTTAGTATGGTTGTTTCATTTTCTCTACTCACAACAGACAGATTTCCTTGAAATTTTCACAGAATCTTTGGCTAACTTCAAACTAATATAATTAAAATTTTTAAAGAGATCTGTTTGTTGTGAGGAGAGAAAATTGAATAAAACCAAAGCCATTACATAAATCAAACCATCATTTTATCATCATTTTAGTATTGCTTTGGTTTAATTTTCTCTACTCACAAGAGTCAGATTTCCTTGAAATTCTCACAGAATCTTTGGCTAACTTCAAACTAATATAATTAAAAATTTCAAAGAGATCTGTCTATTGTGAGCAGAGAAAATTGAATGAAACCAAAGCCATTACATAAATCAAACAATCATTTTATCATCATTTTAGTATTGCTTTGGTTTAATTTTCTCTACTCACAAAAGACAGATTTCCTTGAAATTTTCACAGAATCTTTGGCTAATTTCAAACTAATATAATTAAAAATTTTAAAGAGATCTGTCTGTTGTGAGGAGAGAAAATTGAATAAAACCAAAGCCATTACATAAATCAAACCATCATTTTATCATCATTTTAGTATTGCTTTGGTTTAATTTTCTCTACTCACAAGTGACAGATTTCCTTGAAATTCTCACAGAATCTTTGGCTAACTTCAAACTAATATAATTAAAAATTTCAAAGAGATCTGTCTATTGTGAGCAGAGAAAATTTAATGAAACCAAAGCTATTACATAAATCAAACCATCATTTTATCATATATTTAGTATGGTTGTTTCATTTTCTCTACTCACAACAGACAGATTTCCTTGAAATTTTCACAGAATCTTTGGCTAACTTCAAACTAATATAATTAAAAATTTCAAAGAGATCTGTCTATAGTGAGCAGAGAAAATTTAATGAAACCAAAGCCATTACATAAATCAAACCATCATTTTATCATCATTTTAGTATTGCTTTGGTTTAATTTTCTCTACTCACAAGAGACAGATTTCCTTGAAATTTTCACAGAATCTTTGGCTAACTTCAAACTAATATAATTAAAAATTTCAAAGAGATCTGTCTATTGTGAGCAGAGAAAATTGAATGAAACCAAAGCCATTACATAAATCAAACAATCATTTTATCATCATTTTAGTATTGCTTTGGTTTAATTTTCTCTACTCACAAAAGACAGATTTCCTTGAAATTTTCACAGAATCTTTGGCTAACTTCAAACTAATATAATTAAAAATTTCAAAGAGATCTGTCTATTGTGAGCAGAGAAAATTTAATGAAACCAAAGCTATTACATAAATCAAACCATCATTTTATCATATATTTAGTATGGTTGTTTCATTTTCTCTACTCACAACAGACAGATTTCCTTGAAATTTTCACAGAATCTTTGGCTAATTTCAAACTAATATAATTAAAAATTTTAAAGAGATCTGTCTGTTGTGAGGAGAGAAAATTGAATAAAACCAAAGCCATTACATAAATCAAACCATCATTTTATCATCATTTTAGTATTGCTTTGGTTTAATTTTCTCTACTCACAAGAAACAGATTTCCTTGAAATTCTCACAGAATCTTTGGCTAATTTCAAACTAATATAATTAAAAATTTCAAAGAGATCTGTCTATTGTGAGCAGAGAAAATTTAATGAAACCAAAGCTATTACATAAATCAAACCATCATTTTATCATATATTTAGTATGGTTGTTTCATTTTCTCTACTCACAACAGACAGATTTCCTTGAAATTTTCACAGAATCTTTGGCTAACTTCAAACTAATATAATTAAAATTTTTAAAGAGATCTGTCTGTTGTGAGGAGAGAAAATTGAATAAAACCAAAGCCATTACATAAATCAAACCATCATTTTATCATCATTTTAGTATTGCTTTGGTTTAATTTTCTCTACTCACAAGAAACAGATTTCCTTGAAATTTTCACAGAATCTTTGGCTAACTTCAAACTAATATAATTAAAAATTTCAAAGAGATCTGTCTATTGTGAGCAGAGAAAATTGAATGAAACCAAAGCCATTACAAAAATCAAACAATCATTTTATCATCATTTTAGTATTGCTTTGGTTTAATTTTCTCTACTCACAAAAGACAGATTTCCTTGAAATTTTCACAGAATCTTTGGCTAACTTCAAACTAATATAATTAAAAATTTCAAAGAGATCTGTCTATTGTGAGCAGAGAAAATTTAATGAAACCAAAGCTATTACATAAATCAAACCATCATTTTATCATATATTTAGTATGGTTGTTTCATTTTCTCTACTCACAAGAGACAGATTTCCTTGAAATTCTCACAGAATCTTTGGCTAACTTCAAACTAATATAATTAAAAATTTCAAAGAGATCTGTCTATTGTGAGCAGAGAAAATTTAATGAAACCAAAGCTATTACATAAATCAAACCATCATTTAATCATCATTTTAGTATTGCTTTGGTTTAATTTTCTCTACTCACAAGAAACAGATTTCCTTGAAATTTTCACAGAATCTTTGGCTAACTTCAAACTAATATAATTAAAAATTTCAAAGAGATCTGTCTATTGTGAGCAGAGAAAATTTAATGAAACCAAAGCTATTACATAAATCAAACCATCATTTTATCATATATTTAGTATGGTTGTTTCATTTTCTCTACTCACAAGAGACAGATTTCCTTGAAATTCTCACAGAATCTTTGGCTAACTTCAAACTAATATAATTAAAAATTTCAAAGAGATCTGTCTATTGTGAGCAGAGAAAATTTAATGAAACCAAAGCTATTACATAAATCAAACCATCATTTTATCATATATTTAGTATGGTTGTTTCATTTTCTCTACTCACAAGAGACAGATTTCCTTGAAATTTTCACAGAATCTTTGGCTAACTTCAAACTAATATAATTAAAAATTTCAAAGAGATCTGTCTATTGTGAGCAGAGAAAATTGAATGAAGTATTGCTTTGGTTTAATTTTCTCTACTCACAAGAAACAGATTTCCTTGAAATTTTCACAGAATCTTTGGCTAACTTCAAACTAATATAATTAAAAATTTCAAAGAGATCTGTCTATTGTGAGCAGAGAAAATTGAATGAAACCAAAGCCATTACAAAAATCAAACAATCATTTTATCATCATTTTAGTATTGCTTTGGTTTAATTTTCTCTACTCACAAAAGACAGATTTCCTTGAAATTTTCACAGAATCTTTGGCTAACTTCAAACTAATATAATTAAAATTTTTAAAGAGATCTGTCTGTTGTGAGGAGAGAAAATTGAATAAAACCAAAGCCATTGCATAAATCAAACCATCATTTTATCATCATTTTAGTATTGCTTTGGTTTAATTTTCTCTACTCACAAGAAACAGATTTCCTTGAAATTTTCACAGAATCTTTGGCTAACTTCAAACTAATATAATTAAAAATTTCAAAGAGATCTGTCTATTGTGAGCAGAGAAAATTGAATGAAACCAAAGCCATTACAAAAATCAAACAATCATTTTATCATCATTTTAGTATTGCTTTGGTTTAATTTTCTCTACTCACAAAAGACAGATTTCCTTGAAATTTTCACAGAATCTTTGGCTAACTTCAAACTAATATAATTAAAAATTTCAAAGAGATCTGTCTATTGTGAGCAGAGAAAATTTAATGAAACCAAAGCTATTACATAAATCAAACCATCATTTTATCATATATTTAGTATGGTTGTTTCATTTTCTCTACTCACAAGAGACAGATTTCCTTGAAATTCTCACAGAATCTTTGGCTAACTTCAAACTAATATAATTAAAAATTTCAAAGAGATCTGTCTATTGTGAGCAGAGAAAATTTAATGAAACCAAAGCTATTACATAAATCAAACCATCATTTAATCATCATTTTAGTATTGCTTTGGTTTAATTTTCTCTACTCACAAGAAACAGATTTCCTTGAAATTTTCACAGAATCTTTGGCTAACTTCAAACTAATATAATTAAAAATTTCAAAGAGATCTGTCTATTGTGAGCAGAGAAAATTTAATGAAACCAAAGCTATTACATAAATCAAACCATCATTTTATCATATATTTAGTATGGTTGTTTCATTTTCTCTACTCACAAGAGACAGATTTCCTTGAAATTCTCACAGAATCTTTGGCTAACTTCAAACTAATATAATTAAAAATTTCAAAGAGATCTGTCTATTGTGAGCAGAGAAAATTTAATGAAACCAAAGCTATTACATAAATCAAACCATCATTTTATCATATATTTAGTATGGTTGTTTCATTTTCTCTACTCACAAGAGACAGATTTCCTTGAAATTTTCACAGAATCTTTGGCTAACTTCAAACTAATATAATTAAAATTTTTAAAGAGATCTGTCTGTTGTGAGGAGAGAAAATTGAATAAAACCAAAGCCATTACATAAATCAAACCATCATATTATCATCATTTTAGTATTGCTTTGGTTTAATTTTCTCTACTCACAAGAGACAGATTTCCTTGAAATTTTCACAGAATCTTTGGCTAACTTCAAACTAATATAATTAAAAATTTCAAAGAGATCTGTCTATTGTGAACAGAGAAAATTGAATGAAACCAAAGCCATTACATAAATCAAACAATCATTTTATCATCATTTTAGTATTGCTTTGGTTTAATTTTCTCTACTCACAAAAGACAGATTTCCTTGAAATTTTCACAGAATCTTTGGCTAACTTCAAACTAATATAATTAAAAATTTCAAAGAGATCTGTTTATTGTGAGCAGAGAAAATTGAATGAAACCAAAGCTATTACATGAACCAAACCATCATTTTAGTATTGCTTTGGTTTAATTTTCTCTACTCACAAAAGACAGATTTCCTTGAAATTTTCACAGAATCTTTGGCTAACTTCAAACTAATATAATTAAAAATTTCAAAGAGATCTGTCTATTGTGAGCAGAGAAAATTTAATGAAACCAAAGCTATTACATAAATCAAACCATCATTTTATCATATATTTAGTATGGTTGTTTCATTTTCTCTACTCACAACAGACAGATTTCCTTGAAATTTTTACAGAATCTTTGGCTAACTTCAAACTAATATAATTAAAATTTTTAAAGAGATCTGTCTGTTGTGAGGAGAGAAAATTGAATAAAACCAAAACCATTACATAAATCAAACCATCATTTAATCATCATTTTAGTATTGCTTTGGTTTAATTTTCTCTACTCACAAGAGACAGATTTCCTTGAAATTTTCACAGAATCTTTGGCTAACTTCAAACTAATATAATTAAAAATTTCAAAGAGATCTGTTTATTGTGAGCAGAGAAAATTGAATGAAACCAAAGCTATTACATGAACCAAACCATCATTTTATCATATATTTAGTATGGTGGTTTCATTTTCTCTACTCACAACAGACAGATTTCCTTGAAATTTTCACAGAATCTTTGGCTAACTTCAAACTAATATAATTAAAATTTTTAAAGAGATCTGTCTATTGTGAGGAGAGAAAATTGAATAAAACCAAAGCCATTACATAAATCAAACCATCATTTAATCATCATTTTAGTATTGCTTTGGTTTAATTTTCTCTACTCACAAGAGACAGATTTCCTTGAAATTTTCACAGAATCTTTGGCTAACTTCAAACTTATATAATTAAAAATTTCAAAGAGATCTGTTTATTGTGAGCAGAGAAAATTGAATGAAACCAAAGCTATTACATGAACCAAACCATCATTTTATCATATATTTAGTATGGTGGTTTCATTTTCTCTACTCACAACAGACAGATTTCCTTGAAATTTTCACAGAATCTTTGGCTAACTTCAAACTAATATAATTAAATTTTTTAAAGAGATCTGTCTGTTGTGAGGAGAGAAAATTGAATAAAACCAAAGCCATTACATAAATCAAACCATCATTTTATCATCATTTTAGTATTGCTTTGGTTTAATTTTCTCTACTCACAAGAGACAGATTTCCTTGAAATTTTCACAGAATCTTTGGCTAACTTCAAACTAATATAATTAAAAATTTCAAAGAGATCTGTCTATTGTGAGCAGAGAAAATTGAATGAAACCAAAGCCATTACATAAATCAAACAATCATTTTATCATCATTTTAGTATTGCTTTGGTTTAATTTTCTCTACTCACAAAAGACAGATTTCCTTGAAATTTTCACAGAATCTTTGGCTAACTTCAAACTAATATAATTAAAAATTTCAAAGAGATCTGTCTATTGTGAGCAGAGAAAATTTAATGAAACCAAAGCTATTACATAAATCAAACCATCATTTTATCATATATTTAGTATGGTTGTTTCATTTTCTCTACTCACAACAGACAGATTTCCTTGAAATTTTCACAGAATCTTTGGCTAATTTCAAACTAATATAATTAAAAATTTTAAAGAGATCTGTCTGTTGTGAGGAGAGAAAATTGAATAAAACCAAAGCCATTACATAAATCAAACCATCATTTTATCATCATTTTAGTATTGCTTTGGTTTAATTTTCTCTACTCACAAGAGACAGATTTCCTTGAAATTCTCACAGAATCTTTGGCTAACTTCAAACTAATATAATTAAAAATTTCAAAGAGATCTGTCTATTGTGAGCAGAGAAAATTTAATGAAACCAAAGCTATTACATGAACCAAACCATCATTTTATCATATATTTAGTATGGTGGTTTCATTTTCTCTACTCACAACAGACAGATTTCCTTGAAATTTTCACAGAATCTTTGGCTAATTTCAAACTAATATAATTAAAATTTTTAAAGAGATCTGTCTGTTGTGAGGAGAGAAAATTGAATAAAACCAAAGCCATTACATAAATCAAACCATCATTTTATCATCATTTTAGTATTGCTTTGGTTTAATTTTCTCTACTCACAAGAGACAGATTTCCTTGAAATTTTCACAGAATCTTTGGCTAACTTCAAACTAATATAATTAAAAATTTCAAAGAGATCTGTCTATTGTGAGCAGAGAAAATTGAATGAAACCAAAGCTATTACATGAACCAAACCATCATTTTATCATATATTTAGTATGGTGGTTTCATTTTCTCTACTCACAACAGACAGATTTCCTTGAAAATTTCACATAATCTTTGGCTAACTTCAAACTAATATAATTAAAAATTTCAAAGAGATCTGTCTATTGTGAGCAGAGAAAATTGAATGAAACCAAAGCCATTACATAAATCAAACCATCATTTTATCATCATTTTAGTATTGCTTTGGTTTAATTTTCTCTACTCACAAGAGACAGATTTCCTTGAAATTTTCACAGAATCTTTGGCTAACTTCAAACTAATATAATTAAAAATTTCAAAGAGATCTGTCTATTGTGAGCAGAGAAAATTGAATGAAACCAAAGCTATTACATGAACCAAACCATCATTTTATCATATATTTAGTATGGTGGTTTCATTTTCTCTACTCACAACAGACAGATTTCCTTGAAATTTTCACATAATCTTTGGCTAACTTCAAACTAATATAATTAAATTTTTTAAAGAGATCTGTCTGTTGTGAGGAGAGAAAATTGAATAAAACCAAAGCCATTACATAAATCAAACCATCATTTTATCATCATTTTAGTATTGCTTTGGTTTAATTTTCTCTACTCACAAGAGACAGATTTCCTTGAAATTTTCACAGAATCTTTGGCTAACTTCAAACTAATATAATTAAAAATTTCAAAGAGATCTGTCTATTGTGAGCAGAGAAAATTTAATGATACCAAAGCTATTACATGAACCAAACCATCATTTTATCATATATTTAGTATGGTGGTTTCATTTTCTCTACTCACAACAGACAGATTTCCTTGAAATTTTCACAGAATCTTTGGCTAACTTCAAACTAATATAATTAAAATTTTTAAAGAGATCTGTCTGTTGTGAGGAGAGAAAATTGAATAAAACCAAAGCCATTACATAAATCAAACCATCATTTTATCATCATTTTAGTATTGCTTTGGTTTAATTTTCTCTACTCACAAGAGACAGATTTCCTTGAAATTTTCACAGAATCTTTGGCTAACTTCAAACTAATATAATTAAAAATTTCAAAGAGATCTGTCTATTGTGAGCAGAGAAAATTGAATGAAACCAAAGCTATTACAATAATCAAACAATCATTTTATCATCATTTTAGTATTGCTTTGGTTTAATTTTCTCTACTCACAAAAGAGAGATTTCCTTGAAATTTTCACAGAATCTTTGGCTAACTTCAAACTAATATAATTAAAAATTTCAAAGAGATCTGTCTATTGTGAGCAGAGAAAATTTAATGAAACCAAAGCTATTACATAAATCAAACCATCATTTTATCATATATTTAGTATGGTTGTTTCATTTTCTCTACTCACAACAGACAGATTTCCTTGAAATTTTTACAGAATCTTTGGCTAACTTCAAACTAATATAATTAAAATTTTTAAAGAGATCTGTCTGTTGTGAGGAGAGAAAATTGAATAAAACCAAAACCATTACATAAATCAAACCATCATTTAATCATCATTTTAGTATTGCTTTGGTTTAATTTTCTCTACTCACAAGAGACAGATTTCCTTGAAATTTTCACAGAATCTTTGGCTAACTTCAAACTAATATAATTAAAAATTTCAAAGAGATCTGTCTATTGTGAGCAGAGAAAATTTAATGAAACCAAAGCTATTACATAAATCAAACCATCATTTTATCATATATTTAGTATGGTTGTTTCATTTTCTCTACTCACAACAGACAGATTTCCTTGAAATTTTTACAGAATCTTTGGCTAACTTCAAACTAATATAATTAAAATTTTTAAAGAGATCTGTCTGTTGTGAGGAGAGAAAATTGAATAAAACCAAAACCATTACATAAATCAAACCATCATTTAATCATCATTTTAGTATTGCTTTGGTTTAATTTTCTCTACTCACAAGAGACAGATTTCCTTGAAATTTTCACAGAATCTTTGGCTAACTTCAAACTAATATAATTAAAAATTTCAAAGAGATCTGTCTATTGTGAGCAGAGAAAATTGAATGAAACCAAAGCCATTACATAAATCAAACAATCATTTTATCATCATTTTAGTATTGCTTTGGTTTAATTTTCTCTACTCACAAAAAAAAGATTTCCTTGAAATTTTCACAGAATCTTTGGCTAACTTCAAACTAATATAATTAAAAATTTCAAAGAGATCTGTCTATTGTGAGCAGAGAAAATTGAATGAAACCAAAGCTATTACATAAATCAAACAATCATTTTATCATCATTTTAGTATTGCTTTGGTTTAATTTTCTCTACTCACAAAAGACAGATTTCCTTGAAATTTTCACAGAATCTTTGGCTAACTTCAAACTAATATAATTAAAAATTTCAAAGAGATCTGTCTATGGTGAGCAGAGAAAATTGAATGAAACCAAAGCTATTACATAAATCAAACAATCATTTTATCATCATTTTAGTATTGCTTTGGTTTAATTTTCTCTACTCACAAAAGACAGATTTCCTTGAAATTTTCACAGAATCTTTGGCTAACTTCAAACTAATATAATTAAAAATTTCAAAGAGATCTGTCTATTGTGAGCAGAGAAAATTGAATGAAACCAAAGCTATTACATAAATCAAACAATCATTTTATCATCATTTTAGTATTGCTTTGGTTTAATTTTCTCTACTCACAAAAGACAGATTTCCTTGAAATTTTCACAGAATCTTTGGCTAACTTCAAACTAATATAATTAAAAATTTCAAAGAGATCTGTCTATTGTGAGCAGAGAAAATTGAATGAAACCAAAGCTATTACATAAATCAAACAATCATTTTATCATCATTTTAGTATTGCTTTGGTTTAATTTTCTCTACTCACAAAAGACAGATTTCCTTGAAATTTTCACAGAATCTTTGGCTAACTTCAAACTAATATAATTAAAAATTTCAAAGAGATCTGTCTGTTGTGAGGAGAGAAAATTGAATAAAACCAAAGCCATTACATAAATCAAACCATCATTTTATCATCATTTTAGTATTGCTTTGGTTTAATTTTCTCTACTCACAAGAGACAGATTTCCTTGAAATTTTTACAGAATCTTTGGCTAACTTCAAACTAATATAATTAAAAATTTCAAAGAGATCTGTCTATTGTGAGCAGAGAAAATTTAATGAAACCAAAGCTATTACATAAATCAAACCATCATTTTATCATCATTTTAGTATTGCTTTGGTTTAATTTTCTCTACTCACAAGAAACAGATTTCCTTGAAATTTTCACAGAATCTTTGGCTAACTTCAAACTAATATAATTAAAAATTTCAAAGAGATCTGTCTATTGTGAGCAGAGAAAATTGAATGAAACCAAAGCTATTACATAAATCAAACAATCATTTTATCATCATTTTAGTATTGCTTTGGTTTAATTTTCTCTACTCACAAAAGACAGATTTCCTTTAAATTTTCACAGAATCTTTGGCTAACTTCAAACTAATATAATTAAAAATTTCAAAGAGATCTGTCTATATTGAGCAGAGAAAATTTAATGAAACCAAAGCTATTACATAAATCAAACCATCATTTTATCATATATTTAGTATGGTTGTTTCATTTTCTCTACTCACAACAGACAGATTTCCTTGAAATTTTTACAGAATCTTTGGCTAACTTCAAACTAATATAATTAAAATTTTTAAAGAGATCTGTCTGTTGTGAGGAGAGAAAATTGAATAAAACCAAAGCCATTACATAAATCAAACCATCATTTTATCATCATTTTAGTATTGCTTTGGTTTAATTTTCTCTACTCACAAGAGACAGATTTCCTTGAAATTTTCACAGAATCTTTGGCTAACTTCAAACTAATATAATTAAAAATTTCAAAGAGATCTGTCTTGTGTGAGCAGAGAAAATTGAATGAAACCAAAGCTATTACATGAACCAAACCATCATTTTATCATATATTTAGTATGGTGGTTTCATTTTCTCTACTCACAACAGACAGATTTCCTTGAAATTTTCACATAATCTTTGGCTAACTTCAAACTAATATAATTAAATTTTTTAAAGAGATCTGTCTGTTGTGAGGAGAGAAAATTGAATAAAACCAAAGCCATTACATAAATCAAACCATCATTTTATCATCATTTTAGTATTGCTTTGGTTTAATTTTCTCTACTCACAAGAGACAGATTTCCTTGAAATTTTCACAGAATCTTTGGCTAACTTCAAACTAATATAATTAAAAATTTCAAAGAGATCTGTCTATTGTGAGCAGAGAAAATTGAATGAAACCAAAGCCATTACATAAATCAAACAATCATTTTATCATCATTTTAGTATTGCTTTGGTTTAATTTTCTCTACTCACAAAAGACAGATTTCCTTGAAATTTTCACAGAATCTTTGGCTAACTTCAAACTAATATAATTAAAAATTTCAAAGAGATCTGTCTATTGTGAGCAGAGAAAATTTAATGAAACCAAAGCTATTACATAAATCAAACCATCATTTTATCATATATTTAGTATGGTTGTTTCATTTTCTCTACTCACAACAGACAGATTTCCTTGAAATTTTCACAGAATCTTTGGCTAACTTCAAACTAATATAATTAAAATTTTTAAAGAGATCTGTCTGTTGTGAGGAGAGAAAATTGAATAAAACCAAAGCCATTACATAAATCAAACCATCATTTTATCATCATTTTAGTATTGCTTTGGTTTAATTTTCTCTACTCACAAGAGACAGATTTCCTTGAAATTTTCACAGAATCTTTGGCTAACTTCAAACTAATATAATTAAAAATTTCAAAGAGATCTGTCTATTGTGAGCAGAGAAAATTGAATGAAACCAAAGCCATTACATAAATCAAACAATCATTTTATCATCATTTTAGTATTGCTTTGGTTTAATTTTCTCTACTCACAAGAGACAGATTTCCTTGAAATTTTCACAGAATCTTTGGCTAACTTCAAACTAATATAATTAAAAATTTCAAAGAGATCTGTTTATTGTGAGCAGAGAAAATTGAATGAAACCAAAGCTATTACATGAACCAAACCATCATTTTATCATATATTTAGTATGGTGGTTTCATTTTCTCTACTCACAACAGACAGATTTCCTTGAAATTTTCACATAATCTTTGGCTAACTTCAAACTAATATAATTAAAATTTTTAAAGAGATCTGTCTATTGTGAGGAGAGAAAATTGAATAAAACCAAAGCTATTACATAAATCAAACAATCATTTTATCATATATTTAGTATGGTGGTTTCATTTTCTCTACTCACAACAGACAGATTTCCTTGAAATTTTCACAGAATCTTTGGCTAACTTCAAACTAATATAATTAAAAATTTCAAAGAGATCTGTCTATTGTGAGCAGAGAAAATTGAATGAAATCAAAGCTATTACATGAACCAAACCATCATTTTATCATATATTTAGTATGGTGGTTTCATTTTCTCTACTCACAACAGACAGATTTCCTTGAAATTTTCACAGAATCTTTGGCTAACTTCAAACTAATATAATTAAAATTTTTAAAGAGATCTGTCTATTGTGAGGAGAGAAAATTGAATAAAACCAAAGCCATTACATAAATCAAACCATCATTTAATCATCATTTTAGTATTGCTTTGGTTTAATTTTCTCTACTCACAAGAGACAGATTTCCTTGAAATTTTCACAGAATCTTTGGCTAACTTCAAACTAATATAATTAAAAATTTCAAAGAGATCTGTCTATTGTGAGGAGAGAAAATTGAATAAAACCAAAGCCATTACATAAATCAAACCATCATTTTATCATCATTTTAGTATTGCTTTGGTTTAATTTTCTCTACTCACAAGAGACAGATTTCCTTGAAATTTTCACAGAATCTTTGGCTAACTTCAAACTAATATAATTAAAAATTTCAAAGAGATCTGTCTATTGTGAGCAGAGAAAATTGAATGAAACCAAAGCTATTACATAAATCAAACAATCATTTTATCATCATTTTAGTATTGCTTTGGTTTAATTTTCTCTACTCACAAAAGACAGATTTCCTTGAAATTTTCACAGAATCTTTGGCTAACTTCAAACTAATATAATTAAAAATTTCAAAGAGATCTGTCTATTGTGAGCAGAGAAAATTTAATGAAACCAAAGCTATTACATAAATCAAACCATCATTTTATCATATATTTAGTATGATTGTTTCATTTTCTCTACTCACAACAGACAGATTTCCTTGAAATTTTCACAGAATCTTTGGCTAATTTCAAACTAATATAATTAAAAATTTTAAAGAGATCTGTCTGTTGTGAGGAGAGAAAATTGAATAAAACCAAAGCCATTACATAAATCAAACCATCATTTTATCATCATTTTAGTATTGCTTTGGTTTAATTTTCTCTACTCACAAGAGACAGATTTCCTTGAAATTCTCACAGAATCTTTGGCTAACTTCAAACTAATATAATTAAAAATTTCAAAGAGATCTGTCTATTGTGAGCAGAGAAAATTTAATGAAACCAAAGCTATTACATAAATCAAACCATCATTTTATCATATATTTAGTATGGTTGTTTCATTTTCTCTACTCACAACAGACAGATTTCCTTGAAATTTTCACAGAATCTTTGGCTAACTTCAAACTAATATAATTAAAATTTTTAAAGAGATCTGTCTGTTGTGAGGAGAGAAAATTGAATAAAACCAAAGCCATTACATAAATCAAACCATCATTTTATCATCATTTTAGTATTGCTTTGGTTTAATTTTCTCTACTCACAAGAGACAGATTTCCTTGAAATTTTCACAGAATCTTTGGCTAACTTCAAACTAATATAATTAAAAATTTCAAAGAGATCTGTTTATTGTGAGCAGAGAAAATTGAATGAAACCAAAGCCATTACATAAATCAAACAATCATTTTATCATCATTTTAGTATTGCTTTGGTTTAATTTTCTCTACTCACAAAAGACAGATTTCTTTGAAATTTTCACAGAATCTTTGGCTAACTTCAAACTAATATAATTAAAAATTTCAAAGAGATCTGTCTATTGTGAGCAGAGAAAATTTAATGAAACCAAAGCTATTACATAAATCAAACCATCATTTTATCATATATTTAGTATGGTTGTTTCAATTTCTCTACTCACAACAGACAGATTTCCTTGAAATTTTTACAGAATCTTTGGCTAACTTCAAACTAATATAATTAAAATTTTTAAAGAGATCTGTCTGTTGTGAGGAGAGAAAATTGAATAAAACCAAAACCATTACATAAATCAAACCATCATTTAATCATCATTTTAGTATTGCTTTGGTTTAATTTTCTCTACTCACAAGAGACAGATTTCCTTGAAATTTTCACAGAATCTTTGGCTAACTTCAAACTAATATAATTAAAAATTTCAAAGAGATCTGTTTATTGTGAGCAGAGAAAATTGAATGAAACCAAAGCTATTACATGAACCAAACCATCATTTTATCATATATTTAGTATGGTGGTTTCATTTTCTCTACTCACAACAGACAGATTTCCTTGAAATTTTCACAGAATCTTTGGCTAACTTCAAACTAATATAATTAAAATTTTTAAAGAGATCTGTCTATTGTGAGGAGAGAAAATTGAATAAAACCAAAGCCATTACATAAATCAAACCATCATTTTATCATCATTTTAGTATTGCTTTGGTTTAATTTTCTCTACTCACAAGAGACAGATTTCCTTGAAATTTTCACAGAATCTTTGGCTAACTTCAAACTAATATAATTAAAAATTTCAAAGAGATCTGTTTATTGTGAGCAGAGAAAATTGAATGAAACCAAAGCTATTACATGAACCAAACCATCATTTTATCATATATTTAGTATGGTGGTTTCATTTTCTCTACTCACAACAGACAGATTTCCTTGAAATTTTCACAGAATCTTTCGATAACTTCAAACTAATATAATTAAAAATTTCAAAGAGATCTGTCTATTGTGAGCAGAGAAAATTTAATGAAACCAAAGCTATTACATAAATCAAACCATCATTTTATCATATATTTAGTATGGTTGTTTCATTTTCTCTACTCACAACAAACAGATTTCCTTGAAATTTTTACAGAATCTTTGGCTAACTTCAAACTAATATAATTAAAATTTTTAAAGAGATCTGTCTGTTGTGAGGAGAGAAAATTGAATAAAACCAAAGCCATTACATAAATCAAACCATCATTTTATCATCATTTTAGTATTGCTTTGGTTTAATTTTCTCTACTCACAAGAGACAGATTTCCTTGAAATTTTCACAGAATCTTTGGCTAACTTCAAACTAATATAATTAAAAATTTCAAAGAGATCTGTCTATTGTGAGCAGAGAAAATTGTATGAAACCAAAGCTATTACATAAACCAAACCATCATTTTATCATATATTTAGTATGGTGGTTTCATTTTCTCTACTCACAACAGACAGATTTCCTTGAAATTTTCACATAATCTTTGGCTAACTTCAAACTAATATAATTAAATTTTTTAAAGAGATCTGTCTGTTGTGAGGAGAGAAAATTGAATAAAACCAAAGCCATTACATAAATCAAACCATCATTTTATCATCATTTTAGTATTGCTTTGGTTTAATTTTCTCTACTCACAAGAGACAGATTTCCTTGAAATTTTCACAGAATCTTTGGCTAACTTCAAACTAATATAATTAAAAATTTCAAAGAGATCTGTCTATTGTGAGCAGAGAAAATTGAATGAAACCAAAGCCATTACATAAATCAAACAATCATTTTATCATCATTTTAGTATTGCTTTGGTTTAATTTTCTCTACTCACAAAAGACAGATTTCCTTGAAATTTTCACAGAATCTTTGGCTAACTTCAAACTAATATAAATAAAAATTTCAAAGAGATCTGTCTATTGTAAGCAGAGAAAATTTAATGAAACCAAAGCTATTACATAAATCAAACCATCATTTTATCATATATTTAGTATGGTTGTTTCATTTTCTCTACTCACAACAGACAGATTTCCTTGAAATTTTCACAGAATCTTTGGCTAATTTCAAACTAATATAATTAAAAATTTTAAAGAGATCTGTCTGTTGTGAGGAGAGAAAATTGAATAAAACCAAAGCCATTACATAAATCAAACCATCATTTTATCATCATTTTAGTATTGCTTTGGTTTAATTTTCTCTACTCACAAGAGACAGATTTCCTTGAAATTCTCACAGAATCTTTGGCTAACTTCAAACTAATATAATTAAAAATTTCAAAGAGATCTGTCTATTGTGAGCAGAGAAAATTTAATGAAACCAAAGCTATTACATAAATCAAACCATCATTTTATCATATATTTAGTATGGTTGTTTCATTTTCTCTACTCACAACAGACAGATTTCCTTGAAATTTTCACAGAATCTTTGGCTAACTTCAAACTAATATAATTAAAATTTTTAAAGAGATCTGTCTGTTGTGAGGAGAGAAAATTGAATAAAACCAAAGCCATTACATAAATCAAACCATCATTTTATCATCATTTTAGTATTGCTTTGGTTTAATTTTCTCTACTCACAAAAGACAGATTTCCTTGAAATTCTCACAGAATCTTTGGCTAACTTCAAACTAATATAATTAAAAATTTCAAAGAGATCTGTCTATTGTGAGCAGAAAAAATTTAATGAAACCAAAGCTATTACATAAATCAAACCATCATTTTATCATATATTTAGTATGGTTGTTTCATTTTCTCTACTCACAACAGACAGATTTCCTTGAAATTTTCACAGAATCTTTGGCTAACTTCAAACTAATATAATTAAAAATTTCAAAGAGATCTGTCTATTGTGAGCAGAGAAAATTGAATGAAACCAAAGCCATTACATAAATCAAACAATCATTTTATCATCATTTTAGTATTGCTTTGGTTTAATTTTCTCTACTCACAAAAGACAGATTTCCTTGAAATTCTCACAGAATCTTTGGCTAACTTCAAACTAATATAATTAAAAATTTCAAAGAGATCTGTCTATTGTGAGCAGAAAAAATTTAATGAAACCAAAGCTATTACATAAATCAAACCATCATTTTATCATATATTTAGTATGGTTGTTTCATTTTCTCTACTCACAACAGACAGATTTCCTTGAAATTTTCACAGAATCTTTGGCTAACTTCAAACTAATCTAATTAAAATTTTTAAAGAGATCTGTCTGTTGTGAGGAGAGAAAATTGAATAAAACCAAAGCCATTACATAAATCAAACCATCATTTTATCATCATTTTAGTATTGCTTTGGTTTAATTTTCTCTACTCACAAGAGACAGATTTCCTTGAAATTTTCACAGAATCTTTGGCTAACTTCAAACTAATATAATTAAAAATTTCAAAGAGATCTGTCTATTGTGAGCAGAGAAAATTGAATGAAACCAAAGCCATTACATAAATCAAACAATCATTTTATCATCATTTTAGTATTGCTTTGGTTTAATTTTCTCTACTCACAAAAGACAGATTTCCTTGAAATTTTCACAGAATCTTTGGCTAACTTCAAACTAATATAATTCAAAATTTCAAAGAGATCTGTCTATTGTGAGCAGAGAAAATTTAATGAAACCAAAGCTATTACATAAATCAAACCATCATTTTATCATATATTTAGTATGGTTGTTTCATTTTCTCTACTCACAACAGACAGATTTCCTTGAAATTTTTACAGAATCTTTGGCTAACTTCAAACTAATATAATTAAAAATTTCAAAGAGATCTGTTTATTGTGAGCAGAGAAAATTGAATGAAACCAAAGCTATTACATGAACCAAACCATCATTTTATCATATATTTAGTATGGTGGTTTCATTTTCTCTACTCACAACAGACAGATTTCCTTGAAATTTTCACAGAATCTTTGGCTAACTTCAAACTAATATAATTAAAATTTTTAAAGAGATCTGTCTATTGTGAGGAGAGAAAATTGAATAAAACCAAAGCCATTACATAAATCAAACCATCATTTTATCATCATTTTAGTATTGCTTTGGTTTAATTTTTTCTACTCACAACAGACAGATTTCCTTGAAATTTTCACAGAATCTTTGGCTAACTTCAAACTAATATAATTAAAAATTTCAAAGAGATCTGTTTATTGTGAGCAGAGAAAATTGAATGAAACCAAAGCTATTACATGAACCAAACCATCATTTTATCATATATTTAGTATGGTGGTTTCATTTTCTCTACTCACAACAGACAGATTTCCTTGAAATTTTCACAGAATCTTTCGCTAACTTCAAACTAATATAATTAAAAATTTCAAAGAGATCTGTCTATTGTGAGCAGAGAAAATTTAATGAAACCAAAGCTATTACATAAATCAAACCATCATTTTATCATATATTTAGTATGGTTGTTTCATTTTCTCTACTCACAACAGACAGATTTCCTTGAAATTTTTACAGAATCTTTGGCTAACTTCAAACTAATATAATTAAAATTTTTAAAGAGATCTGTCTGTTGTGAGGAGAGAAAATTGAATAAAACCAAAGCCATTACATAAATCAAACCATCATTTTATCATCATTTTAGTATTGCTTTGGTTTAATTTTCTCTACTCACAAGAGACAGATTTCCTTGAAATTTTCACAGAATCTTTGGCTAACTTCAAACTAATATAATTAAAAATTTCAAAGAGATCTGTCTATTGTGAGCAGAGAAAATTGAATGAAACCAAAGCTATTACATAAATCAAACCATCATTTTATCATATATTTAGTATGGTTGTTTCATTTTCTCTACTCACAACAGACAGATTTCCTTGAAATTTTTACAGAATCTTTGGCTAACTTCAAACTAATATAATTAAAATTTTTAAAGAGATCTGTCTGTTGTGAGGAGAGAAAATTGAATAAAACCAAAACCATTACATAAATCAAACCATCATTTAATCATCATTTTAGTATTGCTTTGGTTTAATTTTCTCTACTCACAAGAGACAGATTTCCTTGAAATTTTCACAGAATCTTTGGCTAACTTCAAACTAATATAATTAAAAATTTCAAAGAGATCTGTTTATTGTGAGCAGAGAAAATTGAATGAAACCAAAGCTATTACATGAACCAAACCATCATTTTATCATATATTTAGTATGGTGGTTTCATTTTCTCTACTCACAACAGACAGATTTCCTTGAAATTTTCACAGAATCTTTGGCTAACTTCAAACTAATATAATTAAAATTTTTAAAGAGATCTGTCTATTGTGAGGAGAGAAAATTGAATAAAACCAAAGCCATTACATAAATCAAACCATCATTTTATCATCATTTTAGTATTGCTTTGGTTTAATTTTCTCTACTCACAAGAGACAGATTTCCTTGAAATTTTCACAGAATCTTTGGCTAACTTCAAACTAATACAATTAAAAATTTCAAAGAGATCTGTTTATTGTGAGCAGAGAAAATTGAATGAAACCAAAGCTATTACATGAACCAAACCATCATTTTATCATATATTTGGTATGGTGGTTTCATTTTCTCTACTCACAACAGACAGATTTCGTTGAAATTTTCACAGAATCTTTCGCTAACTTCAAACTAATATAATTAAAAATTTCAAAGAGATCTGTCTATTGTGAGCAGAGAAAATTTAATGAAACCAAAGCTATTACATAAATCAAACCATCATTTTATCATATATTTAGTATGGTTGTTTCATTTTCTCTACTCACAACAGACAGATTTCCTTGAAATTTTTACAGAATCTTTGGCTAACTTCAAACTAATATAATTAAAATTTTTAAAGAGATCTGTCTGTTGTGAGGAGAGAAAATTGAATAAAACCAAAGCCATTACATAAATCAAACCATCATTTTATCATCATTTTAGTATTGCTTTGGTTTAATTTTCTCTACTCACAAGAGACACATTTCCTTGAAATTTTCACAGAATCTTTGGCTAACTTCAAACTAATATAATTAAAAATTTCAAAGAGATCTGTCTATTGTGAGCAGAGAAAATTGAATGAAACCAAAGCCATTACATAAATCAAACAATCATTTTATCATCATTTTAGTATTGCTTTGGTTTAATTTTCTCTACTCACAAAAGACAGATTTCCTTGAAATTTTCACAGAATCTTTGGCTAACTTCAAACTAATATAATTAAAAATTTCAAAGAGATCTGTCTATTGTGAGCAGAGAAAATTTAATGAAACCAAAGCTATTACATAAATCAAACCATCATTTTATCATATATTTAGTATGGTTGTTTCATTTTCTCTACTCACAACAGACAGATTTCCTTGAAATTTTCACAGAATCTTTGGCTAACTTCAAACTAATATAATTAAAATTTTTAAAGAGATCTGTCTGTTGTGAGGAGAGAAAATTGAATAAAACCAAAGCCATTACATAAATCAAACCATCATTTTATCATCATTTTAGTATTGCTTTGGTTTAATTTTCTCTACTCACAAGAGACAGATTTCCTTGAAATTTTCACAGAATCTTTGGCTAACTTCAAACTAATATAATTAAAAATTTCAAAGAGATCTGTCTATTGTGAGCAGAGAAAATTGAATGAAACCAAAGCCATTACATAAATCAAACAATCATTTTATCATCATTTTAGTATTGCTTTGGTTTAATTTTCTCTACTCACAAAAGACAGATTTCCTTGAAATTTTCACAGAATCTTTGGCTAACTTCAAACTAATATAATTAAAAATTTCAAAGAGATCTGTCTATTGTGAGCAGAGAAAATTGAATGAAACCAAAGCTATTACATGAACCAAACCATCATTTTATCATATATTTAGTATGGTGGTTTCATTTTCTCTACTCACAACAGACAGATTTCCTTGAAATTTTCACAGAATCTTTGGCTAACTTCAAACTAATATAATTAAAAATTTCAAAGAGATCTGTCTATTGTGAGCAGAGAAAATTGAATGAACCCAAAGCTATTACATGAACCAAACCATCATTTTATCATATATTTAGTATGGTGGTTTCATTTTCTCTACTCACAACAGACAGATTGCCTTGAAATTTTCACATAATCTTTGGCTAACTTCAAACTAATATAATTAAATTTTTTAAAGAGATCTGTCTGTTGTGAGGAGAGAAAATTGAATAAAACCAAAGCCATTACATAAATCAAACCATCATTTTATCATCATTTTAGTATTGCTTTGGTTTAATTTTCTCTACTCACAAGAGACAGATTTCCTTGAAATTTTCATAGAATCTTTGGCTAACTTCAAACTAATATAATTAAAATTTTTAAAGAGATCTGTTTATTGTGAGCAGAGAAAATTGAATGAAACCAAAGCTATAACATGAACCAAACCATCATTTTATCATATATTTAGTATGGTGGTTTCATTTTCTCTACTCACAACAGACAGATTTCCTTGAAATTTTCACAGAATCTTTCGCTAACTTCAAACTAATATAATTAAAAATTTCAAAGAGATCTGTCTATTGTGAGCAGAGAAAATTTAATGAAACCAAAGCTATTACATAAATCAAACCATCATTTTATCATATATTTAGTATGGTTGTTTCATTTTCTCTACTCACAACAGACAGATTTCTTTGAAATTTTTACAGAATCTTTGGCTAACTTCAAACTAATATAATTAAAATTTTTAAAGAGATCTGTCTGTTGTGAGGAGAGAAAATTGAATAAAACCAAAGCCATTACATAAATCAAACCATCATTTTATCATCATTTTAGTATTGCTTTGGTTTAATTTTCTCTACTCACAAAAGACAGATTTCCTTGAAATTCTCACAGAATCTTTGGCTAACTTCAAACTAATATAATTAAAAATTTCAAAGAGATCTGTCTATTGTGAGCAGAAAAAATTTAATGAAACCAAAGCTATTACATAAATCAAACCATCATTTTATCATATATTTAGTATGGTTGTTTCATTTTCTCTACTCACAACAGACAGATTTCCTTGAAATTTTCACAGAATCTTTGGCTAACTTCAAACTAATATAATTAAAATTTTTAAAGAGATCTGTCTGTTGTGAGGAGAGAAAATTGAATAAAACCAAAGCCATTACATAAATCAAACCATCATTTTATCATCATTTTAGTATTGCTTTGGTTTAATTTTCTCTACTCACAAGAGACAGATTTCCTTGAAATTTTCACAGAATCTTTGGCTAACTTCAAACTAATATAATTAAAAATTTCAAAGAGATCTGTCTATTGTGAGCAGAGAAAATTGAATGAAACCAAAGCCATTACATAAATCAAACAATCATTTTATCATCATTTTAGTATTGCTTTGGTTTAATTTTCTCTACTCACAAAAGACAGATTTCCTTGAAATTTTCACAGAATCTTTGGCTAACTTCAAACTAATATAATTCAAAATTTCAAAGAGATCTGTCTATTGTGAGCAGAGAAAATTTAATGAAACCAAAGCTATTACATAAATCAAACCATCATTTTATCATATATTTAGTATGGTTGTTTCATTTTCTCTACTCACAACAGACAGATTTCCTTGAAATTTTTACAGAATCTTTGGCTAACTTCAAACTAATATAATTAAAAATTTCAAAGAGATCTGTTTATTGTGAGCAGAGAAAATTGAATGAAACCAAAGCTATTACATGAACCAAACCATCATTTTATCATATATTTAGTATGGTGGTTTCATTTTCTCTACTCACAACAGACAGATTTCCTTGAAATTTTCACAGAATCTTTCGCTAACTTCAAACTAATATAATTAAAAATTTCAAAGAGATCTGTCTATTGTGAGCAGAGAAAATTGAATGAAACCAAAGCTATTACAAGAACCAAACCATCATTTTATCATATATTTAGTATGGTGGTTTCATTTTCTCTACTCACAACAGACAGATTTCCTTGAAATTTTCACATAATCTTTGGCTAACTTCAAACTAATATAATTAAATTTTTTAAAGAGATCTGTCTGTTGTGAGGAGAGAAAATTGAATAAAACCAAAGCCATTACATAAATCAAACCATCATTTTATCATCATTTTAGTATTGCTTTGGTTTAATTTTCTCTACTCACAAGAGACAGATTTCCTTGAAATTCTCACAGAATCTTTAGCTAACTTCAAACTAATATAATTAAAAATTTCAAAGAGATCTGTCTATTGTGAGCAGAGAAAATTTAATGAAACCAAAGCTATTACATGAACCAAACCATCATTTTATCATATATTTAGTATGGTGGTTTCATTTTCTCTACTCACAACAGACAGATTTCCTTGAAATTTTCACAGAATCTTTGGCTAACTTCAAACTAGTATAATTAAAATTTTTAAAGAGATCTGTCTGTTGTGAAGAGAGAAAATTGAATAAAACCAAAGCCATTACATAAATCAAACCATCATTTTATCATCATTTTAGTATTGCTTTGGTTTAATTTTCTCTACTCACAAGAGACAGATTTCCTTGAAATTTTCACAGAATCTTTGGCTAACTTCAAACTAATATAATTAAAAATTTCAAAGAGATCTGTCTATTGTGAGCAGAGAAAATTGAATGAAACCTAAGCTATTACATGAACCAAACCATCATTTTATCATATATTTAGTATGGTTGTTTCATTTTCTCTACTCACAACAGACATATTTCTTTGAAATTTTTACAGAATCTTTGGCTAACTTCAAACTAATATAATTAAAAATTTCAAAGAGATCTGTCTGTTGTGAGGAGAGAAAATTGAATAAAACCAAAGCCATTACATAAATCAAACCATCATTTTATCATCATTTTAGTATTGCTTTGGTTTAATTTTCTCTACTCACAAGAAACAGATTTCCTTGAAATTTTCACAGAATCTTTGGCTAACTTCAAACTAATATAATTAAAAATTTCAAAGAGATCTGTCTATTGTGAGCAGAGAAAATTGAATGAAAACAAAGCTATTACATAAATCAAACAATCATTTTATCATCATTTTAGTATTGCTTTGGTTTAATTTTCTCTACTCACAAAAGACAGATTTCCTTGAAATTTTCACAGAATCTTTGGCTAACTTCAAACTAATATAATTAAAAATTTCAAAGAGATCTGTCTATTGTGAGCAGAGAAAATTTAATGAAACCAAAGCTATTACATAAATCAAACCATCATTTTATCATATATTTAGTATGGTTGTTTCATTTTCTCTACTCACAACAGACATATTTCCTTGAAATTTTTACAGAATGTTTGGCTAACTTCAAACTAATATAATTAAAAATTTCAAAGAGATCTGTCTATTGTGAGCAGAGAAAATTTAATGAAACCAAAGCTATTACATAAATCAAACCATCATTTTATCATATATTTAGTATGGTTGTTTCATTTTCTCTACTCACAACAGACAGATTTCCTTGAAATTTTTACAGAATCTTTGGCTAACTTCAAACTAATATAATTAAAAATTTCAAAGAGATCTGTCTATTGTGAGCAGAGAAAATTGAATGAAACCAAAGCCATTACATAAATCAAACAATCATTTTATCATCATTTTAGTATTGCTTTGGTTTAATTTTCTCTACTCACAAAAGACAGATTTCCTTGAAATTTTCACAGAATCTTTGGCTAACTTCAAACTAATATAATTAAAAATTTCAAAGAGATCTGTCTATATTGAGCAGAGAAAATTTAATGAAACCAAAGCTATTACATAAATGAAATCACCATTTTATCATATATTTAGTATGGTTGTTTCATTTTCTCTACTCACAACAGACAGATTTCCTTGAAATTTTCACAGAATCTTTGGCTAACTTCAAACTAATATAATTAAAAATTTCAAAGAGATCTGTCTATTGTGAGCAGAGAAAATTGAATGAAACCAAAGCTATTACATGAACCAAACCATCATTTTATCATATATTTAGTATGGTGGTTTCATTTTCTCTACTCACAACACACAGATTTCCTTGAAATTTTTACAAAATCTTTGGCTAACTTCAAACTAATATAATTAAATTTTTTAAAGAGATCTGTCTGTTGTGAGGAGAGAAAATTGAATAAAACCAAAGCCATTACATAAATCAAACCATCATTTTATCATCATTTTAGTATTGCTTTGGTTTAATTTTCTCTACTCACAACAGACAGATTTTCTTGAAATTTTCACAGAATCTTTGGCTAACTTTAAACTAATATAATTAAAAATTTCAAAGAGATCTGTCTATTGTGAGCAGAGAAAATTGAATGAAGCCAAAGCCATTACATAAATCAAACAATCATTTTATCATCATTTTAGTATTGCTTTGGTTTAATTTTCTCTACTCACAAAAGACAGATTTCCTTGAAATTTTCACAGAATCTTTGGCTAACTTCAAACTAATATAATTAAAAATTTCAAAGAGATCTGTCTATTGTGAGCAGAGAAAATTTAATGAAACCAAAGCTATTACATAAATCAAACCATCATTTTATCATATATTTAGTATGGTTGTTTCATTTTCTCTACTCACAACAGACAGATTTCCTTGAAATTTTCACAGAATCTTTGGCTAATTTCAAACTAATATAATTAAAAGTTTTAAAGAGATCTGTCTGTTGTAAAACCAAAGCCATTACATAAATCAAACCATCATTTTATCATCATTTTAGTATTGCTTTGGTTTAATTTTCTCTACTCACAAGAAACAGATTTCCTTGAAATTTTCACAGAATCTTTGGCTAACTTCAAACTAATATAATTAAAAATTTCAAAGAGATCTGTCTATTGTGAGCAGAGAAAATTGAATGAAAACAAAGCTATTACATAAATCAAACAATCATTTTATCATCATTTTAGTATTGCTTTGGTTTAATTTTCTCTACTCACAAAAGACAGATTTCCTTGAAATTTTCACAGAATCTTTGGCTAACTTCAAACTAATATAATTAAAAATTTCAAAGAGATCTGTCTATTGTGAGCAGAGAAAATTTAATGAAACCAAAGCTATTACATAAATCAAACCATCATTTTATCATATATTTAGTATGGTTGTTTCATTTTCTCTACTCACAACAGACATATTTCCTTGAAATTTTTACAGAATCTTTGGCTAACTTCAAACTAATATAATTAAAAATTTCAAAGAGATCTGTCTATTGTGAGCAGAGAAAATTGAGTGAAACCAAAGCCATTACATAAATCAAACAATCATTTTATCATCATTTTAGTATTGCTTTGGTTTAATTTTCTCTACTCACAAAAGACAGATTTCCTTGAAATTTTCACAGAATCTTTGGCTAACTTCAAACTAATATAATTAAAAATTTCAAAGAGATCTGTCTATTGTGAGCAGAGAAAATTTAATGAAACCAAAGCTATTACATAAATCAAACCATCATTTTATCATATATTTAGTATGGTTGTTTCATTTTCTCTACTCACAACAGACAGATTTCCTTGAAATTTTCACAGAATCTTTGGCTAATTTCAAACTAATATAATTAAATTTTTTAAAGAGATCTGTCTGTTGTGAGGAGAGAAAATTGAATAAAACCAAAACCATTACATAAATCAAACCATCATTTAATCATCATTTTAGTATTGCTTTGGTTTAATTTTCTCTACTCACAAGAGTCAGATTTCCTTGAAATTTTCACAGAATCTTTGGCTAACTTCAAACTAAAATAATTAAAAATTTCAAAGAGATCTGTTTATTGTGAGAAGAGAAAATTGAATGAAACCAAAGCTATTACATGAACCAAACCATCATTTTATCATATATTTAGTATGGTGGTTTCATTTTCTCTACTCACAACAGACAGATTTCCTTGAAATTTTCACAGAATCTTTGGCTAACTTCAAACTAATATAAATAAAAATTTCAAAGAGATCTGTCTGTTGTGAGGAGAGAAAATTGAATAAAACCAAAGCCATTACATAAATCAAACCATCATTTTATCATCATTTTAGTATTGCTTTGGTTTAATTTTCTCTACTCACAAGAAACAGATTTCCTTGAAATTTTCACAGAATCTTTGGCTAACTTCAAACTAATATAATTAAAAATTTCAAAGAGATCTGTCTATTGTGAGCAGAGAAAATTGAATGAAACCAAAGCTATTACATGAACCAAACCATCATTTTATCATATATTTAGTATGGTGGTTTCATTTTCTCTACTCACAACAGACAGATTTCCTTGAAATTTTCACAAAATCTTTGGCTAACTTCAAACTAATATAATTAAATTTTTTAAAGAGATCTGTCTGTTGTGAGGAGAGAAAATTGAATAAAACCAAAGCCATTACATAAATCAAACCATCATTTTATCATCATTTTAGTATTGCTTTGGTTTAACTTTCTCTACTCACAAGAGACAGATTTTCTTGAAATTTTCACAGAATCTTTGGCTAACTTCAAACTAATATAATTAAAAATTTCAAAGAGATCTGTCTATTGTGAGCAGAGAAAATTGAATGAAGCCAAAGCCATTACATAAATCAAACAATCATTTTATCATCATTTTAGTATTGCTTTGGTTTAATTTTCTCTACTCACAAAAGACAGATTTCCTTGAAATTTTCACAGAATCTTTGGCTAACTTCAAACTAATATAATTAAAAATTTCAAAGAGATCTGTCTATTGTGAGCAGAGAAAATTTAATGAAACCAAAGCTATTACATAAATCAAACCATCATTTTATCATATATTTAGTATGGTTGTTTCATTTTCTCTACTCACAACAGACAGATTTCCTTGAAATTTTCACAGAATCTTTGGCTAATTTCAAACTAATATAATTAAAAATTTTAAAGAGATCTGTCTGTTGTAAAACCAAAGCCATTACATAAATCAAACCATCATTTTATCATCATTTTAGTATTGCTTTGGTTTAATTTTCTCTACTCACAAGAAACAGATTTCCTTGAAATTTTCACAGAATCTTTGGCTAACTTCAAACTAATATAATTAAAAATTTCAAAGAGATCTGTCTATTGTGAGCAGAGAAAATTGAATGAAACCAAAGCTATTACATAAATCAAACAATCATTTTATCATCATTTTAGTATTGCTTTGGTTTATTTTTCTCTACTCACAAAAGACAGATTTCCTTGAAATTTTCACAGAATCTTTGGCTAACTTCAAACTAATATAATTAAAAATTTCAAAGAGATCTGTCTATATTGAGCAGAGAAAATTTAATGAAACCAAAGCTATTACATAAATGAAATCACCATTTTATCATATATTTAGTATGGTTGTTTCATTTTCTCTACTCACAACAGACAGATTTCTTTGAAATTTTCACAGAATCTTTGGCTAACTTCAAACTAATATAATTAAAAATTTCAAAGAGATCTGTCTTTTGTGAGCAGAGAAAATTGAATGAAAACAAAGCTATTACATAAATCAAACAATCATTTTATCATCATTTTAGTATTGCTTTGGTTTAATTTTCTCTACTCACAAGAGTCAGATTTCCTTGAAATTTTCACAGAATCTTTGGCTAACTTCAAACTAATATAATTAAAAATTTCAAAGAGATCTGTTTATTGTGAGCAGAGAAAATTGAATGAAACCAAAGCTATTACATGAACCAAACCATCATTTTATCATATATTTAGTATGGTGGTTTCATTTTCTCTACTCACAACAGACAGATTTCCTTGAAATTTTCACAGAATCTTTGGCTAACTTCAAACTAATATAATTAAAAATTTCAAAGAGATCTGTCTGTTGTGAGGAGAGAAAATTGAATAAAACCAAAGCCATTACATAAATCAAACCATCATTTTATCATCATTTTAGTATTGCTTTGGTTTAATTTTCTCTACTCACAAAAGACAGATTTCCCTGAAATTTTCACAGAATCTTTGGCTAACTTCAAACTAATATAATTAAAAATTTCAAATAGATCTGTCTATTGTGAGCAGAGAAAATTTAATGAAACCAAAGCTATTACATAAATCAAACCATCATTTTATCATATATTTAGTATGGTTGTTTCATTTTCTCTACTCACAACAGACAGATTTCCTTGAAATTTTCACAGAATCTTTGGCTAATTTCAAACTAATATAATTAAAATTTTTAAAGAGATCTGTCTGTTGTGAGGAGAGAAAATTGAATAAAACCAAAACCATTACATAAATCAAACCATCATTTAATCATCATTTTAGTATTGCTTTGGTTTAATTTTCTCTACTCACAAGAGTCAGATTTCCTTGAAATTTTCACAGAATCTTTGGCTAACTTCAAACTAATATAATTAAAAATTTCAAAGAGATCTGTTTATTGTGAGCAGAGAAAATTGAATGAAACCAAAGCTATTACATGAACCAAACCATCATTTTATCATATATTTAGTATGGTGGTTTCATTTTCTCTACTCACAACAGACAGATTTCCTTGAAATTTTCACAGAATCTTTGGCTAACTTCAAACTAATATAATTAAAAATTTCAAAGAGATCTGTCTGTTGTGAGGAGAGAAAATTGAATAAAACCAAAGCCATTACATAAATCAAACCATCATTTTATCATCATTTTAGTATTGCTTTGGTTTAATTTTCTCTACTCACAAGAAACAGATTTCCTTGAAATTTTCACAGAATCTTTGGCTAACTTCAAACTAATATAATTAAAAATTTCAAAGAGATCTGTCTATTGTGAGCAGAGAAAATTGAATGAAACCAAAGCTATTACATAAATCAAACAATCATTTTATCATCATTTTAGTATTGCTTTGGTTTAATTTTCTCTACTCACAAAAGACAGATTTCCCTGAAATTTTCACAGAATCTTTGGCTAACTTCAAACTAATATAATTAAAAATTTCAAAGAGATCTGTCTATTGTGAGCAGAGAAAAACCATCATTTTATCATATATTTAGTATGGTGGTTTCATTTTCTCTACTCACAACAGACAGATTTCCTTGAAATTTTCACAAAATCTTTGGCTAACTTCAAACTAATATAATTAAATTTTTTAAAGAGATCTGTCTGTTGTGAGGAGAGAAAATTGAATAAAACCAAAGCCATTACATAAATCAAACCATCATTTTATCATCATTTTAGTATTGCTTTGGTTTAATTTTCTCTACTCACAAGAGACAGATTTTCTTGAAATTTTCACAGAATCTTTGGCTAACTTCAAACTAATATAATTAAAAATTTCAAAGAGATCTGTCTATTGTGAGCAGAGAAAATTGAATGAAGCCAAAGCCATTACATAAATTAAACAATCATTTTATCATCATTTTAGTATTGCTTTGGATTAATTTTCTCTACTCACAAAAGACAGATTTCCTTGAAATTTTCACAGAATCTTTGGCTAACTTCAAACTAATATAATTAAAAATTTCAAAGAGATCTGTCTATTGTGAGCAGAGAAAATTTAATGAAACCAAAGCTATTACATAAATCAAACCATCATTTTATCATATATTTAGTATGGTTGTTTCATTTTCTCTACTCACAACAGACAGATTTCCTTGAAATTTTCACAGAATCTTTGGCTAATTTCAAACTAATATAATTAAAAATTTTAAAGAGATCTGTCTGTTGTAAAACCAAAGCCATTACATAAATCAAACCATCATTTTATCATCATTTTAGTATTGCTTTGGTTTAATATTCTCTACTCACAAGAAACAGATTTCCTTGAAATTTTTACAGAATCTTTGGCTAACTTCAAACTAATATAATTAAAAATTTCAAAGAGATCTGTCTATTGTGAGCAGAGAAAATTGAATGAAACCAAAGCTATTACATAAATCAAACAATCATTTTATCATCATTTTAGTATTGCTTTGGTTTAATTTTCTCTACTCACAAAAGACAGATTTCCTTGAAATTTTCACAGAATCTTTGGCTAACTTCAAACTAATATAATTAAAAATTTCAAAGAGATCTGTCTATATTTAGCAGAGAAAATTTAATGAAACCAAAGCTATTACATAAATCAAATCATCATTTTATCATATATTTAGTATGGTTGTTTCATTTTCTCTACTCACAACAGACAGATTTCTTTGAAATTTTTACAGAATCTTTGGCTAACTTCAAACTAATATAATTAAAATTTTTAAAGAGATCTGTCTGTTGTGAGGAGAGAAAATTGAATAAAACCAAAGCCATTACATAAATCAAACCATCATTTTATCATCATTTTAGTATTGCTTTGGTTAAATTTTCTCTACTCACAAGAGACAGATTTCCTTGAAATTTTCACAGAATCTTTGGCTAACTTCAAACTAATATAATTAAAAATTTCAAAGAGATCTGTCTATTGTGAGCAGAGAAAATTGAATGAAACCAAAGCTATTACATGAACCAAACCATCATTTTATCATATATTTAGTATGGTGGTTTCATTTTCTCTACTCACAACAGACAGATTTCCTTGAAATTTTCACATAATCTTTGGCTAACTTCAAACTAATATAATTAAATTTTTTAAAGAGATCTGTCTGTTGTGAGGAGAGAAAATTGAATAAAACCAAAGCCATTACATAAATCAAACCATCATTTTATCATCATTTTAGTATTGCTTTGGTTTAATTTTCTCTACTCACAAGAGACAGATTTCCTTGAAATTTTCACAGAATCTTTGGCTAACTTCAAACTAATATAATTAAAAATTTCAAAGAGATCTGTCTATTGTGAGCAGAGAAAATTTAATGAAACCAAAGCTATTACATAAATCAAACCATCATTTTATCATATATTTAGTATGGTTGTTTCATTTTCTCTACTCACAACAGACAGATTTCCTTGAAATTTTCACAGAATCTTTGGCTAATTTCAAACTAATATAATTAAAAATTTTAAAGAGATCTGTCTGTTGTGAGGAGAGAAAATTGAATAAAACCAAAGCCATTACATAAATCAAACCATCATTTTATCATCATTTTAGTATTGCTTTGGTTTAATTTTCTCTACTCACAAGAGACAGATTTCCTTGAAATTTTCACAGAATCTTTGGCTAACTTCAAACTAATATAATTAAAAATTTCAAAGAGATCTGTCTATTGTGAGCAGAGAAAATTGAATGAAACCAAAGCCATTACATAAATCAAACAATCATTTTATCATCATTTTAGTATTGCTTTGGTTTAATTTTCTCTACTCACAAAAGACAGATTTCCTTGAAATTTTCACAGAATCTTTGGCTAACTTCAAACTAATATAATTAAAAATTTCAAAGAGATCTGTCTATTGTGAGCAGAGAAAATTTAATGAAACCAAAGCTATTACATAAATCAAACCATCATTTTATCATATATTTAGTATGGTTGTTTCATTTTCTCTACTCACAACAGACAGATTTCCTTGAAATTTTTACAGAATCTTTGGCTAACTTCAAACTAATATAATTAAAATTTTTAAAGAGATCTGTCTGTTGTGAGGAGAGAAAATTGAATAAAACCAAAACCATTACATAAATCAAACCATCATTTAATCATCATTTTAGTATTGCTTTGGTTTAATTTTCTCTACTCACAAGAGACAGATTTCCTTGAAATTTTCACAGAATCTTTGGCTAACTTCAAACTAATATAATTAAAAATTTCAAAGAGATCTGTTTATTGTGAGCAGAGAAAATTGAATGAAACCAAAGCTATTACATGAACCAAACCATCATTTTATCATATATTTAGTATGGTGGTTTCATTTTCTCTACTCACAACAGACAGATTTCCTTGAAATTTTCACAGAATCTTTCGCTAACTTCAAACTAATATAATTAAAAATTTCAAAGAGATCTGTCTATTGTGAGCAGAGAAAATTTAATGAAACCAAAGCTATTACATAAATCAAACCATCATTTTATCATATATTTAGTATGGTTGTTTCATTTTCTCTACTCACAACAAACAGATTTCCTTGAAATTTTTACAGAATCTTTGGCTAACTTCAAACTAATATAATTAAAATTTTTAAAGAGATCTGTCTGTTGTGAGGAGAGAAAATTGAATAAAACCAAAGCCATTACATAAATCAAACCATCATTTTATCATCATTTTAGTATTGCTTTGGTTTAATTTTCTCTACTCACAAAAGACAGATTTCCTTGAAATTTTCACAGAATCTTTGGCTAACTTCAAACTAATATAATTAAAAATTTCAAAGAGATCTGTCTATTGTGAGCAGAGAAAATTTAATGAAACCAAAGCTATTACATAAATCAAACCATCATTTTATCATATATTTAGTATGGTTGTTTCATTTTCTCTACTCACAACAGACAGATTTCCTTGAAATTTTCACAGAATCTTTGGCTAATTTCAAACTAATATAATTAAAATTTTTAAAGAGATCTGTCTGTTGTGAGGAGAGAAAATTGAATAAAACCAAAACCATTACATAAATCAAACCATCATTTAATCATCATTTTAGTATTGCTTTGGTTTAATTTTCTCTACTCACAAGAGACAGATTTCCTTGAAATTTTCACAGAATCTTTGGCTAACTTCAAACTAATATAATTAAAAATTTCAAAGAGATCTGTTTATTGTGAGCAGAGAAAATTGAATGAAACCAAAGCTATTACATGAACCAAACCATCATTTTATCATATATTTAGTATGGTGGTTTCATTTTCTCTACTCACAACAGACAGATTTCCTTGAAATTTTCACAGAATCTTTCGCTAACTTCAAACTAATAATCATTTTAGTATTGCTTTGGTTTAACTTTCTCTACTCACAAGAGACAGATTTCGTTGAAATTTTCACAGAATCTTTGGCTAACTTCAAACTAATATAATTAAAAATTTCAAAGAGATCTGTCTATTGTGAGCAGAGAAAATTGAATGAAACCAAAGCCATTACATAAATCAAACAATCATTTTATCATCATTTTAGTATTGCTTTGGTTTAATTTTCTCTACTCACAAAAGACAGATTTCCTTGAAATTTTCACAGAATCTTTGGCTAACTTCAAACTAATATAATTAAAAATTTCAAAGAGATCTGTCTATTGTGAGCAGAGAAAATTTAATGAAACCAAAGCTATTACATAAATCAAACAATCATTTTATCATCATTTTAGTATTGCTTTGGTTTAATTTTCTCTACTCACAAAAGACAGATTTCCTTGAAATTCTCACAGAATCTTTGGCTAACTTCAAACTAATATAATTAAAAATTTCAAAGAGATCTGTCTATTGTGAGCAGAGAAAATTTAATGAAACCAAAGCTATTACATAAATCAAACCATCATTTTATCATATATTTAGTATGGTTGTTTCATTTTCTCTACTCACAACAGACAGATTTCCTTGAAATTTTCACAGAATCTTTGGCTAACTTCAAACTAATATAATTAAAATTTTTAAAGAGATCTGTCTGTTGTGAGGAGAGAAAATTGAATAAAACCAAAGCCATTACATAAATCAAACCATCATTTTATCATCATTTTAGTATAGCTTTGGTTTAATTTTCTCTACTCACAAGAGACAGATTTCCTTGAAATTTTCACAGAATCTTTGGCTAACTTCAAACTAATATAATTAAAAATTTCAAAGAGATCTGTCTATTGTGAGCAGAGAAAATTTAATGAAACCAAAGCTATTACATAAATCAAACCATCATTTTATCATATATTTAGTATGGTTGTTTCATTTTCTCTACTCACAACAGACAGATTTCCTTGAAATTTTCACAGAATCTTTGGCTAATTTCAAACTAATATAATTAAAAATTTTAAAGAGATCTGTTTGTTGTGAGGAGAGAAAATTGAATAAAACCAAAGCCATTACATAAATCAAACCATCATTTTATCATCATTTTAGTATTGCTTTGGTTTAATTTTCTCTACTCACAAGAGACAGATTTCCTTGAAATTCTCACAGAATCTTTGGCTAACTTCAAACTAATATAATTAAAAATTTCAAAGAGATCTGTCTATTGTGAGCAGAGAAAATTTAATGAAACCAAAGCTATTACATAAATCAAACCATCATTTTATCATATATTTAGTATGGTTGTTTCATTTTCTCTACTCACAACAGACAGATTTCCTTGAAATTTTCACAGAATCTTTGGCTAACTTCAAACTAATATAATTAAAATTTTTAAAGAGATCTGTCTGTTGTGAGGAGAGAAAATTGAATAAAACCAAAGCCATTACATAAATCAAACCATCATTTTATCATCATTTTAGTATTGCTTTGGTTTAACTTTCTCTACTCACAAGAGACAGATTTCGTTGAAATTTTCACAGAATCTTTGGCTAACTTCAAACTAATATAATTAAAAATTTCAAAGAGATCTGTCTATTGTGAGCAGAGAAAATTGAATGAAACCAAAGCCATTACATAAATCAAACAATCATTTTATCATCATTTTAGTATTGCTTTGGTTTAATTTTCTCTACTCACAAAAGACAGATTTCCTTGAAATTTTCACAGAATCTTTGGCTAACTTCAAACTAATATAATTAAAAATTTCAAAGAGATCTGTCTATTGTGAGCAGAGAAAATTTAATGAAACCAAAGCTATTACATAAATCAAACAATCATTTTATCATCATTTTAGTATTGCTTTGGTTTAATTTTCTCTACTCACAAAAGACAGATTTCCTTGAAATTCTCACAGAATCTTTGGCTAACTTCAAACTAATATAATTAAAAATTTCAAAGAGATCTGTCTATTGTGAGCAGAGAAAATTTAATGAAACCAAAGCTATTACATAAATCAAACCATCATTTTATCATATATTTAGTATGGTTGTTTCATTTTCTCTACTCACAACAGACAGATTTCCTTGAAATTTTCACAGAATCTTTGGCTAACTTCAAACTAATATAATTAAAATTTTTAAAGAGATCTGTCTGTTGTG
Organism: Pedicia rivosa; assembly: GCA_963082725.1. Classification (NCBI taxonomy): domain Eukaryota; kingdom Metazoa; phylum Arthropoda; class Insecta; order Diptera; family Pediciidae; genus Pedicia; species Pedicia rivosa. The sequence continues at coordinate 45,430,358 of OY720154.1, read as the reverse complement.
AGGAGAGAAAATTGAATAAAACCAAAGCCATTACATAAATCAAACCATCATTTTATCATCATTTTAGTATTGCTTTGGTTTAACTTTCTCTACTCACAAGAGACAGATTTCCTTGAAATTTTCACAGAATCTTTGGCTAACTTCAAACTAATATAATTAAAAATTTCAAAGAGATCTGTCTATTGTGAGCAGAGAAAATTGAATGAAACCAAAGCCATTACATAAATCAAACAATCATTTTATCATCATTTTAGTATTGCTTTGGTTTAATTTTCTCTACTCACAAAAGACAGATTTCCTTGAAATTTTCACAGAATCTTTGGCTAACTTCAAACTAATATAATTAAAAATTTCAAAGAGATCTGTCTATTGTGAGCAGAGAAAATTTAATGAAACCAAAGCTATTACATAAATCAAACCATCATTTTATCATATATTTAGTATGGTTGTTTCATTTTCTCTACTCACAACAGACAGATTTCCTTGAAATTTTTACAGAATCTTTGGCTAACTTCAAACTAATATAATTAAAATTTTTAAAGAGATCTGTCTGTTGTTAGGAGAGAAAATTGAATAAAACCAAAGCCATTACATAAATCAAACCATCATTTTATCATCATTTTAGTATTGCTTTGGTTTAATTTTCTCTACTCACAAGAGACAGATTTCCTTGAAATTTTCACAGAATCTTTGGCTAACTTCAAACTAATATAATTAAAAATTTCAAAGAGATCTGTCTATTGTGAGCAGAGAAAATTGAATGAAACCAAAGCTATTACATGAACCAAACCATCATTTTATCATATATTTTGTATGGTGGTTTCATTTTCTCTACTCACAACAGACAGATTTCCTTGAAATTTTCACATAATCTTTGGTTAACTTCAAACTAATATAATTAAATTTTTTAAAGAGATCCGTCTGTTGTGAGGAGAGAAAATTGAATAAAACCAAAGCCATTACATAAATCAAACCATCATTTTATCATCATTTTAGTATTGCTTTGGTTTAATTTTCTCTACTCACAAGAGACAGATTTCCTTGAAATTTTCACAGAATCTTTGGCTAACTTCAAACTAATATAATTAAAAATTTCAAAGAGATCTGTCTATTGTGAGCAGAGAAAATTGAATGAAACCAAAGCCATTACATAAATCAAACAATCATTTTATCATCATTTTAGTATTGCTTTGGTTTAATTTTCTCTACTCACAAAAGACAGATTTCCTTGAAATTTTCACAGAATCTTTGGCTAACTTCAAACTAATATAATTAAAAATTTCAAAGAGATCTGTCTATTGTGAGCAGAGAAAATTTAATGAAACCAAAGCTATTACATAAATCAAACCATCATTTTATCATATATTTAGTATGGTTGTTTCATTTTCTCTACTCACAACAGACAGATTTCCTTGAAATTTTCACAGAATCTTTGGCTAATTTCAAACTAATATAATTAAAAATTTTAAAGAGATCTGTCTGTTGTGAGGAGAGAAAATTGAATAAAACCAAAGCCATTACATAAATCAAACCATCATTTTATCATCATTTTAGTATTGCTTTGGTTTAATTTTCTCTACTCACAAGAGACAGATTTCCTTGAAATTCTCACAGAATCTTTGGCTAACTTCAAACTAATATAATTAAAAATTTCAAAGAGATCTGTCTTTTGTGAGCAGAGAAAATTTAATGAAACCAAAGCTATTACATAAATCAAACCATCATTTTATCATATATTTAGTATGGTTGTTTCATTTTCTCTACTCACAACAGACAGATTTCTTTGAAATTTTCACAGAATCTTTGGCTAACTTCAAACTAATATAATTAAAATTTTTAAAGAGATCTGTCTGTTGTGAGGAGAGAAAATTGAATAAAACCAAAACCATTACATAAATCAAACCATCATTTAATCATCATTTTAGTATTGCTTTGGTTTAATTTTCTCTACTCACAAGAGACAGATTTCCTTGAAATTTTCACAGAATCTTTGGCTAACTTCAAACTAATATAATTAAAAATTTCAAAGAGATCTGTTTATTGTGAGCAGAGAAAATTGAATGAAACCAAAGCTATTACATGAACCAAACCATCATTTTATCATATATTTAGTATGGTGGTTTCATTTTCTCTACTCACAACAGACAGATTTCCTTGAAATTTTCACAGAATCTTTGGCTAACTTCAAACTAATATAATTAAAATTTTTAAAGAGATCTGTCTATTGTGAGGAGAGAAAATTGAATAAAACCAAAGCCATTACATAAATCAAACCATCATTTTATCATCATTTTAGTATTGCTTTGGTTTAATTTTCTCTACTCACAAGAGACAGATTTCCTTGAAATTTTCACAGAATCTTTGGCTAACTTCAAACTAATATAATTAAAAATTTCAAAGAGATCTGTTTATTGTGAGCAGAGAAAATTGAATGAAACCAAAGCTATTACATGAACCAAACCATCATTTTATCATATATTTAGTATGGTGGTTTCATTTTCTCTACTCACAACAGACAGATTTCCTTGAAATTTTCACAGAATCTTTCGCTAACTTCAAACTAATATAATTAAAAATTTCAAAGAGATCTGTCTATTATGAGCAGAGAAAATTGAATGAAACCAAAGCCATTACATAAATCAAACAATCATTTTATCATCATTTTAGTATTGCTTTGGTTTAATTTTCTCTACTCACAAAAGACAGATTTCCTTGAAATTTTCACAGAATCTTTGGCTAACTTCAAACTAATATAATTAAAAATTTCAAAGAGATCTGTTTATTGTGAGCAGAGAAAATTGAATGAAACCAAAGCTATTACATGAACCAAACCATCATTTTATCATATATTTAGTATGGTGGTTTCATTTTCTCTACTCACAACAGACAGATTTCCTTGAAATTTTCACAGAATCTTTCGCTAACTTCAAACTAATATAATTAAAAATTTCAAAGAGATCTGTCTATTGTGAGCAGAGAAAATTTAATGAAACCAAAGCTATTACATAAATCAAACCATCATTTTATCATCATTTTAGTATTGCTTTGGTTTAATTTTCTCTACTCACAAGAGACAGATTTCCTTGAAATTCTCACAGAATCTTTGGCTAACTTCAAACTAATATAATTAAAAATTTCAAAGAGATCTGTCTTTTGTGAGCAGAGAAAATTTAATGAAACCAAAGCTATTACATAAATCAAACCATCATTTTATCATATATTTAGTATGGTTGTTTCATTTTCTCTACTCACAACAGACAGATTTCCTTGAAATTTTCACAGAATCTTTGGCTAACTTCAAACTAATATAATTAAAATTTTTAAAGAGATCTGTCTGTTGTGAGGAGAGAAAATTGAATAAAACCAAAGCCATTACATAAATCAAACCATCATTTTATCATCATTTTAGTATTGCTTTGGTTTAATTTTCTCTACTCACAAGAGACAGATTTCCTTGAAATTTTCACAGAATCTTTGGCTAACTTCAAACTAATATAATTAAAAATTTCAAAGAGATCTGTCTATTGTAAGCAGAGAAAATTGAATGAAACCAAAGCCATTACATAAATCAAACAATCATTTTATCATCATTTTAGTATTGCTTTGGTTTAATTTTCTCTACTCACAAAAGACAGATTTCCTTGAAATTTTCACAGAATCTTTGGCTAACTTCAAACTAATATAATTAAAAATTTCAAAGAGATCTGTCTATTGTGAGCAGAGAAAATTTAATGAAACCAAAGCTATTACATAAATCAAACCATCATTTTATCATATATTTAGTATGGTTGTTTCATTTTCTCTACTCACAACAGACAGATTTCCTTGAAATTTTTACAGAATCTTTGGCTAACTTCAAACTAATATAATTAAAATTTTTAAAGAGATCTGTCTGTTGTGAGGAGAGAAAATTGAATAAAACCAAAACCATTACATAAATCAAACCATCATTTAATCATCATTTTAGTATTGCTTTGGTTTAATTTTCTCTACTCACAAGAGACAGATTTCCTTGAAATTTTCACAGAATCTTTGGCTAACTTCAAACTAATATAATTAAAAATTTCAAAGAGATCTGTTTATTGTGAGCAGAGAAAATTGAATGAAACCAAAGCTATTACATGAACCAAACCATCATTTTATCATATATTTAGTATGGTGGTTTCATTTTCTCTACTCACAACAGACAGATTTCCTTGAAATTTTCACAGAATCTTTCGCTAACTTCAAACTAATATAATTAAAAATTTCAAAGAGATCTGTCTATTATGAGCAGAGAAAATTGAATGAAACCAAAGCCATTACATAAATCAAACAATCATTTTATCATCATTTTAGTATTGCTTTGGTTTAATTTTCTCTACTCACAAAAGACAGATTTCCTTGAAATTTTCACAGAATCTTTGGCTAACTTCAAACTAATATAATTAAAAATTTCAAAGAGATCTGTCTATTGTAAGCAGAGAAAATTTAATGAAACCAAAGCTATTACATAAATCAAACCATCATTTTATCATATATTTAGTATGGTTGTTTCATTTTCTCTACTCACAACAGACAGATTTCCTTGAAATTTTCACAGAATCTTTGGCTAATTTCAAACTAATATAATTAAAAATTTTAAAGAGATCTGTCTGTTGTGAGGAGAGAAAATTGAATAAAACCAAAGCCATTACATAAATCAAACCATCATTTTATCATCATTTTAGTATTGCTTTGGTTTAATTTTCTCTACTCACGAGAGACAGATTTCCTTGAAATTCTCACAGAATCTTTGGCTAACTTCAAACTAATATAATTAAAAATTTCAAAGAGATCTGTCTATTGTGAGCAGAGAAAATTTAATGAAACCAAAGCTATTACATAAATCAAACCATCATTTTATCATATATTTAGTATGGTTGTTTCATTTTCTCTACTCACAACAGACAGATTTCCTTGAAATTTTCACAGAATCTTTGGCTAACTTCAAACTAATATAATTAAATTTTTTAAAGAGATCTGTCTGTTGTGAGGAGAGAAAATTGAATAAAACCAAAGCCATTACATAAATCAAACCATCATTTTATCATATATTTAGTATGGTTGTTTCATTTTCTCTACTCACAACAGACAGATTTCCTTGAAATTTTTACAGAATCTTTGGCTAACTTCAAACAAATATAATTAAAAATTTCAAAGAGATCTGTCTATTGTGAGCAGAGAAAATTGAATGAAACCAAAGCTATTACATAAATCAAACAATCATTTTATCATCATTTTAGTATTGCTTTGGTTTAATTTTCTCTACTCACAAAAGACAGATTTCCTTGAAATTTTCACAGAATCTTTGGCTAACTTCAAACTAATATAATTAAAAATTTCAAAGAGATCTGTCTATTGTGAGCAGAGAAAATTGAATGAAACCAAAGCTATTACATAAATCAAACAATCATTTTATCATCATTTTAGTATTGCTTTGGTTTAATTTTCTCTACTCACAAAAAAAAGATTTCCTTGAAATTTTCACAGAATCTTTGGCTAACTTCAAACTAATATAATTAAAAATTTCAAAGAGATCTGTCTGTTGTGAGGAGAGAAAATTGAATAAAACCAAAGCCATTACATAAATCAAACCATCATTTTATCATCATTTTAGTATTGCTTTGGTTCAATTTTCTCTACTCACAAGAGACAGATTTCCTTGAAATTTTCACAGAATCTTTGGCTAACTTCAAACTAATATAATTAAAAATTTCAAAGAGATCTGTCTATTGTGAGCAGAGAAAATTTAATGAAACCAAAGCTATTACATAAATCAAACCATCATTTTATCATCATTTTAGTATTGCTTTGGTTTAATTTTCTCTACTCACAAGAGACAGATTTCCTTGAAATTTTCACAGAATCTTTGGCTAACTTCAAACTAATATAATTAAAAATTTCAAAGAGATCTGTCTATTGTGAGCAGAGAAAATTTAATGAAACCAAAGCTATTACATAAATCAAACCATCATTTTATCATATATTTAGTATGGTTGTTTCATTTTCTCTACTCACAACAGACAGATTTCCTTGAAATTTTCACAGAATCTTTGGCTAATTTCAAACTAATATAATTAAAATTTTTAAAGAGATCTGTCTGTTGTGAGGAGAGAAAATTGAATAAAACCAAAGCCATTACATAAATCAAACCATCATTTTATCATCATTTTAGTATTGCTTTGGTTTAATTTTCTCTACTCACAAGAAACAGATTTCCTTGAAATTTTCACAGAATCTTTGGCTAACTTCAAACTAATATAATTAAAAATTTCAAAGAGATCTGTTTATTGTGAGCAGAGAAAATTGAATGAAACCAAAGCTATTACATAAATCAAACAATCATTTTATCATCATTTTAGTATTGCTTTGGTTTAATTTTCTCTACTCACAAAAGACAGATTTCCTTGAAATTTTCACAGAATCTTTGGCTAACTTCAACCTAATATAATTAAAAATTTCAAAGAGATCTGTCTATATTGAGCAGAGAAAATTTAATGAAACCAAAGCTATTACATAAATCAAACCATCATTTTATCATATATTTAGTATGGTTGTTTCATTTTCTCTACTCACAACAGACAGATTTCCTTGAAATTTTTACAGAATCTTTGGCTAACTTCAAACTAATATAATTAAAATTTTTAAAGAGATCTGTCTGTTGTGAGGAGAGAAAATTGAATAAAACCAAAGCCATTACATAAATCAAACCATCATTTTATCATCATTTTAGTATTGCTTTGGTTTAATTTTCTCTACTCACAAGAAACAGATTTCCTTGAAATTTTCACAGAATCTTTGGCTAACTTCAAACTAATATAATTAAAAATTTCAAAGAGATCTGTCTATTGTGAGCAGAGAAAATTGAATGAAACCAAAGCTATTACATGAACCAAACCATCATTTTATCATATATTTAGTATGGTGGTTTCATTTTCTCTACTCACAACAGACAGATTTCCTTGAAATTTTCACATAATCTTTGGCTAACTTCAACCTAATATAATTAAATTTTTTAAAGAGATCTGTCTGTTGTGAGGAGAGAAAATTGAATAAAACCAAAGCCATTACATAAATCAAACCATCATTTTATCATCATTTTAGTATTGCTTTGGTTTAATTTTCTCTACTCACAAGAGACAGATTTCCTTGAAATTTTCACAGAATCTTTGGCTAACTTCAAACTAATATAATTAAAAATTTCAAAGAGATCTGTCTATTGTGAGCAGAGAAAATTGAATGAAACCAAAGCCATTACATAAATCAAACAATCATTTTATCATCATTTTAGTATTGCTTTGGTTTAATTTTCTCTACTCACAAAAGACAGATTTCCTTGAAATTTTCACAGAATCTTTGGCTAACTTCAAACTAATATAATTAAAAATTTCAAAGAGATCTGTCTATTGTGAGCAGAGAAAATTTAATGAAACCAAAGCTATTACATTTTATCATATATTTAGTATGGTTGTTTCATTTTCTCTACTCACAACAGACAGATTTCCTTGAAATTTTCACAGAATCTTTAACTAATTTCAAACTAATATAATTAAAATTTTTAAAGAGATCTGTCTGTTGTGAGGAGAGAAAATTGAATAAAACCAAAGCCATTACATAAATCAAACCATCATTTTATCATCATTTTAGTATTGCTTTGGTTTAATTTTCTCTACTCACAAGAGACAGATTTCCTTGAAATTCTCACAGAATCTTTGGCTAACTTCAAACTAATATAATTAAAAATTTCAAAGAGATCTGTCTATTGTGAGCAGAGAAAATTTAATGAAACCAAAGCTATTACATAAATCAAACCATCATTTTATCATATATTTAGTATGGTTGTTTCATTTTCTCTACTCACAACAGACAGATTTCCTTGAAATTTTTACAGAATCTTTGGCTAACTTCAAACTAATATAATTAAAATTTTTAAAGAGATCTGTCTATTGTGAGGAGAGAAAATTGAATAAAACCAAAGCCATTACATAAATCAAACCATCATTTTATCATCATTTTAGTATTGCTTTGGTTTAATTTTCTCTACTCACAAGAGACAGATTTCCTTGAAATTTTCACAGAATCTTTGGCTAACTTCAAACTAATATAATTAAAAATTTCAAAGAGATCTGTTTATTGTGAGCAGAGAAAATTGAATGAAACCAAAGCTATTACATGAACCAAACCATCATTTTATCATATATTTAGTATGGTGGTTTCATTTTCTCTACTCACAACAGACAGATTTCCTTGAAATTTTCACAGAATCTTTCGCTAACTTCAAACTAATATAATTAAAAATTTCAAAGAGATCTGTCTATTGTGAGCAGAGAAAATTTAATGAAACCAAAGCTATTACATAAATCAAACCATCATTTTATCATATATTTAGTATGGTTGTTTCATTTTCTCTACTCACAACAGACAGATTTCCTTGAAATTTTCACAGAATCTTTGGCTAACTTCAAACTAATATAATTAAATTTTTTAAAGAGATCTGTCTGTTGTGAGGAGAGAAAATTGAATAAAACCAAAGCCATTACATAAATCAAACCATCATTTTATCATATATTTAGTATGGTTGTTTCATTTTCTCTACTCACAACAGACAGATTTCCTTGAAATTTTTACAGAATCTTTGGCTAACTTCAAACAAATATAATTAAAAATTTCAAAGAGATCTGTCTATTGTGAGCAGAGAAAATTGAATGAAACCAAAGCTATTACATAAATCAAACAATCATTTTATCATCATTTTAGTATTGCTTTGGTTTAATTTTCTCTACTCACAAAAGACAGATTTCCTTGAAATTTTCACAGAATCTTTGGCTAACTTCAAACTAATATAATTAAAAATTTCAAAGAGATCTGTCTATTGTGAGCAGAGAAAATTGAATGAAACCAAAGCTATTACATAAATCAAACAATCATTTTATCATCATTTTAGTATTGCTTTGGTTTAATTTTCTCTACTCACAAAAAAAAGATTTCCTTGAAATTTTCACAGAATCTTTGGCTAACTTCAAACTAATATAATTAAAAATTTCAAAGAGATCTGTCTGTTGTGAGGAGAGAAAATTGAATAAAACCAAAGCCATTACATAAATCAAACCATCATTTTATCATCATTTTAGTATTGCTTTGGTTCAATTTTCTCTACTCACAAGAGACAGATTTCCTTGAAATTTTCACAGAATCTTTGGCTAACTTCAAACTAATATAATTAAAAATTTCAAAGAGATCTGTCTATTGTGAGCAGAGAAAATTTAATGAAACCAAAGCTATTACATAAATCAAACCATCATTTTATCATCATTTTAGTATTGCTTTGGTTTAATTTTCTCTACTCACAAGAGACAGATTTCCTTGAAATTTTCACAGAATCTTTGGCTAACTTCAAACTAATATAATTAAAAATTTCAAAGAGATCTGTCTATTGTGAGCAGAGAAAATTTAATGAAACCAAAGCTATTACATAAATCAAACCATCATTTTATCATATATTTAGTATGGTTGTTTCATTTTCTCTACTCACAACAGACAGATTTCCTTGAAATTTTCACAGAATCTTTGGCTAATTTCAAACTAATATAATTAAAATTTTTAAAGAGATCTGTCTGTTGTGAGGAGAGAAAATTGAATAAAACCAAAGCCATTACATAAATCAAACCATCATTTTATCATCATTTTAGTATTGCTTTGGTTTAATTTTCTCTACTCACAAGAAACAGATTTCCTTGAAATTTTCACAGAATCTTTGGCTAACTTCAAACTAATATAATTAAAAATTTCAAAGAGATCTGTTTATTGTGAGCAGAGAAAATTGAATGAAACCAAAGCTATTACATAAATCAAACAATCATTTTATCATCATTTTAGTATTGCTTTGGTTTAATTTTCTCTACTCACAAAAGACAGATTTCCTTGAAATTTTCACAGAATCTTTGGCTAACTTCAACCTAATATAATTAAAAATTTCAAAGAGATCTGTCTATATTGAGCAGAGAAAATTTAATGAAACCAAAGCTATTACATAAATCAAACCATCATTTTATCATATATTTAGTATGGTTGTTTCATTTTCTCTACTCACAACAGACAGATTTCCTTGAAATTTTTACAGAATCTTTGGCTAACTTCAAACTAATATAATTAAAATTTTTAAAGAGATCTGTCTGTTGTGAGGAGAGAAAATTGAATAAAACCAAAGCCATTACATAAATCAAACCATCATTTTATCATCATTTTAGTATTGCTTTGGTTTAATTTTCTCTACTCACAAGAAACAGATTTCCTTGAAATTTTCACAGAATCTTTGGCTAACTTCAAACTAATATAATTAAAAATTTCAAAGAGATCTGTCTATTGTGAGCAGAGAAAATTGAATGAAACCAAAGCTATTACATGAACCAAACCATCATTTTATCATATATTTAGTATGGTGGTTTCATTTTCTCTACTCACAACAGACAGATTTCCTTGAAATTTTCACATAATCTTTGGCTAACTTCAACCTAATATAATTAAATTTTTTAAAGAGATCTGTCTGTTGTGAGGAGAGAAAATTGAATAAAACCAAAGCCATTACATAAATCAAACCATCATTTTATCATCATTTTAGTATTGCTTTGGTTTAATTTTCTCTACTCACAAGAGACAGATTTCCTTGAAATTTTCACAGAATCTTTGGCTAACTTCAAACTAATATAATTAAAAATTTCAAAGAGATCTGTCTATTGTGAGCAGAGAAAATTGAATGAAACCAAAGCCATTACATAAATCAAACAATCATTTTATCATCATTTTAGTATTGCTTTGGTTTAATTTTCTCTACTCACAAAAGACAGATTTCCTTGAAATTTTCACAGAATCTTTGGCTAACTTCAAACTAATATAATTAAAAATTTCAAAGAGATCTGTCTATTGTGAGCAGAGAAAATTTAATGAAACCAAAGCTATTACATTTTATCATATATTTAGTATGGTTGTTTCATTTTCTCTACTCACAACAGACAGATTTCCTTGAAATTTTCACAGAATCTTTAACTAATTTCAAACTAATATAATTAAAATTTTTAAAGAGATCTGTCTGTTGTGAGGAGAGAAAATTGAATAAAACCAAAGCCATTACATAAATCAAACCATCATTTTATCATCATTTTAGTATTGCTTTGGTTTAATTTTCTCTACTCACAAGAGACAGATTTCCTTGAAATTCTCACAGAATCTTTGGCTAACTTCAAACTAATATAATTAAAAATTTCAAAGAGATCTGTCTATTGTGAGCAGAGAAAATTTAATGAAACCAAAGCTATTACATAAATCAAACCATCATTTTATCATATATTTAGTATGGTTGTTTCATTTTCTCTACTCACAACAGACAGATTTCCTTGAAATTTTTACAGAATCTTTGGCTAACTTCAAACTAATATAATTAAAATTTTTAAAGAGATCTGTCTATTGTGAGGAGAGAAAATTGAATAAAACCAAAGCCATTACATAAATCAAACCATCATTTTATCATCATTTTAGTATTGCTTTGGTTTAATTTTCTCTACTCACAAGAGACAGATTTCCTTGAAATTTTCACAGAATCTTTGGCTAACTTCAAACTAATATAATTAAAAATTTCAAAGAGATCTGTTTATTGTGAGCAGAGAAAATTGAATGAAACCAAAGCTATTACATGAACCAAACCATCATTTTATCATATATTTAGTATGGTGGTTTCATTTTCTCTACTCACAACAGACAGATTTCCTTGAAATTTTCACAGAATCTTTCGCTAACTTCAAACTAATATAATTAAAAATTTCAAAGAGATCTGTCTATTGTGAGCAGAGAAAATTTAATGAAACCAAAGCTATTACATAAATCAAACCATCATTTTATCATATATTTAGTATGGTTGTTTCATTTTCTCTACTCACAACAGACAGATTTCCTTGAAATTTTTACAGAATCTTTGGCTAACTTCAAACTAATATAATTAAAATTTTTAAAGAGATCTGTCTGTTGTGAGGAGAGAAAATTGAATAAAACCAAAGCCATTACATAAATCAAACCATCATTTTATCATCATTTTAGTATTGCTTTGGTTTAATTTTCTCTACTCACAAGAGACAGATTTCCTTGAAATTTTTACAGAATCTTTGGCTAACTTCAAACTAATATAATTAAAAATTTCAAAGAGATCTGTCTATTGTGAGCAGAGAAAATTGAATGAAACCAAAGCTATTACATGAACCAAACCATCATTTTATCATATATTTAGTATGGTGGTTTCATTTTCTCTACTCACAACAGACAGATTTCCTTGAAATTTTCACATAATCTTTGGCTAACTTCAAACTAATATAATTAAATTTTTTAAAGAGATCTGTCTGTTGTGAGGAGAGAAAATTTAATAAAACCAAAGCCATTACATAAATCAAACCATCATTTTATCATCATTTTAGTATTGCTTTGGTTTAATTTTCTCTACTCACAAGAGACAGATTTCCTTGAAATTTTCACAGAATCTTTGGCTAACTTCAAACTAATATAATTAAAAATTTCAAAGAGATCTGTCTATTGTGAGCAGAGAAAATTGAATGAAACCAAAGCCATTACATAAATCAAACAATCATTTTATCATCATTTTAGTATTGCTTTGGTTTAATTTTCTCTACTCACAAAAGACAGATTTCCTTGAAATTTTCACAGAATCTTTGGCTAATTTCAAACTAATATAATTAAAAATTTTAAAGAGATCTGTCTGTTGTGAGGAGAGAAAATTGAATAAAACCAAAGCCATTACATAAATCAAACCATCATTTTATCATCATTTTAGTATTGCTTTGGTTTAATTTTCTCTACTCACAAGAGACAGATTTCCTTGAAATTCTCACAGAATGTTTGGCTAACTTCAAACTAATATAATTAAAAATTTCAAAGAGATCTGTCTATTGTGAGCAGAGAAAATTGAATGAAACCAAAGCCATTACATAAATCAAACAATCATTTTATCATCATTTTAGTATTGCTTTAGTTTAATTTTCTCTACTCACAAAAGACAGATTTCCTTGAAATTTTCACAGAATCTTTGGCTAACTTCAAACTAATATAATTAAAAATTTCAAAGAGATCTGTCTATTGTGAGCAGAGAAAATTTAATGAAACCAAAGCTATTACATAAATCAAACCATCATTTTATCATATATTTAGTATGGTTGTTTCATTTTCTCTACTCACAACAGACAGATTTCCTTGAAATTTTCACAGAATCTTTGGCTAATTTCAAACTAATATAATTAAAAATTTTAAAGAGATCTGTCTGTTGTGAGGAGAGAAAATTGAATAAAACCAAAGCCATTACATAAATCAAACCATCATTTTATCATCATTTTAGTATTGCTTTGGTTTAATTTTCTCTACTCACAAGAGACAGATTTCCTTGAAATTCTCACAGAATCTTTGGCTAACTTCAAACTAATATAATTAAAAATTTCAAAGAGATCTGTCTATTGTGAGCAGAGAAAATTGAATGAAACCAAAGCCATTACATAAATCAAACAATCACTTTATCATCATTTTAGTATTGCTTTGGTTTAATTTTCTCTACTCACAAAAGACAGATTTCCTTGAAATTTTCACAGAATCTTTGGCTAACTTCAAACTAATATAATTAAAAATTTCAAAGAGATCTGTCTATTGTGAGCAGAGAAAATTTAATGAAACCAAAGCTATTACATAAATCAAACCATCATTTTATCATATATTTAGTATGGTTGTTTCATTTTCTCTACTCACAACAGACAGATTTCCTTGAAATTTTTACAGAATCTTTGGCTAACTTCAAACTAATATAATTAAAATTTTTAAAGAGATCTGTCTGTTGTGAGGAGAGAAAATTGAATAAAACCAAAACCATTACATAAATCAAACCATCATTTAATCATCATTTTAGTATTGCTTTGGTTTAATTTTCTCTACTCACAAGAGACAGATTTCCTTGAAATTTTCACAGAATCTTTGGCTAACTTCAAACTAATATAATTAAAAATTTCAAAGAGATCTGTCAATTGTGAGCAGAGAAAATTGAATGAAACCAAAGCCATTACATAAATCAAACAATCATTTTATCATCATTTTAGTATTGCTTTGGTTTAATTTTCTCTACTCACAAAAGACAGATTTCCTTGAAATTTTCACAAAATCTTTGGCTAACTTCAAACTAATATAATTAAAAATTTCAAAGAGATCTGTCTATTGTGAGCAGAGAAAATTTAATGAAACCAAAGCTATTACATAAATCAAACCATCATTTTATCATATATTTAGTATGGTTGTTTCATTTTCTCTACTCACAACAGACAGATTTCCTTGAAATTTTCACAGAATCTTTGGCTAACTTCAAACTAATATAATTAAAAATTTCAAAGAGATCTGTTTATTGTGAGCAGAGAAAATTGAATGAAACCAAAGCTATTACATGAACCAAACCATCATTTTATCATATATTTAGTATGGTGGTTTCATTTTCTCTACTCACAAAAGACAGATTTCCTTGAAATTTTTACAGAATCTTTGGCTAACTTCAAACTAATATAATTAAAATTTTTAAAGAGATCTGTCTATTGTGAGCAGAGAAAATTTAATGAAACCAAAGCTATTACATAAATCAAACCATCATTTTATCATATATTTAGAATGGTTGTTTCATTTTCTCTACTCACAACAGACAGATTTCCTTGAAATTTTCACAGAATCTTTGGCTAACTTCAAACTAATATAATTAAAAATTTCAAAGAGATCTGTTTATTGTGAGCAGAGAAAATTGAATGAAACCAAAGCTATTACATGAACCAAACCATCATTTTATCATATATTTAGTATGGTGGTTTCATTTTCTCTACTCACAAAAGACAGATTTCCTTGAAATTTTCACAGAATCTTTGGCTAACTTCAAACTAATATAATTAAAATTTTTAAAGAGATCTGTCTATTGTGAGGAGAGAAAATTGAATAAAACCAAAGCCATTACATAAATCAAACCATCATTTTATCATCATTTTAGTATTGCTTTGGTTTAATTTTCTCTACTCACAAGAGACAGATTTCCTTGAAATTTTCACAGAATCTTTGGCTAACTTCAAACTAATATAATTAAAAATTTCAAAGAGATCTGTTTATTGTGAGCAGAGAAAATTGAATGAAACCAAAGCTATTACATGAACCAAACCATCATTTTATCATATATTTAGTATGGTGGTTTCATTTTCTCTACTCACAACAGACAGATTTCCTTGAAAATTTTACAGAATCTTTGGCTAACTTCAAACTAATATAATTAAAATTTTTAAAGAGATCTGTCTGTTGTGAGGAGAGAAAATTGAATAAAACCAAAGCCATTACATAAATCAAACCATCATTTTATCATCATTTTAGTATTGCTTTGGTTTAATTTTCTCTACTCACAAGAGACAGATTTCCTTGAAATTTTCACAGAATCTTTGGCTAACTTCAAACTAATATAATTAAAAATTTCAAAGAGATCTGTCTATTGTGAGCAGAGAAAATTGAATGAAACCAAAGCTATTACATGAACCAAACCATCATTTTATCATATATTTAGTATGGTGGTTTCATTTTCTCTACTCACAACAGACAGATTTCCTTGAAATTTTCACATAATCTTTGGCTAACTTCAAACTAATATAATTAAATTTTTTAAAGAGATCTGTCTGTTGTGAGGAGAGAAAATTGAATAAAACCAAAGCCATTACATAAATCAAACCATCATTTTATCATCATTTTAGTATTGCTTTGGTTTAATTTTCTCTACTCACAAAAAACAGATTTCCTTGAAATTTTCACAGAATCTTTGGCTAACTTCAAACTAATATAATTAAAAATTTCAAAGAGATCTGTCTATTGTGAGCAGAGAAAATTTAATGAAACCAAAGCTATTTCATAAATCAAACCATCATTTTATCATATATTTAGTATGGTTGTTTCATTTTCTCTACTCACAACAGACAGATTTCCTTGAAATTTTCACAGAATCTTTCGCTAACTTCAAACTAATATAATTAAAAATTTCAAAGAGATCTGTCTATTGTGAGCAGAGAAAATTTAATGAAACCAAAGCTATTACATAAATCAAACCATCATTTTATCATATATTTAGTATGGTTGTTTCATTTTCTCTACTCACAACAGACAGATTTCCTTGAAATTTTCACAGAATCTTTCGCTAACTTCAAACTAATATAATTAAAAATTTCAAAGAGATCTGTCTATTGTGAGCAGAGAAAATTTAATGAAACCAAAGCTATTACATAAATCAAACCATCATTTTATCATATATTTAGTATGGTTGTTTCATTTTCTCTACTCACAACAGACAGATTTCCTTGAAATTTTCACAGAATCTTTCGCTAACTTCAAACTAATATAATTAAAAATTTCAAAGAGATCTGTCTATTGTGAGCAGAGAAAATTGAATAAAACCAAACCATTACATAAATCAAACCATCATTTTATCATCATTTTAGTATTGCTTTGGTTTAATTTTCTCTACTCACAAGAGACAGATTTCCTTGAAATTTTCACAGAATCTTTGGCTAACTTCAAACTAATATAATTAAAATTTTTAAAGAGATCTGTCTATTGTGAGGAGAGAAAATTGAATAAAACCAAAACCATTACATAAATCAAACCATCATTTTATCATCATTTTAGTATTGCTTTGGTTTAATTTTCTCTACTCACAAGAGACAGATTTCCTTGAAATTTTCACAGAATCTTTGGCTAACTTCCAACTAATATAATTAAAAATTTCAAAGAGATCTGTTTATTGTGAGCAGAGAAAATTGAATGAAACCAAAGCTATTACATGAACCAAACCATCATTTTATCATATATTTAGTATGGTTGTTTCATTTTCTCTACTCACAACAGACGGATTTCCTTGAAATTTTCACAGAATCTTTCGCTAACTTCAAACTAATATAATTAAAAATTTCAAAGAGATCTGTCTATTGTGAGCAGAGAAAATTTAATGAAACCAAAGCTATTACATAAATCAAACCATCATTTTATCATATATTTAGTATGGTTGTTTCATTTTCTCTACTCACAACAGACAGATTTCCTTGAAATTTTCACAGAATCTTTCGCTAACTTCAAACTAATATAATTAAAAATTTCAAAGAGATCTGTCTATTGTGAGCAGAGAAAATTTAATGAAACCAAAGCTATTACATAAATCAAACCATCATTTTATCATATATTTAGTATGGTTGTTTCATTTTCTCTACTCACAACAGACAGATTTCCTTGAAATTTTCACAGAATCTTTCGCTAACTTCAAACTAATATAATTAAATTTTTTAAAGAGATCTGTCTATTGTGAGCAGAGAAAATTTAATGAAACCAAAGCTATTACATAAATCAAACCATCATTTTATCATATATTTAGTATGGTTGTTTCATTTTCTCTACTCACAACAGACAGATTTCCTTGAAATTTTCACAGAATCTTTCGCTAACTTCAAACTAATATAATTAAATTTTTTAAAGAGATCTGTCTGTTGTGAGGAGAGAAAATTGAATAAAACCAAAGCCATTACATAAATCAAACCATCATTTTATCATCATTTTAGTATTGCTTTGGTTTAATTTTCTCTACTCACAAGAGACAGATTTCCTTGAAATTTTCACAGAATCTTTGGCTAACTTCAAACTAATATAATTAAAATTTTTAAAGAGATCTGTCTGTTGTGAGGAGAGAAAATTGAATAAAACCAAAGCCATTACATAAATCAAATTATCATTTTATCATCATTTTAGTATTGCTTTGGTTTAATTTTCTCTACTCACAAGAGACAGATTTCCTTGAAATTTTCACAGAATCTTTGGCTAACTTTAAACTAATATAATTAAAAATTTCAAAGAGATCTGTCTATTGTGAGCAGAGAAAATTGAATGAAACCAAAGCCATTACATAAATCAAACAATCATTTTATCATCATTTTAGTATTGCTTTGGTTTAATTTTCTCTACTCACAAAAGACAGATTTCCTTGAAATTTTCACAGAATCTTTGGCTAACTTCAAACTAATATAATTAAAAATTTCAAAGAGATCTGTCTATTGTGAGCAGAGAAAATTTAATGAAACCAAAGCTATTACATAAATCAAACCATCATTTTATCATATATTTAGTATGGTTGTTTCATTTTCTCTACTCACAACAGACAGATTTCCTTGAAATTTTTACAGAATCTTTGGCTAACTTCAAACTAATATAATTAAAATTTTTAAAGAGATCTGTCTGTTGTGAGGAGAGAAAATTGAATAAAACCAAAACCATTACATAAATCAAACCATCATTTAATCATCATTTTAGTATTGCTTTGGTTTAATTTTCTCTACTCACAAGAGACAGATTTCCTTGAAATTTTCACAGAATCTTTGGCTAACTTCAAACTAATATAATTAAAAATTTCAAAGAGATCTGTTTATTGTGAGCAGAGAAAATTGAATGAAACCAAAGCTATTACATGAACCAAACCATCATTTTATCATATATTTAGTATGGTGGTTTCATTTTCTCTACTCACAACAGACAGATTTCCTTAAAATTTTCACAGAATCTTTGGCTAACTTCAAACTAATACAATTAAAATTTTTAAAGAGATCTGTCTATTGTGAGGAGAGAAAATTGAATAAAACCAAAACCATTACATAAATCAAACCATCATTTTATCATCATTTTAGTATTGCTTTGGTTTAATTTTCTCTACTCACAAGAGACAGATTTCCTTGAAATTTTCACAGAATCTTTGGCTAACTTCAAACTAATATAATTAAAAATTTCAAAGAGATCTGTTTATTGTGAGCAGAGAAAATTGAATGAAACCAAAGCTATTACATGAACCAAACCATCATTTTATCATATATTTAGTATGGTTGTTTCATTTTCTCTACTCACAACAGACAGATTTCCTTGAAATTTTCACAGAATCTTTGGCTAACTTCAAACTAATATAATTAAAAATTTCAAAGAGATCTGTCTATTGTGAGCAGAGAAAATTTAATGAAACCAAAGCTATTACATAAATCAAACCATCATTTTATCATATATTTAGTATGGTTGTTTCATTTTCTCTACTCACAACAGACAGATTTCCTTGAAATTTTCACAGAATCTTTCGCTAACTTCAAACTAATATAATTAAAAATTTCAAAGAGATCTGTCTATTGTGAGCAGAGAAAATTTAATGAAACCAAAGCTATTACATAAATCAAACCATCATTTTATCATATATTTAGTATGGTTGTTTCATTTTCTCTACTCACAACAGACAGATTTCCTTGAAATTTTCACAGAATCTTTCGCTAACTTCAAACTAATATAATTAAAAATTTCAAAGAGATCTGTCTATTGTGAGCAGAGAAAATTGAATAAAACCAAAGCCATTACATAAATCAAACCATCATTTTATCATCATTTTAGTATTGCTTTGGTTTAATTTTCTCTACTCACAAGAGACAGATTTCCTTGAAATTTTCACAGAATCTTTGGCTAACTTCCAACTAATATAATTAAAAATTTCAAAGAGATCTGTTTATTGTGAGCAGAGAAAATTTAATGAAACCAAAGCTATTACATAAATCAAACCATCATTTTATCATATATTTAGTATGGTTGTTTCATTTTCTCTACTCACAACAGACAGATTTCCTTGAAATTTTCACAGAATCTTTCGCTAACTTCAAACTAATATAATTAAATTTTTTAAAGAGATCTGTCTGTTGTGAGGAGAGAAAATTGAATAAAACCAAAGCCATTACATAAATCAAACCATCATTTTATCATCATTTTAGTATTGCTTTGGTTTAATTTTCTCTACTCACAAGAGACAGATTTCCTTGAAATTTTCACAGAATCTTTGGCTAACTTCAAACTAATATAATTAAAATTTTTAAAGAGATCTGTCTGTTGTGAGGAGAGAAAATTGAATAAAACCAAAGCCATTACATAAATCAAACCATCATTTAATCATCATTTTAGTATTGCTTTGGTTTAATTTTCTCTACTCACAATAGACAGATTTCCTTGAAATTTTCACAGAATCTTTGGCTAACTTCAAACTAATATAATTAAAAATTTCAAAGAGATCTGTCTATTGTGAGCAGAGAAAATTTAATGAAACCAAAGCTATTACATAAATCAAACCATCATTTTATCATATATTTAGTATGGTTGTTTCATTTTCTCTACTCACAACAGACAGATTTCCTTGAAATTTTTACAGAATCTTTGGCTAACTTCAAACTAATATAATTAAAATTTTTAAAGAGATCTGTCTGTTGTGAGGAGAGAAAATTGAATAAAACCAAAACCATTACATAAATCAAACCATCATTTAATCATCATTTTAGTATTGCTTTGGTTTAATTTTCTCTACTCACAAGAGACAGATTTCCTTGAAATTTTCACAGAATCTTTGGCTAACTTCAAACTAATATAATTAAAAATTTCAAAGAGATCTGTTTATTGTGAGCAGAGAAAATTGAATGAAACCAAAGCTATTACATGAACCAAACCATCATTTTATCATATATTTAGTATGGTGGTTTCATTTTCTCTACTCACAACAGACGGATTTCCTTGAAATTTTCACAGAATCTTTGGCTAACTTCAAACTAATATAATTAAAATTTTTAAAGAGATCTGTCTATTGTGAGGAGAGAAAATTCAATAAAACCAAAGCCATTACATAAATCTAACCATCATTTTATCATCATTTTAGTATTGCTTTGGTTTAATTTTCTCTACTCACAAGAAACAGATTTCCTTGAAATTTTCACAGAATCTTTGGCTAACTTCAAACTAATATAATTAAAAATTTCAAAGAGATCTGTTTATTGTGAGCAGAGAAAATTGAATGAAACCAAAGCTATTACATGAACCAAACCATCATTTTATCATATATTTAGTATGGTGGTTTCATTTTCTCTACTCACAACAGACAGATTTCTTGAAATTTTCACAGAATCTTTCGCTAACTTCAAACTAATATAATTAAAAATTTCAAAGAGATCTGTCTATTGTGAGCAGAGAAAATTTAATGAAACCAAAGCTATTACATAAATCAAACCATCATTTTATCATATATTTAGTATGGTTGTTTCATTTTCTCTACTCACAACAGACAGATTTCCTTGAAATTTTTACAGAATCTTTGGCTAACTTCAAACTAATATAATTAAAATTTTTAAAGAGATCTGTCTGTTGTGAGGAGAGAAAATTGAATAAAAACTTTGGGTAACTTCAAACTAATATAATTAAAAATTTTAAAGGGATCTGTCTGTTGTGAGGAGAGAAAATTGAATAAAACCAAAGCCATTACATAAATCAAATTATCATTTTATCATCATTTTAGTATTGCTTTGGTTTAATTTTCTCTACTCACAAGAGACAGATTTCCTTGAAATTTTCACAGAATCTTTGGCTAACTTCAAACTAATATAATTAAAAATTTCAAAGAGATCTGTCTATTGTGAGCAGAGAAAATTGAATGAAACCAAAGCCATTACATAAATCAAACAATCATTTTATCATCATTTTAGTATTGCTTTGGTTTAATTTTCTCTACTCACAAAAGACAGATTTCCTTGAAATTTTCACAGAATCTTTGGCTAACTTCAAACTAATATAATTAAAAATTTCAAAGAGATCTGTCTATTGTGAGCAGAGAAAATTGAATGAAACCAAAGCCATTACATAAATCAAACAATCATTTTATCATCATTTTAGTATTGCTTTGGTTTAATTTTCTCTACTCACAAAAGACAGATTTCCTTGAAATTTTCACAGAATCTTTGGCTAACTTCAAACTAATATAATTAAAAATTTCAAAGAGATCTGTCTATTGTGAGCAGAGAAAATTTAATGAAACCAAAGCTATTACATAAATCAAACCATCATTTTATCATATATTTAGTATAATTGTTTCATTTTCTCTACTCACAACAGACAGATTTCCTTGAAATTTTTACAGAATCTTTGGCTAACTTCAAACTAATATAATTAAAATTTTTAAAGAGATCTGTCTGTTGTGAGGAGAGAAAATTGAATAAAACCAAAACCATTACATAAATCAAACCATCATTTAATCATCATTTTAGTATTGCTTTGGTTTAATTTTCTCTACTCACAAGAGACAGATTTCCTTGAAATTTTCACAGAATCTTTGGCTAACTTCAAACTAATATAATTAAAAATTTCAAAGAGATCTGTTTATTGTGAGCAGAGAAAATTGAATGAAACCAAAGCTATTACATGAACCAAACCATCATTTTATCATATATTTAGTATGGTGGTTTCATTTTCTCTACTCACAACAGACAGATTTCCTTAAAATTTTCACAGAATCTTTGGCTAACTTCAAACTAATATAATTAAAAATTTCAAAGAGATCTGTCTATTGTGAGCAGAGAAAATTTAATGAAACCAAAGCTATTACATAAATCAAACCATCATTTTATCATATATTTAGTATAATTGTTTCATTTTCTCTACTCACAACAGACAGATTTCCTTGAAATTTTTACAGAATCTTTGGCTAACTTCAAACTAATATAATTAAAATTTTTAAAGAGATCTGTCTGTTGTGAGGAGAGAAAATTGAATAAAACCAAAACCATTACATAAATCAAACCATCATTTAATCATCATTTTAGTATTGCTTTGGTTTAATTTTCTCTACTCACAAGAGACAGATTTCCTTGAAATTTTCACAGAATCTTTGGCTAACTTCAAACTAATATAATTAAAAATTTCAAAGAGATCTGTTTATTGTGAGCAGAGAAAATTGAATGAAACCAAAGCTATTACATGAACCAAACCATCATTTTATCATATATTTAGTATGGTGGTTTCATTTTCTCTACTCACAACAGACAGATTTCCTTAAAATTTTCACAGAATCTTTGGCTAACTTCAAACTAATACAATTAAAATTTTTAAAGAGATCTGTCTATTGTGAGGAGAGAAAATTGAATAAAACCAAAACCATTACATAAATCAAACCATCATTTTATCATCATTTTAGTATTGCTTTGGTTTAATTTTCTCTACTCACAAGAGACAGATTTCCTTGAAATTTTCACAGAATCTTTGGCTAACTTCAAACTAATATAATTAAAAATTTCAAAGAGATCTGTTTATTGTGAGCAGAGAAAATTGAATGAAACCAAAGCTATTACATGAACCAAACCATCATTTTATCATATATTTAGTATGGTGGTTTCATTTTCTCTACTCACAACAGACAGATTTCCTTAAAATTTTCACAGAATCTTTCGCTAACTTCAAACTAATATAATTAAAAATTTCAAAGAGATCTGTCTATTGTGAGCAGAGAAAATTTAATGAAACCAAAGCTATTACATAAATCAAACCATCATTTTATCATATATTTAGTATGGTTGTTTCATTTTCTCTACTCACAACAGACAGATTTCCTTGAAATTTTTACAGAATCTTTGGCTAACTTCAAACTAATATAATTAAAATTTTTAAAGAGATCTGTCTGTTGTGAGGAGAGAAAATTGAATAAAACCAAAGCCATTACATAAATCAAACCATCATTTTATCATCATTTTAGTATTGCTTTGGTTTAATTTTCTCTACTCACAAGAGACAGATTTCCTTGAAATTTTCACAGAATCTTTGGCTAACTTCAAACTAGTATAATTAAAAATTTCAAAGAGATCTGTCTATTGTGAGCAGAGAAAATTGAATGAAACCAAAGCTATTACATGAACCAAACCATCATTTTATCATATATTTAGTATGGTGGTTTCATTTTCTCTACTCACAACAGACAGATTTCCTTGAAATTTTCACATAATCTTTGGCTTACTTCAAACTAATATAATTAAATTTTTTAAAGAGATCTGTCTGTTGTGAGGAGAGAAAATTGAATAAAACCAAAGCCATTACATAAATCAAACAATCATTTTATCATCATTTTGGTATTGCTTTGGTTTAATTTTCTCTACTCACAAGAGACAGATTTCCTTGAAATTTTCACAGAATCTTTGGCTAACTTCAAACTAATATAATTAAAAATTTCAAAGAGATCTGTTTATTGTGAGCAGAGAAAATTGAATGAAACCAAAGCCATTACATAAATCAAACAATCATTTTATCATCATTTTAGTATTGCTTTGGTTTAATTTTCTCTACTCACAAAACACAAATTTCCTTGAAATTTTCACAGAATCTTTGGCTAACTTCAAACTAATATAATTAAAAATTTCAAAGAGATCTGTCTATTGTGAGCAGAGAAAATTTAATGAAACCAAAGCTATTACATAAATCAAACCATCATTTTATCATATATTTAGTATGGTTGTTTCATTTTCTCTACTCACAACAGACAGATTTCCTTGAAATTTTTACAGAATCTTTGGCTAACTTCAAACTAATATAATTAAAATTTTTAAAGAGATCTGTCTGTTGTGAGAAGAGAAAATTCAATAAAACCAAAGCCATTACATAAATCAAACCATCATTTTATCATCATTTTAGTATTGCTTTGGTTTAATTTTCTCTACTCACAAGAGACAGATTTCCTTGAAATTTTCACAGAATCTTTGGCTAACTTCAAACTAATACAATTAAAAATTTCAAAGAGATCTGTCTATTGTGAGCAGAGAAAATTTAATGAAACCAAAGCTATTACATAAATCAAACCATCATTTTATCATATATTTAGTATGGTTGTTTCATTTTCTCTACTCACAACAGACAGATTTCCTTGAAATTTTTACAGAATCTTTGGCTAACTTCAAACTAATATAATTAAAAATTTCAAAGAGATCTGTCTATTGTGAGCAAAGAAAATTTAATGAAACCAAAGCTATTACATAAATCAAACCATCATTTTATCATATATTTAGTATGGTGGTTTCATTTTCTCTACTCACAACAGACAGATTTCCTTGAAATTTTTACAGAATCTTTGGCTAACTTCAAACTAATATAATTAAAATTTTTAAAGAGATCTGTCTATTGTGAGGAGAGAAAATTGAATAAAACCAAAGCCATTACATAAATCAAACCATCATTTTATCATCATTTTAGTATTGCTTTGGTTTAATTTTCTCTACTCACAAGAGACAGATTTCCTTGAAATTTTCACAGAATCTTTGGCTAACTTCAAACTAATATAATTAAAAATTTCAAAGAGATCTGTTTATTGTGAGCAGAGAAAATTGAATGAAACCAAAGCTATTACATGAACCAAACCATCATTTTATCATATATTTAGTATGGTGGTTTCATTTTCTCTACTCACAACAGACAGATTTCTTGAAATTTTCACAGAATCTTTCGCTAACTTCAAACTAATATAATTAAAAATTTCAAAGAGATCTGTCTATTGTGAGCAGAGAAAATTTAATGAAACCAAAGCTATTACATAAATCAAACCATCATTTTATCATATATTTAGTATGGTTGTTTCATTTTCTCTACTCACAAGAGACAGATTTCCTTGAAATTTTTACAGAATCTTTGGCTAACTTCAAACTAATATAATTAAAATTTTTAAAGAGATCTGTCTGTTGTGAGGAGAGAAAATTGAATAAAATCTTTGGGTAACTTCAAACTAATATAATTAAAATTTTTAAAGAGATCTGTCTGTTGTGAGGAGAGAAAATTGAATAAAACCAAAGCCATTACATAAATCAAACCATCATTTTATCATCATTTTAGTATTGCTTTGGTTTAATTTTCTCTACTCACAAGAGACAGATTTCCTTGAAATTTTCACAGAATCTTTGGCTAACTTCAAACTAATATAATTAAAAATTTCAAAGAGATCTGTCTATTGTGAGCAGAGAAAATTGAATGAAACCAAAGCCATTACATAAATCAAACAATCATTTTATCATCATTTTAGTATTGCTTTGGTTTAATTTTCTCTACTCACAAAAGACAGATTTCCTTGAAATTTTCACAGAATCTTTGGCTAACTTCAAACTAATATAATTAAAAATTTGAAAGATATCTGTTTATTGTGAGCAGAGAAAATTGAATGAAACCAAAGCTATTACATGAACCAAACCATCATTTTATCATATATTTAGTATGGTGGTTTCATTTTCT
This sequence comes from Pedicia rivosa, assembly GCA_963082725.1. Taxonomy (NCBI): domain Eukaryota; kingdom Metazoa; phylum Arthropoda; class Insecta; order Diptera; family Pediciidae; genus Pedicia; species Pedicia rivosa. The sequence goes on along the minus strand of OY720154.1, from coordinate 45,404,165 downwards.
CTACTCACAACAGACAGATTTCCTTGAAATTTTCACAGAATCTTTCGCTAACTTCAAACTAATATAATTAAAAATTTCAAAGAGATCTGTCTATTGTGAGCAGAGAAAATTTAATGAAACCAAAGCTATTACATAAATCAAACCATCATTTTATCATATATTTAGTATGGTTGTTTCATTTTCTCTACTCACAAGAGACAGATTTCCTTGAAATTTTCACAGAATCTTTGGCTAACTTCAAACTAATATAATTAAAAATTTGAAAGAGATCTGTTTATTGTGAGCAGAGAAAATTGAATGAAACCAAAGCTATTACATGAACCAAACCATCATTTTATCATATATTTAGTATGGTGGTTTCATTTTCTCTACTCACAACAGACAGATTTCCTTGAAATTTTCACAGAATCTTTCGCTAACTTCAAACTAATATAATTAAAAATTTCAAAGAGATCTGTCTATTGTGAGCAGAGAAAATTTAATGAAACCAAAGCTATTACATAAATCAAACCATCATTTTATCATATATTTAGTATGGTTGTTTCATTTTCTCTACTCACAACAGACAGATTTCCTTGAAATTTTTACAGAATCTTTGGCTAACTTCAAACTAATATAATTAAAATTTTTAAAAAGATCTGTTTGTTGTGAGGAGAGAAAATTGAATAAAATCTTTGGGTAACTTCAAACTAATATAATTAAAATTTTTAAAGAGATCTGTCTATTGTGAGCAGAGAAAATTGAATGAAACCAAAGCCATTACATAAATCAAACAATCATTTTATCATCATTTTAGTATTGCTTTGGTTTAATTTTCTCTACTCACAAAAGACAGATTTCCTTGAAATTTTCACAGAATCTTTGGCTAACTTCAAACTAATATAATTAAAAATTTCAAAGAGATCTGTCTATTGTGAGCAGAGAAAATTTAATGAAACCAAAGCTATTACATAAATCAAACCATCATTTTATCATATATTTAGTATGGTTGTTTCATTTTCTCTACTCACAACAGACAGATTTCCTTGAAACTTTTACAGAATCTTTGGCTAACTTCAAACTAATATAATTAAAATTTTTAAAGAGATCTGTCTGTTGTGAGGAGAGAAAATTGAATAAAACCAAAACCATTACATAAATCAAACCATCATTTTATCATATATTTAGTATGGTTGTTTCATTTTCTCTACTCACAACAGACAGATTTCCTTGAAATTTTTACAGAATCTTTGGCTAACTTCAAACTAATATAATTAAAATTTTTAAAGAGATCTGTCTGTTGTGAGCAGAGAAAATTGAATGAAACCAAAGCTATTACATAAATCAAACAATCATTTTATCATCATTTTAGTATTGCTTTGGTTTAATTTTCTCTACTCACAAAAGACAGATTTCCTTGAAATTTTCACAGAATCTTTGGCTAACTTCAAACTAATATAATTAAAAATTTGAAAGATATCTGTTTATTGTGAGCAGAGAAAATTGAATGAAACCAAAGCTATTACATGAACCAAACCATCATTTTATCATATATTTAGTATGGTGGTTTCATTTTCTCTACTCACAACAGACAGATTTCCTTGAAATTTTCACAGAATCTTTCGCTAACTTCAAACTAATATAATTAAAAATTTCAAAGAGATCTGTCTATTGTGAGCAGAGAAAATTTAATGAAACCAAAGCTATTACATAAATCAAACCATCATTTTATCATATATTTAGTATGGTTGTTTCATTTTCTCTACTCACAAGAGACAGATTTCCTTGAAATTTTCACAGAATCTTTGGCTAACTTCAAACTAATATAATTAAAAATTTGAAAGAGATCTGTTTATTGTGAGCAGAGAAAATTGAATGAAACCAAAGCTATTACATGAACCAAACCATCATTTTATCATATATTTAGTATGGTGGTTTCATTTTCTCTACTCACAACAGACAGATTTCCTTGAAATTTTCACAGAATCTTTCGCTAACTTCAAACTAATATAATTAAAAATTTCAAAGAGATCTGTCTATTGTGAGCAGAGAAAATTTAATGAAACCAAAGCTATTACATAAATCAAACCATCATTTTATCATATATTTAGTATGGTTGTTTCATTTTCTCTACTCACAACAGACAGATTTCCTTGAAATTTTTACAGAATCTTTGGCTAACTTCAAACTAATATAATTAAAATTTTTAAAAAGATCTGTTTGTTGTGAGGAGAGAAAATTGAATAAAATCTTTGGGTAACTTCAAACTAATATAATTAAAATTTTTAAAGAGATCTGTCTATTGTGAGCAGAGAAAATTGAATGAAACCAAAGCCATTACATAAATCAAACAATCATTTTATCATCATTTTAGTATTGCTTTGGTTTAATTTTCTCTACTCACAAAAGACAGATTTCCTTGAAATTTTCACAGAATCTTTGGCTAACTTCAAACTAATATAATTAAAAATTTCAAAGAGATCTGTCTATTGTGAGCAGAGAAAATTTAATGAAACCAAAGCTATTACATAAATCAAACCATCATTTTATCATATATTTAGTATGGTTGTTTCATTTTCTCTACTCACAACAGACAGATTTCCTTGAAACTTTTACAGAATCTTTGGCTAACTTCAAACTAATATAATTAAAATTTTTAAAGAGATCTGTCTGTTGTGAGGAGAGAAAATTGAATAAAACCAAAACCATTACATAAATCAAACCATCATTTTATCATATATTTAGTATGGTTGTTTCATTTTCTCTACTCACAACAGACAGATTTCCTTGAAATTTTTACAGAATCTTTGGCTAACTTCAAACTAATATAATTAAAATTTTTAAAGAGATCTGTCTGTTGTGAGCAGAGAAAATTGAATGAAACCAAAGCTATTACATAAATCAAACCATCATTTTATCATATATTTAGTATGGTTGTTTCATTTTCTCTACTCACAACAGACAGATTTCCTTGAAATTTTCACAGAATCTTTGGCTAACTTCAAACTAATATAATTAAAAATTTTAAAGAGATCTGTCTGTTGTGAGGAGAGAAAATTGAATAAAACTAAAGCCATTACATAAATCAAACCATCATTTTATCATCATTTTAGTATTGCTTTGGTTTAATTTTCTCTACTCACAAGAGACAGATTTCCTTGAAATTTTCACAGAATCTTTGGCTAACTTCAAACTAATATAATTAAAAATTTCAAAGAGATCTGTCTATTGTGAGCAGTTGAATGAAACCAAAGCTATTACATGAACCAAACCATCATTTTATCATATATTTAGTATGGTGGTTTCATTTTCTCTACTCACAACAGACAGATTTCCTTGAAATTTTCACATAATCTTTGGCTAACTTCAAACTAATATAATTAAATTTTTTAAAGAGATCTGTCTATTGTGAGCAGAGAAAATTTAATGAAACCAAAGCTATTACATAAATCAAACCATCATTTTATCATATATTTAGTATGGTTGTTTCATTTTCTCTACTCACAACAGACAGATTTCCTTGAAATTTTCACAGAATCTTTGGCTAACTTCAAACTAATATAATTAAAAATTTTAAAGAGATCTGTCTGTTGTGAGGAGAGAAAATTGAATAAAACCAAAGCCATTACATAAATCAAACCATCATTTTATCATCATTTTAGTATTGCTTTGGTTTAATTTTCTCTACTCACAAGAGACAGATTTCCTTGAAATTCTCACAGAATCTTTGGCTAACTTCAAACTAATATAATTAAAAATTTCAAAGAGATCTGTCTATTGTGAGCAGAGAAAATTTAATGAAACCAAAGCTATTACATAAATCAAACCATCATTTTATCATATATTTAGTATGGTTGTTTTATTTTCTCTACTCACAACAGACAGATATCCTTGAAATTTTTACAGAATCTTTGGCTAACTTCAAACTAATATAATTAAAATTTTTAAAGAGATCTGTCTGTTGTGAGGAGAGAAAATTGAATAAAACCAAAGCCATTACATAAATCAAACCATCATTTTATCATCATTTTAGTATTGCTTTGGTTTAATTTTCTCTACTCACAAGAGACAGATTTCCTTGAAATTTTCACAGAATCTTTGGCTAACTTCAAACTAATATAATTAAAAATTTCAAAGAGATCTGTCTATTGTGAGCAGAGAAAATTGAATGAAACCAAAGCTATTACATAAATCAAACCATCATTTTATCATATATTTAGTATGGTTGTTTCATTTTCTCTACTCACAACAGACAGATTTCCTTGAAATTTTTACAGAATCTTTGGCTAACTTCAAACTAATATAATTAAAAATTTCAAAGAGATCTGTCTATTGTGAGCAGAGAAAATTTAATGAAACCAAAGCTATTACATAAATCAAACCATCATTTTATCATATATTTAGTATGGTTGTTTCATTTTCTCTACTCACAACAGACAGATTTCCTTGAAATTTTCACAGAATCTTTGGCTAACTTCAAACTAATATAATTAAAATTTTTAAAGAGATCTGTCTGTTGTGAGGAGAGAAAATTGAATAAAATCTTTGGGTAACTTCAAACTAATATAATTAAAAATTTCAAAGAGATCTGTCTATTGTGAGCAGAGAAAATTTAATAAAACCAAAGCCATTACATAAATCAAACCATCATTTTATCATCATTTTAGTATTGCTTTGGTTTAATTTTCTCTACTCACAAGTGCCAGATTTCCTTGAAATTCTCACAGAATCTTTGGCTAACTTCAAACTAATATAATTAAAAATTTCAAAGAGATCTGTCTATTGTGAGCAGAGAAAATTTAATGAAACCAAAGCTATTACATAAATCAAACCATCATTTTATCATATATTTAGTATGGTTGTTTCATTTTCTCTACTCACAACAGACAGATTTCCTTGAAATTTTTACAGAATCTTTGGCTAACTTCAAACTAATATAATTAAAAATTTCAAAGAGATCTGTTTATTGTGAGCAGAGAAAATTGAATGAAACCAAAGCTATTACATGAACCAAACCATCATTTTATCATATATTTAGTATGGTGGTTTCATTTTCTCTACTCACAACAGACAGATTTCCTTGAAATTTTCACAGAATCTTTGGCTAACTTCAAACTAATATAATTAAAATTTTTAAAGAGATCTGTCTATTGTGAGGAGAGAAAATTGAATAAAACCAAAGCCATTACATAAATCAAACCATCATTTTATCATCATTTTAGTATTGCTTTGGTTTAATTTTCTCTACTCACAAGAGACAGATTTCCTTGAAATTTTCACAGAATCTTTGGCTAACTTCAAACTAATATAATTAAAAATTTCAAAGAGATCTGTTTATTGTGAGCAGAGAAAATTGAATGAAACCAAAGCTATTACATGAACCAAACCATCATTTTATCATATATTTAGTATGTTGGTTTCATTTTCTCTACTCACAACAGACAGATTTCCTTGAAATTTTCACAGAATCTTTCGCTAACTTCAAACTAATATAATTAAAAATTTCAAAGAGATCTGTCTATTGTGAGCAGAGAAAATTTAATGAAACCAAAGCTATTACATAAATCAAACCATCATTTTATCATATATTTAGTATGGTTGTTTCATTTTCTCTACTCACAACAGACAGATTTCCTTGAAATTTTTACAGAATCTTTGGCTAACTTCAAACTAATACAATTAAAATTTTTAAAGAGATCTGTCTGTTGTGAGGAGAGAAAATTGAATAAAACCAAAGCCATTACATAAATCAAACCATCATTTTATCATCATTTTAGTATTGCTTTGGTTTAATTTTCTCTACTCACAAGAGACAGATTTCCTTGAAATTTTCACAGAATCTTTGGCTAACTTCAAACTAATATAATTAAAAATTTCAAAGAGATCTGTCTATTGTGAGCAGAGAAAATTGAATGAAACCAAAGCTATTACATGAACCAAACCATCATTTTATCATATATTTAGTATGGTGGTTTCATTTTCTCTACTCACAACAGACAGATTTCCTTGAAATTTTCACATAATCTTTGGCTAACTTCAAACTAATATAATTAAATTTTTTAAAGAGATCTGTCTGTTGTGAGGAGAGAAAATTGAATAAAACCAAAGCCATTACATAAATCAAACCATCATTTTATCATCATTTTAGTATTGCTTTGGTTTAATTTTCTCTACTCACAAGAGACAGATTTCCTTGAAATTTTCACAGAATCTTTGGCTAACTTCAAACTAATATAATTAAAAATTTCAAAGAGATCTGTCTATTGTGAGCAGAGAAAATTGAATGAAACCAAAGCCATTACATAAATCAAACAATCATTTTATCATCATTTTAGTATTGCTTTGGTTTAATTTTCTCTACCCACAAAAGACAGATTTCCTTGAAATTTTCACAGAATCTTTGGCTAACTTCAAACTAATATAATTAAAAATTTCAAAGAGATCTGTCTATTGTGAGCAGAGAAAATTTAATGAAACCAAAGCTATTACATAAATCAAACCATCATTTTATCATATATTTAGTATGGTTGTTTCATTTTCTCTACTCACAACAGACAGATTTCCTTGAAATTTTTACAGAATCTTTGGCTAACTTCAAACTAATATAATTAAAATTTTTAAAGAGATCTGTCTATTGTGAGGAGAGAAAATTGAATAAAACCAAAGCCATTACATAAATCAAACCATCATTTTATCATCATTTTAGTATTGCTTTGGTTTAATTTTCTCTACTCACAAGAGACAGATTTCCTTGAAATTTTCACAGAATCTTTGGCTAACTTCAAACTAATATAATTAAAAATTTCAAAGAGATCTGTTTATTGTGAGCAGAGAAAATTGAATGAAACCAAAGCTATTACATGAACCAAACCATCATTTTATCATATATTTAGTATGTTGGTTTAATTTTCTCTACTCACAAGAGACAGATTTCCTTGAAATTTTCACAGAATCTTTGGCTAACTTCAAACTAATATAATTAAAAATTTCAAAGAGATCTGTTTATTGTGAGCAGAGAAAATTGAATGAAACCAAAGCTATTACATGAACCAAACCATCATTTTATCATATATTTAGTATGTTGGTTTCATTTTCTCTACTCACAACAGACAGATTTCCTTGAAATTTTCACAGAATCTTTCGCTAACTTCAAACTAATATAATTAAAAATTTCAAAGAGATCTGTCTATTGTGAGCAGAGAAAATTTAATGAAACCAAAGCTATTACATAAATCAAACCATCATTTTATCATATATTTAGTATGGTTGTTTCATTTTCTCTACTCACAACAGACAGATTTCCTTGAAATTTTTACAGAATCTTTGGCTAACTTCAAACTAATACAATTAAAATTTTTAAAGAGATCTGTCTGTTGTGAGGAGAGAAAATTGAATAAAACCAAAGCCATTACATAAATCAAACCATCATTTTATCATCATTTTAGTATTGCTTTGGTTTAATTTTCTCTACTCACAAGAGACAGATTTCCTTGAAATTTTCACAGAATCTTTGGCTAACTTCAAACTAATATAATTAAAAATTTCAAAGAGATCTGTCTATTGTGAGCAGAGAAAATTGAATGAAACCAAAGCTATTACATGAACCAAACCATCATTTTATCATATATTTAGTATGGTGGTTTCATTTTCTCTACTCACAACAGACAGATTTCCTTGAAATTTTCACATAATCTTTGGCTAACTTCAAACTAATATAATTAAATTTTTTAAAGAGATCTGTCTGTTGTGAGGAGAGAAAATTGAATAAAACCAAAGCCATTACATAAATCAAACCATCATTTTATCATCATTTTAGTATTGCTTTGGTTTAATTTTCTCTACTCACAAAAGTCAGATTTCCTTGAAATTTTCACAGAATCTTTGGCTAACTTCAAACTAATATAATTAAAAATTTCAAAGAGATCTGTCTATTGTGAGCAGAGAAAATTTAATGAAACCAAAGCTATTACATAAATCAAACCATCATTTTATCATATATTTAGTATGGTTGTTTCATTTTCTCTACTCACAACAGACAGATTTCCTTGAAATTTTTACAGAATCTTTGGCTAACTTCAAACTAATATAATTAAATTTTTTAAAGAGATCTGTCTGTTGTGAGGAGAGAAAATTGAATAAAACCAAAGCCATTACATAAATCAAACCATCATTTTATCATCATTTTAGTATTGCTTTGGTTTAATTTTCTCTACTCACAAGAGACAGATTTCCTTGAAATTTTCACAGAATCTTTCACTAACTTCAAACTAATATAATTAAAAATTTCAAAGAGATCTGTCTATTGTGAGCAGAGAAAATTGAATGAAACCAAAGCCATTACATAAATCAAACAATCATTTTATCATCATTTTAGTATTGCTTTGGTTTAATTTTCTCTACCCACAAAAGACAGATTTCCTTGAAATTTTCACAGAATCTTTGGCTAACTTCAAACTAATATAATTAAAAATTTCAAAGAGATCTGTCTATTGTGAGCAGAGAAAATTTAATGAAACCAAAGCTATTACATAAATCAAACCATCATTTTATCATATATTTAGTATGGTTGTTTCATTTTCTCTACTCACAACAGACAGATTTCCTTGAAATTTTCACAGAATCTTTGGCTAATTTCAAACTAATATAATTAAAAATTTTAAAGAGATCTGTCTGTTGTGAGGAGAGAAAATTGAATAAAACCAAAGCCATTACATAAATCAAACCATCATTTTATCATCATTTTAGTATTGCTTTGGTTTAATTTTCTCTACTCACAAGAGACAGATTTCCTTGAAATTCTCACAGAATCTTTGGCTAACTTCAAACTAATATAATTAAAAATTTCAAAGAGATCTGTCTATTGTGAGCAGAGAAAATTGAATGAAACCAAAGCCATTACATAAATCAAACAATCATTTTATCATCATTTTAGTATTGCTTTGGTTTAATTTTCTCTACTCACAAAAGTCAGATTTCCTTTAAATTTTCACAGAATCTTTGGCTAACTTCAAACTAATATAATTAAAAATTTCAAAGAGATCTGTCTATTGTGAGCAGAGAAAATTTAATGAAACCAAAGCTATTACATAAATCAAACCATCATTTTATCATATATTTAGTATGGTTGTTTCATTTTCTCTACTCACAACAGACAGATTTCCTTGAAATTTTTACAGAATCTTTGGCTAACTTCAAACTAATATAATTAAAATTTTTAAAGAGATCTGTCTGTTGTGAGGAGAGAAAATTGAATAAAACCAAAACCATTACATAAATCAAACCATCATTTTATCATCATTTTAGTATTGCTTTGGTTTAATTTTCTCTACTCACAAGAGACAGATTTCCTTGAAATTTTCACAGAATCTTTGGCTAACTTCAAACTAATATAATTAAAAATTTCAAAGAGATCTGTTTATTGTGAGCAGAGAAAATTGAATGAAACCAAAGCTATTACATGAACCAAACCATCATTTTATCATATATTTAGTATGGTGGTTTCATTTTCTCTACTCACAACAGACAGATTTCCTTGAAATTTTCACAGATTCTTTCGCTAACTTCAAACTAATATAATTAAAAATTTCAAAGAGATCTGTCTATTGTGAGCAGAGAAAATTTAATGAAACCAAAGCTATTACATAAATCAAACCATCATTTTATCATATATTTAGTATGGTTGTTTCATTTTCTCTACTCACAACAGACAGATTTCCTTGAAATTTTTACAGAATCTTTGGCTAACTTCAAACTAATATAATTAAAATTTTTAAAGAGATCTGTCTGTTGTGAGGAGAGAAAATTGAATAAAACCAAAGCCATTACATAAATCAAACCATCATTTTATCATCATTTTAGTATTGCTTTGGTTTAATTTTCTCTACTCACAAGAGACAGATTTCCTTGAAATTTTCACAGAATCTTTGGCTAACTTCAAACTAATATAATTAAAAATTTCAAAGAGATCTGTCTATTGTGAGCAGAGAAAATTGAATGAAACCAAAGCTATTACATGAACCAAACCATCATTTTATCATATATTTAGTATGGTGGTTTCATTTTCTCTACTCACAACAGACAGATTTCCTTGAAATTTTCACATAATCTTTGGCTAACTTCAAACTAATATAATTAAATTTTTTAAAGAGATCTGTCTGTTGTGAGGAGAGAAAATTGAATAAAACCAAAGCCATTACATAAATCAAACCATCATTTTATCATCATTTTAGTATTGCTTTGGTTTAATTTTCTCTACTCACAAGAGACAGATTTCCTTGAAATTTTCACAGAATCTTTCACTAACTTCAAACTAATATAATTAAAAATTTCAAAGAGATCTGTCTATTGTGAGCAGAGAAAATTGAATGAAACCAAAGCCATTACATAAATCAAACAATCATTTTATCATCATTTTAGTATTGCTTTGGTTTAATTTTCTCTACCCACAAAAGACAGATTTCCTTGAAATTTTCACAGAATCTTTGGCTAACTTCAAACTAATATAATTAAAAATTTCAAAGAGATCTGTCTATTGTGAGCAGAGAAAATTTAATGAAACCAAAGCTATTACATAAATCAAACCATCATTTTATCATATATTTAGTATGGTTGTTTCATTTTCTCTACTCACAACAGACAGATTTCCTTGAAATTTTCACAGAATCTTTGGCTAATTTCAAACTAATATAATTAAAAATTTTAAAGAGATCTGTCTGTTGTGAGGAGAGAAAATTGAATAAAACCAAAGCCATTACATAAATCAAACCATCATTTTATCATCATTTTAGTATTGCTTTGGTTTAATTTTCTCTACTCACAAGAGACAGATTTCCTTGAAATTCTCACAGAATCTTTGGCTAACTTCAAACTAATATAATTAAAAATTTCAAAGAGATCTGTCTATTGTGAGCAGAGAAAATTGAATGAAACCAAAGCCATTACATAAATCAAACAATCATTTTATCATCATTTTAGTATTGCTTTGGTTTAATTTTCTCTACTCACAAAAGTCAGATTTCCTTGAAATTTTCACAGAATCTTTGGCTAACTTCAAACTAATATAATTAAAAATTTCAAAGAGATCTGTCTATTGTGAGCAGAGAAAATTTAATGAAACCAAAGCTATTACATAAATCAAACCATCATTTTATCATATATTTAGTATGGTTGTTTCATTTTCTCTACTCACAACAGACAGATTTCCTTGAAATTTTTACAGAATCTTTGGCTAACTTCAAACTAATATAATTAAAATTTTTAAAGAGATCTGTCTGTTGTGAGGAGAGAAAATTGAATAAAACCAAAACCATTACATAAATCAAACCATCATTTTATCATCATTTTAGTATTGCTTTGGTTTAATTTTCTCTACTCACAAGAGACAGATTTCCTTGAAATTTTCACAGAATCTTTGGCTAACTTCAAACTAATATAATTAAAAATTTCAAAGAGATCTGTTTATTGTGAGCAGAGAAAATTGAATGAAACCAAAGCTATTACATGAACCAAACCATCATTTTATCATATATTTAGAATGGTGGTTTCATTTTCTCTACTCACAACAGACAGATTTCCTTGAAATTTTCACAGATTCTTTCGCTAACTTCAAACTAATATAATTAAAAATTTCAAAGAGATCTGTCTATTGTGAGCAGAGAAAATTTAATGAAACCAAAGCTATTACATAAATCAAACCATCATTTTATCATATATTTAGTATGGTTGTTTCATTTTCTCTACTCACAACAGACAGATTTCCTTGAAATTTTTACAGAATCTTTGGCTAACTTCAAACTAATATAATTAAAAATTTTAAAGAGATCTGTCTGTTGTGAGGAGAGAAAATTGAATAAAACCAAAGCCATTACATAAATCAAACCATCATTTTATCATCATTTTAGTATTGCTTTGGTTTAATTTTCTCTACTCACAAGAGACAGATTTCCTTGAAATTTTCACAGAATCTTTGGCTAACTTCAAACTAATATAATTAAAAATTTCAAAGAGATCTGTCTATTGTGAGCAGAGAAAATTGAATGAAACCAAAGCTATTACATGAACCAAACCATCATTTTATCATATATTTAGTATGGTGGTTTCATTTTCTCTACTCACAACAGACAGATTTCCTTGAAATTTTCACATAATCTTTGGCTAACTTCAAACTAATATAATTAAATTTTTTAAAGAGATCTGTCTGTTGTGAGGAGAGAAAATTGAATAAAACCAAAGCCATTACATAAATCAAACCATCATTTTATCATCATTTTAGTATTGCTTTGGTTTAATTTTCTCTACTCACAAGAGACAGATTTCCTTGAAATTTTCACAGAATCTTTCACTAACTTCAAACTAATATAATTAAAAATTTCAAAGAGATCTGTCTATTGTGAGCAGAGAAAATTGAATGAAACCAAAGCCATTACATAAATCAAACAATCATTTTATCATCATTTTAGTATTGCTTTGGTTTAATTTTCTCTACCCACAAAAGACAGATTTCCTTGAAATTTTCACAGAATCTTTGGCTAACTTCAAACTAATATAATTAAAAATTTCAAAGAGATCTGTCTATTGTGAGCAGAGAAAATTTAATGAAACCAAAGCTATTACATAAATCAAACCATCATTTTATCATATATTTAGTATGGTTGTTTCATTTTCTCTACTCACAACAGACAGATTTCCTTGAAATTTTCACAGAATCTTTGGCTAATTTCAAACTAATATAATTAAAAATTTTAAAGAGATCTGTCTGTTGTGAGGAGAGAAAATTGAATAAAACCAAAGCCATTACATAAATCAAACCATCATTTTATCATCATTTTAGTATTGCTTTGGTTTAATTTTCTCTACTCACAAGAGACAGATTTCCTTGAAATTCTCACAGAATCTTTGGCTAACTTCAAACTAATATAATTAAAAATTTCAAAGAGATCTGTCTATTGTGAGCAGAGAAAATTGAATGAAACCAAAGCCATTACATAAATCAAACAATCATTTTATCATCATTTTAGTATTGCTTTGGTTTAATTTTCTCTACTCACAAAAGTCAGATTTCCTTGAAATTTTCACAGAATCTTTGGCTAACTTCAAACTAATATAATTAAAAATTTCAAAGAGATCTGTCTATTGTGAGCAGAGAAAATTTAATGAAACCAAAGCTATTACATAAATCAAACCATCATTTTATCATATATTTAGTATGGTTGTTTCATTTTCTCTACTCACAACAGACAGATTTCCTTGAAATTTTTACAGAATCTTTGGCTAACTTCAAACTAATATAATTAAAATTTTTAAAGAGATCTGTCTGTTGTGAGGAGAGAAAATTGAATAAAACCAAAACCATTACATAAATCAAACCATCATTTAATCATCATTTTAGTATTGCTTTGGTTTAATTTTCTCTACTCACAAGAGACAGATTTCCTTGAAATTTTCACAGAATCTTTGGCTAACTTCAAACTAATATAATTAAAAATTTCAAAGAGATCTGTTTATTGTGAGCAGAGAAAATTGAATGAAACCAAAGCTATTACATGAACCAAACCATCATTTTATCATATATTTAGTATGGTGGTTTCATTTTCTCTACTCACAACAGACAGATTTCCTTGAAATTTTCTTAGAATCTTTGGCTAACTTCAAACTAATATAATTAAAATTTTTAAAGAGATCTGTCTATTGTGAAGAGAGAAAATTGAATAAAACCAAAGCCATTACATAAATCAAACCATCATTTTATCATCATTTTAGTATTGCTTTGGTTTAATTTTCTCTACTCACAAGAGACAGATTTCCTTGAAATTTTCACAGAATCTTTAGCTAACTTCAAACTAATATAATTAAAAATTTCAAAGAGATCTGTTTATTGTGAGCAGAGAAAATTGAATGAAACCAAAGCTATTACATGAACCAAACCATCATTTTATCATATATTTAGTATGGTGGTTTCATTTTCTCTACTCACAACAGACAGATTTCCTTGAAATTTTCACAGAATCTTTCGCTAACTTCAAACTAATATAATTAAAAATTTCAAAGAGATCTGTCTATTGTGAGCAGAGAAAATTGAATGAAACCAAAGCTATTACATGAACCAAACCATCATTTTATCATATATTTAGTATGGTGGTTTCATTTTCTCTACTCACAACAGACAGATTTCCTTGAAATTTTCACATAATCTTTGGCTAACTTCAAACTAATATAATTAAATTTTTTAAAGAGATCTGTCTGTTGTGAGGAGAGAAAATTGAATAAAACCAAAGCCATTACATAAATCAAACCATCATTTTATCATCATTTTAGTATTGCTTTGGTTTAATTTTCTCTACTCACAAGAGACAGATTTCCTTGAAATTTTCACAGAATCTTTGGCTAACTTCAAACTAATATAATTAAAAATTTCAAAGAGATCTGTCTATTGTGAGCAGAGAAAATTGAATGAAACCAAAGCCATTACATAAATCAAACAATCATTTTATCATCATTTTAGTATTGCTTTGGTTTAATTTTCTCTACTCACAAAAGACAGATTTCCTTGAAATTTTCACAGAATCTTTGGCTAACTTCAAACTAATATAATTAAAAATTTCAAAGAGATCTGTCTATTGTAAGCAGAGAAAATTTAATGAAACCAAAGCTATTACATAAATCAAACCATCATTTTATCATATATTTAGTATGGTTGTTTCATTTTCTCTACTCACAACAGACAGATTTCCTTGAAATTTTCACAGAATCTTTGGCTAATTTCAAACTAATATAATTAAAAATTTTAAAGAGATCTGTCTGTTGTGAGGAGAGAAAATTGAATAAAACCAAAGCCATTACATAAATCAAACCATCATTTTATCATCATTTTAGTATTGCTTTGGTTTAATTTTCTCTACTCACAAGAGACAGATTTCCTTGAAATTCTCACAGAATCTTTGGCTAACTTCAAACTAATATAATTAAAAATTTCAAAGAGATCTGTCTATTGTGAGCAGAGAAAATTTAATGAAACCAAAGCTATTACATAAATCAAACCATCATTTTATCATATATTTAGTATGGTTGTTTCATTTTCTCTACTCACAACAGACAGATTTCCTTGAAATTTTCACAGAATCTTTGGCTAACTTCAAACTAATATAATTAAAATTTTTAAAGAGATCTGTCTGTTGTGAGGAGAGAAAATTGAATAAAACCAAAGCCATTACATAAATCAAACCATCATTTTATCTTCATTTTAGTATTGCTTTGGTTTAATTTTCTCTACTCACAAGAGACAGATTTCCTTGAAATTTTCACAGAATCTTTGGCTAACTTCAAACTAATATAAATAAAAATTTCAAAGAGATCTGTCTATTGTGAGCAGAGAAAATTGAATGAAACCAAAGCCATTACATAAATCAAACAATCATTTTATCATCATTTTAGTATTGCTTTGGTTTAATTTTCTCTACTCACAAGAGACAGATTTCCTTGAAATTTTCACAGAATCTTTCACTAACTTCAAACTAATATAATTAAAAATTTCAAAGAGATCTGTCTATTGTGAGCAGAGAAAATTGAATGAAACCAAAGCCATTACATAAATCAAACAATCATTTTATCATCATTTTAGTATTGCTTTGGTTTAATTTTCTCTACCCACAAAAGACAGATTTCCTTGAAATTTTCACAGAATCTTTGGCTAACTTCAAACTAATATAATTAAAAATTTCAAAGAGATCTGTCTATTGTGAGCAGAGAAAATTTAATGAAACTAAAGCTATTACATAAATCAAACCATCATTTTATCATATATTTAGTATGGTTGTTTCATTTTCTCTACTCACAACAGACAGATTTCCTTGAAATTTTCACAGAATCTTTGGCTAATTTCAAACTAATATAATTAAAAATTTTAAAGAGATCTGTCTGTTGTGAGGAGAGAAAATTGAATAAAACCAAAGCCATTACATAAATCAAACCATCATTTTATCATCATTTTAGTATTGCTTTGGTTTAATTTTCTCTACTCACAAGAGACAGATTTCCTTGAAATTCTCACAGAATCTTTGGCTAACTTCAAACTAATATAATTAAAAATTTCAAAGAGATCTGTCTATTGTGAGCAGAGAAAATTGAATGAAACCAAAGCCATTACATAAATCAAACAATCATTTTATCATCATTTTAGTATTGCTTTGGTTTAATTTTCTCTACTCACAAGAGACAGATTTCCTTGAAATTCTCACAGAATCTTTGGCTAACTTCAAACTAATATAATTAAAAATTTCAAAGAGATCTGTCTATTGTGAGCAGAGAAAATTTAATGAAACCAAAGCTATTACATAAATCAAACCATCATTTTATCATATATTTAGTATGGTTGTTTCATTTTCTCTACTCACAACAGACAGATTTCCTTGAAATTTTCACAGAATCTTTGGCTAATTTCAAACTAATATAATTAAAAATTTTAAAGAGATCTGTCTGTTGTGAGGAGAGAAAATTGAATAAAACCAAAGCCATTACATAAATCAAACCATCATTTTATCATCATTTTAGTATTGCTTTGGTTTAATTTTCTCTACTCACAAGAGACAGATTTCCTTGAAATTCTCACAGAATCTTTGGCTAACTTCAAACTAATATAATTAAAAATTTCAAAGAGATCTGTCTATTGTGAGCAGAGAAAATTTAATGAAACCAAAGCTATTACATAAATCAAACCATCATTTTATCATATATTTAGTATGGTTGTTTCATTTTCTCTACTCACAACAGACAGATTTCCTTGAAATTTTCACAGAATCTTTGGCTAACTTCAAACTAATATAATTAAAATTTTTAAAGAGATCTGTCTGTTGTGAGGAGAGAAAATTGAATAAAACCAAAGCCATTACATAAATCAAACCATCATTTTATCATCATTTTAGTATTGCTTTGGTTTAATTTTCTCTACTCAC
Organism: Pedicia rivosa; assembly: GCA_963082725.1. Taxonomy (NCBI): domain Eukaryota; kingdom Metazoa; phylum Arthropoda; class Insecta; order Diptera; family Pediciidae; genus Pedicia; species Pedicia rivosa. The sequence goes on along the minus strand of OY720154.1, from coordinate 45,387,240 downwards.
AAGAGACAGATTTCCTTGAAATTTTCACAGAATCTTTGGCTAACTTCAAACTAATATAATTAAAAATTTCAAAGAGATCTGTCTATTGTGAGCAGAGAAAATTGAATGAAACCAAAGCCATTACATAAATCAAACAATCATTTTATCATCATTTTAGTATTGCTTTGGTTTAATTTTCTCTACTCACAAAAGACAGATTTCCTTGAAATTTTCACAGAATCTTTGGCTAACTTCAAACTGATATAATTAAAAATTTCAAAGAGATCTGTCTATTGTGAGCAGAGAAAATTGAATGAAACCAAAGCCATTACATAAATCAAACAATCATTTTATCATCATTTTAGTATTGCTTTGGTTTAATTTTCTCTACTCACAAAAGACAGATTTCCTTGAAATTTTCACAGAATCTTTGGCTAACTTCAAACTAATATAATTAAAAATTTCAAAGAGATCTGTCTATTGTGAGCAGAGAAAATTGAATGAAACCAAAGCCATTACATAAATCAAACAATCATTTTATCATCATTTTAGTATTGCTTTGGTTTAATTTTCTCTACTCACAAAAGACAGATTTCCTTGAAATTTTCACAGAATCTTTGGCTAACTTCAAACTGATATAATTAAAAATTTCAAAGAGATCTGTCTATTGTGAGCAGAGAAAATTGAATGAAACCAAAGCCATTACATAAATCAAACAATCATTTTATCATCATTTTAGTATTGCTTTGGTTTAATTTTCTCTACTCACAAAAGACAGATTTCCTTGAAATTTTCACAGAATCTTTGGCTAACTTCAAACTAATATATTTAAAAATTTTAAAGAGATCTGTCTGTTGTGAGGAGAGAAAATTGAATAAAACCAAAGCCATTACATAAATCAAACCATCATTTTATCATCATTTTAGTATTGCTTTGGTTTAATTTTCTCTACTCACAAGAGACAGATTTTTTTGAAATTTTCACAGAATCTTTGGCTAACTTCAAACTGATATAATTAAAAATTTCAAAGAGATCTGTCTATTGTGAGCAGAGAAAATTGAATGAAACCAAAGCCATTACATAAATCAAACAATCATTTTATCATCATTTTAGTATTGCTTTGGTTTAATTTTCTCTACTCACAAGAGACAGATTTCCTTGAAATTTTTACAGAATCTTTGGCTAACTTCAAACTAATATAATTAAAAATTTCAAAGAGATCTGTCTATTGTGAGCAGAGAAAATTGAATGAAACCAAAGCCATTACATAAATCAAACCATCATTTTATCATATATTTAGTATGGTTGTTTCATTTTCTCTACTCACAACAGACAGATTTCCTTGAAATTTTCACAGAATCTTTGGCTAACTTCAAACTAATATAATTAAAAATTTCAAAGAGATCTGTCTATTGTGAGCAGAGAAAATTTAATGAAACCAAAGCTATTACATAAATCAAACCATCATTTTATCATATATTTAGTATGGTTGTTTCATTTTCTCTACTCACAACAGACAGATTTCCTTGAAATTTTTACAGAATCTTTGGCTAACTTCAAACTAATATAATTAAAATTTTTAAAGAGATCTGTCTGTTGTGAGGAGAGAAAATTGAATAAAACCAAAACCATTACATAAATCAAACCATCATTTAATCATCATTTTAGTATTGCTTTGGTTTAATTTTCTCTACTCACAAAAGACAGATTTCCTTGAAATTTTCACAGAATCTTTGGCTAACTTTAAACTAATATAATTAAAAATTTCAAAGAGATCTGTCTATTGTGAGCAGAGAAAATTGAATGAAACCAAAGCCATTACATAAATCAAACAATCATTTTATCATCATTTTAGTATTGCTTTGGTTTAATTTTCTCTACCCACAAAAGACAGATTTCCTTGAAATTTTCACAGAATCTTTGGCTAACTTCAAACTAATATAATTAAAAATTTCAAAGAGATCTGTCTATTGTGAGCAGAGAAAATTTAATGAAACTAAAGCTATTACATAAATCAAACCATCATTTTATCATATATTTAGTATGGTTGTTTCATTTTCTCTACTCACAACAGACAGATTTCCTTGAAATTTTCACAGAATCTTTGGCTAATTTCAAACTAATATAATTAAAAATTTTAAAGAGATCTGTCTGTTGTGAGGAGAGAAAATTGAATAAAACCAAAGCCATTACATAAATCAAACCATCATTTTATCATCATTTTAGTATTGCTTTGGTTTAATTTTCTCTACTCACAAGAGACAGATTTCCTTGAAATTCTCACAGAATCTTTGGCTAACTTCAAACTAATATAATTAAAAATTTCAAAGAGATCTGTCTATTGTGAGCAGAGAAAATTGAATGAAACCAAAGCCATTACATAAATCAAACAATCATTTTATCATCATTTTAGTATTGCTTTGGTTTAATTTTCTCTACTCACAAGAGACAGATTTCCTTGAAATTCTCACAGAATCTTTGGCTAACTTCAAACTAATATAATTAAAAATTTCAAAGAGATCTGTCTATTGTGAGCAGAGAAAATTTAATGAAACCAAAGCTATTACATAAATCAAACCATCATTTTATCATATATTTAGTATGGTTGTTTCATTTTCTCTACTCACAACAGACAGATTTCCTTGAAATTTTCACAGAATCTTTGGCTAATTTCAAACTAATATAATTAAAAATTTTAAAGAGATCTGTCTGTTGTGAGGAGAGAAAATTGAATAAAACCAAAGCCATTACATAAATCAAACCATCATTTTATCATCATTTTAGTATTGCTTTGGTTTAATTTTCTCTACTCACAAGAGACAGATTTCCTTGAAATTCTCACAGAATCTTTGGCTAACTTCAAACTAATATAATTAAAAATTTCAAAGAGATCTGTCTATTGTGATCAGAGAAAATTTAATGAAACCAAAGCTATTACATAAATCAAACCATCATTTTATCATATATTTAGTATGGTTGTTTCATTTTCTCTACTCACAACAGACAGATTTCCTTGAAATTTTCACAGAATCTTTGGCTAACTTCAAACTAATATAATTAAAATTTTTAAAGAGATCTGTCTGTTGTGAGGAGAGAAAATTGAATAAAACCAAAGCCATTACATAAATCAAACCATCATTTTATCATCATTTTAGTATTGCTTTGGTTTAATTTTCTCTACTCACAAGAGACAGATTTCCTTGAAATTTTCACAGAATCTTTGGCTAACTTCAAACTAATATAATTAAAAATTTCAAAGAGATCTGTCTATTGTGAGCAGAGAAAATTGAATGAAACCAAAGCCATTACATAAATCAAACAATCATTTTATCATCATTTTAGTATTGCTTTGGTTTAATTTTCTCTACTCACAAAAGACAGATTTCCTTGAAATTTTCACAGAATCTTTGGCTAACTTCAAACTGATATAATTAAAAATTTCAAAGAGATCTGTCTATTGTGAGCAGAGAAAATTGAATGAAACCAAAGCCATTACATAAATCAAACAATCATTTTATCATCATTTTAGTATTGCTTTGGTTTAATTTTCTCTACTCACAAAAGACAGATTTCCTTGAAATTTTCACAGAATCTTTGGCTAACTTCAAACTAATATAATTAAAAATTTCAAAGAGATCTGTCTATTGTGAGCAGAGAAAATTGAATGAAACCAAAGCCATTACATAAATCAAACAATCATTTTATCATCATTTTAGTATTGCTTTGGTTTAATTTTCTCTACTCACAAAAGACAGATTTCCTTGAAATTTTCACAGAATCTTTGGCTAACTTCAAACTGATATAATTAAAAATTTCAAAGAGATCTGTCTATTGTGAGCAGAGAAAATTGAATGAAACCAAAGCCATTACATAAATCAAACAATCATTTTATCATCATTTTAGTATTGCTTTGGTTTAATTTTCTCTACTCACAAAAGACAGATTTCCTTGAAATTTTCACAGAATCTTTGGCTAACTTCAAACTAATATATTTAAAAATTTTAAAGAGATCTGTCTGTTGTGAGGAGAGAAAATTGAATAAAACCAAAGCCATTACATAAATCAAACCATCATTTTATCATCATTTTAGTATTGCTTTGGTTTAATTTTCTCTACTCACAAGAGACAGATTTTTTTGAAATTTTCACAGAATCTTTGGCTAACTTCAAACTGATATAATTAAAAATTTCAAAGAGATCTGTCTATTGTGAGCAGAGAAAATTGAATGAAACCAAAGCCATTACATAAATCAAACAATCATTTTATCATCATTTTAGTATTGCTTTGGTTTAATTTTCTCTACTCACAAGAGACAGATTTCCTTGAAATTTTTACAGAATCTTTGGCTAACTTCAAACTAATATAATTAAAAATTTCAAAGAGATCTGTCTATTGTGAGCAGAGAAAATTGAATGAAACCAAAGCCATTACATAAATCAAACCATCATTTTATCATATATTTAGTATGGTTGTTTCATTTTCTCTACTCACAACAGACAGATTTCCTTGAAATTTTCACAGAATCTTTGGCTAACTTCAAACTAATATAATTAAAAATTTCAAAGAGATCTGTCTATTGTGAGCAGAGAAAATTTAATGAAACCAAAGCTATTACATAAATCAAACCATCATTTTATCATATATTTAGTATGGTTGTTTCATTTTCTCTACTCACAACAGACAGATTTCCTTGAAATTTTTACAGAATCTTTGGCTAACTTCAAACTAATATAATTAAAATTTTTAAAGAGATCTGTCTGTTGTGAGGAGAGAAAATTGAATAAAACCAAAACCATTACATAAATCAAACCATCATTTAATCATCATTTTAGTATTGCTTTGGTTTAATTTTCTCTACTCACAAAAGACAGATTTCCTTGAAATTTTCACAGAATCTTTGGCTAACTTTAAACTAATATAATTAAAAATTTCAAAGAGATCTGTCTATTGTGAGCAGAGAAAATTTAATGAAACCAAAGCTATTACATAAATCAAACCATCATTTTATCATATATTTAGTATGGTTGTTTCATTTTCTCTACTCACAACAGACAGATTTCCTTGAAATTTTCACAGAATCTTTGGCTAACTTCAAACTAATATAATTAAAAATTTCAAAGAGATCTGTCTATTGTGAGCAGAGAAAATTTAATGAAACCAAAGCTATTACATAAATCAAACCATCATTTTATCATATATTTAGTATGGTTGTTTCATTTTCTCTACTCACAACAGACAGATTTCCTTGAAATTTTTACAGAATCTTTGGCTAACTTCAAACTAATATAATTAAAATTTTGAAAGAGATCTGTCTGTTGTGAGGAGAGAAAATTGAATAAAACCAAAACCATTACATAAATCAAACCATCATTTAATCATCATTTTAGTATTGCTTTGGTTTAATTTTCTCTACTCACAAAAGACAGATTTCCTTGAAATTTTCACAGAATCTTTGGCTAACTTCAAACTAATATAATTAAAAATTTCAAAGAGATCTGTTTATTGTGAGCAGAGAAAATTGAATGAAACCAAAGCTATTACATGAACCAAACCATCATTTTATCATATAATTAGTATGGTGGTTTCATTTTCTCTACTCACAACAGACAGATTTCCTTGAAATTTTCACAGAATCTTTGGCTAACTTCAAACTAATATAATTAAAATTTTTAAAGAGATCTGTCTATTGTGAGGAGAGAAAATTGAATAAAACCAAAGCCATTACATAAATCAAACCATCATTTTATCATCATTTTAGTATTGCTTTGGTTTAATTTTCTCTACTCACAAGAGACAGATTTCCTTGAAATTTTCACAGAATCTTTGGCTAACTTCAAACTAATATAATTAAAAATTTCAAAGAGATCTGTTTATTGTGAGCAGAGAAAATTGAATGAAACCAAAGCTATTACATGAACCAAACCATCATTTTATCATATATTTAGTATGGTGGTTTCATTTTCTCTACTCACAACAGACAGATTTCCTTGAAATTTTCACAGAATCTTTCGCGAACTTCAAACTAATATAATTAAAAATTTCAAAGAGATCTGTCTATTGTGAGCAGAGAAAATTTAATGAAACCAAAGCTATTACATAAATCAAACCATCATTTTATCATATATTTAGTATGGTTGTTTCATTTTCTCTACTCACAACAGACAGATTTCCTTGAAATTTTTACAGAATCTTTGGCTAACTTCAAACTAATATAATTAAAATTTTTAAAGAGATCTGTCTGTTGTGAGGAGAGAAAATTGAATAAAACCAAAGCCATTACATAAATCAAACCATCATTTTATCATCATTTTAGTATTGCTTTGGTTTAATTTTCTCTACTCACAAGAGACAGATTTCCTTGAAATTTTCACAGAATCTTTGGCTAACTTCAAACTAATATAATTAAAAATTTCAAAGAGATCTGTCTATTGTGAGCAGAGAAAATTGAATGAAACCAAAGCCATTACATAAATCAAACAATCATTTTATCATCATTTTAGTATTGCTTTGGTTTAATTTTCTCTACTCACAAAAGACAGATTTCCTTGAAATTTTCACAGAATCTTTGGCTAACTTCAAACTAATATAATTAAATTTTTTAAAGAGATCTGTCTGTTGTGAGCAGAGAAAATTGAATGAAACCAAAGCTATTACATAAATCAAACCATCATTTTATCATATATTTAGTATGGTGGTTTCATTTTCTCTACTCACAACAGACAGATTTCCTTGAAATTTTCACAGAATCTTTGGCTAATTTCAAACTAATATAATTAAAAATTTTAAAGAGATCTGTCTGTTGTGAGGAAAGAAAATTGAATAAAACCAAAGCCATTACATAAATCAAACCATCATTTTAGTATTGCTTTGGTTTAATTTTCTCTACTCACAAGAGACAGATTTCCTTGAAATTTTCACAGAATCTTTGGCTAACTTCAAACTAATATAATTAAAAATTTCAAAGAGATCTGTCTATTGTGAGCAGAGAAAATTGAATGAAACCAAAGCCATTACATAAATCAAACAATCATTTTATCATCATTTTAGTATTGCTTTGGTTTAATTTTCTCTACTCACAAAAGACAGATTTCCTTGAAATTTTCACAGAATCTTTGGCTAACTTCAAACTAATATAATTAAAAATTTCAAAGAGATCTGTTTATTGTGAGCAGAGAAAATTTAATGAAACCAAAGCTATTACATAAATCAAACCATCATTTTATCATATATTTAGTATGGTTGTTTCATTTTCTCTACTCACAACAAACAAATTTCCTTGAAATTTTTACAGAATCTTTGGCTAACTTCAAACTAATATAATTAAAATTTTTAAAGAGATCTGTCTGTTGTGAGGAGAGAAAATTGAATAAAACCAAAACCATTACATAAATCAAACCATCATTTAATCATCATTTTAGTATTGCTTTGGTTTAATTTTCTCTACTCACAAGAGACAGATTTCCTTGAAATTTTCACAGAATCTTTGGCTAACTTCAAACTAATATAATTAAAAATTTCAAAGAGATCTGTTTATTGTGAGCAGAGAAAATTAAATGAAACCAAAGCTATTACATGAACCAAACCATCATTTTATCATATATTTAGTATGGTGGTTTCATTTTCTCTACTCACAACAGACAGATTTCCTTGAAATTTTCACAGAATCTTTGGCTAACTTCAAACTAATATAATTAAAATTTTTAAAGAGATCTGTTTATTGTGAGCAGAGAAAATTGAATGAAACCAAAGCTATTACATGAACCAAACCATCATTTTATCATATATTTAGTATGGTGGTTTCATTTTCTCTACTCACAACAGACAGATTTCCTTGAAATTTTCACAGAATCTTTGGCTAACTTCAAACTAATATAATTAAAAATTTCAAAGAGATCTGTCTATTGTGAGCAGAGAAAATTGAATGAAACCAAAGCCATTACATAAATCAAACAATCATTTTATCATCATTTTAGTATTGCTTTGGTTTAATTTTCTCTACTCACAAAAGACAGATTTCCTTGAAATTTTCACAGAATCTTTGGCTAACTTCAAACTAATATAATTAAAAATTTCAAAGAGATCTGTCTATTGTGAGCAGAGAAAATTTAATGAAACCAAAGCTATTACATAAATCAAACCATCATTTTATCATATATTTAGTATGGTTGTTTCATTTTCTCTACTCACAACAGACAGATTTCCTTGAAATTTTCACAGAATCTTTGGCTAATTTCAAACTAATATAATTAAAAATTTTAAAGAGATCTGTATGTTGTGAGGAGAGAAAATTGAATAAAACCAAAGCCATTACATAAATCAAACCATCATTTTATCATCATTTTAGTATTGCTTTGGTTTAATTTTCTCTACTCACAAGAGACAGATTTCCTTGAAATTCTCACAGAATCTTTGGCTAACTTCAAACTAATATAATTAAAAATTTCAAAGAGATCTGTCTATTGTGAGCAGAGAAAATTTAATGAAACCAAAGCTATTACATAAATCAAACAATCATTTTATCATCATTTTAGTATTGCTTTGGTTTAATTTTCTCTACTCACAAAAGACAGATTTCCTTGAAATTTTCACAGAATCTTTGGCTAACTTCAAACTAATATAATTAAAAATTTCAAAGAGATCTGTCTATTGTGAGGAGAGAAAATTGAATAAAACCAAAGCCATTACATAAATCAAACCATCATTTTATCATCATTTTAGTATTGCTTTGGTTTAATTTTCTCTACTCACAAGAGACAGATTTCCTTGAAATTCTCACAGAATCTTTGGCTAACTTCAAACTAATATAATTAAAAATTTCAAAGAGATCTGTCTATTGTGAGCAGAGAAAATTTAATGAAACCAAAGCTATTACATAAATCAAACAATCATTTTATCATCATTTTAGTATTGCTTTGGTTTAATTTTCTCTACTCACAAAAGACAGATTTCCTTGAAATTTTCACAGAATCTTTGGCTAACTTCAAACTAATATAATTAAAAATTTCAAAGAGATCTGTCTATTGTGAGCAGAGAAAATTTAATGAAACCAAAGCTATTACATAAATCAAACCATCATTTTATCATATATTTAGTATGGTTGTTTCATTTTCTCTACTCACAACAGACAGATTTCCTTGAAATTTTTACAGAATCTTTGGCTAACTTCAAACTAATATAATTAAAAATTTCAAAGAGATCTGTCTATTGTGAGGAGAGAAAATTGAATAAAACCAAAGCCATTACATAAATCAAACCATCATTTTATCATCATTTTAGTATTGCTTTGGTTTAATTTTCTCTACTCACAAGAGACAGATTTCCTTGAAATTTTCACAGAATCTTTGGCTAACTTCAAACTAATATAATTAAAAATTTCAAAGAGATCTGTTTATTGTGAGCAGAGAAAATTGAATGAAACCAAAGCTATTACATGAACCAAACCATCATTTTATCATATATTTAGTATGGTGGTTTCATTTTCTCTACTCACAACAGACAGATTTCCTTGAAATTTTCACAGAATCTTTCGCTAACTTCAAACTAATATAATTAAAATTTTTAAAGAGATCTGTCTGTTGTGAGGAGAGAAAATTGAATTAAACCAAAGCCATTACATAAATCAAACCATCATTTTATCATCATTTTAGTATTGCTTTGGTTTAATTTTTTCTACTCACAACAAACAGATTCCCTTGAAATTTTCACAGAATTTTTGGCTTACTTCAAACTAATATAATTAAAATTTTTAAAGAGATCTGTTTGTTGTGAGAAGAGAAAATTGAATAAAACCAAAGCCATTACATAAATCAAACCATCATTTTATCATCATTTTAGCATTGCTTTGGTTTAATTTTCTCTACTCACAAAAGACAGATTTCCTTGAAATTTTCACAGAATCTTTGGCTAACTTCTAACTAATATAATTAAAAATTTCAAAGAGATCTGTCTATTGTGAGCAGAGAAAATTTAATGAAACCAAAGCTATTACATAAATCAAACCATCATTTTATCATCATTTTAGTATTGCTTTGGTTTAATTTTCTCTACTCACAAGAGATAGATTTCTTTGAAATTTTAACAGAATCTTTGGCTAACTTCAAACTAATATAATTAAAATTTTTAAAGAGATCTGTCTGTTGTGAGGAGAGAAAATTGAATAAAACCAAAGCCATTACATAAATCAAACCATCATTTTATCATCATTTTAGTATTGCTTTGGTTTAATTTTCTCTACTCACAAGAGATAGATTTCTTTAAAATTTTAACAGAATCTTTGGCTAACTTCAAACTAATATAATTAAAAATTTCAAAGAGATCTGTCTATTGTGAGCAGAGAAAATTGAATGAAACCAAAGCTATTACATAAATCAAACCATCATTTTATCATATATTTAGTATGGTGGTTTCATTTTCTCTACTCACAACAGACAGATTTCCTTAAAATTTTCACATAATCTTTGGCTAACTTCAAACTAATATAATTAAAATTTTTAAAGAGATCTGTCTGTTGTGAGGAGAGAAAATTGAATAAAACCAAAGCCATTACATGAATCAAACCATCATTTTATCATCATTTTAGTATTGCTTTGGTTTAATTTTCTCTACTCACAAGAGACAGATTTCCTTGAAATTTTAACAGAATCTTTGGCTAACTTCAAACTATTATAATTAAAAATTTCAAAGAGATCTGTTTATTGTGAGCAGAGAAAATTGAATGAAACCAAAGCCATTACATAAATCAAACAATCATTTTATCATCATTTTAGTATTGCTTTGGTTTAATTTTCTCTACTCACAAAAGACAGATTTCCTTGAAATTTTCACAGAATCTTTGGCTAACTTCAAACTAATATAATTAAAAATTTTAAAGAGATCTGTCTATTGTGAGCAGAGAAAATTTAATGAAACCAAAGCTATTACATAAATCAAACCATCATTTTATCATATATTTAGTATGGTTGTTTCATTTTCTCTACTCACAACAGACAGATTTCCTTGAAATTTTCACAGAGTCTTTGGCTAACTTCAAACTAATATAATTAAAATTTTTAAAAAGATCTGTCTGTTGTTAGGAGAGAAAATTGAATAAAACCAAAGCCATTACATAAATCAAACCATCATTTTATCATCATTTTAGTATTGCTTTGGTTTAATTTTCTCTACTCACAAAAGACAGATTTCCTTGAAATTTTCACAGAATCTTTGGCTAACTTCAAACTAATATAATTAAAAATTTCAAAGAGATCTGTCCATTGTGAGCAGAGAAAATTTAATGAAACCAAAGCTATTACATAAATCAAACCATCATTTTATCATATATTTAGTATGGTTGTTTCATTTTCTCTACTCACAACAGACAGATTTCCTTGAAATTTTCACAGAGTCTTTGGCTAACTTCAAACTAATATAATTAAAATTTTTAAAAAGATCTGTCTGTTGTTAGGAGAGAAAATTGAATAAAACCAAAGCCATTACATAAATCAAACCATCATTTTATCATCATTTTAGTATTGCTTTGGTTTAATTTTCTCTACTCACAAGAGACAGATTTCCTTGAAATTTTCACAGAATCTTTGGCTAACTTGAAACTAATATAATTAAAAATTTCAAAGAGATCTGTCTATTGTGAGCAGAGAAAATTTAATGAAACCAAAGCTATTACATAAATCAAACCATCATTTTATCATATATTTAGTATGGTTGTTTCATTTTCTCTACTCACAACAGACAGATTTCCTTGAAATTTTCACAGAATCTTTGGCTAACTTCAAACTTATATAATTAAAATTTTTAAAGAGATCTGTCTGTTGTGAGGAGAGAAAATTGAATAAAACCAAAGCCATTACATAAATCAAACCATCATTTTATCATCATTTTAGTATTGCTTTGGTTTAATTTTCTCTACTCACAAGAGACAGATTTCCTTGAAATTTTCACAGAATCTTTGGCTAACTTCAAACTAATATAATTAAAATTTTCAAAGAGATCTGTTTATTGTGAGCAGAGAAAATTGAATGAAACCAAAGCTATTACATGAACCAAACCATCATTTTATCATATATTTAGTATGGTGGTTTCATTTTCTCTACTCACAACAGAGAGATTTCCTTGAAATTTTCACAGAATCTTTGGCTAACTTCAAACTAATAAAATTAAAAATTTCAAAGAGATCTGTCTATTGTGAGCAGAGAAAATTGAATGAAACCATCTCTTAGACTAAAAGTGTATTTAAAAAACCTCAATAAAAAAATTTTTATCTTGACATATCCATGCATATCTCTGACAGTAAGAGTTTATTTGAAAAAAAAATTCAAATCCAGTTTAAGCATTTAAAACTAAATTCGATTGTATTTAAAAAACCTTAATAAAACATTTTGATCTTGACATATTCATGCATTTCTCTTAGAATAAAAGTGTATTTAAAAAACCTCAATAAAAAAAATTTTATCTTGACTTATCCATGCATATCTCTGAAACTAAAATTTTATTTGAAAAAAAAAATTCAAATCCGTTTTAAGCATTTAAAACTAAATTCGATTGTATTTAAAAAACCTTAATAAAAAATTTTTATCTTGACATATTGTTGCATATCTCTTAGACTAAAAGTGTATTTAAAAAACCTCAATAAAAAAAATTTTATCTTGACATATCCATGCATATCTCTAAAACTAAAATTTTATTTGAAAAAAAAAAATTAAATCCAGTTTAAGCATTTAAAACTAAATTCGATTGTATTTAAAAAACTTTAATAAAAAATTTTTATCTTGACATATTCATGCATATCTCTTAGACTAATAAAACCAAAGCCATTACATAAATCAAACCATCATTTTATCATATATTTAGTATGGTTGTTTCATTTTCTCTACTCACAACAGACAGATTTCCTTGAAATTTTCACAGAATCTTTGGCTAACTTCAAACTAATATAATTAAAAATTTAAAAGAGATCTGTCTATTGTGAGCAGAGAAAATTGAATGAAACCAAAGCTATTACATAAATCAAACCATCATTTTATCATATATTTAGTATGGTGGTTTCATTTTCTCTACTCACAACAGACAGATTTCCTTAAAATTTTCACATAATCTTTGGCTAACTTCAAACTAATATAATTAAAAATTTTAAAGAGATCTGTCTGTTGTGAGGAGAGAAAATTGAATAAAACCAAAGCCATTACATAAATCAAACCATCATTTTATCATCATTTTAGTATTGCTTTGGTTTAATTTTCTCTACTCACAAGAGATAGATTTCTTTAAAATTTTAACAGAATCTTTGGCTAACTTCAAACTAATATAATTAAAAATTTCAAAGAGATCTGTCTATTGTGAGCAGAGAAAATTGAATGAAACCAAAGCTATTACATAAATCAAACCATCATTTTATCATATATTTAGTATGGTGGTTTCATTTTCTCTACTCACAACAGACAGATTTCCTTAAAATTTTCACATAATCTTTGGCTAACTTCAAACTAATATAATTAAAATTTTTAAAGAGATCTGTCTGTTGTGAGGAGAGAAAATTGAATAAAACCAAAGCCATTACATGAATCAAACCATCATTTTATCATCATTTTAGTATTGCTTTGGTTTAATTTTCTCTACTCACAAGAGACAGATTTCCTTGAAATTTTAACAGAATCTTTGGCTAACTTCAAACTAATATAATTAAAAATTTCAAAGAGATCTGTTTATTGTGAGCAGAGAAAATTGAATGAAACCAAAGCCATTACATAAATCAAACAATCATTTTATCATCATTTTAGTATTGCTTTGGTTTAATTTTCTCTACTCACAAAAGACAGATTTCCTTGAAATTTTCACAGAATCTTTGGCTAACTTCAAACTAATATAATTAAAAATTTCAAAGAGATCTGTCTATTGTGAGCAGAGAAAATTGAATGAAACCATCTCTTAGACTAAAAGTGTATTTAAAAAACCTCAATAAAAAAATTTTTATCTTGACATATCCATGCATATCTCTGAAACTAAAATTTTATTTGAAAAAAAAAATTTAAATCCAGTTTAAGCATCTAAATTCGATTGTATTTAAAAAACTTTAATAAAAAATTTTTATCTTGACATATTGTTGCATATCTCTTAGACTAAAAGTGTATTTAAAAAACCTCAATTAAAAAAATTTTATCTTGACATATCCATGCATATCTCTGAAACTAAAATTTTATTTGAAAAAAAAAATTCAAATCCAGTTTAAGCATTTAAAACTAAATTCGATTGTATTTAAAAAACTTTAATAAAAAAATTTTATCTTGACATATTCATGCATATCTCTTAGACTAATAAAACCAAAGCCATTACATAAATCAAACCATCATATTAGTATTGCTTTGGTTTAATTTTTTCTACTCACTATTGTGAGCAGAGAAAATTGAATGAAACCAAAGCTATTACATAAATCAAACCATCATTTTATCATATATTTAGTATGGTGGTTTCATTTTCTCTACTCACAACAGACAGATTTCCTTAAAATTTTCACATAATCTTTGGCTAACTTCAAACTAATATAATTAAAAATTTTAAAGAGATCTGTCTGTTGTGAGGAGAGAAAATTGAATAAAACCAAAGCCATTACATAAATCAAACCATCATTTTATCATCATTTTAGTATTGTTTTGGTTTAATTTTCTCTACTCACAAGAGACAGATTTCCTTGAAATTTTCACAGAATCTTTGGCTAACTTCAAACTAATATAATTAAAAATTTCAAAGAGATCTGTCTATTGTGAGCAGAGAAAATTGAATGAAACCAAAGCCATTACATAAATCAAACAATCATTTTATCATCATTTTAGTATTGCTTTGGTTTAATTTTCTCTACTCACAAAAGACAGATTTCCTTGAAATTTTCACAGAATCTTTGGCTAACTTCAAACTAATATAATTAAAAATTTCAAAGAGATCTGTCCATTGTGAGCAGAGAAAATTTAATGAAACCAAAGCTATTACATAAATCAAACCATCATTTTATCATATATTTAGTATGGTTGTTTCATTTTCTCTACTCACAACAGACAGATTTCCTTGAAATTTTCACAGAGTCTTTGGCTAACTTCAAACTAATATAATTAAAATTTTTAAAAAGATCTGTCTGTTGTTAGGAGAGAAAATTGAATAAAACCAAAGCCATTACATAAATCAAACCATCATTTTATCATCATTTTAGTATTGCTTTGGTTTAATTTTCTCTACTCACAAGAGACAGATTTCCTTGAAATTTTCACAGAATCTTTGGCTAACTTGAAACTAATATAATTAAAAATTTCAAAGAGATCTGTCTATTGTGAGCAGAGAAAATTTAATGAAACCAAAGCTATTTCATAAATCAAACCATCATTTTATCATATATTTAGTATGGTTGTTTCATTTTCTCTACTCACAACAGACAGATTTCCTTGAAATTTTCACAGAATCTTTGGCTAACTTCAAACTTATATAATTAAAATTTTTAAAGAGATCTGTCTGTTGTGAGGAGAGAAAATTGAATAAAACCAAAGCCATTACATAAATCAAACCATCA
Source organism: Pedicia rivosa (assembly GCA_963082725.1). Taxonomy (NCBI): domain Eukaryota; kingdom Metazoa; phylum Arthropoda; class Insecta; order Diptera; family Pediciidae; genus Pedicia; species Pedicia rivosa. Next base: position 45,371,714 of record OY720154.1, on the reverse strand, counting down.
TTTTATCATCATTTTAGTATTGCTTTGGTTTAATTTTCTCTACTCACAAGAGACAGATTTCCTTGAAATTTTCACAGAATCTTTGGCTAACTTCAAACTAATATAATTAAAATTTTCAAAGAGATCTGTTTATTGTGAGCAGAGAAAATTGAATGAAACCAAAGCTATTACATGAACCAAACCATCATTTTATCATATATTTAGTATGGTGGTTTCATTTTCTCTACTCACAACAGAGAGATTTCCTTGAAATTTTCACAGAATCTTTGGCTAACTTCAAACTAATAAAATTAAAAATTTCAAAGAGATCTGTCTATTGTGAGCAGAGAAAATTGAATGAAACCATCTCTTAGACTAAAAGTGTATTTAAAAAACCTCAATAAAAAAATTTTTATCTTGACATATCCATGCATATCTCTGACAGTAAGAGTTTATTTGAAAAAAAAAATTCAGATCCAGTTTAAGCATTTAAAACTAAATTCGATTGTATTTAAAAAACCTTAATAAAAAATTTTTATCTTGAAATATTCATGCATTTCTCTTAGACTAAAAGTGTATTTAAAAAACCTCAATAAAAAATTTTTTATCTTGACATATCCATGCATATCTCTGAAAGTAAGGGTTTATTTGAAAAAAAAATTCAAATCCAGTTTAAGCATTTAAAACTAAATTCGATTGTATTTAAAAAACCTTAATAAAACATTTTGATCTTGACATATTCATGCATTTCTCTTAGAATAAAAGTGTATTTAAAAAACCTCAATAAAAAAAATTTTATCTTGACTTATCCATGCATATCTCTGAAACTAAAATTTTATTTGAAAAAAAAAATTCAAATCCGTTTTAAGCATTTAAAACTAAATTCGATTGTATTTAAAAAACCTTAATAAAAAATTTTTATCTTGACATATTGTTGCATATCTCTTAGACTAAAAGTGTATTTAAAAAACCTCAATAAAAAAAATTTTATCTTGACATATCCATGCATATCTCTGAAACTAAAATTTTATTTGAAAAAAAAAAATTAAATCCAGTTTAAGCATTTAAAACTAAATTCGATTGTATTTAAAAAACTTTAATAAAAAAATTTTATCTTGACATATTCATGCATATCTCTTAGACTAATAAAACCAAAGCCATTACATAAATCAAACCATCATTTTAGTATTGCTTTGGTTTAATTTTCTCTACTCACAACAAACAGATTCCCTTGAAATTTTCACAGAATTTTTGGCTTACTTCAAACTAATATAATTTAAATTTTTAAAGAGATCTGTTTGTTGTGAGAAGAGAAAATTGAATAAAACCAAAGCCATTACATAAATCAAACCATCATTTTATCATCATTTTAGTATTGCTTTGGTTTAATTTTCTCTACTCACAAGAGACAGATTTCCTTGAAATTTTCACAGAATCTTTGGCTGACTTCAAACTAATATAATTAAAAATTTCAAAGAGATCTGTCTATTGTGAGCAGAGAAACTTGCATGAAACCAAAGCTATTACATAAATCAAACCATCATTTTATCATATATTTAGTATGGTGGTTTCATTTTCTCTACTCGCAACAGACAGATTTCCTTGAAATTTATAAAGAACCGTTGGCTAACTTCAAACTAATATAATTAAAAATTTCAAAGAGATCTGTCTATTGTGAGCAGAGAAACTTGAATGAAACCAAAGCCATTACATAAATCAAACCATCATTTTATCATCATTTTAGTATTGCTTTGGTTTAATTTTCTCTACTCACAAACGACAGATTTCCTTGAAATTTATACAGAATCTTTGGCTAACTTCAAACTAATATAATTAAAAATTTCAAAGAGATCTGTCTATTGTGAGCAGAGAAACTTGCATGAAACCAAAGCTATTACATAAATCAAACCATCATTTTATCATATATTTAGTATGGTGGTTTCATTTTCTCGACTCACAACATACAGATTTCCTTGAAATTTTCACAGAATCTTTGGCTAACTTCAAACTAATATAATTAAAATTTTTAAAGAGATCTGTCTGTTGTGAGCAGAGAAAATTGAATAAAACCAAAGCCATTACATAAATCAAACCATCATTTTATCATATATTTAGTATGGTTGTTTCATTTTCTCTACTCACAACAGACAGATTTCCTTGAAATTTTCACAGAATCTTTGACTAACTTCAAACTAATATAATTAAAATTTTTATTTTTAAAGAGATCTGTCTGTTGTGAGGAGAGAAAATTGAATAAAACCAAAGCCATTACATAAATCAAACCATCATTTTATCATCATTTTAGTATTGCTTTGGTTTAATTTTCTCTACTCACAAAAGACAGATTTCCTTGAAATTTTTACAGAATCTTTGGCTAACTTCAAACTATAATAATTAAAAATTTCAAAGAGATCTGTCTATTGTGAGCAGAGAAAATTGAATGAAACCAAAGCCATTACATAAATCAAACAATTATTTTATCATCATTTTAGTATTGCTTTGGTTTAATTTTCTCTACTCACAAAAGACAGATTTCCTTGAAATTTTCACAGAATCTTTGGCTAACTTCAAACTAATATAATTAAAAATTTCAAAGAGATCTGTTTATTGTGAGCAGAGAAAATTGAATGAAACCAAAGCTATTACATGAACCAAACCATCATTTTATCTTATATTTAGTATGGTTGTTTCATTTTCTCTACTCACAACAGACAGATTTCCTTGAAATTTTCACAGAATCTTTGGCTAACTTCAAACTAATATAATTAAAATTTTTAAAGAGATCTGTCTGTTGTGAGGAGAGAAAATTGAATAAAACCAAAGCCATTACATAAATCAAACCATCATTTTATCATCATTTTAGTATTGCTTTGGTTTAATTTTCTCTACTCACAAGAGACAGATTTCCTTGAAATTTTCACAGAATCTTTGGCTAACTTCAAACTAATATAATTAAAAATTTCAGAGAGATCTGTTTATTGTGAGCAGAGAAAATTGAATGAAACCAAAGCTATTACATGAACCAAACCATCATTTTATCATATATTTAGTATGGTGGTTTCATTTTCTCTACTCACAACAGACAGATTTCCTTGAAATTTTCACAGAATCTTTGGCTAACTTCAAACTAATATAATTAAAAATTTCAGAGAGATCTGTTTATTGTGAGCAGAGAAAATTGAATGAAACCAAAGCTATTACATGAACCAAACCATCATTTTATCATATATTTAGTATGGTTGTTTCATTTTCTCTACTCACAACAGACAGATTTCCTTGAAATTTTCACAGAATCTTTGGCTTACTTCAAACTAATATAATTAAAATTTTTAAAGAGGTCTGTTTGTTGTGAGAAGAGAAAATTGAATAAAACCAAAGCCATTACATAAATCAAACCATCATTTTATCATCATTTTAGTATTGCTTTGGTTTAATTTTCTCTACTCACAAGAGACAGATTTCCTTGAAATTTTCACAGAATCTTTGGCTAACTTCAAACTAATATAATTAAAAATTTAAAAGAGATCTGTCTATTGTGAGCAGAGAAAATTGAATGAAACCAAAGCTATTACATAAATCAAACCATCATTTTATCATATATTTAGTATGGTGGTTTCATTTTCTCTACTCACAACAGACAGATTTCCTTAAAATTTTCACATAATCTTTGGCTAACTTCAAACTAATATAATTAAAAATTTTAAAGAGATCTGTCTGTTGTGAGGAGAGAAAATTGAATAAAACCAAAGCCATTACATAAATCAAACCATCATTTTATCATCATTATAGTATTGCTTTGGTTTAATTTTCTATACTCACAAGACACAGATTTCCTTGAAATTTTCACAGAATCTTTGGCTAACTTCAAACTAATATAATTAAAAATTTCAAAGAGATCTGTCTATTGTGAGCAGAGAAAATTTAATGAAACCAAAGCTATTACATAAATCAAACCATCATTTTATCATATATTTAGTATGGTTGTTTCATTTTCTCTACTCACAACAGACAGATTTCCTTGAAATTTTCACAGAATCTTTGGCTAACTTCAAACTAATAAAATTAAAAATTTCAAAGAGATCTGTCTATTGTGAGCAGAGAAAATTGAATGAAACCATCTCTTAGACTAAAAGTGTATTTAAAAAACCTCAATAAAAAAATTTTTATCTTGACATATCCATGCATATCTCTGAAACTAAAATTTTATTTGAAAAAAAAAATTCAAATCCAGTTTAAGCATTTAAAACTAAATTTGATTGTATTTAAAAAACTTTAATAAAAAATTTTTATCTTGACATATTCATGCATATCTCTTAAACTAATAAAACCAAAGCCATTACATAAATCAAACCATCATTTTAGTATTGCTTTGGTTTAATTTTCTCTACTCACAACAAACAGATTTCCTTGAAATTTTCACAGAATTTTTGGCTTACTTCAAACTAATATAATTAAAATTTTTAAAGAGGTCTGTTTGTTGTGAGAAGAGAAAATTTAATAAAACCAAAGCCATTACATAAATCAAACCATCATTTTATCATCATTTTAGTATTGCTTTGGTTTAATTTTCTCTACTCACAAGAGACAGATTTCCTTGAAATTTTCACAGAATCTTTGGCTAACTTCAAACTAATATAATTAAAAATTTCAAAGAGATCTGTCTATTGTGAGCAGAGAAAATTGAATGAAACCAAAGCTATTACATAAATCAAACCATCATTTTATCATATATTTAGTAAATTGAATGAAACCAAAGCTATTACATGAACCAAACCATCATTTTATCATATATTTAGTATGGTGGTTTCATTTTCTCTACTCACAACAGACAGATTTCCTTGAAATTTTCACAGAATCTTTGGCTAACTTTAAACTAATAAAATTAAAAATTTCAAAGAGATCTGTCTATTGTGAGCAGAGAAAATTGAATGAAACCATCTCTTAGACTAAAAGTGTATTTAAAAAACCTCAATAAAAAAATTTTTATCTTGACATATCCATGCATATCTCTGAAACTAAAATTTTATTTGAAAAAAAAAATTCAAATCCAGTTTTAACATCTAAAACTAAATTCGATTGTATTTAAAAAACCTTAATAAAAAATTTTTATCTTGACATATTGTTGCATATCTCTTAGACTAAAAGTGTATTTAAAAAACCTCAATAAAAAAAATTTTATCTTGACATATCCATGCATATCTCTAAAACTAAAATTTTATTTGAAAAAAAAAATTCAAATCCAGTTTAAGCATTTAAAACTAAATTCGATTGTATTTAAAAAACTTTAATAAAAAATTTTTATCTTGACATATTCATGCATATCTCTTAGACTAATAAAACCAAAGCCATTACATAAATCAAACCATCATTTTAGTATTGCTTTGGTTTAATTTTCTCTACTCACAACAAACAGATTCCCTTGAAATTTTCACAGAATTTTTGGCTTACTTCAAACTAATATAATTAAAATTTTTAAAGAGATCTGTTTGTTGTGAGAAGAGAAAATTGAATAAAACCAAAGCTATTACATAAATCAAACCATCATTTTATCATATATTTAGTATGGTGGTTTCATTTTCTCTACTCACAACAGACAGATTTCCTTAAAATTTTCACATAATCTTTGGCTAACTTCAAACTAATATAATTAAAAATTTTAAAGAGGTCTGTTTGTTGTGAGAAGAGAAAATTGAATAAAACCAAAGCCATTACATAAATCAAACCATCATTTTATCATCATTTTAGTATTGCTTTGGTTTAATTTTCTCTACTCACAAGAGACAGATTTCCTTGAAATTTTCACAGAATCTTTGGCTAACTTCAAACTAATATAATTAAAAATTTCAAAGAGATCTGTCTATTGTGAGCAGAGAAAATTGAATGAAACCAAAGCTATTACATAAATCAAACCATCATTTTATCATATATTTAGTAAATTGAATGAAACCAAAGCTATTACATGAACCAAACCATCATTTTATCATATATTTAGTATGGTGGTTTCATTTTCTCTACTCACAACAGACAGATTTCATTGAAATTTTCACAGAATCTTTGGCTAACTTCAAACTAATAAAATTAAAAATTTCAAAGAGATCTGTCTATTGTGAGCAGAGAAAATTGAATGAAACCATCTCTTAGACTAAAAGTGTATTTAAAAAACCTCAATAAAAAAATTTTTATCTTGACATATCCATGCATATCTCTGAAACTAAAATTTTATTTGAAAAAAAAAATTCAAATCCAGTTTTAACATCTAAAACTAAATTCGATTGTATTTAAAAAACCTTAATAAAAAATTTTTATCTTGACATATTGTTGCATATCTCTTAGACTAAAAGTGTATTTAAAAAACCTCAATAAAAAAAATTTTATCTTGACATATCCATGCATATCTCTAAAACTAAAATTTTATTTGAAAAAAAAAATTCAAATCCAGTTTAAGCATTTAAAACTAAATTCGATTGTATTTAAAAAACTTTAATAAAAAATTTTTGTCTTGACATATTCATGCATATCTCTTAGACTAATAAAACCAAAGCCATTACATAAATCAAACCATCATTTTAGTATTGCTTTGGTTTAATTTTCTCTACTCACAACAAACAGATTCCCTTGAAATTTTCACAGAATTTTTGGCTTACTTCAAACTAATATAATTAAAATTTTTAAAGAGGTCTGTTTGTTGTGAGAAGAGAAAATTGAATAAAACCAAAGCCATTACATAAATCAAACCATCATTTTATCATCATTTAAGTATTGCTTTGGTTTAATTTTCTCTACTCACAAGAGACAGATTTCCTTGAAATTTTCACAGAATCTTTGGCTAACTTCAAACTAATATAATTAAAAATTTAAAAGAGATCTGTCTATTGTGAGCAGAGAAAATTGAATGAAACCAAAGCTATTACATAAATCAAACCATCATTTTATCATATATTTAATATGGTGGTTTCATTTTCTCTACTCACAACAGACAGATTTCCTTAAAATTTTCACATAATCTTTGGCTAACTTCAAACTAATATAATTAAAAATTTTAAAGAGATCTGTCTGTTGTGAGGAGAGAAAATTGAATAAAACCAAAGCCATTACATAAATCAAACCATCATTTTATCATCATTATAGTATAGCTTTGGTTTAATTTTCTATACACACAAGAGACAGATTTCCTTGAAATTTTCACAGAATCTTTGGCTAACTTCAAACTAATATAATTAAAAATTTCAAAGAGATCTGTCTATTGTGAGCAGAGAAAATTTAATGAAACCAAAGCTATTACATAAATCAAACCATCATTTTATCATATATTTAGTATGGTGGTTTCATTTTCTCTACTCACAACAGACAGATTTCCTTGAAATTTTCACAGAATCTTTGGCTAACTTCAAACTAATAAAATTAAAAATTTCAAAGAGATCTGTCTATTGTGAGCAGAGAAAATTGAATGAAACCATCTCTTAGACTAAAAGTGTATTTAAAAAACCTCAATAAAAAAATTTTTATCTTGACATATCCATGCATATCTCTGAAACTAAAATTTTATTTGAAAAAAAAAATTCAAATCCAGTTTAAGCATTTAAAACTAAATTCGATTGTATTTAAAAAACTTTAATAAAAAATTTTTATCTTGACATATTCATGCATATCTCTTAGACTAATAAAACCAAAGCCATTACATAAATCAAACCATCATTTTAGTATTGCTTTGGTTTAATTTTCTCTACTCACAACAAACAGATTTCCTTGAAATTTTCACAGAATTTTTGGCTTACTTCAAACTAATATAATTAAAATTTTTAAAGAGGTCTGTTTGTTGTGAGAAGAGAAAATTGAATAAAACCAAAGCCATTACATAAATCAAACCATCATTTTATCATCATTTTAGTATTGCTTTGGTTTAATTTTCTCTACTCACAAGAGACAGATTTCCTTGAAATTTTCACAGAATCTTTGGCTAACTTCAAACTAATATAATTAAAAATTTCAAAGAGATCTGTCTATTGTGAGCAGAGAAAATTGAATGAAACCAAAGCTATTACATAAATCAAACCATCATTTTATCATATATTTAGTAAATTGAATGAAACCAAAGCTATTACATGAACCAAACCATCATTTTATCATATATTTAGTATGGTGGTTTCATTTTCTCTACTCACAACAGACAGATTTCCTTGAAATTTTCACAGAATCTTTGGCTAACTTTAAACTAATAAAATTAAAAATTTCAAAGAGATCTGTCTATTGTGAGCAGAGAAAATTGAATGAAACCATCTCTTAGACACAAAAAAGTGTATTTAAAAAACCTCAATAAAAAAATTTTTATCTTGACATATCCATGCATATCTCTGAAACTAAAATTTTATTTGAAAAAAAAAATTCAAATCCAGTTTTAACATCTAAAACTAAATTCGATTGTATTTAAAAAACCTTAATAAAAAATTTTTATCTTGACATATTGTTGCATATCTCTTAGACTAAAAGTGTATTTAAAAAACCTCAATAAAAAAAATTTTATTTTGACATATCCATGCATATCTCTAAAACTAAAATTTTATTTGAAAAAAAAAATTCAAATCCAGTTTAAGCATTTAAAACTAAATTCGATTGTATTTAAAAACCATCATTTTATCATCATTTTAGTATTGCTTTGGTTTAATTTTCTCTACTCACAAGAGACAGATTTCCTTGAAATTTTCACAGAATCTTTGGCTAACTTCAAACTAATATAATTAAAAATTTGAAAGAGATCTGTCTATTGTGAGCAGAGAAAATTGAATGAAACCAAAGCTATTACATAAATCAAACCATCATTTTATCATATATTTAGTATGGTGGTTTCATTTTCTCTACTCACAACAGACAGATTTCCTTAAAATTTTCACATAATCTTTGGCTAACTTCAAACTAATATAATTAAAAATTTTAAAGAGATCTGTCTGTTGTGAGGAGAGAAAATTGAATAAAACCAAAGCCATTACATAAATCAAACCATCATTTTATATCATTTTAGTATTGCTTTGGTTTAATTTTCTCTACTCACAAGAAACAGATTTCCTTGAAATTTTCACAGAATCTTTGGCTAACTTCAAACTAATATAATTAAAAATTTGAAAGAGATCTGTCTATTGTGAGCAGAGAAAATTGAATGAAACCAAAGCTATTACATAAATCAAACCATCATTTTATCATATATTTAGTATGGTGGTTTCATTTTCTCTACTCACAACAGACAGATTTCCTTAAAATTTTCACATAATCTTTGGCTAACTTCAAACTAATATAATTAAAAATTTTAAAGAGATCTGTCTGTTGTGAGGAGAGAAAATTGAATAAAACCAAAGCCATTACATAAATCAAACCATCATTTTATCATCATTATAGTATTGCTTTGGTTTAATTTTCTCTACTCACAAGAAACAGATTTCCTTGAAATTTTCGCAGAATCTTTGGCTAACTTCAAACTAATATAATTAAAAATTTGAAAGAGATCTGTCTATTGTGAGCAGAGAAAATTGAATGAAACCAAAGCCATTACATAAATCAAACAATCATTTTATCATCATTTTAGTATTGCTTTGGTTTAATTTTCTCTACTCACAAAAGACAGATTTCCTTAAAATTTTCACAGAATCTTTGGCTAACTTCAAACTAATATAATTAAAAATTTCAAAGAGATCTGTCTATTGTGAGCAGAGAAAATTTAATGAAACCAAAGCTATTACATAAATCAAACCATCATTTTATCATATATTTAGTATGGTTGTTTCATTTTCTCTACTCACAACAAACAGATTTCCTTGAAATTTTTACAGAATCTTTGGCTAACTTCAAACTAATATAATTAAAATTTTTAAAGAGATCTGTCTGTTGTGAGCAGAGAAAATTGAATGAAACCAAAGCTATTACATAAATCAAACCATCATTTTATCATATATTTAGTATGGTTGTTTCATTTTCTCTACTCACAACAAACAGATTTCCTTGAAATTTTTACAGAATCTTTGGCTAACTTCAAACTAATATAATTAAAATTTTTAAAGAGATCTGTCTGTTGTGAGCAGAGAAAATTGAATGAAACCAAAGCTATTACATAAATCAAACCATCATTTTATCATATATTTAGTATGGTTGTTTCATTTTCTCTACTCACAACAGACAGATTTCCTTGAAATTTTCACAGAATCTTTGGCTAACTTCAAACTAATATAATTAAAATTTTTAAAGAGATCTGTCTGTTGTGAGGAGAGAAAATTGAATGAAACCATCTCTTAGACTAAAAGTGTATTTAAAAAACCTCAATAAAAAAATTTTTATCTTGACATATCCATGCATATCTCTGAAACTAAAATTTTATTTGAAAAAAAAAATTCAAATCCAGTTTAAGCATTTAAAACTAAATTCGATTGTATTTAAAAAACTTTAATAAAAAATTTTTATCTTGACATATTCATGCATATCTCTTAGACTAATAAAACCAAAGCCATTACATAAATCAAACCATCATTTTAGTATTGCTTTGGTTTAATTTTCTCTACTCACAACAAACAGATTTCCTTGAAATTTTCACAGAATTTTTGGCTTACTTCAAACTAATATAATTAAAATTTTTAAAGAGATCTGTTTGTTGTGAGAAGAGAAAATTGAATAAAACCAAAGCTATTACATAAATCAAACCATCATTTTATCATATATTTAGTATCGTGGTTTCATTTTCTCTACTCACAACAGACAGATTTCCTTAAAATTTTCACAGAATTTTTGGCTTACTTCAAACTAATATAATTAAAAATTTCAAAGAGATCTGTCTATTGTGAGCAGAGAAAATTGAATGAAACCAAAGCCATTACATAAATCAAACAATCATTTTATCATCATTTTAGTATTGCTTTGGTTTAATTTTCTCTACTCACAAACGACAGATTTCCTTGAAATTTTCACAGAATCTTTGGCTAACTTCAAACTAATATAATTAAAAATTTCAAAGAGATCTGTCTATTGTGAGCAGAGAAAATTTAATGAAGCCAAAGCTATTACATGAACCAAACCATCATTTTATCATATATTTAGTATGGTGGTTTCATTTTCTCTACTCACAACAGACAGATTTTCTTGAAATTTTCACAGAATCTTTGGCTAACTTCAAACTAATATAATTAAAAATTTCAAAGAGATCTGCTTATTGTGGGCAGAGAAAATTGAATGAAACCAAAGCCATTACATAAATCAAACAATCATTTTATCATCATTTTAGTATTGCTTTGGTTTAATTTTCTCTACTCACAAAAGACAGATTTCCTTGAAATTTTCACAGAATCTTTGGCTAACTTCAAACTAATATAATTAAAAATTTCAAAGAGATCTGTCTATTGTGAGCAGAGAAAATTGAATGAAACCAAAGCTATTACATAAATCAAACCATCATTTTATCATATATTTAGTATGGTTGTTCCATTTTCTCTACTCACAACAGACAGATTTCCTTGAACTTTTCACAGAATCTTTGACTAACTTCAAACTAATATAATTAAAATTTTTAAAGAGATCTGTCTGTTGTGAGGAGAGAAAATTGAATAAAACCAAAGCCAATACATAAATCAAACCATCATTTTATCATCATTTTAGTATTGCTTTGGTTTAATTTTCTCTACTCACAACAGACAGATTTCCTTGAACTTTTCACAGAATCTTTGACTAACTTCAAACTAATATAATTAAAAATTTTAAAGAGATCTGTCTGTTGTGAGAAGAGAAAATTGAATGAAACCAAAGCCATTACATAAATCAAACAATCATTTTATCATCATTTTAGTATTGCTTTGGTTTAATTTTCTCTACTCACAAGAGACAGATTTCCTTGAAATTTTCACAGAATCTTTGGCTAACTTCAGACTAATATAATTAAAAATTTCAAAGAGATCTTTTTATTGTTAGCATAGAAAATTGAATGAAACCAAAGCTATTACATAAATCAAACCATCATTTTATCATATATTTAGTATGGTGGTTTCATTTTCTCTACTCACAACAGGCAGATTTCCTTAAAATTTTCACATAATCTTTGGCTAACTTCAGACTAATATAATTAAAAATTTCAAAGAGATCTTTTTATTGTGAGCAGAGAAAATTGAATGAAACCAAAGCCATTACATAAATCAAACCATCATTTTATCATCATTTTAGTATTGCTTTGGTTTAATTTTCTCTACTCACAAGAGACAGATTTTCTTAAAATTTTCACATAATCTTTGGCTAACTTCAAACTAATATAATTAAAAATTTCAAAGAGATCTGTTTATTGTGAGCAGAGAAAATTGAATGAAACCAAAGCCATTACATAAATCAAACAATCATTTTATCATCATTTTAGTATTGCTTTGGTTTAATTTTCTCTACTCACAAAAGACAGATTTCCTTGAAATTTTCACAGAATCTTAGGCTAACTTCAAACTAATATAATTAAAAATTTCAAAGAGATCTGTCTATTGTGAGCAGAGAAAATTTAATGAAACCAAAGCTATTACATAAATCAAACCATCATTTTATCATATATTTAGTATGGTTGTTTCATTTTCTCTACTCACAACAGACAGATTTCCTTGAAATTTTCACAGAATCTTTGGCTAACTTCAAACTAATATAATTAAAATTTTTAAAGAGATCTGTTTGTTGTGAGCAGAGAAAATTGAATGAAACCATCTCTTAGACTAAAAGTGTATTTAAAAAACCTCAATAAAAAAATTTTTATCTTGACATATCCATGCAAATCTCTGAAACTAAAATTTTATTTGAAAAAAAAAAATTCAAATCCAGTTTAAGCATCTAAAACTAAATTCGATTGTATTTAAAAAACCTTAATAAAAAATTTTTATCTTGACATATTGTTGCATATCTCTTAGACTAAAAGTGTATTTAAAAAACCTCAATAAAAAAAATTTTATCTTGACATATCCATGCATATCTCTAAAACTAAAATTTTAATTGAAAAAAAAAATTCAAATCCAGTTTAAGCATTTAAAACTAAATTCGATTGTATTTTTAAAGAGATCTGTTTGTTGTGAGCAGAGAAAATTGAATGAAACCATCTCTTAGACTAAAAGTGTATTTAAAAAACCTCAATAAAAAAATTTTTATCTTGACATATCCATGCAAATCTCTGAAACTAAAATTTTATTTGAAAAAAAAAAATTCAAATCCAGTTTAAGCATCTAAAACTAAATTCGATTGTATTTAAAAAACCTTAATAAAAAATTTTTATCTTGACATATTGTTGCATATCTCTTAGACTAAAAGTGTATTTAAAAAACCTCAATAAAAAAAATTTTATCTTGACATATCCATGCATATCTCTAAAACTAAAATTTTAATTGAAAAAAAAAATTCAAATCCAGTTTAAGCATTTAAAACTTAATTCGATTGTATTTAAAAAACTTTAATAAAAAATTTTTATCTTGACATATTCATGCATATCTCTTAGACTAATAAAACCAAAGCCATTACATAAATCAAACCATCATTTTAGTATTTCTTTGGTTTAATTTTCTCTACTCACAACAAACAGATTCCCTTAAAATTTTCACAGAATTTTTGGCTTACTTCAAACTAATATAATTAAAATTTTAAAGAGATCTGTTTGTTGTGAGAAGAGAAAATTGAATAAAACCAAAGCCATTACATAAATCAAACCATCATTTTATCATCATTTTAGTATTGCTTTGGTTTAATTTTCTCTACTCACAAGAGACAGATTTCCTTGAAATTTTCACAGAATCTTTGGCTAACTTCAAACTAATATAATTAAAAATTTCAAAGAGATCTGTCTATTGTGAGCAGAGAAAATTGAATGAAACCAAAGCCATTACATAAATCAAACAATCATTTTATCATCATTTTAGTATTGCTTTGGCTTAATTTTCTCTACTCACAAAAGACAGATTTCCTTGAAATTTTCACAGAATCTTTTGCTAACTTCAAACTAATATAATTAAAAATTTCAAAGAGATCTGTCTATTGTGAGCAGAGAAAATTTAATGAAACCAAAGCTATTACATAAATCAAACCATCATTTTATCATATATTTAGTATGGTTGTTTCATTTTCTCTACTCACAACATACAGATTTCCTTGAAATTTTCACAGAATCTTTGGCTAACTTCAAACTAATATAATTAAAATTTTTAAAGAGATCTTACTGTCGTGAGGAGAGAAAATTGAATAAAACCAAAGCCATTACATAAATCAAACCATCATTTTATCATCATTTTAGTATTGCTTTGGTTTAATTTTCTCTACTCACAAGAGACAGATTTCCTTGAAATTTTCACAGAATCTTTGGCTAACTTCAAACTAATATAATTAAAAATTTCAAAGAGATCTGTTTATTGTGAGCAGAGAAAATTGAATGAAACCAAAGCTATTACATGAACCAAACCATCATTTTATCATATATTTAGTATGGTGGTTTCATTTTCTCTACTCACAACAGACAGATTTCCTTGAAATTTTCACAGAATCTTTGGCTAACTTCATTTTAGTATTGCTTTGGTTTAATTTTCTCTACTCACAAGAGACAGATTTCCTTGAAATTTTCACAGAATCTTTGGCTAACTTCAAACTAATATAATTAAAAATTTCAAAAAAATCTGATTATTGTGAGCAGAGAAAATTGAATGAAACCATAGCCATTACATAAATCAAACAATCATTTTATCATCATTTTAGTATTGCTTTGGTTTAATTTTCTCTACTCACAAGAGACAGATTTCCTTGAAATTTTCACAGAATCTTTGGCTAACTTCAAACTAATAAAATTAAAAATTTCAAACAGATCTGTCTATTGTGAGCAGAGAAAATTGAATGAAACCATCTCTTAGACTAAAAGTGTATTTAAAAAACCTCAATAAAAAAATTTTTATCTTGACATATCCATGCATATCTCTGAAACTAAAATTTTATTTGAAAAAAAAAATTCAAATCCAGTTTAAGCATCTAAAACTAAATTCGATTGTATTTAAAAAACCTTAATAAAAAATTTTTATCTTGACATATTGTTGCATATCTCTTAGACTAAAAGTGTATTTAAAAAACCTCAATAAAAAAATTTTTATCTTGACATATCCATGCATATCTCTGAAACTAAAATTTTATTTGAAAAAAAAAATTCAAATCCAGTTTAAGCATTTAAAACTAAATTCGATTGTATTTAAAAAACTTTAATAAAAAATTTTTATCTTGACATATTCATGCATATCTCTTAGACTAATAAAACCAAAGCCATTACATAAATCAAACCATCATTTTATCATATATTTAGTATGGTTGTTTCATTTTCTCTACTCACAACAAACAGATTTCCTTGACATTTTTACAGAATTTTTGGCTTACTTCAAACTAATATAATTAAAATTTTTAAAGAGATCTGTTTGTTGTGAGAAGAGAAAATTGAATAAAACCAAAGCCATTACATAAATCAAACCATCATTTTATCATCATTTTAGTATTGCTTTGGTTTAATTTTCTCTACTCACAAGAGACAGATTTCCTTGAAATTTTCACAGAATCTTTGGCTAATTTCAAACTAATATAATTAAAAATTTCAAAGAGATCTGTCTATTGTGAGCAGAGAAAATTGAATGAAACCAAAGCTATTACATAAATCAAACCATCATTTTATCATATATTTAGTATGGTGGTTTCATTTTCTCTACTCACAACAGACAGATTTCCTTAAAATTTTCACATAATCTTTGGCTAACTTTAAGCTAATATAATTAAAATTTTTAAAGAGATCTGTTTGTTGTGAGGAGAGAAAATTGAATAAAACCAAAGCCATTACATAAATCAAACCATCATTTTATCATCATTTTAGTATTGCTTTGGTTTAATTTTCTCTACTCACAAGAAACAGATTTCCTTGAAATTTTCACAGAATCTTTGGCTAATTTCAAACTAATATAATTAAAAATTTCAAAGAGATCTGTCTATTGTGAGCAGAGTTTAATGAAACCAAAGCTTTTACATAAATCAAACCATCATTTTATCATATATTTAGCATGGTTGTTTCATTTTCTCTACTCACAACAGACAGATTTCCTTGAAATTTTCACAGAATCTTTGGCTAATTTCAAACTAATATAATTAAAATTTTTAAAGAAATCTGTCTGTTGTGAGGAGAGAAAATTGAATAAAACCAAAGCCATTAAATAAATCAAACCATCATTTTATGATCATTTTAGTATTGCTTTGGTTTAATTTCAAACTAACTTCAAACTAATATAATTAAGAATTTCAAAGAGATCTGTCTATTGTGAGCAGAGAAAATTTAATGAAACCAAAGCTATTACATAAATCAAACCATCATTTTATCATATATTTAGTATGGTTGTTTCATTTTCTCTACTCACAACAAACAGATTTCCTTGAAATTTTCACAGAATCTTTGGCTAACTTCAAACTAATAAAATTAAAAATTTCAAAGAGATTTGTCTATTGTGAGCGGAGAAAATTGAATGAAACCATCTCATAGACTAAAAGTGTATTTAAAAAACCTCAATAAAAAAAATTTTATCTTGACATATCCATGCATATCTCTGAAAATAAAATTTTATTTGAAAAAATAAATTCAAATCCAGTTTAAGCATTTAAAACTAAATTCGATTGTATTTAAAAAACTTTAATAAAAAATTTTTATCTTGACATATTCATGCATATCTCTTAGACTAATAAAACCAAAAAGAGAAAATTTAATGAAACCAAAGCTTTTACATAAATCAAACCATCATTTTAGTATTGCTTTGGTTTAATTTTCTCTACTCACAAGAGACAGACTTCACAGAATCTTTGGCTAACTTCAAACTAATATAATTAAAAATTTCAAAGAGATCTGTCTATTGTGAGCAGAGAAAATTGAATGAAACCAAAGCTATTACATAAATCAAACCATCATTTTATCATATATTTAGTATGGTGGTTTCATTTTCTCTACTCACAAGAGACAGATTTCCTTAAAATTTTCACATAATCTTTGGCTAACTTCAAACTAATATAATTAAAAATTTTAAAGAGATCTGTCTGTTTTGAGGAGAGAAAATTGAACAAAAACCAAAGCCATTACATAAATCAAACCATCATTTTATCATCATTTTAGTATTGCTTTGGTTTAATTTTCTCTACTCACAAAAAACAGATTTCCTTGAAATTTTCACAGAATCTTTGGCTAATTTCAAACTAATATAATTAAAAATTTCAAAGAGATCTGTCTATTGTGAGCAGAGAAAATTGAATGAAACCAAAGCTATTACATAAATCAAACCATCATTTTATCATATATTTAGTATGGTGGTTTCATTTTCTCTACTCACAACAGACAGATTTCCTTAAAATTTTCACATAATCTTTGGCTAAATTCAAACTAATATAATTAAAATTTTTAAAGAGATCTGTCTGTTGTGAGGAGAGAAAATTGAATAAAACCAAAGCCATTACATAAATCAAACCATCATTTTATCATCATTTTAGTATTGCTTTGGTTTAATTTTCTCTACTCACAAGAGACAGATTTCCTAACTTCAAACTAATATAATTAAAATTTTTAAAGAGATCTGTCATTTGTGAGGAGAGAAAATTGAATAAAACCAAAGCCATTAAATAAATCAAACCATCATTTTATCATCATTTTAGTATTGCTTTGGTTTAATTTTCTCTACTCACAAGAAACAGATTTCCTTGAAATTTTCACAGAATCTTTGGCTAACTTCAAGCTAATATAATTAAAAATTTCAAAGAGATCTGTTAATTGTGAGCAGAGAAAATTGAATGAAACCAAAGCTATTACATGAACCAAACCATCATTTTATCATATATTTAGTATGGTGGTTTCATTTTCTCTACTCACAACAGACAGATTTCCTTGAAATTTTCACAGAATCTTTGGCTAACTTCAAACTAATAAAATTAAAAATTTCAAAGAGATTTGTCTATTGTGAGCAGAGAAAATTGAATGAAACCATCTCTTAGACTAAAAGTGTATTTAAAAAACCTCAATAAAAAAATTTTTATCTTGACATATCCATGCATATCTCTGAAACTAAAATTTTATTTGAAAAAAAAAATTCAAATCCAGTTTAAGCATCTAAAACTAAATTCGATTGTATTTAAAAATCCTTAATAAAAAATTTTTATTTTGACATATTGTTGCATATCTCTTAGACTAAAAGTGTATTTAAAAAACCTCAATAAAAAAAATTTTATCTTGACATATCCATGCATATCTCTGAAAATAATATTTTATTTGAAAAAATAAATTCAAATCCAGTTTAAGAATTTAAAACTAAACTCGATTGGTTTTAAAAAACTTTAATAAAAAATTTTTATCTTGACATATTCATGCATATCTCTTAGACTAATAAAACCAAAGCCATTACATAAATCAAACCATCATTTTAGTATTGCTTTGGTTTAATTTTCTCTACTCACAACAAACAGATTCCCTTGAAATTTTCACAGAATCTTTGGCTAACTTCAAACTAATATAATTAAAAATTTCAAAGAGATCTGTCTATTGTGAGCAGAGAAAATTGAATAAAACCAAAGCCATTAAATAAATCAAACCATCATTTTATCATCATTTTAGTATTGCTTTGGTTTAATTTTCTCTACTCACAAGATACAGATTTCCTTGAAATTCTCACAGAATCTTTGGCTAACTTCAAACTAATATAATTAAAAATTTCAAAGAGATCAGTCTATTGTGAGCAGAGAAAATATAATGAAACCAAAGCTATTACATAAATCAAACCATCATTTTATCATATATTTAGTATGGTTGTTTCATTTTCTCTACTCACAACAAACAGATTTCCTTGAAATTTTCACAGAATCTTTGGCTAACTTCAAACTAATATAATTAAAATTTTTAAAGAGATCTGTCTATTGTGAGGAGAGAAAATTGAATAAAACCAAAGCCATTAAATAAATCAAACCATCATTTTATCATCATTTTAGTATTGCTTTGGTTTAATTTTCTCTACTCACAAGAGACAGATTTCCTTGAAATTTTCACAGAATCTTTGGCTAACTTCAAACTAATAAAATCAAAAATTTCAAAGAGATCTGTCTATTGTGAGCAGAGAAAATTTAATGAAACCAAACCTATTACATAAATCAAACCATCATTTTATCATATATTTAGTATGGTTGTTTCATTTTCTCTACTCACAACAGACAGATTTCCTTGAAATTTTCACAGAAACTTTGGCTAATTTCAAACTAATATAATTAAAATTTTTAAAGAGATCTGTCTGTTGTGAGGAGAGAAAATTGAATAAAACCAAAGCCATTAAATAAATCAAACCATCATTTTATCATCATTTTAGTATTGCTTTGGTTTAATTTTCACTACTCACAAGAGACAGATTTCCTTGAAATTCTCACAGAATCTTTGGCTAACTTCAAACTAATATAATTAAAAATTTCAAAGAGATCTGTCTATTGTGAGCAGAGAAAATTTAATGAAACCAAAGCTATTACATAAATCAAACCATCATTTTATCATATATTTAGTATGGTTGTTTCATTTTCTCTACTCACAACAAACAGATTTCCTTGAAATTTTCACAGAATCTTTGGCTAACTTCAAACTAATATAATTAAAATTTTTAAAGAGATCTGTCATTTGTGAGGAGAGAAAATTGAATAAAACCAAAGCCATTAAATAAATCAAACCATCATTTTATCATCATTTTAGTATTGCTTTGGTTTAATTTTCTCTACTCACAAGAGACAGATTTCCTTGAAATTTTCACAGAATCTTTGGCTAACTTCAAACTAATATAATTAAAAATTTCAAAAAGATCTGTTAATTGTGAGCAGAGAAAATTGAATGAAACCAAAGCTATTACATGAACCAAACCATCATTTTATCATATATTTAGTATGGTGGTTTCATTTTCTCTACTCACAACAGACAGATTTCCTTGAAATTTTCACAGAATCTTTGGCTAACTTCAAACTAATAAAATTAAAAATTTCAAAGAGATTTGTCTATTGTGAGCAGAGAAAATTGAATAATACCAAAGCCATTAAATCAATCAAACCATCTTTTTATCATCATTTTAGTATTGCTTTGGTTTAATTTTCTCTACTCACAAGATACAGATTTCCTTGAAATTCTCACAGAATCTTTGGCTAACTTCAAACTAATATAATTAAAAATTTCAAAGAGATCAGTCTATTGTGAGCAGAGAAAATATAATGAAACCAAAGCTATTACATAAATCAAACCATCATTTTATCATATATTTAGTATGGTTGTTTCATTTTCTCTACTCACAACAAACAGATTTCCTTGAAATTTTCACAGAATCTTTGGCTAACTTCAAACTAATATAATTAAAATTTTTAAAGAGATCTGTCTGTTGTGAGGAGAGAAAATTGAATAAAACCAAAGCCATTAAATAAATCAAACCATCATTTTATCATCATTTTAGTATTGCTTTGGTTTAATTTTCTCTACTCACAATTACAGATTTCCTTGAAATTTTCACAGAATCTTTGGCTAACTTCAAACTAATAAAATTAAAAATTTCAAAGAGATTTGTCTATTGTGAGCAGAGAAAATTGAATGAAACCATCTCCTAGACTAAAAGTGTATTTAAAAAACCTCAATAAAAAAATTTTTATCTTGACATATCCATGCATATCTCTGAAACTAAAATTTTATTTGAAAATTCAAATCCAGTTTAAGCATCTAAAACTAAATTCGATTGTATTTAAAAATCCTTAATAAAAAATTTTTATTTTGACATATTGTTGCATATCTCTTAGACTAAAAGTGTATTTAAAAAACCTCAATAAAAAAAATTTTATCTTGACATATCCATGCATATCTCTGAAAATAAAATTTTATTTGAAAAAATAAATTCAAATCCAGTTTAAGCATTTAAAACTAAATTCGATTGTTTTTAAAAAACTTTAATAAAAAATTTTTATCTTGACATATTCATGCATATCTCTTAGACTAATAAAACCAAAGCCATTACATAAATCAAACCATCATTTTAGTATTGCTTTGGTTTAATTTTCTCTACTCACAACAAACAGATTCCCTTGAAATTTTCACAGAATTTTTGGCTTACTTCAAACTAATATAATTAAAATTTTTAAAGAGATCTGTTTGTTGTGAGAAGAGAAAATTGAATAAAACCAAAGCCATTACATAAATCAAACCATCATTTTATCATCATTTTAGTATTGCTTTGGTTTAATTTTCTCTACTCACAAGAGACAGATTTCTTTGAAATTTTCACAGAATCTTTGGCTAACTTCAAACTAATATAATTAAAAATTTCAAAGAGATCTGTCTATTGTGAGCAGAGAAAATTGAATGAAACCAAAGCTATTACATAAATCAAACCATCATTTTATCATATATTTAGTATGGTGGTTTCATTTTCTCTACTCACAACAGACAGATTTCCTTAAAATTTTCACATAATCTTTGGCTAACTTCAAACTAATATAATTAAAAATTTTAAAGAGATCTGTCTGTTTTGAGGAGAGAAAATTGAATAAAACCAAAGCCATTACATAAATCAAACCATCATTTTATCATCATTTTAGTATTGCTTTGGTTTAATTTTCTCTACTCACAAGAGACAGATTTCTTTGAAATTTTCACAGAATCTTTGGCTAACTTCAAACTAATATAATTAAAAATTTCAAAGAGATCTGTCTATTGTGAGCAGAGAAAATTGAATGAAACCAAAGCTATTACATAAATCAAACCATCATTTTATCAAATATTTAGTATGGTGGTTTCATTTTCTCTACTCACAACAGACAGATTTCCTTAAAATTTTCACAGAATCTTTGGCTAACTTCAAACTAATATAATTAAAAATTTCAAAGAGATCTGTCTTTTGTGAGCAGAGAAAATTCAATGAAACCAAAGCTATTACATAAATCAAACCATCATTTTATCATATATTTAGTATGGTGGTTTCATTTTTTCTACTCAAACAGACAGATTTCCTTAAAATTTTCACATAATCTTTGGCTAACTTCAAACTAATATAATTAAAAATTTTAAATAGATCTGTTTGTTGTGAGGAGAGAAAATTGAATAAAACCAAAGCCATTACATAAATCAAACCATCATTTTATCATCATTTTAGTATTGCTTTGGTTTAATTTTCTCTACTCACAAGAAACAGATTTCCTTGAAATTTTCACAGAATCTTTGGCTAACTTCAAACTAATATAATTAAAAATTTCAAAGAGATCTGTCTATTGTGAGCAGAGAAAATTGAATGAAACCAAAGCCATTACATAAATCAAACAATCATTTTATCATCATTTTAGTATTGCTTTGGTTTGATTTTCTCTACTCACAAAAGACAGATTTCCTTGAAATTTTCACAGAATCTTTGGCTAACTTCAAACTAATATAATTAAAATTTTTAAAGAGATCTGTCTGTTGTGAGGAGAGAAAATTGAATAAAACCAAAGCCATTACATAAATCAAACCATCATTTTATCATCATTTTAGTATTGCTTTGGTTTAATTTTCTCTACTCACAAGAGACAGACTTCCTTGAAATTTTCACAGAATCTTTGGCTAACTTCAAACTAATATAATTAAAAATTTCAAAGAGATCTGTCTATTGTGAGCAGAGAAAATTTAATGAAACCAAAGCTATTACATAAATCAAACCATCATTTTATCATATATTTAGTATGGTTGTTTCATTTTCTCTACTCACAACAGACAGATTTCCTTGAAATTTTCACAGAATCTTTGGCTAACTTCAAACTAATACAATTAAAATTTTTAAAGAGATCTGTCTGTTGTGAGGAGAGAAAATTGAATAAAACCAAAGCCATTACATAAATCAAACCATCATTTTATCATCATTTTAGTATTGCTTTGGTTTAATTTTCTCTACTCACAAGAGACAGATTTCCTTGAAATTTTAACAGAATCTTTGGCTAACTTCAAACTAATATAATTAAAAATTTCAAAGAGATCTGTTTATTGTGAGCAGAGAAAATTGAATGAAACCAAAGCTATTACATGAACCAAACCATCATTTTATCATATATTTAGTATGGTGGTTTCATTTTCTCTACTCACAACAGACAGATTTCCTTGAAATTTTCACAGAATCTTTGGCTAACTTCAAACTAATAAAATTAAAAATTTCAAAGAGATCTGTCTATTGTGAGCAGAGAAAATTGAATGAAACCATCTCTTAGACTAAAAGTGTATTTAAAAAACCTCAATAAAAAAATTTTTATCTTGACATATCCATGCATATCTCTGAAACTAAAATTTTATTTGAAAAAAAAAATTTAAATCCAGTTTAAGCATCTAAAACTTAATTCGATTGTATTTAAAAAACCTTAATAAAAACTTTTTATCTTGACATATTGTTGCATATCTCTTAGACTAAAAGTGTATTTAAAAAACCTTAATAAAAAAAATTTTATCTTGACATATCCATGCATATCTCTGAAACTAAAATTTTATTTGAAAAAAAAAATTCAAATCCAGTTTAAGCATTTAAAACTAAATTCGATTGTATTTAAAAAACTTTAATAAAAAATTTTTATCTTGACATATTCATGCATATCTCTTAGACTAATAAAACCAAAGCCATTACATAAATCAAACCATCATTTTAGTATATCTTTGGTTTAATTTTCTCTACTCACAACAAACAGATTCCCTTGAAATTTTCACAGAATTTTTGGCTTACTTCAAACTAATATAATTAAAATTTTTAAAGAGATCTGTTTGTTGTGAGAAGAGAAAATTGAATAAAACCAAAGCCATTACATAAATCAAACCATCATTTTATCATCATTTTAGTATTGCTTTGGTTTAATTTTCTCTACTCACAAAAAACAGATTTCCTTGAAATTTTCACAGAATCTTTGGCTAACTTCAAACTAATATAATTAAAATTTTTAAAGAGATCTGTCTGTTGTGAGGAGAGAAAATTGAATAAAACCAAAGCCATTACATAAATCAAACCATCATTTTATCATCATTTTAGTATTGCTTTGGTTTAATTTTCTCTACTCACAAGAGACAGATTTCCTTGAAATTTTCACAGAATCTTTGGCTAACTTCAAACTAATATAATTAAAAATTTCAAAGAGATCTGTTTATTGTGAGCAGAGAAAATTGAATGAAACCAAAGCTATTACATGAACCAAATTATCATTTTATCATATATTTAGTATGGTGGTTTCATTTTCTCTACTCACAACAGACAGATTTCCTTAAAATTTTCACATAATCTTTGGATAACTTCAAACTAATATAATTAAAAATTTTAAATAGATCTGTTTGTTGTGAGGAGAGAAAATTGAATAAAGCCAAAGCCATTACATAAATCAAACCATCATTTTAGTATTGCTTTGGTTTAATTTTCTCTACTCACAACAAACAGATTTCCTTGAAATTTTCACAGAATTTTTGGCTTTCAAAGAGATCTGTCTTTTGTGAGCAGAGAAAATTCAATGAAACCAAAGCTATTACATAAATCAAACCATCATTTTATCATATATTTAGTATGGTGGTTTCATTTTTTCTACTCAAACAGACAGATTTCCTTAAAATTTTCACATAATCTTTGGCTAACTTCAAACTAATATAATTAAAAATTTTAAATAGATCTGTTTGTTGTGAGGAGAGAAAATTGAATAAAACCAAAGCCATTACATAAATCAAACCATCATTTTATCATCATTTTAGTATTGCTTTGGTTTAATTTTCTCTACTCACAAGAAACAGATTTCCTTGAAATTTTCACAGAATCTTTGGCTAACTTCAAACTAATATAATTAAAAATTTCAAAGAGATCTGTCTATTGTGAGCAGAGAAAATTGAATGAAACCAAAGCCATTACATAAATCAAACAATCATTTTATCATCATTTTAGTATTGCTTTGGTTTGATTTTCTCTACTCACAAAAGACAGATTTCCTTGAAATTTTCACAGAATCTTTGGCTAACTTCAAACTAATATAATTAAAATTTTTAAAGAGATCTGTCTGTTGTGAGGAGAGAAAATTGAATAAAACCAAAGCCATTACATAAATCAAACCATCATTTTATCATCATTTTAGTATTGCTTTGGTTTAATTTTCTCTACTCACAAGAGACAGACTTCCTTGAAATTTTCACAGAATCTTTGGCTAACTTCAAACTAATATAATTAAAAATTTCAAAGAGATCTGTCTATTGTGAGCAGAGAAAATTTAATGAAACCAAAGCTATTACATAAATCAAACCATCATTTTATCATATATTTAGTATGGTTGTTTCATTTTCTCTACTCACAACAGACAGATTTCCTTGAAATTTTCACAGAATCTTTGGCTAACTTCAAACTAATACAATTAAAATTTTTAAAGAGATCTGTCTGTTGTGAGGAGAGAAAATTGAATAAAACCAAAGCCATTACATAAATCAAACCATCATTTTATCATCATTTTAGTATTGCTTTGGTTTAATTTTCTCTACTCACAAGAGACAGATTTCCTTGAAATTTTAACAGAATCTTTGGCTAACTTCAAACTAATATAATTAAAAATTTCAAAGAGATCTGTTTATTGTGAGCAGAGAAAATTGAATGAAACCAAAGCTATTACATGAACCAAACCATCATTTTATCATATATTTAGTATGGTGGTTTCATTTTCTCTACTCACAACAGACAGATTTCCTTGAAATTTTCACAGAATCTTTGGCTAACTTCAAACTAATAAAATTAAAAATTTCAAAGAGATCTGTCTATTGTGAGCAGAGAAAATTGAATGAAACCATCTCTTAGACTAAAAGTGTATTTAAAAAACCTCAATAAAAAAATTTTTATCTTGACATATCCATGCATATCTCTGAAACTAAAATTTTATTTGAAAAAAAAAATTTAAATCCAGTTTAAGCATCTAAAACTAAATTCGATTGTATTTAAAAAACCTTAATAAAAACTTTTTATCTTGACATATTGTTGCATATCTCTTAGACTAAAAGTGTATTTAAAAAACCTTAATAAAAAAAATTTTATCTTGACATATCCATGCATATCTCTGAAACTAAAATTTTATTTGAAAAAAAAAATTCAAATCCAGTTTAAGCATTTAAAACTAAATTCGATTGTATTTAAAAAACTTTAATAAAAAATTTTTATCTTGACATATTCATGCATATCTCTTAGACTAATAAAACCAAAGCCATTACATAAATCAAACCATCATTTTAGTATTGCTTTGGTTTAATTTTCTCTACTCACAACAAACAGATTCCCTTGAAATTTTCACAGAATTTTTGGCTTACTTCAAACTAATATAATTAAAATTTTTAAAGAGATCTGTTTGTTGTGAGAAGAGAAAATTGAATAAAACCAAAGCCATTACATAAATCAAACCATCATTTTATCATCATTTTAGTATTGCTTTGGTTTAATTTTCTCTACTCACAAAAAACAGATTTCCTTGAAATTTTCACAGAATCTTTGGCTAACTTCAAACTAATATAATTAAAATTTTTAAAGAGATCTGTCTGTTGTGAGGAGAGAAAATTGAATAAAACCAAAGCCATTACATAAATCAAACCATCATTTTATCATCATTTTAGTATTGCTTTGGTTTAATTTTCTCTACTCACAAGAGACAGATTTCCTTGAAATTTTCACAGAATCTTTGGCTAACTTCAAACTAATATAATTAAAAATTTCAAAGAGATCTGTTTATTGTGAGCAGAGAAAATTGAATGAAACCAAAGCTATTACATGAACCAAACCATCATTTTATCATATATTTAGTATGGTGGTTTCATTTTCTCTACTCACAACAGACAGATTTCCTTAAAATTTTCACATAATCTTTGGATAACTTCAAACTAATATAATTAAAAATTTTAAATAGATCTGTTTGTTGTGAGGAGAGAAAATTGAATAAAGCCAAAGCCATTACATAAATCAAACCATCATTTTAGTATTGCTTTGGTTTAATTTTCTCTACTCACAACAAACAGATTTCCTTGAAATTTTCACAGAATTTTTGGCTTACTTCAAACTAATATAATTAAAATTTTTAAAGAGATCTGTTTGTTGTGAGAAGAGAAAATTGAATAAAACCAAAGCCATTATATAAATCAAACCATCATTTTATCATCATTTTAGTATTGCTTTGGTTTAATTTTCTCTACTCACAAGAGACAGATTTCCTTGAAATTTTCACAGAATCTTTGGCTAACTTCAAACTAATATAATTAAAAATTTCAAAGAGATCTGTCTATTGTGAGCAGAGAAAATTGAATGAAACCAAAGCTATTACATAAATCAAACCATCATTTTATCATATATTTAGTATGGTGGTTTCATTTTCTCTACTCACAACAGACAGATTTCCTTAAAATTTTCACATAATCTTTGGCTAACTTCAAACTAATATAATTAAAAATTTTAAATAGATCTGTTTGTTGTGAGGAGAGAAAATTGAATAAAACCAAAGCCATTACATAAATCAAACCATCATTTTATCATCATTTTAGTATTGCTTTGGTTTAATTTTCTCTACTCACAAAAGACAGATTTCCTTGAAATTTTCACAGAATCTTTGGCTAACTTCAAACTAATATAATTAAAATTTTTAAAGAGATCTGTCTGTTGTGAGGAGAGAAAATTGAATAAAACCAAATCTAGTTTAAGCATTTAAAACTAAATTCGATTGTATTTAAAAAACTTTAATAAAAAAATTTTATCTTGACATATTCATGCATATCTCTTAGACTAATAAAACCAAAGCCATTACATAAATCAAACCATCATTTTAGTATTGCTTTGGTTTAATTTTCTCTACTCACAACAAACAGATTTCCTTGAAATTTTCACAGAATTTTTGGCTTACTTCAAACTAATATAATTAAAATTTTTAAAGAGATCTGTTTGTTGTGAGAAGAGAAAATTGAATAAAACCAAAGCCATTACATAAATCAAACCATCATTTTATCATCATTTTAGTATTGCTTTGGTTTAATTTTCTCTACTCACAAGAGACAGATTTCCTTGAAATTTTCACAGAATCTTTGGCTAACTTCAAACTAATAAAATTAAAAATTTCAAAGAGATCTGTTTATTGTGAGCAGAGAAAATTGAATGAAACCAAAGCTATTACATGAACCAAACCATCATTTTATCATATATTTAGTATGGTGGTTTCATTTTCTCTACTCACAACAGACAGATTTCCTTGAAATTTTCACAGAATCTTGGGCTAACTTCAAACTAATAAAATTAAAAATTTCAAAGAGATCTGTCTATTGTGAGCAGAGAAAATTGAATGAAACCAAAGCTATTACATAAATCAAACCATCATTTTATCATATATTTAGTATGGTGGTTTCATTTTCTCTACTCACAACAGACAGATTTCCTTAAAATTTTCACATAATCTTTGGCTAACTTCAAACTAATATAATTAAAAATTTTAAATAGATCTGTTTGTTGTGAGGAGAGAAAATTGAATAAAACCAAAGCCATTACATAAATCAAACCATCATTTTATCATCATTTTAGTATTGCTTTGGTTTAATTTTCTCTACTCACAAAAGACAGATTTCCTTGAAATTTTCACAGAATCTTTGGCTAACTTCAAACTAATATAATTAAAATTTTTAAAGAGATCTGTCTGTTGTGAGGAGAGAAAATTGAATAAAACCAAATCTAGTTTAAGCATTTAAAACTAAATTCGATTGTATTTAAAAAACTTTAATAAAAAATTTTTATCTTGACATATTCATGCATATCTCTTAGACTAATAAAACCAAAGCCATTACATAAATCAAACCATCATTTAAGTATTGCTTTGGTTTAATTTTCTCTACTCACAACCAACAGATTTCCTTGAAATTTTCACAGAATTTTTGGCTTACTTCAAACTAATATAATTGAAATTTTTAAAGAGATCTGTTTGTTGTGAGGAGAGAAAATTTAATAAAACCAAAGCCATTACATAAATCAAACCATCATTTTATCATCATTTTAGTATTGCTTTGGTTTAATTTTCTCTACTCACAAGAGACAGATTTCCTTGAAATTTTCACAGAATCTTTGGCTAACTTCAAACTAATATAATTAAAAATTTCAAAGAGATCTGTCTATTGTGAGCAGAGAAAATTGAATGAAACCAAAGCTATTACATAAATCAAACCATCATTTTATCATATATTTAGTATGGTGGTTTCATTTTCTCTACTCACAACAGACAGATTTCCTTAAAATTTTCACATAATCTTTGGCTAACTTCAAACTAATATAATTAAAAATTTTAAATAGATCTGTTTGTTGTGAGGAGAGAAAATTGAATAAAACCAAAGCCATTACATAAATCAAACCATCATTTAATCATCATTTTAGTATTGCTTTGGTTTAATTTTCTCTACTCACAAAAGACAGATTTCCTTGAAATTTTCACAGAATCTTTGGCTAACTTCAAACTAATATAATTAAAATTTTTAAAGAGATCTGTCTGTTGTGAGGAGAGAAAATTGAATAAAACCAAAGCCATTACATAAATCAAACCATCATTTTATCATCATTTTAGTATTGCTTTGGTTTAATTTTCTCTACTCACAAGAGACAGATTTCCTTGAAATTTTCACAGAATCTTTGGCTAACTTCAAACTAATAAAATTAAAAATTTCAAAGAGATCTGTCTATTGTGAGCAGAGAAAATTGAATGAAACCATCTCTTAGACTAAAAGTGTATTTAAAAAACCTCAATAAAAAAATTTTTATCTTGACATATCCATGCATATCTCTGAAACTAAAATTTTATTGGAAAAAAATAATTCAAATCTAGTTTAAGCATTTAAAACTAAATTCGATTGTATTTAAAAAACTTTAATAAAAAATTTTTATCTTGACATATTCATGCATATCTCTTAGACTAATAAAACCAAAGCCATTACATAAATCAAACCATCATTTTAGTATTGCTTTGGTTTAATTTTCTCTACTCACAAAAGACAGATTTCCTTGAAATTTTCACAGAATCTTTGGCTTACTTCAAACTAATATAATTAAAATTTTTAAAGAGATCTGTTTGTTGTGAGAAGAGAAAATTGAATAAAACCAAAGCCATTACATAAATCAAACCATCATTTTATCATCATTTTAGTATTGCTTTGGTTTAATTTTCTCTACTCACAAGAGACAGATTTCCTTGAAATTTTCACAGAATCTTTGGCTAACTTCAAACTAATATAATTAAAAATTTCAAAGAGATCTGTCTATTGTGAGCAGAGAAAATTGAATGAAACCAAAGCTATTACATAAATCAAACCATCATTTTATCATATATTTAGTATGGTGGTTTCATTTTCTCTACTCACAACAGACAGATTTCCTTAAAATTTTCACATAATCTTTGGCTAACTTCAAACTAATATAATTAAAAATTTTAAATAGATCTGTTAGTTGTGAGGAGAGAAAATTGAATAAAACCAAAGCCATTACATAAATCAAACCATCATTTTATCATCATTTTAGTATTGCTTTGGTTTAATTTTCTCTACTCACAAAAGACAGATTTCCTTGAAATTTTCACAGAATCTTTGGCTAACTTCAAACTAATATAATTAAAATTTTTAAAGAGATCTGTCTGTTGTGAGGAGAGAAAATTGAATAAAACCAAATCTAGTTTAAGCATTTAAAACTAAATTCGATTGTATTTAAAAAACTTTAATAAAAAATTTTTATCTTGACATATTCATGCATATCTCTTAGACTAATAAAACCAAAGCCATTACATAAATCAAACCATCATTTAAGTATTGCTTTGGTTTAATTTTCTCTACTCACAACAAACAGATTTCCTTGAAATTTTCACAGAATTTTTGGCTTACTTCAAACTAATATAATTAAGATTTTTAAAGAGATCTGTTTGTTGTGAGAAGAGAAAATTGAATAAAACCAAAGCCATTACATAAATCAAACCATCATTTTATCATCATTTTAGTATTGCTTTGGTTTAATTTTCTCTACTCACAAGAGACAGATTTCCTTGAAATTTTCACAGAATCTTTGGCTAACTTCAAACTAATATAATTAAAAATTTCAAAGAGATCTGTCTATTGTGAGCAGAGAAAATTGAATAAAACCAAAGCCATTACATAAATCAAACCATCATTTTATCATCATTTTAGTATTGCTTTGGTTTAATTTTCTCTACTCACAAGAGACAGATTTCCTTGAAATTTTCACAGAATCTTTGGCTAATTTCAAACTATGATAATTAAAAATTTCAAAGAGATCTGTCTATTGTGAGCAGAGAAAATTGAATGAAACCAAAGCCATTACATAAATCAAACAATCATTTTATCATCATTTTAGTATTGCTTTGGTTTAATTTTCTCTACTCACAAAAGACAGATTTCCTTGAAATTTTCACAGAATCTTTGGCTAACTTCAAACTAATATAATTAAAAATTTCAAAGAGATCTGTCTATTGTGAGCAGAGAAAATTTAATGAAACCAAAGCCATTACATAAATCAAACCATCATTTTATCATATATTTAGTATGGTTGTTTCATTTTCTCTACTCACAACAGACAGATTTCCTTGAAATTTTTACAGAATCTTTGGCTAACTTCAAACTAATATAATTAAAAATTTTAAAGAGATCTGTCTGTTGTGAGGAGAGAAAATTGAATAAAATTAAAGCCATTACATAAATCAAACCATCATTTTATCATCATTTTAGTATTGCTTTGGTTTCATTTTCTCTACTCACAAGAGACAGATTTCCTTGAAATTTTCACAGAATCTTTGGCTAACTTCAAACTAATATAATTAAAAATTTCAAAGAGATCTGTTTATTGTGAGCAGAGAAAATTGAATGAAACCAAAGCTATTACATGAACCAAACCATCATTTTATCATATATTTAGTATGGTGGTTTCATTTTCTCTACTCACAACAGACAGATTTCCTTGAAATTTTCACAGAATCTTTGGCTAACTTCAAACTAATATAATTAAAATTTTTAAAGAGATCTGTCTGTTGTGAGGAGAGAAAATTGAATAAAACCAAAGCCATTACATAAATCAAACCATCATTTTATCATCATTTTAGTATAGCTTTGGTTTAATTTTCTCTACTCACAAGAAACAGATTTCCTTGAAATTTCCACAGAATCTTTGGCTAACTTCAAACTAATATAATTAAAAATTTCAAAGAGATCTGTTTATTTTGAGCAGAGAAAATTTAATGAAACCAAAGCTATTACATAAATCAAACCATCATTTTATCATATATTTAGTATGGTGGTTTCATTTTCTCTACTCACAACAGACAGATTTCCTTAAAATTTTCACATAATCTTTGGCTAACTTCAAACTAATATAATTAAAAATTTTAAAGAGATCTGTCTGTTGTGAGGAGAGAAAATTGAATAAAACCAAAGCCATTACATAAATCAATCCATCATTTTATCATCATTTTAGTATTGCTTTGGTTTAATTTTCTCTACTCACAAGAAACAGATTTCCTTGAAATTTTCACAGAATCTTTGGCTAACTTCAAACTAATATAATTAAAAATTTCAAAGAGATCTGTCTATTGTGAGCAGAGAAAATTGAATGAAACCAAAGCCATTACATAAATCAAACAATCATTTTATCATCATTTTAGTATTGCTTTGGTTTAATTTTCTCTACTCACAAAAGACAGATTTCCTTGAAATTTTCACAGAATCTTTGGCTAACTTCAAACTAATATAATTAAAAATTTCAAAGAGATCTGTCTATTGTAAGCAGAGAAAATTTAATGAAACCAAAGCTATTACATGAACCAAACCATCATTTTATCATATATTTAGTATGGTGGTTTCATTTTCTCTACTCACAACAGACAGATTTCTTTGAAATTTTCACAGAATCTTTGGCTAACTTCAAACTAATAAAATTAAAAATTTCAAAGAGATCTGTCTATTGTGAGCAGAGAAAATTGAATGAAACCATCTCTTAGACTAAAAGTGTATTTAAAAAACCTCAATAAAAAAATTTTTATCTTGACATATCCATGCATATCTCTAAACTAAAATTTTATTTGAAAAAAAAATTCAAATCCAGTTTAAGCATCTAAAACTAAATTCGATTGTATTTAAAAAACCTTAATAAAAAATTTTTATCTTGACATATTGTTGCATATCTCTTAGACTAAAAGTGTATTTAAAAAACCTCAATAAAAAAAATTTTATCTTCACATATCCATGCATATCTCTGAAACTAAAATTTTATTTGAAAAAAAAATTCAAATCCAGTTTAAGCATCTAAAACTAAATTCGATTGTATTTAAAAAACTTTAATAAAAAATTTTTATCTTGACATATTCATGCATATCTCTTAGACTAATAAAACCAAAGCCATTACATAAATCAAACCATCATTTTAGTATTGCTTTGGTTTAATTTTCTCTACTCACAACAAACAGATTCCCTTGAAATTATCACAGAATTTTTGGCTTACTTCAAACTAATATAATTAAAATTTTTAAAGAGATCTGTTTGTTGTGAGAAGAGAAAATTAAATAAAACCAAAGCCATTACATAAATCAAACCATCATTTTATCATCATTTTAGTATTGCTTTGGTTTAATTTTCTCTACTCACAAGCGACAGATTTCCTTGAAATTATCACAGAATCTTTGGCTAACTTCAAACTAATATAATTAAAAATTTCAAAGAGATCTGTCTATTGTGAGCAGAGAAAATTGAATGAAACCAAAGCTATTACATAAATCAAACCATCATTTTATCATATATTTAGTATGGTGGTTTCATTTTCTCTACTCACAACAGACAGATTTCCTTAAAATTTTCACATAATCTTTGGCTAACTTCAAACTAATATAATTAAAAATTTTAAAGAGATCTGTTTGTTGTGAGGAGAGAAAATTGAATAAAATAAAAGCCATTACATAAATCAAACCATCATTTTATCATCATTTTAGTATTGCTTTGGTTTAATTTTCTCTACTCACAAGAGACAGATTTCCTTAAAATTTTCACAGAATCTTTGGCTAACTGCAAACTAATATAATTAAAAATTTCAATTTATTGTGAGCAGAGAAAATTGAATGAAACCAAAGCCATTACATAAATCAAACAATCATTTTATCATCATTTTAGTATTGCTTTGGTTTAATTTTCTCTACTCACAAAAGACAGATTTCCTTGAAATTTTCACAGAATCTTTGGCTAACTTTAAACTAATATAATTAAAATTTTTAAAGAGATCTGTCTGTTGTGAGGAGAGAAAATTGAATAAAACCAAAGCCATTACATAAATCAAACCATCATTTTATCATCATTTTAGTATTGCTTTGGTTTCATTTTCTCTACTCACAAGAGACAGATTTCCTTGAAATTTTCACAGAATCTTTGGTTAACTTCAAACTAATATAATTAAAAATTTCAAAGAGATCTGTTTATTGTGAGCAGAGAAAATTGAATGAAACCAAAGCTATTACATGAACCAAACCATCATTTTATCATATATTTAGTATGGTGGTTTCATTTTCTCTACTCACAACAGACAGATTTCCTTGAAATTTTCACAGAATCTTTGGCTAACTTCAAACTAAGAAAATTAAAAATTTCAAAGAGATCTGTCTATTGTGAGCAGAGAAAATTGAATGAAACCATCTCTTAGACTAAAAGTGTATTTAAAAAACCTCAATAAAAAAAATTTTATCTTGACATATCCATGCATATCTCTGAAACTAAAATTTTATTTGAAAAAAAAATTCAAATCCAGTTTAAGCATCTAAAACTAAATTCGATTGTATTTAAAAAACCTTAATAAAAAATTTTTATCTTGACATATTGTTGCATATCTCTTAGACTAAAAGCGTATTTAAAAAACCTCAATAAAAAAAATTTTATCTTCACATATCCATGCATATCTCTGAAACTAAAATTTTATTTGAAAAAAAAAATTCAAATCCAGTTTAAACATTTAAAACTAAATTCGATTGTATTTAAAAAACTTTAATAAAAAATTTTTATCTTGAAATATTCATGCATATCTCTTAGACTAATAAAACCAAAGCCATTACATAAATCAAACCATCATTTTAGTATTGCTTTGGT
This sequence comes from Pedicia rivosa, assembly GCA_963082725.1. Taxonomy (NCBI): domain Eukaryota; kingdom Metazoa; phylum Arthropoda; class Insecta; order Diptera; family Pediciidae; genus Pedicia; species Pedicia rivosa. The sequence goes on along the minus strand of OY720154.1, from coordinate 45,336,568 downwards.
TTAATTTTCTCTACTCACAACAAACAGATTCCCTTGAAATTATCACAGAATCTTTGGCTAACTTCAAACTAATATAATTAAAAATTTCAAAGAGATCTGTCTATTGTGAGCAGAGAAAATTGAATGAAACCAAAGCTATTACATAAATCAAACCATCATTTTATCATATATTTAGTATGGTTGTTTCATTTTCTCTACTCACAACAGACAGATTTCCTTAAAATTTTCACATAATCTTTGGCTAACTTCAAACTAATATAATTAAAAATTTCAAAGAGATCTGTCTATTGTGAGCAGAGAAAATTTAATGAAACCAAAGCTATTACATAAATCAAACCATCATTTTATCATCATTTTAGTATTGCTTTGGTTTAATTTTCTCTACTCACAAGAAACAGATTTCCTTGAAATTTTCACAGAATCTTTGGCTAACTTCAAACTAATATAATTAAAAATTTCAAAGAGATCTGTCTATTGTGAGCAGAGAAAATTGAATGAAACCAAAGCCATTACATAAATCAAACAATCATTTTATCATCATTTTAGTATTGCTTTGGTTTAATTTTCTCTACTCACAAAAAACAGATTTCCTTGAAATTTTCACAGAATCTTTGGCTAACTTCAAACTAATATAATTAAAAATTTCAAAGAGATCTGTCTATTGTGAGCAGAGAAAATTTAATGAAACCAAAGCTATTACATAAATCAAACCATCATTTTATCATATATTTAGTATGGTTGTTTCATTTTCTCAACTCAGAACAGACAGATTTCCTTGAAATTTTCACAGAATCTTTGGCTAACTTCAAACTAATATAATTAAAATTTTTAAAGAGATCTGTCTGTTGTAAGGAGAGAAAATTGAATAAAACCAAAGCCATTACATAAATCAAACCATCATTTTAGTATTGCTTTGACTTCATTTTCTCTACTCACAAGAGACAGATTTCCTTGAAATTTTCACAGAATCTTTGGCTAACTTCAAACTAATATAATTAAAAATTTCAAAGAGATCTGTCTATTGTGAGCAGAGAAAATTGAATGAAACCAAAGCTATTACATGAACCAAACCATCATTTTATCATATATTTAGTATGGTGGTTTCATTTTCTCTACTCACAACAGACAGATTTCCTTAAAATTTTCACAGAATTTTTGGCTAACTTCAAACTAATAAAATTAAAAATTTCAAAGAGATCTGTCTATTGTGAGCAGAGAAAATTGAATGAAACCATCTCTTAGACTAAAAGTGTATTTAAAAAACCTCAATAAAAAAATTTTTATCTTGACATATCCATGCATATCTCTGAAACTAAAATTTTATTTGAAAAAAAAAATTCAAATCCAGTTTAAGCATCTAAAACTTGAATTAAAAAAACCTTAATAAAAAATTTTTATCTTGACATATTGTTGCATATCTCTTAGACTAAAAGTGTATTTAAAAAACCTCAATAAAAAAAATTTTATCTTGACATATCCATGCATATCTCTGAAACTAAAATTTTATTTGAAAAAAAAAATTCAAATCCAGTTTAAGCATTTAAAACTAAATTCGATTGTATTTAAAAAACTTTAATAAAAAATTTTTATCTTGACATATTCATGCATATCTCTTAGACTAATAAAACCAAAGCCATTACATAAATCAAACCATCATTTTAGTATTGCTTTGGTTTAATTTTCTCTACTCACAACAAACAGATTCCCTTGAAATTTTCACAGAATTTTTGGCTTACTTCAAACTAATATAATTAAAATTTTTAAAGAGATCTGTTTGTTGTGAGAAGAGAAAATTGAATAAAACCAAAGCCATTACATAAATCAAACCATCATTTTATCATCATTTTAGTATTGCTTTGGTTTAATTTTCTCTACTCACAAGAGACAGATTTCCTTGAAATTTTCACAGAATCTTTGGCTAACTTCAAACTAATATAATTAAAAATTTCAAAGAGATCTGTCTATTGTAAGCAGAGAAAATTGAATGAAACCAAAGCTATTACATGAACCAAACCATCATTTTATCATATATTTAGTATGGTGGTTTCATTTTCTCTACTCACAACAGACAGATTTCCTTGAAATTTTCACAGAATCTTTGGCTAACTTCAAACTAATAAAATTAAAAATTTCAAAGAGATCTGTCTATTGTGAGCAGAGAAAATTGAATGAAACCATCTCTTAGACTAAAAGTGTATTTAAAAAACCTCAATAAAAAAATTTTTATCTTGACATATCCCTGCATATCTCTAAACTAAAATTTTATTTGAAAAAAAAATTCAAATCCAGTTTAAGCATCTAAAACTAAATTCGATTGTATTTAAAAAACCTTAATAAAAAATTTTTATCTTGACATATTGTTGCATATCTCTTAGACTAAAAGTGTATTTAAAAAACCTCAATAAAAAAAATTTTATCTTCACATATCCATGCATATCTCTGAAACTAAAATTTTATTTGAAAAAAAAATTCAAATCCAGTTTAAGCATCTAAAACTAAATTCGATTGTATTTAAAAAACTTTAATAAAAAATTTTTATCTTGACATATTCATGCATATCTCTTAGACTAATAAAACCAAAGCCATTACATAAATCAAACCATCATTTTAGTAATGCTTTGGTTTAATTTTCTCTACTCACAACAAACAGATTCCCTTGAAATTATCACAGAATTTTTGGCTTACTTCAAACTAATATAATTAAAATTTTTAAAGAGATCTGTTTGTTGTGAGAAGAGAAAATTAAATAAAACCAAAGCCATTACATAAATCAAACCATCATTTTATCATCATTTTAGTATTGCTTTGGTTTAATTTTCTCTACTCACAAGCGACAGATTTCCTTGAAATTATCACAGAATCTTTGGCTAACTTCAAACTAATATAATTAAAAATTTCAAAGAGATCTGTCTATTGTGAGCAGAGAAAATTGAATGAAACCAAAGCTATTACATAAATCAAACCATCATTTTATCATATATTTAGTATGGTGGTTTCATTTTCTCTACTCACAACAGACAGATTTCCTTAAAATTTTCACATAATCTTTGGCTAACTTCAAACTAATATAATTAAAAATTTTAAAGAGATCTGTTTGTTGTGAGGAGAGAAAATTGAATAAAATAAAAGCCATTACATAAATCAAACCATCATTTTATCATCATTTTAGTATTGCTTTGGTTTAATTTTCTCTACTCACAAGAGACAGATTTCCTTGAAATTTTCACAGAATCTTTGGCTAACTGCAAACTAATATAATTAAAAATTTCAATTTATTGTGAGCAGAGAAAATTGAATGAAACCAAAGCCATTACATAAATCAAACAATCATTTTATCATCATTTTAGTATTGCTTTGGTTTAATTTTCTCTACTCACAAAAGACAGATTTCCTTGAAATTTTCACAGAATCTTTGGCTAACTTTAAACTAATATAATTAAAATTTTTAAAGAGATCTGTCTGTTGTGAGGAGAGAAAATTGAATAAAACCAAAGCCATTACATAAATCAAACCATCATTTTATCATCATTTTAGTATTGCTTTGGTTTCATTTTCTCTACTCACAAGAGACAGATTTCCTTGAAATTTTCACAGAATCTTTGGTTAACTTCAAACTAATATAATTAAAAATTTCAAAGAGATCTGTTTATTGTGAGCAGAGAAAATTGAATGAAACCAAAGCTATTACATGAACCAAACCATCATTTTATCATATATTTAGTATGGTGGTTTCATTTTCTCTACTCACAACAGACAGATTTCCTTGAAATTTTCACAGAATCTTTGGCTAACTTCAAACTAATAAAATTAAAAATTTCAAAGAGATCTGTCTATTGTGAGCAGAGAAAATTGAATGAAACCATCTCTTAGACTAAAAGTGTATTTAAAAAACCTCAATAAAAAAAATTTTATCTTGACATATCCATGCATATCTCTGAAACTAAAATTTTATTTGAAAAAAAAATTCAAATCCAGTTTAAGCATCTAAAACTAAATTCGATTGTATTTAAAAAACCTTAATAAAAAATTTTTATCTTGACATATTGTTGCATATCTCTTAGACTAAAAGCGTATTTAAAAAACCTCAATAAAAAAAATTTTATCTTCACATATCCATGCATATCTCTGAAACTAAAATTTTATTTGAAAAAAAAAATTCAAATCCAGTTTAAACATTTAAAACTAAATTCGATTGTATTTAAAAAACTTTAATAAAAAATTTTTATCTTGAAATATTCATGCATATCTCTTAGACTAATAAAACCAAAGCCATTACATAAATCAAACCATCATTTTAGTATTGCTTTGGTTTAATTTTCTCTACTCACAACAAACAGATTCCCTTGAAATTATCACAGAATCTTTGGCTAACTTCAAACTAATATAATTAAAAATTTCAAAGAGATCTGTCTATTGTGAGCAGAGAAAATTGAATGAAACCAAAGCTATTACATAAATCAAACCATCATTTTATCATATATTTAGTATGGTTGTTTCATTTTCTCTACTCACAACAGACAGATTTCCTTAAAATTTTCACATAATCTTTGGCTAACTTCAAACTAATATAATTAAAAATTTCAAAGAGATCTGTCTATTGTGAGCAGAGAAAATTTAATGAAACCAAAGCTATTACATAAATCAAACCATCATTTTATCATCATTTTAGTATTGCTTTGGTTTAATTTTCTCTACTCACAAGAAACAGATTTCCTTGAAATTTTCACAGAATCTTTGGCTAACTTCAAACTAATATAATTAAAAATTTCAAAGAGATCTGTCTATTGTGAGCAGAGAAAATTGAATGAAACCAAAGCCATTACATAAATCAAACAATCATTTTATCATCATTTTAGTATTGCTTTGGTTTAATTTTCTCTACTCACAAAAAACAGATTTCCTTGAAATTTTCACAGAATCTTTGGCTAACTTCAAACTAATATAATTAAAAATTTCAAAGAGATCTGTCTATTGTGAGCAGAGAAAATTTAATGAAACCAAAGCTATTACATAAATCAAACCATCATTTTATCATATATTTAGTATGGTTGTTTCATTTTCTCAACTCAGAACAGACAGATTTCCTTGAAATTTTCACAGAATCTTTGGCTAACTTCAAACTAATATAATTAAAATTTTTAAAGAGATCTGTCTGTTGTAAGGAGAGAAAATTGAATAAAACCAAAGCCATTACATAAATCAAACCATCATTTTAGTATTGCTTTGACTTCATTTTCTCTACTCACAAGAGACAGATTTCCTTGAAATTTTCACAGAATCTTTGGCTAACTTCAAACTAATATAATTAAAAATTTCAAAGAGATCTGTCTATTGTGAGCAGAGAAAATTGAATGAAACCAAAGCTATTACATGAACCAAACCATCATTTTATCATATATTTAGTATGGTGGTTTCATTTTCTCTACTCACAACAGACAGATTTCCTTAAAATTTTCACAGAATTTTTGGCTAACTTCAAACTAATAAAATTAAAAATTTCAAAGAGATCTGTCTATTGTGAGCAGAGAAAATTGAATGAAACCATCTCTTAGACTAAAAGTGTATTTAAAAAACCTCAATAAAAAAATTTTTATCTTGACATATCCATGCATATCTCTGAAACTAAAATTTTATTTGAAAAAAAAAATTCAAATCCAGTTTAAGCATCTAAAACTTAAATTAAAAAAACCTTAATAAAAAATTTTTATCTTGACATATTGTTGCATATCTCTTAGACTAAAAGTGTATTTAAAAAACCTCAATAAAAAAAATTTTATCTTGACATATCCATGCATATCTCTGAAACTAAAATTTTATTTGAAAAAAAAAATTCAAATCCAGTTTAAGCATTTAAAACTAAATTCGATTGTATTTAAAAAACTTTAATAAAAAATTTTTATCTTGACATATTCATGCATATCTCTTAGACTAATAAAACCAAAGCCATTACATAAATCAAACCATCATTTTAGTATTGCTTTGGTTTAATTTTCTCTACTCACAACAAACAGATTCCCTTGAAATTTTCACAGAATTTTTGGCTTACTTCAAACTAATATAATTAAAATTTTTAAAGAGATCTGTTTGTTGTGAGAAGAGAAAATTGAATAAAACCAAAGCCATTACATAAATCAAACCATCATTTTATCATCATTTTAGTATTGCTTTGGTTTAATTTTCTCTACTCACAAGAGACAGATTTCCTTGAAATTTTCACAGAATCTTTGGCTAACTTCAAACTAATATAATTAAAAATTTCAAAGAGATCTGTCTATTGTAAGCAGAGAAAATTGAATGAAACCAAAGCTATTACATAAATCAAACCATCATTTTATCATATATTTAGTATGGTGGTTTCATTTTCTCTACTCACAACAGACAGATTTCCTTAAAATTTTCACAGAATCTTTGGCTAACTTCAAACTAATATAATCAAAAATTTCAAAGAGATCTGTCTATTGTGAGCAGAGAAAATTGAATGAAACCAAAGCCATTACATAAATCAAACAATCATTTTATCATCATTTTAGTATTGCTTTGGTTTAATTTTCTCTACTCACAAAAGACAGATTTCCTTGAAATTTTCACAGAATCTTTGGCTAACTTCAAACTAATATAATTAAAAATTTCAAAGAGATCTGTCTATTGTAAGCAGAGAAAATTTAATGAAACCAAAGCCATTACATAAATCAAACCATCATTTTATCATATATTTAGTATGGTTGTTTCATTTTCTCTACTCACAACAGACAGATTTCCTTGAAATTTTCACAGAATCTTTGGCTAACTTCAAACTAATATAATTAAAATTTTTAAAGAGATCTGTCTGTTGTGAGGAGAGAAAATTGATTAAAACCAAAGCCATTACATAAATCAAACCATCATTTTATCATCATTTTAGTATTGCTTTGGTTTCATTTTCTCTACTCACAAGAGACAGATTTCCTTGAAATTTTCACAGAATCTTTGTCTAACTTCAAACTAATATAATTAAAAATTTCAAAGAGATCTGTTTATTGTGAGCAGAGAAAATTGAATGAAACCAAAGCTATTACATGAACCAAACCATCATTTTATCATATATTTAGTATGGTGGTTTCATTTTCTCTACTCACAACAGACAGATTTCCTTGAAATTTTCACAGAATCTTTGGCTAACTTCAAACTAATAAAATTAAAAATTTCAAAGAGATCTGTCTATTGTGAGCAGAGAAAATTGAATGAAACCATCTCTTAGACTAAAAGTGTATTTAAAAAACCTCAATAAAAAAATTTTTATCTTGACATATCCCTGCATATCTCTAAACTAAAATTTTATTTGAAAAAAAAATTCAAATCCAGTTTAAGCATCTAAAACTAAATTCGATTGTATTTAAAAAACCTTAATAAAAAATTTTTATCTTGACATATTGTTGCATATCTCTTAGACTAAAAGTGTATTTAAAAAACCTCAATAAAAAAAATTTTATCTTCACATATCCATGCATATCTCTGAAACTAAAATTTTATTTGAAAAAAAAATTCAAATCCAGTTTAAGCATCTAAAACTAAATTCGATTGTATTTAAAAAACTCTAATAAAAAATTTTTATCTTGACATATTCATGCATATCTCTTAGACTAATAAAACCAAAGCCATTACATAAATCAAACCATCATTTTAGTATTGCTTTGGTTTAATTTTCTCTACTCACAACAAACAGATTCCCTTGAAATTATCACAGAATTTTTGGCTTACTTCAAACTAATATAATTAAAATTTTTAAAGAGATCTGTTTGTTGTGAGAAGAGAAAATTAAATAAAACCAAAGCCATTACATAAATCAAACCATCATTTTATCATCATTTTAGTATTGCTTTGGTTTAATTTTCTCTACTCACAAGCGACAGATTTCCTTGAAATTTTCACAGAATCTTTGGCTAACTTCAAACTAATATAATTAAAAATTTCAAAGAGATCTGTCTATTGTGAGCAGAGAAAATTGAATGAAACCAAAGCTATTACATAAATCAAACCATCATTTTATCATATATTTAGTATGGTGGTTTCATTTTCTCTACTCACAACAGACAGATTTCCTTAAAATTTTCACATAATCTTTGGCTAACTTCAAACTAATATAATTAAAAATTTTAAAGAGATCTGTTTGTTGTGAGGAGAGAAAATTGAATAAAATAAAAGCCATTACATAAATCAAACCATCATTTTATCATCATTTTAGTATTGCTTTGGTTTAATTTTCTCTACTCACAAGAGACAGATTTCCTTGAAATTTTCACAGAATCTTTGGCTAACTGCAAACTAATATAATTAAAAATTTCAAAGAGATCTGTCTATTGTGAGCAGAGAAAATTGAATGAAACCAAAGCCATTACATAAATCAAACAATCATTTTATCATCACTTTAGTATTGCTTTGGTTTAATTTTCTCTACTCACAAAAGACAGATTTCCTTGAAATTTTCACAGAATCTTTGGCTAACTTTAAACTAATATAATTAAAATTTTTAAAGAGATCTGTCTGTTGTGAGGAGAGAAAATTGAATAAAACCAAAGCCATTACATAAATCAAACCATCATTTTATCATCATTTTAGTATTGCTTTGGTTTTATTTTCTCTACTCACAAGAGACAGATTTCCTTGAAATTTTCACAGAATCTTTGGTTAACTTCAAACTAATATAATTAAAAATTTCAAAGAGATCTGTTTATTGTGAGCAGAGAAAATTGAATGAAACCAAAGCTATTACATGAACCAAACCATCATTTTATCATATATTTAGTATGGTGGTTTCATTTTCTCTACTCACAACAGACAGATTTCCTTGAAATTTTCACAGAATCTTTGGCTAACTTCAAACTAATAAAATTAAAAATTTCAAAGAGATCTGTCTATTGTGAGCAGAGAAAATTGAATGAAACCATCTCTTAGACTAAAAGTGTATTTAAAAAACCTCAATAAAAAAAATTTTATCTTGACATATCCATGCATATCTCTGAAACTAAAATTTTATTTGAAAAAAAAATTCAAATCCAGTTTAAGCATCTAAAACTAAAATCGATTGTATTTAAAAAACCTTAATAAAAAATTTTTATCTTGACATATTGTTGCATATCTCTTAGACTAAAAGCGTATTTAAAAAACCTCAATAAAAAAAATTTTATCTTCACATATCCATGCATATCTCTGAAACTAAAATTTTATTTGAAAAAAAAAATTCAAATCCAGTTTAAACATTTAAAACTAAATTCGATTGTATTTAAAAAACTTTAATAAAAAATTTTTATCTTGAAATATTCATGCATATCTCTTAGACTAATAAAACCAAAGCCATTACATAAATCAAACCATCATTTTAGTATTGCTTTGGTTTAATTTTCTCTACTCACAACAAACAGATTCCCTTGAAATTATCACAGAATCTTTGGCTAACTTCAAACTAATATAATTAAAAATTTCAAAGAGATCTGTCTATTGTGAGCAGAGAAAATTGAATGAAACCAAAGCTATTACATAAATCAAACCATCATTTTATCATATATTTAGTATGGTTGTTTCATTTTCTCTACTCACAACAGACAGATTTCCTTAAAATTTTCACATAATCTTTGGCTAACTTCAAACTAATATAATTAAAAATTTTAAAGAGATCTGTCTGTTGTGAGGAGAGAAAATTGAATAAAACCAAAGCCATTACATAAATCAAACCATCATTTTATCATCATTTTAGTATTGCTTTGGTTTAATTTTCTCTACTCACAAGAGACAGATTTCCTTGAAATTTTCACAGAATCTTTGGCTAACTTCAAACTAATATAATTAAAAATTTCAAAGAGATCTGTCTGGTGTGAGCAGAGAAAATTTAATGAAACCAAAGCTATTACATAAATCAAACCATCATTTTATCATATATTTAGTATGGTTGTTTCATTTTCTCTACTCAGAACAGACAGATTTCCTTGAAATTTTCACAGAATCTTTGGCTAACTTCAAACTAATATAATTAAAATTTTTAAAGAGATCTGTCTGTTGTAAGGAGAGAAAATTGAATAAAACCAAAGCCATTACATAAATCAAACCATCATTTTAGTATTGCTTTGGTTTCATTTTCTCTACTCACAAGAGACAGATTTCCTTGAAATTTTCACAGAATCTTTGGCTAACTTCAAACTAATATAATTAAAAATTTCAAAGAAATCTGTTTATTGTGAGCAGAGAAAATTGAATGAAACCAAAGCTATTACATGAACCAAACCATCATTTTATCATATATTTAGTATGGTGGTTTCATTTTCTCTACTCACAACAGACAGATTTCCTTAAAATTTTCACAGAATTTTTGGCTAACTTCAAACTAATAAAATTAAAAATTTCAAAGAGATCTGTCTATTGTGAGCAGAGAAAATTGAATGAAACCATCTCTTAGACTAAAAGTGTATTTAAAAAACCTCAATAAAAAAATTTTTATCTTGACATATCCATGCATATCTCTGAAACTAAAATTTTATTTGAAAAAAAAAATTCAAATCCATTTTAACCATTTAAAACTAAATTCGATTGTATTTAAAAAACCTTAATAAAAAGTTTTTATCTTGACATATTCATGCATTTCTCTTAGACTAAAAGTGTATTTAAAAAACCTCAATAAAAAATTTTTTATCTTGTAATATCCATGCATATCTCTGAGACTAAAATTTTATTTGAAAAAACAAATTCAAATCCATTTTAACCATTTAAAACTAAATTCGATTGTGTTTGAAAAACCATAATAAAAAATTTTTATCATTACATATTCATGCATTTCTCTTAGACTAAAAGTGTATTTAAAAAACCTCAATAAAAAAATTTTTATCTTGACATATCCATGCATATCTCTAAAACTAAGAGTCTATTTGAAAAAAAAAACTCAAATCCATTTTAAGCATTTAAAACTTAATTTGATTGTATTTAAAAAGCCATAATAAAAAATTTTTATCTTGACATATTCATGCATATCTCTTAGACTAAAAGCGTATTTAAAAAACCTCAATTAAAAAAATTTTTATCTTGACATATCCATGCATATCTCTGACACTAAGAGTTTATTTGAAAAAAAAATTCAAATACAGTTTAAGCATTTAAAACTAAATTCGATTGTATTTAAAAAACCTTAATAAAAAATTTTTATCTTGACATATTCATGCATTTCTCTTAGACTAAAAGTGTATTTAAAAAACCTCAATAAAAAAATTTTTATCTTGACATATCCATGCATATCTCTGAAACTTAAATTTTATTTGAAAAAAAAAATTCAAATTCATTTTAAGCATTTAAAACTAAATTTGATTGTATTTAAAAAACCTTAATAAAAATTTTTATCTTGACATATTCATGCATTTCTCTTAGACTAAAAGTGTATTTAAAAAACCTCAATAAAAAAATTTTTTATATTGACATATCCATGCATATCTCTGAAACTAAAATTTTATTTGAAAAAAAAAATTCAAATCCATTTTAAGCATTTAAAACTAAATTTGATTGTATTTAAAAAACCTTAATAAAAAATTTTTATCTTGACATATTCATGCATTTCTCTTAGACTAAAAGTGTATTTAAAAAACCTCAATAAAAAAATTTTTATCTTGACATATCCATGCATATCTCTGACAGTAAAAGTTTATTTGAAAAAAAAAATTCAGATCCAGTTTAAGCATTTAAAACTAAATTCGATTGTTATTAAAAAACCTTAATAAAAAATTTTTATCTTGACATATTCATGCATTTCTCTTAGACAAAAAGTGTATTTAAAAAACCTCAATAAAAAAATTTTTATCTTGTAATATCCATGCATATCTCTGAAACTGAAATTTTATTTGAAAAAACAAATTCAAATCCATTTTAAGCATTTAAAACTTAATTCGATTGTGTTTGAAAAACCATAATAAAAATTTTTATCTTGACATATTCATGCATTTCTCTTAGACTAAAAGTGTATTTAAAAAACCTCAATAAAAAAAAATTTATCTTGACATATCCATGCATATCTCTGAAACTAAAATTTTATTTGAAAAAAAAAATTCAAATCCATTTTAAGCATTTAAAACTAAATTTGATTGTATTTAAAAAACCTTAATAAAAAATTTTTATCTTGACATATTCATGCATTTCTCTTAGACTAAAAGTGTATTTAAAAAACATCAATAAAAAAAATTTTATCTTGACATATCCATGCATATCTCTGAAACTAAAATTTTATTTGAAAAAAAAAATTCAAATCCATTTTAAGCATTTAAAACTAAATTTGATTGTATTTAAAAAACCTTAATAAAAAATTTTTATCTTGACATATTCATGCATTTCTCTTAGACTAAAAGTGTATTTAAAAAACCTCAATAAAAAAATTTTTATCTTGACATATCCATGCATATCTCTGAAACTAAGAGTCTATTTGAAAAAAAAAACTCAAATCCAGTTTAAGCATTTAAAACTAAATTCGATTGTATTTGAAAAACCTTAATAAAAAATTTTTATCTTGACATATTCATGCATTTCTCTTAGACTAAAAGTGTATTTAAAAAACCTCAATAAAAAAATTTTTATCTTGACATATCCATGCATATCTCTGACAGTAAGAGTTTATTTGAAAAAAAAATTCAGATCCATTTTAAGCATTTAAAACTAAATTTGATTGTATTTGAAAAACCATAATAAAAAAATTTTATCTTGACATATTCATGCATTTCTCTTAGACTAAAAGTATATTTAAAAAACCTCAATAAAAAAATTTTTATCTTGACATATCCATGCATATCTCTGACAGTAAGAGTTTATTTGAAAAAACAAATTCAAATCCATTTTAAGCATTTAAAACTTAATTCGATTGTGTTTGAAAAACCATAATAAAAAATTTTTTTCTTGACATATTCATGCATTTCTCTTAGACTAAAAGTGTATTTAAAAAACCTCAATAAAAAAATTTTTATCTTGACATATCCATGCATATCTCTGAAACTTAAATTTTATTTGAAAAAAAAAATTCAAATCCATTTTAAGCATTTAAAACTAAATTTGATTGTATTTAAAAAACCTTAATAAAAAATTTTTATCTTGACATATTCATGCATTTCTCTTAGACTAAAAGTGTATTTAAAAAACCTCAATAAAAAAAATTTTATCTTGACATATCCATGTTAATCTCTGAAACTAAAATTTTATTTGAAAAAAAAAATTCAAATCCATTTTAAGCATTTAAAACTAAATTTGATTGTATTTAAAAAACCTTAATAAAAAATTTTTATCTTGACATATTGTTGCATATCTCTTAGACTAAAAGTGTATTTAAAAAACCTCAATAAAAAAATTTTTATCTTGACATATCCATGCATATCTCTGAAACTAAAATCTTATTTGAAAAAAAAAATTCAAATCCAGTTTAAGCATTTAAAACTAAATTCGATTGTAGTTAAAAAACTTTAATAAAAAATTTTTATCTTGACATATTCATGCATATCTCTTAGACTAATAAAACCAAAGCCATTACATAAATCAAACCATCATTTTAGTATTGCTTTGGTTTAATTTTCTCTACTCACAAGAGACAGATTTCCTTGAAATTTTCACAGAATCTTTGGCTAACTTCAAACTAATATAATTAAAAATTTCAAAGAGATCTGTCTATTGTGAGCAGAGAAAATTGAATGAAACCAAAGCCATTACATAAATCAAACAATCATTTTATCATCATTTTAGTATTGCTTTGGTTTAATTTTCTCTACTCACAAAAGACAGATTTCCTTGAAATTTTCACAGAATCTTTGGCTAACTTCAAACTAATATAATTAAAAATTTCAAAGAGATCTGTCAATTGTGAGCAGAGAAAATTTAATAAAACCAAAGCTATTACATAAATCAAACCATCATTTTATCATATATTTAGTATGGTTGTTTCATTTTCTCTACTCACAACAGACAGATTTCCTTAAAATTTTCACAGAATCTTTGGCTAACTTTAAACTAATATAATTAAAATTTTTAAAGAGATCTGTCTGTTGTGAAGAGAGAAAATTGAATAAAACCAAAGCCATTACATAAATCAAACCATCATTTTATCATCATTTTAGTATTGCTTTGGTTTAATTTTCTCTACTCACAAGAGACAGATTTCCTTGAAATTTTCACAGAATCTTTGGCTAACTTCAAACTAATATAATTAAAAATTTCAAAGAGATTTGTCTATTGTGAGCAGAGAAAATTTAATGAAACCAAAGCTATTACATAAATCAAACCATCATTTTATCATATATTTAGTATGGTGGTTTCATTTTCTCTACTCACAACAGACAGATTTCCTTAAAAATTTTCACATAATCTTTGGCTAACTTCAAACTAATATAATTAAAAATTTTAAAGAGATCTGTCTGTTGTGAGGAGAGAAAATTGAATAAAACCAAAGCCATTTCATAAATCAAACCATCATTTTATCATCATTTTAGTATTGCTTTGGTTTAATTTTCTCTACTCACAAGAGACAGATTTCCTTGAAATTTTCACAGAATCTTTGGCTAACTTCAAACTAATATAATTAAAAATTTCAAAGAGATCTGTCTATTGTGAGCAGAGAAAATTGAATGAAACCAAAGCTATTACATGAACCAAACCATCATTTTATCATATATTTAGTATGGTGGTTTCATTTTGTCTACTCACAACAGACAGATTTTCTTGAAATTTTCACAGAATCTTTGGCTAACTTCAAACTAATATAATTAAAATTTTTAAAGAGATCTGTCTGTTGTGAGGAGAGAAAATTGAATAAAACCAAAGCCATTACATAAATCAAACCATCATTTTATCATCATTTTAGTATTGCTTTGGTTTAATTTTCTCTACTCACAAGAGACAGATTTCCTTGAAATTTTCACAGAATCTTTGGCTAACTTCAAACTAATATAATTAAAAATTTCAAAGAGATTTGTCTATTGTGAGCAGAGAAAATTTAATGAAACCAAAGCTATTACATAAATCAAACCATCATTTTA
Organism: Pedicia rivosa; assembly: GCA_963082725.1. NCBI lineage: Eukaryota > Metazoa > Arthropoda > Insecta > Diptera > Pediciidae > Pedicia > Pedicia rivosa. The sequence goes on along the minus strand of OY720154.1, from coordinate 45,321,551 downwards.
TCATATATTTAGTATGGTGGTTTCATTTTCTCTACTCACAACAGACAGATTTCCTTAAAAATTTTCACATAATCTTTGGCTAACTTCAAACTAATATAATTAAAAATTTCAAAGAGATCTGTCTATTGTGAGCAGAGAAAATTGAATGAAACCAAAGCTATTACATGAACCAAACCATCATTTTATCATATATTTAGTATGGTGGTTTCATTTTGTCTACTCACAACAGACAGATTTTCTTGAAATTTTCACAGAATCTTTGGCTAACTTCAAACTAATATAATTAAAATTTTTAAAGAGATCTGTCTATTGTGAGCAGAGAAAATTGAATGAAACCAAAGCTATTACATAAATCAAACCATCATTTTATCATATATTTAGTATGGTGGTTTCATTTTCTCTACTCACAACAGACAGATTTCCTTGAAATTTTCACAGAATCTTTGGCTAACTTCAAACTAATAAAATTAAAAATTTCAAAGAGATCTGTCTATTGTGAGCAGAGAAAATTGAATGAAACCATCTCTTAGACTAAAAGTGTATTTAAAAAACCTCAATTAAAAAATTTTTATCTTGACATATCCATGCATATCTCTGAAACTAAAATTTTATTTGAAAAAAAAATTCAAATCCAGTTTAAGCATCTAAAACTAAATTCGATTGTATTTAAAAAACCTTAATAAAAAATTTTTATCTTGACATATTGTTGCATATCTCTTAGACTAAAAGTGTATTTAAAAAACCTCAATAAAAGAAATTTTATCTTCACATATCCATGCATATCTCTGAAACTAAAATTTTATTTGAAAAAAAAAATTCAAATCCAGTTTAAGCATTTAAAACTAAATTCGATTGTATTTAAAAAACTTTAATAAAAAAATTTTATCTTGACATTGTAACGTGCCCCTCTTTCCGCTTCTTCTTCTTCTTCAATAAAAATTGGTAGAGAAAAAAAATCAAAAAAAACAAAAAAAATGAAATATTTCTTTTTTCTATTTATTTATTATTAATACCTAACCTACCTTAATTCTATCTTAAAACAATCTACTATTACTTAAATTTATTTTTTCCTTCCTCTAACACGCGTGTCCAACATGTGTTATTGGGGCCGTTCGAGATTTTAATATTTTTATGCCTGGCGGCTCTTGTCGCGAGTTCCAAAATATGAGGAAGAAAAAACCATAAATACTATAACCTAATACATAATTTACTTATTCTAGCTTAAAATATATTTTACTTAACCTATCTTAACCTAGCTAACTAGCCTAACGCCCAAAGTCTATTTCTTTATAATTTAGTTCTAAAATCTTTACCCTTCACTGTAATTATTATTATTTTTCACCTTACTGCGATTTATGGCTGCCTTTACTTCTTGCCGCACGTGGCCGTGCTTCCAAGAAAAATGTCTATCCTTTTGTGGTCCGGTTTTCCTTGCCTACCGAGTTGTCCAACAAAAATCTCTAAGAAAAAGCTCTTTTCTTTTGTGGTGCGGTTTTCCTTGCCTACCGAGTTGACCAACAAAAATCTCTATTCTCTTGTATCACGGTTTTCCTTGATAACCGAGTTGGAAAAAAAATACAAAGCAAATATCGGTTTTCCTTGATAACCGAGTTGGAAAAAAATACAAAGCAAATATCGGTTTTCCTTGTTAACCGACTGCTCTTGATTTTATTTCTTTCTTTTCTCACTTTTCACTTTTTATATCACTTTTCTTTTCTTTTTTTTTTTTTTTTTATTTATCTTTAAGATTTTTCTCACTATCTTTGTTTACCACTCAAGGCACAAACTTCGTCTCCCAAAAAAAACCCAAATCCAGTCTACCTCACACTCTTTTCACCGGAAATCAAGTTCCGTCTTTTTCCTTAAATTAATCACTTTAAATTTTATTATTATTGGGCGCAATTAACTAATTATTCAAACATTTTAAACCTACCCCTCAATCTAGTCTTCAACAAAAAAATAAAGTTACATCCTAAAATAAATCCTATCCTACACCTACTACTTATGCAATCTATTATTCTTATCAATTAATTTTATATTTTAATTTCAAACCAATTCTTATCTTAGCCTTAAATAATCCGAGAATAGTGTCATTAAAAAAATGTTTCACCACCTCCCTTCATTACAAAAAAAAAATTAATTAAATTGAATGGCATTATCATTCAAATTTAGTTACATTTTTTTTTCTGCCTTACGCAATTACCATCCGATTAATAACCAAAATGAACTCTAAAATTTAAGCAAAACCCGAAATATACTAATAAAGTTATAAAACATAAGTGGTCTGATATCTAAGGAACAAAAATTTTGGAAGCAAAACATAAGTCTTACACCGAAAAAATAATCAGTTACTTCCTACTACATCACTAAACCCGACCATTACAAAATGCAATCGGAAACTTTACTCTATTTCGATAAATAAAACTACGGTAAGCGAGATATTCACTCAACACCGAAAACCAAATCGGTAGTCTTACCTCATCACGATATTTAAAACTATATTGTAGACGAGAATTTCTCTCCACACCGAAAACAAAATCGGTAATCTACTTAAAAATAATAAACACCAGACCAAATGTATTTTGCAACTTTACGCGGAAACTATGTACGAAATTTAAATGAATGAGATAAAGGAAAAAATCTACTGTATTATATATAAAAAAAAAATTACTAGTAACAACCAATAATCCTTTTTTTTTTCCCCGCTTTCAACATCCTTATGAGAGAGACCATACTTAACTTGTATTTTATTTCATTTATTACTTGTAAACCAACTACTTAGCTTATTTAACTTACCATAACCAAGACTAATACTATCCCTAAACTACCCCTTAAATAACATATCGTATCCAAATAACTATAATAGTATTTTCAACCTAATACTACTTCCAAAATAAATTCACTTTCTTGTTAACGTCGTTCGGTATTCAGTACCTTACTTTATTCATTTCAAAAAAAAATATTCTTAACATTATTATCTTACTAAATTAGCCTAAAAATTCACTCGCTACTAGTAACCTACTAATAACCTAAAATTACGTACTTCAAAAATTTAGTTACTAAACTATTTACTACACTATCAAAAAAAAAAATTCAAATCTCCTAACCATAATTCTGAACATTTTCTTTTTCTTCCAATTACTTGACAATCCTTTTTGCTGAAAAATTTCCTAACGACTTGCCAAACATATCTACTAGATCATACGTATTCTTACCAGTACATTTTGCAATTTTGCATTCTATATATTTGGGTGCTAGCTTCGCACAAAAATTATTAGCAGCATTTGACAAAACAAAATTTTGTTTCCAAACAATATAGAACACATGTAGTAGACGAAAGATACTTAGTGCCTACAAATCTACCCAAAATATTTGATATATATGGCAAAGGATATGCGTCCATTTTAGTACAATCATCTAACTTCCGCAAATCAAGACATAACCTAATTGTTCCGTTTGGTTTCTTGACCACCACCATTGGACTTGACAAAGGACTCATGGATTTTTCAATAACCTTAAGCGAAATCATCCGATCTAATTCTTCATCAATTTGTTTCTGAACGTAGGGAGAGACCGAATCATAACGTTGTTTTACTGGACTAACATTTCCAGTATCGATAAAATGCTCCATCAAATGGGTTCTAGTTAATTCATTCTCTACCGTCACCTGAAAACTTTTAATGATCTCCTCTAATTTACTTTGTCTCACAAGGGATAAATTTACTTCTTCCGTACTACAGATTTCTGCCTCGGATTTGATTGATGGTTCTATATCAAATGTTTGCCAGAAATCGATTCCCAAAATCAATAATCTATCCATTGTTGGTACAACCAGAGTACAAAGTATTTCAGTTCGATCTCTAAAAGAAAACGGTACATATACGTAACCTATACTTTCGTGTGTTTTGCCGTCCGCAGTCTTAATCCCACAATTACTCTCTAAATAAAATTCATCCATATTGCGTATTAAAATCTCAAGTTTCGCCCTTTCAGACAACGGATATTCTAGAGCTCCAAATAGCATTTCCATATTCGCGCGGAAAAGACCGAAATCTTCGTTTGCTGCTTGCATACGATCTTCTATTTGACGCTTTAGCAAAAATTCATACTCTGAAGGCAAAAATTGTTTACGCAATCCTAGTTTCAATGAGTTCCACGTAGGAAACCTTCTATAAAATGCTCTATACCAGGTCTTGGCTGGTCCTTCCAAAAGATCACAGAATTCCGCAAGAATCTCTGCATCTCTCAAACCTTGACCATTTGCTTTTAGTTCTAATTGAGAGATAAAGTCATTATAACTAAGACCCGAAGAATCTCCTCGGAATTTTATCCCCCAACTACTCATTGGAATTAATTTACGCCTAAAATTTACCGCTCGATCGTTAGATTCGCCATACGTTCTTACCCTGGGATTCGACGTTCGTAAATCTGCTTCCGGAATATGTTCTGATCTGACAAAAGTCGATGATGGATCAGGACTTTGAGGATTACTCTGCGGAAAGTATCGCGACGATGTTCTTTCATTAAACGTGACCGATGCAGCAGGGTGCAATGGTCGCCTAGATCCAATCGGAGACAATATCCCCCTATCCGTACCATCCCTTAAAATACCATCTCTTGTTAGATCATTTATGAATGTACAATCTGGTGTTTCCATATCACTTAACTGATTTAATCTAGCCATAGGATTGTTCCAAGGCTGATCCGAAATAAACGTTTCCCCTCTCCCTGAATCATAATTTTGCGAAAACCCATTATGGTTTGTTGTCGCAAAATCCATTCTTCCAAAAATGTCCAAATTATTTAAATTCATTATATTGTTATACTATTTATAATATTAAATCTTAAATTTATACTAACCTAGGCTAATCTAATACTAGTTCCTATCGTAATATAAATATAATAACCTTATCTACAAAAACAAAATCAAAACCTTACCGAATAATCCCAATAACTAACCTATCCCAATAATGGTAATTATTCAATCAAAAACCTATATATATCTAATCAGAAAAAAAAATTCCTAAATTAATTTAAAAAAAAAATCTCATTGTTCGTTTAAATTCAGCTGCTTATTGTATCCTAACTAACACAATATAATCATCTCCCATAAGAAAATTTTTCCAAAAACCAACTTGTAAACAACAACATACCGTTGCATTGTTTCCAAGTCAAATTTTTATTCTTTATCAATAAAAAAAAAAATTATTAAAATACAATAAAAAAAAATTCCGTTATCTCTCAAAACAACTTATGTATATTAATCAAAAAAAAAATAATAAAAAAAAATCCAAAATTCAAACAAAAAAAAAAATTCTTTATTAATATATTTCTTTGTGCAATCAAAACCAAAACTTTAACTTTAAATCAAAAATCGCGAAAATCGGGCCCCACGTTGGGCGCCACTTCTGTAACGTGCCCCTCTTTCCGCTTCTTCTTCTTCTTCAATAAAAATTGGTAGAGAAAAAAAATCAAAAAAAACAAAAAAAATGAAATATTTCTTTTTTCTATTTATTTATTATTAATACCTAACCTACCTTAATTCTATCTTAAAACAATCTACTATTACTTAAATTTATTTTTTCCTTCCTCTAACACGCGTGTCCAACATGTGTTATTGGGGCCGTTCGAGATTTTAATATTTTTATGCCTGGCGGCTCTTGTCGCGAGTTCCAAAATATGAGGAAGAAAAAACCATAAATACTATAACCTAATACATAATTTACTTATTCTAGCTTAAAATATATTTTACTTAACCTATCTTAACCTAGCTAACTAGCCTAACGCCCAAAGTCTATTTCTTTATAATTTAGTTCTAAAATCTTTACCCTTCACTGTAATTATTATTATTTTTCACCTTACTGCGATTTATGGCTGCCTTTACTTCTTGCCGCACGTGGCCGTGCTTCCAAGAAAAATGTCTATCCTTTTGTGGTCCGGTTTTCCTTGCCTACCGAGTTGTCCAACAAAAATCTCTAAGAAAAAGCTCTTTTCTTTTGTGGTGCGGTTTTCCTTGCCTACCGAGTTGACCAACAAAAATCTCTATTCTCTTGTATCACGGTTTTCCTTGATAACCGAGTTGGAAAAAAAATACAAAGCAAATATCGGTTTTCCTTGATAACCGAGTTGGAAAAAAATACAAAGCAAATATCGGTTTTCCTTGTTAACCGACTGCTCTTGATTTTATTTCTTTCTTTTCTCACTTTTCACTTTTTATATCACTTTTCTTTTCTTTTTTTTTTTTTTTTTATTTATCTTTAAGATTTTTCTCACTATCTTTGTTTACCACTCAAGGCACAAACTTCGTCTCCCAAAAAAAACCCAAATCCAGTCTACCTCACACTCTTTTCACCGGAAATCAAGTTCCGTCTTTTTCCTTAAATTAATCACTTTAAATTTTATTATTATTGGGCGCAATTAACTAATTATTCAAACATTTTAAACCTACCCCTCAATCTAGTCTTCAACAAAAAAATAAAGTTACATCCTAAAATAAATCCTATCCTACACCTACTACTTATGCAATCTATTATTCTTATCAATTAATTTTATATTTTAATTTCAAACCAATTCTTATCTTAGCCTTAAATAATCCGAGAATAGTGTCATTAAAAAAATGTTTCAACATATTCATGCATATCTCTTAGACTAATAAAACCAAAGTCATTACATAAATCAAACCATCATTTTAGTATTGCTTTGGTTTAATTTTCTCTACTCACAAGAGACAGATTTCCTTGAAATTTTCACAGAATTTTTAACTAACTGCAAACTAATATAATTAAAAATTTTAAAGAGATCTGTCTGTTGTGAGGAGAGAAAATTGATTAAAACCAAAGCCATTACATAAATCAAACCATCATTTTATCATCATTTTAGTATTGCTTTGGTTTAATTTTCTCTACTCACAAACGACAGATTTCCTTGAAATTTTCACAGAATCTTTGGCTAACTTCAAACTAATATAATTAAAAATTTCAAAGAGATCTGTCTATTGTGAGCAGAGAAAATTTAATGAAACCAAAGCTATTACATAAATCAAACCATCATTTTATCATATATTTAGTATCGTTGTTTCATTTTCTCTACTCACAACAGACAGATTTCCTTGAAATTTTCACAGAATCTTTGGCTAACTTCAAACTAATATAATTAAAATTTTTAAAGAGATCTGTCTGTTGTGAGGAGAGAAAATTGAATAAAACCAAAGCCATTACCTAAATCAAACCATCATTTTATCATCATTTTAGTATTGCTTTGGTTTCATTTTCTCTACTCACAAGAGACAGATTTCCTTGAAATTTTCACAGAATCTTTGGCTAACTTCAAACTAATATAATTAAAACGTTCAAAGAGAAAATTGAATGAAACCAAAGCTATTACATGAACCAAACCATCATTTTATCATATATTTAGTATGGTGGTTTCATTTTCTCTACTCACAACAGACAGATTTCCTTAAAATTTTCACAGAATCTTTGGCTAACTTCAAACTAATATAATTAAAAATTTCAAAGAGATCTGTCTATTGTGAGCAGAGAAAATTTAATGAAACCAAAGCCATTACATAAATCAAACCATCATTTTAGTATTGCTTTGGTTTAATTTTCTCTACTCACAACAAACAGATTCCCTTGAAATTTTCACAGAATTTTTGGCTTACTTCAAACTAATATAATTAAAATTTTTAAAGAGATCTGTTTGTTGTGAGAAGAGAAAATTAAACCAAAGCAGTACTAAAATGATGGTTTGATTTATGTAATGGCTTTGGTTTTATTAGTCTAAGAGATATGCATGAATATGTCAAGATAAAAATTTTTTATTAAAGTTTTTTAAATACAATCGAATTTAGTTTTAAATGCTTAAACTGGATTTGAATTTTTTTTTTCAAATAAAATTTTAGTTTCAGAGATATGAATGGATATGTCAAGATAAAAATTTTTTTATTGAGGTTTTTTAAATACACTTTTAGTCTAAGAGATGGTTTCATTCAATTTTCTCTACTCACAAGAGACAGATTTCCTTGAAATTTTCACAGAATCTTTGGCTAACTTCAAACTAATATAATTAAAAATTTCAAAGAGAAAATTGAATGAAACCAAAGCCATTACATAAATCAAACCATCATTTTAGTATTGCTTTGGTTTAATTTTCTCTACTCACAACAAACAGATTCCCTTGAAATTTTCACAGAATTTTTGGCTTACTTCAAACTAATATAATTAAAATTTTTAAAGAGATCTGTTTGTTGTGAGAAGAGAAAATTGAATAAAACCAAAGCCATTACATAAATCAAACCATCATTTTATCATCATTTTAGTATTGCTTTGGTTTAATTTTCTCTACTCACAAGAGACAGATTTCCTTGAAATTTTCACAGAATCTTTGGCAAACTTCAAACTAATATAATTAAAAATTTCAAAGAGATCTGTCTATTGTGAGCAGAGAAAATTGAATGAAACCAAAGCCATTACATAAATCAAACAATCATTTTATCATCATTTTAGTATTGCTTTGGTTTAATTTTCTCTACTCACAAAAGACAGATTTCCTTGAAATTTTCACAGAATCTTTGGCTAACTTCAAACTAATATAATTAAAAATTTCAAAGAGATCTGTCTGTTGTGAGCAGAGAAAATTGAATGAAACCAAAGCTATTACATAAATCAAACCATCATTTTATCATATATTTAGTATGGTGGTTTCATTTTCTCTACTCACAACAGACAGATTTCCTTAAAATTTTCACAGAATCTTTGGCTAACTTCAAACTAATAAAATTAAAAATTTCAAAGAGATCTGTCTATTGTGAGCAGAGAAAATTGAATGAAACCATCTCTTAGACTAAAAGTGTATTTAAAAAACCTCAATAAAAAAATTTTTATCTTGACATATCCATTCATATCTCTGAAACTAAAATTTTATTTGAAAAAAAAAATTCAAATCCAGTTTAAGCATTTAAAACTAAATTCGATTGTATTTAAAAAACTTTAATAAAAAATTTTTATCTTGACATATTCATGCATATCTCTTAGACTAATAAAACCAAAGCCATTACATAAATCAAACCATCATTTTAGTATTGCTTTGGTTTAATTTTCTCTACTCACAACAAACAGATTTCCTTGAAATTTTCACAGAATTTTTGGCTTACTTCAAACTAATATAATTAAAATTTTTAAAGAGATCTGTTTGTTGTGAAAAGAGAAAATTGAATAAAACCAAAGCCATTACATAAATCAAACCATCATTTTATCATCATTTTAGTATTGCTTTGGTTTAATTTTCTCTACTCACAAGAGACAGATTTCCTTGAAATTTTCACAGAATCTTTGGCTAACTTCAAACTAATATAATTAAAAATTTCAAAGAGATCTGTCTATTGTGAGCAGAGAAAATTGAATGAAACCAAAGCCATTACATAAATCAAACAATCATTTTATCATCATTTTAGTATTGCTTTGGTTTAATTTTCTCTACTCACAAACGACAGATTTCCTTGAAATTTTCACAGAATCTTTGGCTAACTTCAAACTAATATAATTAAAAATTTCAAAGAGATCTGTCTATTGTGAGCAGAGAAAATTTAATGAAACCAAAGCTATTACATAAATCAAACCATCATTTTATCATCATTTTAGTATTGCTTTGGTTTAATTTTCTCTACTCACAAGAGACAGATTTCCTTGAAATTTCCACAGAATCTTTGGCTAACTTCAAACTTATATAATTAAAAATTTCAAAGAGATCTGTCTATTGTGAGCAGAGAAACTTGAATGAAACCAAAGCCATTACATAAATCAAACAATCATTTTATCATCATTTTAGTATTGCTTTGGTTTCATTTTCTCTACTAACAAGAGACAGATTTCCTTGAAATTTTCACAGAATCTTTGGCTAACTTCAAACTAATATAATTAAAAATTTCAAAGAGAAAATTGAATGAAACCAAAGCTATTACATGAACCAAACCATCATTTTATCATATATTTAGTATGGTGGTTTCATTTTCTCTACTCACAACAGACAGATTTCCTTAAAATTTTCACAGAATCTTTGGCTAACTTCAAACTAATATAATTAAAAATTTCAAAGAGATCTGTCTGTTGTGAGGAGAGAAAATTGAATAAAACCAAAGCCATTACATAAATCAAACCATCATTTTATCATATATTTAGTATGGTTGTTTCATTTTCTCTACTCACAACAGACAGATTTCCTTGAAATTTTCACAGAATCTTTGGCTAACTTCAAACTAATATAATTAAAATTTTTAAAGAGATCTGTCTGTTGTGAGGAGAGAAAATTGAATAAAACCAAAGCCATTACATAAATCAAACCATCATTTTATCATCATTTTAGTATTGCTTTGGTTTCATTTTCTCTACTCACAAGAGACAGATTTCCTTGAAATTTTCACAGAATCTTTGGCTAACTTCAAACTAATATAATTAAAAATTTCAAAGAGAAAATTGAATGAAACCAAAGCTATTACATGAACCAAACCATCATTTTATCATATATTTAGTATGGTGGTTTCATTTTCTCTACTCACAACAGACAGATTTCCTTAAAATTTTCACAGAATCTTTGGCTAACTTCAAACTAATATAATTAAAAATTTCAAAGAGATCTGTCTATTGTGAGCAGAGAAAATTTAATGAAACCAAAGCCATTACATAAATCAAACCATCATTTTAGTATTGCTTTGGTTTAATTTTCTCTACTCACAATAGACAGATCTCTTTGAAATTTTTAATTATATTAGTTTGAAGTTAGCCAAAGATTCTGTGAAAATTTCAAGGAAATCTGTCTCTTGTGAGTAGAGAAAATTAAACCAAAGCAATACTAAAATGATGATAAAATGATGGTTTGATTTATGTAATGGCTTTGGTTTTATTCAATTTTCTCTTTTCACAACAAACAGATCTCTTTAAAAATTTTAATTATATTAGTTTGAAGTAAGCCAAAAATTCTGTGAAAATTTCAAGGAAATCTGTTTGTTGTGAGTAGAGAAAATTAAACCAAAGCAATAATAAAATGATGGTTTGATTTATGTAATGGCTTTGGTTTTATTAGTCTAAGAGATATGCATGAATATGTCAAGATAAAAATTTTTTATTAAAGTTTTTTAAATACAATCGAATTTAGTTTTAAATGCTTAAACTGGATTTGAATTTTTTTTTTCAAATAAAATTTTAGTTTCAGAGATATGAATGGATATGTCAAGATAAAAATTTTTTTATTGAGGTTTTTTAAATACACTTTTAGTCTAAGAGATGGTTTCATTCAATTTTCTCTACTCACAAGAGACAGATTTCCTTGAAATTTTCACAGAATCTTTGGCTAACTTCAAACTAATATAATTAAAAATTTCAAAGAGAAAATTGAATAAAACCAAAGCCATTACATAAATCAAACCATCATTTTATCATCATTTTAGTATTGCTTTGGTTTAATTTTCTCTACTCACAAAAGACAGATTTCCTTGAAATTGTCACAGAATCTTTGGCTAACTTCAAACTAATATAATTAAAAATTTCAAAGAGATCTGTCTATTGTGAGCAGAGAAAATTGAATAAAACCAAAGCTATTACATAAATCAAACCATCATTTTATCATATATTTAGTATGGTGGTTTCATTTTCTCTACTCACAACAGACAGATTTCCTTAAAATTTTCACAGAATCTTTGGCTAACTTCAAACTAATAAAATTAAAAATTTCAAAGAGATCTGTCTATTGTGAGCAGAGAAAATTGAATGAAACCATCTCTTAGACTAAAAGTGTATTTAAAAAACCTCAATAAAAAAATTTTTATCTTGACATATCCATTCATATCTCTGAAACTAAAATTTTATTTGAAAAAAAAAATTCAAATCCATTTTAACCATTTAAAACTAAATTCGATTGTATTTAAAAAACCTTAATAAAAAGTTTTTATCTTGACATATTCATGCATTTCTCTTAGACTAAAAGTGTATTTAAAAAACCTCAATAAAAAAATTTTTATCTTGTAATATCCATGCATATCTCTGAGACTAAAATTTTATTTGAAAAAACAAATTCAAATTCATTTTAACCATTTAAAACTAAATTCGATTGTGTTTGAAAAACCATAATAAAAAATTTTTATCATTACATATTCATGCATTTCTCTTAGACTAAAAGTGTATTTAAAAAACCTCAATAAAAAAATTTTTATCTTGACATATCCATGCATATCTCTAAAACTAAGAGTTTATTTGAAAAAAAAAACTCAAATCCATTTTAAGCATTTAAAACTTAATTTGATTGTATTTAAAAAGCCATAATAAAAAATTTTTATCTTGACATATTCATGCATATCTCTTAGACTAAAAGTGTATTTAAAAAACCTCAATTAAAAAAATTTTCATCTTGACATATCCATGCATATCTCTGACACTAAGAGTTTATTTGAAAAAAAAATTCAAATACAGTTTAAGCATTTAAAACTAAATTCGATTGTATTTAAAAAACCTTAATAAAAAATTTTTATCTTGACATATTCATGCATTTCTCTTAGACTAAAAGTGTATTTAAAAAACCTCAATAAAAAAATTTTTATCTTGACATATCCATGCATATCTCTGAAACTTAAATTTTATTTGAAAAAAAAAATTCAAATTCATTTTAAGCATTTAAAACTAAATTTGATTGTATTTAAAAAACCTTAATAAAAATTTTTATCTTGACATATTCATGCATTTCTCTTAGACTAAAAGTGTATTTAAAAAACCTCAATAAAAAAATTGTTTATCTTGACATATCCATGCATATCTCTGAAACTAAAATTTTATTTGAAAAAAAAAATTCAAATCCATTTTGAGCATTTAAAACTAAATTTGATTGTATTTAAAAAACCTTAATAAAAAATTTTTATCTTGACATATTCATGCATTTCTCTTAGACTAAAAGTGTATTTAAAAAACCTCAATAAAAAAATTTTTATCTTGACATATCCATGCATATCTCTGACAGTAAGAGTTTATTTGAAAAAAAAAATTCAGATCCAGTTTAAGCATTTAAAACTAAATTCGATTGTATTTAAAAAACCTTAATAAAAAATTTTTATCTTGACATATTCATGCATTTCTCTTAGACAAAAAGTGTATTTAAAAAACCTCAATAAAAAAATTTTTATCTTGTAATATCCATGCATATCTCTGAAACTGAAATTTTATTTGAAAAAACAAATTCAAATCCATTTTAAGCATTTAAAACTTAATTCGATTGTGTTTGAAAAACCATAATAAAAAATTTTTTTCTTTACATATTCATGCATTTCTCTTAGACTAAAAGTGTATTTAAAAAACATCAATAAAAAAAATTTTATCTTGACATATCCATGCATATCTCTGAAACTAAAATTTTATTTGAAAAAAAAAATTCAAATCCATTTTAAGCATTTAAAACTAAATTTGATTGTATTTAAAAAACCTTAATAAAAAATTTTTATCTTGACATATTCATGCATTTCTCTTAGACTAAAAGTGTATTTAAAAAACCTCAATAAAAAAATTTTTATCTTGACATATCCATGCATATCTCTGACAGTAAGAGTTTATTTGAAAAAAAAAATTCAGATCCAGTTTAAGCATTTAAAACTAAATTCGATTGTATTTAAAAAACCTTAATAAAAAATTTTTATCTTGACATATTCATGCATTTCTCTTAGACTAAAAGTGTATTTAAAAAACCTCAATAAAAAAATTTTTATCTTGTAATATCCATGCATATCTCTGAAACTAAAATTTTATTTGAAAAAAAAAATTCAAATCCATTTTAAGCATTTAAAACTAAATTTGATTGTATTTAAAAAACCTTAATAAAAAATTTTTATCTTGACATATTCATGCATTTCTCTTAGACTAAAAGTGTATTTATAAAACACAGTTAAAAAAAATTTTATCTTGACATATCCATGCATATCTCTGACAGTAAGAGTTTATTTGAAAAAAAAAATTCAGATCCAGTTTAAGCATTTAAAACTAAATTCGATTGTGTTTGAAAAACCAAAATAAAAAATTTTTATCTTGACATATTCATGCATTTTTCTTAGACTAAAAGTATATTTAAAAAACCTCAATAAAAAAATTTTTATCTTGACATATCCATGCATATCTCTGACAGTAAGAATTTATTTGAAAAAACAAATTCAAATCCATTTTAAGCATTTAAAACTTAATATGATTGTGTTTGAAAAACCATAATAAAAAATTTTTTTCTTGACATATTCATGCATTTCTCTTAGACTAAAAGTGTATTTAAAAAACCTCAATAAAAAAAATTTTATCTTGACATATCCATGCATATCTCTGAAACTAAAATTTTATTTGAAAAAAAAAATTCAAATCCATTTTTAACATTTAAAACTAAATTTGATTGTATTTAAAAAACCTTAATAAAAAATTTTTATCTTGACATATTAATGCATTTCTCTTAGACTAAAAGTGTATTTAAAAAACACAGATAAAAAAATTTTTATCTTGACATATCCATGCATATCTCTGAAACTAAAATTTTATTTGAAAAAACAAATTCAAATCCATTTTAAGCATTTAAAACATAATATGATTGTGTTTGAAAAACCATAATAAAAAATTTTTTTCTTGACATATTCATGCATTTCTCTTAGACTAAAAGTGTATTTAAAAAACCTCAATAAAAAAAATTTTATCTTGACATATCCATGCATATCTCTGAAACTAAAATTTTATTTGAAAAAAAAATTCAAATCCATTTTAAGCATTTAAAACTAAATTTGATTGTATTTAAAAAACCTTTATAAAAAATTTTTATCTTGACATATTCATGCATTTCTCTTAGACTAAAAGTGTATTTAAAAAACCTCAATAAAAAAATTTTTATCTTGACATATCCATGCATATCTCTGACAGTAAGAGTTTATTTGAAAAAAAAATTCAGATCCATTTTAAGCATTTAAAACTAAATTTGATTGTATTTGAAAAACCATAATAAAAAAATTTTATCTTGACATATTCATGCATTTCTCTTAGACTAAAAGTATATTTAAAAAACCTCAATAAAAAAATTTTTATCTTGACATATCCATGCATATCTCTGACAGTAAGAGTTTATTTGAAAAAACAAATTCAAATCCATTTTAAGCATTTAAAACTTAATTCGATTGTGTTTGAAAAACCATAATAAAAAAATTTTTTCTTGACATATTCATGCATTTCTCTTAGACTAAAAGTGTATTTAAAAAACCTCAATAAAAAAATTTTTATCTTGACATATCCATGCATATCTCTGAAACTTAAATTTTATTTGAAAAAAAAAATTCAAATCCATTTTAAGCATTTAAAACTAAATTTGATTGTATTTAAAAAACCTTAATAAAAAATTTTTATCTTGACATATTCATGCATTTCTCTTAGACTAAAAGTGTATTTAAAAAACCTCAATAAAAAAAATTTTATCTTGACATATCCATGTTAATCTCTGAAACTAAAATTTTATTTGAAAAAAAAAATTCAAATCCATTTTAAGCATTTAAAACTAAATTTGATTGTATTTAAAAAACCTTAATAAAAAATTTTTATCTTGACATATTGTTGCATATCTCTTAGACTAAAAGTGTATTTAAAAAACCTCAATAAAAAAATTTTTATCTTGACATATCCATGCATATCTCTGATTTAATTTTCTCTACTCACAAACGACAGATTTCCTTGAAATTTTCACAGAATTTTTGGCTAACTTCAAACTAATATAATTAAAAATTTCAAAGAGATCTGTCTATTGTGAGCAGAGAAAATTGAATGAAACCAAAGCTATTACATAAATCAAACCATCATTTTATCATATATTTAGTATGGTTGTTTCATTTTCTCTACTCACAACAAACAGATTCCCTTGAAATTTTCACAGAATCTTTGGCTAACTTCAAACTAATATAATTAAAATTTTTAAAGAGATCTGTCTGTTGTGAGGAGAGAAAATTGAATAAAACCAAAGCCATTACATAAATCAAACCATCATTTTATCATCATTTTAGTATAACTTTGGTTTAATTTTCTCTACTCACAAGAGACAGATTTCCTTGAAATTTTCACAGAGTCTTTGGCTAACTTCAAACTAATATAATTAAAAATTTCAAAGAGATCTGTCTATTGTGAGCAGAGAAAATTTAATGACACCAAAGCCATTACATAAATCAAACCATCATTTTAGTATTGCTTTGGTTTAATTTTCTCTACTCACAACAAACAGATTCCTTTGAAATTTTCACAGAATTTTTGGCTTACTTCAAACTAATATAATTAAAATTTTTAAAGAGATCTGTTGGTTGTGAGAAGAGAAAATTGAATAAAACCAAAGCCATTACATAAATCAAACCATCATTTTATCATCATTTTAGTATTGCTTTGGTTTAATTTTCTCTACTCACAAGAGACAGATTTCCTTGAAATTTTCACAGAATCTTTGGCTAACTTCAAACTAATATAATCAAAAATTTCAAAGAGATCTGTCTATTGTGAGCAGAGAAAATTTAATGAAACCAAAGCTATTACATAATTCAAACCATCATTTTATCATATATTTAGTATGGTTGTTTCATTTTCTCTACTCACAACAGACAGATTTCCTTGAAATTTTCACAGAATCTTTGGCTAACTTCAAACTAATATAATTAAAATTTTTAAAGAGATCTGTCTGTTGTGAGGAGAGAAAATTGAATAAAACCAAAGCCATTACATAAATCAAACCATCATTTTATCATCATTTTAGTATTGCTTTGGTTTAATTTTCTCTACTCACAATAGACAGATTTCCTTGAAATTTTCACAGAATCTTTGGCTAACTTCAAACTAATATAATTAAAAATTTCAAAGAGATCTGTCTATTGTGAGCAGAGAAAATTGAATGAAACCAAAGCTATTACATGAACCAAACCATCATTTTATCATATATTTAGTATGGTGGTTTCATTTTCTCTACTCACAACAGACAGATTTCCTTAAAATTTTCACAGAATTTTTGGCTAACTTCAAACTAATAAAATTAAAAATTTCAAAGATATCTGTCTATTGTGAGCAGAGAAAATTGAATGAAACCATCTCTTAGACTAAAAGTGTATTTAAAAAACCTCAATAAAAAAATTTTTATCTTGACATATCCATGCATATCTCTGAAACTAAAATTTTATTTGAAAAAAAAAATTCAAATCCAGTTTAAGCATTTAAAACTAAATTCGATTGTATTTAAAAAACTTTAATAAAAAATTTTTATCTTGACATATTCATGCATATCTCTTAGACTAATAAAACCAAAGCCATTACATAAATCAAACCATCATTTTAGTATTGCTTTGGTTTAATTTTCTCTACTCACAACAAACAGATTTCCTTGAAATTTTCACAGAATTTTTGGCTTACTTCAAACTAATATAATTAAAATTTTTAAAGAGATCTGTTTGTTGTGAGAAGAGAAAATTGAATAAAACCAAAGCCATTACATAAATCAAACCATCATTTTATCATCATTTTAGTATTATTGCTTTGGTTTAATTTTCTCTACTCACAAGAGACAGATTTCCTTGAAATTTTCACAGAATCTTTGGCTAACTTCAAACTAATATAATTAAAAATTTCAAAGAGATCTGTCTATTGTGAGCAGAGAAAATTGAATGAAACCATCTCTTAGACTAAAAGTGTATTTAAAAAACCTCAATAAAAAAATTTTTATCTTGACATATCCATGCATATCTCTGAAACTAAAACTTTATTTGAAAAAAAAAATTCAAATCCAGTTTAAGCATCTAAAACTAAATTCGATTGTATTTAAAAAACCTTAATAAAAAATTTTTATCTTGACATATTGTTGCATATCTCTTAGACTAAAAGTGAATTTAAAAAACCTCAATAAAAAAATTTTTATCTTGACATATTCATGCATATCTCTTAGACTAATAAAACCAAAGCCATTACATAAATCAAACCATCATTTTAGTATTGCTTTGGTTTAATTTTCTCTACTCACAACAGACAGATTTCCTTGAAATTTTCACAGAATTTTTGGCTTACTTCAAACTAATATAATTAAAATTTTTAAAGAGATCTGTTTGTTGTGAGAAGAGAAAATTGAATAAAACCAAAGCCATTACATAAATCAAACCATCATTTTATCATCATTTTAGTATTGCTTTGGTTTAATTTTCTCTACTCACAAGAGACAGATTTCCTTGAAAATTTCACAGAATCTTTGGCTAACTTCAAACTAATATAATTAAAAATTTCAAAGAGATCTGTCTATTGTGAGCAGAGAAAATTGAATGAAACCAAAGCTATTACATAAATCAAAGCATCATTTTATCATATATTTAGTATGGTGGTTTCATTTTCTCTACTCACAACAGACAGATTTCCTTAAAATTTTCACATAATCTTTGGCTAACTTCAAACTAATATAATTAAAAATTTTAAAGAGATCTGTCTGTTGTGAGGAGAGAAAATTGAATAAAACCAAAGCCATTACATAAATCAAACCATCATTTTATCATCATTTTAGTATTGCTTTGGTTTAATTTTCTCTACTCACAAGAGACAGATTTCCTTGAAATTTTCACAGAATCTTTGGCTAACTTCAAACTAATATAATTAAAAATTTCAAAGAGATCTTCAAACTAATATAATTAAAAATTTCAAAGAGATCTGTCTATTGTGAGCAGAGAAAATTTAATGAAACCAAAGCTATTACATAATTCAAAATATCATTTTATCATATATTTAGTATGGTTGTTTCATTTTCTCTACTCACAACAGACAGATTTCCTTGAAATTTTCACAGAATCTTTGGCTAACTTCAAACTAATATAATTAAAATTTTTAAAGAGATCTGTCTGTTGTGAGGAGAGAAAATTGAATAAAACCAAAGCCATTACATAAATCAAACCATCATTTTATCATCATTTTAGTATTGCTTTGGTTTAATTTTCTCTACTCACAAGAGACAGATTTCCTTGAAAATTTCACAGAATCTTTGGCTAACTTCAAACTAATATAATTAAAAATTTCAAAGAGATCTGTCTATTGTGAGCAGAGAAAATTGAATGAAACCAAAGCTATTACATGAACCAAACCATCATTTTATCATATATTTAGTATGGTGGTTTCATTTTCTCTACTCACAACAGACAGATTTCCTTGAAATTTTCACAGAATCTTTGGCTAACTTCAAACTAATAAAATTAAAAATTTCAAAGATATCTGTCTATTGTGAGCAGAGAAAATTGAATGAAACCATCTCTTAGACTAAAAGTGTATTTAAAAAACCTCAATAAAAAAATTTTTATCTTGACATATCCATGCATATCTCTGAAACTAAAACTTTATTTGAAAAAAAAAATTCAAATCCAGTTTAAGCATCTAAAACTAAATTCGATTGTATTTAAAAAACCTTAATAAAAAATTTTTATCTTGACATATTGTTGCATATCTCTTAGACTAAAAGTGTATTTAAAAAACCTCAATAAAAAAATTTTTATCTTGACATATCCATGCATATCTCTGAAACTAAAATTTTATTTGAAAAAAAAAATTCAAATCCAGTTTAAGCATTTAAAACTTAATTCGATTGTATTTAATAAACTTTAATAAAAAATTTTTATCTTGACATATTCATGCATATCTCTTAGACTAATAAAACCAAAGCCATTACATAAATCAAACCATCATTTTAGTATTGCTTTGGTTTAATTTTCTCTACTCACAACAAACAAATTTCCTTGAAATTTTCACAGAATCTTTGGCTAACTTCAAACTAATATAATTAAAAATTTCAAAGAGATCTATCTATTGTGAGCAGAGAAAATTGAATGAAACCAAAGCTATTACATAAATCAAACCATCATTTTATCATATATTTAGTATGGTTGTTTCATTTTCTCTACTCACAACAGACAGATTTCCTTGAAAATTTCACAGAATCTTTGGCTAACTTCAAACTAATATAATTAAAAATTTCAAAGAGATCTGTCTATTGTGAGCAGAGAAAATTGAATAAAACCAAAGCTATTACATAAATCAAAGCATCATTTTATCATATATTTAGTATGGTGGTTTCATTTTCTCTACTCACAACAGACAGATTTCCTTAAAATTTTCACATAATCTTTGGCTAACTTCAAACTAATATAATTAAAAATTTTAAAGAGATCTGTCTGTTGTGAGGAGAGAAAATTGAATAAAACCAAAGCCATTACATAAATCAAACCATCATTTTATCATCATTTTAGTATTGCTTTGGTTTAATTTTCTCTACTCACAAGAGACAGATTTCCTTGAAATTTTCACAGAATCTTTGGCTAACTTCAAACTAATATAATTAAAAATTTCAAAGAGATCTGTCTATTGTGAGCAGAGAAAATTGAATGAAACCAAAGCCATTACATAAATCAAACAATCATTTTATCATCATTTTAGTATTGCTTTGGTTTAATTTTCTCTACTCACAAACGACAGATTTCCTTGAAATTTTCACAGAATCTTTGGCTAACTTCAAACTAATATAATTAAAAATTTCAAAGAGATCTGTTAATTGTGAGTTTAAGCATTTAAAACTAAATTCGATTGTATTTAAAAAACCTTAATAAAAAATTTTTATCTTGACATATTCATGCATATCTCTTAGACTAATAAAACCAAAGCCATTAAATAAATCAAACCATCATTTTAGTATTGCTTTGGTTTAATTTTCTCTACTCACAAACGACAGATTTCCTTGAAATTTTCACAGAATCTTTGGCTAACTTCAAACTAATACAATTAAAATTTTTAAAGAGATCTGTTTGTTGTGAGAAGAGAAAATTGAATAAAACCAAAGCCATTACATAAATCAAACCATCATTTTATCATCATTTTAGTATTGCTTTGGTTTAATTTTCTCTACTCACAAGAAACAGATTTCCTTGAAATTTTCACAGAATCTTTGGCTAACTTCAAACTAATATAATTAAAAATTTCAAAGAGATCTGTCTATTGTGAGCAGAGAAAATTGAATGAAACCAAAGCTATTACATAAATCAAACCATCATTTTATCATATATTTAGTATGGTGGTTTCATTTTCTCTACTCACAACAGACAGATTTCCTTAAAATTTTTACATAATCTTTGGCTAACTTCAAACTAATATAATTAAAAATTTTAAAGAGATCTGTATGTTGTGAGGAGAGAAAATTGAATAAAACCAAAGCCATTACATAAATCAAACCATCATTTTATCATCATTTTAGTATTGCTTTGGTTTAATTTTCTCTACTCACAAAAAACAGATTTCCTTGAAATTTTCACAGAATCTTTGGCTAACTTCAAACTAATATAATTAAAATTTTTAAAGAGATCTGTCTATTGTGAGCAGAGAAAATTGAATGAAACCAAAGCCATTACATAAATCAAACAATCATTTTATCATCATTTTAGTATTGCTTTGGTTTAATTTTCTCTACTCACAAAAGACAGATTTTCTTGAAATTTTCACAGAATCTTTGGCTAACTTCAAACTAATATAATTAAAAATTTCAAAGAGATCTGTCTATTGTGAGCAGAGAAAATTTAATGACACCAAAGCCATTACATAAATCAAACCATCATTTTATCATATATTTAGTATGGTTGTTTCATTTTCTCTACTCACAACAGACAGATTTCCTTGAAATTTTCACCGAATCTTTGGCTAACTTCAAACTAATATAATTAAAATTTTTAAAGAGATCTGTCTATTGTGAGCAGAGAAAATTGAATGAAACCAAAGCCATTACATAAATCAAACAATCATTTTATCATCATTTTAGTATTGCTTTGGTTTAATTTTCTCTACTCACAAAAGACAGATTTCCTTGAAATTTTCACAGAATCTTTGGCTAACTTCAAACTAATATAATTAAAAATTTCTAAGAGATCTGTCTATTGTGAGCAGAGAAAATTTAATGAAACCAAAGCCATTACATAAATCAAACCATCATTTTAACATATATTTAGTATGGTTGTTTCATTTTCTCTACTCACAACAAACAGATTCCCTTGAAATTTTCACAGAATTTTTGGCTTAATTCAAACTAATATAATTAAAAATTTCAAAGAGATCTGCCTATTGTGAGCAGAGAAAATTGAATGAAACCAAAGCTATTACATAAATCAAACCATCATTTTATCATATATTTAGTATGGTGGTTTCATTTTCTCTACTCACAACAGACAGATTTCCTTAAAATTTTCACATAATCTTTGGCTAACTTCAAACTAATATAATTAAAAATTTTAAAGAGATCTGTCTGTTGTGAGGAGAGAAAATTGAATAAAACCAAAGCCATTACATAAATCAAACCATCATTTTATCATCATTTTAGTATTGCTTTGGTTTAATTTTCTCTACTCACAAGAAACAGATTTCCTTGAAATTTTCACAGAATCTTTGGCTAACTTCAAACTAATATAATTAAAAATTTCAAAGAGATCTGTTTATTGTGAGCAGAGAAAATTGAATGAAACCAAAGCCATTACATAAATCAAACAATCATTTTATCATCATTTTAGTATTGCTTTGGTTTAATTTTCTCTACTCACAAAAGACAGATTTCCTTGAAATTTTCACAGAATCTTTGGCTAACTTCAAACTAATATAATTAAAAATTTCTAAGAGATCTGTCTGTTGTGAGGAGAGAAAATTGAATGAAACCAAAGCCATTACATAAATCAAACAATCATTTTATCATCATTTTAGTATTGCTTTGGTTTAATTTTCTCTACTCACAAAAGACAGATTTCCTTGAAATTTTCACAGAATCTTTGGCTAACTTCAAACTAATAAAATTAAAAATTTCAAAGAGATCTGTCTATTGTGAGCAGAGAAAATTGAATGAAACCAAAGCTTGTACATGAACCAAACCATCATTTTATCATATATTTAGTATGGTGGTTTCATTTTCTCTACTCACAACAAACAGATTTCCTTGAAATTTTCACAGAATCTTTGGCTAACTTAAAACTAATATAATTAAAAATTTTAAAGAGATCTGTCTGTTGTGAGGAGAGAAAATTGAATAAAACCAAAGCCATTACATAAATCAAACCGTCATTTTATCATTATTTTAGCATGGCTTTGGTGTCATTTTCTCTCCTCACAACAGACAGATCTTCTTGAAATTTTCGCAAGATCTTTGACTTCCTTCAAACTAAGATGATTTATTATCAAATGTTATAGAAATTCTCTTATTTCCCTATAATTCCCTTCTTAATTTTATTAAATTTATTAAATTTTAAAAAAAATACATATTCTTTCATTATTTACAAGCATTTTTTTTTGTTTTGATATGTTATGCAATAGCTGAGTTGGTAAGACGTGTGATTTAGTCTATTAAAAGAACGTGAGTGTGAGTTCAGTACTAAAATTTTTTTTTTTTTTTAATTAAAATTTTTTTGTTTAAAAGTTGCAAATGAATAGAGAGGGTTTTTGTGAAAATATTAAGTTTGTTTTTTAAAATATGTACCTAAAAAAAATTATTTTGCAAATATTTTTTGCACGTTTTGAAGACAATGAAATTATGCACTTTTCTATAAAGGTTTAATATTTTTGCAACATCTCGAAGTTCAAAATTTTTTGAGAGCAAAAAAAAAGAAAAACGTCAACAAGTTTGTTTTTAAAATATGTACCCAAAAAATGTTTTTATAGATAGAGATAGTTTGTTCTTTAAAATATGTACTACCTAGAAAATTTTTTGAGAGCAAAAAAAAAACGGTTAACAAGTTTGTTCTTAATAATTTGTACCTAAAAAATTTTTTTAAGATGGAATAATTCATAAGTTACAATAGTTTGGTGTAAGCCAATATTGTTGTACCTCAAAAACAAAAAAAATACAAAAGTCCAATTACTAACTGTACGTCAATGAAAGCTGAGTGACCTGTGAGGAGTTTCGGGGTTATATACAAGCTCTAGGTTATAAAGAAGTTTTGAATATCTTTAAAAAAATTCTCTTCTGTGGAGTTGATGAATTTCTCCCATAAAACAAAAAATTCATAAAGAAGTTTAGATATCTTCTAAAAAATCTCTTCGAAGAGTTTCAAATCTGTAAAATTGAATTTTATTGACCTAAAGAAGTTTTGAATATCTTCTAAAAAATTCCCTACTGTGGAGTTTAAGGATTTCTTCCATCAACAAAAAACCATAAGAAGTTTGAATATCTTCTAAAAAATTCCTAAGACAAAGTTTCAAACCTGTAAAATTGACTTCGAAAGGATCAATTAGTCTCTAACGAAGGTATGGCATGTGTAAAGTCTTTAAGATTCTACATGAGTCCAATCAAAAATAAAAATGATGAAGGAATGGGAGTAATGCTTAAGAACCCGAAAGGGTACTACATTAAGCTGTTGCTGCTAGATAGCTTGACTATCTAGCGGTCATATGAAAACAAACAAAAAAACAAACAAACAATAATTTTTCTTAAACTAATTTATTTTCTTAACAATTTTTTATAAATGAAATAGATAGATGAAAAAAAATATAACTACATTTTATTGTTTTAAAATTTTTTTAAATTTTTAACAAATCATTTTTTTTTTTTGCATTATTCGTGGTTACTTCATATTTTCAACAATAATTTGTATTCTTTCCTTTGATTTTGCCTAAGACAAAGTTTTATGTTTTTTTAACAGATCGCTGAAATCACTTCATGTTCAAAATTCTAAGAAATTGTTTCGAGTTTGAAACTAGATAAAAATAAGTTCATATAACATATTTCTGTATGATCAAAAATGGAATTTGTTGTAAAATCGAGGTGAAATCAGCTTTAAAAAGAACAATAATATTTTTTCTATCACTTTTATATTTTTTCTTTTATTTTAATAGTACATTTTTACTATTTTGTTTAATATTTTCTTTTTCGTTTTTGAAAATTTAAAAAAAAAATCTAAAGGAAAAGCATGGGAGAATTTTTCATTTCTTATTTTATTTTGACATTTTTAAAAAAGCAAATTAAATTTAAAAGACCGTCGTTAGTTTTGTTTCAATTTTAAAACATTGTTTATTGATTATTTATTTTTTTCTTTTAATAAATTAATTTTTTCGTGTTTTCATTTCAGGGGCTTTTTTATATTAAAAAAAACAAAATTATTCAAACCTCCAAATTAATTTCAATTAAAAGAAAAAATTAAATAATTTTTTTTGGATAAGTTTAATAATATAATAATTTGTTAATATTGTTGCTGTTGCTTTTACAGTTGTTATTAAAGTAGATGTTATTTTTTCTAATTTAAATCATTCAGTATAGTCCCACCAATCTTTTTCATAACCTTCATGAACATGATCTAAAAGTACTTTGCGTCGTTTTTCGCAATATCTGAATTAGAAGCAAAATTAAAAAAAAAATTTAATGTAGACCAATGTATAGTCCTTTACGATTTAATCTTAGTTGGAGAACTTAAATTAAATTTAAATTTCGCCAATAATTAATCAAACAATAAAGACAGCTGAATAATTTATTGTTTACCTATATTTATCCTGTACTTTTTGTTTAATATCAGCTAAATTCTCTGATGTTATATCTCGTTCCAAATATTCTGATAATTTTTCTGTTGCTGTTTCTAAATCTTTTTGATTATCTTCAAATATCATAGATTGATTATTTTTACGTAAATAATATGCAAAAACGTATGTATACATCAAAGTTTGTCTACATTGGCATAATATATCTACTGCTTTTTTAAGAAATTGCACCTATAAAAAGGGAGTAATAAAAAAAAATTGATTACAAAAAAGTAACAGCAGCTAAACCTAATTACTGACAAAAAAAATTAAAAGAAAGTTGTAATTAGGTTTTAAGTGTTTTAAAAATAATTCTTAAAAGACAAGAAAGAGAAGAAAATGAAGACAATAATAAAAATTAAAAATAACTTTAAATATATATACATATTTCATATATATATTATATATTATTATTGTTCTATAGTTTTTGGCAAGAAAACCATTTCAATATGGTTTAATAATAAACAAAAGTACAATTACTACAAGACAGAAATTTAATAGAGTGAGAGAGGAAATATAACAATAACCCTTGTATTTTCCTTTTTCAATATTTATTATATACAAATATAAGTAGTATATTTTTTGTTTAAGTATTCATACTAAATTTAAAACAATAAAAAAATAAAAATCATCCGATAATTCCACGTATTTAAATAAATTATTAAACTTCTTTCTGCATAAAGAAAATAATTTTTTTGACTTAAAATACATACCTCTATCCAAGACATATTATGTTGTTGCATTTCTTCCATTTTTGTTTTAACTGATGCATACAATTTATTTTCAAATTTAAGTGATTGCATATGATTCATATATCGATTATAATAATGTAAATATCTTGCAAGTTACGAACGCAATTTTTCTTGTGCATCTCTAGCAGCACGTGCCTCATCTTCATCATAACGATTACAATTATACCACGAAGAACCATGTGGTTCCCATGAACCTAAGCATACCCAACAAAAATCATGTTTACAATTCTGATTTTTGCAAACCTAAAATAAAAATTAAAAACGAATTTAAAAAAAATTAGGGTGGTTACTAAAAAAAAAATTTGATTATAAATATCAATACTATTATAAAATCAATACTATCAAGAGTAACATATGAGATAATTTTCAAACAGATAATAGGTTTGATTTTAAATATACGTCAATTTTCTTGAAAATTGAAAATGTTTCTTGAAAATTTTGGAAATGTTTCCAATAGACAAATTATTTTTATATAAATATAGTAAGAATGAATAGAATATATTACCATATGATTACATCCACCATCTTTTTCAATTGTAACATTACATTTTGGACATTCCTTAGTATTAGCTGCAATCCAATTAGATGTTTCAGAATCATCATCACATTTTTTAATCCATTTTTTTAATAAACGGCATTGCACGGGATCATGCCAATTTTCACCACACTCAAAACAAAATATATGTGCACATTTGCATATAACCGGTCTAGCATCAACATATTGAACTTTAACAGCATACGTACAATCAGCAGATGGACACCAACGTAATAATCTATTACACTATAGAAAAAAAATAGAATAAATATTTACATTGAATATATGTAACAAATTTTAATACGTTCAAATAAATTTAAAATAAAATAAGCAACTTACTTCAACAAAACTATTTGTTATTAAATGTTGGTATTTAAGTTTAACGCGTGGATCTATTACTAGTCTCATAACAGTAACATCATCAACCAATATATCACAACCGTGTGCTGCACAAGCAATTGATTGACCTAAACCTTCTTCCATAATTTTTGTTGTTAAATATTCACTCCAGCATTGTGTACAAAATCTATGACCACATTCTAGACCAGTCATCATCTAAAATTTATCAAATAGAAAAAAAATATTTATATTTCAAATAGCAGAATCCTTTATTTGGAGGTTGAAAAAATTTATCAAAACCCTTTGGAGGCTTCTCACAAAATAATTGCCAATGCAATAAAATACACTCTATTCCGGAAATATTAAATCTATCACGGATTGATGATAAATCCCTTTGTATCTGTAGTTAAAAATTTGATTCGATTATTTTCGAAAATTGCATCACTTTTATTACTATCTTACTATATTTAAATTAAGTGTTCCATGCTTGATCCCATATAATAAGTTTTTTTCTATTTTCTTAGCTGATAAAAGTAGTCGATAGGCCATGTTTTTTGAACAAATATTACTCTCGAAAGTTAGTTGTCTCTTTTCTAAATAACTCTATAAACTTTTTATGTTTAAAAATTTACCCGTTCCCTATTTCGTTCCCATTTACTGTATATGTTTCTAAACATTTCAGAAACATACATACACAAACAAACAAACAAACATACAAAAATACACATTTCCCATAAATCGTTTCTAATAGTAAAATTTAGATCTTAGCAAAATGATTTTTACTAATATTTAAATGTAGCATTTGCTTAAATTAGTTTTTATACATAAAAAATTTGGAACCTTACTTTTGCATAATTAGAAATTTACTTAAAGCTAAATATTAAATATGTTAAAAAAATCTTACCCTTTCTGTAATTTTATCAATTTCATGTGATAAAAAATTATAATTTTGATCGAAATGTTGTTCTTTAAATTCGTATTAAATTTCGTATTAACTTATTTGAAATTTTTCCTTTTAAATCCATTTGATTATTGGATTTGCCACTAAATAATATTTTTCCAGTATATAATTCATATATTGTACAACCAGCTGACCACATATCAATACCGTAATCATATGTTAATCCTAATATTATTTCTGGTGCTCTATAAAAACGTGATACTAAATATTGTGTTATGTCATTATCATTTATACCAGATGCAGAACCAAAATCACATAATTTTAATATTAAATTACTTTCATTAACAAGTATATTATCTGGTTTTATATCAGCATGTAGTATACCAGTTTTTTTAAGGAGTTTTAGTGCAAGTAGTAATTGCTGTGTATAACTTCTTACAGCTTTTATATGTAAACCAACATTTTTACCATATTTTTTTAATACTTCACGTAAATTCATTGAAAGTCGTTCACAAACCATACACAAATGCTGGAAATAAAAAAATATTATATTTGTTTTTCAGGCAAATGTAAGCGTAATTTTCATATTAATTAACAAGAACAAAATTAATCAAGCACCCAATATTTAAAACAAACAACTTTATTAAATAAATTTAAAAACCTGCTTATGATAAAAATGTCGAAATAAACGTAAGCAATTGAATCTATCTTCAGAATCCGCATTATTTAGTTTCTTTAAAATTTCCAATTCGCGTAATCCAGTTTTGTGCCTACAAAATTCATAAAAACTTTTAATTATACCTTACAAAAACTAATTAATAGTGTTTTATTACATTATTTCGAATAATTTTAACCGCAACATGAGCATTTCCTCTTGCAACGTCTCTAGCACGTACAACTATACTAAATACACCCTGTCCTGTTAATCCAGCAACTGCATAGCGGTTATCTAGTGCCTCGCCAATTTTTACACTATAATAACCTTCAGCATCATCCCAATTATCTGTTAATGCTGGATTGTCATGAATTGTTTTGCTTGCTATTATTGTACTTGGAGACTAAAAATTTAGAAAAATATATATAAATTATACAAAAGATTTCTGTAAATAAAAAAAGGTTTTTACATCGAAGTTAGAATCAATATCCTATTCCGCAAAAATATCCCAATCGGATTTTTTGGTTATTTCTTTTGGTTTAATTTTATCTTTATTTACAATTTCATCCTCATCTTTAGTTTTCTTGTCTTCTTCATCTTGTGTTTTTATAATAAAAAATAATAATAATAAATATATTCTAAATCGATTACTTTTTCCATCTTTTTAAAACTTTGTTGAAACATTTTTAGATGTCGATCTTTGAACTTCAATGACTTGTTCTGGAATAATTTCAGGAACAGAAATTTCTCTTTCACCATCAACAACCAATGTTATTCTAAAATTAAAAAAGAAATGAATAAACAAATCATTTAATTGCTGTAGTAACTTCAAATCTGCTTACACTTTACATTCAATTCTGTCTGGAATGTCTAGTTTTCTACAATTTGAAGGTATTTCAATACTATAAACAGAGCTAACAAAAGTTTTCATACTAGTTTTTGCTTTCGTTAAATCTTTTTCCGGGATAATCTGTTTAAAACGCAACTAACTATTTGCATTCATATTATCTTACGAGTTACTTACTGTTGTCACTGCATTTCCATTATTATCAGTTCCTTTTATTAAATATTCTTTACATATTTCCTGTTTACCCATTTTCTCGCTTATCCATTTTTCCAAAAGTTCTGAACTATTTTTCAAATTAACATTATAGTTATTTGATATTAATTTTGTATTTACCTGAAATAATTAAAATTAACTAAATTTCCACGCTAAATAATAAAAGGAACACACTTTTTGTCCTGTATCGAAAACTAAAAAAGAAATTTCCTCTAAACAAGCCTGTTTAAGAATTGTGTCCATTTTTATTTCTAGAATAACATTAGTAACACAATTAAGTGATTAATTTATATAATAATTTATTTTAATTTTTGTTGAAAAAACTAAATGTCAAAATAAGATGCCATGTATTAAGCGCGAAAATAATAACTAGATGGAGGTAAAATTAAACATTGAACTGTATACTGTGAGTAATCGTACATAGAACTGAAATTAATTATATTGTATTATATGTTGGAGTTATAGAGTAACAGCATCGTTTATTGGAATGAGTCGTTTTACAGTTAAAAGTATTGTTCATAAGATGCTCATTTTCTTCAAAAATGAAATGAAACATCTTATTAGTTGTCCATCTAATGATCGTTTACCAGAAATCCATTATTAAATTAAATTAATTAAATAAAAAACTAAAATAAGTAAAACAAATTGTTTTTTTTTTTAATTTTTTATTATTATATAGTCCAAAAATAACAATTATATATTAATAGTAAATGAAAAATTACAATTAAAATAATAGTCCTATTTTTTTTTTGATTTAATTTTTTTGAATAAATTGGGTTAATTTTAAGTTTATTGAACTTAAATATTTGTTTATTAAAATTATTGAACTTAAATTATTTTCTAACTTCAAACGTCAAAATTTAACATGCCCCGAAGCTAGTTAAAATTTTGACAACCAACTTGAGGTGAATATGTGACGAAATTTAACATTGGCTGTCAAAATTTTAACTTTTAACTAGTTTTTAACCAAGTTACACACAGCCAATAAATATAAAAATATAGACTGGGAAAAAATAAATAAATGTTTAGGCTTTGTCAGTAGTGTTAAGGCACTTTTTTTTCTATTGATACTAATTTTGTGACACTTTTCAGTGCTACTTCTTTTTCTTTATTATTTTCTTTTATTTTTCCGTATTTTGTTCTTTAAACTCTGAAAGAAATTATTACTATTTTTATCTATTTAATTTTTTTAAGAAGATATAACTCTAATCTTACAATACTTTGGTGTTACACAATATTGTTTTACAATTTTTCATCGCTAACTAACTAACTAACTCACTCACTTCCGTTCTTTTATTTATCTTTTTGAATTTTTGAAACACTTTTAGTTTTCTATTGTATAAAAGACATTTTTTCACATATCTTTCAATTATTTTTACCTACAACTAATTTTTTTCCAACACAGTATTTACCTTACAAGTTTTTTTCACATACCTTTTCTGAATTACTATCTAGGAACATTTTTTTTCACATATCATTCTTTATTTTCTATCTACTAATAAATTTTACAGCAGACATCAGTCTTCAGACACTATTCTACCTAGAAACATTTTTTTAAGAATACATCTTTCTATTTTCTATCTACAATTACTTTTTACAGAAGACATCAGTCTCATTTTTGTCTAGAATAAGTTTTTTAGGAAGCCCACATTCTAATTTGTATCTATTTTATTTTTTGAAGAAGAAATTATTACTATTTTTATCTATTTAATTTTTTTAATAAGATATAACTCTAATCTTACAATACTTTGGTGTTACACAATATTGTTTTACAATTTTTCATCGCTAACTAACTAACTAACTCACTCACTTCCGTTCTTTTATTTATCTTTTTGAATTTTTGAAACACTTTTAGTTTTCTATTGTATAAAAGACATTTTTTCACATATCTTTCAATTATTTTTACCTACAACTAATTTTTTTCCAACACAGTATTTACCTTACAAGTTTTTTTCACATACCTTTTCTGAATTACTATCTAGGAACATTTTTTTTCACATAAATTTTACAGCAGACATCAGTCTTCAGACACTATTCTACCTACAAAGATTTTTTTAAGAATACATCTTTCTATTTTCTATCTACAATTACTTTTTCCAGAAGACATCAGTCTCATTTTTGTCTAGAATCATTATCTTATCATAGCTTTGGTTTCATTCAATTTTCTCTGCTCACAATAGACAGATCTCTTTGTAATTTTTAATTATATTAGTTTGAAGTTAGCCAAAGATTCTGTGAAAATTTCAAGGAAATCTGTCTGTTGTGAGTAGAGAAAATGAAACCACCATACTAAATATAAATAATAAAATGATAAAATGATGGTTTGATTTATGTAATAGCTTTAATTTCATTCAATTTCTCTGCTCACAATAGACAGATCTCTTTGAAATTTTTAATTATATTAGTTTGAAGTTAGCCAAAGATTCTGTGAAAATTTCAAGGAAATCTGTCTCTTGTGAGTAGATTAAATTAAACCAAAGCAATACTAAAATGATGATAAAATGATGGTTTGATTTATGTAATGGCTTTGGTTTTATTCAATTTTCTCTCCTCACAACAGACAGATCTCTTTAAAAATTTTAATTATATTAGTTTGAAGTTAGCCAAAGATTCTGTGAAAATTTCAAGGAAATCTGTTTGTTGTGAGTAGAGAAAATGAAACCACCATACTAAATATATGATAAAATGATGGTTTGATTTATGTAATAGCTTTGGTTTCATTCAATTTTCTCTGCTCACAATAGACAGATCTCTTTGAAATTTTGAATTATATTAGTTTGAAGTTAGCCAAAGATTCTGTGAAAATTTCAAGGAAAAAAATTTTTATCTTGACATATCCATGCATATCTCTGAAACTAAAATTTTATTTGAAAAAAAAAAATTCAAATCCATTTTAAGCATTTAAAACTTAATTTGATTGTATTTAAAAACCCTTAATAAAAAATTTTTATCTTGACATATTCATGCATTTCTCTTAGACTAAAAGTGTATTTAAAAAACCTCAATAAAAAAATTTTTATCTTGACATATCCATGCATATCTCTGAAACTAAAATTTTATTTGAAAAAAAAAATTCAAATCCATTTTAAGCGTTTAAAACTAAATTTGATTGTATTTAAAAAACCTTAATAAAAAATTTTTATCTTGACATATTCATGCATTTCTCTTAGACTAAAAGTGTATTTAAAAAACCTCAATAAAAAAATTTTTATCTTGACATATCCATGCATATCTCTGTACAGTAAGAGTTTATTTGAAAAAAAAAATTCAAATCCAGTTTAAGCATTTAAAACTAAATTCGATTGTATTTAAAAAACCTTAATAAAAAGTTTTTATCTTGACATATTCATGCATTTCTCTTAGACTAAAAGTGTATTTAAAAAACCTCAATAAAAAATTTTTTATCTTGTAATATCCATGCATATCTCTGAGACTAAAATTTTATTTGAAAAAACAAATTCAAATCCATTTTAACCATTTAAAACTAAATTCGATTGTGTTTGAAAAACCATAATAAAAAATTTTTATCATTACATATTCATGCATTTCTCTTAGACTAAAAGTGTATTTAAAAAACCTCAATAAAAAAATTTTTATCTTGACATATCCATGCATATCTCTAAAACTAAGAGTCTATTTGAAAAAAAAACTCAAATCCATTTTTAACATTTAAAACTTAATTTGATTGTATTTAAAAAGCCATAATAAAAAATTTTTATCTTGACATATTCATGCATATCTCTTAGACTAAAAGTGTATTTAAAAAACCTCAATAAAAAAATTTTTATCTTGACATATCCATGCATATCTCTGACACTAAGAGTTTATTTGAAAAAAAAATTCAAATACAGTTTAAGCATTTAAAACTAAATTCGATTGTATTTAAAAAACCTTAATAAAAAATTTTTATCTTGACATATTCATGCATTTCTCTTAGACTAAAAGTGTATTTAAAAAACCTCAATAAAAAAATTTTTTATCTTGACATATCCATGCATATCTCTGAAACTAAAATTTTATTTGAAAAAAAAAATTCAAATCCATTTTAAGCATTTAAAACTAAATTTGATTGTATTTAAAAAACCTTAATAAAAAATTTTTATCTTGACATATTCATGCATTTCTCTTAGACTAAAAGTGTATTTAAAAAACCTCAATAAAAAAATTTTTATCTTGACATATCCATGCATATCTCTGACAGTAAGAGTTTATTTGAAAAAAAAAATTCAGATCCAGTTTAAGCATTTAAAACTAAATTCGATTGTATTTAAAAAACCTTAATAAAAAATTTTTATCTTGAAATATTCATGCATTTCTCTTAGACAAAAAGTGTATTTAAAAAACCTCAATAAAAAAATTTTTATCTTGTAATATCCATGCATATCTCTGAAACTGAAATTTTATTTGAAAAAACAAATTCAAATCCATTTTAAGCATTTAAAACTTAATTCGATTGTGTTTGAAAAACCATAATAAAAATTTTTATCTTGACATATTCATGCATTTCTCTTAGACTAAAAGTATATTTAAAAAACCTCAATAAAAAAAATTTTATCTTGACATATCCATGCATATCTCTTACAGTAAGAGCTTATTTGAAAAAAAAAATTCAAATCCAGTTTAAGCATTTAAAACTAAATTCGATTGTATTTAAAAAACTTTAATAAAAAATTTTTATCTTGACATATTAATGCATTTCTCTTAGACTAAAAGTGTATTTAAAAAACCTCAATAAAAAAATTTTTATCTTGACATATCCATGCATATCTCTGAAACTTAAATTTTATTTGAAAAAAAAAATTCAAATCCATTTTAAGCATTTAAAACTAAATTTGATTGTATTTAAAAAACCTTAATAAAAAATTTTTATCTTGACATATTCATGCATTTCTCTTAGACTAAAAGTGTATTTAAAAAACATCAATAAAAAAAATTTTATCTTGACATATCCATGCATATCTCTGAAACTAAAATTTTATTTGAAAAAAAAAATTCAAATCCATTTTAAGCATTTAAAACTAAATTTGATTGTATTTAAAAAACCTTAATAAAAAATTTTTATCTTGACATATTCATGCATTTCTCTTAGACTAAAAGTGTATTTAAAAAACCTCAATAAAAAAATTTTTATCTTGACATATCCATGCATATCTCTGACAGTAAGAGTTTATTTGAAAAAAAAAAATTCAGATCCAGTTTAAGCATTTAAAACTAAATTCGATTGTATTTAAAAAACCATAATAAAAAAATTATTTCTTGACATATTCATGCATTTCTCTTAGACTAAAAGTGTATTTAAAAAACCTCAATAAAAAAATTTTTATCTTGACATATCCATGCATATCTCTGACAGTAATAGTTTATTTGAAAAAACAAATTCAAATCCATTTTAAGCATTTAAAACTTAATTCGATTGTGTTTGAAAAACCATAATAAAAAATTTTTTTCTTGACATATTCATGCATTTCTCTTAGACTAAAAGTGTATTTAAAAAACCTCAATAAAAAAAATTTTATCTTGACATATCCATGCATATCTCTGACAGTAATAGTTTATTTGAAAAAACAAATTCAAATCCATTTTAAGCATTTAAAACTAAATTTGATTGTATTTAAGAAACCTTAATAAAAAATTTTTATCTTGACATATTCATGCATTTCTCTTAGACTAAAAGTGTATTTAAAAAACCTCAATAAAAAAAATTTTATCTTGACATATCCATGCATATCTCTGAAACTTAAATTTTATTTGAAAAAAAAAATTCAAATCCATTTTAAGCATTTAAAACTAAATTTGATTGTATTTAAAAAGCCATAATAAAAAATTTTTTTCTTGTCATATTCATGCATTTCTCTTAGACTAAAAGTGTATTTAAAAAACCTCAATAAAAAAATTTTTATCTTGACATATCCATGCATATCTCTGACAGTAAGAGTTTATTTGAAAAAACAAATTCAAATCCATTTTAAGCATTTAAAACTTAATTCGATTGTGTTTGAAAAACCATAATAAAAAAATTTTATCTTGACATATTCATGCATTTCTCTTAGACTAAAAGTATATTTAAAAAACCTCAATAAAAAAAATTTTTATCTTGACATATCCATGCATATCTCTGACAGTAATAGTTTATTTGAAAAAACAAATTCAAATCCATTTTAAGCATTTAAAACTTAATTCGATTGTGTTTGAAAAACCATAATAAAAAATTTTTTTCTTGACATATTCATGCATTTATCTTAGACTAAAAGTGTATTTAAAAAACCTCAATAAAAAAAATTTTATCTTGACATATCCATGCATATCTCTGAAACTAAAATTTTATTTGAAAAAAAAAATTCAAATCCATTTTAAGCATTTAAAACTAAATATGATTGTATTTAAAAAACCTTAATAAAAAATTTTTATCTTGACATATTCATGCATTTCTCTTAGACTAAAAGTGTATTTAAAAAACCTCAATAAAAAAATTTTTATCTTGACATATCCATGCATATCTCTGAAACTAATATTTTATTTGAAAAAAAAAATTCAAATCCATTTTAAGCATTTAAAACTAAATTTGATTGTATTTAAAAAACTTTAATAAAAAATTTTTATCTTGACATATTCATGCATTTCTCTTAGACTAAAAGTGTATTTAAAAAACCTCAATAAAAAAAATTTTATCTTGACATATCCATGCATATCTCTAAAACTAAGAGTCTATTTGAAAAAAAAAACTCAAATCCATTTTGAGCATTTAAAACTTAATTTGATTGTATTTAAAAAACCATAATAAAAAAATTTTATCTTGACATATTCATGCATTTCTCTTAGACTAAAAGTGTATTTAAAAAACCTCAATAAAAAAATTTTTATCTTGACATATCCATGCATATCTCTGACAGTAAGAATTTATTTGAAAAAAAAAATTCAAATCCATTTTAACCATTTAAAACTAAATTCGATTGTGTTTGAAAAACCATAATAAAAAATTTTTATCTTGACATATTCATGCATTTCTCTTAGACTAAAAGTGTATTTAAAAAACCTCAATAAAAAAATTTTTATCTTGACATATCCATGCATATCTCTGACAGTAAGAATTTATTTGAAAAAAAAAATTCAAATCCAGTTTAAGCATTTAAAACTAAATTTGATTGTATTTAAAAAACCATAATAAAAAATTTTTATCTTGACATATTCATGCATTTCTCTTAGACTAAAAGTGTATTTAAAAAACCTTAATAAAAAAATTTTTATCTCTGAAACTTAAATTTTATTTGAAAAAAAAAATTCAAATCCATTTTAAGCATTTAAAACTAAATTTGATTGTATTTAAAAAACCTTAATAAAAAATTTTTATCTTGACATATTCATGCATTTCTCTTAGACTAAAAGTGTATTTAAAAAACCTCAATAAAAAAAATTTTATCTTGACATATCCATGCATATCTCTGAAACTTAAATTTTATTTGAAAAAAAAAATTCAAATTCATTTTAAGCATTTAAAACTAAATTTGATTGTATTTAAAAAACCTTAATAAAAAATTTTTATCTTGACATATTCATGCATTTCTCTTAGACTAAAAGTGTATTTAAAAAACCTCAATAAAAAAATTTTTTATCTTGACATATCCATGCATATCTCTGAAACTAAAATTTTATTTGAAAAAAAAAATTCAAATCCATTTTAAGCATTTAAAACTAAATTTGATTGTATTTAAAAAACCTTAATAAAAAATTTTTATCTTGACATATTCATGCATTTCTCTTAGACTAAAAGTGTATTTAAAAAACCTCAATAAAAAAATTTTTATCTTGACATATCCATGCATATCTCTGACAGTAAGAGTTTATTTGAAAAAAAAAATTCAGATCCAGTTTAAGCATTTAAAACTAAATTCGATTGTATTTAAAAAACCTTAATAAAAAATTTTTATCTTGAAATATTCATGCATTTCTCTTAGACAAAAAGTGTATTTAAAAAACCTCAATAAAAAAATTTTTATCTTGTAATATCCATGCATATCTCTGAAACTGAAATTTTATTTGAAAAAACAAATTCAAATCCATTTTAAGCATTTAAAACTTAATTCGATTGTGTTTGAAAAACCATAATAAAAATTTTTATCTTGACATATTCATGCATTTCTCTTAGACTAAAAGTATATTTAAAAAACCTCAATAAAAAAATTTTTATCTTGACATATCCATGCATATCTCTTACAGTAAGAGCTTATTTGAAAAAAAAAATTCAAATCCAGTTTAAGCATTTAAAACTAAATTTGATTGTATTTAAAAAACCTTAATAAAAAATTTTTATCTTGACATATTCATGCATTTCTCTTAGACTAAAAGTGTATTTAAAAAACCTCAATAAAAAAATTTTTATCTTGACATATCCATGCATATCTCTGAAACTTAAATTTTATTTGAAAAAAAAAATTCAAATCCATTTTAAGCATTTAAAACTAAATTTGATTGTATTTAAAAAACCTTAATAAAAAATTTTTATCTTGACATATTCATGCATTTCTCTTAGACTAAAAGTGTATTTAAAAAACCTCAATAAAAAAATTTTTATCTTGACATATCCATGCATATCTCTGACAGTAAGAATTTATTTGAAAAAAAAAATTCAAATCCAGTTTAAGCATTTAAAACTAAATTTGATTGTATTTAAAAAACCATAATAAAAAATTTTTATCTTGACATATTCATGCATTTCTCTTAGACTAAAAGTGTATTTAAAAAACCTCAATAAAAAAATTTTTATCTTGACATATCCATGCATATCTCTAAAACTAAGAGTCTATTTGAAAAAAAAAACTCAAATCCATTTTAAGCATTTAAAACTTAATTTGATTGTATTTAAAAAGCCATAATAAAAATTTTTTATCTTGACATATTCATGCATATCTCTTAGACTAAAAGTGTATTTAAAAAACCTCAATAAAAAAATTTTTATCTTGACATATACATGCATATCTCTGACAGTAAGAATTTATTTGAAAAAAAAAATTCAAATCCAGTTTAAGCATTTAAAACTAAATTCGATTGTATTTAAAAAGCCATAATAAAAAATGTTTATCTTGACATATTCATGCATATCTCTTAGACTAAAAGTGTATTTAAAAAACCTCAATAAAAAAAAATTTATCTTGACATATCCATGCATATCTCTGACAGTAGAAGTTTATTTGAAAAAAAAAATTCAGATCCAGTTTAAGCATTTAAAACTAAATTCGATTGTATTTAAAAAACCTTAATAAAAAAATTTTATCTTGACATATTCATGCATTTCTCTTAGACTAAAAGTGTATTTAAAAAACCTCAATAAAAAAAATTTTATCTTGTAATATCCATGCATATCTCTGAAACTAAAATTTTATTTGAAAATGCAAAATCAAATCCATTTTAAGCATTTAAAACTTAATTCGATTGTGTTTGAAAAACCATAATAAAAAATTTTTATCTTGACATATTCATGCATTTCTCTTAGACTAAAAGTATATTTAAAAAACCTCAATAAAAAATTTTTTATCTTGACATATCCATGTATATCTCTGACAGTAAGAGTTTAAGCATTTAAAACTAAATTTGATTGTATTTAAAAAACTTTAATAAAAAATTTTTATCTTGACATATTCATGCATTTCTCTTAGACTAAAAGTGTATTTAAAAAACCTCAATAAAAAAAATTTTATCTTGACATATCCATGCATATCTCTAAAACTAAGAGTCTATTTGAAAAAAAAAACTCAAATCCATTTTGAGCATTTAAAACTTAATTTGATTGTATTTAAAAAACCATAATAA
The DNA here is from genome assembly GCA_963082725.1 of Pedicia rivosa. Classification (NCBI taxonomy): domain Eukaryota; kingdom Metazoa; phylum Arthropoda; class Insecta; order Diptera; family Pediciidae; genus Pedicia; species Pedicia rivosa. Next base: position 45,281,940 of record OY720154.1, on the reverse strand, counting down.
AAAAATTTTATCTTGACATATTCATGCATTTCTCTTAGACTAAAAGTGTATTTAAAAAACCTCAATAAAAAAATTTTTATCTTGACATATCCATGCATATCTCTGACAGTAAGAATTTATTTGAAAAAAAAAATTCAAATCCAGTTTAAGCATTTAAAACTAAATTCGATTGTATTTAAAAAACTTTAATAAAAAAATTTTATCTTGACATATTCATGCATTTATCATGCCATTACATAAATCAAACCATAATTTTATCGTCATTTTAGTAATGCTTTGGTTTAATGTTCTCTACTCACAAGAGACAGATTTCCTTGAAATTTTCACAGAATCTTTGGCTTACTTCAAACTAATATAATTAAAAATTTCAAAGAGATCTGTCTATTGTGAGCAGAGAAAATTGAATGAAACCAAAGCTATTACATAAATCAAACCATCATTTTATCATATATTTAGTATGGTGGTTTCATTTTCTCTACTCACAACAGACAGATTTCCTTGAAATTTTCACAGAATCTTTGGCTAACTTCAAACTAAAATAATTAAAATTTTTAAAGAGATCTGTCTGTTGTGAGGAGAGAAAATTAAATAAAACCAAAGCCATTACATAAATCAAACCATCATTTTATCATCATTTTAGTATTGCTTTGGTTTAATTTTCTCTACTCACAAAAGACAGATTTCCTTGAAATTTTCACAGAATCTTTGGCTAACTTCAAACTAATATAATTAAAATTTTTAAAGAGATCTGTCTGTTGTGAGGAGAGAAAATTGAATAAAACCAAAGCAATTACATAAATCAAACCATCATTTTAGTATTGCTTTGGTTTAATTTTCTCTACTCAGAAGCGACAGATTTCCTTGAAATTTTCACAGAATCTTTGGCTAACTTCAAGCTAATATAATTAAAAATTTCAAAGTGATCTGTCTATTGTGAGCAGAGAAAATTGAATGAAACCAAAGCTATTACATAAATCAAACCATCATTTTATCATATATTTAGTATGGTGGTTTCATTTTCTCTACTCACAACTAACAGATTTCCTTGAAATTTTCACAGAATCTTTAGCTAACTTCAAACTAATATAATTAAAATTTTTAAAAAGATCTGTCTGTTGTGAGGAGAGAAAATTGAATAAAACCAAAGCCATTACATAAATCAAACCATCATTTTATCATCATTTTAGTATAGCTTTGGTTAAATTTTCTCTACTCACAAGAGACAGATTTTCTTGAAATTTTCACAGAATCTTTGGCTAACTTCAAACTAATATAATTAAAAATTTCAAAGAGATCTGTTTATTGTGAGCAGAGAAAATTGAATGAAACCAAAGCTATTACATGAACCAAACCATCATTTTATCATATATTTAGTATGGTGGTTTCATTTTCTCTACTCACAACAGACAGATTTCTTTGAAATTTTCACAGAATCTTTGGCTAACTTCAAACTAATAAAATTAAAAATTTCAAAGAGATTTGTCTATTGTGAGCAGAGAAAATTGAATGAAACCATCTCTTAGACTAAAAGTGTATTTAAAAAACCTCAATAAAAAAATTTTTATCTTGACATATCCATGCATATCTCTGACAGTAAGAATTTATTTGAAAAAAAAAATTCAAATCCAGTTTAAGCATTTAAAACTAAATTCGATTGTATTTAAAAAACTTTAATAAAAAAATTTTATCTTGACATATTCATGCATTTATCATGCCATTACATAAATCAAACCATCATTTTATCATCATTTTAGTATTGCTTTGGTTTAATTTTCTCTACTCACAAGCGACAGATTTCCTTGAAATTTTCACAGAATCTTTGGCTAACTTCAAGCTAATATAATTAAAAATTTCAAAGTGATCTGTCTATTGTGAGCAGAGAAAATTGAATGAAACCAAAGCTATTACATAAATCAAACCATCATTTTATCATATATTTAGTATGGTGGTTTCATTTTCTCTACTCACAACAGACAGATTTCCTTGAAATTTTCACAGAATCTTTGGCTAACTTCAAACTAATATAATTAAAAATTTCAAAGAGATCTGTCTATTGTGAGCAGAGAAAATTGAATGAAACCAAAGCTATTACATAAATCAAACCATCATTTTATCATATATTTAGTATGGTGGTTTCATTTTCTCTACTCACAACAGACAGATTTCCTTGAAATTTTTACAGAATCTTTGGCTAACTTCAAACTAATATAATTAAAATTTTTAAAGAGATCTGTCTGTTGTGAGGAGAGAAAATTGAATAAAACCAAAGCCATTACATAAATCAAACCATCATTTTATCATCATTTTAGTATTGCTTTGGTTTAATTTTCTCTACTCACAAGAGACAGATTTCCTTGAAATTTTCACAGAATCTTTGGCTAACTTCAAACTAATATAATTAAAAATTTCAAAGAGATCTGTCTATTGTGAGCAGAGAAAATTGAATGAAACCAAAGCTATTACATAAATCAAACCATCATTTTATCATATATTTAGTATGGTGGTTTCAATTTCTCTACTCACAACAGACAGATTTCCTTGAAATTTTCACAGAATCTTTGGCTAACTTCAAACTAATATAATTAAAATTTTTAAAGAGATCTGTCTGTTGTGAGGAGAGAAAATTGAATAAAACCAAAGCCATTACATAAATCAAACCATCATTTTATCATCATTTTAGCATGGCTTTGGTTTCATTTTCTCTCCTCACAACAAACAGATTTCCTTGAAATTTTCACAGAATCTTTGACTAACTTCAAACTAATATAATTAAAAATTTCAAAGAGATCTGTCTATTGTGAGCAGAGAAAATTGAATGAAACCAAAGCCATTACATAAATCAAACCATCATTTTATCATCATTTTAGCATGGCTTTGGTTTCATTTTCTCTCCTCACAACAGACAGATTTCCTTGAAATTTTCACAGAATCTTTGACTTACTTCAAACTAAGATAATTGATTATCAAATGTTATAGAAATTCTCTTATTTCACTATAATTCCCTTCCTAATTTTATTAAATATATTAAATTTTAAAAAAAATACATATTCTTTCATTATTTACAAGCATTTTTTTTTTCATGTTGATTTGTTATGAAATAGTTGAGTTGGTATTAAAAGAACGTGAGTTCAGTACTGAAATTTATTTTTTTTAAATTTTTTTTTTGTTTAAAAGTTGCAAATGTATATACAGGGTTTTTGTGAAAATATTAATTGTTATTTTTAATCTTTTTTACTAAAGAAAGTCGGTATAAAAAAAAGCATCTATAGAATATATAAAATCCACCATGCATCATTTAGTTCTTAACAAATGAAATTGTTTATAAAAGTAAATACCCACGGATAAATGAAATGCCAACATCTTTAAAATTTTCGCAGAATCTTTAAATTACTTCAGCCTAATATGATTAAAAATTTCAAAGAAATCTGTTTGTTGTGAGGAGAGAAAATTGAATAAAACCAAAGCCATTACTTAAATCAAATCATCATTTTAGTATGGCTTTGATTTCATTTTCTCTCCTCACAACAGATAGATCTTTTTAAAATTTTCGCAGAATCTTTAAATTACTTCAAAATAATATGATTAAAAATTTCAAAGAGTTTTGTTAGTTGTGATGAGTGAAAATTGGAAAAAACTAAAGCCATTACTTAAATCAAATCATCATTTTAGTATGGCTTTGGTTTAATTTTCTCTACTCACAACAGACAGATTTCCTTGAAATTTTCACAGAATCTTTGGCTTACTTCAAGCTAATATTATTAAAAATTTCAATTTCTCTACTCACAACAGACAGATTTCCTTGAAATTTTCACAGAATCTTTGGCTTACTTCAAACTAATATAATTAAAAATTTCAAAGTGATCTGTCTGTTGTGAGAAGAGAAAATTGAATGAAACCAAAGCCATTACATAAATCAAACCATCATTTTATCATCATTTTAGCATGGCTTTGGTTTCATTTTCTCTCCTCACAACAGACAGATCTCCTTTAAATTTTCGCAGAATCTTTGACTTCCTTTAAACCAAGATGATTGATTATCAAATGTTATAGAAATTCTCTTATTTCACTATAATTGCCTTCTTAATTTTATTAAATATATTAAATTTTAAAAAAAATACATATTCTTTCATTATTTACAAGCATTTTTTTTTTCATGTTGATTTGTTATGAAATAGTTGAGTTGGTATTAAAAGAACGTGAGTTCAGTACTGAAATTTATTTTTTTTTTAATTAAAATTTTTTTGTTTAAAAGTTGCAAATGAATATAGAGGGTTTTTGTGAAAATATTAATTGTTATTTTTAATCTTTTTTACTAAACAAAGTCGGTATAACAAAACGCATCTATAGAATATATAAAATGCATCATTTAGTTCTTAACAAATGGAATTGTTTGTAAAAAAAATATCCACGTTAAAATGTGATGATGACTTAAGTGGATTTATTTTTTGAAGATCTACAAGTGAATTTAATAAAATCATATTTTTGTCTTGTTCCTGAAGTTCCAGTATGCAGCGTTCTTTATATTTAATATAAACTTTAAAATTAAAAAAGTGTAAAATCTTGTGGTGTTTTTATTAGTGAAAATAATAAAAGTGTGTGCTAAAATGAATTCTACAAGCAGACTGACTGGAAACATAAACGAAAAACAAAAACAGAGAACAATAAATTGTAAGTACTAATTTATACTTTCTGTTCAACAATTTCTGGAATTGTAATTATAACAGCTTTGTATAATGCTCATCCAGAATATTTATTTTTAAATGTTAAATGGAAACTAATCAAATTTATAATTAGATTTTTTATATTCTACTACAATAAATATGTACACTGAAAATTCATTTTCTTTATTGGATCATAACAACTCAAAAATGTTTGATAATACCTGTATTAGAATAAAAATTGTTTAAGTACACAGCTATAAATTATTCTATGTATAAGTAAAACCATAATAATTCTTAATATAATTATATTTACTATAAATATATAATTGCCATCATTATAATTATTATTATAAAATTATCAATATTTTATGCGTTTATTTAAAAAAGAAAAAAAAAGGAACAAAGTGTCATGGATTTTTAAATATTAATTAATGTAACTATATTTAATTTCAACGAATAAACGAAAACGATTATAATATTTTATAAAACATAATAAATTTTGCGGCTGGGTGTATATGGGGGAAAAATTTATTATTTGATTATTTGGTTGTAAATATTGGATCCTGATACGATGAATATTATGTTTTAAACTTTTTTAACATTTTTCTATAAGAATATCTTTATATTATACTTATACTTAGTTCAGAAATATTAAACTGTAATGACATCAGAAATACTTACTTACATCATACCTTTTATATTTTTAATTTGAATTTTAAACAAAATATAAACAAATAATACACCGAAAGAATACAATACAAATATAAAAGAAACGTAAAATATAATGTACTACTTACAATCAGAGAATATAGGGAATATAAGTTATACTTACCTACTTGTTTTTGCGGTACATTTAAAAAAAATAAACCAACAACAATGAATGAAAAACAAACCAAAATGAAAAAAAGAAGGAAATTATACAATAAAAAATATAAAGAAATATAGAAACAAATAAAAAGTCGCGCATCAGTACAAAACAAATAATAATATTAGAATCATTATAATGTATCATGAATATTCTATTAAATTCATTTATTTAATTAAATATTAATATTATTGTTGGTTATTTTACTAATCAACGTGAAATAAAAAATGGGAGAACGTTATTACAATTTTACAATTTTACTTTTCAAGTAGCATTAATATTTTCATTTATACAATAGATCTAAAACTACTATATGAACTTATTCATATTCATTTCAAAATTGATATAATTAAAGTTTAGAAAGTTCAAATGTTTCTTTATTCGTTTTATTCTTCTTGCAAGTTTGTGTATGTTTTAATTTTTTTGGTATTCGCGCGCATTCATAAATAAACTAAATAATAAAAGATAAATATCTTATTCCTATATATGATATTAGGATTATTAAGACGACAATTAATTTTTACAGAATAAAATTCAAAACCTGTAATATATATATAATGCTACAAGTTTGTAAATTATCTTTTATTTTGATTTTTATTATCATCATGAGTAAAACACATTTTACTTTGCGTCAATCATAGTATTCGTAATCCAATGTCGATGAAATTGAATAGTTCAAGATTAAAATAACAATAAAAAAATTTAAAATATGTAAATTTTAATATTCATTATTGAAATAAAATTAAACATATAATATCGAGTATAATATATATTAATAGTCTCTTCTTATTATTCATTGTCTAAAAATATTTTCTAAAAGTGCATTTGCAAAAAATATAATCTTTTTTGAATTATTTTAAATAAAATGCCTACTTTAAATTTTATAATAATTTTTCAGTACAAGGTGAATTGAAATTATATTTTATTATGAGTGCCTTTTCAAATAAAATGAGATGTATATTTTTTTGTTATGTTTAAAAAAACTAAATACGTAGATGCACAATTCGTTTGTATGTACGTACAAATTCAATAATTGAATTTTTATTCATTGTGCAAATACCAAAAACTAAATACTAATAAATATCTATGAACATGTCCCACCTATGATTGAGTTATTTTTAATTTATATAATAGAATAAAAGTGTGTATGTTAATTAAGCAAAGAGAAAAATGAAAACATTCTTATTTGTTTCAGTTTTTAATTTAATTTTATTTTTAATTTAGAACCGAAAAATATTTATCATTAAGATGACTATAAAATAATAAGATAATTTATAAAAAAAATCTTTCTCAAATGTTCAATTCCACCCAAAAAAGAGAAAGGCGCGCTCTCTATAACATCGGCACAGGCAAATCGAAAAAATATGACAAGGCAAAAGAACTAATTTTTTATATAAATGTCAATTTCTTTTGTTGCATTTGTTTTACCAAATATTTCAGGCTCTTTTTATCGCATTAAATAATTTAAATATTTTTAAAAGAGAATTACAATTATTTAAACTTGAATTTGGGGAATATTTTTATTAGTGTGTCATAAAATTATAATATTGAAAATGCTCAAATTTTGAATATCAAAGTGTGGATATTCTATCAATTTAAATTTTTACGCACAACTTAAAAAAAAAACATACATATGTATCCAAGAGAAAACTTAACACCTTCTATAAGTTCGAAAACTCTTATCAATATAATCCAAACAACAAATTTTTAACGTTCGGTAACATATTACAAAATTTTTTTTTCAATTTTATGTAAATAACTCATAAAATAATAAAAAACAAAGACATATTTACAACCAAATCTTCCATTTACTTACTCAACTATTAAATAATTTATAGTAAAAATACATGCTTATAATATTATTTCATTACTAATACTTAGTTTTATTAGAAGGGGTAAAATTGGTTCTTTTTTTAATACAAATATCTTATAAAGAATAAAAATGTAAATGAACATTTTTTTATAATATTGTATAGTCGGAAAGTTTTTTTTGTATAAATACCAGATTCATTCCTACAATTCCTTCATTAGTTTCGTTTGTGCAAATCAAAGTATTATATCTTTATTAATATTTTTTCTTTCTTTTTTTTGGATTACAATCAAATTGTATTTTGTCATATAGAAAAATCAACGTGACAAAATGAAACACGTAAGTTAACTAATCCAGTAATAAGTAATTCATAATACGAGAGTAATTTCTAATTCTAACTTGTTATTTTTTGTATTTTATTAAAATTTTTCAGTAATAATATGTTTAATTTTATAATATTGTGTATTATAGTTTTAATTTGATTTGGTTTATAACCTTATTGATTGGTTCAATTATTTTTATTTCAGGAACTAATTTTAATTCTATCATTATATTTCATATGTATAACAGCTGCGGATGAACAAATTGGAATTATTTCCCAAAATTCCGATAGTGAACCTGATGGTTCATATCAATATAAGTGAGTTGAAATATAATAACAATGAGATTCGATATTATATAATTTTTGTTATACAATATTATTAATAATGTGCACTTGTGCACTATTTTAATTATGAAAAATTAATTTAAATTTTCAGTTATGAAACAGCAAATGGAATCAAAGCTCAAGAAGTCGGCTCTTTGAAAAAATCAACAAGTCCAGACACTAGTGATGTAATTGTTTCACAAGGGTCATATTCTTATACTGCTCCAGATGGACAAGTAATAAATCTTCAATATATTGCAGACGATGTGGGCGGTTTCCAACCACAGGTAATAAATATCTCTGGATAAAATTTGATGTTTTTAAATGCAATTTTTAACAACTTTTAATTTCAGGGTGATCATCTCCCAACTCCACCTCCAATCCCCCAAGCAATTCAAAAAGCATTAGATTATCTTGCTAGTCTTCCACCACAACAAAATTAACAATTTTATTTAATGCAAATTGACTTATAAAAATAAACAAAAAGCCTGGGGAAAAAACGAAAAACAATGTTGGAAATAATTCATAATGGCGTTTTTAATTAATTTTGATTATTATATATTTTATTTAAACTATATTTATATATTTTTTTTCTCAATTTGATTCACTCTCACTTAATTTTCTTTTATTAAATAAAACTTCAGTTAAATATTGATCATTTAAGAAAATAGAAGAATGTAAATTAAAGGCGAAATATAAATGAATAATTCTAAATATCAATATTAATTATTTTTCCAGCAAGTAAATCCTATATATTCAAATATTATCTATACCTAATTTAAAATTATAATGTGTGTTAATATAACAAAATAAATCATCAATAAAATTTCAGAAAATAATAAAAGAAAATATATACAAGAATTTTATAATATTATTATAATGTTAAATATTTAGTTTTTTTTTTACTTTGAGGAAATTTTAGATTCTGCAACTTTTTTAAAACTCATAAATTGTGCATTATTATGCTGTATTATTTATTATGTTTGGAAAATGGATTACTTCAATTTTTATAAGACTAATAAAAATAATCTAATTTAAAAGCAAAATAACAATTGATATACGTACAAATAAATTACATACATACTATTATTCAAATAGTTGTTCAAATTGAAAAAGTATATTGTAATGTTATTTTTTAATCTTTGTAGAAAAGTGACAGTTTTGAACTTATATTGTTCACCCTCTTGTAACTAATTTACATTGCGTTGATTGGAATCGATTTTTTTGACATTCAATACTTTTATTTTCAAAACACTGAGTAATTTCAATAGAAATTTTAACAATCGTGATCAGCAATAAAATTTTTACTTACTGAGTAAAATTTAATTATGATTAATTAGAGGGAGATTTGTAGACAATTATTAAAGTTGAATAATTTTTTTATATTAAAACAATTTTATTTAGTTATTTTTAACGAATAAACTTTCACTCTCATTCTTATATGTCAATTAGTTGTTTGTATTAAATTTAATTTTGTAAAATTTCACATAAAAAGTAGTTTATAATTCATTATTTGATTATCAAATTGAATAATTTGAAAAATCGAAATGATTTTTGATCTGATGCAATGTGTGAAAAAATGATTTTACTTTTATATTTCCACCGTTATATGCTATTAAAGATATTTTTTGAAAATGTATAATTTAGAGATTCAGACTGCTCCATTTTGTTGATAATATAATTAATATATTAAACACAATGAAAGTAAATTGAATAGAAGAAAAATATATGTTCGTCGCTATATTCTTCATAAATAATTGATTTTAATGATGTATAAATATCCGCCATATGTTTAATACTTATTTGTATAAGTAATATATTATTTGTATAAACAGAATTAAACATATATTAACATAATTATATTATTCTTCTAACGAAAATGCAAGTCCATTATCCAAAAAGCTTTTAAAACTTCTACCTAAAAATTATGATTAATAACTTAGTAATCAGGGTCATAAAGACCGAAGATAATGAATTATTCTAAAATACATATTAAAAATTTCCAAAATTAAAAAAGATTTCGTATGTACCTCTTTAATGATTTTTTTTTAATTAAAAGAAAAATATAAACAAAATTAATTGTATAGAAATAAATAAGATACTGTTATTAATATTAATAATCAAATAATACATATCTGAAAGGATTCTATATATAAAACCAAGGACTTAAACAATTAATATAAGATTTTCATTATTTAAATGATAAATTTGCGCACATTCTGATAGTAAAATATTTTTAAATAACAATAGTAAATTTATAAAATTTAACAATGTTTGAACTTCGATTGTATAAATAATAATCAACATTTAGGCGTAAATGTAAAACATTTTTTAGTTAAAAAATTTCAAGCTAAAATTTTATTTTATTTGAATTAAAGTTAAGTGAAAATCACACCCTGTATTTATAAACAAAACAAAAAAATTCATATCAAAATTCAATCTATGAATCCCGTTCTTCGGGTAAAATATCGCACCATCATAAATAAGTTAAAAACAATATTAACATCTTATATAAATATTACCAAATATTTACATAAAAAATCTACCAATAAGTTATAATTAGACACTAATTTCTGATATGCAAATAAAAGTAAAAAAGGTATATAAATACATCAATCATTGATTCAAATATATCAGTACAATTTTGTGAATCTTATCAGTACGATTTAATTCTTTTCTTTTATAAAAGATTTTTTTTTTGAGTATTTATTCAACTTAAAATTTACAAGGTTTGTTTAGTCTTTTAGTTGATTTATGCAATGTAAATATATATGTATAGATATAACGTTAAATGACAAAGTTCTTGATTGAAAAAATTTAATAGCAATATGAATTTGAATAATATAAAAACACGTTCTTGATAAAACATAATATAATATTATCATTATTATATTTAAAAATATTATCATTATTGACGTTTCGACAATCGTGAAATAAAATTTTTTTTTTTTATTTCTTTAAAAATATTTATAAATTCTTTTATAATATACACAGAGTAAGAGAAAAGAAAGAAAAGTTTAAATCAATCTATAAAATGCTTAATTTATAAACTTAATACAGACATTCATTAATATTTTATTAATTTATTTCCTTTACATATGTTATAAAGAAATGTTTCAATACATAATATTTGCAATAATGATGGTTTGTGTAACTGCGCGTCCGCAACAAGCTCCAGATTCTACACAAATTCCAATAGTTTTTCAAAGTGATGTTAATGGACTTGATGGTTCCTATAATTACAGGTATTAATTATCTTTTGTTTATTATCCATTGTTTTTGTAACAACAGTTATATTAGTTATGAGTCTGGAAATGGCATAAAGCTCCAAAATGCTGGATATATAAAGAAAGTAATCATACCACATTATGAAGGCGATGGCCGATCTGCGACTGATACAGCACAGGAGGAAGAGGTTCTAGTTCAAGTTGGTTCTTATTCCTACCCTACTAATGATGGCACTATTATCACATTAAAGTATAATTATATTTTCTTTTATTATGTGTACTTTTAATCCATATATTTATTTTTTCTAACGTGTTCAGCTATATTGCTGATGAAAATGGATTCCAACCTCAAGGAGAACATCTCCCAACTGCACCTCCAATTCCAGATGCAATTCTCAGTTCATTACAACAAGTCACACAGCCGCAACAACAACAAGCTGGCCAACAACCAACTCAGCTGAGATAAATTTTTCAAAAAAACCCAAAAGAGCATACAAAATTTCTAAAAATAATATAGCTTTGCATGGTACAACTTTCCTATTTTTTAATACACACAAAAACATCCGTCCTTGGAATAACAAAAATTATTAATTTTTTCTTAAAAAAAACATATGACTAAAAAAAATTAGTTTTTAAGAATAAAAATTAAATATTTACATAATTTCATAATCAAGAAAATCATGGTTTTTTTTTCTGGTGTTAATAATATTTACATAAAGTTAATGGTGGTATGGCACTATTAAATATGATAATTTGGCTACCTTTTATATTATTCTATTTTTATCCTTTATAAGAATTGTTCGCCTAATTTAATTTTTAATAGTATATAAAGATTTTTAAAAATTTTGAAAAACCTTCAAATGCATAATTAGTTCAATTTTCTTTAGTAAAAGTTTAAATAGGAAAATATTTTTAGTAAACTCATCTGTGTAACATCTTTAAATAATTTTGGATCTGATGCTATTGAAAATCTAATACAAGATGAACAACATTTAAAAATAATTCATTAATACACTTTGTTTTTATATTTTGTATTGTTCTATATACCTCTGTACATGTATTTAAAACCAATTATATAATTCTTTTCTAAATATCGAAATTTATGCCTTACACTGTGTTTTTGTTATTCTAATTAATATATTATTGATGATATATTATATTATTGTATAATCCTATAGTCAATAAAAAAGTTTTTTTTATTGTAAATCAATATTTATTTATTTTTCTATTTTTTTCTATTTCCTTAGCGAAAATTTTAGATTTGGGACATAAATAATTTCGAAATTGAGGTAACAAGGTGATTGACACTTAAATAAAGAGTGAAAACGAGAAAGAGAAGTTGAGAGAGAAAGATAAGTTTATTTGCATTAAATTTTATATTTAATGCAAACAAAAAACTATATCATAATCTATGCTATAGTGGAAAATTGCGAGCTGTATAGCATGATTTACCTTATGATGAAACAATATGTAACAAAACAACATCTTCTCATCTTGAATAACATTTTTTTTAATTATAAATACTGAATGTGACTTGCATAATTTGTATACAAATTCATTTAAGAGTAGCTATATTTATTTCCGCCTATAATATGACAAACTTGATTTAGTTCTCGTTTTATATATTTTTATCATTTTTATTTAGATCCTGATCATTTTTTTTATATATTGATAACTTATGATCGTATCTTTAAATGTCCCCCTCTCTCGTTTTTTTAAAATTCCTAATCTTATTTAATATTCATGTCAAAATTTCTATCTTTCGAAATAATTCAACCTTAAACTGATCTTTAAATATTATAGATTTATTCATAAAAAAACTTAACAAAACACGACATTGAGAGATCATAAATTCATTCAAATTTCATAATATTTTTTTATTTGCTTCTTCTATTAATATTATTATTTTCTTTGTTTTTTTTCACACTTTCAATTATTTTATATTTCTCTTTATGTGTTGCTTCTTTGCTTGGTTTCTTTTGCTATCTAAAATTGGAATACAAAAAAAGAACACAGAAAAAGAATAAAAATAATGAGATCATATTATTTCCAAATCAAATCAATCATATTGTCATTAAACCAAATTTCTTATTCAGTACCACAATTGTAACCATATACAAGTGTAACTTTCCTCTTCATAACTATTACAGCATCACCGCATCATCATGAAATTGCGTGAATTTATTTTGAATTTTATTTGTATGTTTGCATACAAGAAGAAACTATAAAAATATATCGACATCATATAGAAACGGGCGTGATTAAACTTATAAAAATAAATTATATATCTATGGATAGATATAAGAATATCAAAGACAGAAGAAATAACGATGAAAAGACAACAAAATGATAGTAAAAGTTATTATTCTTATTTAATTATTATTATACTAAGAACTCATAATCAACATGAAATTTTATTTAAAGATGAAGTGAAACCTGTTTCGATATTTTTCTTATTATTTAAGTTTTGTTACTGTGAAACCATCTCGACCTTTTCGTTTTTATATGTATTTGTTTATGTTTGTTATTCTTATACTTTATACATATTGAAGAACAAAGTTTAAAATTTAAAATGTATGGATATATAAAAGAACAAAAACATTCGTTTATAATCGGTTTATTATGCATAAACTGCATAATGTGTTTAAAAGTATTCTATTATTATTAAAGCTGGATGGTAATAGCAAAAAAATTAAATTGTATTACATAATATTAATTTAACCGAAAAGTAAACCGAATCATCGGCGCTGTATATAAGCTAGTCTCTTTAAACAACGTGAAAGCTAAATAGTGTATATAAAATAAATACATGTTAATGATTTTGGCCAATGTTGCGTTAAATTTTATTATTGTTATTATGCGATCTTTTGACCATCATACAAACAAAATTTAAAATTAATTACAACACAAAAACTATATGACATTTTCAGATGATCTGTGTAGAAGTTTGTAGAATAAACATGGTGCAATTTTTTTAAAGCTTCAAATTTAGAATAGTAATATAAGTTAGTCGTTACCATGGTGCTTTTTTTTATAGCTTCTAATTTAGAACAATAATATAATAAGCTTAATGTAACTTAGGGAGTTCTCGATATATTTTTTTAATGTAATAATATCAAATTTTATTACGCACGATTTTCGCCTCTGTGAACTTTCTATAATAAATAAAAATACATGAATAAAGTAGAATAATATAATATGCACCAGAAATTATACTGATAATTTTGTTTTGCTGTGATCTTCAAATAAGAGTTTTCTGGTATTTTCTTCTTCATATTACACTAAAAATTAATTTTTTACAACACTAACTCCAATAGAACAAATACAAAAATCTCTTCGATTGTTTATTTATATTTTTGTTATAATTTTACTTTCTTTATTTAAACATTTATGAAGTAATGTTGAAGAAGATATGATGACTCAAAATAATAATAATACATATCTATTTATGTACATATATATGTATATAATATAATTATGATCAACATTCCAAATATTTTATATAAATTTTAAAATATATGTATCTAATAATGTCAGTTAAAAATATAAACACTTTCAACAAACAAAGCAAAATAACAAAAATTAAGGACGCTAATATTTTAAAAATAATGGATTTAAATATAGAAAAATAATAATATTTTTATACATATAGTGAACAATACAACACCTACAAGCTTTTGTAATCTTTGATCTGTAGTTTTACTTTAATTTAAACTTTACAATTTAAAGCGAAATGCTAATATTGACAAAACTATAAACTTTAAACTTAAGAGATTTAATTCTGAGAAATTTAAAAATTTAATGAGCTTCGATTATTGCGTGCCATTACACTAATTTTAACTTTATAGCATTTCTCTATAAAAATTTAATGGTATTAAAAATAAACAATAACAATTTTTTATACGTGAATAAAATTTTTTTATTAATTTTGTATGCCTTAACCCAAAATTATCATTATTTCGAAAAAATTCCTATACTTACGAATACAATACAAAGATGGTTGAAAGTAAAAAATGAATTTATTTTTTCGTGATCTTTAGAAACAGCATCTTCTTTTTCTATTCAAAACGCGTATACACGAATACAAATATATACAGAGAACACAATACAACATTCAATAAAAGCAGTATAAATACAAGATATTTAAGATGAACTTCAGCAGTCTCATTCTTACTTTCTTTCAATCAACGAAAGAGTTTTTTGGTGTGACATAAGTTGTTTAACATAAAATATGAAAGTTTTGGTAAGCATCTAAAAACTTAACTAAAGTGACTCTCTTATTATATAAAAAGGATATCAGTGATTACGATTAAATTAAATAGTCAACAGAAGATTTAAATATCTCAATTTTTTCTTTTTGTGATATAAAATGTAAACTTAGTGAATTATTTTAATTTTTAGATATCCTGAAAAAGAATTCTTTTCAGTTCCTCTATCTTTTATTTAACAAATTTTTGTAAATTCAATTTCATATATGGTATATATATATTTTTGTTTAATTTAGATTATTTTCGCATTAGCTGCATTGACTGTAGCTCAAGACGCTCATGAACATGATGCTAGACAAAAATTAGAAACAACAACATGGATACCAATAATCAAATATAACAAAGAGCAAGGTCAGGATGGAAGTTATAAAACACAATATGAAACCGGTAATAATATTATCGCAGAAGAAACTGGGTTCTTAAAAGATTTTGGTGAGGAACATCCAAATGGAATTCTTGTCCAACATGGGCAATACACATATACAGCTCCAGACGGACAGATTGTAAATGTTCAATATACAGCCGATGAGAATGGTTTTCATGCAACGGTAACAAAGAAAGAAATTTTTAATTAAACATCTTTTTAATCATTTTTATTTAATTAGGGCGATCATATTCCAACTCCACCACCGATTCCAGATGAGATTCAAAAAGGACTTGATCAAATTTATGCTGGAATTAAACTTCAACAAGAAAGGGCCGCAAGTGATCCTGAATATGCTAAGAAACAAGCCGAAAGAGAGAAACTCGATTACAGCGGTCAATACTATCCACAATAGGTTAATTTAAAAATAAATAACTATATAACGAACTATCATTCATTACATCAGCACCTTTATGGATTCTTTTTATTCTACAAAACAAAAAGACTGTGATCACCCTTATTTTTATTCATGCCATTTTCTTATATAAAATAAAATGTTATTAAAAGATTCATCGAAATAGTTTTAATTAAAAAAAAACCTTCAAAATGATTTTTTTTAAAAAAAATAATAATAGATAATAGTGCTTTCTTCGAGTATTTAGCTAAATGGTTTTCTCGAATGTGCTTTTTTGACATGTGCTTTTGAAGAATGAACTGATATATGAGAGCTAAAGCAATTTTATCTGCCCTTCAGTAACAAAAATTTATTTTTATTTTCTTTCGTATATTTTAAAAA
Source organism: Pedicia rivosa (assembly GCA_963082725.1). Taxonomy (NCBI): domain Eukaryota; kingdom Metazoa; phylum Arthropoda; class Insecta; order Diptera; family Pediciidae; genus Pedicia; species Pedicia rivosa. The sequence continues at coordinate 45,265,303 of OY720154.1, read as the reverse complement.
TTATTAATTCTTTGAACATAGAATTCCAAAGTGAATTATCAATGATCCAATTAATAGCAGTCAAAACATCAACCTTGTATAGAACAATACTATGAAATATTATCATAAAAAGTTATTTGGATGTGCATAAAAGGATTTTATGTTTGTGCTTTTTCATTCTATGTAATGAATTAAGTATATAGTATTTTGTTTTATTTTTTTATTGAAATTTGTGGTTTTTGTTTTATTTTTTTATAACAAATGTAATATTATATATTATATAGTAGGTATATATTATCCTAAAAATAAGATAAAAATTTGTTAAGATTTTTTAATATATTATTTATAATATATTTATAATATATTTCGGTAAAAATACTCTGTTTTTTTAAATTATGTAAATTTTCAATGTTTTGTACTTTTTCCTGTTCGGATTTTATGCATTTTATTATGTCTTGCTGGCAACACTGGTCAAAGTTTCAAATAATTTTATGATGATACAAAATTGGACTTCAGTGAAAGAATTTTTTAATTGTTATTGATAAACTAAAATTACACTTCAATGTAGTAAATTTGGAACCCTGATAAAAAAAAATCTTGTAGTGTAAATATATATTGAAAAAAATGTAATTTTCTTACTGTATTTTAATTTTATTATTTAAGTACAGAAAATGCTTTTATAAATATCTTTTACGTACAGTAAACGAAAATAAAAATTACAAAGTATATTTATATTTTATACGACTTTCTCTGAGAGAAAACCTCCATTTGCTTTTGAGGTATACTTGATAATATTAATTTTTCCTTTATCATCTAAGTATCCATATTTACCAAAAACATTGCCTTCATCGTCTCTTTCTTCAAATCTAAATTGCCGATTTTTTCTAAGAAAAATGTAAAAGAAATAATTTATGTTATTACTATACTTTTAAACTAAACCCAAAAAAAGTGTGCTGAATGTGAAAACAAATAAATTCTTTGGGTTTCATTATTTTCAATTCTACAACAAAAATATTAGTGATGATTTTTTATTATTGTTTACCCAGTTCCAGTATCAAATCCAAACTTATAACTGCCATTATAACCATGAATTTGAAAATTTATCCTATCATTACGTTCAGTAATATTATCCAATTTTGATTCCTCGGATGATGGATCAATTAAACTTTTTTGTTTTATATTAAGGTGCTTATTATGTTGAGACTCTTTTGATATATTTTTTTTTAGTTCTAAACCAAAATTATTTGGTTCATAAGAATTTTTATAAGGTTGTTGAATTGCTATCGTAGAAAATATTTCATGTTTTGATAAGTGTGGTGATGAAATTGGTACGGATCCTGATAATTTTTCCTGTTTATTATATGTGATAGGAATTGCTTTTGTTAACACAATCATGTACATAATTGTAAATAAAATACATAACTGTAAAAATATTAAAAAATTTGTATTATTCCACTGTTTCGTAATTTAATTAATACTGGTTAGTACAATATTTAGAATTTTTAATTGGTTTTCCTTGTTTAATAACAAAATAATAAATTTCAAATAATTACATTAACTATGTCAACTCACTATTTTAAAAGCCACCATTTTCTTTTTTTGAAAAACCTTAGAGATAACTATAATTTATTTAAAAAAACACTATTTATTATAGTTATTAAACAAACTCTTATTTTTAACAGAAAAATTTTAATTTTTTCATTTCATTTGAAAAGCAGTTTACACTACAAAAGACAGATATTAAATACTTTCTTTTACTATTTAATAGGTCTTTTATAGAATTATTTTACTTTCAATTTTTCATAGAAACAAGAAATTTAAAAAAAATACAATTTTCTTCACTTTCTTGTCAATTATTATTATTATTATTATTATTATTATTATATATTATATATAATATATTTTTATCTTCTTCAGTTGCTTTTCCTATTAATTGCATGTGCCTAAATAATAATAATAATTATTGAAGAAAAATTATCTATTTAGATATTATGTCAATTTTGGTGATACTTTATTGATTATTTAGTGTTAATATATAAAACAAAATCGTTATTAAATTCTCTTTAACAATAATGAAGCTTTACCTAATTAAGATAAAAGATCCTGAGTTGAAATTAAATATAACTAAGATTTAAATTTTATTTTTTTCTAACAAACGCATCAATCTAAAAGTAAAAGTGAAATTTGAAATTAAATAAAGTGGAAACAGTAGTTTAACACGGAAGAACGAATTTTAATTTCAATTTTATCCAAAAAAAATTCACTATTTAATTTTTTCTTTATTTATCGTAAAAATTATGATCGTACTAAATAAAAAATAAAATAACATATATTTTATGCTTCATCGAATTCATTTTAAAATAATATTTGGTATTTAATAAAAAAGCATAGAAATAAGTATAAACAATAATTATAAGCGTAAAGTATTGATTTCAACTACTTATTAATAATAATGTAACGGATGTAAGGTAAAGAATTTAAAAAGTAAAATATTCATTTCTGCATTTCTTAAAATATATTTAGTTATATAAAATACAAATAATAAAATTTTCAATTATTCAGTTGTAAACTTGATCTTGAAGACTTCTTTATTTTGATTTGACGATAGTTTTTATTTATTATTGTTGAAAGAAATTTATTAATATTTTATAAAAAACTACATTTTTATGTAAGCCCGATTTGAATTTATAAATTAAAATTGTGTTGCTTATTTCAAAATTTACTAAGAAAAATAAATGTAATTTACTCTTTATTATCGGCTGCTAATTGAATAATATACACTTTTTTTAAGTACATAATATAATTGGTCATACTTTCATATTCAAATCTTTAAACTAAACGAACTGTAAAGTGGTGTGGAACAGAGACATCAATGAGGCGAGGGAACATTAACCATTGTATCTAAATTTTTCAATGCAAGTTATAATTAATAATCATTAAAAAATTTTGTGATCTTTAATTATAATTATTTTTAGAGAGAAGTAATTTTCTGTTGCATTGTTGATTATTTTATAATTGTAGCCTATCGTAACCACAAATAAACTATATAGTCGAAAATACGCCATATTATCTTATTCAGGTTTAAGTTAAGTGGGTTAAACCTATATTCAAACTTTCTTGGTTGTCCTATATTTAAACTATTCTTATCAGTTTGACGTACAAATTGTCCAAATGAGAAAATAAATCCATATCTTAAAGATTAACACTGTCGTTTAACCTTAAATTATGTTAGTTTTTAGATATTCAATGTTTTTTTATATATTTTAAAAATTTATTTTACAGAAAATGAATGTTATCAATATGAAATTTAAAACAAAATTATAACTTTATATTCATATAAGCTATAATTTCAATTTGTATGTTTTTAATTTTTCAATTTTTTATTATCTGTAATAAAATTGAAACGTTTGATTAATTTTAACTAAAGTCAATTTTCTATTTTATACATTGAAAAATTTAGAGTTCATTTTAATCACTTCATTGAGTTTTTGTTCAATTAAGGGTCTTATCACACGATCATTTGGGACATTACAGCTTACATAAATCTGTTTTTTTAATTTTTTAGAAAGTTTTTCAGCTAATAATTGTGATCCATATCCGATTAATGTTCCAGTAATCAACGTAGATATAACTTCTCCATTATTATTGACACTCATTGCCATACCAATTTCATCATATTTGTTATTTCCAATCTTGCCAATATAAAAGAAATAAGAATCTTTCATTTTTAATGTGCGAAAAGAATAATTTGATTGGTTAATATTTGCGATTTTTGCGTACGAAGTAAATTTTGAGGATAACTGAGGTTCTATTACATAAATAAAATATTACTTATTAATTTATTAAGAAAGAATACTGCATTTGTCTCCTCACCTGGTGTTTCATTCATAGTAGATATTAGCAAATTTCTTTTAAAATCTTAAGTTACAGATTGTCTCAGTTCTTCTTTCTGTATTTGACATATAAATAGTCAATTCTCAATTATATATATGTTGTTGTTGTTTGTTATTAAGTCTCCAAACAATTCGTAAATGTATAATGCCGGTATCATAACCAAGATTATCGGCGGTTTTTGTAGCGTTGCAGTTTTTTTGCTATTTTTTTTCCTGGTCTTTTTCTTGCCATTTTCTTGCTCATTATTTTAAATTTTAACGTTATTTTTTCTAAAAAATTATTTAATAAAATTAAAATATAAAAAATTTATTCAATTCTTCCATATTAATATTGTACGAATTAAAATAAATTTTTGAAATATTAAATTCGATGAAATAATAATAAAAAATAAAAATATTAAATAAAAAACATAACTGAAAAATAGTTAAATTTTGAAATATAAGAACAATTATATTTATTTTAATATATAAACAAAATTTATTGTTCACAAACACGACAAAAAAATTATTATTGAATTTCAAATTTAACCGCTCTTTGAAAAGTATTTTAGAAAAGAACAGAATATTTTTTTTCAATGACAGTAAAAGAGAAAGCTACATTGCGATGGTGCATACGGTCTTCAAAATATGCGCCATTTTAGAATTACCTCCAGCGTTTTTGGCTCATTATTCAATCAAACAAGCATATGAGCAAAAAACGCAGAGAAAGATGGTAGATGATTTTTGCATGAGTAGAGAGGGACAGAAATAACAAAAAAACTGCAACGCTACAAAAACCGCAGCTAATCTTGGTTATGATACCGGCATAATGTAACCATTTAATGTCTCCTACTTTTTCTACACTTATTGATAATTATAATTAAAATATTTTCCTATTTTGTAATTGTTTATAATTTATATTTATCTTTAAAATATTATTTTATAAAAAAATATAAGATTAATATATAAAATATCCAAAAAATAATTATTATATAATATTAATATATTATTATATTATATGCCACACAATTTTATTTTAACAGGTTGTAAATATAGCTATTTGAGTCCGAATTGGTCAAAACCAACTTTGTTCTTTAATTTTATACCATTCTTAATGCGTATAAATAACAGAAATTAAAGTTAAGCCAACATAATAAAATTTATAATAATTTAATTGTGTTTTAAGAAAAATATAAGTTCGGAAATTAAATGCGTTGTTTTTAATCAATGAAAAATTAGAATGAAAAGAATCTTGAATGTATAGTTGTAAAAGAAGAATGAAGTTTAAGTAAATGTGATATAAAGAATATTAAATTTCATGATAATTATACGAAAACGAACAATTTTGACAAGTTTAAATAATGCACTTAACCTAAAAAAGTTATTCTAATGATACCTAAATTTTATCCTAATTTAGTTGTGAAGAAGTAGAATTTACGATAAGTTTTACAAAGGTATAAAGTATAGTTTAAAATGTTTTAAGTGTTATATTATTTTCTCCAAAATTTAATTTGGGATTGAACAGTAGAAATTTTTTTTTGATGAAGACGGAGCAAAGGTAAACAAATTTATAGTCGGCATTCAATAATTTAATTTGCTAGGCAAGATGTTTTACAACAAGGATCTGGTAAGATATATATAAATTCTTATAATATAGTTATTTTACTAAATAATATTTTTGATAGGTAATATGTTTCATAAGAAACTTAAAATCACGTAATCGTGATACCCAAAATAAGGCGGCACACGATTTGTTACTATATGTTAAAACTGAACTCAGGGAAATGCCTCAAGAAGAATTGATTCAATTTTTTGATGATTTTAATCATCACATATTTGATTTGGTCTCAAGTCCTGATATGAATGAAAAGAAAGGAGGCGTACTTGCCATAAGTATAAATTTTTATAAATTAATTATTGCGATTTTTTAATATAATTCGAACAAAAGAAGAAGAAGATTTTTTAATAACATGTTTTTTTTTATTATTATAGAATGCCTTATTAGTGGAGATGTCGTAAATACAACAACCAGAATATCACGATATTCAAATAATTTGAGAAGCTTACTTCCATCAAATGATATTTCCGTAATGGAAATTGCTGCAAAAACATTAGTTAAATTGGCACTTTTGCCAGGTTCTAAAGGTGCTGAATCATTTGAATTTGATATCAAAAGAGCATTTGAATGGTTGTCTGAAGAAAGAAATGAAGTAAATTTTTTAAATTATTTTAATTTTAAAATCAAAAAATATTTTGTAATTATTTTTAAGGGGAAACGTCAAGCAGCTGTATTAATACTTCGTGAATTAGCTGTTGCAATGCCAACATATTTTTACCAACAAGTGTCTGGTTTTTTTGATCATATTTTTAATGCTATACGTGATACAAAACCAATAATCAGAGAAGGAGCCGGACAAGCATTAAAAGCTGCCTTAATTGTAACATCACAACGTGAAATTGCAAAACAATTAATTAAACCCCAATGGTATAAACAATGTTATGACGAAGCAATGGTTTGTTTTGGTGAAGTTCCAATGAGAGAAAAAGGTGTAACCAAAGATGATCGTGTTCATGGAGCCTTGATTGTACTTAATGAACTTTTAGGATGTGCAAATGCCGTTTGGGAAAGAAAATATAATTTTCTTAAATCACTTCATCCAGGTAGTTAGTAATTTTTGATTTATTTACAAAAAATTTATTTCTTACACATTTGTTATTTTCATAGAACATAGAAGAAGTCCAACAAATGATGAACTATCAAATTTATTTCCACGGTTTAAAGCACCATTTGTTGAAAAATGGAATTCGTCACATTCCATTCATTCCAGTTACTTTTCTGATTTTGATGTTAATTCCAAATTAACAAATATAATACAAGAATCATCTGCTTGTAGACAACTTTTATTAGATAATTATGATGAGATATGTTCAAAAGTAATGGAACAAAGATTATCACGTTCATTACATGTACAACAAACGTTATTTATGATTTTACCACGTTTAGCAGCATTCAATAAAGATTTGTTTGTACGAACACATCTTAAAAATACAATAAGCTATTTGCTGCATTATCTTAAAGGTAAAGATAAAGAAAGGAACTATGCATTTTTAACATTAGGCTTTATTGCTGTTGCTGTTGAAAAAGATATTGATAAATATTTACCTAGAATAATGGAAATGATAAAATCAGCTTTACCAATAAAAGATACACCTAGTAAAAAGAAAATTGCACTTGATCCTTCTGTCTTTATGTGCATCACACTACTTGGTCATGCGGTTAAAAGTGGCATAACCCAAGATGTGAAAGAATTATTAGAGGCAATATTCTCAACTGGATTAAGTCCAGGTAAGATAACTGAAATATTTTAATTTAATTAAAATAATTCAGAAATACGGTAATTCATTATATTTTCAAGTCATTACTATTCTTATAATATAGATTTTTAATTTAATTATAATATTTATTTCCATTATTTTAGTAAACGTTAATACTGTGTTATGATTTCAGCTCTAACAGTATGTTTAAGGGAATTGGCTGAACAAGTTCCTCATATAAAAAATGATATATCTGAAGGTTTACTAAGAATGCTTTCACAAGTTATAATGAATAAACCATTTCAACCATTATCAACACCAAAACATAACATAACAGCACAAATAGCGTCATTAACTACAACAGAATATCAACCGGATACATTAACAATTGTTTTAGCATTGAAAACACTTGGCTCATTTAATTTTGATGGCCATAGTTTATTACAATTTGTAAACCGTTGTGCTGATCATTTTCTAGCACATGAACAACAAGAAATACGATTAGAAGCCGTACAAACATGTAGTCAATTGCTTAAAATTGCAATACAATCAACTGATCAAATATCAGATACATTACAAGAAACAATATTTCATGTATTAGAGAAATTATTAGTTGTTGGAATAACTGATGTTGATGCAAATGTACGTTTAAGAGTTTTACGTTCATTAGAAGAAATATTTGATGCACAATTAGCACAACCAGAGTTTTTAAGTGCACTTTTAGTAACATTGAATGATGAAGTATTTGAAATTCGCGAATTTGCTATTATTACAATAGGAAGATTATCTGCAATGAATCCGGCATATGTTATGCCAAGTTTAAGAAAAACATTAGTGCAATTATTAATTGAATTAGAACATTCTGGTATGAGTCGTAATAAGGAACAAAGTGCAAGGATGTTAGATCATTTAATTGTTAGTACACCACGTTTAATATCATCATATATGCGGCCAATTTTAACAATATTAGTTAAAAAATTAAAGGAACCAGAATCAAATCCTGGTGTAATATTAAATGTATTAAGAGCAATTGGTGACTTAGCTGAAGTTAATGGAGGTAGTAATGAAATGGAAAAATGGATTGATGAGTTATTAACAATATTATTAGAGATGCTTGGTGATGCAGCATCGTCTGAAAAACGTGGTGTTGCATTATGGACGCTTGGACAATTAGTTGGCGCAACTGGACGGGTAGTATCACCGTACTATCAATATCCATTTTTAATTGACTTATTGATTAATTTTCTAAAAACAGAACAACAACATTCAATAAGACGTGAAACAATTAAAGTGTTAGGATTACTAGGTGCACTTGATCCATATAAACATAAAATGAATAAAGGTTTAATTGATAGTCAGAAAGAATTAATTCTAATATCAATGTCTGATTATCGAAATGATGAAAACACAGATTTATCAACAGCTGAAATGTTAGTGAATATGGGTAATATGTTAGATGAATATTATCCAGCTGTTGCAATATCAACATTAATGAGAATATTAAAAGATTCAACCTTATCACAATATCATACAAGTGTTGTACAAGCAGTGACATTTATATTCAAAAGTTTAGGCATTAAATGTGTACCATATCTATCACAAGTACTTCCTAGTTTTTTAAGTAATGTACGTACAACAGACATGAATTTACGTGAGTTTTTATTTCAACAGTTATCAATATTAATTGAAATTGTAAAACAACATATAATTGGTTATATGGATGATATATTCAAATTAATTAAAGAATTTTGGACAATAAATACACCACTACAAGGTACATTAATAAATTTAGTTGAAAAAATTGCAATTGCACTTGGAAGTGAATTTAAAATTTATTTATCACATTTAATGCCACAAATTTTACGTGTTCTATCACATGATAATTCAAAAGATAAAATTGTAACAATAAAATTACTGCAAGCGTTACAAAAATTTGGTAATAATCTTGATGATTATTTACATCTTGTAATACCACCAATTGTAAAGTTATTTGATCCAACAGATTTACCACACACTGTTTGCGTTACTGCCTTAGAAACAATAAATCATCTTGCTGGAATATTAGATTTCACTGATTTTGCATCAAGAATTATACATCCATTAGTACGTGTTCTTGATACATGCCCTGAATTACGATTAGCATCAATGGAAACATTGTGTTCATTAGTTGTTCAATTAGAAAAAAAATATTTAGTATTTGTTCCTCTTGTACATAGAATTATAATAAAACATCGTATATCATGTATTGAATATGAAAAATTAATTCCAAAATTACAAAGTAATACAACATTATGTCTTGATGATGAATTTAAATTACGTCAGGCAAAATTTAAAAATCGTGAAGTATCAATAACATTTAGTGATACAAATACAATAAAAAAATTAAATGTATCTGCCGTTGATTTACAATTGGCTTGGCAAGCATTAAGACGTGTATCTAAAGATGATTGGCTTGAATGGTTACGTAGACTTAGTAATGGGCTTCTTAAAGAATCACAGAGTCCAGCATTAAGATCATGTCGGGCATTAGCACAAAATTATCCACAACTATTAAAAGATTTATTTAATGCGGCATTTGTATCTTGTTGGACAGAATTATCTGAACCAATGAAAAAAGAATTGGCATCAAGTCTTCAACAAGCATTATTGGTACCAGACTTACCAGAAATAACACAGACAATATTAAATTTAGCTGAATTTATGGAACATTGTGACAAGGATCCACTACCAATTAATCCTCAACTATTAGGTGAACGTGCAATGCAATGTAGAGCGTAAGTTTAATTGTTTACTGGTTTTCTAGTTTTAATTTTATAAATTTTAATTACGGTATATCGAAATAACTTTTTTATTTTATTCTTAGTTATGCAAAGGCTCTGCATTACAAAGAAGAAGAATTTCATAGAGAACGAAACCCACAAGTATTTGAATCGCTAATATTAATTAATAATAAATTACAACAAAAGGAGGCAGCTGAAGGTTTATTAGAATATGTAATGGCACATCGTTATACAAATGATGAAATAAAAGTTCAAGTTCGATGGTATGAAAAATTACATAGTTGGGATAAAGCTTTAGCGTTATATCAGGAAAAACTTGACATCGATCCTTTTGAACTTGAATCAAGATTAGGACAAATGAGATGTTTTGAGGCACTTGGAGAATGGTCAGAATTGGGTAATGTTGTTAAAGAACGTTGGGATACCTTTGAACCAGATGGCAAAAGTCGTGCTGGACGTTTAGCGGCTGTAGCTGCATGGGGTTTGAAAGATTGGGAAAGAATGCAAGAATATGTTAAATGTATACCCGAAGATACACAAGATGGTTGTTTTTATAGAGCTGTACTTTCTGTTCATTATGGAAATTTTGAAAGAGCACAAAGACTTATTGATGAAACACGTGATTTACTTGATACAGAACTTACAGCAATGGCTGGTGAATCATATGAAAGAGCATATGGTGCAATGGTATGTGTACAAATGCTTGCTGAACTTGAAGAAGTTATACAATATAAATTAATACCCGAAAGACGTGAAAAAATTCGCAATATGTGGTGGAATCGTTTACAAGGTGGACAAAGAATTGTAGAAGATTGGCAACGTATAATACAGGTACATTCGCTTGTTGTAACTCCACAAGAAGATGTTCATACATGGTTAAAATATGCATCATTATGTAGAAAAAATGGTTCATTAAAACTATCACATAAAACATTAGTTATGCTACTTGGGGCTGATCCGACAGAAATCAAACAAACATCATTACTGGTTAGTCAACCACAAGTTGCATTTGCATATACAAAACATTTATATATGGAAGGCAGTCGTCCAGAAGCCTATGAACAATTAGATAATTTTGTAAATGCATTTAGTTCTCAAAATAATTGTTCAACAGAGGAAATAAAAGATGAAAATCGTCGTTTATTAGCAAGATGTTATATGAAATTAGGTTTATGGCAAAATCGTTTAGAAGGTATAACGGATCAATCTATAAAAGGTATATTAGCATGTTATGAAAAAGCAACAAAATATGATCCAAATTGGTATAAAGCATGGCATTCATGGGCATATATGAATTTTAAAGTTGTACAAGCACAAAAACAACAAATAACTGAAACTAATCTTGGTGGACAAAAAGAAAAGATTATGATTGAACGTTACGCAGTACCAGCTGTCGGTAGCTTCTTTCGTTCTATCAATTTATCACAAGGTAATTCATTACAAGACACATTGAGGTTATTAACATTGTGGTTTGAATATGGACAATATCCAGAAGTTTATGATGCCTTAGTTGAGGGTATGAGATTAATTGAAATAAATACATGGTTACAAGTAATACCACAATTAATTGCACGTATTGATACACCAAGAAATTTAGTTGGACAATTAATTCATCAATTATTAATTGACATTGGGAAAAGTCATCCACAAGCATTAGTTTATCCATTAACAGTTGCATCAAAGTCAGCATCATTAGCACGTAAAAAAGCTGCTCATAAAATAATGGAATCAATGTGTGAACATTCATCTTTATTAGTTGATCAAGCACTTATGTGTAGTGAAGAATTAATTCGTGTTGCTATTTTATGGCATGAACAATGGCATGAAGGATTGGAGGATGCGTCAAGGTATTAAAAAAATATTAAATATTTTAATTTTGAGAATTATTATCTTAAGTTTTGTTTTTAGATTATATTTTAATGAACGTAATATAAAGGGTATGTTTGAAACCTTAGAACCGTTACATGCAATGCTGGAAAGAGGACCACAAACACTTAAAGAAACATCATTTAATCAAGCTTATGGGAGAGATTTAACACAAGCTCTTGAATGTTGTCAGCATTATAAGGTTTGTCTCTTTATTTATTTGTTTTCGGTTTACGAAATTATTTACCGAATGAAATGTTATTGTATAAAATATAAATCTAAAAAATTTTATTTAAAATTCATGCGCCTTGAGATATTTCCATCAATTTTTAGAAAATCCAAAAATTACAAAGTTTAATTTGATTTGTCTTATCAAGATAAAATATGATTAGCTGCTGAGTTTCTAAATAAAATCACGAAATTGTTCATTAAATTGAACTGCATTTTGTTGTTATAAGAAAGGTCAAAAAAAAATAAAAATTTTATAGGTACAAAGTCGATAAGCAATAACTAAATAATTTATTATTCGACATTTTTATTTTCTCTATTTTATCTTGTTTGAATTTTTTTATCTTATATCCGCAAACAATTTTACTAAAATTTGTTTTATTTATTTTTTTTTTAATTTTTCATTTCTTTCTATTAGATATCTGGAAATATACGCGATTTAAATCAAGCCTGGGACTTGTACTATCATGTTTTTAGAAGAATTTCACGACAATTACCTCAGTTGACTTCATTAGAATTACAATATGTAAGTCCTAAGTTATTGTCGTGTAAGGATTTACAACTGTCAGTGCCAGGAAGTTATAATCCAGGGGTTGATTTAATTCGTATTTCAAATATACAAACTAATCTTCAGGTAAACAGGATATTTTTATTATTTAATATAGAAAAGAGATTATGAAATTTTAGATTAGAAGTTTTTCTTGTGTGATTATTACTTTGGTATTTCTTTATTCGGTAATCATAGTGTTTGATTTTGTTTGAATTCCTGTACACAATTATTTTTGTTATGAGTTTTAATGTGAAAATTGATCTATTTTCTTCTTTAACTAATTTAAAATTGAACTAAAAAGAGCAAAGAGTAAGTAATTTTATTTATAAATATAGAATTCAAAGATTTCTGAATAATTATTTTTGTAGATTTCTAAGATAAAAAATTATACTAACATACTTAGTATTTAAAATTTAAAAGATCAATCATAAGTTTCAAATAAAATGTAAATTATCTTTATTTAATAAAAATACATTATTAATTTTAGGTAATCACATCAAAACAAAGGCCAAGAAAATTATCAATACGTGGCTCTAATGGTAAAGATTATATGTTTTTATTAAAAGGCCACGAAGATTTACGTCAGGATGAACGTGTTATGCAATTATTTGGTTTAGTTAATACATTATTATTAAATGATCCAGATACATTTAGACGTAATTTAACAATACAAAGATATGCTGTTATACCATTAAGTACAAATTCTGGTTTAATTGGTTGGGTTCCACATTGTGATACGTTACATACATTAATTAGAGATTTCCGTGAAAAAAAAAAACAAATGTTAAATATTGAACACAGAATAATGTTAAGAATGGCACCTGATTATGATCATCTAACTTTAATGCTTAAGGTAAGTTCTGTTTTCTGTTTCAATAAATTTTTTAATTTATTTACTTTTTGTTCTTTTATAATTTTAAAAGGTTGAAGTTTTCGAAAGTGCCCTTGAACAAACAGAAGGAGATGACTTAGCAAAACTGCTATGGCTTAAGAGTCCATCATCAGAAGTATGGTTTGATAGACGTACTAATTACACAAGATCATTAGCGGTTATGTCAATGGTCGGGTATATACTTGGTTTAGGCGATCGTCATCCATCAAATTTAATGTTGGACCGCTTAAGTGGAAAAATTTTACATATTGATTTTGGTGATTGTTTCGAAGTAAGTTGGAATTTTTTCTTTATTTTTAATTATTTCTTAAATTATATATTTTCTTTCTTATAGGTTGCAATGACACGTGAGAAATTCCCTGAAAAAATACCATTCCGGTTAACAAGAATGTTAATAAATGCAATGGAAGTAACTGGTATTGAAGGAACTTATCGTAGAACATGTGAAAGTGTTATGTCTGTATTAAGACGTAATAAAGACAGTTTAATGGCTGTATTAGAAGCATTTGTTTATGATCCCCTACTTAATTGGCGTTTACTTGATACAACTGTTGATAAAAATCATCGTTCAAAAAATACAGACGATACTGTGGGTAGTTTAAGTGGTTCCGTTGATGATACAATGGATTTATTAAGCCTTGGTAATCAAAAATTGAAAACTGATTCAAATAATATGAATATGGATATAGCTGGGAATCAATTACATGTAACAGAAGCAACAAATAAAAAAGCACGTACAATTGTTGATCGTGTTAAACAAAAACTAACTGGTAATGATTTTAATACACAAGATGGTAGTGTTCAACGTCAAATTGATTTATTAATACAACAGGCAACTAATAATGAAAATTTATGTCAATGTTATATTGGATGGTGCCCATTTTGGTAAGAAAAAAAAATGGGAAATAAAAAGAAAAATACAATTGTACACACACATTTTTTATATTAAATAAAAATATTAATTCAAAAATAAATATATTTCAAAAAAAAGAAAAACAAAAAAAAAAGAAAGAAACATTATTTAGCTTTAGCTTTTTGAATTGTTAACTTTTTTAATTTTTTTTTATTAAAAAAAAAACTATTTATTAAAAAATTAAACTAATGTGGAAAATAAAAAATAAAATATAAATTCATTTTAATTTATGAGTAACTATGATATTAATAAATTAAAGTCAAACAAAAAAATAAAAGAAAAAAAGAGTCTTAGAATATAAAGAAAAATGGGAAATATTGTTATTGTATAAAAATTTAAATAAGACTTTAACTTATTAATATAAATATAATACAGAAAAACTATGTATAATTTATAATTGCTAATAAATATTGATTATTGCTAAAAAAAAAATCAAACAATTCAAATTGAGCTTTTCTTCAAAGTAATATTCCTTATATAATTAAACTTTATCAATAAAAAGTGATGAAGTAATAAATTGCTGCTACTTTGGATTCCGAAGTTGGAATTACAACAACTTTCGATATTCCAAATATATACAAATTTTATTTTAAAACAATTTTTTTAAAAATTTCATAAACTTTGAATAGGAACAAGTTATTTGAATTAAAAAATCCGAATTTGCAATAATTATAAAGATATTTTATTAAAAAGAATTACCTACATAATTTGTATTAAGCAATAATTATAATATTGACTTTTTTTTTTATTGTTCAAAAAATTGGAATAAAAGAATGAGGAAGAATCTTTTGAATAGATGTTACAAAAACTTGTAATGGCGCTGGTTTTGCTATATAAATTGGAATATCAGTTTTAGCAAATTCATTAATAACTTGTCTACAGACTCCGCAAGGCGCCGTAAAATAATTTTCTTGATAAGCCACAATAGCAACTTCTGTAAATTCTCTATGCCCTACACTTATTGCCTTTGCGATTGCTGCTCTAAAAATAATAATAAAAATACATTTTATTGTTTATTGAATTTTGACTATATTTACCGTTCTGCACAAAGTGAAGGACTAAATGCGCCATTCTCTATGTTACATCCTGTGAATATTGTTCCATCTTTTTTCGATCGGACTGCACTTCCAACGGCAAAATTACTGTAAGGGCAGTATGCCTGTTTACGAACTTCAATTGCTTTATTTATTAGCTCTTGAACACTGGAATCTAGAAAAATGTATTTTTTATTAAGGTTTTCAGTTTAAAATGCTAATTTGATAAAAAATTGAAGATAAATTTGAAATGAAGAAAAATGATGACATTAGCTGGTTATCCAGTACATTATCTGTGTAATGGTTATCTTTTTCAGTAAAAACGTAAAATGTACTGATCACTTTGAATTAGAATGTATACTAAACACATACGTGTCTAAAAAAACTAATTTTTGTTGTCTGCGATATCAGCCTATTGAACATTAAATGATTGATAATTACAAAATAAATAAAAATCATTATCTTAAATAATTTTAAATTGTTACAAAGTATATTTTTAAGATCTTTGATTTTGTTATATATTTAAAGATGTTTTCTAAAACAATTAACAAATCAAAAATATTAATAAAATTAAAGCTGTATAAATTTGTTTATGAATGCATAAAATTATATCGACGAATAAATAAAATGTTGATTATTTTCAAATAAAATGTAAAACACTTTTTTATTTTAAATAAATTTAAATAAACAAATAAATTTTACAAAAGTTTAAAGATTAAATATATATGATTCAATGTTTTCATATTCTAATCTAAAGTCTAAAATCGCAACTATATACTTTATATTCACAAAATTTAAAAATAAAAAAAACTAATAATAATTTTATTATTTATAATTAAATAAATTATACAATTAAAAAATAATTACCTAAAGAGTTAAAATTTTGTAAGTGATGATAATTATTATTTTCCATTTGTGTATTTTTATTTATATACTTTCTCCGTTTTTAATTTTTGTTCAACACATTTATAACGACAACAGAGAGTAACTAATTAATGATAACTATTCTCTAATGTATTTCTTTAATTTATATAACTTCTGTTGTTTATTATACTTTTATAAAAAAAATTAAGAGAAACGATAGTGATGAAAAACACACACACAAATTTTGAGTTAGTAAGTTGTAATTAAGTAAATTTTAAAGATTTAATGTTGGTTATAAATTTTAACAAAAATAAAAATATAAATGATTAAAATTTAGAAAAAAAAATTAATATATGGCTGCTAAATTATTGTTTCCAAAATTATATTTTTATAATTATTATATATATTATATAATTAGTAAAAATATTATTGATTATTTTTGGAGTTCATGTTTGTATTTGGAAAGTTTTTTTTTCCAATGTATCAGAATTTTAGCTTGAAAATGAAAAGGATTTCAACAGAAAATAATTACTCTTCTCACACTGGAAATTACATTTTAGAATAAATGCATTTGCGTATGTAAATAAAGAATTGTTTAGGTTATTGCAATTGTAATCTAATTTAAATAAGTTCAAAATTAACAAGCCAAAAAACACAAAAAATCGGTCGGATTAATTATTGATTATTTATCTTCAATTGTAGAAGATTTAATGATTTTGGAAAATTAAACTGATCGAATATTTAAATAAATGTATGTTACAATAATTAAATTATTTAAATCGATTTAAAAAAAAAGTTAATTTAATCTGTATAAAAAAGTGTTTAGTTATAGCAAATAATGGAAGCAACTCAATTCTATTTTTCTAAAATTTCAGTTGTTATCAACGATAATTATCGCACATGTAGTGACTAAAATGCACAAAGCAGTTGACTTATAAAAAAGGGTTTTTTTATAATGAACCGAAGTTACTATTACTCTATTTCTTGGTCATACATAAATTGGTTTTTATATAAAAAAAAATCAACAAACTATTACCGACGCAAAAACTATTCAGTTTTATACAATTTTAGTAAAATAATAATTTATTTAAAGCGCTATTGAAAAAGCAAACTCTGTGTTTTCACATTTATGTGTTTTTCTGATACAAATTTTAATATTTTTATATATGAAAAACAAAAAGTTTGGGATGTAACTTAAGATTTTATTTAAATATTTATACATGCGTATTCTATTTGATAAACAAATTAAATAGTCACAACAAACAATTTAAATAAATATTATTATAATATATAATTTAGGTTAAATAATTACATATATGTTATATTATGTTTGCAGTAAGCATTCATAATATTATTTTCACTGATATAATAATCTCTTACCAAAAGGTATATCTACTTCTGTAAATACGTACTTTTATCAAAAATTAACAAAATAATATGAATTATGTGAGTCGTAAATGTGAACCGACAAATTTGATATTTGAATAAAGGTAATATCCCATTTTTTCATTCGTTAATTTAAGGACATAAAATATGTCTCTATATAGACACTACCAAATCGAACTATATTTTTTGGTGTACAAAAGGGAAGACACTTTTCCGAAGAAAAAAAATGTTATTTATGTTGAGTCTAATGAAATGTATATAATTTTATATTAAAAAACTAATTAAAATTCAAATTGCTATTAGCTGTCTTTAAAAGTTCAGAATTGAAACTATGAGGAAGAAGTTGTCTGATTGAAGTTACAAGAACCTGTAATGGTGCTGGTTTTGCTATATAAATTGGAATATCAGTTTTAGCAAATTCACTAATCACTTGTCTACAGACTCCACAAGGCGCTGTAAAATAATTTTCTTGATAAGCCACAACAGCAAGAGCTGTAAATTCTCGGTGTCCTTCACTTATAGCCTTAGAAATTGCCGATCTAAAAATTAAATGCATTATAAAAATACTCCTTCTGATCTAATACAATTTTTTGCTTGTTCGCTCTCACCTTTCAGCACAAATTGAAGGACCCAAAGCGCCATTCTCAATGTTACATCCTGTGAATATTGTTCCATCTTGTTTCGACCTGACTGCACTTCCAACGGAAAAGTTACTGTATGGACAATAAGCGCGTTTTCGAACTTCAATAGCTTTATTTATAAGTTCCTGAATACTGGAATCTAAAATAATTTAACAAAATCATTAAAATGATATTTTGACAATTTAATAATTTATATGAGTGAAATTTTCTGTGTTTAACTATTATAAGAATTTAAATAATTGCAAAATTTGAATTTGATATTAATCTTCAAGAAGTTACAGTTTGCTAGTTATCACAGAATGGGAATCTCATACATCACAATACAGATGAAAATTTGGTTCACAGATATAAATAATTTATAACTAGGGTGCATGTATTTACCTAAAGATGTAAAATCTTGCAAATTGTTTTTCTCCGAATCCATAGTATTGCTAAAATTATGTATGTAGTTCATTAAAATAATATATTTAAAAAATCTAACCTTGAGATTTTAATCATTTAGCTTTTATTATTAATAGATGCCAAATTTTATTAAATAATCATTATCCTTACTTGTGTATGTATTGAAAGTTGTAAGAAGTTTATTTATTTAATTAGATAATATTAACTGTTTTAATATTTAAATAAATTAATGACCATCAAAAAATTTAACTTTATTTTTATAAACACATAATAATTTTATAGAAAAATTCATATATTCATATTATGTATGCTATAATACTTTAAGCAAATGCTATAAATCGAACGCATCTATTTTATTTTCAGCGCTATAAAACTTTCAATTGTTACTAGTTTCATTTAAATTAGACATTTTTCAAGTTACATCTTGTTCTGTCACTTTATTATTATTGAAAAGATTTTATTTAAGATACATTTTTAATCAATCTACTTAATAAACTATAATATAAGAATAAATCAAATATAAATTCTTTTATAATACTATTTTGTTTATTGACAAAATATTTAAAAAAACATACTTTTGATTTCTTTGTGTTCTAGCGTGATTTGCAGTTTTTTTCTTTTTCATCATATTTATTCAAAAGTTTATTAATAAATTTTATTGAAAGTCTTTATAATAGTTTAAAAATGAGTGAATTAACACCAGAAGAGGTACTAATGCATATGTTAATACAAAATTCCACATAATTATTATTTTTTTTTTTGAAAGATACGATTAAGACGTCTCAGACGTTTTGGGGTAGGAGTCTTAAATCCATCATCAGATGAACCAACAGAAGTGGATG
Source organism: Pedicia rivosa (assembly GCA_963082725.1). NCBI lineage: Eukaryota > Metazoa > Arthropoda > Insecta > Diptera > Pediciidae > Pedicia > Pedicia rivosa. Next base: position 45,245,739 of record OY720154.1, on the reverse strand, counting down.
AAAAAAAGATATTCAAAGAAACAACAAATAGATTAACGGAAGACAAAGAAATTAATGATGACATACAAAAACCAAAATTACAAAAAGTCGACGATATAATTAAATGTGCTTCAATGAAAAGTACGGAAATAAAACAAAGAAAAAAAATATAAAAAACAAAGGTTTAAAAAATTTTTCTTTTTTTAACTATAGATGAAGTAAACAACGCAGAAATTTTTTTGGCAACAACTTCAAGTATTCTCCAAATATGCGACGAAAATAAAAAAAAAATTAATTTAAATATTGGCAACAATGTAGTTTCTACCAAAAGCAATATAATACAAGTAGAAACAGAGAAAGATGAAGATTCAGGTAATATATAATAATTTTTGTTAAAAAAATTGTGATTGCCTTAATTTTTAATCAAAATACTAATTCTTTTATTTTAGTAACAGAATATATGGAAACTGATGCAGATCAACCAACATCAACAAATCAACACCAATGCTCAAAAGAATTAACTGAAACTGATATAGAGATATTAATTTCACGTATATTAAATGCAACCTGGGCTTGCAATTGTGAAGGTCATATAATGGTACCATCAACAGCCAGTGAATATTTAGATTTTGTATCATTAAAATCTTTTGATATTAATGAATTAAGAATTTTAATTGATCGTATTATTGTTGAAGTTATTTTTGGTTGTATAACAAATGCAGATAAAATATTTAATACAATGCAACCAGAAAGTGATACAAATATGTCAGTAGAAGTGGAAGTTGTACAGACAAAAGATGAAGTTATGAATACTGGAGATGATGCATCATGTCCAAAACCATCATTAGCCAAGTTTTATTCGACAAAAGTTGCTGCACTACGATATTTAATTGATTGTTATGGAAGAACGTTTACAGAATTTAAAAAATATGGTGAAATAATCTCAAAAAGTGATATGATATTAGAATTAAAAAGATCGATTCAGAAATCTCTATTAAAACAAACGATATTATTGTTAAGTGGACATATACAACCTGTAACTGAAAACTATTCATTGGTGATACCAGAACGTTCACCATTGCTTGAATTATTATACGAAAATTTTGTTTCAGATGATTTCCTAATTGATTTAATCAATGAAGCGTATGAAACAGACATGTTTTCTCTTATATTTAACCCAATACTTTATCAATTATTTACAGACATGCAAAATGCATGTTTTGAAAAAACATTAACAACTGATATTCTTGTTAAATTGAAAGACATGTCATCAATAACGCTAAAATCAAATAATACAATAAGGCCAATTTGTAATTTAATTATAAATTTAACAAATTTTTTACCAGAACTGTGTACAAAAGCAGCTGGACGTGAAATATCAAAAATAAGCTTTTTTGCACCATTTCTATCATTATCTGTTTTTGTTGAAGATAATCCAAAATTAGCCGAAAACTATTTTCAAACACAAACCATTTTTGATAAAACCGTTACATCATTTTTGCAAACTGTAAGTTTTAGAAAATATTATTTTTTACATTACTAAATATTTTATTATGAAATGTACATTAATTTAATTATGCAGTATTTTGTTGCTTTAGCTTTAAAAAAATTTCCTATTTTAAAATACGTATGAGGGTATAAGATAGTTTAATCTTACACTGTTCGCGAAACTTATTTAATTTGGATTTTATTTTTTAAAAATCTCGTGTAAAATATTTAACTTAATTTTATATTATGTATATCAATTTCACAAGATTTTTCAAAACTTAAACCAATTAAATTATTGGTTACATTTTAATAAAAAAAAATTGTACGTTTTAGGTTATATATTTATTTTTAAGGCAATTATTCCTTATTTATCGAATTATATTAATTACAATACATAGGATTATCTAGCTAAAATTCTGCATTACTTTATTTTTGTTGTTAGTTTTTCATTTAATTAGAAAAATAAATTGAAATATTTATTACCTAATTGTATTTATAAGCAAGAAAGAAAAAGTTAATTTAACCAATCGAGAAATATTTGTAAATATATTGTTTGAAAAAAGAAACAAATTTAGATAAAATAAATCGTTCATGCTTAAATCCATTTCTTAAATAAAATCAGAATTGTGATTGAAATCATCGCAGGGGCGATAATTGTATTAATTATGAGTAGTAATGTTTTGTTGAAACTAATTACAAAACAAATTGTTTATTTTGTCGCACTCAAGAATTTGGCTTGTAGTCTCTAGTAACGTTCAAAGAACAAATGTTTTCTAATTATAAATAATTCTTATTTATTTTTATAATATTGATTCTCATTTAGCAGGACACATTAATGACCAGTTTCTTGAACATTTCCGCAAAATTTATATCGCTTTTAGATACCAGAGAGAACCGATTTAAAATTGATAAAAAATTTCTGGTTTTTATTTTAGGAACTGGAAGGTGCAAGAACACTATTACATAATATCTTTCATTCATTACTTGTGAATGGTGAAAGCAGAAATAAAGTACTTTTATACTTTTCAAGAATATTAAAAACTAATTCAAAACGTACCCAAATAAATCATGATGAAAAACTTCTTGCACGTGATGGTTTTATGATAAATATATTATCTGTTTTACAACTTTTATCCATTAAAATCAAATTAAATCGTATTGATCCAATGTATTTATTTTATACTGATTGCTTAATTGCAATTGAAGGTGATACAAAACTACGTTTTAATCAAAAGGAATATATGGAATGGATGGAACATACAAGTAAATAAATTAAATTTACTTAATTATTGAATTTAACTAATTTAATTATTTCTTAATATTTTAGATAAAGAAACAACAACTGTTAAATGGGAAGATGTTAAATTTCCAACACATTGTTGGTTTTTAACATTACATGCACATCATTTAAGTTTAATACCATCAATTCAACATTATAATAAACTTTTACGTGGTATTAAAGAATTACAACGTTTAGTGGATGAACTAAATAGTACAAAATCACAATGGGAAGCAACAACTTTAGCATCACGCCATAAACAATTAAAAAAAAGGTGGATGCAACAAATAAAGCAATTGACAAGGTAGAATAAATATTCATAAGTTTATATTTATTAAATTAAAGTTGATTCACTGAGTTCATTGAATTTTATGAATTTTATTTTGCTTCAGTTCCTCGCAAGTTTTTTATTTAATTATTTATTGGCAAAAAAAATTCATAAGATAAAAATTAGTTAAAAATTAAATTATTCGTAACTATGCAAATCTGCGGTATTGTTATAATTATAAGTCTGATAAAAGCAATTTGAAGTAGATATAATAAACTATTAGAAGATTGTTTAATAAAGGCATGATTAATACATCGTAATCGTATGTTTATTCAAGCAAATTAAACAATTGCATTTATCAGAAATAACAATTAATGATTTATTTTTTCTTCTAAAACAATAAAAATAGGGCAAAACAATGTTGTGACATTGGTTTACTTGATCCTAATTTATTACGTCAAAGTATGCAATTCTACAGTACTGTTTGTGAGTTTTTATTATATCAAATGGAAGATCGTCCAATTGAAAATTCATTTATTACAAAAACACATCCAACACAATTAACACCAACAAATTTATTCTCCGCATTGCCAGAATGGTATGTCGAAGATTTAGCTGACTTTTTATTATTTTGTATGCAGTAAGTATTATTATAAAATTATTATTATACAATGAAATCTTTTTAAAAAAATTTGTATTTCATTCTTCAAAAATTTTTTGAGAGAATTTTGCATTTTAATGTTTAGATCAAAATACTTTTATGACATGTAGCGTAACATAAATTATATTAGATGGGATAATTTGGTTGTGATTGGGTAAAATTAAAATTTACATTTTGACAATATTTGTTGTTGTAATCAGACTTTACTTACACAAATTTTGTATATCATATTTTAATCCAGCGAAATATTTATAATCATTTCATTGTATAATTTTATTCACTTAATATTTTTTTTGAGTTTTCAATCAAATTCTATTTTTAGATTCTCAATTGATATTGTTATAGAATATTTAGATCAATCATTTATAACATGGATATTAACATGTGTTTGTGCACCACAAATGATTAAGAATCCATATGTTACGGCCAAATTAGTTGAAGTATTATTTGTGACATCACCGACAATGCAATCAGTAACTTTAAATTTGCACAATACAGTAAAACGTATTAATTAGGGAATTAAAGATAAACTATCTAATTTTTTTTATGTAATTTTAGATTATGAATCATGAATTAGCACAAACAGCATTAGTAAGTGCTCTTATGAAATTTTATACCGAGATTGAAACAACTGGCCAAAGTACTGAATTTTATGATAAATTCACAATAAGGTCTGGCTCTCAATTACTTTCATGCTTTTAATTAGAGTTCAAAAGAACTCATCGCAATTAATAAATTACTTTTATTTTAATTATTGTAGATATCACATTAGTCATTTATTTAAGGGTATGTGGAATAGTGCAATTCATCGCCAGGCAATTATAAATGAATCAAAACATGGAAAACAATTTGTTAAATTCATAAACATGTTAATGAATGATACAACATTTTTATTAGATGAATGTTTAGAGTATTTAAAAAGGATTCATGAAATTCAGGTAAAATAATTTTAAAAAAATTGAATATTTGTGAATTTTTGCTAGTGAAATATAATTGTGATAACAATTATAAAATTTTCATGTTGTTTTTTTTATAAATAGATTTTAATGCTAGATGATAAAGCATGGGCTGAACTTGGTAGTGAAAGTCAACAAACAAGACAAAGACAATTATCACAAGACGAACGTCAGTGTCGTTCATATTTAACATTAGCGAAAGAAACTGTTGATATGTTTCATTATTTAACAATTGATATTAAAGAACCATTTTTACGTCCTGAATTGGTTGATCGTTTAACATCCATGTTAAATTTTAATATGAAACAATTGTTTGGTCCAAAATGTAATAATTTAAAAGTACGGAATCCTGGTAAATATGGTAAATATTATTTTGTTTTTTCTTGTACAAGTTTGTTCTTATTTATGTTGAAATGCTGATGATAGCTTCATTCACTTACTTACTTGTTGGCATGACACTTGACTTCTATTTTTATTATGGCATGATTGCAAAAGTAAAATTGCCATATTAGGTTTTTTTAAATTTCGCCACTGTTTAAACATTGAAAGTAATTTAATTATATATATATATATATATAATAAACTGAATTTAATCAAGGTTGGGAGCCGAGACGACTTTTAGGACAACTTGTTGATATTTATTTACATTTGAGTTGTGATGAATTTGCTGCTGCATTAGCTGCCGATGAGGTTTTTCTATTTCTATTTTCATCATTTTCAATTGATTTTTAATTCCTTTTGATTTTTCCCCATTACAGCGATCATTTGAAAAAGAATTTTTTGATGAGGCTGCTGATAGAATTGAACGTCTAAGAATACGTTCAGCTGTTGAAGTTGAAAAGTTTAGAACACTTTTGCAAAAAGGCTATGAAATTTATGGTACAAAAACATAATTATACATTTATTACTTTAGATCTTTATTTACAATAATTTAATTACTTTTCTTTTTAGTTAACAATCAAAAGTGTGCTGATGAATTTTCAGATGCACCAGATGAATTTAGAGATCCACTCATGGATACACTAATGACTGATCCAGTTATCTTGCCATCTGGTACCGTTATGGATCGTTCCATAATAACAAGGCATTTATTAAATAGTAATACTGATCCGTTTAATCGTCAACATTTGGCTGAAGATATGTTAAAACCAGGTATGGTTTTAATAATTTCATTTAATTGATTTTGTTATTTTATTAAATCCAGTCAAAAGACTTTGCTTATTACAATTGACAGAATTTTTTCTTTGAAAATTCATAGGAAATTAAAAAAAATATTTTATTATTGAGAAAAAATAAAATGCTAACACGATTTTTTTTTGGTAGATGCGGAGCTACGGGAACGTATTAAAATGTGGAAAAAGGAAAAATTAGAGAAAAAAAATCAAATTGAACTCAATGCAAATCAGAAATTATAAATTATTTAATGGATTACAATATTTCTAAAATAAAAATAAAAAATTTAAACAAAGGAAAAAATGAATAAATATTAATTAAATAAAAGAATGTATTTATATAATTAAATGTAATAATTATAATGAAATTAATTTTTTTTATATGAAATAGAAGAAAAAAAAACCATTTTGTCGAAAAAAATTAACCTTTTATTCCAACATTATTTTATTTATTAAAATTTACGATAACAAAAAATGAAAAATAGATAAATACATAATTAATTAATATTGATAATGAAAATAATAAATTGTGTTTGTTTTAATTTGAAATTGTTTCCAAAAAATCTAGAAGTACGATCCATATCCTAAAAATTGTGAAATTTATTATATTAAATTTATTCTTCACCATAAAAAAATTACTTTCTAAATAATCATTTAGAACATTGACTTGTTGAATAAATAAAAATCCGGAAATAAAATTAAATATTATATATACAATTAGATTATAAAAGAAACAGTTTTTAATATTTTCAAATCATGATTAAATTATAAAAATTGTTCAAATGTATACAAAAACCAGTTCAAATGTTATTTTTGCATGAATTTAATAAAGACCATTGTGTGTTCAATTATTTTTATGCAGTGTGTTGCCAACTTCAAGCTATTTGAATATTATTTTTTTTGAAAAGCAGGAAAAAGAAAAATCTATTATTAAATCTTAAATTAGTGCCAAAATATTATTAATTCGTGTTCAAATTAAAAAATTCAAAATAATTGCGTTGCAATAAAATTAAAAAATGGGAGCTCAGTATATTCGTATATATGATAAAGTAGGGTTATAACAAAATCTGCAAAATATTTTGGCCGATATTGTGTTGAATTCTGCTTTATCAACATCTTTGACAATACTAATGAATTGTATGTTGATTTCTTCGAAGACATTTTTTACGATTTTGACGTAATTCTATATTTTTAGCGATATCTTTCGTATTAAAAGTAGCAATGTTTATGTATATTATATGAATACGATAGTTAATTCAATATTAAAATTAAAATGTCTTCAAGAAAAAAGGTTTGTGTTGTATACGAAATTTTTAGTGTTTATTATTTTCTCAGTAATTTATGTTGATTGTTTTTATTCCAAACACTAGTTTTTATTAAAAGGACCGCTCTGTTATATAGTTTTTAGTTTTAATTAAATTTTGCCAGAGATTGATATTTATTTTCATTTTTGCTTGGAACTAGAAAACATTTTTTATTTTCATTGCGCTGTCATCGGTGGTTTATGTTTTCACTAAAATATCTTTCAAAGGCGGGAAATAACTTATGAAATTTTCGTTATAATTTTAGTTTTTAATTTTTTTACATTTGTGTTTTAAATTTTAGTCAACTAGTACAACTGAGTCGAGCTCAGCATCCAGCTCAGGTTCGTCTTCCAGCAGTAGCTCATCAAGTGCTTCTGACTCTGGTTCCTCTAGCTCTGATAGTGATTCATCAAGTTCACAAGAAACAACTCCTCGTACTATTACAATAGCTACCACAACTTCCACAAATACCAACACAACAGTAGGAGTGAGCCCGCAAATAAAACCATCAGAGAAAAATATTAGTAGAAGAAGTTCAGAAAATACATCAATAAAAGCAGCAACTAAAAACGATAGTGAAAAAAATGGACCAATCAAAAGTAAAGAAAAATCAATGGCCACAAGTACAAATTCGAAACCATCACAAACAAAAATTGTTAAAAATATTTTGTATTCAAGTGATGATGATCCTCTTCCACCTAAATCAGCTTTGAAAAATTCTAATCATAATAATGACGCAGGAAATAAAAGAAAAGCAACAGCTGTGCTAAGTAAAGCAACTCCAGTATTTCTTAAAACAAAATCATCAACATCATCAAACACAACTGGCGGTAAAGCGCCTCCTTCGATTGTTAAACAATCAAAGTTAACGAATAATAAGCACAATGTAAGTAATAAAACAAATCATAATAAAAAACAGTCAGTACCAGAAAAAGCAATTCCATCCGGAACTTCAAAATTAAAAAAGAAAAGTATATTTTCGCCTGATAACTCATCTGATTCAGATGAGGATATGCCAAATCATAAAAATACAAAAATTATAAGTGTCACAAAAGCAATATCTGGTAGTACAAAAATAGGTGCTGTACGGGGAAAGGGTAAAGATGGTACAAGTAATACAGTAATAAAACCAAAACCAAAAGTTTTAGAAAAAGAAAAAATAATTGTAAAAATTTCTGAATCATCAGCCACTTCTAGTTCTTCGGACTCTTCATCAAGCAGGTAAGATTTGACATATAATTATTTTTATAACTTTGAAATTGAGGGTCATAAAATTAATTTTGTAGTGATTCCGAATCAGAATCAAGTGTTGATTCATCTCCTCCAACAAGAAAAGGTTTACCAAAGAAAACATCTCAAAAACCATCAAATACGGCAAATATAGGATCTGAATCAGATACAGAAACAAAACCGACTGCATCAGTGGTAAGAAAATTAACAAGATCGTCGAGTACTAGAAAATCAAAACATTTAACTGGTAAAGCTGCATCTGAAACAGATTCAGATGCTGAAAGTACAAAAAGATCTTTGTCAAAAAGTCCTGTTAAAAAAGCACCTGTAGCTGCTACAAAAGGAAAAGCTAAAAATAAACGTACAGAAGTGAAAAGTGTTGAAAGTAGTGTAAAAACACCGCCAGTACCAGAAGAACGAAAATGCCCAATTGAAGGTTGTGATTCAGTTGGACATTTAGGTGGACAATCAGAAAAACATTTTACCATTGAAGCCTGCCCATTATACCATAATATGAGTTTAACTGAAACAAAAGAATATTTACATGATCGTAAAAGACGAGAAGATGATAAAAGAAAAATAGCATCTGCAAATACTGATCCTAGTAAAAAGGTTATGGAACAAAGACAATATTTACAAAAAATTAAGGTTTGTATTTTGATTTTTTTTTAATCCAATTTATGTGCAAAATAACTTTTCCAGGATATAAGATCCAAATTTAAGCCAAGCCTGGTATCACAAAATATAAACAAACACGATAAAGATAAAGAGCCAAGTTTAAATGGCATTGTATGTGATTATGATTTACAATTATTCCGTGAAGCACAAGCAATTGCTAGTGAAAATATCGAAAATGAATTAAAGGGATTACCATCAACAAAAGGTACTAAATATATATCCATGGGAAAATATTGTATGGAAGTATGGTATCAGTCCCCTTATCCAGAAGATGCAGCACGTTTACCAAAATTATATATATGTGAATTTTGTTTACGTTATCAAAAGTCAGAAGTTGGTATGAAAAGACATTCAGCAAAATGTGTATGGAGACATCCACCTGGTGATGAGGTTGAACTTTAATTTTTAATTTGAAATTTTAATAATTAACAAGAAACTATTATTATTTACAGATTTATCGTAAAGGAAAATTAGGTGTTTGGCAAGTTGATGGTAAAAGGCATAAACAATATTGTCAACATTTATGTTTGTTAGCCAAATTCTTTTTGGATCATAAAACATTGTATTATGACGTTGAGCCATTTCTATTTTATGTTATGACGTTAGCTGATTCAGAAGGAAGTCATACAGTGGGATATTTTAGTAAGGTAAAATTATTTTTTTTCTACTAATTACGAATTTTCTTCTGTTGTACAATATTTCACAAATTTTGGAATAACGACAAAAGTCAATATTAATTTCGTCTTGCATTAGTTCGGAGATAACCTTCGTTACTTATGTTGGTACAGAAATTTTTAAATAGAATTACTTATAATAATTCTCCCTTACCAACGATAAAATAGCATATATGTTATCTTTTTTGATTGAATAGTTTTATCAGGTTAGAAAATTCTTTATCAAAGTATATTATATTATCCCTTCGTACTGGCAACTCTATTCGTTTAGCTTAATAATGGAATGCAAAGCAAAGTAGTACTTAACGTTAACAATTTGGTTTTTATTTTATTTATCATTTTTATTTGATTTAGTTTTCAACCAATTACAAATTGTAGACAAATAATTTTGAGTAACAATGACGTTGAACGCAAGAATATTATTATTTTTACTTGATTTCAATAATATTTGAATAATTTTGTGTAAAACTTTAGATTACTTGTATAAATTCTAATAAATTTTAAAAATTTTTTGTCGATTGATATTCTTTTACTTACTATTTTTTCTCAAATTAAATTCAATATTTTTTTTCATAATACGGCACATATTATTTCCTTAAAGCGTTCGTTATATAGAAAATTTAAAATAATTGGAATTTTTTTAAAAATGAATGATGTATTGTTTAGTCCTATGTATTGTTACTTTGAAAGCTTTTGGTTGTTTCTTTTATATTTTGTTTCAGGTAGCTTCAGATAATCTATTTGAGATGTCATGCATAATTATAATAGAAAATATAGATTTCGGATATTTGATAATCCACCTACCTACTTTATAGAAATCACTAAAGGCTGCAAATAAAAAATTTAATCTTATTGATTATTGTAGTGTGTGAGTGATGTCGTAATAGTAATTTGACGTTAATAATAATTTCTTTTTTATTGAAATTATGTTACACTGTTTTGTGATTTTTTACAGTTACAGAATTTAGAAATTTTATTTAGTTATAAGGATTACAGTTTGTTGGATATGCATGGAGTGTGTACAAATCAATATTTATGAACAAAGATTAGTTGGATAATTAACAATTTATTGTGACATAGTATAAATTTAGATGACAATTTTCCCCAAAGATTACACATATTGGTTGAATCTAGTGGCTCTGTTTTGAAGAAACTCCCTTATATTATGTTATTTTCCTGGTCCATACGAAGATTAAAATAATTAAAAAAATTTATCCCAGTAGTAATTGTATTAATTATAAGAACAAGAAAGGTTGAACTGCTGTTTTTCATTTGAATAAGTTCGATATTATAAAGATTCTTAGTGAAAATAATGCTGAAATTTTTACATTAACTAAAGCCATGAAACTGTAATGCATTTGGTTTTATTGGAAGTCATAACTAGTAATGCAGATTGAATACAGTCAGTAAAATGAAATTCTTTTCCCATACTTTTATAAGAAATTTTTACTGTATCAGTTTTATTTTTATTCCTGATTTTATAAATGATTTTTATTCTTCTTGTTATCATCAGAGCTACAATTAGAAGTAGTTGAATTAAGTGGCATAAATTTTATGCAGGATGAAGAATTAATCCACCAAATGTCAAATATAAATTAAATTTTTTTTAAATGTAAATTAAGTTTCTAATCAAGTTATTAAAAAAAACTGGTAGTGGAATTTTTTATAAAAAATGGATTAGTTGCAATTTTTATACTTTGTTTTTTTTTTTTTTGATGTTTACCGTAGACAAATGCTATTAATTTTTTAATTCTATTTTTCTCTTTTGTTTTTTTTTTCATTTTGTCAAAAAAGAAAAAAAAATCCGATTTAAACAGCGCAAAATCGAATTCAGATTAGTTACGTGTACCTAAATACAGATATTTGTATGATGTTCATTTTTGTTTTTTTATGGGGTATGAAACGGGTTTTTTTAAAGTTTTATTTTGGTTAATTCTTCTTTTTTGTTTTTCCCCATTTTTTTTTGTTCATGAAAATGAGAGATGTTGTAGACATAATATAGGAGTCGACGCATTAACAGAAATATTCTGCTGCTCCGCTTAGGTCATTCACCTGAAAGAAAAAAAATATACTCATCCTTGTAATTTTTGGAATATAGTCAGTCTAGTCGTGGTTTTATATATTTCAAAAGAGAGACGAGGTTTGAGGGTTACGAGTACGTTTTAAAATAAAAAAAAAAAACAAAAACGAAAATTAGAAAGAAACAGACGGATGTGTATGTATATGCATATATATTTATTGCAGCATCCCCATCATTTTTGGGGGGATACAAAGAATTGTAGTTAGAGAATGAGAATCGGTTGAAATGGTAAATATAATATAAACGGTCATTGCCCCGAAAATGTCTGAATTGTACTCACGAAACAGAAAAACAGAAACTATTGATGCTGTGGCCCTGTTTTTAATTTGGGGTGTTTTGTAAAACCGAAATATTTTGAAAAGTGGAATGATGATTTATTTTATTATATTTTATTTTATAAATAAATAATTTATTTATTTTTTAATTCAATTTTTTATTAGTTTACCAGTGAAAATATATTGAATATTTTTATCCACTAAAATTTACAATAATAACAATAATTTATTATATTTTCTGTAATTATTTTATTTCTTTGTTTCGAGAGTTTTAATGCAATTCAGTTTTGTTTTCATTTGGTTTCATGATGAAATATAAATAATTTTATTTCATTTATCTGATTAGTACACTATAAATATACTTATTATTTATTATGGCGGTATAAAATATTTATGTAGATTTGCAGGGGCATATTAAATAATATTATGAATCTCACTATTATACGTACTAAAGGAAGCCGTGTAAGAATGAACAGTACGTTATATATGATTGTACGTAAACATTTGGTAAAAAAAAACACAGTGTATTGAGTTTTGTGCGTTATAAAGAGTTTGGGGATGTAGACAGTATAACGAGATTCTCAATTTTGTCAATGTGTGTATTGTGTCTGAAGTTTTCTTTTTGAAGAAAAATAAAATAAAATAAAATAAAGAATACATAAAAAATGTTTCTTGTCTCGTTCACTTCACTGACTTTCGTTAATAATTTGCTTTTATTATATATATTTTTTTTTTTGGCAAAGATTTTAGACAGATTTTCATATTTTCGTTTTAATTTTTAATGCGTTGTTTTGTTATTATTATTGAGGTTGAAATTTACAAATATATATTTCTAATAATGTTAAGGAATTTTTTTTTTCCATTTTAAAATCGTAATTTGTTGATCAATTTTTCTAAAGATAAAAAATTAATATGCTTTTGAATTTCTATTCAAAATCTAATAATCTTGTAGATATGATTGTACAGTTGGTACAGTTGGTGATATTAAAACATAATATTTAGAACATTTAAAGAGAAGGTAGTTGGCAAGTACTTATAGACAATTTTAAAAATATCCATCTCAGTTCCGTTTTCAAACAAACAAAAATAAAAAAGGGACAGATGTGTAGCCAACGTATATTGCATGTTTGTTTGTGCGTTGTTGTTGCAACAAACACAAGGAAAAATGAAAGAATTTACATTTTCTCTTTTGAAATTTAATAACAAAGAAATTAATAAAATAAAAAAAAATTAGTCTGATAGTTATACTCTGTCATCCCATTTCAATGTTGTTATTAAAAAGAATATACAGAACCACACTCTACTCGACATCATTGTCCTCGGTTGGTCAGATTTAACTTAAAAAAGAAGAAAGCTAAAACAAAAAAAAGAGAGAGTGGGTTGTAATTTGAGAGGATTGCCAATCTGAATTAAAAAAGCATTTTTTTCGAGTATTAAAAGTCGTTACCCTTTTTTTTCTTTCATTTTGAATTCAGTTCTCAACAAGTTTAAACTAAAATTTCTTGTTATTTTATTTCTTGTTTTTTGCTTTTTTTTTGTAAAGTCAACTTAAGGCATTTAATATATTTGTACTGGTTTTATGTGTGAGACTCAATGTTCTATTATAAATAAAACAATAACGCAATCACAAGAATAAAAAAAATAAGATAGAAAAAAACAGATTTGAATAAACGAGAAACAGAGAGAAATAGTTAGAAAAAATTAATTTACGACTTAAAAAAAATGAAGAAACAGTACATTACATCTTTTATTATGATTCAGTTTTTGTTTTTCTCCTTTTTTTTCTTTTTTACTTTGTCTCGTTCACTGTCTTTTGTGAAATTTAACGGTCATATAAAATATAAATAATTATTTTTTGGACTCACAGCTTTCTGTAAAAAATTAATCTTTTGAATGTATTAACAACGATGTGAACTTTTTTTTTGTTGTAACAAAAAAGTTAATTTTGTTAAATTAAAATCCGCTATTATTTTTATATTTTATTCAAATTTATTTCATCTTTTGTTACTGTAAATAAATTCACAAGCTTAATGTAATATACATACTAAGATTTCACCCACTCTTATTTAATATTCTGTATTTTGATTTTGTCTAATCTTATGTGATGATAATTTTTTTTTGTGTAAAATTATTTTCATTCTTAATATTTTCTGTTTTTAATAATTAAATTCAATTTAAGGATTATAAATGGAAGTCGTTCGAACGGAACTATTTTAATGCAGTTAATGGATAGTGGACCATTATTTAGCATAGATGAGATGCTTCGGAATAAAAATTGATGCTAAAATTCAGATTTGTTATTTTAGTTGATAGAGCTTTCGACTGAGTCGGGGTTAAAAATTTTAAGTGTGTTACGTCGAATTTTTTGGAACTAAATTCAAAATAAAAACAAAGCGTTTTTCCTCTTTCTTTATTTTACCATTTTGTAGGTGAGATTCTAAGTTATAAATTGAAATATTTTAAAAGGTAGCACTAACTCTAATGTAATTTCTTACAATCAAATGGAATTATATTTCAGAATTTTATTTACCCGTTAGACCTTTCTAAATTTTAGAAATCACAATGTTTAAAATGAGTCATCTGATTTTGAAGGTTATTTTTATCGAGATACTATTTATAAATTATGAAAACCGACAATATTATTATTGATAAAATTATGATTATATAATAAAAACTGTCATCATCATTACCGTATAAATGTGAGATTATTAAACAATGTTTTATTTTATTATGGAAAAAAAATAAAAATTTATTACTCTAAAATTTAGGTCATGAAATTAAACCACAAAATTACGTTTTTATTATTGTTGTATTTGCTTTATTTTGCTTTTTTGTATAACTACATACTATATACAGATATATATATATAAGTGAAAGTTGGCCTTAAACAATAATAACAAAGAAAATAAAAAAAAATGTTGTAATTAAATATCGCAGAAATACAAATTACCAAAGAACACATTTAGTGCAAAAAAAGAAAAAAAAAGTGAAACAAAAAAACTTTAATAAAAAATAAAAAAAAATAAATCCCTTTGATTGTGATTTAAATGTTTAATTTATGTTATTGTGTATTTCAGCCAGAGATTTTTTTTAAATACATATAACCTAAAAAATTGGCTCTACTAATAGTACGTTTAGTACTATTAAGCATCTAGAGATTTCAATTTCATCAAAGCTTCTAATTGGATTTTTCAAATACATTGATAAGATTTGTGGGAACAATGGCAATGTTCTTAGCTCATGTTACACACACTTGATTATTCCTCTATAAACGTATGAAACTCGATAACTAATTTCGGAAATATTTTGGCGAAATTCTACAAACATTTATTGTTTTAAACTCAAAGAATTCAACTTAGCCTTAAGCTAAACATTTCAATGAAATTACTGTACGTAATTATATGATCTGGTAATTAATTTCTATGCAATTATTAGTCGGGTAAATTTAGTTGCTTTGAAATATGATAAACATAAAATAAATGGTCGATCTAATACATTATTAATCTTCGTATTCGTTCCTAAATTAAACTCTGTTTCTAAATCTAAAAAAGTTCTTTTTTTTGCTGTGACTGTGCTATTGCCAATAGCGCAACTATATATGTAAACATTCATAAACCTTACCCTTTAAATTTAAACTATGGATGAACTTTAACAATCGTTTTTGTGTCTCGAAACCAGCAAACCAAAGAGAAAAGAAAATTCTTTCCTAACTTTTAGAAGTATTTTTTTCTCTTCTGCTTCTTTTTTATAATTTTGTTTTCTTGTTTTTCAGTTGAATGTTCTTATAAATATTAACGCCCTCTGTGTCTAAATAAAAAAAGACAACAGAAATCCCAGACTTAAAAAATATAGCAACAACATCAATAAATAACCTTTCTCCAAACAATTTTCTGTGTATAAAATTTCCCTATTTTAGTGTGGCACAAAATATAAAAGAAAATGTTGTAGAATAGGAAGAAAAGACTTTTTCCTGATTTACGTAAAATTTACACACCCGTTGTGTTTAATAAAATATCAAGGGTGATTTATATTTTCGGGTTGTTTTTTTTTTATGATGGAATCAGACAATGTCGATGTGAAAAATTATTGTCACAGTTTTTCTTTGGTTGCTTAATTTTTAAATTAAATAAAAGTGTATGCACCCACACTTACAGGATTTTATTCCATTTTCCTAACTAAAGAAGCCTTGTCGTACTTATCTAACTTTTGCTTTTTACTTGTTTAATTATTGCTGGATGAAAAATTTTTTTACTTTCTTTTACAAAACAAGATAAAAAAGAAGAAGATAAAGAGGAAAATCAATATTGACAGACAGGGATTTTTCTTCGGGTAAGAAAAAGATTTAACGAGAAAATATTGACAATTATTGTCGGGTATGTCTGACTATGATGTGGTTTTTTGAGATTTATTTTCGATTTTTCTGACGGTTAAGATACCGAGAGAGACTTATTTTTCTTTGTTTTGTATGTACTTAACTATGAGATGAAATTTATTAAATTTATTTTTTATTAGAAAACATAATCAATCAAGAATTTTCATGTTTAATTGCTCTGCTAAATTCTTTCACTAAAATATTTAATATTGATAATTTTTTTTCCATTTTTTAAAAATGGAAATCATGTTTTATTTTGTTTTCGGTGACTTGTAAATCTCATAAGATATTAATAAAACTTTCTTGATAAAAGTGAAGGTTATATTATAAGGGTTTGCCTAATTTAATGAAATTTTTCTTCTGCAATCAGCCAATAAATCATCTTGCGATGATTGGTATGGTGAGTTGTTTCATTTGTTCAATTTGTTGGTATTGTATTATTAAAAATTAACGCCTTAACAATAATTTAATATTGAATGAGAAATAATACCTATTTATTCTTTGGATGGTTTTTTTGTTTTTTAATGACAATATGATTCATCATTTTAAATTTCTATTGAATTTGAATCAACATTCTGTTATTTGTTCTTATTAATTGAATTTTTTTTTTGTAACTGTGTTACTTTTGAATTAACCCGACAAGGAAATTCCTTTGTTTATTTTATTTTTTTTGCTAATAATTTTGTATATTTATTTATTCTTTTGTTAATTCTAGGAAAAGAATTCATTTCTCAATTACAATGTATCTTGCATCTTAACATTACCACCTTATCAACGTAAAGGATATGGACGTCTTCTTATCGATTTTAGTAAGTACAATTTTATTGTTTGTTATTTTAATTGTCTTGTAGGAATTATGAAATACTGCTGTTCTGATGTTTTAGAAAAGCTAAAATTCTCGTATAGAGAATTTGGGTTCGAATTTCGATATTGATTTTGTTTTCTTAAATTGATTAAATTTAATAATTACGGCGCGATAAAGTAAAATTGTGTCAGGTTTCTACTTAACTATTACTATTTTTTAATTTAAACTATGATAAAAAGTTGATAAGGTAGAATTAATTAACTTTACTAGAATTTAGTGTTTCGTGCTTGGAATTGTAAATATAAAAGTTTAAAGAATTGCAACGGAAAGGTGATGCAATTTTTAAGTGCCATCAAATAGTTGTTTTATTTAATTATTGTTATCTTGCAAACGTAGAAATAAAGACTAAAAGAATATCAACAACAAAATAACCAACTAGCAAAATTAATTCACAAATAACATTGAAATTCAAATAAAATTTTGAAATTTTTTTTTCTGTATTTTTTTTAATAAAAAAAAACATACAAGTGTATTTTAGTTTTTGTTTGACCTTGTATATATTTGCAAAATTAGCGATTACAATTATACATATATTTTGAAATATAAGAATAAAAGAAAATCAAATGAAAAAAAAATCATTTTGGTAGTAGGACCTTGTTCATTATTTGATTTGGCCTGGCATGTGCGAATGGAACTTGAGCACACAAGTATTTTTTTCTTCTTCTTTCACGTTTCGTGATTGGCGGAGGTTAGACTATTTTAATCCCGTTTATTTAGTTTGTTTTTCTCTCGTCTCTTTTTTTTTATTTTCTTTATCAATTCAGAATCTATTGTCTTCAGCTGATCTATAATAATTACGGAATGATATTTTTTGTGATTTAAAAGGTGTTGAATTTCAACACATAACAAAATAAACATCCACAAACAGACATCCATAACCTGAACAATAATTCTAATTTTTTACTCAACAAATATATCACCAAAATTTACTCAAATATATATCACCAAAATTACATCAGGCTAATGTAATTTATTAAAACAATTTTCTATTGGAATAAGAATATTATTTAGGTGTGTGTTGGTAATTAATAATAATCATCAGTTCGATATAATACCTTTCGAGCTGTCACACATGCAGCATAAAAAACAAATCAATTTGTAAATGTCTGAAAGTATTTCACATACTTAGTTAACATATTCAAATGTTCAAAAAGTATGTATGTAGGTATATAAACCAGTAAGTTAGTTTTACCTCCAGATCTCTTCTTAAATATCTAAATATAGATTTTTTTTTGCTTTTTTTTTAAATAAAAACTCTAAACTTGTGTCACTCAATAGTACATCGAACGCATTTTTTATATTTGCATGAATGAATTTCAAATGAATGAGTGTGCGTGTTTTTTGTTTGCGTGTGTTTTTATAAGTTATTCGGTTACGTCAAAATGTCGAGGATTAATTTTTTTTTGCTCTTGCTTATATTATTTTTCTTTCTTTAATAATGTAATTGCATGAGTAGGTTTTACATTTTAATTTTGGTTATTGAAGACTAAAATACAATTTTAGTTACAATTTATATCAATTGAGAAAAAGCACAAAATAAAAATGAGAGAGATAATGTTGTAAGAAGAAGAAACAAAAATTAACGGTATATCTTTTGTAAATTTTATTTTCTATTTTTTTTCTTTATTACCTTGTTATTTAATGCAGATTAACACCTGATAAACTGAAAAGACTAAACTTTTAAATCATTACCAATTTATGCTTTTGAAATTATCAACGAACATTATTATTATTATTCTTGTTGTGCTATTTGTATTTTTAACACCCCACCTTTACTAAAAATCAAATAAAATTGGCAGCTGAAATAAATATTCATAATAATAACTTGCATAAAGGAAGAGAATAATACTTTTTATTTATGTTTTTTTTTCTGAATGACTTGAATCAATGTTTTTTTTTAAATTAATAAGAAAAAATGGTGGAAAGAGAGAGAATTAATATTATTTTTTCTCGTCAGCGAAAAACTATTAGCAAAGAAATCTAAAAATGTTAATTATAGTATAACATTTTATCATTTAGTTAGGGTTTGCATTTTGTTCTTCTTTTGATATAGTGTTTGTTTAATTTTATGCTGTACGTTTACGGCTATTAGTCATTAATTCTAAATCTATCCATATACAATATTATCGGTGACAACCTAAAAGCGGATATTGATAAAATATTTATAAAAATAAAATAAAAAAAATGTTCAGAAACAGCCGGATACAGTTCTTGCTAGACGTGATATTGAAAAAAATGTTTTTTTTTGTTTCAGCTTTTTTTTTTTTAAATAAATAAAAACCACAAAGAGAATCTTTTTTCATTTTTTTCTTTTTGGTTATTTCTTTTTTTCCATGTTTGAATTTTAAATAATAATTTAAGAATTTACTGATTTATAAAATGCTCAATCAAATTAGATAAATCATTGCTTATTTTTTTTGGTTATGATGATGATGATGATGATGATGATGATGAAGATGTTTAAATATATAAACAACGATCTTTTTCACTAATTAATTAATAAAAGTATTTAAAAACTTATTAATTTACATAATTTTTGTTATTTTATTTAGAATATTAAAAGTGAAATTAAAATACCGTATCAGCTATTTTTTTTTTTCATTATTATATTTTTTACGTCATTTCTTTTTACATTTTCTTTGATTTTTTATAAACGGCATACAAATCCTTCTTATTCTTTAAAAAATACTACACTGCTTCTTTTTTTTTTTTTACAATTACATTTTCCTTTTACGTTTTTCGCGAATGGCAATATCTATATTTATTATTACTTCTCGTATTTATATATATGTATCAAGAAATCACATCTACTTAAAAGTAAAATACACAAATACTTTGAAATAATTTTGTAATTTTCTGTTTTTCTTTTTCCCACCCACAAATGTTAAGGAAAAAAGCCAACATCTGCCGGGTATATAATTGTAGCTAGACATTTTCCACTACACAAACTTACTTTCGTTTAGAATTTTACTGTATTTTATTGTATAGTTCTGTATAGTTGTTGCATTCTTATTCCTGTGTATTTAAAATACGTTCACACATACAATCAAATATTGTGCTGCAGTGCAATGTACTATGGGCGGAGTATAATATTTTTTTATGTGACGTAGCTTCATTGACGTTCCCGGGCACCAAAAACGTACGGTAATACATATACATAAATTTATATTTAATTCTTCTAAATGCATTATATTCGTATTTAGATTCAGGCATTGGAAAATACGTCCTAACACACACACACAACCAATATACACACGCATGTAAAGAACTTATTTTGTAACATAACATGACAAACATAATAAATGGAAACGACGCAAACGTAGACTTCTGATAAGTTTTTGGATCAAAAATCAAAAGAAAAAGGAAAACAATTAATTTTTTCTTTTTTGTTTTTCAAATTTATTAAATAATTTCGATCAGAAGAAAATTCTGCTACTTTTTAATTTATCTTATTTTAAGGGAAGTCTAATAAGTACTTCAATTTTAATTTATAGCCAGACAGAAAGAATAATAAAAGTTAAATATAGAGGATACATAGGAAGAAAGAGTTTTTCTGTATGACGAAATTTTGGTACTTGCGTCTTGTATTTTTTTCTCTTTCTTGTTCTCTTTACAATTTTTCACCACAACCTAAAGTTTTTCTTACACTGTTTTTGTATCCTCAAATGACCTGATTTAAGTACAGGAAAAAATTATAGAATGTTCACAGGTGTGTGAGAGAATTGATCAAAATAGTAAGATAAAAGAGCTTTCTTTTGAGTCTTTTTTACAAAAAATAAAAAGACAGAAAAACATGGCGTCTCCACATTTTTAGAATTACGTCTGGATTTGCCTTTCGGAGGTGTGGAAGAGTTTGTTTCCCTTTTAAAGGTTTGATTTTGAATCAAGACTTGTGATTTGTTTTTTATAAAAACGTGAAAACTAGTTTCATGTAAATTATTTGTATTTTAGAGACTTTAGGGGAAGTTTTGTCTGGGATCATTTAAAAAGGGTATCGTTGGACATCTTTTTTATTTTATAAATAATAACCAAATTTTTTATGATACAACGAACTTGTGTATCCATATACTCAACATAAAAAAAAATAAAATATTTACGGTAAAATTTTATAAAAAAGAAATTTTACAATAAAAAATAATATATAAAATAAAAAAGAGAAGAAAGATGACGTCTTTCTTATTATATTTGTATATTTTAAATGAGTGATTACTTGAACTGAATATTAAAAAAGGATTTGAATGTGTTTAGATGTATGTAAACCATCAAATTATGATAATGAACGATTTAGTTTGGTCCGCACACTCTTATTTGCCATTGGTTTTATTTCTTTTTTTTTTGTGTTATCTAAAAACCTATTATATTGTGTGACTAAGCTTTGTTTCTTCTTCTTATTCTTTTTTTTTTGAATTGGATTAAATAAAGTTATGTGTGTTATAATATTTTACAAATTTTATATGGTTGCAGTTCAAATTTTTCATTACATATAATTTTAAAACAAAGCTACATACGTTATATCCTTTCACATTATACCAAAATGTCTTAATAAAAGTTGTGAAAATAAAAATACATCTAAAACCGTTTTTCCCATTGTAAATTTTTTTTATTTGACATAATTAACCTGTTTCTAATATTCTTCAATAGATCGAATTAATCTTCTTTTTTTTCACATTTTGAAAAATGTCATGTCATGTCATTATGAATGTAAAGCGGTAGTAATTGAACGTTGATACTTTACGATTCGAGCTGCCCCTATTATCGATTTATACAAACTGAAAATAAAGAAAATTAAACATGCAGAAATTATTTTATTTGCTGTCACGTAATATCATTATGCAAAAAATAATCATCCAGATTGCCATCATTTTTCTTAGAATTAAAAATAATGTTTTATCAGAAAAAAAAAACACAAAATTGTGAAAATTTTCTTAATAATTAAAATTGGTTGAAATAAAAATGGATTTTTTTTGGTTTGATTTTTATAGAAAAAAGAAGGAATTAAATTATTTTAAATTTAAAAACAAAATAAAAAGACTACAATAATTTTATCCAATTAATGTTTCTTATCGCATACAGTTTCGTATTCTATACTCACACATTAAATATAATTTTTCCAAGTTTCTCTCGCTATCACCCATTCACACAGCAAACACACACATACGTACGTACAGAGAAATTCTCAACGAAATTTTACTCTATGTTAAACCCCCCTCTTATAAAATATACACTATCTCTACTGTTGTTAGACTGCAGCAGGTTGGTTTTGCTTGCGTCGAGACGAGAATATTGATCGACGCTCATGGCCCCCGAGTGCGACGTCCTGACTGTGACCTGACTTGACCTTTTATTGTAGTTCCAAACATAAATTTATTTTTAACTTCTACTTCTACTAATATTAATTTTTTTTATATACAGAAATACAAAATTAATATTATTAAAAATATTAATGTTGTTTTTGTTTTGTAAGAAAAATTTGAAAATCTTATATTTTCTTATTTTATTTTTTAGCTTTATTATAAACAAACTCTAAAATATGTGTAAATATTTTTACTCTCGGCATCGCATACTAGACGTACATTTTGTAAAAAATAAAATATGAATGTACTTTTAGTAGTAGAACGTTAAAAATTCTTGACCTTTAAGAAAGCCAGAAAATCAGCTGGGTGTTTAATGTGTTGCTGTTTGTTGAATTTAAAAGAAAAATGAGTCATTTATATGAGAAATAGTATTTTTTTTGGCTTTTAAAGAACTCCTGTCTGCATCTCACAATATAATTTTTATTTTAGTTCCTTTACTTTCTCCTGTATATAAAAAGCAATGATAAGAAAATAATAATATAATTAATGAAAAATAAACAGCTGAATACTTAAACTGAGTATTTTATGGTCATACTCATAACTCTTTTTAAAAGATGTGATGACAAAAGATATTAACAAGCATAAGAGTTGTTTGAGTGCATTCAACAATAATAGATAAGGGATGACCTCCATCTTTTATAAAACTTTAGAAGTGAAAAATCGAAATAATTAAAATATGATTAACCCCAACAACAAAAAACACTATTGATTATATGAGAGAAAGAGATATATGCCTGATGTACATATATCGATGATAACATTTTATCGCATAATTATATTACGTTATTTTTTGTAATTATTGTCAATTTATTTTTATATTTCTTATTTATGAAAATCAATCTAAAATTATTTAAGGGCGACATAGAAATTATTTTTATTTCGAAAGTTAACTGCATCATATTTTTTGTTTTTCTTTTTCTTCATTTGATTTTAATTTAGATTTTTGAAAATCCAAAAAATTAATAAGGTTTTATTATTTTTATATTCGATTAAGAAAACAAAAGAAATGAGAATCTAAAGTTAATTCTCAAAGACTCAGACGTCAAAAGAAAATTACTTAATTTAATATTTCCTAAATATTATGTAACAATATTATATGAAAAATAATCAGAAAAGCAATGAAGAAAACTTCCAAAAAAGGAATAATATACAATTGCCGTCAAGACTTGGATTATAGATCGTTCTTGTCTAGACACCTCTGCCCCCAAAAATATAACATAAAAACCACCCTTTTATATATTTTACTCTTATAACGGTCTCGTCACTGTGTGTATTGTGTAAAAACACAAGTATAAATTCACTTGATATTGCGTCTCTTTAAGCTCTTTGCAAGGGTATTTATATTTGTGTGTGTGTGTGTGTAATTTGGTCCCTTTTTTACAGAAATAGAAAGGATGATAGCTCTCTGATTGCTGTATAATATGCGTAGGAGTGTATGTATTTACATTTTCACAAAAAAAACTAGTTGTGTTTAATCAACGGACGGTCTGTTAGTAATATATTATAAAATATAAAATTACCCATCGTTGCCTTTATTCTTCTAACTTAATTCTTGATAATAGTCATTATTATTATCATTGTCGATATAATTTTTCTTAATTATCGATTTCAATTGAAGCTTTAAGTGTTTCTCATTAGGAATATTTTCACACTTATTTTTCTTTTACTTTTAGCACAAACTAGTTATTATATTCTGTGCTTTTAGCAAACGTGCCAAGTTCGCTTCAAGGTGACTGAATATTTGTTATTTTTTTTTTTCGTTTTTTCTTTTTTGTAAGAAATTAAAAGAAAAATAAAGAAAATTTTTTACATTATCGATTTGGATTTGAATTATTTAAAAAAGGGTAAGATTATTAAATTTATAATTTTTTTTAAATGAAAGAAAATCATAATTCAGTTGACTGAATTACTATACAAAAGCGTACATATAAATCTTTGGGATGTAAGTGGCCTGCATGAAATTGATTGTAAAACTCAAAAAAACTAACCTACACCAACGATGCGCAACGTCGGTATGACGCTCGTCCTGTACACAGGAAAAGGAAAAACTTTTTCTTTTCTCCTTTTTTGTTGTTATTTTGTGTCTGGGATTGCATATATTTCGCCATGAATGCATGCAATGTTTAATTTTTCATTGTGTTCGGTGTATGTAAACGAAACGTACATTAAAAATTTTGCTTTGTGAAAGAAAAAAAAAAAGTTTTCATATCAGCATTTGTTTGCAATTTACTTTTTGTTGAGAAAATGTTTCTCATTTTTTTTATTGTATTTGGTTTGTTTTATTTAATTCGCTGATTTAAAGAAAAAAATAAAAGAACGAAAAGTATAGAAGATAAAATTTATTCGACAAAAATTTTCTTTTTTCTTTTTGGCTCAGAATACAACAGACGATTTAGGTTTGAGAGAGAGACATCTTAAAGGAGTGGAGAGGTTATTAAACTTTGATCTTTTACAGAATCTTCTAGACAAACTTTTCTCTCTCATCATCGCAATAATCGAATGAACTTTAGATTTTATTACAAATTTTTATAAACAAATAAAAACAGCAAATGTAATTATAATAATAATAACAATAATACCAAACAAAAATAAATAAAACTGAATAACCTTTATTTATTTTCACTGATCAAATTGCATCAATGATTTGGTGAACTTGCACGAGATCAGTATGATTATTCTAGATTGTTTAAGTAATTGATTTTATTTGTAAACTAAAAACCACAAAACAAAACGAACAGTAATGTTAGCAAATAAACCATCTTATCTTTTTTAAGAATATTTTTTTTAACAAAAAACAAAGATGAATTTTCTGGACGTAAAAGTTTTTCCCAATTAATGTCATAGAAAAATAAAATAAATTTTTCTGTAGTTAACGGCTGATTAAAATATGTAAATTATATAGATTTATTCTTCTTTTTCTACATCAAAATTAATGAAAGAATAAAATAAGAAATATAATATATATTTAGCAAAAAATGATGGTTGCAAGGTGGTTTAACGAAACTTCGTCTCTATAATTATCTGAAAATAGAAATTTCTGTTTCTTGTATTATTTCAGTCTGTGTACACAATTTATTTTTAGATGGCGCTATAAACATTCCAATTAAAATTACTTTTTGAAAATTAGGTTGATCAGAAAAAACAAAATTTGTTGTAAATAATTCTTATTTAATTATAATAGTTTTCTTCTTTTAATTTTTTTTTGTTTGCAGGTTATCTTTTAACACGTGTTGAAGGAAAAATTGGCTCACCTGAAAAACCATTATCAGATCTGGGTTTAATATCTTATAGATCTTATTGGAAGGATGTTCTCTTAGATTATCTATGTTCTCGTACTGGGACCACCCTGAGTATTAAAGACGTCTCACAGGTGAATTTTTTTTTTGTTTATTAGAAATTTATATTAAGTTCATCCATTTTTCAACGAATTTTAATGTTTTCTTTGCTTTATTCTGATTCATTCATGAGTTTAATCAAAAAAATATTTTTGCGAATCACAAAAACTGATATTTTTTTTTACAAAGAATTTAGTTAAGTGTTACAATGCGTATTGGAATGATTTTAATACGAGTTGGAATCCGTTTTGTAACAATAGAATGTTTGTGCGTTGTTTTAAATTTCTGAATTTTAAGCAGAAATCACCAGTTCCTTGTGACCAACATAGATGATTATTAGAATTTCAGAATTTTTTTGATAAAATATTGAATATATCGTATATCTTTTGTTAAACTGAAATTTAACTTTTATTTTATTATTGAACAATGCAACAATGTGAATATTAAACGTATTTTTCTATGCTGTAATCACAAAATTAATATATGTATTCAATTATCATATAAAAATGAAGTTGATGTTATTTTTTCAACGTAAAAAATAAAAAAGTAAAACAACAACAGTAACGAAAATACACTTGTAAATAAAAGATTTTTTTCATTCAGAAGGCCAAAGACAAATTGTTAACCGATTATAATTCTTTTCTGTTTTCTGTTGACCTTTTTATAATTATTAAATTATTTAAAAAAAAAATAAATAAAGAAGAATGTCCATCAGCTTGCAACAATGAAAGACAACATAATTTTTATTAATTCATAAAAAACAAGAACTTTATCGAAACCGCATCAGAAGTTCAGATGTTTAGCTTTATCATGTTTTGTTGTTATTTTTTTATTCTTTTGGCTTTTTTTTATTAAAACTGAATAAATTATAAATTTAACATAATTTACATAATTAATCTTAATATGTATAATATAATAAATATAATAAAAATCAGAATAAAATTGATAATTTTTCTGCTGATTAAAAAGAAAAAAAAAGCAATTAACTAATTTTAATTTAGTTTCTTTATGATAAAATATTTTCTTAATTTAAATTATGATGGCAGTTGCTGATGTTTCTTAAATTGTTTTAAGATTCAAGTTAATAATTGTTTACAACTCGCAATAGATTAAATTAGATCCAATCGTAGGTTCTAAATAGTATAGTTGTGAATGATGTGAGATAACATAATTTTAAGTTACAATTGATCCAATTATTTTGCATTTCAAGATTTATATTTCGATCGACAAATTCAACATTTTCTTACCCTTTTCTTTAACCAATAATCTCTTTTTAAAAATGTTATTACTACACATAATCTTAAATTTATTCTTCTCTTTTGAATCAGTTAATTTTGAAAACATCATTTGTCCGTTTTTATTTGTAAGTTAAACAGTTTTAAATAAGAAAACCAGAAGCATTTATCAAAATAGAAAACATTTTTTTTCCGAACAAAAATAATTTTTTTTTGCTAATTTGCACTGGGTAATCGATCTCTCGTGTTTAAAATTAATTATTTTCTTAGGCTAAAAAACAACTGAGGTATCAGTTCATCCTTCTTTGTTTTGTCTTCATTCATCAACTATAATTATTCGTACCAATTTTGTGTCAAGAAAAATAAACGTTACCAGTAGTTTTAAATCATTTTGATTTTAATAAGAGATGACACTAACAAGATGGACAACGCAATTGTTTTCTGGAAATAAAGAAAGAATATCCAATAACTCAATATTTTGATGCACGTGGATTCATTCACTGTATAATTGTCTCCTATAATTTTACATATATAGCATTCGTCGGTATTTCGTTAGTCTTTTTGTTACTCTATAATCTGCATAATAATGCGTAAATAAAGTGGTATGCATACAAATGTGTACAATAACCAATGTCACAAAATGATAAAGTGCGAAACCACACTACGATTAAGTAATATTAAAAAAAATAAAATTATAAAATAAGAAATTAAACAAGAAAAAAAATTGATTCACCTGTTGACTGTGTGGCTGTTTTCTTTTTTTTTTTTTCAATTTATGATATTTATTATACATATTTTTTTGTTCTCAGTGCGATTAATGACTTAACAGCAAAACCAATTAAAATGTCGGATTTAAATGTGGAATTTAAGGGTTAATTATATTTTTTTATTAAAATAAATATTTAAATTATTAAGAAAAGAGCAAACATTAACAACAGCAAGAATTCTAATTAAATTTGTGTGTTAATTTTTAGAAAAACAACAAAAACAGATTAACAGTAAAAAATATTATTGGACTGAAATATATTAATATTATTAAAAAATAATAACGCGTATATGAGTGTGTACTAATGTTTATATGTGAAATATAAACTAACTAAGTAATATATTTTGATGATTTCAGGAAATGGCCATCAATTCATATGATATCGTTAGTACACTACAGGCCTTGGGAATGATGAAGTACTGGAAGGGTAAACATATAATACTAAAAAAGCAGGTGTGTGTATTTTTCTATTCATTCTTTCTCATTTTCTATCTCAATCTATCTCGCTTTTATTATAATTAATAGTATTAATTTTTTTTTTTGCGTTTGCTAAATTCTTTCATATTCAATTAATTTTGTCTTGTCTCTTAATTTTTCTCTACCGTTTTGGTAGTTTTTTAATTTAATCCATTTGATTACGCCATCTTTTTGTTTTTGGTGTTGTAAATTTTAAATTAGTATTTGTCTTGTACCATTGTTTTTGTTTTTGTTTTAAACAAATTATGTTTTCTTGTAACGTAGCAACCAAATTTGTTATTATTTAGTGACAATTGCCTGAAGAAAGTTGTTGTAAAAAATAAAGATAAAAACGTTTATAAAATCGGACTAAAATATACTTCAACACTCTTTTATTTTTTTTACTTGATCTCAATTTTCTTTTTAATGCAATGTTTAATGATAAAAAAATACTTTTATTTTGGCAAAGCTGAATGAAATTCATTACAATTTTATTTATGTATAATAATTTTTCAACGTATTAGTACCTACAATAATTATAAATAAATGCATATTAAATGAAATTTTAAAGAAAATTTGCGGAACTTAACTTAACCCACTTTAATATTTATTTATTTATGAATGTGTGTGTGTGTGTGTGTTTAATTGTGACATTTAGAGAAGATAAATCATAATGGTTTTTATATCGGATGACGTGACCTATAAGATATTGAACAGGTGTTTTTTTGTTATTGTTCTTTTTTTAAAAATTTTTTTTAATCAAAATTAAAATATTAAAATGACTACATACAAATGATTGATATAAAAATTTCTTTTCACTGAATCAATCCACAAAGATAAAGAGAAAAAAATTTAATTTTTTAGTATTTGTATTCTTTTTTTTCTATTTTTTACTATCCTTTTAGTTTGGAGACAAAAATAAACTTTTTTTATAACAAATTTGACATTACAGTACAAAACTAAAAATAAGACGAAAGCAGTAATAGAAAAAAAGTTGATAATCAGAAAAATTTTTAAGTAAAAGCAATTGCTGAAAGAATTTGTAAACAATACAAGGTTTTGCTACTTTAATATTTGGAGATAGAGAATGTTTTCACGAATATTATTTATGTTTACATGGCGTTGCAGATTTAAAACTACCGTGAATTTTCGATTACTTTTGTTTGTTTGAACATTTATCCAAGTTTGATTAATTTTTTATAGTCATCCCAAAAATTGAATAACAGACAGACATTGTAGGAAAGTATATTGGCCAGCAATGCAATGGTCTGATAATTCTGTTTAATCATTTTTTGAAACTAATAAATATATAATAAATCACCAATTTTATAAAATCGTCAAAAATATTAGAAAATTTTTCATTAGATTCATTAATTTAAGTTCTTTAATCATTGGTGATAAAACTCCTTTTTTATAACATAGAACTACATTATATTGCAGCAAATTCATTGAATTTGCTAAGATTATTTAGATCGAATAAAAGTTAAATTATGTATATATTATAACAATATTATTTATATGTTTATTTCAATACAATATTATGCTGAAGATTATTATTGTGTTTATGATTAATTATATATTTTACGAGGTTTAGTTCAGCGAGAGAAGTTCTTTCTTTCATCGTCACTACTTGTCTAATACTTTTTTATCTGTTTCCGGATGGTCTCCACATCATTGCCTACACAAACTTGTATCGTTTGTAGATGAGGAAAAATGCTTATCTTCAGGTTGTGATTTTTCTTAATTTTAGCGACATCTGTTACAATATCTATTTTAAAACGAAATTGAGATTAAAAAAAAAATGAAAATGAATAAAAAAAATACGAACTTCTCAGCAAATTCCATTAAAATTTAAAATACTAGTCATGGATTAAATTCAAATAATGCAGAGAGGTAACTTTTGTTAATTTTTTTACTTTTTTTTTTATTTTAATCATTTATAAATATCGATTTAAAGAAATCTTATTGGCCGATAATTTAAATTCTGATTTTGTTTAAGAGCTAAAATTAATGAATCTTTCTTTTTAAATTTATTATATTCTTATTGATTTCATTTAAAAGATACATTATTGCGGTCGGACATAAGGAAGTTATCCCATATGACTTGCGTTATTCGTTTTGCGCCATGCTGTTTTATTACTTTCGATAACAAAAACAAAACTAAAATCCAAATAAATGCATGGATGAAAAACAATGTAAAACATTTTTGCTAGTGTGAACAAATCATCCATGTCCGTTCTACAAATTTGAATCTAATATCTGTTTAACAAATAAATTGTCGACCTTTTATTGAAGATCTTACGAAAATATCATTTTAGTGTCTTTACTTTTTCTTTAATTCCCCTTCTATTTTTATTGACGAATCATCCAACTTCAATACGTAAATCGTAAAAATTTCTTCGTTTTTATTCATTATTTATAAGTTTAAAAGTGAAGAAAGTAGTAACCTTAATATGCAGTTATCATGCTTACTATTATTTTGTGTCGAAAGGTTGCTACTCAAGAGATAAAGGAAGAAAAAATTGTTACCTAATTTTTTCGTAAAAATAATATTTGTGGAAACATTTGGTCGATTATGTGGTCAATCGAGATTATCATGTTTTTATTATGTATATCTGTTTAATTGCATAATATAAATAGAATTTATACGAATCGAGATTTCTGTTGAACTAAAACTTTCATTAGCTTTAATAATTATAAACGCATTATTATGCAAAACCAAAAAAGAAAAATGAATTATAAATTAAAATATCAATTTTGTTTTTTAATGGTAATTTTTGTGGTAAGAAGGAAGGTTAAACCGAAAAAAAAATAACTTTTTTCTTTAGGCTTGGTCCTGAATTCAATACCCAATATTTTATTCGAATCAAAAAGTAACGGATTTTTTTTTATTATCTATTTTTTTTTGGTTTCGAAGATTTAACTTATTTAAACTAACCTACTTATTGTAACTTATTTTAACTTATCCTAATTGAACCTAACTTATCTCTAGAAGAAAAGGAAATAGATTATTTCATGAAGGATGTAAAGGGTAAAGGATTCTTGGAAATCGGATTTAAGCTTAATTTATACTATAACAATTATAAATTATCCTACGTCGAGTTTATTTTCTATGGTAAGTGCTCTTTCTTCTGATCGAGAAAGGGATTGTTTCCCCATCAAATTCTTTCTCAAAATCTTTATGGATAATGCAGGTGATGTCCAAATACCTGTCAAGAACATGCGGCTCAATCTCGAACAACTGTTTGATAAGACTATTTTCGTGTGACCTCGCACGTCCGACCATCTTTGTAGCCATTCCAAATAGATATTCTGATATTGGGACTACTCCAGATTCCTCATACAACTTTACATTTTTATAGTAACACGGAATTCCAAAACGCATTTTCCTATGCAAACCAGTGACGTTGCGAAGAATTTTCCGTTCAAGTGCTTCTAGCATGGTATTTGAGTGGAACTGAAAACCAAATATGCATACGTTATGATTGGGCTGATTAGCTGCTTGTACAGTATTAGTTTTGTCTTTGTCCGTAAATGCTTCCCTCTCATTACAGGCGAAATCATCCCATATGCAATTCCCACTTTTTTAATAATATTTAGTACGAAACCAAATTTTTTGTTAATAGTTACAACCAGATACTTTACCTCATCTATTGGCTTAATGGGCTTTCTCTTTATTGAAATCGTCTTTGGCCGTAAATGTTTCCCTCTCATAACAGGCGCAATCATCCCATATGTCATTCCCACTTTTTTAATAATATTTAGTACGAAACCAAATTTTTTGTTAATAGTTACAACCAGATACTTTACCTAATCTATTGGCTTAAAGGGCTTTCCCTTTATTGAAATCGTAAGGTTCTTTAATGCAGTAACTTTCTTTGGCCCAAGCTTTGGCGCCCGGAATATAAAACACTCTGTCTTGTTTTTGTTGATATTTATTTCCCATTTCATGTAATAAGCCTTTACATTTTCCAGATGTTTTTGTACTTTTTTGGTTGCGAAAATTGGACATCTACTACTAATATAAGTAATAGAGTCGTCAGCGTACAGTAATGTGTGCTGTCTGTGTTACAGGCTGGCCCGCAGTGAATAAGCTATACAAAATTGGACCGAGGATTGAAGCCTGGTGTACGCCCGACTCAATTTTCCATTTACCTGAACATGTGCTAAAATTTCCACATCGAAATAACGATCTCTGAGGAAACTAAACAATAGTCTACATATTTCGGTTTCTAATTTATGAACATGTATCAACTTATATAGTAGACCATTCCACCATACAGAATCAAATGCCTTTTGGACATACAAAAGGCAAGCGACAGTTGAGATATTTTTGTTGAGATGCAGAGTAACGTCTTAATGAAATTTAAAAAGTGCGT
This sequence comes from Pedicia rivosa, assembly GCA_963082725.1. Taxonomy (NCBI): domain Eukaryota; kingdom Metazoa; phylum Arthropoda; class Insecta; order Diptera; family Pediciidae; genus Pedicia; species Pedicia rivosa. The sequence continues at coordinate 45,212,933 of OY720154.1, read as the reverse complement.
CTACTGTTCCTATTTTGTAAGAAGAAGGAAAATATGAATTATTTATACAGTTGTTAAACAGTATAAGTAATACATATATTAATTTTGGGGGACATTTCTTGAGACGAGATCTCTTCCGTTTGATTTTTTATTATTTAATGACTATTTAATGACAAATAGTCGTAACTTTTGGTGAATTAGATGGATTATCCATTCCAAATTGGCACAATGGTTTAAACATAGTTAAGTCGTCCGTTTTATTACTGATCTCAAATTCTTTGACAGATTCGATAATATCTGATACAAACATCGGATCATATTTGGGCGTTTTATCATTTAGAACTATCTCATTATTCGCATCATCAATTATCTTATTTATCTGTTTGATTCTCTTGCGTCCTGTTAGTCTGTTAATACTTTTGAACATGTGCGGTCCTGGCTTTATGTCTTGAAGAGTCTTTTGCCATACACTATTTAAATGCATAGTAATTAACTCTTTTATTATAATTGAGATGCATTTGACTTGTGATTTTACTACCATATACTCATAATTTGAACTATTAAGAGCCCTGTGGTATATTCTATTAAGCTTTTTCCTCAACTTGTGTCTGAATGTAAACATCATTTCAAAACCAGATTTTTTTGGAATGTGCTTGTGAATGTTTTCCATTAAAATTTTATTCCCGACTTGAATGTATTCGTCAATTTCACTATTCGACATATTTCTTAGAATGGAAATTTCCAACATTTCCATTTGTTTTTCTACGTTCTCTTTAAATCCCCTCCAATCAACATTTTTGTAAAAAATGTAAATTGTGGAGGAGTCGTCGGGACAAAACCAGCTTCTTTGATCAATCTGATATCAATAATGACAGCATTGAGATCAGATTCCACCGGAATTGTGGTACATTCAAAAATTTTCATTTTCGGACTTAAATTTATTAATTTCGAGCATTTCTTGTGCAGGTGTTTGGTGCCATTAATAAAAGTTTATGTCTGGCTGTGTCTCATATCCAGTTATTAATAGCTGCACCAGATAAATTTATCACAGAATCCCTCCAAGCAGTATGTCTAGCATTGAAATCTCTACCCCACATTACATAGGTGTATTCTAAACTTACCGCGTTCAGTTCGTCAAAGTCTTTTTCAATTTTACTAAAATTCATGCAGGCACGTGCGTAAACATTCACACACAACATTGTCTCTCTGTTATCCAAATAAATTACTACATCGTATATTTCAAGATGTTTATCTAATTCCTTCAATAATAACCGAGTCAAAGTTAATGATATCTCTCATTAAAATAGCAAGCCCTACCTTTTTTATTTGTCCTTCAATGTCATTATTTTTGTCCATTCGTTGTATATTATATCCTTCAACCATCACTATATGTCTACTATTAAGTCGCGTCTCCTGCAACATCGCTATATCTGGCTTCTGATGTTTAACCATTTTACATAGAGAAATGCGATGATTATTTTTCGCAATTGAACAGGCATTAAATGTTATAATTTTTACTTTGTTAGTTTTAATTATTTGCATAACGAAAATGCAAAGCTGAAATAACCTTGCTGCCTCTCACTATCACTACTACATTTATTGTAATGCGGTAAAAACGCCTTATTCTAATTCATGAGAGTGAAAAAGTCACACCCAAATAGTCTTTCTCCCTCTGTCGTGATTAACCTCCTGTACCCAGACTGGTATCTAGAGCCCCCTCATTTCTGTAACATGAAGATTTTGATATGAATTTTCAGGATTGCAATCCCTTTCATTAACAATATTTCGGTTCATATTAATATATGTCTGGGCTTTTCTACTCTGCGCCCCCGATACTATCTTTGCGAATGATATTTTATTAGAAACCATTCGTCGTGCTGAGTCATTGGCAAATCTCCTTCTTTCTTCAACATTTTACCTCGCGAATTCAGCATCTTCTCTTCGTAAATTTCTTTGGCGCTGTATTTTTTCGAACAATGGGCAATCCCTAAAATTAGCGGGATGCCCCGTGGCTCCAAAATTCACACATTGTGGTTTATTTTGCCCCTGTAGTGACTAAATTTTTACATTGTCCCCTTTCATGCGTTTCCATGCATTTAACACATCGCTCTTCATAGAAACAATTCCGCGCCACATGGCCAATTCTTTGACATCTCATTCACTGCATAATGTCCTGCCTTCTAATTTTTTCCAATCTCACCACATTTTGGCATACATATTTATACTCAATTAATATGTTTAAAAACTTTACAATATACATGGTATGTTGTCCCTTCTCGATTTCATGGTTTGAAATTTTTTTATTTTAATTAAATCTATTTCTAGGATCCTTAATACTTTCAGTTATTTCTTCCTTCGTGAAAGTATGATGAATATCTCTCAAAAGAATTGAAACTGATTCCTCTTCTTTTGGGGTGTAGGAATGCCCATGTCTTATAACATCAAATATCGCCTTTCTCGATTCAGCATCATCAACCAGAAGAATTTTATTTTCTCCTCTTGTTATTTTAACTGTATACTTGACCTCCGGTTCTTTAGTTTTAATCATTTTTGAAAATTTATGAGTGTCCAAGTTTGGTACTATTATTGGTGGCTGTTTATATGTTTACGTTGTGTGCTGTAAACTTTGCACATTTTCTTGTTTATTTTCTTTATCTATTTGTTTTTTTTTTGAGTTGCCTCTTTTTGTAGCCTCCTATTCTTCGCAGCTTTTTGCTTGTTTTCTTGAACCCGCATATCTGCCATTGTTAACTGGTTTTTAGACATCACAACCTATCCTAACGAAATATTTCATTAAAATATTCAATATATACTGTGGTTGCTCCCTCTCCATCTACCATATGTGATTATTTCACTATATTAATTTGTGTACAATTAAAACACTTAACATGTCCTTAAGGGGTACACTTAAGTAAATATTTCTTTCTCGTTTTTTCCCTTTTATTTTTTGTTGTTGTTGTATTTGGAATTTAATTAATTCTATTTTTGGTCGATTATTCATTGGTTTCTTTTCTTATTTTCTTCTTATATATTTTACTCTTTTTCTTTTTTTTATCCATTCAGGTTCAGGTTCAGGTTAAAAGAAATATAATTGCTCCATTCGTTTAAATACAATGTTTAATGTCCAACAATATTAAATGGCAATATATATTTGTCAAAACAGATCATCTGACGGACGCATGATTCTGTTGAGTATTTTATTTTGCTTTCTTTCTGTTGTTTTTTTGTCATACATCTATATTTATGCATTTACATATTAAACATTGGTTTGCATTGGGAACATGCTTTTTTTGTACGAGCATTATTAATATGATAAGAGTGTTGGGTTATTATCTTTCTTCTTTGTTTCTTATTTAGTTTAGCCAATGACTAAAAGAATTTGGCTTCTTACTTGATTATTAAATTATTTTCTTTCTTTTTTTTTGCACGTGTTGGTTCTACTTTTTAACTCTTAAGTCTTATTCTTTTTTTGTTGGTTTTTTTATTTTTTATTTCAGTGTTTCTGTTTTTATCGCTTTATTACATAAATTGCATGCTTTTTTTGTTAAGAGAAAAAAGGTAAATTTATACGAAAATGTGCTCATTAAATGCATGAATTTTTTCTCTTAAATTTAATTACGCACGTTTAAGTTAATAATTTAATAATGACTCATTTTAATCTTCATAATTATGTATTGTTTTATTCATTTACCAGTTTTTCCTTTAGTTTTATTATGTTACTGTATGCGCTTGTTCTAATTTTTAATAATAATTTTATTATATAAAAAAAATTTAACAACAATTTAATAACAAATAATTGATTTTTTTTCTTTTGTTTTGTTTTTATTATCAAATTATTATATTCAGGATGTACTGGAGGAGTATGCTGAGAGAGTAAAACGTCGTGGTACTGTACTTAAAATTGATCGTTCATGCCTTCGTTGGACACCATTTGTACCTCCTGTACAAACAGGGCCCTCCTAGCGCCAACCAAATATTGTAGCTAATTCTCCATCCTCATTTTCCTTATACTATTATTATTCATCATCAAATGGCAATAGAATTTTATCAACAGATAATAATGTATCCTCAATTTAAAGAAAATTTTTAGTTTTTTATCTTTAATTTTATAGGTTAGTTACGAATAATTATAATTGTGCTAATCGTTCGTTTTTATACTTTTTACATAATTTTATAAAGAAAAACAAAAAATATAAATAATTTATTATTGGTTGTGACGAATTTATAATCAAGAAATTGATTTATACAATTCAGTTTTTAGATTAGACTAATGGAATTTCTTTCCATTTTTTAAGATAATATTCAGTCATTATAGGTTTAAAACTTGTATATATTTAATAATTAATAACAAGAAAAAAATATATACGTTGTCTCCTTCTAATATTGTTGAACTCTATAACTTGAAATAAATTAAATGTGATTTTCCGAATAAGACATAATAAATATTGATATCATGTGTGGTTTTGTATTGTTGGAAAATTTCACAATAACATTTTAATAAAAGTAAAATACAGAATACGTCTCACATTTTTCCAAGAAAAATTATATTTACATATTTATATTATAAGTATAACGATTTTATATTAATGAAATAGTTGTTGTAAACGTTTTAATGTCAAAATAATTTAGGGTTGCCAACTTAAAGGACATTCATTTCAGAAAAAAAAAACACAAATGAAAATAAATGAGAAAAAGAAAATTCTATTTTTATAAACGTGATTTTGTTGTATTTGATAGATCAATTTTAATTTATTTGAGTATAAGATCAATTGAGTATTTCCTGTAAAATCCTCTCTTTTTCACTCTCCTTAAAAAGGTGCAAAATATTAATTTTTTTTAAAAAGAAAAAAGGTGAATCCTCATCAGGTTTTAAAAATTTTAATATTTAATAGGATGGTGTTGTTCCAAAAAAGATAATTAAATAAATAAGTTTTATTAATAATTAAACGTGATTGTGTGCGTGAGTGCATGTTAGTTTTTGTGTGCGTTTGTGAAAATGATAGGATACTATGTTATTATAAATGAAGCAAATAAATATATAACAGTTTATCTATACCATTAAATTATTATCTAATATTAGCTATTATTATTACTATTAATATAACTACTATTAAGATTACTATAGTTATGATTACCATTAATGTAAATATATTTAGTGTTAATTATAATCATTGTTGATGCCATTTCATATTGTGCTAGATGCATTTTTAAATAACTTGTAAAATTTTTATTATTTCTTTACGTTTATGTTCAATTAAGAGAAATATAAAATACATTTACATATATAAAATTATGATAAAAGAAATAACAATAATATTAAGAAAGAAAAAATATAAAATTAATAAAAAAAAAAAATAATAATGTAAAAGTGAAATAAAAAATTGTATAAATTTTTTATTGTTAAATTTAAATGTATTTATTAAATAAAAACAAAATTTTAATTATGCCGTTTTCTTGTTTGCTAATTTATAATTTTTCCGTGAAGAAAATCTTAGTAAATTTTAGATTGTGATTTCAAAAATTATATGTGAACAGGCAACTTTTGATATTCGATTGTATCATATTTGTTAGATATTTTTTTCTTTAAGATTCATTTATGAACAAAGGAAATAGAAAGCACCTAATTTAGGTGTATTATATACACGTTATTTTTACTAGCATTAAAAACAAAAAAATTCTTAATGATTAGACTAAGTGTTATAAAATATATACTATATACATAACTTGAAATTAAATAGACATTATATAAAGTAAAGTTGAATCATAAAAATTAATAAAGAAGAAAAATAAAAAAATCACAATAGATTACAGTAATATTAATTTTAATTTTGACTGTAGTTGTTAAACACAAATTGTTTTACTTATATTTTAGAATGTTGTAGGTTTAAATTTTTTAAATGAGTCATTCAAACTTGCAATCTAACGAAGAATAAGTATCAGAATAAATAGGTACCAATAATGAAAACAGCTTCGAATGTGGTGGAAGAATCTGACGTCCCAAAAAATTCTATCATAGGATTCTCTGATTAGTCTTAGAGATGTGAGTAATAGCTTTCATCAAAGAAAATAAAATACCAAAATGCTTTTCAAACTAACGAGGAAATAAGTTCGCAACAAAAGAAGTTGCGATGAAAATTTCTAACATAAAATATTTATTCTATTTTGAAAATAACAATTCATTGGATCTGTTATTTTCAATGTTCGTTTTGAATTAATAATTTACTAATCCAAATATTCAATAATCAGAAATGTATAAATATAATCATATAATAAATACAAGTACACACTTGTCCACACAAAAAATATTTATTTGAACAAAAATACAAAAAATAAAATTTAGATTTGAAAACTGAATTTTATAAATGACCAGCATAGTTCAAAGTAAATAAATAAAAGTTGAAAATTTTCTTGAGATTTTTTTATGATCAATCAATTCCGTCGTTTATTTTTTCTCCTCTCCCTGTCTACGTCTCTCTTTCTTGCTTTCATTCTTATTGTTTGTTCCTTTTTGTAACAAGATAATGTACAAAAAACGTTTAAAAAGATTTTATGTTGTATTTAAATAAGAGAAAAAACTTCTTAAAATTCCAAGGTTAGATAGTTTTTTGATAATTTATGATTAATTCTTTGCACTTTTGTATAAATCTTATACAGGTGAGAATATTGCTTTAGATTTAAATTAAGTTTTTTTATTTTTTGTTGTAGTTTTTTAAGTTCATTCTCTTTTTTTATATTTCATCATCTTTAACTTCATTCATCTACGGGATTTTAATCATATAAAATCATAAAGTAGTTCTGATTCTTATTATTATTTTAAAGTGAATTTTTGCCACACATGGTTTGATAAAAGAGGAAGTTCATCAACTTAAAGGCGTACACCTTTTAGCACGCAAATAATTTACTTTCTTTCTTTTTTAATTTTCATTGGTTCTTTTGTTAATTATTTTATATTTTTCATTTATTCAATTATTATTTGTATATATTTTTATATATTATGTTTTACTTGACCATTTATCATGTTTTAAAAATAATTAATTGGCGTCATTAATAGAAAAATTCAACTATAAAATGAAATTTAGCAGACTGTAAAATTCGCGTGCAAATGAATCTTTAATATCTGCTGCATAGTCAGAAAAATTAAAAAGTACAAAAAATGAATAAATTTCAAATGAAAAAAAATTATTATTTATTTTCTTACAACTGAAAAACTAATTGATTTCCATCGAGTGTTCATGAATTTAGAATTTTTCCCTTCTGTTTTTATTTCTATTGTATTTATAACGAAAAACTTGTAACGTATTTCTCAAAATTATAAATTGTTAGAATCTGGAAAAGGAAAAGTAAATCGATTGTGAGAATTATCTGTCCACCCATAAATCAAAGAAATTCATCGTCTCTATTTTTATACATTTTGTAATACGACAACAAAATATATTTAATATTAATTTAAAATTTTTACTTGTTTCCTAAGTTAATTGGTTAGTTTGTATTAGATTACAAATATTAATATATGTATTATAATATTCAAAAAACCAAATAAATAAAACAACAAATTGAAAATTATCATTTAAGTTAATGATGGTAATAAAGAGCTAAACTCTATGTCCTCTGTAACTCTTATGTAAGTCGCAAAATGAGTTATATTGTCTATCGAACTTCGGTTTGGATAATGCATATAGTAAATAGGTAGGTTACAAACATTTTCAAGAATGTGTTGGGATTTCAGAAACTGCTCTATATTGTTGCCATTACACATTATCATACCAATTGATTTTTACCACTGAATAATATATCATATATTATTACGTAACCGTTTTGTTGCAATTATAATTCCCAGTTCGATGATTAATAAATTTTTAGAATCGAGTTAATAAGACAACTCATCAATAACAATATCTAGAAAATGTGATGACTTTTACATCATTTATTCTATTTTCAAGAATTGTTTGTCTGTTCGGTTAAATCTGAAGTCTGATCAGTGATAACACTCTCTGTATTAGGAAACACTAAAAAGAAAACAGAATTATTCATGCTAAATTAAATACAATAATAAAAAATCAATATTTTTGTGTGTGAATTTAATAATCTTCTTTAAGTATATGAAAACAATGAAATTTATTTATTTTTATTAGGTAAATGTTTATTTGATTGAAGTTGCAATTACATCATAATTAAGTTTTATGAATAATAAACTTAAAGTTTTTTTTTTATTAAAATTATTTTATTCACTGCTCTTCCAATTATGTTACTATGTTTAAGTAGCTCAATTACTTTACTTTATAAACTGTCATCAGATTCTGATAGTCAAAAGAGTCAGTACATATGTTTGTGCTCCTGATTACGACTTATTAAATATTCTTAATGGACTCATTTAACTGATTATATAATAAATTGTCAAGGAAGCATAACCTTTAATGTACGCCAAGTTCGTGGCGGTTAACATTATTAAACAAATCAAATAAACAAGCAAACAAAGGAACAAACAAACAAACATGCTTGCACTATATAAATAAATAAAAGTATTTATGGAACTTTTTGCAATTACAGAAAACTCATGGTTCATAAATAATAATGAGGGAACATAATATATTTTTTTAAGTATTTTAATGTGCCAATGAACCAATGTATAAATAAAATTTTTGGTTTGTTAAAATTACACTATTTTTATATACACAAATACAAACAATGAACTTCTTAATTCTTTAGATAAAATTTGTGTTCATTTTTTAAAAGCCTAATTTTTAAATATTATTTTTTGTTCTGTCGTGTTTTCGTAATTTTACAAATTTAACAACTTATAACTTACATAATGAAAATTAATAAACTGTAATTCTTCTTCTTCTTCTCTCTTTGTACTTGATTTACATCAAGTGTTTTTGTTTTATTGGCTTTTTTCGGATATCTCTCATATAACCATTGTCTATCGTTTTTTAACGTCCACTTTTAGACGAGACCTACTATTTTTTTGAGGTGGATTCTGAACCACCTAGCATCTGCACATGCGTTTTTAATCCTGATTCGGCACATTGTCTTTTCTTTAGGAAACATGCAGATTTCCTAAGAAGAATCGTTCGGTTTAAAACTTATCCTGCACACCAACCAGAGGGTCATAGATTAAACTGTAATTTTTAGTTTATTTATTTTGTATATGAATAATTCATTCAGAAATCTTTTAAAATAATATTTAGAAGTTGCTTCCCAGGAATTTTGAAATAAAGAATGAGTTTCTTTTTCCTGCCTTTTTTCATAGATTTTTTAAAATGATATTGATAAAAATATCTACAAGCAATTATTGAGTTGGTGATCATTTTCGCAGTTTCATTTTCGTCAAATCTATAAATTCAGAGATTTTAATTGTTGTATAAAAAAGAATCTACTTAAATCTGTTTATCATACGTCAACAATGATGAATTTAAATAAAAAAAAAAACAAATAATTGATACAGTTTCATACAGCTCTGTCCAATATGGTATTGCAAAATGAATGAAAAATATTAAAAAAAAGAAGATTTTAAATAAAAGAAATTCCATATTCTACTAAAATTCTTTGTTTAAATTTATTATGTGGAATATTATAGATATTCAGAATTCAGAAAGTTCAGTAAAAATTAGAGGCAAAGCAAAGTTTTATAAAGATTTTCCACTTTAATGCTTGCTGTTTTTTTCTCTCACTTTTCAATTTTAACAATTTTTTGTCTCTTTTGTTTGAGAATAACAATGTTTATAACGTGGAAAATTTACAATCATACAAGTATGAATGACATTAATTATTGAAATTATTGGCAGTCAATGTCTCAATTGTTTTGTCGTATATTTTTTTCCACATTTATATTTTATTATGAATAGAATAAGTTGATTGTGTGAAAATTATTTTGTGTTTCATAAGTTTCATAAAGGTGATTGAAGCAGAAGAGTGAGTTCATATCATTTAATGAACTTCAAAAAAAAACGGAGAAGACAAATTTATCATTTCATACACAAATACACATACACAAAACCATCCTCTAAACAACAAAAAAAAAAAGCATAACCGCTACTTTAACAAGTTTTGTGTTGGGGCATATGTTCACATTATTAACAAGAACAACAGCAGAGATATACTTCGTCCGATTTGTTGATGTCAAGTATTAAAAATAATAAAAATATAAAAAGAAAAACTATTAAAATAAACACCTCAAGCAAATTTTGTTTAACGAAAAAAATTCTTTATAGACATTTGGGGAGCAACAGTAGAATTTCATTTCTCTCTCTCTGACGTTACCAAGCAACCATCAGAATATTGGATTCACTATATGGACGCGACAAAATATATCTACAGTCTAGCCTAGCTAAAATTATATAAAATAACGATTTACTTTACACAGTTAAAATCTCAAATTCGGATATTTGTATTCCGGCGAAAATACTACTGGAAACAATTGGAAACTTGAACAAATAGTTGTTTTTATAGAATAGACCGAACTTTTGTTTAATCACGTTTAACATTTTTGAGTTCATAAAATTCTGGTTTTTCGCTATATTTTGTCATCTTGGTTTGCTGAATGAAAATCATTAACTTTCCGAATTTTCAGATTTATATTTTTTTTCGTACGGAATATAAACTTTTACTGTGTATTCATTTATAAGTATGGATTAAGAAAACTGAAAATTTAAGATGTCTTGTTCATGGCCAAAAAAAATATTTTCTTAAATCAATGAAGACACTAAAATGTCGTCAGTTATTGACAATGACGGTATATTTTATTTGTTTTTGATTCTTCACTAGCATGAATATAGAAAGATTGTACAGACAGATGGATAAACACACATGTACCGTCATTATTTCCGAGACACAAGCAATACAAAAATCAAAAACAAAATCACTAAAAAACAATGCGGTTTTAACTTTATTTTTCTAAGAAATCAAAAAAAAATAAAATTCGCGTTGATAATTGGTAATGAGTCAGTCGGGTTCTGTATCTCATACGATATTTTTGGTAAGCCAATAAGACAAAATAAAATTCTAGAGAAAAATACTGTAATACATCTACAAAATAAATAAAACAATAAATTCAGTTCTAAGAGACGAAATTCTAGCAATTGTAACTAAAAAGATACAGACTTTGTCGTCTGACTCATAGGAATTTCCGGCCAACATTTTGAAGTAAAGTAAAATAAAATTAAACGAACTGAAAAGGGATTTTTTTCTTTAATAACTGAACTTTGCATTTCCGTTTGAAATATAAAAACTTTGTAGTTTTTTACGTTTGTGGAATCTACTTAAAAACTAAAAATCAGATTAAAAATAAAATTCAACTGTTCAAATTTTGTATTTTAAATTATTCACTTATCATTGCTTTTTGTTTGCAAAAGAAAAAAAAATAAAGAAGATAAAAAGAGAAAGAATAAAATAAAATGAAAAAGAAAAAAATATTGATTAATTTTGAAAAAATAAATAAATTTCTGTGTGTGGGCTTAAAAATTGTGTGGTGGTTAAAGAAGATCATATCTGTTTTTCTGTGTGTTTGTTAAAAATTTAGTATTGTAAACCCATGGAAGTCGACGTGTACCCATACTGACGTAATACAATTCTCAGGAGTCAACCATTTAAAAAGAAGAAAAAAACAACAAATACAACAGAAAAAACATTAATTATAGAAAAACCACATCAGCTGTTAAGCTGAAATATATATTAATGCAAATATTGTGTTATTCATAAGTGATTCAATTAAATTTTCGATAGACGACTTTTTTTCATAAAGAAAAATGTGTTTACTCTTTCAAATGCAAAAGGTAAAATGAATTCCTCAATTAAAATAGAAAGCTAAATAACAAAAAATACAAAAGCAATCATATTTAATTTTCAATAATAATAATAATAATTTTTATGTAGGATAATTTGAATATTGATAATACCCGAAATCCCAATATAAAAAATTTGTACAGAACACATTCTTTAATTTGCCAATGAGACTTTAATTTTTATTTTATTAATACTTTAAAATCAAAAACGGAAAATCTGTTGGCGAATATGAACATTTTTGATTTAATTTTTTATACAATAAAATATAGAAATAAGGGAGAAGATTATGTTATTTGTATTTTTCATCACCCCTATAAACCTGTGCATACTCTTTAATCTTAAAAACAACACCAATAAAAAAAGCAAACAAATATAACAATATTTAGGAAAAAAAACAAGTAAAAATATTATAGTATTTGGTTTGATTGCAGATGTATTTTGCTTCGCGTGTACAGCCAAATTTATTTCTCACCCTCTCTTTTTTTGAATTTATATTTGAGATCAGTTCCGAAAATTGGCAGAGGAATGGTATTCGATGTTGACGAGACCTATTCAATTAATAACATTGGTTATAGAATTATACATTATATAGCACCATCAGAATAAAATGAATAGCACCAGCAGTTAGAAAATAAAATTAATAATTCCACACTCAACTACACATAATTCAACCATACATATATGTCTCCGTCAAATCATAAACGTATATGCATACAACAAGCACAGAGAGAGCAGCATACAAATCAAATATTGAATAGGTATATCAAAAGGATGAGATAAAATGAGGATATGTATAATTTCTTACTTGTGTATATACTAACTATGTAACGGCATGCTATTTTCAGTGCTATGTGACAAGATCATTCAAAGGTCAATTCATTTATTTCTTCTTCTTCTTAGTTTTTAGGGAATTGTTCAGATGATTTTAATGTTGATTAAGATGATTTATATTTTCTATAAATGACAATTAGTTTATCCTGTTGATATTCTTAGTTTTATTTTTGTATACTTTGATTTCAGAATGGGAATAACTTCTTTTTTTTCTTTCACAAAGATTGATGAGTATTCGTCTGCAATATAAAGCAGTTAAATAGAAAATGAAGAAGAAAATTTTTATTATTATCATTTGTATGCCATTTTAACCAACATAAGTAGGTTTAATTAAAATCATGTTTCTATTGTTGCAAACTAAAATTGTTTCTAGAGAATTTTAAGAATGGTGTGTGAAGGAGAAAAAAAATTAATTGGAACAAAAACCTAAAATCAAATATTAACGAGCAACACAAAAATTCTGAGCATCTCTATCAGAAAAATAAAGTTTGGAGTTAGTTTTTCCTTTAAACAATGTCGTTACCATACAGGATTATTTATTTGGTCAACAAAAGCATTAAATTTTTTTTTAACAATTTGCCATTGAGAAATTATTCTGCTTATATATTTGTTCCAATAAAACAAAATTATGGAAAGTGCAACCGACGTGGGGGACAAACAAAAACACAAAAAGAATCAAGAATAAAATGAAAAAGTTGGTGTGTGTGTATATTATTATACATTCGACCTTCTTAGAATCGGTTCACCGTACTGTAGAAGAATTCGCGTATAAATATTCGTGTCTAATATTAAATCAAAGTCAAAAATAAAAAAATCTAAAAAATAACTACATGAGAATTCCGACAATCATTGTCTTAACGTTCAAAAATATACTTCTTTATTTCTGCTTTTCTTTTTTTTGCTTTACTTCAAGCAAAATGAAAAGAGATAAAAAATTATAAGAAAAAAAGAGAGCAATATATCATCCGCCGACATATAGTTTAAAAACAACAACAATAACTACAAAAAAATGAAACATTCACTGCAAACTTCTTCATTAACAAATTTGTTTTTGTGTTAATACCTATGTATAGAGTAAAAACATATGCGAAAAAAACGTTATAATATGCATAGAGCAAAAAATACACCATTAAACGCGTGTCCATTAAAATTCGCGCAATTAAAATGAAAAGTAAAAATATATATAAATTTTTTCTATCTTTTTTTTTTATATTTGTTGATAAAAGTATCACGCGCGTGTACATTTTTATGCCTGTATTTTTGTATTATTGAATTGAAATAGAAGGATGGATATATCAGCGGCCATTTGATTTGGTTAACCAATTTTGCGAAATTCATCCATATAAAATTTTTATTTGATTTGGAGGTCACATCGACCCATGGACTATGAGTGTGCAAAATAAATTTCAATTTTTTTTCTTCTTCATCTATGATGTGATTTTTCTTAAACTGAGAGACAGGGATAGACTGTGTGCAGTAAAATTGATCATTTAGAATGGTAAATCTTTTTAAGATAAAAAAAATAAAAACTTTCGATAGAAGTATTAATTATTCATCTTATATATACGCTAAGTTAAATACCATCTTTGTGTTGTGTTTTTTTGGCTTAAAAATATTTCCATGATACAACCAACCTTCCCAGAAGGTTGTGTTTCAATGCGATCATCGACCGCATTTTCGACTTATATTTCCCAATTATCAAGGTCTAGTCGTTTGGATGTGTCTGTCCTTTCTTTTCTTCCTATATATAGAACTTCGTCTTTTTTTATTTTATTAGGTGCGAATCAAAAATATTTTTACTCAAATATTGAGTTTTTTTATAGCAGTCATCGTCGTCTGTCCATACAATTTAAAAATTTTTTCTTTTTATTTATTATTTTTATTATTCATTCAGTAACAACCGCAGCGGAATGCCAGCGGTATGCAAACTTCACTTACATCTATTTCTTATAACTAAAATTACATAAATGACAAATATATCACAATAACAACTTAAGAATAAAATAAAATTAACATATACGGAGTTGAACAGATTGGAACAAGTGTTGTAAAAGTCTGGTCTCAATGCATCAAATTCATACTGTCTTCGATTATTTTTAGGAATAACTATATTAATTTCCGATAAAATATTTATTGCATCAATTGAGTCGCATAAAGCATCCCTGATAAAAACTGCGCCATATACTGATCTTCTAATTTGGACTTTGTAGGGAATGCTCGTATAACTTATGGCTCTCTTGATCCAGCTTTTTCACCATAATGTGTACTATTAATGCATCTCATGTACCTGTTGGTACACCAAGATTATTAATAGCGTGAAGACATTCTCTCGTTGTGTCCAGCATTTGTCGCAGTCCAACAGCAGATTCTGCTGTTAATTCTGGTTGTCGCAGCAAAACATCTATTTGAGTTGATACTAGTTTTCTTTTGTTGTCGTATCTGCTAGTAAGCATATTCCAAGCGGCATAATAATTCTCGTCAGAAATGTACAAGTGCTTAATCATCTTTGCTGCATCTCCATGGACACATGTTTTTAAGTACTGCATCTTCTGTGCGCAGCTCAATCCTTTGTTGTCGTGAATGAGCCTTTTGTAGATATCATTAAACGTAAACCCATTCATGATATTGTCCAGTAAATTTTGGAATATCTAATACTGGTAGTTTGATGTCTGAAAATGCGTGTTGTTTAATATTGTTAATATTTTTATCATCTATCTATCTTCTTTAGCTCGTTGTATTTTGATTTCATTCCCTCAAATTCTGCTTGATAATATGCATTCACGTTGTCATAATAATTCTTTTTGGTATATTGAGTTTTATCATAGTCTCCAATTTGTATTATTCTTGAGTGATTTTCGTGGAATTTATTCCAATGAGCTTCTAACGTATCTAACAGTTTTTTCACCTCCTGTAACGTGATGGTTGCTATAACCTGTTTATAATCCACTAGTAAACTTTTGATTCTACTAGCGGTATCATTTTGTTCAATTGTGATATCTGTTAGAATATCTTTTGGACCATTTCTGGATTCAATTAATAAAATGTTTTTGAATTCCAAATATAGTGCTTCTGTTCTATGGTGCTCGTCATTTGCAAAATACGGATGATTTGTGTTGTTAGTTTTAAAATACTCAGTCATTTGTAGATGACGAGTATTATATTTTTTCCATACATCCTCAAGCTTCTCTTTTTTATTTACGAAATACTGTGCTGTTTTTCTGGACTTGCCATCTTTGAAGATATTTGTTATAATTCTTTGTATTTCGTCTGCACATTTTTTTTGTTGTTTTACCTCATCCACCATGTTGTTTTTTCTTTTTCTTGTTTGGTTTACTATATAGGTTGTTCTTGTTGGTCGTGACCTTCTTTAATTCCCTTTTTTTTTATTTATTTTAAATATGGAAATTAATGTTTTTTAGTAATTCCTTCAAACGGCCAGAGTATTGCTCTGACTAAGATCAATAATTTTAGGTAGGTGAGTAATTCCGTAAACGGCCAGAGTATTCTCCTGTCTGAGATCAAACAATTTTATTTTAAAATAAACGGATATATTTTGCTTGGTAATTCCAGCAACTTCTCTAAGAAAATAATTTATGGTAGGAAATTTTGAATTGTTTCTTATATTTTTTTTAATTAACTCGGTCAGTTATTGACGACTCGAAATTCTTTAGATCTTCTTGAATCGAAGCACTATATGCTATCTCTATCGGTTGGATGTTGTTAACTCGATGGACTCCTGTTCTTCGTAGTCTCGAAGGTAATCCCACTGTATAGGCGCCAGAACCTTCTCTACAATTGCGCTGCTAATAATAACACTTTGATTGTTATTTTCAGACTAATTTTATTCTAAATAAATTTTGGTTTATATATACAAAAAATGATTACAAAGCATTTAAAAAGTAAGATTAATTAATTTCTCCCAAGAATTCTTTTCACATGTATTTTTAAGCATAATTACATAATGCATAAAATATCAAAATATTAATATTTCAATATTATCTAAAAGGAATTCTTATGATATATTTTTATGCATAATCGCATAATACATGAATTCTTTAATATTATTATAATTGTTTTATCAAGTGCTGGTAAGTTGAAACGTCTGGACAATGGGTTGCCTTCTCATAGCAAGACGCGTAAATCATTTTTGTACAGCTTTAATACGCGAAATGTGAATTTTATAAGACGGGAATATATAAAACGGGAATATAATGCAGGCATATTCTAATAGATACCTCACTAAAGTTAGATAAAGTAACCGAAATGTAGAAGGTTCACGTAATTCATTAGTAACTCTGTTGATGAATACTAGCATTTTACAAGCTTTTGCAATAATTAAATTATAATGAGGAAAAAATTTAAGTTTGTAATCTCTCATTACGTTCAATTTATCTAATGTGTCTTTGAAGAAAGAATAGTTAAATGAAACTGGAACAATTTTTCTTTTAAACGAAATAAATTTGCATTTATTCAAGTTAAGATCTAAACGATTTACTGAGCACCAATAGCTTAACGAATCCAGATCTTTTTGTAATACAAGAGCATCATTTATAATTTATACTGCATATTTTGCAAAAAAGTTTTAATTCATCTGCATATAAGAAACAATTTGCTTTAGAAAAACACTTAGGAAGGTCGTTAATAAAAAGGTTATAACGGTCCAAGATGGCTACCTTGAGGTACATCCGAGTAAACATTTATTAAATCAGATTTTGAATCGTGAATCTTTACGTATTGGTTTCTATTAGTTAAATAAGACATTATCCAGTACAACAAGTGTCCATAAACTCCTAAGTTTTTTCATTTCTTGTCTTTCTTTTTTTTATTAATAAAGTATATATTTATGTGTATACAAGTAAGATTAAGGAAGCCGTAATTTTACTTTGAGTCATACTGCAAAACACAGAAAATCAAATGAATATAATATAAAACTTGGAGTCATTCTACAATTTTGATTTTCCTTCTTTGTTTTATTTTTATATTTTAATCATTCCATGAAAGAAAATGGTTTTCATTTCTACACAATTCTTAAATGGAATTACAAGAACGCCATTCATGAATCAAATGAATATAATATAAAACTTGGAGTCATTCTACAATTTTGATTTTCCTTCTTTGTTTTATTTTTATATTTTAATCATTCCATGAAAGAAAATGGTTTTCATTTCTACACAATTCTTAAATGGAATTACAAGAACGCCATTCATGAAGCAATGATAAATATAATAAATTAAATTAAAATTATCGGAAGACGATGTATAAAATATTTGTAAATAATTGCATCATTATTTGTCAATATTTAACAATAATATTAATAATATCAATTAATTTTCCACACTTCCACGTACATGTAATTATTCGCTTAATTTTTATAAATATTTTTTTTTTCTCATTCTTTTATCTTTACTAATGAATTTCGACGAGTCACATCATTTATACCAAACTTGCAACAACAAAAACTTTGAACATTGTTCCCAACGATTAAATAAAAAAAACTATTATTGCAATTCTGTTTTGTATTTACATTTTTATGTTTTTTTTTCCTTTTTACTACAATTTATTATTTAGTCAGTAAATTCAATTATTTTTTTCTGTTGCTTTTGCTTTATTTCTCTTCTCTCTATGAAAAGCAGTAAATATTTTTGCTCATTAAAAATTTAATAAAAATTTCAATTGAAAATGTTTGATGTTTTAATTTCGTACGAAATCAAATATAAATTAATGTATGAAATCAGCTTAAAATAAGAATAAGAATTAAGAATAGAGTAAGTAAAAATTAAATATTATTGAAATTTAAAAATCAAAATTTTTTTTATATGAATTAATTAATTATGGAATGAATGTATAATTTGCTTTTTTTAAATCTCTCAATTTTATGTAAAAGTTACTGAACTAATATATAATATGCTGCTGGTATATTTTTAATTCATAATATTTTTTTTTTACTTTATGTGGCGGCGCCTTGTATTTAATGCCCATTTATAATGTTTTATTTTTATTTTTTATGTTTCACTCATACAAAATTTTGTAAAATACTAATTTTCAATTCATTTAAAAATTTTTTTTTTTAATTTCACTGTAAATCTGCAAATGGGTTATGTGTTACGTGAAAACAAAAGAATTTTATTTATAGAAATTTCTTAGAATTTTGTCGGCTAAGGCTAATCCAAATCTTTTTTCATTCAATTATTAATAAAATTTTTATTTTCATTTTGATTATTCAGTTAGAGATTTGTGATTGTTAAATAATCTGAAAGAATAAGAAGTAGATTTATTTCTATTACAAGCTTTGCATGTCCAATTTCTCGTTTTATCATCACTTCTTTTTTCACTTTTCAGTTTTATTTTGAAATGTAGATTCTTCTAAAAGAAAAATCTCTGAAGAGAAACTAACAATACAAGAAAAAGCAATAACAACAAGCATTGAAGATGAAGAAGAAGAGATGAAAAAAATCAAAATAGAAGAAGACCTTTAATAAAGAAATAGAAAATAGCGAAATGTTTTAAAAACTTGAACCGACTTAACTTGATGACTCGTCATTTGATGTGAATGCATATTAGGCAAGGCCTATACCAAGTTTATTTTATTTCTTTCTTTGCAAAATTATTAGCACATAGAATACACACAAACACAATCTTGATTAGTGTGGGATTTGGGTCGAATTAAGGCAATATTTAATAATTTCTTGCGGAAGGCATTTTCATTGGCTTTATAGTATTATTCGTATCGTGGAACATCTGTAGATTGTGCCTCTAAATACTTACAATTTCTTTTTATATAAATTTAATCAACAAATTGTAAGATTTATTAATACTTCTATACTATACCCACCAGAATTTTTTTTGTGTCTACAGTAATTAAATAATCTAATTAATGGCATCATAAAGACAGATCACGTAACTTCTAGAAATAAAATAATATATGCTTTTATATTTTCATCAATCGATAAAGAAAAATGTTTAAAGAATATCATCAGCCTTTAAGTATACATAACAGTGTGGTCTACCTAGTTGCATGACCTTTGACAAGGTCAAAAAGATTAATGACCATGACCATCAGTATCTAATCCTTTTAATTCGTAAACAGAAAAAAAAATAAATAAATGAATAAAATCATATACATTTTCCTATTTCCATTTTTTCAGACAGTATAGGCTCTTCATTAATTTTTTTCCAAGAAAAATACATAAAAACATTATGAGTTTTTTTTTCTTTTCTGATATTAACGTCTCTTCGCATTTTCTTTTTTTTCCTTTTTCTCTATTTTTTTTTGCGTCTTTTAATGTGCAAACAATTTTGATCCTCGATCCGACCAAAAACAAGAAAAACAGAACTTTTAAATATCCGTTTCTTTTAGCAAACACAAGAAAATTTATTTTTACTTTGACTTGATATGACTTGACTTTGTCTTGTCGTTAAAAATGTCTCCTCTTTTATTTATATAGATTTGCTTTGAGTGTGGCTATATGTCGTTGGTCTTTCTGTTTCAGTGTTGTAAGTCAAAAACCTTATAATTTTTATTTGTTTTTTCCCCGCATGAAAAACGGAGAAAAATGGAGTAAAAGTAGTGTAATAAATGTGTATTATTGTTTTCTTATTCTTTTATTTGCAATCTAATTTCTATCATTTGTCTGATTTGGTTAAAGTAGAATATAATGCTTTTATGCTAATATATCCATCTGTGGTTTATATACTTTACATTTTTAGTTTACTATATACAAAGTCTATATGACCATCCATCAGGCTACCTTAGTTATACCCATATTTGACATTGGTCTTGAAAGACATTTAGAAAAAAAATGTATAAAGATTATTGTTAATAAGACATATTCATAATTCGAGCATTCGCTCCTGTTTTTTTTTTGTTATATACATTCGATTCTATTTATTTACTTACTATTAACAGTGTTAATATTTACTTGCATCTTTGGTTTGAATTAAAATCTTTAAATAAAAAATCGATAAAACAATAAAAAAAATATTTTTCTCTTTTGCATGATGATCGTTGAACTTCTCATTAATCTTTCAAGAAAAAACTAAAATAAAACCAGAATTATTATTTATTTACTAATTTAATGAAATTTATTTCTCCTAATTCGTGTGCACAATTTACCACCCAAGAATTGATTAACAACACCGATTAAAATATGTATAGGTGCTTCCATATGTTTGAATAAGCGATTAGTTATATTATTTTTATATGCGTTCAACCTAAAAATGTCTGTGGATCTGATTAATCCAATTCATATAAAATAATAATATTTTAAATTAAAAAGAAAATAAATACACAAAATGAATGTCCGTCCGTTAAATCTTATAAATTTTTTTAGGTTTTAATTATAATTATAATTATAATTATATTATAAAAGAAAACATTTAAGGGCTAAATCATTTTCTTCTGAAAATTGTTTCCAAAAGTTCAAATTGAACAATAAAAAAAAATGAAAAACAAAAATTGAGAAATTGGTAAAACTGGTGACTTTGTCTTAAATATTGCTGAAACAATACATAATGTGTCAGGTGGAATTGTATGGATTTAAAGTTTTAAGACAGGTGTTTAATGTTTTGCCCTTCTTTGCGAGACGGGATACTTTTTTTTCTTCCTATTTGGCTGAATTCTTTTTAATCTTATTAATTACTCTCAGCAATGATTTTTTTAACAGATTTTTCTTCTTGTAGTTCCTCTTCTTTTCATATCTTGTACGTCTTAGCTATGAAGTTCAAAATGAATTTTCTCTTTTAGTTTCTATAAAATGCGGAAGATCTTAGGCTTTGAACCAGAAAATAACAACTTTAGGCTTCTGTAAAAGGGTTAAAAGCAGAAATTGTTTGTATTATGCCTCATTTCTGCTCAAATCTGTGTTTCTGGACTATAGAAAAAAGGTGAGCAAATTTTCATCGCAAGGCGAAAGAGCTCTTATTAATTTGGCAACTTAATTTTCAAAGAAAAAAAAAGGGATGGAAAGAGTAATATAATTTTCCACATACGTTTTGGGGGAAAATTTATGACTCGACATTATGTACGTAGGTGCCTATCCCTATATATAGATTCACTCTTCGCATTCACACACATGAAAAATAAAAAAAATATATAATATCCCTCAGGTCGCAATTGTTTTTGTTGTGTGATATAATCAAATGTATTTCAAACAAAACTAACAGTATGTATGTATGTTTTTGATTATATATAATAAGAGGTATATATATTGGTGTAGATTTTTGGTCGGTTGAATGAGGATTTATTATGGTTAGATTGATGTCTATATTTTGATTTGACATACAGTATGACGCATTGGTATACCTTTTATACATATATACATTTATTTATTCTGTATTTAGAGATGAATGCGTTTGCGTTGTTTCCAGCATGATTTCGTTGCTATGAAACCATTTCATCAAATATATGAGTATATAAATACATAGTATATGTTTACGTCTGTTATTTATAAATGCATTTTCAACTCCTTGTTTGAATATGATTGTTTTATCTCTATTATATGAATATTTTGTTATTGTGTTCAAAAAACTTTGTATTTATTTATTCGTGAATGAGTGGGTAACAAATTATTAGTACGTCCTCACTAATAATTTGTTACCCACATCAAGTCGTAACTTATGCATATGCAGATGCAAGGTAGTTCACCGAAAGTTGGAATGAAATATTGAAAAATGGAATTCCAACCTTGAGATAAAATATCGAAAGTTTGGAATAAAATATCGGAAGTTGGAATAAAATATCGAAATTTAGAATAATATATCGAAAGTTGGAATGAAATATTAAAATTAGAAGCATTTTTCATTGTACTTTATATTTTTCTAATTGTACAAATGCGTTTCTATCATTTTTTTAAGATACTTTTTGAAGAAAACCTTTTGAGGCCAAACCAGATCCAGTAGTACTCTCTATATTCGTACCCACCAAAGCAATTTGTAAAATTGTTTACCGTATATCAAAGAAAAACAATGGAAAACAAGAGAAGACGAAGTAAAATAGTAATATTAATATTAAGATGGTGATTGTAACGCCTTCTTTTATCTAATTACATGTAGCAACATTGGCAATAAATGTCCATTCGTTGCGGAGTTATGATCAAATATAATTGCATTTAACTTAATTAACCAACTTCCTCAACATCACATGCTACTACTTCAATGAGACTTTTTTTTATTTCGTTCCTTCTTTTCAAAATTCTTCTTCTTTTTTTTTCTTACAAAAAAAACACGAAATAATTTTTTTGATTTTTTTCTTTTTCTTCTTACAATTTTTTCTTTTTAATTTGTTTATTTTTTGTATATTGTTGCAAAGTGTTACTTAACTATGAAATATATAATCAAAAATTCCGATGAAACGAGGAGAAAACATGCAATCTTTATCGCAGTAGGTAAATTTTTTACTTCTGTTGTTTCTTAACATTAGAATAACAGGTAATCTATAAACCTAAAATAATTAAAAATCAAACTTTCATAAGAAAACACAAATAACAACTAACATTTTCTACAACCACAAGCTGCATTCGATAATTTTCTAAAAATCATTGTATTTTCGTATAGTTTAGAAGAACTTTCATGAAACTATCCAATGTACTCTTAATATATAGGCATTTGTATATATGAACCTTTGTATATTTGTTAAGAAAACTATTTTGACTTTTGTTAAAAAATTAGCAATTAATTTCAAGTCCATACTTACACAGTGACTGCCAACTACGATCACTCATTGGTTATTGCTTGTTGGATGTTAATCATTTTTGTATTAAAATTCCGTTTTACTTGCATTTCACAATCATTATTTTTTTAATAATTTATAAATGATCGTTTCAAACCCAGACTCAGACCAATCGTCACGCCACAATAAAATAAAATAGTTACACGGACAATTGATTCACTGATGTTAATTAAATTATTATAACCTTTTTTTGCCTGTATTTTATAATTCTTTATATTTTGTAACAACAGAATTTTTTTAACTTATACATTAAAAAAAAAACACTAGAATTTTTACCTCCCATGTTTACATTTTTTTTTTGTTTTGTGTTTTCTGTCTCAGTAATTGTTGTCGTCGTTGATTTTGGTTATTTAAAAAATTAAAATGGAAGAAACACAGCAGAAAGAACCTATATACACGAATAAAACAATTTGTCATCGCTTGTTATAGAAAAATGTTTAAAAATAATAAAATCACCTCCCAAATTTTAGAAAATGAACAAAAAAACAAGCTATAATAATGAAATGAACAAAAAAATGTATTTTAACAATCATCATTTCAGGTGTTCCACCTGAAATATCGGAAATTTTTAAATGTTTGAATAACTTTATAAATTTTAACTTTCCACAATACACTTTCTCAACATAATATGACAGATTATTCGAATGAATACTCTAGTTTAGATTGTACATTATGTTACTATAGGATCTAATTGAAAACTCGACAGCTCACCAAAGGATTAAATCTATTTATTTTGTTTATTGAAAATTTTCAGTGAGATAATTGTCTCATAGTGGAATATATAATTACATTTTTATTTTATTAATTACATGTTTTTATTTTTATAATTATATTGTGTGTGTGTGTATACGTGTGAAAGAGTGTGAATTTTTTTTATTTATGTTTTTTCTTTGTTTCATTTTTCCATTTTTTTCGTGCATCAAACGCGCATTCGCGTCGTAAGAAAAAAAAAAGCAGACAATTTATATATAGAAAACTTGTGACGGTCGCTTTCGGTGTGCTATAGGCAAATTTAATGCCTAATTCATGTTTGCGACGCGTATTCGCGTTTGGTGCCCGATATCCTTTATTCATTTAAATTTTTTTTCTAGAGTTTAAAATATTGCTATTAATTCTTGTATGAGCAAATGTCACTGTTGTATTGTAATGCTGTATTTGTATGTATATATTTCTAACAATGTTATGCATATGAAGTATTATGTTGATTTCTTTCTGTTCATGAATTTTTAATTTATTTTTTTCTTTATGTTTTTTATCTGTTGATTGTTTATAATTGTAATCATATAGATTTTTGATTGCCCTATTTTGAATTGTTTGTAATTTTTTGATTTTAGATTTGTATGAGCAGCCATAAATATTCAGACCATACATTATTTTTAATTTCCTAATTATAGTTTTTTTTCCATAATAAATATAAAAATTTGAATAATAAAATAAACTTAAAATATTTTTTAGAAGCCTAAAAAACGCAAAATGTTACCTTATCAAACACAATGTATGTATGTACATAAATTATTCGAACTGGCTGAGAATTTTCGTGACTCCAAACTTATTGCAATGCAAGAAAATCGATTCTTTTGTGAACAAAAAGCTGAATATAGAATTTAGATAGTTTTCGTAATTTTTGGAAGTTCTTTTGAAAGATTGGGCTTTAAGCCTGAATGACAACCGAATGAAAGATTCTGTTATGTTTCTCTTTTTCTTCTTTTTGATGTTTAATTTTGGTTTTCATTTTCCGACTCAGAAACAACGTCATATTAATTTTCCTCTAAAATTTTGTTTTTTTATTTTTACAAAATTTTATTCATTTGAATTTTGACATGACAACAATCACAAAACGTTAACATTTGTTGTTTTTTTTCAACCCAAATTCAATTGAAATTCAAACAAAAAGCGAAAAACAAAAAATAAAGAAGAAAAAGAGATAAATAATAAAAAATGAGCAATAAATTTATTTATCTATTTTTAGCAAACAATATTTCTAAAAATAAGCAAAAGGTTTAAAATAAAATCAAAATTAATTTAAATAATTTAAAGGAATTGGTAGATTGTTTTAAACAATTGATTAATATAAACCAAGTGCTGTTAGTTAGTTAGTTAGTTAGTTAATAGCACCCTACTTAAGTTATAAAGTGATAAGTTTGTTAAATAGTGTGAAAAGAAAAGAATAAAATTAAAAATGGTGTTAGTTAATGGTTTCGATTGACAAAAAAAAATTCTGGTTTAAGTTGGTTCTTTTAAGATTATTTATTAAAAATATAATTTTATTCATCTTTTTTTAAATAATTATTGGACTTTTTCAGACATTCACTTGCAAATTTCTTATTTTTTCACTCTCGTGTTTTACATTTATAGAAAACAAATAATAATATTATAAAATACCTATATAATAATAGTTGCATTTTATTGGGTAACGCTAGATCGCGATAAACGTACATCTTACAACTTCACACCGGTTTACCAATAAAACAACATTTATCCACAAAATCAAATTCTAATTGAAAAAAAAAAAATTCTCAATACTAAACTAAAATCATAAAAATGTATTATAAATTATTACAACTATAATCAAAATTAAAATAATATCAATCTAAATTATTTTTTTGTCATTTTAAAATTTAATGAAGTGTTTTTGATTATTTTCAGTCAAAACTAAGTATTTCAAACGTAAGAAAACGCGCCATTTTATATCGCGTGGCGAACATGTGAACCCTTAAGACTGTATACTGTATGTAGAACTTTGTATTAGCAGGAGTACATGGCGTACTAAATAGTCTTTTTATTTCTGAAAAAAAAATTGAAAAACTATTTTAAGACTTTATAGTATATAGTACTGCCAAAAAAATGAAGCTAATATTATATATGTACTTCAATGTTTTGTGGATGTGTGCGCAATATTTTTGGTATAATATAAAACTATACGTGTGTGCATACCTACAGATAATTTTTTCGTTTTATCGCATGCAAATGTTATTTATATTTGCGTAAAATGTACTTTATTCATACACATGTATGATTTTTTAATGTATGATTAGGCCATTGTGCAGAAATGCTTCAGTGTTGCATTTGAATGGATATTTTGTGACCGGTTATATTTGTGTTGGAAATCGTCGGCTATTGCTCTCGTCCTTTCAATTCCAATTTCAAGTCGAGTCAGTGAATTGAATATTATTTCTCACATTTGAACGTGAACTGCCGGATAGTAAAGTCGAAGTTAAATCCGCTGTAGAGTTATTATTTCTTTTTTGTAAGTCTTTTAAAAATTTAGAATCGTTTTTTTAATAACTTTTCAATGAATTTTGTTTTTTAAAAAATAGAAACCTCATAATTTTTTTTAATAACAAAATAAAATAAAATTGTGAAAAATGAAAGCAACAAAAAATTTTTGTGGATTTTAAAATGCAAAATTTAAAAATTGAAAAAAACAGAAAGTGAAAGAAAAGAACGTATTAATTCAAGCACCTAAAATTGTGAGAATAATTGATAAACTGTAAAAGAGTTATTTTCTTTTTTATTTGCTTTATTTTATCTATTGTGAACTTTGTGACGTGAACAAAAAAGAAATAATCACTGTGTAGAGTTCGGAATAAATTTCAAAACTCTTTTTCGAATGAACCAAATAAAACGATGGGTCAGCTTTCTAAATTATGTGTTTTATCATGGTGAGTAAATTTTATATTATTCAAAAAATGAAAATCTTTTTTTTAAGATATTTTGTTTTTTATGTTTATTTTTCGCCGTAAATTAAAAAAGTTTATTTAACTACTTCGTGTCCTTGGTAAAAATGAAAAGAAAATTTTGAATTTAAATAATTGGAGAATAAAGTGCACACACACATTAAAATAAATAAATACGTATATATATATTGGTTTTTCGGTCACGACAAAACAAAAATAAAATAAATTAAAAATTCATAAAGTAAGGAAGTTTCCTTTCTTTGTTTCTATTTTTTTTATTGAGTTTTTAGTTTTCTTGCAAATTCGTCTTTTGTTTAAAAAATATTCTTTTATTTTTTTTTTATTCTATTCAATTGAATTCAACAATTCAATATTTTTCTAGAATTAAATAACACACGACGAATAAACATAAAGAAATGAATAAAAAAAATGTATTAACGAAACGTTAAACGATTTCAAGAAAAAATGAAATGTACATTTTAAGTGATTGTTGTTGGTATTTTTAGCAACATGATGTAGCAAAGAATTTTATAATTTATACACACATGTTTACATACACACATGCATAGATTTATGTATGCATACATTCATGCATATATACATACAATCTTTATTTACTTTGCTATGATGTGTTGTCAAGAGCGTCTTACGTTTGCGGGAGAAAAAGAAAAGAATTTGTTTTGTTTCACTATAATTCATAGAAAAATTTGATATACACATGTGTATGGTGTGTGATATGTGATTACGATTATGATGCAGTATCAATATAGGTCCACTAACTATAAGAGAGCAAAAATTGAATGACATTGATTATAAATGTATGTTCATAAGTAAGTAATTTCGATTCTTATCAATCGGTATTATGTGTTGTAAGCGAAAAAAATACATAAAAAAACGTCACGTGATCAATTATTAATTAGATATCTACTACGCGACAACGACAGCGTCATCGATGGTGAAATTAAAAAAAAAACTAGCAACAGCATAAAAAGTTCAGATATAAAAAAATTTAATTACTTTAAGGAAATAGAGTGAGAGTGGGCAAAATAGTGGGCAAAATGATATAAAAATGAGCAATTTGATCTCAGAAATTCCAAATATAATTTCGTCAGCTGTTTCTATTTTTTTTTTGTTTTTATAATTTTTAAACAAGATAGCGTAATGCAAATAAATGATATCATTTTACTTTATTGCCTTTATTTTATTTTTTGACTAATGATGATGTTATTTCCATGAAGCTTTATGAGAAGGCTTTTGAGCTCAATGGAAGGCACGCACGTCCAGTTTAAACGAAAAGGTATGATGCAATTAATGTTTTTTTACATAATTCTAATTCCAAACAAAAAAAAGACATTATTATTTTTAAATCTTAAGAGATTTATTATTATTATAATTATATCAACTTTTTTTCACTCTCACTCATGAAGCACATACATGTATATAAATATATGGGCAAGTAAACTTCATGAGGAAATTAAACATTAAAGTAACCTGAGATCGTGAATTTTTTTTTTCGGTTTAAAACATAAAGAATTTTTATTTAGGATTACCAACTTCTTTTTGCGTTTTGAAAACAAAAAAAAAATACATAAAGCGAAACAAAAATGCAAAGATAAAAATTGTTTATCATCATTGCCTACCTGTTTGCGATTTTAATTCTTTTTCGGAGATAGAGAGATTGTTGCAAAAAAGAAATAAACATTATGAATGGAAGGTTACTTTGTTGCCAACTGTCGTTGTTGTTTTCATGTATTTTCTGTATACACTTTTATTCTCCTTCTTCTTCTTCTTAAGTTATTTCTTTTTTTAATATGCATGCTGTTGCTGTTGAACAGACATAATAATTTAATTGATGCAATGCAACCGGTGACTCGCACTTTTTTTTTAATTCCTTTGTACGTGAAATGAAACATTGTTGTTTTTTTCTTATCAAATTTTTTAATCTCAACATTTTTTAACAGATGCCCATAATTCATAAACTCAACTTTAGTTCTTCTTGATTTCGTTCCTTGGTCTGTCTGTCTATCTGTGACTTCTCTTGGTTATTTGAGAGTTAACGGAAAAATTGTGAAATTATAAATATTTTTTTGTAACATTTTGTACAAAAGTTACATTTTTTTCATAAATTTGAAAAATTACGTAAAATTTTCAATGTTTTATAGTTTTTGTTTTTTCTCTGTTTTCAAAAGAAAGTGGCATGTTTTTTATTGTAACTTGAAATGGGTTTTTGGTTTATTCGAAATATAAACACGTCAAAATAATGGGCATAAGAGTGCAAGATTTTTTGTTGTGTCTCGGCATTTTTATAGAACTTGTTTTTATTATTAACTTGTTTGGTGTGAAGAGTGAGTGAGTGTGCCAGAATATTTTAGTTGGGATTTTGTTTTTTCGAAGAGAAATAAATTGACCTCTTTTTGGGTTAGGTTGAAAATTATATTTAAAAAAAAGTCTACGTCTAGGAATGTTATTGTAATTTTTTTTGTTTGCACATATGTAGTTGATTGGACCTTGGAACTTGCAAAATGTTTAGCCTCCATCTCTTTCTATAATTTGCACTTTAATTATTTTATCTCTGTTTCTCTACTTTGATTTCCTTAAGTTTGATTCTAAAAAGTGATGACGTCAATCTCTCTAGAATAAAAAATATTTCTTGGAACTAATCTTTTTTTTTTAACTGGTTTTTGTTGTTCTTGTTTTTTATGTGGGGCGAAAAATAATTATGATAATCTCTTGATTGTTGTTGCGTCGATATAAATAATAATATAATTTCATTTATTTGAATTTCTTATCATGAATACGGCTTTTCCATTTGAATTTCCTCATTTGGATTGGATTTTTTATTCTTCTGTTCATAAAACATTTATTTTTAAATTATTTAATCGAAAAAATATTTTGTTAGTGGTTTGTTTTTCCCATAACTAAACTGATATATATATATATAATAATAATAATTAATTGTTGATGTTTTCCATTTTTTTGAAATCAAGTAAATAGTAAATCAATAATATATTTTTTATTGTACAATTTTTGAATTTTTTTTTGGCTAGAAAATTATTTTTAACACCCTCCTCCACAAAATAGACGAGGTTATGTTTTTTTGTGGTTTTAGAAGACTAATAATAACAACAACAACACAAGAAAATATCAAAAATTGTTTTTGTTTTGTCTTCTTGGATTTTTTTTTTGTTTTTTGTTACAATCGATTTATAAATGTTGGGCGTAAGGTGGGTGAATGTCATCAAAAAAATTATCAGAATATTTCAGTAACTTCTTTTCATAGTACACCATAAAAAAATAGAAAGAAATAACGTCATATCTCAGTTGTTATATTAGTAAATAGATGACGTGTAATTGTTACAATTTTCTATTATAAGAAATTAAAAACCGGATGTGGTTTTTTTTCCTCTTGATTATATCCACGTACATATACTTATTGACATCTCATACGGTTGTTTTTTTGAACAAAAATTTTAAAACATATATTCTATTTCAATGATCATTGCAACCATCTCATCATCGTAAACATCATGCTCATAACAATCATTTTTCATTCGAACATTCTGGTTAAGATTGTTTTATTTTTTATTGCTTTATGACTAAGAATTTTTTTTTATTCAAAAGACGGTTGCAATTCATTTGTTCCATGAATTTTTAAAATTGTGTGTCTATATATATTATTGTAATGGGTAACCCGTGAAAACAGTTTTTTTTAAATTGAGCGACTTGATTTGACCTCAAATTAATGTGTATAGAAAAGAAAAGGTTTACAAAGCTTTACAAAAATAAGAACAAATTTTGAAGTCTGCTAATTAAAAAAAATAACATAAATTAATCGGCCCATTAAAACGGACGGTTCGTAAAAAAATAATCGATCAATTTTATATATTTTTTTTAAAATATTTTTGTGATTTCCATTGAGCATTACATTCCCCTTTAGTGGGCTATTATAGTTTCTGCTTTTCTTTTATTTTTTGTTATTTTTCATTTCTTCGTTTCTGCTTAACTAAAGCTATTGGCTACACATTCCATTCTTTACAGAAATAAAATAATAAAAGGCAAACATGAATTTTTTAATAAAAATTCAACAATACAGCCTTTTTATGCCACTTAACATCAGACAACTAAATCTTTCGACATTTTTTATTGTATTTTCTTTATTTTAACTATTTAGCCACCTCTCTCTCTATCTATGTATCGCTTCCAATCTCTCTTTGTGTCTTATTCTCTATTAATTGTCTACTCTATTCTCTCTCTTTATCTGTATATATAAAGTATCAATTAGATTTATTTCAATTTATGTTATTATTATTTCTACAAAATATTTCGGACACACACACACATATCTGTATTTTTCTATTGACCCACATTCATCAAAATTTAATTTTTTTAAATGATAAAAAAATAACTAATAGAAAAAGAAATGCAAGTATGTGCATCAGAGGGACATAGACAGTGTTTTATTAAAATATAATATTGAAAAAAATTGTCGATTAGATAACAATAATTATAATAAGAAAAATAATAATAATAGTGTAATCTGTAATACTAGAGTTGATCAACTGAAATATCAGTATGAGTGTATTCTGGTGCGGTGATTAATATTTCCTGTCGAAAATGAATGACGTTTATAATTGTATTACTCATAAAACACTCATTCATACATTCCAATTATAAACACTCGGTTTTTACTATTGAAAATGTATAAAAATGTTTAAATTTATCTGCTTTTATACGCCATAATTGTATATATGAACAGGGGGTTCTAAAAGTCTTTAGAATAAGTGAAAAATGAATATTTTATAGCCTACCGGCTAAACTAAATTTAATAGTATAAATGGGATTTTTTTTTCTTCATATCGAAAATACAAAAGCAGAACCAGGCTCATAATATAAACTTTTTACGTATTTATTTATTTAATAAATGAAAAACGTAATTTTCCTCAAAACTAAAACTAAAAAAAAATTAATAACAATAGTCCTTAATTACTTTAATTTGAACAAAAAAGTACTATAAAAGAGGATTGGAACAATAAACTTTAGTATTTAATAATCCAAACCCATAAAAACTAAAAAGAATAAAAAATCCACAACATAAGAATTAGACATAATAATAAAGAAAGGTGTGTAGTAGTCCCCTAAACTCCCTAAATATCCCCCGAACTCTTTATTCCTGTTTTTGTGTTCCTTTTTTTTTCAAAAAAATTAACGTCTGTTGTCTGACTATTTGTCTGATATTTAGTTTGGGGAGCGATAAACGCACAATCCATATATACAAGTGTTTATTTATGCGCGTTTGTGTGTGTATGTATATCGAACTAAATATGTATTCCAATAAGTATAAAAGACGCGACATGTGCCTAACCTACCCTAAAGTTGTCTGTAATTTTCTCTCGTTGTATATAAAAAGCCTAGCCGGTACAATGTACTCCAATATACAACAGACGTAACCACTCAGATACATTTAAAATTTCGTAAGATATTTTGTCCCTTTTCATCCCTTATAGCTTCATATTTTGGATTTTTTTTGCTTTGTCTGTCTACACTAATTTTATATAAAACGAATTTAAACCTATGTATTTTTTTACCATCAGATCAAGGCGAAACCAATATCCTCAAGTTCGTCGCCCTTACGATGATTTTCATACACATTTCGCAATAGAAACACACAAACATATTCAGCTATTTGTATCTCGACACGATTGGTACTATCTCTTTCTAACATTTACATGATAGGAAAAATACAGTGAAGAGTAAATTATTTTTATGTGAATGTGTGAGGGAGTGTGTAAACCGTCTAGACGCAAAACCGACGGCAACCAACTACCTTCAAAAGAGTATAAGAAACAAAAAAAAAAAAAACAACTGTGACGACGTATCTGCGGAGGCAATGATTTTATGTGATGCTGTATCTCGTTAAATTAGTGAGTGTATACGAACATGTATATTTTGATAATGGTATAAGGTAGGAAAGAGTCGCATTTTCGCGTTGCCAGAAAAATGTTGGGAGTATATAATATGCGCGCGCGCTGTTTCATTCCATGAAGGGCAAAACAAAAAATAAGAACAAAAATGGAGGAAAGAAAAAGAAAAAAGAAAAAACACATCAAAAACAGAAAGAGAACAAAACAGAGTTAAAATACTTAAATTCAAATGTTTTAGAACAGATTGGTTAAATGGATTGCATTTGCCAGCGCTATATGTTCGTTAGTGTCAGAGAGAACAAAGTCAAAGAACCATTGTCGAAATGGAATTTAAACGTGTTAGTATTTTTACTTCTAAACTGGCCGGCCGTCTGCGATCATCATCTCATATTAAAAAAATATCTTCTCATAAACACTAAAACTTTCAGTTCAGTATTATTTTGTGAATTTCATTTCATTTTGTGTTTGGTGTTCAATTGGACCAGTAACAATAAAATATTGTGCTACGCTTTTTAAAAGCTATTATTTTTTTTTTTATTTTAAGTGAACATTTTATTTTTCCTCTTAAAACTTTCACTTTTTATTTTTTTCAATTTTACAAACCAAAGCCTTTTTTTTTGGAAATATTTTATCAAGTTTTTTTTGATCTGGTCTTTTTATTTATTATTATTTTTTTCTTTCTTTTTTTCGGTTTTATAAAAAAAATTAAAAAAGTGTTAATTTCATTCATTCAATTCGAAAATAATCTTCTGGGATAATCTGTTGGTGTTTAAGTGCAGAGATAATTAATTAGTGTTGAGTTCTTCGTTTTTCATTATGTATTTTTTTCTATATTTCTGTTTTGGTCTTGTTTCAAAAGTTCTTAAAGTTTAAAAGATTTATAGAAGTCTTTAGGTAAAAAAAAAAATTAAAAGATTTTGGGCTGTTTGAAAAAAAATACTTAAAGGTTTTCTTTTTATTTTGGAGGTTTGTTCTAGTGAATACAGACAGAGATATAAAGTTCAATAAACTATTCTTAATCCAAAGCATAAAATCTTGTTATTTTTCTTGTTGGATTCTTATAAAATCCATTTCGGGATTTATAAAACTAAGAATAAGAAAAAAATATTAAAATAAAAACAGTTTAATTCTATTCTTGCAAGTTTTATTTCCCCTCGTTCTGTTGTTTTATCATTAATTTGCATTTTTATAGAAATTTTTTAAAAAAACGTCTAAGAATTAAGAAAATATAAAAAATGTTTTAATTTTTTTAATTTAAAAATAAAAATCGAGAGAAAAAATGAAAAATTCAACAACTAAAGAGAATAAGAAGAAGAGGAAAAAATCGCAGACAGAAAGAAAAATATTTTCTTATAGATTAAAGTTCAATGAATTTACCACAATTCGCGTGTTCTTGCTAAAGAAAAAAGAAAGAAAGAAAAAAAGGAAAAATCGATTTTTTACGTTGAAAAAAAAAAAAATTAAAATAAAAGAAAAAAGAATGAAAAAAAAATATGAAAGACGGTAAAACAGTATATACTTAATATATAAGAGGTTGCATGTTGGATAAGAAGAAGAATGGTGGATGAAGAAACGTGATTTGCATATGTTACACTAATTATTATTTCTTTTAATTTTAATTGTTCAGGATTTAACCAATAATAGAAGCAAAATCAATTAATGCGTAAGTTTGACGAAGTTATTGGGTGATTCATTTAATGCTTTTTATTATTTAAGTTTAAAATAATCCTTAGTTAACAAAACAAAAGTACCTTGTGTTTTTATTGTTGTTCTCATAAAAAGAGAAACTAAACTAAACTCAAAATGGCTTCACCGATGTATATTAAACATTTTTCCAAAATAAAACGTGAATCATTCTCATAATTTTATGTAATTTTTTTAATTTTTTTTTAAAGAAATGTTTGAAGAATTTATTACTAATCAATTAAAAAGCATAAAGATATTTTAAAATTACAATCAGCTGTTGAAATTATATTTTTGTTATTATAATAATAAATGTAAATAATAAAAACCAATCATAAACATAAAACGAGGAGCACGGATAAAATATCCAGTTTCTAATTGGATCCATAATTTAAACGGTTCTTGCAAAATCGTCAATCTAATTATATATAGTTTTCGGTCAAATGCAAACTCGAATATTTTCATATTTCATTTTCGCGAAGGTTTTTCACTAAAAATATTATTATTTATTTTACTTCCATCAACAAAAAAAAACTTTAAAATGAATTAATTCGTTTGAAACGCTAATTTAACGTGATTTGCAAAATAAAAAAATCTGAATAATGCAAAAAAATATAACAAAAGAAGAGATGAATTATTCTTTCACCCATTTTATTCGTTTTTTTTTTTTGAATTTTATTGTTTTCCTTTTTTTATTATTCCATTATATATTATTTATTATGATTATTATTTTAGTTTCTTTTTTTTAGTTCATGTGTGCTTTTTTAGTTTAGTTTTATTTTCTTTCTATTTTCTGCTTAATCATTCCCCCAAGGTCGTTGTCTTCTTCTATTCTCTTCTATAACTATTGTATGAATATATTTTCACGCATCTTTAAATGCTAATGAGGGTCTTGACTTTTTTATTCTCCTTTTCTTGCTTTTCAATTTTCAAAAAAATAATTCTAAATTTAAAAAATTACACACATTCATACATACAGACAGATACCTATTTTTTCTTCTCTTTCTTTCATTTCAATCCATTAACCCATCTCTCATCAACTTTAATAAATTTTCTTTTTTACATTTATTTTACTTTGTTGTTGTATGGATTTTTCGCAAACACGTGTCTATGGGGTCATTTCCATTCGCATTGCTTTGCAAAAGAAATATGTATATGTATGTTTGTGTGTGTGTGTTTGTTTGTTTGCATGGTATATCGCGCATTACAAATATTTTTTTTTTCTGTTTTTCGTTTTATTTTATCGAACTCAAAAAAAAATGTCTTCCCGTTTGACGCCACTTCTCTATATAAACACGAATATACATATTTGTATATGTATTTGTTGGATAAAAAACATGAATAATTTTTTCTGTCTTATATTTCCCCGTTCCGCCCCCTTTAATATATTGTCGTTATGCGGTTTAACGCTTAATAAATTTATAGATATTTTATCATCATTCAATCAACTAATTTTTATTTTATAGTTTAATTGTTTTTGTTGATTTGGTTGTATTTTTATAATATTTGTGTTGTTTTGTGTTCAGCATTATAAATTTTTAGAAAAATACTCTAATTCTAACTCTTTGAAACTAATTATGTATTGTTGTATTTGTATATAAATCGCTCATTAGTAGAACTATTTTCTGTCATTGATAAAATTAAACAAAAAAAAAAACAGAAAATACAAATTTAACTTTATTTTCTGTTCTATTTTCTTTTCTTTTTCGAGCAAAAATAAAAAATATACTGTTAACGCCAGAAAATGTATATTTGGATATTTTAATTTAGCTATTTAGACGATCTTTTTTTTTTTGGTATGGAAAGACCTCACAGACGGCATTTATTTAAGGAGAAGAATTAAAAAAAATACAGATATATGAAACCGCAAATATATTTCCGTACAACAACAATAACAACTATAATAATACAAAAAATGAATGTTATACTAATTATTAATCATTTTTCATCTTTTTTGATTTTTTTTTTTGGTTTTTTTATTTGTTTTTTTGTGTTTTTTCTTTGTTAGATGGTTGATTATCATTCGTTTGCAAATATGAGTCATGTCATTTATTATTATAAAAAAATAAGGTCGATTTCCGGTATAAAGTTTAGTGTCTCTCAATGGACGATAAATATATGTGATCCACTCCAGTCATCTTTATCCATTATCTACATATTTTATGATTTTTTCATTATGAAATGATTAATTATTGTACATAGATAAAGATGATGATGGGTTAAAGAATAATACGTAGTAGGTACCTCAGTATACTCAAGAAAATTAGTTAGAAAATAAAATTTTAGGTATGTTTTATTTTATGATTTTATTCCTGTATTTATTTATAAGTAACCAGATTAAATTCATCCGCATACACAGCTCAAATCACGAATAAATATAATATTGGTTATTATACGGCATGTCCACTCACACACACTTACACACGCAAACATACCCATATGTGTTTATAAATTCATATGAAAACAATATCAGCCATTGTACTGGAATGTAATGTATACAACAAGTTCAAGAATGTCTCACGCGCTTACTGACTGTTTTTGTTCATAAAATAACGACCTCGAGTGAGGAAAAAAATAGATATCGTTAGAAAGAGACAAAAATTCGTAAAAATAAATAAAAAAACTAAAACATAATAATATAAAGCATTTTAAATGAAAATTATTATTTTGAAACATTTTATTTTTGTTGTGTAAAACATTAAAATAAGTTCCACAGAATGTCCAATAAAGAAATGACTTTACTTTTTTGATTTTATAACTTAAAGAAACTTAGCTGCGTGAAAAACCTACAACACACATGAAAAAAACGAGAAGGAAAATAAACTATTTTATTTAAAAACATGTACTGAAGAATTTTTTTCTGTTGGTTTTTCGAATATTTGCTCTTTTTTTCTATAATAAAATATGTGTTGAAGCATAGATAAACGCCCTTTTTCATCATATTGTGTTTCTCCCTCTCCGAATTTTGGTTTTTTCACAACTTGTGCAAAGAAGACTTTTGCATTGTTGTTGTAATTGTTGTTCAGTGTTCATTCGCGACTTGAAAATCCGCTTCTAAAAGATTAACACTTCGTATTTTTATTGATTTTTCTTTATCTTTCTAGAGTTTTTCGTGTTGTAAGTTTGGTTGTTGTTTTAATTTTTTCGTGAATTAACGGATATTTCGCTAATATATTTAAATTAAATAATTAACCAAATATTACACATAAATCATCTTTAACTTCAAATAGTGATTACCGGTTTCTCAATACTTAAAAGTTAATTATATTTAAAAGAAAACAGAAATCGATAAAATTATAAATACTTTTATGCGTTATCGCATCTAAAATTGGGTAATTTCTGAACTTCTGCACAGTTTACTTAATTTTTTTCCGTACCCAATAAATTGACGATGTGTCTTAATTTGTACCTTTTTCTATAAAGATTTTTCTGTTGTCATTAATAATATGATGAATTGAATAAATCTGTAATATTTATAACGTAAAAACACAATCATATATTAAATTTGTTTCAAACAATGATTTTGTATAATTGGCTGTGTGCCTACAGTAATCACATATTATTTAATAACACACAATCATCGCTTTTTTTGTTTTGTTCTTTAATTTAAATTTAAATCATGGATTGTTATTATTTTGTCTACTTCCTATATTTTTGTATTATTCTACTATGGCTTCTCTCTCACTCTCTCTAATTCTCTTTCTCACTCTCTTCACATTCAAAAAATATTCAAAATTAGATCATTATCAAATCTTTCTTTAACTGGTCTTATAAACTTTAATCCGTTTTGTGTTAAAAAAGGAAAATCGTTACAGGGACAACTTTTTACTCATTTTCATTAATTTTCATGAAACACACTTTTATTAATTCAGCTGAAGGCCAATTTAATAAACACGATTATCATTTTTCTTGACCGAGATCTCTCTCTTCTGCCTTGTATATGAATATGTGTGTGTGTAAAAATCAAAAAAAATCTTTTTTATCTCCTGTTCTTTGTTGTTTTTTTATATAAAAATGTTTTTCTTCAAACTTTCTTGTATAAAATCATTTTATTAATTGATTCCAATAAAAGAAATATATTTGCTTCACGATACATGGCGTCAAACTTGTGGATGTCGGTTCTTGTTATTTTTCCTTCCATTTTTCTTGTTCGACGAAGTCGTTTCGGTTTTTTTTTGTTGCTGCAATTTTTTTTTCTCAACTAAAAGCAGAATTTTAGAGGAATGGGAAAAAACGAAAAATGACGACAAAGGTCAAAACTATTGCACAAAGAATTCAACAAGAACAAAATACTTACACACACAAACATACACACATATACTGTGCATATCATTTATGTCTGATGGCCTCTGTTGTCTGCTCTTTCATTTTCTTCTCCTGTTCTGTGCGAAATTTATAATATGAATGTCTTCTTTTTTCATCATTTCTTTTTCGCCTTGTATTATCATATCACGAAATAAAACTCATAAAAAAATAGTGATCTCATCCCGACGAATTTTTATTAATTGAATTAAAAATAAAGTCAATATCACATTCCTGACGAATTGTTGTCGACAACTTTTTTTCTCTCTTTATATTGTTATTTTTGTTGTTGTTGTTTATTTGTATTTTGAGTCAAAATAAAAGTGTGAAAAAATATTTAAAAAAAAATAAGATATTGAAGAAATAATAATGGAAACCAAAGAATTTTGACCTCTCACTCTTTTCAATAATTTTGTTTAATAAAGTTAAAGATCGTGCGATCTTATGATCGCCATATAAACAATTTACTTAAGAGAATAACAACACCTAAAACACACACTTCAAAAATTAACTAACAAATATAAATACAAACAAGAATGAAAATATCATTAAAAAGTCATTGTCGTCAACGTTGTACGTTTTCATTATTTTGCATTATTTTGATTCTTGTTGTTGTCTTATATTGTTGATTTTTTCTACTTTATATTTTATACTACTATAAAACATTAAAAATATATTTGCGGAAAAACCCCCGCAATTCTTATAAAATACAACAACAATAGCACAAGACTTTACTTTTTTTCTTCTTTTCAACATTATAAATTCTGCCATAGCAACATCAGTTTTGTTCTCGTGTTCTTATTCTTCGTTTTTTTATTTTAATAAAAAGACACAAAATACAGCAACAAGAAACACATAAATTTCCAATACAATACTAAACTTACTTGAAGTTAATCTAAACTTGAAAATATTCGGGGAATGCAGAATTCGTGTAATCGATTTTCATTTTTTTAAAGTTTTATTTTTCTTTCTTTCTTTCTTTCTTTCTTTCTTTCTTTCTTTCTTTCTTTCTTTCTTTCTTTCTTTCTTTCTTTCTTTCTTTCTTTCTTTCTTTCTTTTTTTCTTTCTTTCTTTCTTTCTTTCTTTCTTTCTTTTTTTTCTTTCTTTCTTTCTTTCTTTCTTTCTTTTTTTCTTTCTTTCTTTTTTTCTTTCTTTCTTTCTTTCTTTCTTTCTTTCTTTCTTTGCTCTTTTTATTTTTGATAAAAAATATCTTTCTTTATTTTTAAAAATATTTATCGAAACTGTAACATTGGGGTTTATTAATTTTATTATTAATGGTTGTTTATTCTTTTTCTACATTGTTGCTGTTTCGATTGTTGCGACTGCACCCATTCAGACAGATTAGATAACAAACAGAGCATACACATAATTCTTATAAGAAACTTTTTTTTTCTTTTTACAGTCAATCACCTGAGTGAAAAACTTTTATTTTATTGATACAAAACCTATATTCTCTTAGTGTTTTATTTTATTACAAAAGAATAACTTATAATGAAAGGAACAACAAAAAAAGTTGCTCTTATTTTAAAAGTCAATTGATTGACCTTCGAAAAGTCATCATCAAGTTTTCTTTATCTTTTTCTGTTACTTTTTTAAAAATAAAATAATTCTTTTCGTATTTTATTTTTTTACAATTCGTTTCCCTTTTTTCATTTTTCGCAATCAATAAAATACATACACACGCCCCCACACACAAACACACATTTTAGCATACAGGTTTTTGAATAAATCTCAGTATTCATCTTCCTACTTCTCATTCTCATCCTCCTAGACGATTTATTTTCCTTGTGAATTTTTATAATGTGTAAACGCGACAAACAAACAAAAGAAACACAATTTTTTTTCGTATTTTTCTTCTTCTTCCTTCACATTTTTTTCATCTTTATTGTTATAAATGCCGAGTAGCGGCTGTCTCAAGGTCAGCTCTTTGATTAAGACTCAATTTTAAGACACAGGATTAAATTCAAATAATAAAACAATGAGAACTCGTTAGAAAACAAGAAGAAGAAGTGAGAAAGAGATAGAGGTTCATTGAACTTATATATATTTTATTGTTTCTTTTAATTTTCGTGTTATCGCCAAATAAAAATAAGGAAAAAAAATATTATTATTATTAGCCAACAGTCATTTTTCGTTCTTGTTGTTATTGTTGTTTTTTTTATTTCGTTCGTTCGTTCTTTATTTTAAATTAATTAATTAGAATTAAATTAATTCACTGTCTATTGGCATGCACGTTTGTTCGTAGTGTCCGAAGGTCAGGTCTTTTTCGATTGGAGGATGTGGTTTTATTGTTTTTCTTTTTTTCTTCTGTTTTTTAATTTTCGTTTGTTTGTTATTCTTTATTTTTTTCTTTTAACACCGAATTGGATATTTTGTTGTTATTGTTGTAATATTAATTTTTGGATAAAAGGACAAATATGGATCGGCATGTGTGTTTTTTTCTTCTTTTTTATTCTTTCACTGTTTTTTGCCAGTTTAAAGTTACCATAAATGGTATTTTTAATTTTGATTTCTCACATATCTTTTAAAATAGGATTATAAGATGCATGATCATTTTTATTAAAGTTTATGATTTGTTCAGTGTTTTCATTATCCAGTTTTAGTAATTAGAAACAGCAACAACAACAAAATATAAATGAAAACGAAGAAGAGGCCAACAAAAAAAACAATATAAAATCACATTAGTAGTGTGTCGATGTTTTTCAAAAAAAAATTCATTTCTGTGTGATTTTTATTACATGATATTGCATACATTATTTGTTCT
The DNA here is from genome assembly GCA_963082725.1 of Pedicia rivosa. Taxonomy (NCBI): domain Eukaryota; kingdom Metazoa; phylum Arthropoda; class Insecta; order Diptera; family Pediciidae; genus Pedicia; species Pedicia rivosa. The sequence continues at coordinate 45,171,269 of OY720154.1, read as the reverse complement.
CGTTTGCCTGCGTTTTTATATGTGATTCATATATACATTTTCTTACGAGGTAGAGATATAATTCTTTCTCATCTTTATTCTCTACACACCACTCTATACATACATCAAGCATCTTTCTTCTTGTTTTTATTTAATTCTTTTTTGCTCATATTAAAAGATTCACGATTGTATTATGCGATATTCTTTTCTATTTTACTTTGTTTCGCCAAATAAATAAATAAATAATAATAAGAATGAAATGTTCTCTCTCAAGGCCGGAGACTAACAGTTCACCGACAAAATAATAATAATAATAATAATAATAATAATAATGTGAGTGCGCTGTTTGCTTGTGACGTCAGAATTTAAAATCACAAACCAAAAAAGGTTGGATATAATAATTTTTTGAAAAATTTTTGAACGTTTTCATTTTATCATACAACAAGACATCATTGGTTGAATTTTCTTGTTCTCTTGTCGTTTAAATATTTTTTTTAATGAGAAATTTCTTTCAATTTCACAAAATTGAAGATTGTAGACTGTGCTTAATATTCCTCATCATTAGGGCATTTTATTTCATTCTTGGATACTGCGAGAATATTTGATTTATATTTTTAGAATTTTTCTTCATTTACTTTCTATTCAATTTTTTATTTGATTGTTAAAAAAACTTTTGTTTTCTCAAATTTATTTTATATTCAAATAAATTAATAAACAAGCCTTTATTTTGTTGTTGTTGTTGTCTTGTAAGAAAACATATATTTTTTGGTTTCGCATGGTTTGAATAATACAAAATATTATTTTCAATTACTTGGATGAATGATTTTTTTCATTATTTTTTTTTATAGATTTTTTTTTTTGTTTTGTAAAGACACTGAATATTTTCGTGTATTTATGAATGCTTCTTTAAAAAATGTTTAAAATACATAATCATAATATAGAATATTAAAATAATCATCGTTCCTTTTTTTCTTTTAATTTCAGATAAAAATCAGACATCCCGTCCTTGATGATTCGATAAGTCTAGACACTTTAGAACTTTGGACTTTTTAACGAGTTTTACATACATTTTAAAAAAAATCTCTTTCTTTTTTTAAAGAAACAGAAAAACAAAAACAGAAAAAAGAGTTAGGACATCAACCTTGAACAAGTTTCATCCAGAAATTTAATTTAAAAGTTGATTTCATATTTTATTACATCGCGCGCTAAGCAGGAGCCGAGGCTTAATAATAAATAGTCAGGTACCTGAAGTAGCGCGCGTTGTATAAAGTACTAACAACATAAAAATAATAAACATAGTTTTATTTTTTTTTCAAATTTGTAATATTTTTATTTTGACTCTCTTGTCTATTTTCCGATATCAACAGCAACGTAATTTTTATAATTTTTTTTTAAATTTTATTGTTGCGGTTGTTTTTTATAAGAAACAGATAATAATGGAGTTATCTGTTTCTTATAAAAAACAACCAACAACAAAAGAAATAAATAAAAAAAAGCAAATAAATATAAACATAAGTTAAATAATAAATTCGCGCAAGTAAATATTAACTCTATATTAATTCCTGTTTTGTTTTTTCTCTTTTGTTTTTTTTTTGTGTTTTCGTCACATCCAGTCCAGTCATAAATAAATTGAAGAAAAAAATAACACAATACTGGAATGTTATTTTATTAATTAATTAATTAACTAGTGTTTGTTGTTGTTATTTGTTTGTTTTTTTTTGTGTATTTTGATTAAAGTTGCATTTGGGAAATAAAATTAAAATAAATTGTGAAGACTAGAAAAAATAAAATTGAAAAAAATGTGGATAACGTGAAGTGATAATGAAAATGAAGGATGGTCAACATTTCATTTGTTAATTGGGATTGTCACATGTATATTGTACTTCATCAGGTGCTCTGGTAGTTTAGAAAACCCGGCACATGTTGGAGTACATTCAATGTGCGACAACAAAACACTATAAATATTTTTTATTTATTTATTTCTATAATATCCTATGAGTTTTAAACTCGTTGTGGACTGTACATTTTTTTTTTAATAATTAGGGTTATTCAAGAGTGTATGTGAGGTGTGAATGTGTGGTGTGAGGTATGAGTTTGTGTGGTAGGTGTAAATTCTTAAAAAAAAGAAAAATATAATTTTTCTAATTTTAATAGTGTATTGTATGGTGAATATAGTTTTTAACAATATTACTAGTTTATATATAATTGTTTAAAATTTAATATTTAGAAAGTAATTATTACATTTTTTTTATGTAGTTGTGTTAGCAGTTTTATATGCATTTTTTAATTATTATTTTGAATTTCTTTTGATCAGTACATAGTACTGATCATTTGCTTTCATTTTTTCTCCTCACAACAGACAGATCCACTTGAAATTTTTGGCAGAATCTTTGGCAGAATCTTTAGCTTGCTTCAGACTAAGATGATTGATTATCAAATGTGATAGAAATTCCCTTTTTAATTTTACTAAATTTATTAAATTAAAAAAAAATAAGTACATATTCTTTCATTATTTATAAGCAGTATAATTTTTCAAGATGATATGTTATGCAATAGCTGAGTTGGTAAGGTGTGAGGTAAGTCCATTAAAAGAACATGAGTTCAATTATAAAATTTATTTTTTTTTAATTAAAATTTTTTTGTTTAAAAGTTGCAAAAGAATATAGAGCGCTTTTGTGAAAATATTAATTGTTATTTTTAATCTTTTTTACTAAAGAGAGTAGGTATAAAAAAAACGCATCTATAGAATATATAAAATCCATTATGCATCATTTAGTTCAAGTGAATTTAATAAAAACAAATTTTTGTCTTGTTCCTGAAGTTCCAGTGATTAAAAATAAATAATAAAACCAACCGTGTTTTGTTTTTAAAAAAATATATTTGTATTAACTTAATTTTTTTTCTTTAGGGTAATCGTCTGTCAGATGTATTGTGTGTTCTTGAAGTCCCAGTGCGTCTATAGAATACATCAAATCCCTCGGGTATTATTTAGTTCTTACCAATTGAAATTGTTTATAAAAAAATATCCACGGATAAATGTGATGCTGACATAAATGGATTTGTTTTGTGAAGATCTGCCAGTGAACTTAATCAAAATATATTTTTGTGTGTTTCTTGGAATTTGAGAATTCTATATGAGTAATAAAATCTACCGTGCAGCCTTTAGTTATAAACAAATTAAATTCTTATAAAAAAGGTCCACGGATAAGCAAAAAAATTTGTTCATATTCGTTGTCATTATTTAATGTTGTTGTAAAAAACATTTCTGTTAAAAATAAAAATATACTTAAAAGAAATTATTTTGAAATTACTGTCTTTTTATTATTTATTTTATTAGTTTTTAAAATATTTTAATATATATTATGGAAACAAAAAAAAATCATTCCCCCCACTCCACCATGCAATTTCCCCAGGCTGTTAAAAGTGTGGCTAGAATCAGCTAACTATGAAAAAGCGAGTAGTAAATAGTTTTTTTAATTTGTTGTGGTATATTTACTTGAATTCTTCTAAAAATTCCTTCAATAGGTGATAGTTTTTTCTTTAATGTTTTTATATGCTTATCCCAAGGTATACAAATTCTTTTACAAATGTAATTGGGTGCTTGTTATACTGAACATTTAAGTCTATGTCCTGTTTAATTGTCATTATTTTAGTTTTGTCTAAATTTATTGTCAATCGATGTTTGACCATCCAGATATGTAAGTTTGTATTATTTCCCTATTTATTGAAATATTAATGTGAATTTTAATCTCACAACAGAAATTGAAATGAAAATTCATCATAGAATTTTAATTTAAAATTCATAATATACACATTTTGTTTTTTCCTTTTGTGTCGATTGGTTTCTTTTACTCATTCTAGAATATCTAGGTGGTTCCTTTTTTCCTTTTCTACTAAAATATGACTGAATTTCAACTGAGATCATCTTTTAAAAATGATGCTTGATGACAACACGAGAACATACATTAACATTTTAACAAGTGCAAATACAAATTAAACGATAAACATTGCACCCTCTTTTTTATTTTTTTTTTTATTTCTTACAGGAAGTTTTCAGTGAAATTAAAAATAATAATAAAAAGATAGTAAGAAAATGTAAAATGTTTAGAAATAAGTAACACACTGTGTCTGGAAGGCATGAATAAAAAAAATTGCACATATTAAAAGATGTAGGCAAGATATGGTTATAGAAAAACCCCTACACACCATTTTGTTTTTTATTATAGACAAGAAAAAGTTTACATAATTTTCTATAAAAATATTTTTACTAGGTGTAGTTTTATAGATTAAATTACTAACGGAAGTGAATATTTTTATGAAGAGTAGGTATCAGAATTTAAAATAACAGATGACGTTTTTCAATTGATTTTAAAATACAGTTCTCTCATAGCGCGAATCTCATGAGACTAATAAGAAAAAATGCGTTGATAACGTTTCATTAGAAATGAAGAAGACCTTTGCAAAATTTGAAAAATAATTAGACAGCAGTGGCTTGATTATAGAGAAATATCTAAAATTTTCAAATCATTTCAATCTAAATAATATTACAACACAAAAATGATATTTACATAATTGAAATCATTGATGATTTACTGAGACCATAGATTTGGAAATATTTTATTAATAATAACTATAAAAATAGTATGTAAATAAAATTTTTATTATTATTAATTAAGATTATTAAATAAGTTTTTTTTATTTCGAAAATTTATAGGTATATCCAATAAAGAAACAAATATTTTTATATAAATAATATAAATAATTATATCAATAATTATAAAGATTTTTATAATAAAATAAAACAATTAATAAAACAATAAAAAACACATCACTTCATTAGTGAAAATACATTGTTTGGTTTTTATTCATTATATGGAATTTTATTGAAACATATAATGCTTTTTAATTAACCTACGATTTGTTTCAATATTTTCTAATATAAGGCTAGTCCTAATATTTAAATTAGATAATACTTTTAAGTCCTAACATTTGGATATTAAATTTCAAAATTTTGATTCAACATTTGAAAAGGAAACATTTTTATGCGATGTGATGTATGTGTGTTCTAAAAATGAATCAACTTGTCTAATTATATCTTGAAGTGGTTGTACAGTAATATAAAATTAAAATACAATAAAAAGATGAAAATGATATAAATAAAAATTAATGAATAAAGAAAAAAAATGTTTTGCAATAAAAAAAGAAAACAGAAATAAATGCTTTTGTATTTAATCTTTTTTTATTTCGAAAAATAAAATAAACAGAAAAAAAGGCTGAGGATGTTTTTTTTTAAGTTTCAATGATTGAGTGTGTTATGCCAGTAGTGTAATATAAATTTGAATTCATCTTTCTGCAATTGCAATTTAGGTGTAAGTATGTATTTATCATATATTTATTGAAGGTATTTTCCTCAGCTTTTTAATTTGAAATGATGAAGTTCCAATGGTAAATATTAATTATTAAAGAAAAAATAGCTATTTAATTAGATAGTATTGTTAATGCTTTGAGATTTTATTGGTTCTAAAAACCCCTTCAATTCTATGTAAATCGGTTCAATCTTTAATAATGAAGAAAAAACTACAATTTAGTAAATAAACGTGACATATGAAGGGAAATTAAATATTAAGAAATTTTTCAAGAATTCGCGACGTACTGATAATCCGAGCTCCATGATGGAAAAACAGCTAGCATCCAAAAAAATTTTTTTCATTTGTTTTCTAAATTAATATTTAATTATAGTTAAAGAACCATGAGGAGAAAATACATTGCGTGATAACATATACAAATATTTTGATTATTAAATGTACAAATTAAATAAATTTATTTGTTATTGATCATTTTATTTAATAGCAAAATTTTTAAACTAAATTTAAACTGATTGTTGAGTTTAAACAGAAATTCATATACCTATTAATAAAATATTTTTATTTTTGTTGTTTCTGGAAATGAGGAAAATTTTGTGTGGTAATAAAAAAAAACCAAAATAACTGATAAAACGTATAGTTAAAACTTTGAAACAATAGATGGCGCAGTTAACAAATTTTGAAACAATAGATGGCGCAGTTAACAAATTTTAAAATCAAATTAAGTAGGAGAAAAATTTCATCTATTATTTAAAAAATAGTATATATGTAGTACTACGAAGGCTGATTTATTACTTCTTAATTTTAATTATAAATAAAAATTCTAAAACAAAATATCGTACTAAATTTGTTTTCCTTTTTAGAAATTGTAAATCAATATGAAATTTGTCTGTTATGTTCAGTTTCAATTTTATTTTTAGTGCTTAGTTCCAAGCGTTAAATCATTACTGAATAATAGCTAAAAGTTCTTCTCACTCACACAAATAAACGTTTAAATGTATAGATAAAACAATTTACTGTGACGTTTGACATTTTTTATTTACAAAAAAATCAAGTTTCTACATTTATTTATATCATTAATTAATTAATACTGTTATTGAGCGAACGGAATTATTTCTTAAAATGCATAGATTTCTTTATTATTTTTTGCTCTTGTTCTGTGCAATTATTAGTAATTTATCTGCGACCAGGTTAATAGAAAAAATACAATAAAATTGAAAATTTAAGTGAATTTAATAATATTTCTTATCAGATCTACAATAATAACTAATCATCATTTTGATTTTGATGTTTTATTATTTACACAACAATGGCCAATGGTCACATGCTGGAGTTGGATGGAAGAAGGAAAGGATCATTCATGCCAGCTACCGTCTTTAGGTTAAAAAAACAAGGTTTTTTAGCTTTAATTTTGAAACATTTAATTTCCATTATTTAAAGGCGTTTGGACTATTCATGGCATTTGGCCGACTAAGTTTGGAACATTGGGCCCTTTTCATTGTAACAAAACATGGGATTTTGATATTAACCAAGTAAATGGTATATTACCACAAATGGAACAATTTTGGATTAATATTGAAAAAGGTAGGTCACAACATGACATTCAGCTATATACACATTTTCTAATATATTTGAAACTCGAAGGTACTGAATTTGATGCACTTTGGAAGCATGAATGGACAAAGCATGGTACATGTGCAGCAATTCTTCCAGAATTAAACAGTGAAAATAAATATTTTGGTCAAGGATTATCATGGTTACAACAATTTTCAATGGAATCAATTTTAAAACAATCGGGTATTCTTCCAGGTTCAGATAATTCAGTTGTATCACTACAGCAGGCTGTTATAAAAGCGCTTAAAGTACAACCAGTTATTCATTGTGTTTATGATCGTATGAATGACGTTAATTATTTATCTGAGATAAGGATTTGTTTTAACAAATCATTGGAGTTAGTTGATTGTGATGGTGTGGTTGGTCATACAGTCGATTACATGGGTGGTCAAGTTATTACAAATTGTGATATTAAAAAATTAATTAAATATCCAAGTGTTGTACCACCAACAAAGTTTAGCCATGAATACGAATCGGAATGGAAATTTCCATTTGTTGATTTCTATAAATTGATTCAACTCATTAAATGGTTTACCCTTTAAATTTAATTACAAAAATAGCTTAATATATATTCTGATTTTTTTTGTAAATAGTATTCGATTTTGTTCTTATTTCTTTTTTTTTTGCGGCTGAATATTGATTTCCATTCAAGTTTCGAAATGAAAATTAAATTAAAACAAATACCGACTTCTCTTTTCATTGACAAAAAAATCATATTTTGTTAAACACAAATTCATTACATTATTCCAACTTTAAGCTATATTAAATTTTGGAATGAATAATAAAAAGAATTAAATGAATAGTTTTTTGTTAAATGATACATTTTCTAACAATAAAATTTATAACAAAACTCATAATTAAAGCTTTAATTACAGTATTGTTTTACGCAAAGATTATGCGTTTATTTTTATTTTTTAGTTTTTTCTTGCTTTCAAATATGTAGAATTTTAATTTTTATACGATCGTTAATTTGAACGTTTTGTTTTTCGAATTTAAATTCAGGGATTTTCTATAGTCTTTAATAATAACCTTCGTCAGGATTTTTTACGTTAAATACTACAGCATTTGAAAAGCGTAAAAAATAAAGAGAAATATTACTGTGAATTTTATTTTTCTTATATTTAATTAAATACTAAATGTGAGCGCACTCATTAAATGAGAGAATAATTATGAGATAAAAATTAACTAGGTTTTGTTAGAATTCAGAAGATAAAGGATGATTTACAATCCAAAGAAAAAAAAATTGTCCAATTTCTAATTAATTAATACAATCATTTGTTTCTTATTAAATCAGTATCAGTTATCCTGTTGATAATAGAATCAATATCAGCTTATAAAGCAATTATGAACATTATTTCTTTGTTACAAATATTGTTAAATTTGATTTGAAGAGGCCTAATACGCAAATTATAATAACTGACAAATATTTAGTGAAAAAAAAAACAAACAAAATAAAAATAAATAAATAAAGCGCTTTAGAAAATCGAACAAAAAAGTTTATTTATTTTTTAAGTTCTTTGTTATATTTATGTTTTTGTGTAATCAATTTTGTTTCATTTAATAAAAGCGCAATTATCTCTTTTTTTCTCTTTTCAATTTAAATTTTTATTATCCTTTAAAAAGCCGCTTCCAGAAATTATTTTAAATTCAATTCATTTTTTTTTAAATATTCATTTTTGTTTTCCTTTCATACAAATTTGTAATTCCCGAACTGTATGCGAACTATGCCTTGGTTACAATTATTACTGCTGACGGCACTAATTCTAAAATAAAAAAAATAAAAAATGAATTTACTATTGCTTTGTGAATTTAATTTTAAATTTAATAAATAAATTTATAATTTTTAATTTAATATTTCTTGCATTTTCAGATATAAAATTATTTAATAAGAATCATAATTAACCGACTTTATGAGGAATTTTACTCGTTTAGTCAAGTAATGATCGTATTACACAATCTGAAATAGCATTTTTATGTAATAACAATAGCACAATATTAACTTTACATTTTCTCAATTAAAATTTTTTTAAAACATATGAAAGTCATTAATTCTAAAATTAATATACAAACCTAATATTTCCAAAGGTTTTTCAAAATCTTCTTCAGAAAAAACTTTTCGTGGAAATGAGGTCATTAATCCAAATGGAATGTCATTTCCCTGTTTTAATTGTATAAACAAACGTACAGCCGAAAGTGGTTCTTTAGCGTCAAAGGTTTCAGTTATTGTGCCTCCATTTTGAAGACGAATTTGTATTTTGGTATTTAAATATTTTTTCGTTGATTGCGAAGATTCCGGTGATAAAACTGGTTGTATTACGGGTGGTGGATTTGGTGGTATAACTTCTCTGAAAATGGAAAATTTTTATTCAAATATAAATTATTGAAAATTTATAGTATAATACCCCGACATTTTTGCTCTTCGAGCAGCTCGGTCAGATTCAATTTGTGCTTTTACTCGATCTCTTGCTTCTTTCTCTTCTTGCTTTTCTCGTTTCCGTTGCTCTATAATTTTTTTCATTTCTAGTTCTTCCATTCTGGAACGTGCTTCTAACATATCCTTACCAGACTTAATTCTATGTTTCTCTCGTTCTAAAGCTTCTTTCTGTAAAATAAAACGGAATTAATTAAACATTTTCAACATATAATGGAAAAACAGCAAACCTTTTCGTTTTCTTCTCGTTCAACCCGTTTTTCTTTAATCTTTACTTCTAATAAAGCTAACTGCGCTCGCCTTTCTTCTTCAGACAAAGGTTTTTTTTCCTCTGTTGATTCAGAAAAACTAGTGTGCCCCGACTTTGCGGCATGAAATTCTACTTCCATTTGATTTTTAAACAGTCGTCCACACTCATCACATTTCAATGATTTTGCTTCAACATCGTCTGAGGTTGATTCATCTCTAGTTGTTAGAGGATCCGCTAATGTTGATGAAGTTGAAGTGTCCTCTATTGGAGGTGTTGGTGTGACAATTTTTAAAGTCGGCGCTGGAATGTCTTCATCTACATGAGCCAACAGCCATTCCATTGCAGGCTGCACCCCTTTGAACTCTGTTATTTGCAGAGCTCTTTCTCTATTAATGGGAAAAAAATAGTCATTATTTAACTAACATAACCTAGCTAATATTAAAAGCAGAAATTATTGGTTATAATTACGCTTTTTCTTTTTGGAATCCCATAGCCACAAGAGTATCGATATCGGACATATTTACTTAATTAAATAGAATCTTTTAAATAGATTTTACACTTAAAATATTAAACTTGTAAAAAACAATCTAATAAATGACAACACCGAAATCTGACGTCTGAATGCCCTAGGGTTTTGTAATTCGAATCGAAAAAATTAACCAATTAAAAAAACTCAAAAACCGATCGATTCGAATTAAACTTTCATAGAAATTTGAGTTAAAAATATTATTAATTTTACTTCGTAGTGAAATAATAGATACAGATTATTGAAAATTAGCAATAATAAAAAAGTGACAAAATTAACATAGCAAAAATTTATTAAAGATTATATATTTAATCAGAAAATTATAATGGCAATCCCAATAAATTAACACAAATAATGTTGTTGTTTTAGAGTTCAGTATAAATTTTTTTCAGTTCGGTGTTTTGGAAATAAATAGTTGCCATTTTGAATATACGTGTAATATGTCAAAACGAAAGATTATTTGTTTTTAAAAAATTTATACTGTAAATATAAATGGATTTTCTAAAAAGTGGCTTGAAAAGTGTTCTAGGTTCACAAGAACCTGGTTCACAGCCATCTGGACCGGAAACGGTATGTGTGATTGATTTATTTTGTGAAAAACCATACTTGAAATCCTTATACCGATGCTGATTTAATTAACTGTTAAATACAATTATTTGATTGCAGGTTGAACGTCTTGTGGATCGAGTAATTTCTTCTACATTATTAGATGATCGCCGAGATGCTTGCAGAGGGCTTAAAGCAATGTCAAGAAAATACCGTATTGAAGTTGGAGCACAGGCTATTACTGCACTTGTTCAAATTCTAGAAATGGACAGAGCTGATTGTGAAATTGTTGGGTATGCTCTTGATACTCTCTGCAATGTAACATCAACAGAACAGTTTGAAGAGGAGGCTGATAATCCAACTGTCACTGTTAATATTGGAGAACAATTTACTGAAATGTTCATTAAAAAACCAGACAACGTTTCAGTTATTCTTGGTTTTCTAGAAGATTATGATTTTCGTGTTAGATGGCCTGCTATAAAATTTCTTACAAATCTCTTAGCTAATCGACCCAAAGAAATACAAGAGAATGTACTAGTCAGTCCTATGGGTGTATCAAAATTAATGGATTTACTTGTTGATAGTCGAGAGGTTATTCGTAATGATGCCTTGTTATTATTAATACAATTAACAAAAGGAAATGCAAATATACAAAAAATTGTCGCATTTGAAAATGCATTTGATCGTTTAATGGATGTAATCAAAGAAGAAGGTTGTTCTGATGGTGGAATTGTTGTAGAAGATTGTCTCATTTTAATGTTGAATTTACTAAAAAATAATTCAAGTAATCAACAATTTTTTAAAGAAGGTTCATATATTCAAAAATTGGCACCTATGTTTATAATGCCACCAGAACTTGAAGAACTCGGTTGGACACCACAAAAAGTTTCAAATATTCATTGTATGCTACAAATCGTAAGGGCTCTTGTTAGTCCAAATAATTCACAACAAAATATATCATCGTGCCAAAAAACAATGAGAAGTTGTGGTCTATTAGAAGCACTTTGTAATATTTTAATGGGTAGCGGTGTACCCGCTGATATACTCACAGAAACTATAAATACAGTTGGCGAAGTTGTAAGAGGTGATATCAGTAATCAAGAATATCTTAGTTCTGTAACCGCACCTAGTAATCCGCCCAGGGCAGCTCTTGTCGTTTTACTCATGTCTATGGTTTGTTTTATTTAAATCAATTTTTATTTAATTTTGCTCAGTTTATTCATGCCAATTGGAGTAATCAGACATCGTTGTGCAATAGAAAAAATTTTAAATTTCTCGTTGTAGATTTGGGTAGGAAGCTCAGATAGTTCCTTTTTCATTGTTTTAGAAAGATCGAACAAATATTTTATGAATTTTTCTCAAGATTTAACTATAACATATTTTCTCAAATTTACGAATTTCTAAAAATATTAGCAAAAATCATTCTTTCTTTTTAAATTATTTGTTTTACATTTAATGACTCTAATATAATATAATATATTTTTTTTTTTGAATTATTTTCACTTTTTTTAAATGTTTACCTTAAATAAAATTCTTATAAACAGTTTTTTTTAAGATAAATGAGTGAAATAAAATATACAGAATTTTAATTTGTGCTTTTTGTTTTGTTTTCAGGTAAATGAGAAACAACCCCTTCTGTTACGATGCGCTGTATTATATTGTTTTGAATCATTTTTATATCGTAATGAAATTGGTCAATCAGCATTAATTCAAACACTTTTACCATCAAGTACAGATGTTTCAACATTAACATCTGGTCAATTACTTTGTGGTGGTTTATTTAGTACTGATCCAAAAGCAAATTGGTTTTCTGCTGTTTCATTAATGCATGGTTTAATTGAGAATCCAGCACAAAAAGAACAATTACTAAAAGTATTGTTAGCAACAGCTGTTGGTAGTCCACCAGTATCATTATTACATCAATGTACAGCCCTTTTACAACAGGGAAATTACAAAGTACAAAGTAAAGTTGGTTTATTAATGCTTCTTAGTATATGGTTGAGTCATTGTCAAATGGCTGTTAAGGCATTTTTATCAGCACCAGGAAGTATTGCATTTTTAATTGCACAAATTGGTGCGAATGAACATGATGAGAATGAATACCTTATACAAGGTTTATGTGCATTTGTAATGGGACTTTGCATACAATTTAATGAAAATTCTGTTGAAAACTCCAAACGTGAAGATTTATGTCAATTGCTTGTTAAAAGAATTGGCCTTGAAACATTTAGTGCAAAATTGGGTGAAGTTTCGAAACATGAAAGTTATAGTAAAGCAGCAAAACAACCACAAATTCGTGTTAAAGTATCATCCGAGCTAATGCTAGATTATGAATTTTGTAAACTCTTTAAAGCATTAGAAGGTAAAATGTATTTGTGTTTGTTTTTGAATTTTATAAATTTATGAATAAAAAGGGGGACAATCTATTTCCGTTTGACACGTTCAAATTATTTCACTTCAACGAAATATATTTAATCAAAATTAATTCAACGTTTCCCAGGGTATTAATATTAAAATTTCTCATTTATATCGATATATATTCAACACTTTTTACGTAAATTGAACAATAATTCATTGTTTCATTATATAAATTATTTAGATTTTGTCGGTGGTAGGATTTGCTAAATCAATTAATTGTTTTAAATCAAATAAACAGGAATGCGTTGAAAGTTGTCCCTCTGATGAAGATGAATATCAAATTAATGATATTTTGTATATTAATAATTTCAATTATAATAAAATTACAGCAATTGTTATAAAAACAATTAACGGCTATGGAAATGAAAATGTTAATATAACAGAATTAACTTTAAGTCAAGAAGCATCTGGAATAGTTGCACAATATAAAGATGTTATTAGAGAACAAGATGTTAAATTAAAGAATTTAGAAGAGACTATGAAAAAAATAGAATATGAAAAGGATATGATGCATTTACAATTATCTGAAACAATTAATTCAAATTCACAATTGTCAGATTATAATATAATATTGAAAGCACAATTAGCAGCTGCATCCGAGGTTGCACAAAATCAAGCAAATTCAAACTCAACACATATGAATCATTTAGAAAATCAAATGTCGTCAATAAGTATTGATTATCAAACACAGATAAGTTTTTACCAATCAGAAAATGCAAGATTATTAAATGAAATTGAAACATTGAAAACACAAATTTATGAATCTGAACAAAAGGAAGCAGGAAATAATTTTGAACTTGATAAATTGAGAAAAGATCAAGAAGATTTATTGGAATTACTGTCTGATCAGGTAATAATCTCATTTCAATTTTCTAAATTATTTAATTCTGTAATAATTGAGTTTCATTTCAGGACACGAAATTGAATAACTACAAACAACAATTGAGAGCATTAGGACAACATGTTGAAGCTGATGACGATGATGACAGTGATGATGAACAAGCAGAAATGAATATAAAATAAGTCTTAAATATCAAGAAAGAAAGAAAAATGAAACAAGAATTGAATTAAAACAAGAAAAATTCTTTTTATTTAATACAATTTTTTTTAATTTACTTTTATTTTCATCTGCATAAAGTAGCATCGATTTTTTGCAACCAAGGAATCATCAATTTAAGTTTATTTCTATATTGGATGTCAGTTGCAACACCATTCCTCTCTAAATACACTGTAGCCAGTGTTTTATTCGCTTCCAAAGATTTAATGCATTTCCAATCAGTTATCAAATTATCGTTAAGCTAAAAGTTAAATCAATACATTATTAGGCTAATTAAATTGGTTATATTCAATTTTGCCTCAATCTTGAAGAAATTTACATTTATCAATAACTATATATAGACTCAAAATGGTGAGTTTTGTACAGTAATTGTGTTTTACATAAAGTCGACATGTATGTTATCACACATTACGCATCGTTTATTTAATGAATATTAATGGAAACCGGTGCAATAGTTATAAAATTGTAAATATCTTTTATTGAAGTAAAAAACAGAAAAAAAAATTCTAACCCATAACTCTTCCAATTTTGATAATTGTTCCAAATTCTCAATAATCTGTATTCTGTTCTTTGCGAGGTCAAGAGTCTCCAAATCTTTATTCTCACTTAAATTTTCAATTTGAGCAATGCCATTTTCAGAAATATATAATTCTGTTAAATTAATAAGTTTATCAAGGTTTTCAATTTTTGATAGACGATTTGCTTGTAATGATAAACATTCAAGTTGTACTAATTTATCCAAATTTTCAATTTTTGTTATTTTATTTTTACCTAAATACAGTTGTTTTAAGTTTGTAAGGCTATCAAAATTATCGATTTTCTATAAGAAAATGAGGTTTTGAAATTATTCTAAAAATAAATAAATTATTATAATAGAAAATCCTACCCTTATTTTATTGTCTCCAAGCTCTAAGACGGTTAAACCATTTAACGATGACAAACCATCGATTTTACTTATTTTATTAGAACATAAAAATAATTTTTCAATATTCACCAATGCATCCAAGTTCTTTATTTCACTTAATCGATTAAAACAAATATCAAGCAGCCTAGAATAATAAAATGCTTATTAATTAATGTTAATTTTGTATTTATTTTATTGAAATGACCTACTCCAAATTTGTTAACTGCTCTAAATTTTCAATTTCTGTTATTTGATTATCATACAATTCCAATTCACGTAGTGTTGTTAGGGTTTCCAAATTCTCAATTTTCTTTATTAAATTCCAACGTAGATACAATCTTTCAAAAAGAAATATAGAACAAAATCAATGATGCATACGAATACAAACCTTTAAATTATTAAATGTACTTTTCCAAACAAATCAGTGGTTCAAGATTTTCGATTTTTCCAATTCTTCCATGGTTCAAATCAAGCTCAATTTGCTCAGGATCTAATGTAATTATTTCTTCAATTTTGGCAATTGGCAATTCATTTTCATCAGATTCGTTTATACTTGGTTCTAGAATTATTATCACAATTTTTAATTAAGAAAACAAAAAGATAATAATTCAGTTAGTTATATATTTACCGTCTTCCATCCTTTTAAATTTATTTTATTATATTTATAATTGTAAAAATGATGATTTTAAGACAATAAACTTAATTACAGAAAGTTACAAAAATTAATTTACTCTCTCAATATCCCATAACCAAAAATTGAATTGAAGTGTCAAAATTTAATCCAATGATATAAAATAAGAAAGGAATGTCTTTTTAAATGAAAAAAAAGTTGTGAAGAAAAAAAATTTAGGAAAAAAAAAAAGAGTGACGTTAAATAAAATAAAGCCAAGTAAATGGTTATTACTCAAAAGCCAATAAAAATCAATCACTTGATAGTTGATACGAGTCAAGTACAATGAGAAGAAGTTGTGAAGATTTTTGAAAATTATAGCAGTAAAAGCATTGAGGAAAATAGGACATTAAAGATTAAACATTAATATTATTTATGTCTGATGAATTCATAACTAAAAAAACCTATTAAACGATTCACATAAATTATAAATAATACCAGGTCAAAACATAACCTATTTCATGTCGAGTAGATTTTGAACAATAAAAACTAAAATGATAAATAAAACAAATTTGATAACCAATCTGTTTAGAAGATTCTCCTCCATAGAAAACAACTTTGTAAGTACTTAACTAAACGTAATTAATAACTTAATTTATAAATAACAATAATAATAACTTTTTTAGGTAGAACATTTAACACAATCAACCAAAGGAATAAACCTAAATAATATTACAGATGCAATAAGAGCAGCTCCAGAATTATGTAATTTTAGTCCGGAGTTATGGCAAAAAAGTCATGATATTCTTACACAACATGGTTTTCGAACTGAGAATTTTATTACAATGATTGTAAATTATCCACCTCTAATATTTCGCAGAGAGGAAAGCCTAATTGAAAGTCTTGAATGTTGGCGTGGAGGGCAGTTTGGAGAGAAAAATGTTTTAGAATTATTAGGAAAATATCCCCAATTATTAGATTTCAAAGAAGAATCTATTTTATTAAGTAAAGTTGGATATTTACTTGATTACGTTGGAACCAGAAAGCACGTATGGAAATTGTTAATGAATTCACCAAATTTAATTTTTGAAAAAGTTAACAGAATTGAACCAAAAATAAACTACTTAAAAACAAGAATGAGAGTTGATGTATCGGAAGTAATTCAATCAGCTGTTTTTAGTAATTCAATAGAAAAAATTGAATGTCGTCACATATTTTTAGATCGTCTTGGCATGTATAAGCCTAAAAGTCTTAAGGCTGATTTAATAGAACCGAGTAAAAATCCAAAATTATCTCATATAATGGATACAAGTGATAAAAGATTTGCTGTGAAAGTTGCATTTGTCACTTTATTAGAATTTGATGTATTCCAAGATTTATTTAAAGCAGAAAAAGAAAGAAATGATTTGGAAGAAATATCAGACGATGATTGATACAGAATACTGAAGACTCTGTTAAACTAATATAATTTCGCCCAAACATAAAAGTGTCGTTTAATTCTATATTTTAAAGTGCATTACTTCATAACAATAAATTAAGTTTTTATTATATTTAATGAAATATTTAAAATATTTAGTGAAAAATTTTGTTTTACTATTTTTGAGATCGAAAGCATCATCTGATAAATCTAAGTATGTACATATATACAAATTAGGTAAGTATAAAGTCGAGAAATATTTAAGAACCCAAACAAAAAATTGATGCTCAATCTATGGTATTTAGCTTAAAAATTGACCCAATATAAAAAAGCCATGAGCTTTATTGAATATTCTAAAAATTCAACAATGTTCAATTATTTGGTTTTGAACCATGACAAAAAACAAACAATTTTAGTTTTTGAATGTATTTATTCGTTATTTTTGTGACAACTTACTTTAATATTAAAAACTAATTTTAATTTTTACAATAAATGAGATTAGAAATAAAGAAATGTTAACGTAAAACAAAAAAAAATATTATAATTAATTTCTGATGTAAGGCTTTCGTCAAGTTACTACCAGGCATATGAAGAGACGAAACAATTCTAATCAATAACAATCAAATGATGAAAAAGAAAAGAAAGTAAGAATAATTAATACGTAATGGTTTTTTGAGTTTTTGTTTTTGGAAATGAAACAATGCGTTTCGAATAGGCTTTTACTCTTTTTTCGCTTGCCAACTTAAATAATTTGGCTGAGTTGCGGCTTCGTATTCCTGAACAAGAGCATCAACAACATCTCTTGAATCATCTAATTCTGATAAATCATCCTTAAACATATCTTCACGTTTGAATTGATCCAAAAACGCTCCACGTTTTCTTAATTTATCATATTGGTTCAGAGCACGTTCAAATAGCTAGTTTAAATTGGAAAAAAAAATTAATAACTTTATTATTAGAACTTAATTAATTTGCAAAAATGAAACAAAGTGATGTTTACACTTCAAGATCAAGGAAAATTACAAATGAAATCAATATATTGTATTGTTTTTTGCTACATCCATAAAATTTTTTGTTATAAATGAAAAATGAAAGTAGATTTTTTTGAATCGGTTTGATGAATCCTTGTTTTTAATTGTAAATTAAAAGTTCACATATTCAATCTAATTAGTTAAAGGTCTTTGTGATTAATTGTTTTATCTCAATTACGTTAACTTACCGAACATATACTAGTATGATTCGCTAACATAAGTCCTGATACACGATGACTACTTTGTACATAAGGACTACTTCTTGATAATGCAACCTGTATACTTGTTGGTCCCCATGGAATAAATTGTGCTAATTTGCGTTCTCTTATACGTTGTAATGATTTATGTACTTGTGTTGGATCAACTTCACCTTGAATTATATTTAAAATTGATATATAACAATGATGATTTGTTTTATCTGGTCCAGTTGAAACCATCATATTTTTTGGTTGTAATAATCGTCGCATTACATCTAATACTGTGGTCTTACGAATATTTACAACCTTAAATAAAATAAGAATTCACACAATTAATGGGATCTTTTAAATTTTCATCAAAACTTAGTTGAGCAGAACGTATCTTTTATTTTTAAAATTCAATAAAAATGAAACACAAATAGTAAATTAATCTTACATCATGATCTGTAGTTAATGGTGTATAACCAGTCATCAAAAAATGTAATTGTGGTGTAGGAATCAGTGGTGCAATTAATCCAATTAAATTATTATTCATATAAGACGGATATCTTAATGTTGTTGTACTGACTGACATTATTGTTGATACTAATGTGTTTATTTGTGTGAAACTCGGGTTCTAAAAAAATTAAACATAAATTAAATTAAATAAACTAAAAAAAAATTATTAGGAATTAATCGTCTGCAGATTAATTAGAAAAATTTTTTTGTTTGAAATCTATCTTTTACATATTGCTAACGAGCTTCAATAAAAAAAAAGTTATAAAATTTTTGTAGATAAATAATTATGATGAATGCGTAAATTCTTAAGTACTTGAATTCAAGTACAAAAATTTTTGTGATTATTGATCGAAATGAAATTTTGTAATTAATTTTGTTTCACTATTTTTTTATTTATCCAATACCGATGATAGTACAAAATGTAAGTTTATTAAACAGTTTACTTTAATTGTTGTGAACGTTATTTTATTATTTAAAATTTATCAAAATGATTTATCAAAAATAAAAAAAAGAGGTATACTTGAATGTGGAGTCGGTCAGTTGCAATACGATTTAAAGCGGTGTTATCTAACACAACAACACAATCAGCACTATTTGTTAATCTCTTTAATGTTAACATTGAGTTGTATGGTTGAACTACGACGTCACTAAAAAGGAAATACAAAAAATATTCTTTTTTGTTATATGAATTCAATAGACTTGGGCTTAAAATAAATTTACCTAATTTCGTCTTGATTTGGGAATACACTATAAGTTTGTACTAATTTTTTAGGAAAACGATCTGAAAGACGTTCCATAATGTATGAACCCATACCAGAACCTGTTCCTCCAGCAATTGAATGACACAAAACGAAGCCCTATAATTCAACATTTGGACCAAATTAAAATAAAGCAATGTTTTAGTTTAATTTAAAACGTACTTCCAAACTATCGCTTCCATCAGCTTCACGATCTATTATATCAAATATTTCCTCTTGTAACTTATCGCCTTGACTAAAACCAGATGCCCAATTGTTGCCAGCACCTCCTCCATCCTTAGATAAATATATATTTTCTGGATTGTACAACTTAAAAATCGTGTTAATAAATTTTAGTTTTCTGTAATATTTATTTTAACCTCACTTTTGCATACGGAGAATTCATAATTGTATGAATAACACGAGGCTCTAAATCTAAAAGTACAGCTCTGGGAATGTAATGATCATCATCAGCCTATATTAATAAATAAAAATATTATTTGTTGTAAAATTATGATTAGAGAGACTAATTACCTGGTAGAAAAATACATCTTTTCTATCAAGACCGTCTGTTGCAAAATCTTCTAAAACACCGTTAGGTGATATACCATGTTCAATGCATAATCTTTTCCAGAATTCGAAACCAACTACAAAATAGAATACATAAGATTAATATTAATAACCGTTTAAGTAAAATAAGAGGAAATTATGTTTTCATAGGGAAAACATATAAACCAATAATTTTAATGTAAAAAATTTAGGATTGCTTCGATTGTTGAATTACTTACTTTGATTACCACATTGGCCCAGTTGCAGTGTTATCATTTCACTTGGCATTTTAAAAATTTATATAATAGTAATTTATTAATTAAATAATTTTTTTTTCTATTTACGTTATTCGTTTGTTTTACTGTCAAATCAATTTTTTTTTGTTTACAGTGAACTGAAAAATACAAAAACCTACTGAACTGAAAAGCAGCAATAACAAAAATTTAAATACGTTTTATCGCAATTTTACGGCAAATTCAATTATATTTTTAAATTTGTAGACACAAAATTAAAATTCATTTAAAATTTATTAAATTAGTTAGCTTTATTATACTTATTCTTCATTGTAATTATAAATCTTTCTTTTTAAATCTTATACATATACTAAAATAAATCTAAATAAACAATCATCACTGGGAGGGAAGAAAGAAATCTTTGTGTGATGAATTATAAATAAATAAAACTGTTTTGATTGATTATTGAAGAACTTAAGTTGCTTTATCAAATAAATATTTTCATCATAATGTTATTAATAAACAAGATAATAAATTTGATAGAACAATCAAAAAATATAATTTAACTTTATGGGAAAAATATACAAATAAATAAATGCTTAATTATTTTTGTTGTGTAAATTCTTTAAGATTCAACATAAGTATAATATTTTCATACAAAAATAATTGATTATGATTATTTTTAACCTTTGATAACTGCAATTGGTCGTAATTTGATACATTTCTTACTAATTCCAGCAGTATGACAAGTATCAACAACATCTGTTACATTTTTATATGAACTTGGCGCTTCTTCCATAACTAATTTTGGTGATGCAACTCTGATGGATATTCCATCTTCACGTAATTTATCCAACACTTCTTGGTAATCTAAATTTCTTCGAGATTTGGCACGCGATAAAGCACGACCCTAAAAAAATTATTACGTTTATTAAGAATAAGAATCAATAATTAAAAGAAAAGAGTGGAACTAATTATTTGCAGATATAATTTCATTAATCTACCAGAAATTAGATACCTAAGACGAATAGAACATTTTAATTAACAATAGAAAAATAAATTAATAACAAAATTAAAATGCATGAATACTCACAGCACCATGGCATGTCGAACCAAATGTTTCTTTCATTCCTTGTTCTGTACCTGTTAATACATAACTACAAGTTCCCATTGTTCCACCAACTAAAACAGGTTGTCCAGAAAATTGATAATCAACTGGAATTAAAGGATGATGTGGAGGAAATGCACGGGTTGAACCTTTGCGATGTACCAATAACCTTTTTTGTTTCCCATCAACAACATGTTCTTCTGCTTTAGCAATATTGTGAGATACATCATAAATAACTTGCATGTCTAGATCATCTGGTGTTGTTTGAAATTGTTTAGCAAATGCTTGACGCGTTAAGAATGTCATTGAACTTCTATTAACCCAAGCAAAATTTGCTGCAGCCGCCATTGCTTTTAAGTAATTTTGTCCTTCTTTTGAATTAATTCTTGCACAAGCAAGTTGCCTATCATTTACTTCAATATTATCACGTTTCATGGCTTTTTCCATTTCAACTAATGCATCTGTTGCAACTTGATGACCAAAACCACGACTACCAGAATGTATCATGATACATACTTGTCCAGCTCTTTCAATACCCATTTTTCCTGCAGCCGATTTATCATAAATTTCATCAACTATTTGTATTTCAGCATAATGGTTTCCAGCACCAAGTGTTCCTAATTGTGGTAATCCTCTTTTTTTTGCTCTTAAACTTACCTTGGATGGATCTGCATTTAACATTCTACCATATTCCTCACAATGTTCTTTATCTTCTGCCCAAACATAACCTTCACGTAGAGACCAATCCATTCCCATTTCTAAAGCCTCTTCTAAATCTCTAGCATTCATTGGGATTATTCCCTTGGAACCAACTCCAACTGGAATATGATCAAATAAGCTTTGAGCTAAATTTTCCTAAGGATAAAATTATTTACAAACAATATTATAAGATAATAATTTTTAAAAATTAAACTTTTACTTGAACCGGTCGGACATCTTTTTCATCTAAATTTGTTCTCAAAAGCCGAACCCCACAGTTAATATCGAAGCCAACTCCACCAGGTGATACAATGGATAACGGATCCTCCATATCGAATGCTGCCATATTACCAATTGCAAATCCATAACCAGAATGTATATCCGGTAATCCAATAGAGCTATAAAACTATAATCAGTAAAATAAAAGTAAGGAAAAACGTTCCCATAATTTTTACCATCCAACAATTCCAGGCAGGGCGGCAACATTTGCTATTTGTTTTACACCAGGCAAAAAACCTCCCGACATTCCTGGCTTGGCAGCATTTCTTAGTTCGTCAAACATAAGAGCTTTTAAATGATTATTCACATAAAACCGTCCTTCAACTTTCATGTTTGGTTGAAATCCCTTTTTTATACGCCAACAATTAGGTGTTAATTGCTCTAAATACTCAAGTTCATCTTTATATTCACGGACAACCATTTTTGTATTATTTTAAAAATTATCTTATTAAAATAAAAACTAAGCAATATTGCGAAATAAACTCATGAAATTGTAATTGGTTAGAATAAATATATGTTTTTATTTCGCCGCAGAAACAGGTAACAGGAATTGTCAAATTTAACGCTACAAAAAGCTTTATTATATACAAAGACAAAACCCTGCAAAACAATTTTTTTGTTGAAATACAATAAAAAAACTGTAAGAAAATGGAACAAAATTATATCAGTTTGTCGGTTAATAAATGCATTGAACTTTTTTGGTTTTTTTATAGTGCGTGAAGTGTGTTGGGTGTTTATCAATTTGTGTCTCTGCTTTCACATTTTTCAGGTTTATCAATTTTTTAACAAATAAAAATAATAAAAAAAAACAAGAAAAAAACTAAATAATTATTTTTAAAAAAAAACTGAAAGAAAAAAAATTAGACTTCTTAGCGTTACCCAGAGTACACCAACGAGGAGGTGAGTCTAAATCGTACTCCAAAAATATTTTATTTTATTTAATATTTTTTTAAAATTTTTTTTTAACTTAAAGAATTTAATTTATTTCTTTTATTTTGAATTTCATTTATTTTAAATGAACTTTTATATGCGTTTTTAAATGTTCCAATGTCGGAAAAACATTGTAAGTTCCTTATAATATAAGTGAATATTATCTTAAAGAAGAAAGAAAGTTTATATTTTTTTGTAATTTAAGTTGTTTATTTAGTTATACTATACTTATTAATTTGCTTATGTACTTAAGCATTCATATCTATTATTACTACATTAATCTAAATTTTATTTATATTTTTATATAATTGCAATGGGCCATCAACTTTTAGGTGCTTTCTTATTGTTTTCATTATTTTTGTATTTCCCTGTTTGATCTTCACATATTTTGTATGTGCCAATTTCTGTTTCGTCACTAATTTTTGAAGTGAGATAATGTGTATTAAATGGTTGCACCTCCGCAGATGCCCAAAAAAGATAAACAAAATTGGTTACCATAAAAACAACAAATGCTATCCAAAATACGACACGCCATTCTGTCAGCGAGCGCTGCAAGATAAAAGTGTCTAGTTATTTTGTGTTTCACTTTGTGTAATAATATAATAATACGTTTGGTGTTAAAACTCCAACAATATATGGACCAATAATTCCAGTAAAAGCGGCGATTCCATTTGTGATTGCCATTAGTGTTCCAGCATAATTAGGACTAAGATCTAATGGATTAACTTTCATACCAGGATAATAATTACCCATCGTTCCCATTGCAACAGTGAATAATATAACAACTGCAGTACGATCGCATCCTGCATAAGATGCTGCAACTATAAAAATCGCCGGACCAGCTGATGCTAAAAGTTAAAATTAGAATGCTATATTAGTTAATAAGTGTAATATAATAACTTAATTTAGATAAATGCGACAACTAACTCACCTAAAGTAGTAAAAAGTTTTCTTGAGTTCGTTAGTCCCAAATGATTATTTTTTATAAGCCAATCACTAAGAAAACCAGCACCAATTGAAACAATCCACATAAGAACATATGGAAATGAAGAGTATAATCCATTTTCTTTAATTTTGAAATGTAGGACGTCGCTCATGTATTTTGGTAAATCTGTAACCATAATGAAGAATCCAAAGTCATGACCAATCTATAATCAAAGGTATCATTAGAAAAATAACGTGAAATATAATGAACAAATAGCCATACCTGGCAAATAACTAATGCCATTAGTGGAACATTTGTTAAGATAAGTTTCCATGGAGTATTTTTAAGATTTTTATCTCTTTCCAATTGTCCAATTTCTTTTTTAAGGAATTCTTTTTCTTTTTCTGTTATATAAGGGTGAGATTCTGGATCACTAAAGCATAACAGGGTCTAAAATTATTTTAAAATTATTGATTTATTAAATCTTGAAAACGTAGTGTAATTTACAAAGAAAATAAACCATATTAAACCGAGAACCCCAAAGAAGTAAAATACAGAACGCCAATCATCAAAACTATCAATCAAGATTCCAGAAAGTAACGTACCAAAAATGGTACCCAGCTATAAAAGTTTTTGAATTATAATAAAGAAAAAACATTACAAAAAGGCCAGAAATATTAACCTGACTTCCTCCAAACACAAGAGAACCCAGTTTACTCCGTTCGCTTAAAGGTATCCACATTGCAAGTAGTGCACTCATGGCTGGCATTGTTGTGCCTTCACCAAGCCCTTGTAATATTCTGATGGCCATTAAAGCAGGAGCACCGCCTAAGATTTAATAAAAATGAATTATGAAAGTTAAACCGTAAACATATAAAATTAACCGTAAACATATAAAATTAATCATTAAAACTTACCAGCGTCAACCGCTAATGGAGTAAGCAAAGTTAAAATTGCTGTTGACAAAATTCCTAAGCTAAGAACATATTTACCACCAAACTTCTCCGATAATATTCCTCCAGGTATATGGGTCACTACGTAACCCCAGAAAAACGATGATAAAATTATACCTTGTAGTTCTTCTGACCAAGTGTATTCACCTCTTTCCTAGAATAAATATATTAATTAAAGAAAATAAAATTTATTTAATTTTTTTTATTGTCTGCATAACATTTCTACTTAAAAATACATTCGGCGAATTTAAAAAAAAATATCCAGATATTACTAAGTATTTGATTATTCTGTTTACATAAAATATTTACTATTATAATGTGAATGTAAACTAATCAAATATAGTATTGTATTGTAAATAAATAATTGTAATTACTTCTTTTATATTTATGTCAACTATTTCTAGGATTTTTTTTTTTTTTGAATAACTGATTTTTATATATCTTTTGAAATATTTTTTTTTATTATTTTTGGTTATATAATAACTAAATCAAATTTACCAAAAAAAATTAACCGATTGGCTCTGAAATTTTTAATATAATTTAGTAAGATAAGAACACAAACAAATGTTACCGTTGCATTTAAATGATGATCGTCTGGAAGTGGACAATAATCTCCTTTATTCATTTCTGTTTCATTTTTATAAACTTTTATGACCATTTCTGTTATAGCAACTGAAAGACAAACTCGCATAGTGTAAGCGTTGATAATTGCAAAAAATCCCATAATGGCTAAGATTATTCGCTGTGGCACAGGAATTACTACAATAAAAATAAGTAAGATTTTTTTTGTTATAAGTATAATATTTTAATCATTCCCACAATGATTAAAGAACGATTAAAATGTGATTATTTAAACAATAATAGTATTAATAAATATCAATTTAGTGACTTAATACGTAAAAAGTAAGAGATAAAATTATTCATTATTTGATAATAAAATATCAATAAAGTATTAAAAAGTATCCTACTTTATATATACTGATTGTATTTATATAAATAACATAAAATTTGTGCTTCTGAAACCGATAAGAAAATGATTTATTTGTGACACTGGATACAATCAAATTTCATCTGTTTTATCTGATTAAAATAAAAATTATTTGTTTCGAATAATTATGATAAATAGTTTAGATTATAAAATACAAGCCTCTAAGTTTCATACTGGTCATAGTTAACAATTAAATTGAAATTACTTTTAAATACTTTGATAATAAATACTTATGGAACAAAAAAATTTATAAGGATTTCTAAGATTTATTTAAGTTAGACCAGTAAAATAGTTTACTAGTATTTGTAAATGGTGGATATATTAAATAAAAACGGGAGAGGCAATAATATAAGAGAGACATAACCAAAACTGTATGTTTAATTTAAAATTGTTATGAAGCTTATGATCTTCACAGCTGGGGGATTTACATTTTATCAATCGTAAATTTGACAAGGTCATCCTTGATTCTCAATATAGCATATCATTTAAATATTTTTGCCGAATTAATTTTAATTTATATGAATACAAGTTTTGAGTTCATTACGGAAACATTTTTCTAAGTCTCATGTACTGACTTGAATTCGAATAAAGATCAAAATTTAATTCTTATTTTTGGAAATTTTCGTTTTATATTTCATTATCAAGGTAATTAATAATATAATATAATAATATTAAATAATATTAATAACATTAAATAATAATATTAAAAAATTATAATATGAAATATTTGTATCATTATATTCGACAGAATTTCAGCAATACAAAATTATTTTAAGGAAATACTTAGAACAAAAAAATTCTTGTTATTTATAAATTTCTGAAAATTTTCGGAGGAGGTATTTTTGAATTTAAAATGATAATCGTTATTGCAATGAGAATAAAATAATTAGTTACTCACC
Source organism: Pedicia rivosa (assembly GCA_963082725.1). Classification (NCBI taxonomy): domain Eukaryota; kingdom Metazoa; phylum Arthropoda; class Insecta; order Diptera; family Pediciidae; genus Pedicia; species Pedicia rivosa. Next base: position 45,144,128 of record OY720154.1, on the reverse strand, counting down.
CCTTCTTAAAACATCTTTCCAATTCAACATTTTTTCAATTTGTAATAAAATTTTCGCTTTAAAAAAATTATAAAAACTAAAGTTTATTTTTATGAAAGTTCTTAACTATCAATTAACACAATTCATAATTTATATAATAAAAATTTATAAACTTTAAACTTTTAATTTTCACCCAATGATTTTTTTTGATGAAATTTTTATGTTTTCAAACAAATTTTTTGTTAGATAAAACTAAACACCAAAACACTAAAAGCAGTGTATCAATGAGGAATAGTAAATTGTGCTACCTCTTTATATAAACAAAATCCCAATCAGATTATTTCACACTTTAAAACAAAAAAATAATACTAATATATATATTATCAAGATGTTTTTGAATTTTTTCTGGCAGATTACAAGAAAATATATTTTTATCTTGCCATTTTTTGCTGTTGCGATCTTTCTAAGATGTAAGAGTATTAATCGAACTTTTTCAATATAATCAGGTTAGGCTGGTTTGAATTGATTGTACGATGAGTTATATTTGTGGATAACAAAAAAAGTTTTATCTTTTTTTTGTAGGAATTAATATTTCAAATTATAATTTTTTTTTGGACAAAATTAATTTATTCATAGTTAAAAATAAAAATAAAAACAAATAAAAACCATCTGTGATAATAAGTACAATAAACAAGTTTTGTATTTATCCATTTAGTAACATTACTGCGAATTTATATACATATAAATTTAAACATAAAGTTCTAAGTATATGGTAAAAATACAAATATTATAGAGATAATGGCACATACCTACTCACGAGAGCTAAACCAATATGTGGAAAGTTTGGAACCAATGCGAAGTTATTGTGCATTCTGTAAAGTGAAATGTTTTCAGTGGTTTGTCACTCATAAATGTACCTACTCATAAATAATGTTCTATAACTGAAAAAAATGTGTAATTGTTTATATTGTTTATAGTTTATATTGTCATAATTAATAGTAAAACTCAAAATTTTGTACAAGTAATTAAAAAGTATGTCAGTGAATTACACGAGTAAAACATAAATTTGCTTTATTTATTATTAAAAAAAATCAATTGTATGTGATCATCTTTAAAATGATAAAAAAGCATTCTGAGTAAATAAAGTAAATTATAAAAATTAAAAATCCCTAGGTCGTTGAGTTTGTTATCGCAAAATTATATTACACTTAATAATAAAAAACAATGACTTGTTTTTAGTATAAAAGAAAGAACTAATTTAAGATTTAATTTCATTAAATAAATTGAATGTTAATCAAATAATTATTTATTAAGGCGAAAATTTATTATTTTATTTATTATTATTATTTATTTTTACCACCAAAGATAAAACTATACTATATGTACTTACAAAATGTTACAAGATTAAGAATTTGAGTTAATGTATTTTTTTCTCTTTTTAATGAAAACAACTAAATTAAAATAAGTTAAAATTTGCATTTTATTGAAGAAAAACTTGAGAAATTTATCATATTACTTTTGTAACACTTTTTTTTTTTGTTTATTATTTTCTTTCGCCATGCAATAAATTTAATGGTTGAACATCACTCAATCCATAAGATGCCGCTACTAGAAAAATTGCTGGTATGAACCGAAATTATTACTATTTCATATATTGAAATACTTACATAATGTGTGAAAATTTTTTCTAGAATTTGTTATATGGTTCTTTTTAATATTAATATTGTTTATAATAATTAATTATAAATAGAATTATTTGATGTAATATTTGTAAAGTTATTAAATGTTTAAAAGTTATTGTTTTTTATGTTTTTTTAACCGGAAAGAGAATAAATTGAAAAAGCGGATTTTGAGTATTTTTATAATAAACTAGAATTAATTTCTAAGTTTACTGTGTTTTTAAATATTTTTTAAAAAATCTGTTGACAATTTGGCCTCCATATTCATTTTGGCAAATTTCAAACTCAGAACCTCGTCTTAAGTAGCAATGTGAGTTTATTCCATTGCTAAAAAAGTCATAATTGTTTTTTTACAAAACAAGCGGCTTCATAAATATATAAAGACGGCAGAGTCATTATTCGTAATTTTTTGAATATTGGTGCACAATGTTCTCTGTAAACGGCTTTTACAATGTTACATACACACTTTTTTTGAAGTTTGAATAATATTTTTGCTTTGGGTTTATTCCCCAAAATATAATTTCATAGTTGTATAAAGAGTGCACATAATCATAATAAGCAGCTTTAGCTGCCATTTCAGTACACGTCACAGCTAATTGTTTAATTAAATAGACCGATGGATTTGCCTTTTTTCTTATACTGTCAATGTGAGATGTCTAGTTTAATTCCCGATCTATTAACATTCCTAAAAACTTGATCTTGTCATCTGTGGTGGTTAATAAATTTGCAGCTCTTCCAATTTCTGTTAATTTACTTTTTCCAAAAATCATAGCTTTAGTTTTAACAATATTTAGACAGAGATTGTTTGATTCAAAATTTTTATTTATTTAGTAGATCCTATATATCATTGTTTATATTTAACTCACTTTCTGCTTTGTATATGATAGAGGCATCATCCGCAAACATAACTGTTTTATGGTCAACATGTATTGGCAGGTCATTTATGTATATAATAAACAGCAGAGGTCCAAGTACAGATCCTTGGGGAACTCCATGTTTAGAACATTTCCAGCTGGATTTAGTATGATTGATTTCTACACATTGGATTCTGTTTAATATCAAAATGAAGAACATCGCTCATGTATTTTGATAAATCTACAACCAATACGTAAAAACTAAAATCACCGATCTGTAGTTGTAAATGAGGTGTTTAGTTTCTGTCTATATATATATACAGTTCTCTTTAAATAATCAATAAGAATACCTAACCAATCATATATTTTCGTTATTTGTTTATAATTCAATAATTACTTATATTTTTCCAGATTGCATTAATATTTTAGAAATCTCTGGTATTTGAAAAGCTTCAACTAAAATACTAAAATACTAAAATAATACAACAATAATTATTGATAGTATAAATAAGAAACATTAATTACTATGTAGACAATATAATTGTAAAAATTATATATATAAATATGTATCTCGTACATATATATATAAGTAAGTACGAATTATATTTACGTTTTTTCGCGGCGAATATTATGATTTTCTCTTATAAATTATGTTGTATTTTTAATCTTTTCTATCATAATTTTTACAATTAGTTACTTATATTTTAATATATTCTGTCGATTATATTAACATATTTAAAGATTTTATACTTTTTGTTTTATTATTCGTTGTGTCATATGTAGAAATTAGAGGTTTTTGTAATAATAGAATTATGTGGGATCATAGGTAGAGTTTCTGCTCGAGAAATCCCGTCTCGTAAATCTCGAGAAATATTTTAATTTTGGCCTCTCGAAATCTCGAGAAATTTTATTTCGTAAAATTCGAGATTCTCGAATCTCGAGAAATATTAACGAAATTCTCGAGAAATATTAATTATAATTGGCTACAATAATTTCCTATTATCTACTGATGGTATCATCTATTTTGTACAATTAGAAATTAGAAAATAGCAACATTTAAAATTTGGCGCTGGTAAAAAAAAAGTAATCTGGATGACACTGGCACCTAAATTCGTTAATTTCTGCCTACCACCAAATCCAGACAAGACAGATTCATTTACTTGCATTGAAAATTACAACTTCATTTAATATATCTCGAGAATTTTGTTACATTTATTTTGGTTTTTATTGTTTTTATTTAAAAAAATAAAACAACTTGTTAAAGGTAATAAAATTATATTGTTTCTAGCTTTTTTTTTGTGTTTTACATCATTCTAAATTATATTTAAAAATGTTATATTTAAATTGTGATCTAGACAAGTTGGAGGAATCTATACGTGAAAGTTTGAAACCTATCAATACACAAGATGATGAATTTCGCTCGTTGTCGAGAGAAATAAATATATTCAAATTAACGGGAAAATTGACAATTAATGTCGAACTATTAAAAAATGCATTGTTAATGATAAAGCCAACCTCTACCCAAAATGAGAGGAATTTCTCCATCTCAGGAAATTTTTGTCACAAAAGAAGAGGGCGCCTTAATGATAAGTCGTTAGACTGTTTGTGTGTCTTAAAACATTATTTCGTAAATTGCGATGAAAAAATCTTATATTCAAAAATATTATTATGTTGAAGTTCTTTTTTGTTTGTATTATTTTGTTTTTTTTTTTAATATATGTTTATATATATATTTTTTTAAAAAAAGTAATTTTTTTTTTAGATTTCCAATAAGTAGTTAATTATTTAAAAAAATTCTCGCTCGAGATCTCGAGAAAGTTTTAAAAAATTCTCGATTTCTTGAGAAATTTTTTTTTTGTATATTCGGGATTCTCGAATCTCGAGAATTAAAAAACCTCGAGAAAACAGAAACTCTAATCATAGGTGTATTGACTTATTGTGTGTTAGTGAATGTTTCACATCTTTCACATTAAGCAGATACAAATTGATCTTTTAATTTTGACTTGCTTAATTTAATTAATTTTAAGTTTAAACTTAATAAAATTTAAACATGAGACTCAAATGCCACCGAATAAAATAATCATTTAATTAATTCACCTCTGATTGTGAAAGTTTTGTTATCGGCGTGTGACTTTACTTTAAATGATTAATTTTATTAAATTTTTGTGCTTTTTAACAACAATACATTTAATATTTAAGCTGCCTTAAAAAATAAAGTATAATGCAAATATATATATACCTACTCGTTATCGAAAGCAATATCACCAAAACCAAATAGTGCGCAGAGTTAATAAATATAAAAATACAGAAATAATTAAGATAAAGAACAGTGCAAATATAGTAATTGTAATCAACTAATAAATTTTTTTTGTAATTTACTGTGGCTGTAGCTGTTGTTTTGCAAAAAAAAAATTAAACATAATTTAATCTAAAATACAACAATGGTGACTTAGCATTCTTTATATTTCCCATTTTCTATAAATAATTTTTATATTAGATTTTTATTTACCATCTTATTTCTCTATTTATTTACATATTCTTCTTTATTTTAATTGGCTTATAATTTAATTACATGTTGTCCAAAATTTTATATTTTATAAATATTAAATAAAAAGTATAAGTACTCAATGCTAATTAATATTATTGATCTTTTTTTGTAGTAAAAATATCAGAAAATATCTTGAAATTCAGGTTTTTGATTTTATTTGCTTGCAAATACATATATGTTTGTTTTTGGCTTGTATAAAAGTTTCTTTAAAACAAACATAATTTATTGTGAATTATCTGATGTTTTTTTTGTAACGTTATCTACTTTACGTATTTCAAGATCTTCATAATTTTGTTTTTCCTTATAGCATGTATAAAATGGTTGAACATCACCCGATGCCCAAATTAAATCTAAACAATTTAACCTGATTCCAGCATAAAAGTTTCCCATTATTTCCATTGCTATTGTGAAAAGTACAACAACAGCAATACGATCACATCCAGCATAAGATGCTGCCACTATAAAAATTGCTGGACCAGTAGATGCTAGAATTTCTAAGTTTAGTATAAATCAAAGAAAACTGTTGAAACCCATACACAATGTTGTAAACGGTTTTCTTAAATTAGTAACGCTTAAATGATTGTTTTGAATAAGCCAATCACCAATAAAGCCTGCGATAATTGAGACTTTCCACATCACTACATAGTAATGATGAGTAAATTCCATTTTCTTGAATGTCAAAATGAAGTACATCACTCATGTATTTTGGCAAATCAGTAACCATAACATGATATCCAAAATCACTAATCCATAAGTTAGAAGACTTTTTTTTACTATGTTTTTAAAATGATTAATTAAAACCTACAGAATTTTACCTGACAACAAAACATCGTCACGACTGGTATATTCGTGAAATTGAGTTTCCATGGAATAGCTTTAAAGTTGTTATTCAACTTTAATTTCCGTCTTTCTTTTTGCAGGATTTTTTTTTCTTTTTCTGTAATATAAGGATGCGATTCTGGATCACTAGAGCACAGTAATATCTATATTTAAGAACTTATTAGTGTTTTCCAAACAAGAAAAAACATAGTATCTATTTGTATACAAAAAACAGAACCCAAATAATTCCCATAATTCCAAAGAAGTAAAACACTAAACGCCAATTATTATAGTAATCAATTATTATGCCCGAGAGTGCCGTTCCTAATATTATTCCAATCTGAAATGAAAGAAAAGTATTACGTAAGTTATGCTATAATGATTGCATTTATTTGCCAAATTTTTACCTGCCCTGCTCCAAATACAATAGAGCCCAACATGTTTCTTTCACTTAATGGGATCCATATTGCTAACATTGTGGTTAAGGCCGGAAACACTATGCCTTCACCTAAACCTTGAAAAAAATCTAATAGCAATCAAGGCATTCCCACCTCCTTTTAAAATTATATTAGAAATATTATATTGAATCTTAGAAAGACAACGAAATACCTTTGTCTACAGCAAATCGAGTCAGCAAAGTTAATATTGCAGTTGACAAAATTCCGAATGCGAAAAGAAATTTTCCTCCAAACTTCTGCGACAACATGCCACCGGGTAAATGTAGTATTATAAAACCCCATAGAAATGATGATAAAATAATACCTTGAAATTTTTCTGACCACTCATACTCGCCGTTTTCCTTAAATTTAAAAAATCACAACTTTCCATTAATTAAAAAAATCCGGTATTAAGAAATCATATCAAAAATTTGTAAGAATTTGAAATAAAGTATAATTGACGAAGGTATCTTCCAAATACATTGTCACACGTTATTTAAAATTTTAAATTATTTAAAGAAAAAACTTTAGTTAGTATATGAGAAAGAATATAAAATTTACATGATATTTATGATGTGTACGAAAAATAAATTAAAATAATTAAACCTTAATAGCATCAATATCAGATTAAATTTTCGGGAGACTCTTCAAGTAGTTTAGTTAAAATTATAAAACATTATGTAAAAATAAATTACTATCGCTATTTTACTGATAACAATACATATTGGTAAATATACATGTGTAATCCATGAAATATAATTTTTTTCAATATCATTATCACGAGACGTTTCTAAACTGCTAATGTAACTCAAAACTTACATGAATTATTGTATCATTATTGGTTGGTATGGGACAGAAATTACCATAATTGATTTCGGTTTCATTCAAGCGTGGCTTTTTGACCATTTCCACTATTGCAATTGAAAGACAAATACGCATACTATTAGCATTAATGAAACCAAGGCAGCACATTATTGATAAGATGATTCGTTGTGGAAAAAGAATAACTGAAAAAAAATGTTAATTATTTTAAACCCTATAATAATTATTATTAAAAATAGTGATATGACATTACTTTTATTATTCAGACAATTAGTTTTAAGAAAAACTAACGTTTATTTAAGATTTTCCTTACATAAATTTATTTTAATAATAAAAAAAATCAAACTATAAAGGAAAAACAGAAAAATTGCAATAATTAATTAGAATTACTTGTTACACCCGTGTTAAATCTTTAGTAGAGTGATTCTAATGACTAAATATTTGTTTAACAATTAATAATACAATTTCAATATTTAATAATAAAATTATTTAGTCATAAATAAAACATTTTTATGCAAATTTATTTCGATAGTATACGCATAGTAATGCAAGTAAAATATTTATCTGATAATTAAATCAGATTTTAGGTAATAAAATATAATTTTATCTATTTATTAGTTTGTGATTTTATCAAAAAAATTCTTAGGATTTAGTGATCAAAATATATAAACTGAAATATATTAACATAACTTTTCTTCTAAAACATTAGAAATTTAGTTATTAGATTTAATAATTTACTCATGATCATAAAATACTTAAAAGCTTTCAACACTCACCCCTTTGTAAAAAATATCTGCAATTTCTCATTTTTATATTTTGTTCACAGAAATATGCTTTAAAATATATTTCAATCACAATCAGTAACAATTTTAAAAACATACTAAACAAAACAAAAAAAAATTACTCTAAATTTTTTTTATTGTCAATTCACTCTTCTATTATCTTTGAAGAGTGATAACAATAAATGCTCATAAAATAAAATTTAATAATGCACTTAGTTATCTGTAAATTAATTGTACTTTAATATTGTGTGTACATGTCGATAAGGCTTATACTGTATCATTTAAGTTTTTATAAAATAAATTTTATACTCACTTTAAGGCAGCGTTAAAAAATTCACTTCACATATACTTTTTTGTAAAGTGTAAATTTCGATGCAAAATAATATTTCCCATTAGAATAAAATTATAGAATATAGAGAAGTCCAAAAACAAATCAATCAATTTTTTTATTATACACTTCCAAATTATAATTTTTTACTAGATTTATGCCTCGTTTCACAATTAACTTTCTTATAGATAAAGTTGTATAGATGAAATATATTAAAATTATTCTGGAATTTGTCATATCTTAAGAAAATCTAACATTTTCTATTATCAGTAGTTTTCTCTCTAATATTATCTTCTTGGCTTATTATTTTAATGCACTCATAATTATGGGTAACTGTGGAACATGAATCAAATGGTTGAATATCACTCGATGCCCACATTAAATAAATAATATTCGTTATTAAAAATACAGCAGATGCATACCAAAATACTAATCGCCATTCAAACAGAGATTTCTGAAGTTTTTAAATTTCTTTAAGACTTTAGTTTAAAATACCTTAGCTATAATTTACATTTGGTGTTAACGTTCCTACAATATATGGAGCGATTATTCCTGTAGCTGCTCCAATACTGTTTGTGATGGCCATTAATATTCCAGCATAATTTGGACTCAAATCTAAAGAGTTCAACCTCATTCCAGCATAAAAAGTTCCCATTAAGCCCATTGCTATTGTGAAAAGTATAACAACAGTCACACGATTACATCCTGCATACGATGCTGCTATTATAAAAATTGCTGGGCCAGTAGCCGCTAGAATTTAAAATCTTATTACATGAATGCAATAAAGACATAATTACTCTTTTAACCCAATGTTGTAAAAAGTTTTCTTGAATTCGTAACGCTTAAATGTTTCTTTTTTATAAGCCAGTCACCCATAAATCCCGCGCCAATGGAGACAATCCACATCATCATGTAAGGAACAGAGGAATAAATTCCATTTTCTTCAATATCAAAATGCAAAACATCACTCATATATTTTGGTAAATCAATAACCATAACATGAAATCCAAAATCACTAATCTATAAATTATCAAAATTTGTCTCGTGTTTACCAACGTAAACAAAAGGATTAATTTTTACCTGACCAAAGAACATAACTAAGACTGGTATGTTCGTGAAAATAAGTTTCCATGGAATTGCTTTAAAGTTGTTATCCACTTTTAATTTTCCAATTTCTTTTTGTAAAAAGTTCTTTTCTTTTTCTGTAATGTAAGGATGCGATTCTGGATCATTATAGCACAGTAATATCTATATTTAAGAACTTATTAGTGTTTTCCAAACAAGAAAAAAAATAGTATTTGTATACAAAAAACAGAACCCAAATAATTCCCATAATTCCAAAGAAGTAAAACACTAAACGCCAATTATTATAGTAATCAATTATTATGCCCGAGAGTACCGTTCCTAATATTATTCCAATCTAAAATGAAAAAAAAGTATTACGTAAGTTATGCCATAATGATTGCATTTATTTGCCAAATTTTTACCTGCCCTGCTCCAAATACAATAGAGCCCAACATGCTTCTTTCACTTAATGGGATCCATATTGCTAACATTGTGGTTAAGGCCGGAAACACTATGCCTTCACCTAAACCTTGAAAAAATCTAATAGCAATCAAGGCATTACCACCTCCTTTTAAAATTATATTAGAAATATTATATTGAATCTTAGAAAGACAACGAAATACCTTTGTCTACAGCAAATGGAGTAAGCAAAGTTAATATTGCAGTTGACAAAATTCCGAATGCGAAAAGAAATTTTCCTCCAAACTTCTGCGATAACATGCCACCGGGTATATGCAAAATAATGTAACCCCAGAAAAATGATGATAAAATAATCCCTTGAAATTCTTCTGTCCATTCATATTCGCCGTTTCTCTTAAATAAATTATTAACAATTATTTTTTTATATATGGCTTGATTTTTGTAACTACGTGTCAATAATTTTTCACGCATAATTATCGAAGTACTCGTAGTTCTGTTAAATTTTGTATATACAAAAAAACTTACATTCATTATGGTGTTATTATTCTGACGATTAGGTATAGGACAAAAATTACCATTTTGAAACTCTGTTTCATTGAAATGTAACTTTTTGACCATGTCGACAATTACAATTGAAAGACAATTACGCATTGTGTTAGCATTAATAATTCCAAAGAAGCACAATATTGATAAAATTACTCGTTGCTGAAAGGGAAATACTGAAAAGAAGTTCAATTGTTCATAATTCAGTTGAAATTAAAATTGGAATAAATATTGACATAAAATTTGTTTTTATTGTTATTACATTAAAATATTATTTTATATAAATTTCTATAAATGATTGTTGCACGATTATGTATTATTATGAAAATTAAAATTTCATGTTATTTAATTACAACTAATATATAAAGTTTGCAATCATAAAAATATTATAAAATACATAAATATGGTTTTTCTTTTCTATACAATTTTTTAAAATACATTATAAAAAAACTACTTACCCCTTTGTAAAAAACACTTCCAATTACACATTCTTATAATTTTTCACAAAGCATTCAATTAAAGATATTTTCTTTATAGTTTCTTTTTATAAAAAGCTATGAATTAGACGAATTATTTTATTAATTCAGCAAATAAGATAAGATATATCATATAAAGATAACACTACTTGTTTCATAATATAAAAACATAATTAATTGTTTGAATGCTAATTTCTGTATGTAGTAATAAATTAATACGGTATGTAAATCTGACTTATATGCGTAATTTTCAAATTTCTGAGTTACTACCAAAATAATTCTATATGTACATAACGTACATATGTTTAGAATTATAGAAGCTTTTATCTTTTAAATTTGTATTCATAATACGTAATTAAAAAGTTGAAACAGAATTAATAATTAAAACGGTGTTTGATGTTTATAAGATTTATTAAAAAAGTGACATAGGAATAAAGTTTTAAAATTACGAACATTGTTTACCTCCTTTACTTTTCTCAGATATATTATCGTTAGTAGTTTCCATAAAGTTATCATCTATTTTTCTTATTTCAATACATTCATGTTTTTGTGAAACAATAAAATAGGTATCAAATGGTTGTATATCACTAGAAGCCCAAATTATATAAATAAGATTCGTTATCATGAACACAGCAAAAGCAATCCAAAACACCAATCGCCATTCTGATAGCGACCGCTAAAATTTTTGAAATTTTACTGTGTGTCAAAATACTATGAAAATTATGAATTCCTAATTTACGTTTGGTGTTAAAACTCCTACAATATATGGACCAATTATACCCGTTACAGCGCCGACTCCATTTGTAATTGCCATTAATGTTCCCGCATAGTTAGGACTAAGATCTAGGCAATTTAGCCTCATTCCAGCATAATAAGTTCCCATTATCCCCATACCTATTGTAAAAAGTATAACAACCGCAATTCGATCACATCCAGCATAAGATGCGGCCACTATGAAGATTGCGGGTACAGCGGATGCTAAAATTGATATTAAGCTTTACTATTAGTTTTTTTATTTTGCTTACTTTAAACTTACACAATGTTGTAAAAAGTTTTCTTGAATTTGTAACGCTAATATGATTTTTTGTTATAAGAAAATCTCCAAGGAATCCGGCACCAATTGACACTAGCCACATTACAACATAAGGCAAGGATGAATAAAGGCTATTTTGTTGTATATCAAAGTGCAAAACATCAGCCATGTATTTTGGTAAGTCAGCAACCATAATATAGAAACCAAAATCATTGAACTGTGAATGAAAATTCATTTAAAGTAAGAATATAAATATTCGAATATATGTGTATATATACATATATATTATTATTATTAAATATATATATATATATATATAAAATTTGGAGTTTAATTAAATTATATTAACTATTATAAAAATATAAAAAAAAAACAAATGTTACCTGACCACATATGAGTGCTATTACTGGAATATTTGTTAAAATAAGTTTCCATGGTGTTGCACTTAGGTTGTTATCCCTTTTTAGCTGTCCCATTTCTTTATGTAGAAAATTTTTTTCCTTCTCTGTAATATAAGGATGAGAATCTGGATCACTGAAGCACATTACTGTCTGCAAATATTCAAAATAATTATACTCCTATTTTCAGAATAGTAGTATTTATACAAAGAAGAAAAACCAAATAATTCCAGTAATTCCAAAAAAGTAAAATACTGCACGCCAATTAGCATAATAATCAATTAGAAATCCAGAGATTAGTGTTCCTACTATAATTCCAACCTATCATATAAAATAATTTTTACAATAGTCTACTGGCTATAAAAAAAATTATTTTACCTGTTCTGCACCAAACACAATTGACCCCAATTTGCTGCGTTCACTCAATGGCACCCACATTGCTAGAATTGCAGTAATCGCCGGAAAAAGAGTACCTTGACTTAATCCTTCTAGAAATCTCACACCTATCAAAGCATAAGGCCCTCCTAATTGAAAATATTATTGAACAATTCATGAGTGAGAATATATACAATTTAAGTGAATAATGTTTTTCACCTGCATCAATAACCAAAGGCGTAATTAATGTTAATATTGAAGTTGCTAAAATACCTATACTAAGGACATATTTACCACCAAACTTTTCAGAATATGTCCCACCTGGTAAATGGGATATAATATAACCCCAAAAAAATGATGATAATATAACACCCTGAAGTTCTTCTGACCATTCATATTCTCCGCTTGCCTTGTAATTAAACAAAAAATAAATGCAACAATGTTTTTCTTGTAATTATTAACGATAAACTCATATTAAGCATATACATTTGAACATATAAGAAAATTAATGAAAGTGAAATGAATATTTATGTATACAAATATTAAAAAATCACTTACTGATGTATTTAATTTATGGTCCTCTGGGAGAGGACAAAAATCTTCATCATCAAATCCTGTTTCATTGTGATATGTTTTATTAACCATATCAACGATGGCAATAGAAAGGCAAATACGCATAGTGTATGCATTAATAATACCAAGAAAACACATAATTGATAAGATGATACGTTGTGGTAAAGGAATGACTAAACAAACAGAAAAACATATATTTTATTAGGCAAATCATAAAAATCTATACAATATTTATAAATAATATGAATTAATAAAGTTTAAGAATAATTGATTAAATTTTATATTTATTTATATAAATGTTGGGATACTTTTCAATGAACGAGAAATATGAAACATGTGTTCTTGTTTATATCTTTGTGGAAAACATATTCTGGAATACTTATTTTATAACATTTACTATTTTCATTCTTACAGAAGTTTTTCTTCCTAATTTAATAAAATATTTTCTCGTGTGTTCAAAAAATATTCATTGATAAATATAATTCTGAAGTAGTAGTATAATTTAATGACTGATTAATTATTCTTTCAAAAGTTTAAAAAATTTAGGCAAACAATCTATATATGGTTCTGTAATATTTAGTGCTATAAGTGTGTATTAAGTGATTCAGGAAATGTGGTTACATTTAATTAAATTAATTCAATTATAAGAAAATCTAAAAAAATAATAGTTATTTTCAAAACATATTGGCTATCTATAAAAATAAAAAGAAAATTAAAAATGAGATTTTTTTTACAACTTCTGCCACTATCAGTTAAATTGTTATTTTTTTTAATCAAAATTTTATCAATATTTGTGAACGTGTATTAAAATTTAAACCACATGCATATTCACATGGATACATTCAAGCAAATTTTTGTCGTTTATATATTATTTTTTTAAATTAGGTGTTGTCACAAACATTATAATATTTTGTATAAACTTGGTCCCTTTATTTATAAATTCACTCACTACATTTTTTAATTTTTACTATACATTTTCTATTATTTTTTTTTAAATAAGTGTTTTTTTCGACAGTTTATAATTACAAAAAAAAAATACTACTCACCACCTTGTAAAAAAATTTTCCAATCAACCATGTTCTATAATAAAATCGCTATACAAAAAAAAATTTGAAAATTGAAATTTTATCTAGTCTATAAAATTACACTAACTTTTTTTATTATTTATTATTATTATTAATAAAACACTATATGGAGAAAGGAAATTGAATTAAATTATTTTTAATTTTTACAAACAGGAATTCCTATTTTTCTAGTAAATTTTTTACTTTAGATGAAATCATCTTTCACTTTTTTCTTTATTTAGTTTTAGTTCACTTTAGGCATATAGAAAATAAGAATTATGTAAAAAAGTAAAAATAAAATATTTTAGATTCCAATAATGTTATACATTATATACTGATGGGTTATATTCGTTTAATGAATCATTACATACTACATATAACAATTTTTTCGTTATAATCGAGTTCTCTACTAGATTATATGTGCCTCATATTTATTTTTTTGACAATAATTTTGTTCGTATACCTATAGTTTACACGTATGAAATATTATTTATAATATTTTGAAGTGATTTTATCCAAAAAGATAATATTCATAAGTGTTAATAAATTCAGCACAATTAACTACAAGGAAGAATATTTATCTTTATATTATTGTTATATTTTTGTTTTTTTTTGTTTTTGCCTCTTACTTTAAGGTCAAAGTTTGTAGTGCACTAACACAGCACAATTAAATTTCAAATAGAGAAGCGTCTTATAATGTACGCATTAGTATATTATATTACAAGAATCAATTCTAACATCGAATTTTTAACAAAACGAATGAGCCATATTCCGAATAATAAATTGTTATCAATTTTCAAAATAACCATTGAACGATCTACCAGGACTATAGGATTTTAAATCTACAATTATAATACAATCCGGAACATTGTTTAACTACTTGGATATTTGAACTGACGACCATGAGATTTGAGTGATAGTCGAACGTGTTACCAAATTGACTACAGAGATTGCCACAAAAATAAGTACCTTTAGTATTGTAATGATTCTATTTCGACCTTCTTTTGTTTCGACATTTAGTAATATTTTCTTTTTGGTACCCAAATCGTATTAATCATGAAATATTTTGTGCCGTAACTCTAACATAAAAAAAATATATCACATTGTGTCAATTGCTTTGTAGCATTAACACTGTAGTGCATTCTCTTTTTACTTTTTTTTTGTTTATTTTTTTAATTTAGTAGTGATTGAACATAATAAATAGTAATATTATAACAATGTAATAGGATTTTTTAAATACAAACATTTTCTCTTTCTGGTTATAAAAATAAAAAGGTTTTTTATAAAATTGTTCGTTTCATCTTTGTTGTGTGAAAATACTGAAATTTTGTATTTTTATTTTTATATGTTTCACAATTCAAAATTATTATTGATTATAATTACTGTATAGTAGAATAAAGTTTTTGAGTTTCATGATTTCTGTTTCTATTTCTGAGTTTATTATTTTAGTTGAAAAATCTACAATAAATTATAAAGACTTATATTAAGATTACGGTATAACTGTCAGCTATACTAAATTTATTTAAATAAACTTTTTTTATTGTCATTTCTACAATAGAACAACACTTTTATTTCTAACGGTCACATTTAATTATAGTTTTCTTCTTAAAAATAACGAATAAATGAAATTTGCTTTATGGACAATTATTTTCTCATTTACTTGCGTGTATGTAATTCCTTTTTTTATAATCCACATTATCATTAAATTACGCAACTATTTTACTGCTGATTTGAGCCATCAATTCAGATTATAAAACCAATAATTCTATCACTGGTTAGGTTAACATATTGTGATTTTCTTAATCTAATATTTATATGTATGCATATATATTTCTATATCATATCATCACATTCTTTATATTTTACTGATACTGTGTGTATGCAAAGAGAAGATATAGGATGCTAAGTGACATAATTCATGGAAGAGTGAGGTTTAACACTGGATGTTTCCATTTTTTAAACGGAACATTTTATTATTGAACACTTCAAAAAAATTACAATTTTAATTAAAAACTTAAATTGACTATTCAGGTGCAGACTCTTTTTGAGCTGTTTTTTGGTTTTCACCCTCAATATCAATTTTATGAGTGAGATAATATGAATTAAATGGTTGAACTTCACCCGATCCCCAAATTAAATAAACTAGATTTGTTATAATAAATACAGCAAATGCAATCCAAAATACGGTTCTCCACTCAGAAAGCGAACTCTGCAAAATTCATAATATTTTAAAATCTGCCTATCAAAATGTTTCCAATAATTAATTTACATTTGGTGTCAGAATTCCAACAATAGATGGACCCACAATTCCAGTAGCTGCGCCAACACTGTTTGTGATTGCCATTAATGTTCCAGCATAGTTAGGACTAAGATCCAATGGATTTAATCTCATTCCAGCATAAAAAAAGCCCATTGCTCCCATACCAATTGTAAATAAAGCAACAACAGTGACTCGATCACATTCTGCATAAGATGCACCAATAATAAAAATTGCTGGTAAAATGGATGCTGAAAATGAAAATCGTATTGATAAAATATCATGATTAAAGTTTTTATTGAAATAAAAAATTATGTTTTCTGAAATTATTATTAGTTATTATAATTATATACAATTATGCAAATTATTAATTAATAAAAGCTTAAAAATCTAAAACACAAAATGCTGTCATTTTGTAATTTTAAATGTTGGTATACCAAACAATTTTAACCAATTTAAATCAACTAAATTCATTTTATTTCTTCTTCCTAGAATCAGCAAATCAAGTTTTTATAAAAAAAACAGGCACATCAAGATCCATTTACTTGAGATTTTATCATTCATAATACTTACACAAAGTCGTGTAAAGTTTTCTTGAATTTGTGATGCCGATTTTGTTCTTTTTAACTAGCCAATCACCAAGAAATCCTGAGGCAGTTGACACTATCCACATCATTGCATTTGGTAAAGATGAGTATAAACCGTTTTGTTGAATGTCAAAATGAAGAACATCACTCATATATTTTGGTAAATCGGTAACCAAAATGTAGAATGCAAGATCACCAAGCTATATGAATAAAAACAGCGATATAGAAATAAATGGAGACAACAAATTAAAGATAAATAAATTTTACTTGACAAAATGATAAAGCTAACATTGGGACATTTGTAAATATAAGCCTCCATGGAGTAGCTGTAAGATTTTTATCACGTTGTAATTGCCCGAGTTCTTTTTTGAGAAAATCTTTTTCTTTTTCTGTTATATAAGGATGAGATTCAGGATCACTACTGCATAATATTATCTGAATTTTTGTATATTATACAGAATTAGAGTATTATTTCAGAAAATCTTATATTATTGTTTACAAAGAAAAAGACCCAAATCAATGAAATTGCACCAAAGAAATAAAAGACCGGTCGCCAATCATCAAAACTATCGATTAACATCCCAGATATGAATGTAGCAAATATTGTTCCTAGCTATAAGCAATGATAACATTGTATAGATAAAATTTCTGTTGTGTATGTAAGTTTACCTGGGCTGAACCAAATACGAGAGAACCGAATTTTCCACGTTCACCTAATGGAATCCAGGAAGCTAAGAGCGAACTTATGGCGGGCATTGTTGTACCTTCACCAAAACCCTCTAATATTCTGATAATAATTAGAGCAGGAGCACCACCTAAATAATTTATTATAAAACTAGAAAATTAATAATTAAATAAAACATTTTTGCAAACCTGCATCAATTGCAAAAGGAGTTATTATTGTCAATATCGCTGTTATGAAAATACCTAAACTCAGAATGTGTTTTCCTCCAAATTTTTCCGACAATAAACCACCGGGTAGGTGGGTGATTATATAACCCCAGTAAAATGATGATAAAATAATACCCTGAATTTCTTCCGACCATTCGTATTCGCCTCTGTCCTTAAAATATGAAGTTTTATCATGTTTAGTTTAAAGAATTACTTAGAAACTTAACTTATAATCGCATAATTACTGTTAATTTTAATATTAGGCATTATTTATACACATTTTTCATATTTTTTAAACTTTTATAACTGAATTAACATGGATAGTATGACTTTCTAAGTGTTTTTTTTGTTACTTAATTACAAATGTGTGGATGTTACCAAAAGATTATATTTCATAGAGTTGTGATTTTAATTCGAATATATTTTTTTTGTATATTGTATAATTTATTTTTATTATAATACTTAAAGTTAAGAATTTATTTCCTAATATTGTTTCTGACCACAATCACAGGAATAGGCATTTAAGTATGATTGTTTTATAAACTAAATTGAACTGAAAGGATTAGCAATTTATAAGTCGAGATAATTATACTTACGCTATGTTCTATTGTCCGATTATCTGGAGCTGGACAAAAATTACCATCTTCAAGGTTTGTATTGTATGTCTTATTAACCATATCAACAATAGCAAGAGATAAACAAATCCGCATTGTATACGCATTAATAACAGCAAGGAAACACATTAATGATAAAACAACGCGTTGAGGCAAAGGAATTACTGAAACAAAATATTTATGATAGACAGATAAATATTTAATAAACAATAATACAACGATGATTTTGAAATTAATACACGGGCTCATAAATATTAATATTTCAAAATTTCTAATCTTTCAGTAGCTAAGGTATTTATTGAGAACAAATTCTTTCCGATCAGACTACAAAAAGTTTCATTTATTACGCGTTTGATAAACTAACAATAAAAACTAGCAAAGTTACCTATTCAATGCCAACCTTGAATTTTATTTGTGTATTCTATAGTTTTCATTTATTAGAATTTAAAAACCAAATGCTTACCAAATTTTTTCCAATTAAACATTTTATGTTAAAATGATAAAATAAATAAAGTAACTGCACCGAATAAAAATTAAAAATAAAATAATTTTAAATAAATGTAAAGTTGCTAATGTCAATAAATAAATAAAGTAATAAATCAATGAATCATTTTAAAACTTAGTTAAATTAAGAAAAACTCTCTTGAACACTTTTATTTTCTACTAATTATCAATAAATTAATAAAAAAAACGTTTCAATTTTAATTTAATAATCTTATTATTTTTATATTGAAAATGTAAAAAGAAACAAATGACTTCCGAATACGATCACAGTACAAACACAAATGAATTGATAGATTTATATCATTACAATATTTTCGAAATTTTAAGAATTGTGTGTTATCAAACAAATATTGATCCATTCATATTTGACGGTAATTTTAAACAAATCAATCGAAATGATCAATTAATTTGATTGACTTGTATGATTAGAGATATATCAAACTAATCATGTGATAAATATTTAACATTGATTTAGGACATTTTAATACGTTCTTTAATTCTTACTTAGTTATCGTTTATCATATTTCTGTTATATTGTATCCTATACTAAATCGTTCAATATTTTGGTAAGAATACGAAAAATCTTCTACGATCTTAGACATTCCATCATTAAAAATAAATGCCAAATCCCCTACTATTACATTTGAAAATTAAATATCAAGTGCTAAAGTATATTATTATAATTATAATTATAATATGCTTCAGCTTCTTTTATTTTGTTACAAGTGCAATTGTCCTCATTGTGGGTTGCTTTTAATAAAGTAATTAATTAAAATGATTAACGATTACGTTTTTATCATTTTGGTGGATTTCAGATTAAGTTTATTACCTCTAGACATCAAATTAAATAGCATTAATAGGAATTTTAAAGTAAACGTTCCTAAGAGAACATTGTGGAACAGAAAGGGTGTAATGAGTGAACAAACTAACAAAAATTTAAATTGGTATACGCACGTTATTACACGTGATGATTTAATTATTTTGTAAATTCAAAATACTAATACGTTTAAGTTTTGGAACTATAAAATTTAATAATTGTCATACAATTTACAACAATAATCTTCACATATCTACATAATAATTGTTATTTTTAATTATGTACATTAATTAATATCTTTATATATATATATATATATATTTCATGGAAATAATTATAGGTAGGTACTTAGTTAATTTATAGGAATTACACAATTCAAAATAAAATACTAATAATTATTATTAATTTTAGGAATAAAAAACACAATTTTATTAATTATTTTGTTTTTTATCTTCGGTGGTAGTTAATGTATTGCCTGATTCTGTTGTTCCTGGACTTGGTATCAAATGTGGTGTATTAAATGCTTGAATCTCGCCAGATGCCCATAAAACATAGATTAAATTAGTAACCATAAATACAACAAATGCAATCCAAAATACTAAACGCCATTCACTTAACGAACTCTGTAAAATTTATATAAAAATAATTTCTTATTCATTTATCAATATTTTTGTTATAACTTACATTTGGTGTCATAACACCAACAATAGATGGACCAATTATACCCGCAATTGCTCCAATTCCATTAGTAATAGCCATTAATGTTCCTGCATAATTTGGGCTAAGATCTAATGGATTAACTTTCATTCCGGGGTAGAAAGTTCCCATTATTCCCATTGCAATAGTAAAAAGAATAACAACAGTAATGCGGTCACATCCTGCATAAGATGCACCAACAATAAACACTGCAGGCCCAATTGAAGCTGTACAACAATACAAGAAAAAAAATTATTTAAAATTTTACTTGATGAGCATAATTATTTTACCAATTGTTGTAAATAATTTTCTCGACATTGTTATTCCAATATATTGTTTTTTGAGAAGCCAATCTCCTAGAACTCCTGTTGATACTGATACTATCCACATCATAGCGTAAGGAAGTGCTGAATAGAAAGCATTTTCTTTAATATTAAAATGAAGAACATCAGCCATATATTTTGGCAAATCTGTTACCATAATAAAGAATCCAAAGTCATGTCCAATCTATGAGAAGAAAAATTTTATTGATTTTTGAAACAACAGAGAGAAAAAATTTCAAAACATTAACCTGAGCGCACACTAACGCCATCATAGGGACACTCGTGAAAATTAATTTCCAAGGAGTTTTTGGTAATGATTTATCCCTTTCTAATTGTCCCATTTCTTTCTGCAAATATTCTTTTTCTTTATCGGTAATATAAGGATGAGATTCTGGATCACTGTAGCACATTATTGTCTACAATTAAATTTTTTATTAATTTTAGATTTTAAACACATATATGAATTGTTATAAAACGTACAAAGAAAAGGAACCAAAGTAACCCTAAAACTCCAAAGAAATAAAACACTGATCGCCAATCTTGAAAATAATCGATTAGTAATCCAGATAATAACGTTCCGAATATTGTACCCACCTATAAAAAAGATAAAAGAATTTCACATTTTATATTGACACGAGTTTTCTAATCGTTAAATTATTGAAGAGTTAATTATTGTGGTTTCCAATAAAATCTGATTTAGTCACAAAATCTAAGATAAACAAAAACTTGTAAATGCTTTGTTAAATCGAGTATTTACCTGTCCTCCCCCAAATACAATAGAACCTATTTTACTTCGTTCGCTTAAAGGTATCCACATTGCAAGAAGTGCGCTCAGAGCGGGAAATGTAGTTCCTTCACCAAGGCCCTCTAAAAATCGTAATACTATTAAAGCTGTCGAGCCACCTTAAAATGAAAAACAGCATATTGAACATCAAATTTGGAAAATACTTTCTTTTTACAATATAAAAGCTTTTACAATTTTATTAAGACTAGATGTATGCATTAATATTTTTTTTGTTATAATCACTTAATGAATGTGCTAATAAAGTACTCAATAATAAAACATTAAAATTGATTCTTTAATTGGGTAAGCCAAACAATAAAAAATTACAAAAACTAATCGAAAACATGTTATCAGTCTTCATGATTAAAACACTCAAATTTACACGAGTCATATTGCATAAAACAACAATAATTGAAATTGTTTACATGCAATTGTTGACAAAAAAACAATTGACATACTTAGTAAATATAAATAAACATAAGTTTATACAAAATTGAAAAAAAACTTACCCATATCTATTGCCCAAGGTGTGATTAATGTAAATACTGCTGTGGATAAAATGCCTAAACTAAGTACATATTTGCCGCCAAACTTCTCCGACAATACTCCACCAGGTAAATGTGTTACAACATACCCATAAAAGAATGCTGACAATATAATACCCTGAAGTCCTTCTGACCATTCATATACACCTTTATCCTTTAATTATAATTTTTGTTTTTAATAAGAAAAATAAGTAAAATTGACTTAATCGTACAATAACATCGTCCAATTGACCATTCGGTACTGGGCAGAAATCATCAGAGTACTCAGCGGTATTATTATTGTGTTGTTTTTTTACCATATCAACAATTGCAACAGATAAACAAATTCTCATTGTGTACGCATTTGTGATTGCAAGGAATCCCATTATCGCTAAAACAATCCGTTGAGGTAACGGAATTACTGGAAAAAATAGTAAGTTTGTTAAAAAAATTTTAGTTTAATAATTGCAAAATAAACAACGCGAAGTCATATTTTTTCTTGACGTTAATTCAAAAAATTTAATAGAATTAAAACTTCGATCAATCAAAATATTTTCGACATCATAAAGATTGCCATCACCCAACAATAAAATCAGCGTTATTATCATAAGTTGTTTTTTAATCAGATTGAATTAAAGATATAAATGTGTAGGTACATTTTAAAACAAGTAACATAAAAATTATAATTTTTTTGACGCATTAAAAATGTTTTATGGTGTTCTTTTTTTATTTTCGTCTTATTGTGATTGATTGGCAATAAATTTTGAGAGTCTTCCTTGTGCTTCTTATCAGCTATTAAAATATTTAATCAAATTTATCACACATACTTTAATAATTCTTCATTTTCATTTATGCCTTATGGGGTATTTAACGCAGGTATTTATCATCCATTATATAAACCACTTAGAGAATATCTATAACAACCCTATGACCGTTAGGGTTAGAATAAGCAAAACATTTTTCACTAATAATAATAAAATGTACTTCTATGTTCTTTGATGTTTTTTTACATGTAGATGATAAAAAATGTACGTTTATAATTTTTGTAATTTACAATTCTCTTTTCTTATTATACTTTAACAATACAGCAAAAAAAACATAAATTAAAAACATTATAAAAATTATCTTAAATAATTTCTATTTTTCAATGAAAAATTTTTATATTTTTTTAAAATAAAATAAAATAAACGAAATTACTGAACTTGGAAAAAAATGATTATCATTGTGTTTCAATGATATTATTATAAATATTACTCGATAAGCAAAGTAGCAAATGAGAGAATTTTTTCAAATATATTTCCTTTTTGTATTTTAGATTAGTCATTTTTTTTTTATTTAATTAAAGTACTACATCAACTTTTAAGTTCTTAATTTGAAATAATCTTTGTTTTATTTAAAAATACTAATGTTTTGTTGATTGTTGTTGGATCGTTGATGCATTCTTTTATATTGGTCGGAATGTTTAATTTTTGTATTTCTCTTAGTCCATTTAAATTTTTTTGTTTCGTATAAATTAACACCTTTTATGGTTCTAATTGTTTGGGATTACCTTCAAAAAGTTATTTACATTTTTTATCAAAAACTCACACTTATAAATAACATTCTCTATTAAAAACAATTATAAATAATCTTCACTATTTTTTCTTGTCACAAAATTCCAAAAAACATATATTTATTGTTATCACTAGAAAACCATTTCTATTTTTGTTTTATCAGGGTAGTTTTTTTTCTTTGAATGCAAAATATAAATAAAGAGGAAACAATTTAAATACCGTACACAAATAACGTTTGGTAAAAATGATCCAAAATATTTTCGTTTTTCTTCTTTTATTTGGTAAAAATCTATAGAAGTTACTTACTTTTTTGTAAAATTCGTTTCCAATTTTTTATCATTTTTATTCTGTTATGTTCTTAATATTGACTCTAAAAATAATTATCTGTCAATGGAATATGAAGGGAAAACTATACAACTTTGTTTAATTTAAAATTTTATTATTTGTAAGAAATATCACACAACTGTTGTTTAATTTGGTTTCTAAATTCAAATCCAAAATAGAGAAATTTCACGATTTTAAATGTCAACGATCACTTGTTTTTTCTTGGTTTTCGAACTTAAATACTACAACTACTTTGATTACAATTTATAAAATTGCAACTGATAAATCAAAAAATCCATTTTTGTTTTGTTATCTTGTCTTATTTAAATCATACAACTAAATTGCGTTTTTTTAAATTATAAAAATACAAATAAAAGATTAAAGTGCTTTTGATTTAGTATCTTATAATTTATTTTTAATATTTTATTAATTTTGAATTTGAACACTGACGAGTGTTTTTTTTTGTATTTTTGTCTATTCTGTCTTTGTTATCAACCCTTTTAATATTTTTATATTTCAATCAGAACCATTATTAATATCTATAAAACTTAGGTTCTATTTGTTTAATATAATTAAAATCCTTTTAAGAATATTTAATTTAAAAAAAATTAATAAATTTTTCACTTTTTAACTTTTTTTGTTATCTTAAGTTCCACTAAAGTACAAAATAATTTCTTTATCGAAAAATATTTAGTATTGTACAGAGCAAGTACTAAATATCAAATGAGAGTATACATTGATTTGTACTCGTCTTTATATGCGTGTGAAGTTGAAGACCAAAGAAAAACAATTAAACACTTAAACATAAAAATAATTTCTAAATTGACTCATTCACAGTTGTCATGAATAATCAGATTAAAGATAACAACGAAAAATGATAGAACGAAAATATATGATGTAATCAAAACATCATAATCTTATTGTAAATCTAAATTTCATTTTTTCAGAATTAGTAAGAATTTGGGGCATCTTTCAGAATAATTTTGTTTTTTTTTTGCTTTTTTAATAAATTTTATGAATTGATCGTAGAATTTTCTGTTCTTTTATAATTGAAAGTAGATTTTTCTGGTCATTGAATTTGTTAGAAATTGTATTTGGTCTGATCAGAATTATACAAAATAAAATTAAGTGAAATTTTTATAACGATAGCTGGGATTGAATAGAAATTGACGAAAACTGTGGCGCAATATTATGGATATTCCGAATTTCGTGTTTCGGTTTATTTAATATTATAAAACAATATAACCTCAAACAAGTAGTAACTCTTATGCTAATAAATGCCTAAATCGATATTCAGTAAATATTATTCTTCAGCTACATATGTTAATTTAAGACCCATTGTTGTTGTATTTTTTGTTTTTTGGAAAATCGAACAAAAGTGACGGAAAGAAAACTTTAAGAAAAATAATTATAACTGTTGTATTTTGCAATAAAATACTTTTTGTCTTTATGATATGACTAATTTTTGATTTATATGTCGGCCAGTAAAACTTGGTTTAAAATTAAATAAAAAATTCCTTGAGAACATATTAAATACATATATTTCAACTATGGAATAATTAATAGAATGTGAAATAGTTAGAAGTTAACTCTGCATTACTAAAAAAACAATTATTGTTATTATATTTTTGAACTATCGCACCTCAATAATCTCAATCTCAAAACATCGAATTATTCAATACTTTTAGTTACTTATTGTGTTAATATCCATTATCCAAACCACACATTATAGTTTTTTTACAATATTTTTTAATTTTTTCTTGAAATTAACTAAAACAAAAAAAACAAAAGTTGATAAATACATATCACTCTTCTCAAAATTTATTTTAATTTCGGTAAAAATTGAACAAAAAAAACCTGTTTGTTCTAGTTTTTGCTTGATGTTGAATGTTGATTGTTTATATTATTGTTTTTTTTATTTGTTTGTTTTTAAAAAGGTGAAAGATTCAGAGGTTGATTTGCACTGAAGTTTTTATTGTAATATTTTTTTCGGCACAAATAAATTAACAATTATAAACTCTCTAATATAATAACTACTAACGTAACTTGGAAGAAAAAAATAAGTACATATTATTATTAGACTACAGAGATTACACAGTTTCATTCAAACTTTTTTTTTTTATTAATTATGTACTAAACATACATAAAATAGTGCGCAATGATTAATAACATCTATGACCGGTTGGTGTGCAAGATAAGGTTTAAACCGAAAGATTCTTCTTAGGAAATCTGCATGTTTTCTTAAGAGCTGGCAATGCGCCGAATCGAATTAAAAATTCATGTGCAGATGCTAGGTGGTTCAGAACCCACCTCAAAAAATAGTAGGTCTCCTAGTTATTAAATAATCTTAGTAGGTTGACGTACTAGGTTAACAAAAAATGGAATATAAATCTAAATCAAATCCTATTAAAAAGATTTTCTAAATTATTTTTATTCTTTGTTGCAACACTTTAAACATCTAGCTGTACCAAGTTTTTCTTTCTAATAAAATCGCTTTTTTGAAACTGTCAACTTTATTTGTTTATTTCTTTTTCATTAAAAGATAAGCAAAAATAATAAGAAAATAATCATCTCATTTCATCTGATTAAAATGCAATATTTCATTAAAACGTGAATCAAATTACAAGCTACAAAAATATTTAATCTTTAATAACGATATGGCTTGTTCATTTGCTTCACGTGATAAATAAAATAATATGAAACATTAACGTAATGAACCCAAAACAAAACATTCTTATCTTATTATCACATTCATTAATAGGTTTAATTAAAAAGGTTTATAAAATTTTTAACTTTTTTTTATTTTTTAATAATATTTTTTTAGAGATTATAACTATTTAATCAACAAAGGAAATAAAGATTTGCCAAAAAATATTGAGAAATATATAGAATGTTATTATCATTGTCATTGTCACAAAAAAACCCAAAATGTACGTCAATGTTTTCAATTGAAATATTTCATTTCATTTAAAGTTCATTTTCTAATTGAATTCACCAACCTTCTTAATTTCTAATTATCACAAAAATATGCGTGTTTTTAATTTGAGTATAGAGTAGAATTGATGGTCTCATGGTCATATGAACAATGCTTATTGAATTTTGTTTTTAATTAATTACTTAAAGATTTCATTAAATCCAAGTAGAAATCGCATTCGAATTTGATTGAATCTAATCTCTAGAATTTGACCAAATTTAAAAATTGTAATAATAATTTTTATTTGATCTTATAATGATTTAATGATAATGTGCCACATCCAATTAATTAAATTCATAAATAAAAAAACTTAAACTTCTTTCTTTCGCTTCTAATATTTCAGATTTGAAATCATCAAAAAATTTATTGTTGATTTTAATTTTATTTATTCAATTTTTGTTATTTTGAAACTATATGTTTTTAGAAATATCTCGTTATCATCTTATTAATAATCTATATTTTTATTATTATTGGCTGTTCAATTATCGATAGTTTATTTTTAAACAACGAAATGAAAAAATTCCATTCTAATTGAATTTTTAACATATTCACATATATTTTTGTTTTCTGTTGTCGCTACTCTTACCTGAGTGCAAAGATCTCAGAAGGAACAAAAAAATGAGCCCAAAATCACCGAAATATTTTTTAGTTCGAAGAATGATAAAGAAAAAAAAGTAATAAAGATTGACAAAAAATTAATCATATGACGGATAAAATCTTAAAATTCACATTGTTAAAATGCGAAGAGAATATTAATTTTTTATTCTCTATTTTTTTTATTTTTTTTTTGGAAGGCAGGGTGTTTTTTTCGTTTCATTTAATGCCGACTGTATGGCAAATAATCTGATGATAGTGTTAAAATTGTAATTACTTTTTGGTGTTGTGCATAATTATTGCTTTTAAACTGTAAAATTTGATTTATACATGTAATCCGGAATTTGTTATTTGTTTGATTTTATTATTTACCAGAATATTATACTTACATTTTTTAAGTTTTGAAACCTTTTTTAATTTCTCTGAATTTAACAGAGGTTGAGTGTCATCAAATTCCATTTTGATGTATATAATTATTTACAATTTAGTCCAGTCTAATCAAATAATCATAAATCTTAAAAATCTAAGAAATATAATTTATTGATTGTTGATTTTTATTCAATATCCGTTAAAAAATTTTTTTTATGTTTTTTCACAGATTTGATTAAAACTGATTGTTGCAGTTTTTTAATACTTCAAAATTAATCACTGATTAATACATATACATATTTGCAAAAGTTCAACACAATCACACACTCTGATCTAATAACTTTTTTTGGTTTAACAACAATTATTAACCCGATTTAACTCATATTATTCTTTCTTACATTCTTTTTCAGAATTTGGAATATTAATAAAGCACAGACGCACCCAAACTGAGTTCAAAACGATTTACCAAATAAAATTAATACATATTTAGTGTATATATAATTTATTATTATTATTATTATTATTATTATTATTATTATTATTATTATTATTATTATTATTATTATTATTATTATTATTATTATTATTATTATTATTATTATTATTATTATTATTATTATTATTATTATTATTATTATTATTATTATTATTATTATTATTATTATTATTATTATTATTATTATTATTATTATTATTATTATTATTATTATTATTATTATTATTATTATTATTATTATTATTATTATTATTATTATTATTATTATTATTATTATTATTATTATTATTATTATTATTATTATTATTATTATTATTATTATTATTATTATTATTATTATTATTATTATTATTATTATTATTATTATTATTATTATTATTATTATTATTATTATTATTATTATTATTATTATTATTATTATTATTATTATTATTATTATTATTATTATTATTATTATTATTATTATTATTATTATTATTATTATTATTATTATTATTATTATTATTATTATTATTATTATTATTATTATTATTATTATTATTATTATTATTATTATTATTATTATTATTATTATTATTATTATTATTATTATTATTATTATTATTATTATTATTATTATTATTATTATTATTATTATTATTATTATTATTATTATTATTATTATTATTATTATTATTATTATTATTATTATTATTATTATTATTATTATTATTATTATTATTATTATTATTATTTTTTTTTTTTTTTTTTTTTTCCTTGGTTGGTGGGAAAACCTTCAAAAGGCTGTAAGCAGGGTCCGTCACTGCTTATGTGTGTGGGATTACCGATTGGCGACCTCACTAAAAAACCACCCCCTTTCTTAGGTACCAACCTGGAATTGCTTTCGCACTACTTCGGGTTGGACCTTCCATCCTACGGCTTTATGGGTCTTATCTGTTAGTCCGTGAGACACAGTTCTTCGCATTTTCTGCGAAGGATTATCTCAACGTAATTTCTTACTGAGTTCCACTTACTTTCTTCCAGCAACATTACATCGACAATGTTGTCGGGAGTGATTTGCCCTACTTTTGCTGCTAACTCATTGCGTTCTACTGTCCACTTAGCGCAGACAAATACAGAATGTTCTGCAGTGTCACGGGATGAGCAGTACTTACAAAACTCATTGCGAACTTTGCCCATGCGCTGGAGATACGCTCGAAAGTAACCGTGTCCACTGAGCAGCTGTGTCAGATAAAAGTCCACCTCCCCAAAAGTCCGATTCAGCCACGGTTCAAGGTTTGTAATGAGTCTGTGTGTCCATCTGCCTTTGGGAGCGGTCGACCATCGGTCTTGCCAGATATTCACAGTGCGGCTTCTTTCCTCTTTTGCAGCTATCACTCTGCCTACTTCTTTACTTCTTGCGTACATACGCTTTCGCTCTAGCGCAAGCAAATCAATGGGAATCACTCCAGCGATGACAAGCACTGCATCTTCTGATACAGTGCGGTACGAGCTAGCGATTCTGAGTGCTCCCGTGCGTTGTACACAGGCTATACGTTTTCTGTATTTTTCTACCTGGAGAGTATCGGCCCAGATTTCTGCCCCATATAGTAGAATTGACTGCGTGGTTGCCATAAGCAATCTACGCTTGCTTTGCGTTGGGCCTCCTATATTCCTCATAAGCCTGCTTAGGTCATTTGTCCTTTTTGCAGCCTTGGCAGTTACACTTTGTATATGAGGCCAGTAGCTGAGTTTGTTATCCAGGATAACCCCCAGGTACTTTGCCGCTGGTCTTGTATCTACTAGCTGAAGACCCACCTGCATCTGAATTATGGTCGGGATTCTCTTCCTCGTTAACAGAACGATCTCCGTCTTCTGAAGTGCTAGCTTCAGCCCATGCTTGTCCATCCATCTGTCGACGCGTCTCATGACTTGGTTCAATTTTAGCTGGGCCAAATCGGCGTTTCGCGCTGTGATTACTGCTGCAATATCGTCAGCATATCCTACAAGGTACGAGTCATCTGGCATTTCCATTCTGAGGATGCTGTCATAAAGAACATTCCAAAAATCTGGTCCTAATATGGATCCTTGGGCCACTCCTGCCGTAAGGGGTCTCATCTTGGTGCCTTCTTCCGTATCATAGAGTAAGTATCGCTCTTTCAAGTAGTCCCTTATCATTCGAAGTAGATACTCGGGTGTCTTGAATGTGTTCTGAAATGCGTCTAGGATGTCTGCCCATTTTGCTGAGTTGAAAGCGTTTTTAACGTCCAACGTTGCAAGTAACACTATGGGGCGCGCCTGATGACATGCAGTGTCAGCGGCTGCTACCGCGGCTACTACTTCTTGAATCGCGCCTATGGTGGAACGACCACTTCTGAATCCAAATTGCCGTTCAGAGAGGTTTCCCGCCTTCTGGATGACTTCTAGAATTCTAGGTCTCAGTAGTTGTTCCAAAAGCTTTCCTGAGGTGTCTAGCATACTCAA
Organism: Pedicia rivosa; assembly: GCA_963082725.1. NCBI lineage: Eukaryota > Metazoa > Arthropoda > Insecta > Diptera > Pediciidae > Pedicia > Pedicia rivosa. Next base: position 45,113,163 of record OY720154.1, on the reverse strand, counting down.
CGGTCTAAAAGCCGAGGGAGTGTTAGCATCTCCTTTACCTTTGCTAATAAGTACTAGTTTTGCCTTTTTCCACCGTGCACTAAACACGCCTTCTTGGAGGCACGTGTTGTACATCTCTAAGAGGTGTTCGGGGGATTGCTGAGCAATCTCCTTAAGTGCCTCTGCTGGAATGCCGTCTGGTCCTGGGGCTTTTTTGCTTTTAAGCCTTGCAGCTGCTGCTACCAGTTCACCTGTGCTGAAGAGCGGGACCAATTCTATCTCACTTGAGTTTGTTTCTACCCTTAGTGAGTGGGTAGGAAAAAGTCCATCGACCACTTTTCGCAGCATCTCCGGATCCATGGCGCTTGTCGTACTGCAAAGCCCAAATTTTTGGGTCACTATTTTGTATCCTAGCCCCCACGGGTCCAGGTTTACCTCGTCACACAGTCTTCTCCAGCAAAGCATTTTGCTCTGCTTGATGGTATCGCGGAGTATTTTCCTGGATTGTTTGTATTCTATTGTTATTCTGGCTTTTTCCATTATGTCTGCGTTGGTTCTGCGGACTCGTGTCATTTTTCGGTTGTGTTTTATGCAGGTTTTCCTCATCTCTGAGATTTCCTCAGTCCACCAGTACACTGGTGGGTTTTTGTGGGCTTTGGCTTTGAGTGGCATGCTGGCATCACACACTTTACGGATGAGTTTCATTGTTGATTCTACAATGGCCTCTGCCTTTTCTCTGCCTCTTATTACCTCCAGGGCTGCAATCGATGGAATCGATGTTGCCTTAAGCGCTTCGGATAATTTTTCAGGGTCTAATCGATTAGAGTTCCAGTACGGCGGTAGTACAGTATGTTTTCTAGCTCCGTTTCGTTCGACGACATGGAAGGAAATATATTGGTGATCGCTTGCAGTGAAGTTCTCTATTACCTTCCTAACTTTTCGTGATGTTCTTTCCGTAGCTAAGGTAACATCTGGGATGGAGAAGCCAACATCCGGTCTTCGGTACGTTGGCGTCGTCCCAGTGTTGATCACCGTGAGCCCAATTCTCGCGGCCATTTGCAGCAGTAATCTTCCTCTTGCATTAGTTTGGGGCATGCCCCATTCCACCGCTCTAGCGTTAAAGTCCCCGGCAACGATCATGTCGCCTGGTATATTCCTTAGTGCGTCTTCAAGAGTGTCCATGCTGCTGCGATATGTTGCTGCGTTGTAATTTGGGGAAAAATAGACACTTACATACGTGATACCATTTACCTTTGCCCATACAAAATTGTCACTGATTTTTTGTCCCTCTATGCGATGTTTACCAGGTATCCAGAGGGCCGCAGTTCTTGCGCTGTTTCCAATCCATGTCGGAAGTGTCCTGTTTTGATATTGTTCACTTATTATAAACACATCCACGTTAAGCTCAACAACTAGTTTGGAGCAGAGATCGTGGGCTAAGCTACTTCGGTGTAAGTTGCCCTGAAGCACATTCACCATCTTCTTCGCTCGCGTTTTAGAGTCTCGAGCGCAACCCTGAAGGCTTTGCATTTGCCACTGCCGGATATGTGGTCTAAGTGCTCGTCAGGTCCCAATGCGGCACACAAGATGCACTTTGGGAGTGCTGTGCATTGCTGTCCAGTATGACCCGGTTGGCCGCATTTGTAACATAGTGCGCTTCTGGTTGGCCCTTGGCAATGTCTCTGTGGGTGTCCCCACCCTAAGCATCTGAAGCAACGGGGGACATTCAACCTTCGTCTCACTAGAGTGCTGATCCATCCTACTTTTATGCGGCCTTTTTTCAGGAGCCTGAAGGCATCTCTCTCGTCTAGCTCGACCACAGCCATCAATTGCGCATTTCTGCTTGGCGGTAAGATCGTAACTTTCATCTCCCCGACATGGTCCAGTTCGTTACGAATTGCGTCGGAGACATCATTCACTGTAGTGAAGCCCACTAAGTTAGGGATTTCCACTTGAATCTTGGGGTTTCGCTCGGTTACCACTCCTACTCCCTCAACAGCGTTTTGGATGGCATTCGAGAATGCTTTTCGGTCGTTTGATTTTTTTATGACTATCAAGACATCTCCGCCCCGCGTCTTCCTGATCTCTTTTACATCTGTTGTAGAATCGTGCGGATCAACCTTTCCGCGCACCGTCTCAAGTATTTGCGCGTAGGTCTGTCCACTTGCCGGCTTAATGAGAACAGCGTTCAGGCCGAAGGGCCTTCGCGTCGCATTACTTCTTCGCCTTCTTCTTTGACGTCTCTGTGGCGTTTGGGACGTCTGTGATTCATACACCAGTCTCTTTGCTGGCCTGTTGTTGTCCATGCCATTGTGCACCTGAATCTCACTTTCCTTCCTCGGACCATCTTTTTTATTGCGGGTTCTGTGCAGAACTGGAGTCCATTCATCTTCGCCTTCTAGGTGTCTAGACCTTTTTTTGTTTTGAACATTCTGCTGCTCTTCTGGTAACGTGATTATCTCGGGGTTTTGTGGATACCGGCGCTTCGGCGTTGTACCCAATATCAATTTATGTGGCAATTGATATTTCGCCCGCCTTGCCACACGTTCTTGAACAATTTCTCGGATTACATCCGCCGCCTCCTCAATCAAACTGAGCCCATCTTTGATGACCTTACTCACGTTTTTTTGAGTGGAAGTAGCTTTCTTCATTCGGCCTAGGAGCTCTACGATCAAAAGTATCTGTTCCATTTCTTTTTTATCTTCTCCGTCCACATATATGATTTTGTTGGAGATATTCTCCAAGTTCTCTCCTTGCGGTGAGGTGGTGTGATTTTGGTTCCCCTCAAAATCCATAGAACCGGCACCAACCATCAGGGCTTGCACCTGATCGGAATTGGCGGTGAGATTACCCTTCGCAGGGATACTCACTTGAGGTATTTCGTTTGTAAATTCACACTCCATTGTTGGTTTGTTATTCGGGGTTCCTTCCCCTAGGTTTGTTATTCGGGGTTTCCCTCCCCAAGGTTTGTTATTCGGGGTTTCCCTCCCCTAGAGTGATTGCAGCAACAGCTGCTTAGGAGCCCACTCCGCCCCGTTGCTTTTGGTCCGCGTCGAGTATTTTATTTCCCCGATACCTTTTACCAGCATTCCCCTATCCGCCACCCGGGGACGCGCCCGGTAGGAGTTCCAACAACAACTCCCCCGGGATTATTATTATTATTATTATTATTATTATTATTATTATTATTATTATTATTATTATTATTATTATTATTATTATTATTATTATTATTATTATTATTATTATTATTATTATTATTATTATTATTATTATTATTATTATTATTATTATTATTATTATTATTATTATTATTATTATTATTATTATTATTATTATTATTATTATTATTATTATTATTATTATTATTATTATTATTATTATTATTATTATTATTATTATTATTATTATTATTATTATTATTATTATTATTATTTTTTTTTTTTTTTTTTTTTTTCCTTGGTTGGTGGGAAAACCTTCAAAAGGCTGTAAGCAGGGTCCGTCACTGCTTATGTGTGTGGGATTACCGATTGGCGACCTCACTAAAAAACCACCCCCTTTCTTAGGTACCAACCTGGAATTGCTTTCGCACTACTTCGGGTTGGACCTTCCATCCTACGGCTTTATGGGTCTTATCTGTTAGTCCGTGAGACACAGTTCTTCGCATTTTCTGCGAAGGATTATCTCAACGTAATTTCTTACTGAGTTCCACTTACTTTCTTCCAGCAACATTACATCGACAATGTTGTCGGGAGTGATTTGCCCTACTTTTGCTGCTAACTCATTGCGTTCTACTGTCCACTTAGCGCAGACAAATACAGAATGTTCTGCAGTGTCACGGGATGAGCAGTACTTACAAAACTCATTGCGAACTTTGCCCATGCGCTGGAGATACGCTCGAAAGTAACCGTGTCCACTGAGCAGCTGTGTCAGATAAAAGTCCACCTCCCCAAAAGTCCGATTCAGCCACGGTTCAAGGTTTGTAATGAGTCTGTGTGTCCATCTGCCTTTGGGAGCGGTCGACCATCGGTCTTGCCAGATATTCACAGTGCGGCTTCTTTCCTCTTTTGCAGCTATCACTCTGCCTACTTCTTTACTTCTTGCGTACATACGCTTTCGCTCTAGCGCAAGCAAATCAATGGGAATCACTCCAGCGATGACAAGCACTGCATCTTCTGATACAGTGCGGTACGAGCTAGCGATTATTATTATTATTATTATTATTATTATTATTATTATTATTATTATTATTATTATTATTATTATTATTATTATTATTATTATTATTATTATTATTATTATTATTATTATTATTATTATTATTATTATTATTATTATTATTATTATTATTATTATTATTATTATTATTATTATTATTATTATTATTATTATTATTATTATTATTATTATTATTATTATTATTATTATTATTATTATTATTATTATTATTATTATTATTATTATTATTATTATTATTATTATTATTATTATTATTATTATTATTATTATTATTATTATTATTATTATTATTATTATTATTATTATTATTATTATTATTATTATTATTATTATTATTATTATTATTATTATTATTATTATTATTATTATTTTTATTATTATTTATTCAAATTTTATTACGTAATTCTATCCATTAATTAATTACACCAAGTTAATTTATGACTGAGATATTTAATTAATAATAATATAATATAATATAATCATATCATAATCATATTTGTATTTATTTTAGAATATTTATGTATTTTTGTTTTGTAATGCTTTATTTGATCGACCCAAGTACTAAAACCTTGAGCCTATTTTAAAGATATAGATACATATTGTATAATAAAAGAAGAAAATTTTCTAATCTTATCGCTTTTTTATAATTAATAATGCAATTGAGACTAATTTTAAATTGTTAATTGAAAATCAATAATTGTTTGAGGGTATTTTTAATATTCTGAAAATTTATTAACAACTGATATATTTTTTTTTTATTTCCCAGAAATAAAAATACTTACTATTTTGTATTTTCGTATTGTGTAGTTACAGCAAGGTTAGTAAAAATATAAAGCAGATTCGTAGCATATGGGCATGATACCATTATACAAGCCATGTTTGACTTTTGACAGCTCTTCTATTTTCGTTCAAGTTTGCGCATGTGACGTCACCCCGCACCTTTTTTAATTCAAACCAATCAAAAATATGTATTTTGAATTTCCCACCAATCAAAAAGATGTGACGTCACTCAGTCTTTAAAGAAGGGAGGGAAACATGCGCAACAACATATCTTGTATATTTCTATCATGGCATATGGTTATCTTTGGTAGCATGATGCTACCAAATGTGTTGTGAGGTAATAGGTTTCCTTCGTCTTAAACGAAAACGAAAATATTAGAACAACCAACAACACGTACGCGATAGTTCGTTTTGACTGTGATTATTGTACATTACAACAAAAATACGGGCCCTATTTTTCGATATGTTGTAACCTGTAGGGCTTGTATTAAGGCTATATACACGCTACGACATATTGAGCATATTTTGTTGTATTTTTCTTGCAATGACACATAGTTTACAATCCTGTTTTTCTAATCATTTCATTTCGTTTAAGCCGAAGTAGCCCTATTCATCACAATATCCTCTTGCGTCTTGCGACAAAAGATACTATATGCTGTCAAATGTCGTAATCTGTATATATTTATACACAATATAATAACCTTGGGCTTGTAGCTTGTATGTTGTATGCATTAGTTTACAATAATTGACGATTGACCAAGAAGAAGATTGCAATAAACTCTTTGTAGCTCATGTAGTAATATAGTAATAATTTATTGATATTTACTACAGTTGTTTGCTGGGTCTTATTAGTAAATTATTAATAATCTTTCTAGTGGGTATTTTTTTTAGTTCAATGTAGTTTTTCAGTGTAAGCAAAAACATTTTAGGAGAATCAAAATGTAAAACAAACACTAAACTGTCAAAACAATTAAAAAAAAAGCATTTTCAAGTAAATAAATGGTTATATAAAGTGAAGTTACATTCACTTAAAAAACCAACAAAAACCATCGTTTGACATATTCATGTCAAATACAAAGAGAAGAAGAATTTTTTCTTTAATTATTTTAACATCAAATTATGCAGTTGTTTTCAAAATTACATTAAAATTAAATATTAAAGATTGCTTTTTTTTATCAAAACTTCAATTATTAAGTTCTATTATTATTTTATTAAACAGTCAATAAATTTAATACATAATGGCTTTAGCAATGCAAAGAAGAAATAATGTAAGTATATAATTAATTTCATACAAATTATTTCACATTATGTTAAAGATTACATTTTTCATCATTAAATTCATTACTAAAATCTATTTCTAGGTTCGTCTTCCTCCAGAAGTAAATCGAGTGTTGTACATAAGAAATCTACCATACAAAATCACATCTGATGAAATGTACGATATTTTTGGAAAATACGGTGCGATCAGACAAATAAGAGTTGGAAATACACCTGAAACAAGAGGGACATCTTTTGTGGTTTATGAAGACATATTTGATGCTAAAAATGCTTGTGATCATTTAAGCGGCTTCAACGTTTGTAATCGTTACCTGGTTGTTCTGTACTATCAATCCAATAAAGCTTTCAAAAGACTTGATATTGATAAGAAACAGGAAGAACTTGATAAAATTAAAACAAAATATCAAGTTACTACAAACGATAATATATAAAGTGTGTGTACTCTGTTCATTCTGTAATCCTAATTTAATTTTTGCTAAAATAATAAAGCGGTATAAAGTAAATCTTTTATTACTTTTTTGAAGTTTCAGTTATTATGTAAAAAGTTTACATTTGTGAAGGATCGTAATATGTAAATACATGTGGAATTTTAAAGTTTTATCTTCATGGACCGACGCGAAAGTACAAATTTTTGTAGATTTTAGATTTATTTAAAGATAACTTATTTTTATTTTTTCCTTCTTTTTCGACGAGAAATTCTTCTTTTGTTCGAATTATATAATTGCTATGAATTAATAATTCTAAAATTTTGAACTAAATCGAAATTTATACCTTCAACACAGAAATTAAAACATGTCATGCCATTTTTGACAGTACAAAAAATTTATATATATCAGTTACAGCGGTTCTCAAACTTATAAATATAATTATAAATTTAATATTAAAATGTCAAAACATAATTTAAATATTAAATTTTAATTTAACGAGATGTCGCGATTTTCTATTTATTCAACAAGTGAAAACATGTAATTTCTATTGGGTGTTTCATATTTGTGTTTTGCGGTCTACAATGTACTTCGCATTTTATTAAGTAAATAATGTACATAGTAATTTTTATTTGAAATATGACATTCTACGATAAATTGTGTACGTCACTTCTTATAGTTGTGTTTATAACAAATGGTTCCACCAGTCAAAATAATTATGAAATCAAGAGAGTGAGATTGTAAATGTTTAAAAAAAGTAAAAGAATTAATTTTTGTGTCTTTCTTTTCAGGGAAATCATTTACCTCTTCTAATTGAAACACACAAGCTGTCTTTAGTAACTGGATTAAGTAATTTAGAAAATTTTAATACGATTTTAGATAATATACTTATTACAAGGGTAGTCGGAACTGTTAATCATGAAATTGTTAAAAATTACATAATTAATTTTATGCAAAGACTTAATTGGAAAGTTGAAGTCGATGATTTTGATGATGTCACACCGAATTTTGGTAGTCTTAAGTTTGGAAACATTATTGCCACATTAAATCCAAACGCTGATAGATTTTTAGTAATTGCCGCTCACTATGATAGTAAATACTTTCCCAACGAAGAATTTTTAGGAGCATCAGATTCGGCCGTTTCTGTGGCAATGATGCTTAACATGGCCAATGTACTTAATAACTATTTGGAAATTAATCGCTTAAACAATGAACTTAGCATTAAATTTGTGTTTTTTGATGGCGAAGAGGCTTTTGTAGAATGGGGACCAAATGATTCTATTTATGGAGCGAGACATTTAGCCAAGAAATGGAAGGATGAAGGATTTTTACCAAGAATTGTAAATATATTTAATATAATATATATATAATTAAATTTAAATATTTTCAGGATATGATGGTACTTCTAGATCTATTGGGTGGTCCAGATCCGCTATTCTATAGTTTTTTTAAAAACACAGAAAACTGGTATCAACTACTGGTAACTACTGAGGACAGATTAAATGAGGGTGGTTATTTAGAACGATATGCTACAAGTAGTGTATCTACACAGAGGCAAGCAAATAGATTCTTTCAACCTTATTCAGTCAATGCAGGAATTGAAGATGACCATATTCCATTTTTAAGAGAAAACGTGCCAATTTTACATGTTATTCCTACCCCGTTTCCTGATGTATGGCATAAAGTTACTGATAACAGACAGGCTGTTGAACTTGTTACTGTTGAAAATTTATCCAAAATCTTTAGAATTTTTATACTGGAGTACTTACAAATACGTTTATAAATAATATTGTTGAATAGTATTATTTAAAAATATATATGTAACTATTTGCACAATTTTGTTTTGAGTTTCCTGTTGTGTATTTTTTGATTAAATAATTTACCTTTTGTACAATATTATATAAAAAATATAATTACCTACACGATTTAAAAAAAAATGTGTTTCAGTAATTTGAGGTACATTTTTCACAAATGAACAAAATAAACACTTAAATAAATATTTTCGTATTTTAGTTTAGTTTTCAAGAACTACACTAGCGCCTCTATTAAAAAATAATGAAATTGATTATGACAAATAAAATTTTATCAAATAAAATAAATATATTTAGAAAAGTTTGAAGAAAGAGAATCGAATATTATTGAAATTTAAGAAAAATACGTATTATCAAATAATACAAGTATAGAAATTCAAAATGTCTCTTACAAATAATCTACGAGCACAATTAGTAGCACTAACAAATTTCTCAGGATCTCACAAAGAGCAAGCTGACAGGTAAAGTTTGGTTATGTAAATTTTATGGATAGCATATAATATTAATTTATATACAGATATAGAGTTCTTCTAGATAACATATTATCATCTAACAGTCCAGAATTAGTCGATACATTAAAATTATTTATTGAAGCGAGTAAGTTATATTTTGATGTAAGATGAGGGCTAAATTTAATTTTATGCATTATTCATTTTAGTTGTAAACGAACATGTAAGTTTAGTTATTTCACGTCAAATATTAACTGATGTTGGTACTCATTTGTCAGTTCTGCCTGATAAAATATCTAAAGCAGTTTCTCATTTTACATTGGATAAAGTACATCCTCGCGTTATTTCATTTGAGGAACAAGTGGCTAGTATTAGACAACATTTAGCGCAGATTTATGAAAGAAATCAAGAATGGCGTGAAGCGGCGTTTGTCTTAGTTGGAATTCCATTAGAAACTGGACAAAAGTTGTTTCAAAAGCTTAACTTATTTATTTTTAATTTTTAACACATTTCGTTTTAGGCAATATTCAGTTGATTATAAATTGGAAACTTATTTGAAAATTGCTCGTTTATACTTAGAAGATGATGACCCAGTTAAAGCAGAAGCGTTTATAAATCGGGCATCACTTCTCCAGGCAGAAACTAAAAATGAAGAATTATTGGTTCTTTATAAAAGTTGTTATGCAAGAGTTTTAGATTACAGACGGTAAGGTAACTACAAAATAGTTTGTTGTATCCTTATTTTATATTAATTGTTTTTGTAGAAAATTTATTGAAGCTGCGCAGCGTTATAATGAACTCTCATATCGAACAATTGTTGATGAATTCGAAAGAATGACAGCTTTAAAAAAGGCATTAATTTGTACTATTTTAGCATCAGCTGGGCAGCAAAGATCTCGTATGTTGGCCACATTATTCAAAGATGAGAGATGCCAACAACTTCCAGCTTATTCAATTCTTGAGAAAATGTATTTAGATCGTATTATTCGTCGTTCAGAATTGGAGGAATTTGAAGCTCTTTTGCAGATTCATCAAAAAGCCAGTTCATTGGGTAAGAAAATATAACTTAGTACATATTATTGCGCTTTTTTACGTTCTACAGTATTTTTAACTTTACCTTTATTTTAATTTTCTTTTTTAGTTCTAAAATTTCAGTAACATGGTTATTTTTGCAATCTTCTTCCTTTTCAAATTTCAAGGTACCATCTATTTTAAGCAATTTACAGCTCATAAAAAAATTCTAGATGTTTCAACATTTAATAACGATTAATTATTGTTTTTTCTAACTACATATTTGGGTTATTGCCCTCCCAATTTCTCTCGTATGACCAGCTTTATTTTATCTATGGGATAATATAAAAAAATTATACCACACATAGTTTTCAATTATATATTTCACGATATTTTCATTTGAAAGAAAATTTTAAACAATATAGTAATTGTTGCACACATATAGATTTCTTTCCATTCTGATAAAAAAACACAAATGATAATAAGATTGTTTTTGTTGTGAACACAAGAGAATAGAAATTGTAAACAAAAAATCTTAGTTTTTTTTACATAAATGAAATCATAAATGTACTAAAATTTTGTAATCCGCTTTTTTAAAATTAATTTAAAGAAAAAAAAAATCTAAATACTTTTCTTGTATTTTTTTTATAACACAACAAACAATAAACTTGACCACATTAAAATTGATAGAAAATTTCAATCAATTCTGTTGCCAAAAAAATAATTGATTGAACTAGAAATTTTTTAAATACATCTATTTCTTTGTTTCTTTACTCTATATCGAGATGTTGCTCTTGAAATAAAACATTTTTTAGTTGTGTCGTTTTGTAAACTTTATAATTAAATAATTTATTATAATATTGATTTTTTCTCTGCTTTAAATTCTATCTGAATATTAATGAATAGTACCTAAAAGGCTATTTAATGTGAAACAGGACGTAACGTTGTAAAAGTATTAGCAAAGTTCCAATTCTTTAATTGAAATTTTCTTGGTTCTTTTAGTATAAACACAATATTTCCTTCCTTAGTTGCTTGTTAATGAATTTTGTACATTTTCTAAATAAAAGACTAACAAACCTTTTTTTGTCTGTTCGCAATGAAAAATATCATCTGTAATTAACTTTTCACATATGGAAAAGACTGATATTTCATCTCACATAAAACAATATTTAAAAAAACTCATGTAAGCAAAATAAGTCTTACATTATGGTGGAATTCTTTCCAAGCCAACCACGGATAAAAGATTATTACTTTTTAATTAAAAGACAACACTTTCTATTCTTTAACATAATATTTACTGTTCTTTTCTTTAATTATGACGACGTTTCGGAGGGTTTCTCACTCCATAATCATGTCACTTTAAAATATAACAAACAAAACAAATTAAATTAAAAACGAAAGTAGGAAAATATTACATTTAAAGATTTTCACCAGCCTTTGCGGTATGACCCAATAGAAAATAATTAATAATCTGTGTGTGTATTATTTTTCTTTTATTTCCTATATGCTACAATCATTTAATTTTAACATTTAACAATGTGTTATTTACTAATTATTTATTTTATAAAATAATAATAAACTTTGCAATTAGACCTCACGCAAATATATATCGAAATGACGGTGAATTCTTTGTTGTTTTACTTTATTTTAGCGATCAATATTTTTTATTCTATATTCAAAAATAGTTAATTACGAATATTTTCATTTTTTTATGCTCAATTTTATAACAATTGTCAGTAAGTTTTCTAAAAATAAAGAACAATAAAGTATTGAAATGGTAAAAATTGTGAATACATTTCTAGTAAAGCAAAGAACAATTTTTTCTGTTGGGTAACTTCAAAACAAAACAGTTACAATTTACTTAACTAGAACATGTATTTAATAAACTCAAATGAATAAAACTTTTTTTTTTCTTTTTCTTTTAAGATGGTTCAACAATTCTCGATCGTGCAGTATTTGAGCATAATTTATTGTCTGCGAGTAAACTTTATAATAATATCACATTTGAAGAACTTGGTGCACTTTTAGAAATTCCACCATCAAAGGCAGAACGTATTGCAAGTCAAATGATAAGTGAAGGGCGTATGAATGGATATATTGATCAAATTGATGGAATAGTTCATTTTGAAAGTAAAAAATATATAAATATAATATAAAACTAATGAATTTTGCACTAATTAGATTTTTATTTATCTCTTTGTAGCACGTGAAATTCTTCCACAATGGGATAAACAAATTCAATCACTTTGTTATCAAGTAAACGGCATTATTGAAAAAATATCTGCAACTGAACCGGAATGGATTGCAAAGGCAATGGATGAACAGATGTGTCATTAAAAATTTATAATTGTTCTTCATACAAATATCTTTGTGCATTATAAAATAAAACTCATAATAAAAAAGAATTGAATTTAATTGTTCTTTTATTTGATATCATAAATATGTCAGCCAAAGATAATCATAGGAAAGAAATTGATCAGTCTAAACAAGACCAAGTACAAATACATTTTTATGGATATAAAATTCAAAATTTTTCTTTAATATAAGATTGATTTAAAATTAATAAAATAATTAATACTAACATTTTTTAAACGCGTTTATATATTTTTTTATCTATTATAGCTCTTGTTAAAATATTGACGAACATTATGTTTTGATGAAGACAAACAGAAGATAACAAAAAATGTATAAAAAAACACTAAAATTCTGATTCTTTCAAATTTTATTTCATTCCATAATTATTTTATTTTACGATTTTGATTACAGAGAAAAAGAAAAATTCATGATTTCTCACACTACTTTCGAATTAAATTCAAACATTAAAATTTTTTTCATACATCCATAGACACGATGTATGTGACACCATTAAAAATATTTTAAAAAAACCAAAAATCCCACAAAAAAAAGTGAAGGGGTGAAAAACAAACACAAAAAAAAAACATTTTTTTCTATTTTTATGCAATTTTATTACCTACAATTAAACGATTTTTCTCTTCTGTTTATTTGGATATTTTATGCAATTGTAGTCGAGCAAATTAAAAAAATTATAGTTGGATTAAAGAAAAATAAAAAAAAACCAAAAAATTGACATTTAACGGGAAAACAACTGACAAAGTTGGAATTTTTAATGCATTTTTTTATAATTTTTCTCTTATGTTTAATTTTTTACTTTCTGCTTATTCAAGCACTTTAAGCTTCAAGTTCAAGTGCAACACCAATTTTATGTCCACCATTGCTGAAATTCTTTCCATCAATCAATGTTGAGAGACTCAAAGTGATACCATCGCGTAATTTTTGTTGATAGCCCAAACCAATTTGACTGGCATTATTAACTTTAGCACGTACATGAGCATCCTTATCGAGATTATATTTACAAGCGATACCAAACTGCGTAGCATTTGTACCAGATGTCCATGCTAATTGAACACCACTTTCAAGACGATCATTGCATTTTTGATAAATTGAACCAGCAAATTCATGTCCATCATTTCTAAATAAAAAAAAAGTAAAAATAAAGAAATGAACATAATTCAATTCAAAAAACTTACACATTGGTGTGAAGAACAAAATCACCAGTAGTATAACCAAGAGCAAAATTGTTAGCAGTAATTTTTGATTTTTGAGAATCAAATGCCATTTGGTAACCGGCTAACCATCCTTGATAGCCAAATACCCCAGATGCGTTTATCAAAGGCCCAGCCAAATCAATTGTTGAATCAGCATCGAAATGAATTTTCTCATGATTAAAAGCAGTCTTAATACGACCAGTTTTATTTCCTGTTTGTGGGGCAAATGAACAATCGAATGACACCTTTAATCCCTCAACTAATTGATCTTGAATTGCAACTTCAGATACCAATGTATTATCTGTATTCCATTTTTCAGAGAATGTTAGGCCATAATCTTTAACTTTGTATTTAGTTTCTAATGAACCAAATACTTTTCCATTTTCTTGATTTGAATGTCCACTTGTGTTAAATTCAACACCGGAATTAGTTTTAGTCTTAAGATCTAATTTCCATAGACCAAAATGATAACCTTTACCAAAAACGTCGCGAGACTGTTTACCAAGATCTGAATATGCTGGTGGAGCCATCTAGATTGAAAACATTATAAAAAATACAAAAAAAATTTATTAATAAAAAATACAATTTTTTAAAATTTTAATAATCAAAATAACTGCGACGAAAAAATGAATTGCGTAATGATGTTTGTTGTTGTACACATTTTTTTCGATTTTTTTTTTTGTAAAATTTAATTGTGAAAAAAAAATGACCTAAAGGTAAATAATATAATAAGTACTCGAGTTTTCTATATCAATATTAAATCACGAGACAGGCTAAATTAATATTAGGTTTAGTCTATAAATAAAACTGAACCAAAATTTTGCAAAAAAAAAAAATGGTTTAATCTTTTCTTTTTATTTCTGTTCTGCATTCAGTAGAATTTTACTCAAGAACCTTAATTCCAGGAAAATTATTTTGAATTATTAAGGTTCAATTAATTAAGAAATTATAATAAAAAATGGCGATTTTAATTCTATATTTATCATTTTTCTTAAATCGATTTAAAAATTAATATTTTGCCAAATAAAGGAGTGAAGCACATGTTTTTCTATTTTACTTCTAAAGATATTCGCAAGTTCTATGATAAAAATCAATAAATATATGACTTGCAAACTTGGTTACGTAATCATAAATAGGACGCATTTAAATTGGGATGTGCTCATTAAAACATAAGTTTTTATATTATATTATAATTTTTAATCAATCACTTTAAAACAGACATTTACCGGTGTATAGTATTAAAATGGGGTTTTTAATCAACATTAAAATATTAGGCAACAACCAGAACCATTTCAGCATTTTCGCTACATTTTTTTTTCATTAATCTCAAGTGAGCACACAATAACTGAAGAATGATTTTGAATTATATTAAAGCAGTTAGAAACTCTATATAGTATTATGTAATAAAAATACTTACTTTTAAGTTTTATTTAAAAAATTGAGGAACAAAATTGCGATCAAATATGACAAAAATTCACTTCAACACTAAAACTTAATATTTTAAGCACCAGTGGCGCTGCTAAGAAAAGAATGTTCGTCAATTTCGAAAATAGCACGACAAAAAACGATCTTATGGTAAAGAAGTTTCGAAACAGAAAAATTAAATATAAAGAGAAAAGCGCCAAATTATATCTCAAATAAAAAACAATTAAATGTAGACAATACAAAATTCTTCAAAGAACTTTCTCGTTTATGTGAACTATTTATAACCATATGCATAGACTTTTCTATAACCTAGTTATGTAATTTCAATTTTGAAATAAAGACATATATAAAAGAAACGGAGCTTGAAGAAAACTTTCATTAAAATGGATTACTTTACAAATAATTGTGCGATTTTTTCCAATGCAGAATTCGGTCGTTACCTTGCTTCAAAAAAAGAAATAAAAACGGGGGAAATTTTGTTTGAGGAGGAACCTTTCTCTTTTGGGCCTAAGCAGGATTCTCCGTGTTTATGTCTCAGTTGTTTCATGTGTTTAGATGGAAGTGAAAATGGTCCAAGGTGCTCAAAATGTGGATGGCCTCTGTGTAATAATTGTGAAAACTCCATAATCCACAAATCAGAATGTGATTTATTTTCAAAAAATTCTGTTAAATTCCAAAATTCCGAGAATATTACATTACGATGTCCACAAATAGATTGTATAACTGTCTTAAGAGTTTTGCTAGAAAAAGAAGCCAATCCGAAGAGATGGGAATCAGAAATTATGCTCATGGAAGATCATGAAAAAGAACGAAGAGATTCGGATTCATGGATAATAAATGAAACAAATATCGTAAAGTATTTACATGGCCCATGTAAATTAAAAGACCGATTCTCTGGTGAACTTATACAAAAAGTTATTGGTATTCTGGAAGTAAATGCGTTTGAAGCTAAAACACCAGAGGATTATAGTATTAGATGTCTCTATCCTAAGTTAGCTTTACTAGCAAATAGTTGTACTCCGAACATAGTTCATAGCACATTTCCCAGTGATGGATACAAGTAGTGTCCTATTAGAATTATTTGAAGATTTTGTGCTTTCAATTACATTTTACTAATTTTAGAGTAAAAATCCGTGGAGCCATTGAAATAAAAAAAGGTGATTTATTGTACTCATGCTATACATATACCCTTCAAGGAACTAGAATTCGGCAAGAACATTTACTAGATGGAAAATATTTTATTTGCCGTTGTAAACGATGTTTAGATCCCACAGAACTTCAAACACATTTTAGTTCATTTAAATGTAAATGTGATTTAGGACTCATTATTTCGACAAATCCATTAGGTATGTTGTGTGTATTTTATTGTTTTTTTTAGCAGACACCGGAAACAATTTTACTTATTTTAAACATCTAATTATTTGATAATAAATATAAACAAAACGTAAAACGAAAAATAACTATATCTAATATCTATTACTGTATAAGAATTATTTATTAAAAATAATATCTTTAGATGAAAAAGCGGAATGGAAATGCACTCATTGTCCCTTTTCTACATCTGGCATTGCTGTTAAAAAAGCATGTGATGTAATGCAATCGGAAATTGAGAAAATAAAAATGCTTGATAATGGTACTGAACGTTTACAATACTGTGAGAAATTGATGAAAAAATATCGAAGTGTTTTGCATCCAAATCATTTTATTCAAACAAGTTTAAGGCAAATATTAATTGAACTATATGGAAGAGTTGAAGGATATGAGATGCAAGATTTGCCAGATATATTATTAGAACATAAAATAGAACTGTGTCAGAATGTTTTAAAAGTATTATTTTTCGTGTCTATTTTAAATATTTATTGGAATTTTTAAATTATTCATTGTAGGTTCTACAATATTTAGAACCAGGAAAAACACGATCACGGGCATTAATGTTATACGAACTTCATGTTCCATTAATTTTAATAGCACGATCACATTATGAGAGAAAAGAGTTCACTGCAGATGTACTTAAAATTAAAATTGAAGAAATTATTAAAATTTTAGAAGAATGTGTAGAAATAATGGAATGGGAGGATAAAAGTTCATCCATTGGTGTTCTAGCTGAAATCGCTAAACAAGGATTAAAACAATTAAAAGATAGTGTAACTTCAATCATATAAAAATGTTTTTAAATTTATTCCACATTTTTGCTTAATTTTTTTTTCCTTTTGTTTGCTTATATTTATTAAATTTATTCTTTTTAAAGTTTTTCTTTTTTGTTTTTAATTTTGGACAATCAGCAATAAAGTGATCGACTGACTTACAACTCCGACAGCTTCCACCATCAGGATAAATTCCATTCGTCTTTTCCTTACATTGACTAGTTATATGACCCTACAAAAAAATTGATTAATAAAAATTATATTATTTTATAAAAAATATAATTATGTAGGTTAAGTATACCATTTTCTTGCAAATGAAACATGTAGCAAAATTATACACTGGGCCTTTATGAATTGGACAATTTTTATATGAATGATTTTGATCGCCACATTTAAGGCAAATATTTCGTGCATCATTTTTGATTTTCGTGCAATATTTGATTGAGTGTCCAATTTCTCGGCAAGCAAAACATTGAGGTAGCTTATCTTCCCTCATCTGATAGTTCCCTTTACTAGTGGTTTTGCTTTGTTTGAAATTGTTTATGTTTTCCGTATTTTTTTGATCAATTTTAAATTCCTCATTAATTATTGAATTTATTAATTCTTTTTTTTGATTTTTTTTTATCGTGTGGGATTCAAGTTTTTCTATAATCGTTTCCTTGATCAAATCATGACTAACTGAATTAAATTTACCTATTTTATTAGAATTTTCTAATAATTTGAATTTTTTATCTACTTTTCCTTTTTTAATTTTACTGTCTAATTTCTCTTTCTTTTTACTCTTTTTAATTGATTTCTTCCTCTCGTCATCGGAAAACACTTCCCATGTTGCATTAAGCTTATCAGTATTCGATTCACTGTCCTTATTAAAGTTAGATACATAAGGTTCATTTTGATTATTAATGTGGTTATTCCATTTATTATTGAACCCAAAGTCATCTTCGAGCTCTGGATTTACCAATTGAACTTTTGGCTGTATTGAATCACAATTAAAAGATTTAAATTTCATGTTCTTACTTAAATATTTATCATCAAATACAATTTCAAAGTAAATCACAAAACACGTACACTACAGACTACACGTTTCAGAAAAGACAATTTTGACATGTACTACTACATGCGACATGCCTATATATCTTTTCTTTCCCTATAACCAAACAATTAAAGTTTAAAGTATGCAGCGATATATATATATATATAAATCGTTTCTCAATATTATTTTTAACTAGACAATATATTTCATATTAATCTTATTGTGTTTTCGGTCTTTATGTGTATGATTATGTTGAATAACTTAAACCAAAAAAAATATAATAAGCAAGTAAATTTGTAAATTTGTACTGCGTTTTTTGTCTGCTGGGTTTTATTAATGTTTGTGGTTCAGTTCAACGTTTAATGTTTTTTTGGTTGTTTTCCAGTTCAGTTGTAAGCAATTGTGTTGCTGTGATTTTTTTTTTTAGCGACTGTCACAATTTTACATTTAAACAGTTCGAGTTTCCTTCGTTTGCTTTGCGGTTGCAGTATTAGAAACGACAAACGATTATATTATCACCTTTAAATACGTATTTTTATTTACTAAAGTGATTTGAAATAAAGGGAAAAAAATGACAATTCTTACAAAACCATTTGGTGATAAGAAGCCAGAAAATAAAATAACAGTACCTTTAGTGGATGGAGGGATTGCAACAAATTATGTAAGTTAAACAAGGGAAAGAAAAAACTATACATAAAATCATTCATTTTTATATATTTACATACATATGTCAGACATTGTTATCGGACTAGAGTTTATAATAATATATAATTTATATCTTATTATTAAAATGTATTTAATAGTTATATTTGTATGTCGTCATAAACTAAATTGAACATTAAATTCCTTTAATATTTTTATTTTTCTTTATTGTGGCGATTTATTAAATTGATGTATCACGAAAAAAAAAACAAAATGGGTTTACAATGTTCTATTTTTAATTAATTATTTTCATAATAATTTTAGTTAATTAAAAAAGTAAAAATAAATAATATTTAAATTATAAATAGTTATAATATATATAAATAACTACATATATAAATTACATATATATTAATTTTAGTTAATTAAAAAAGTAAAAATAAATAATATTTAAATTATAAATAGTTATAATATATATAAATAACTACATATATAAACTACATATATATATATATATATATATATCTTTCTAGGTACTATTTAATTGCGTTGCATTTATGTTTAAGTGGGTGGTTTTTAAATTATTATTATTATTCAACTTTGAGTTTTACTTGGGAAAATATATGACATTATAGAATTACAGAAAAACATTTTATTTTTCAATCAAATTCTTTTGTTATTTTCACATTTTTATTTAAGTATTTTTTAAATATTTCTAACCTAATTATCTAACCTAAAATACAAAATTGTTACTCATAAACAAATAGTTTGTTGGGTGCTAAAGTTATCTTGATCTGTTTATCTAAAATACTGAAAAATTTAATTAGTTCCGGTTTGCTTTTACACAAATTTATTTCTTAAATAAATATTAAATATTTTAAGAATTTTTTCAAAAAGAAGGTTTCCATCATCAGAATTGTAAATTTAAATTTATTTCACAGAGGGAGAAAAATTCTAGTTCTGTAAAAAAGAACGTCAGAAAATTTATCTCTCGCTTTAAAATATGATTTTGTCTGCCTGAAAAACAAATGAAATTGGTATTTCTTCATTAAAAACTGCTCATAAAAATAGAAATTATGTTCATTTTACTAAATTAATTGATTGTATTTTTTTTAATAAATCGTATTTAATGCAAATTTTTGATTGAAAAATATTAATGGACAGAGTTACCCAATTATATTTTGCAACACTTTACATTCGAATAATAATAAATTGAATTTTAAACAATGATTTATTTTAATTTATTTAAATGGGCTTTAGTCAAATTCAAAATAATGTGTTTTTTTCTTCTTCTGTTTCCTGACATTCTATTATTTTATTTAAATGTGAATTTATTTGTTAATAAAAAATAAATCTTCACTTTAGGATTTATCACGTGATGCAGAGTCAGATAATTTGGACAATATTATTCATGTCCATAGAAGATCACTACCAACATTGTTTTTACTCTTGATTGCAATGTTTGTAATGGGATTAGGAATATTGGGCGGTGTTTATGTATATCGTCAATATGCTCATGCAAGAATGCAACGTCTTCAGTTTCATGGATTTTGTGGTGTACCCTACGATAGCAGTTCTATTGATAATAAAGCATTAATTTTTATGAATAATAAATGGCGTGACGATAATGATGGAAATATTATTCTTGATCCAAGTGTTGACATTTTCAAGTAAGAAATTTTTATTATTTTTGTCTTATATTTCTAGATATTTATTTTATTTTGTCTAATGAAATTAATTCTAATAATTTAGTCCAATTGATAGTGAACTATCACGTATGGATTATGAAATAAATGATAATTTTTTCCGTGAAGAATTTGAACTTGTACTAAGTGACGATGAAAATTATTCAAAAATAAATGTACCAGATTTTCGTGATGGACGAAGAGGACGTTTCTTACATGATTTTAAAAATAATCAATCATCAATAATAGATAAAGATTCAAATAGATGCTTTGTAATGCCATTAGATCGTGAAACTGTATTGCCACCACGTTCACTATATGATTTAGTTACCAAAATGTGGAATGGATATTATGATATTGATACAGATGTTGTTCGTAAAGATTTTCGTGTTATTATGCCAGCCATTACCGATTTATCACCGATCTCATCAAAGATCGCTCATGAATGCCAAGGAATGAAAATTTATATGTTGGAGAAATTTATTTCAGGAGGTGAGTCGATTCTAAAATTTAATATTTATTAAATTGACTGCATTGGAAAACGTTTTAATTATATTTTACTTTATGTTTTATAAAAGATTTTAAATATTTTTCTGATTGGTAAATTAAAATTCGATTTTCTTTTATAAAATCAATGTAATTTTACTGCGTCGGTAGTTTCAATCGTTCGTATCTTTTTATAGTACAAATTATCTCAATTCTTCAATTGGACTTTGTGCGTTGTTTTTCGAGAATAAAAAATGATGAACGTTTTAATGTTTACAGAATAACAATTTTAGTATAATTAATAAATTTAAATAAACGATTTTCTTAATCGTAAATGTAAAATAATTTAAATGTTCATGAAAGGCACACACAAAAACTCATAAAAAACACAACTATAGAGTAATGTTAGCTTTGTTTTTCCGCACGACTCTTTTCTTATATTTTATTTTTAAAGTAATTCGATCCATAAAAAAATTAAAAAACGGTCTGATAACAATTATAAAATAATATTAAATATTTTTTGTTATTAAATTAAAAAGTATTATATTTTATTAGAAAATTTTAATTTTCAACAATTATTTTTTTACGAAAAACTACAAAAAATAAATCTCTTTTTGTCGGGAATGATAATTTAATTTTTCAAAGTGACTGAAATACGTAATTTTATTTCCTATTTTTTATATCTTCGACCCTTCAATTGAATTTTCAAATAAACCAAAAATATTTAATATGATTTGTTTATTTTTAGTTTATAAGAGATCTGCTGATCTTCCAGAAACAGCAAAATATGCAGAATTTTCTGGTAAACTTGTTCAATTTGATATTGTTAATATAAATGAATTAGATGCATATGAAGCATCTAAGCCCAATGCTTAAAAAGTATTATTATTATTATTATTGAATTAAAATAAACAATTAAAGAAAAACCTTTCCACCTTTGCTTTCTTTCACTTATTCGACACTTTTAATTTATAAAATTATATTAATCTTGTTACATAAATTCACTTTATAAATTTAAATGAAGTAAATTTTTAAAATTATATTTGAAATAATAGGTAAAATAATAAAGTAATTTATTTTTATTTGACTTTCATGTTATTTGAATTATTGCTTTTATCTTTGTTCAATATAATTGGATTAATCTTTTTTTAAAAATAAATAAATGATTCAAAATGAGAATCGTATTATTATTATTACACAATTAAGTATTTTTTGTAATTTGGAGAGGACTTTTTTTGTTGTTGTTAGTGTAGTAACATAAATTAATTATGTTTTCAACAAATAAAAGAAAAAAATGGTTCTTTTCCTTTTTTTTAATAATAAAAAATAAGATTATTTAGAGAAAAATTATTAAATATAAAGAAAAAGTGAAAATCAAAGATCTATTATTGTAAATCCCTTAAACTAAATTAAATTAATAATAATTAAAAAAGAAAAACAAATAAATTCTATAACAATAGGTATCATTCAATTAATAAAAAGAAAATGAAAAATAAAAAAAAATAAAATATTTGTATATTTAATGTTATGGGTAACAAAAAAGAAAAATCTCTTAATAAAATTTTTAACTAAAGATACAATTTTAATGTTTAGAAAAATTAAGAAAGAATAGTCGTGTTTTCTGTGGAGCTTTGCTACAACATAATTTATTAATTGTCAAAACTTTAAATAAGATAAACCAAGTTCAAATATGTGTTTCAAAGCACAAAAAAATTACATATCTGAATATTATTATTTTTGTTTTGATTTGTTTATTTTTTATTTAAAAAAACCCAAATTAAATTTTAGCGATGTTCCATGAAAAATGTATAGTATAGAGATTTTTTTTAAACCACTAATAGCAATATTAATTTTCTGCATGAGGGAACTAATTCTCGTTCGACTAATTTTCAGTTGAAAATTTATGGGGAATTGAAAATTATGGTAAAGAAATTAAATTTGGATGACATACATGAAAATAATAAAAATAAGTTTTATATATCTAGGAAAATAGGAGAAAATTGAGCAACACAGGCCCATAAAACACGACTATTCCATCAAATAGTTCAACATGAATGAACGGATTTTTAATGCAGGACATTCCGAAATTATAAAAAGACCAAAAATTATTAAAAGAACCTTCATTCTGTTTAGCTACAATAAATTTCGTATGTTTTTCGGTTTTTGGTTTCTCTGTTTGGGATAATGAAACAATATTTGTAACTATAAATTTTACAATATTTTGATTGGAAACTATACGATAGAATATTTGTGATAAGAAATAGTTGAAGACAAAATTAATAAAAATCAGAATCTGATATATTTCATTTATGGGTTGAATTGGTAGTAGTAGTTTCCAATTTAAAATCTTTTTTCTTTATTTAATTTTTTATATTTATAATATTTAATTAAAAAGAAAAGAATAAACAACTTACCCTTATATCATGTATATCAATTTATTAATGAATTAAAAAGAAAAAAAAAATTATGATAATTTATACTATCCTAAGTAGATGTATGTATTATACTTTAATTAGCGAAATAATGTAACACACGAGTACAGAGTTTGTTGAATTGTACAAAATTTAATATTTGAATAAATGGTTTACTTAAAAACTAACAAAAATTATTTCCTTTATTTAAATTTAGTAAAAAAAAAATCTCTTATGCTTTAATTCTGTGATTAAAACTAATAATTAATATTAATTTTTCGGTGAAACTAGTTCTGGTGTTCGCCACTATGAGTTATTTAGAATTTCTTTTTTATAAATTAAAAAAAATATTTCCGATGAGCGAAATATTATTAAATGGAACAAAAACCAAGTTAATAACTTCTACATATTTATTTTAGGAATATTCTAACATTTAATAGACCAATTTTTGAAATAAGTTTCGCAATTATTCTAAATTTTTTAAATAATTCAGAAATATTTATCCATTTATCAAAAACAATCAGAAAAAAAAAAAAAAAGAAGTAAATTTGGTGATATTTTAAATCCCTTTGGTTATTCTCATAAATATTTTTAAATTTTCAGTCGACTTTATTACTTTAGATGAGCTTATTCCCAAATATTAAAAATAAATGTGATATTATTATATTTCTTATGTATCACACAATTTTCTAGACAGTCATAAAAAAAATGGGTACCTTATCATATATGAATAATAATAATAATAATAAACTATAATGAAAAATAAGAATTAATTAATAAGAACATAAATGTTTTAAATTATTTTTATTTTCTTCTTGTTTTTTTTTTTGCTTATTCAATTTTTAATTATTTGATTATTTAATTTTTATATAAATTAATATTTACAGTATTAAAATTATAATTTTTTATATGAAAGAAAAATAAATTGTATATATGTATGAATTGTATGTATGAATGCATTCACAAATATGAATAGAGCATAATTAATAATTATAGATAGAAAACAGGAAAACAGTTATATATTTAATTCTTTTTTTCTTCTCTAAGGAGGTATTTCTTGGTTTTTATTTCTTATCTAAAATCAGTCTTATTTATCGTGTTTTTTTTTTGAAAAATAAAAACACATAAACCCATATTTATGTAATTAAAGTAATAAATAACAGTTATTATAATATTATTAAAAAATAATAAACGAAAAGTCAAAAACAAACAGATCATGGGGATTTTGGACGAATTTTTTTCTCTAGCATTGAACAATTTTTCAAACAAAAAATACCTAAAATAGAAAAATTATTTTTTGCATTTTTACAAAATATTTTCTATAACTAATGAACTTAATAATAGGACGATCATTAAATGGCAAATAATGTTGATATACGTTCATGTTAATAATTAACAATTAAATAGACATTGATCATTTGGTTGGCACTAAATTGTAAACTGATTTAATTGTTTTTTTTTTGTTTGGTGGGGGTAAGTCGAAATATGTGTCAAAAAAATTAAATTTAAATCAAGACTAAAATATGTCAAGAAATTATGATTGGTTTTATTAAAGCTACGTTTTTCTGAAGCATAAAATACCCATATCGATATATTCAATCAAAAAATTACATTTCAAATAATTTATGCATAATCTGACCAAGAAATTTCCACACTGACCTTTATATAATTGATTCTACACAAAAAAATTCTGTGTCTTTTATTCATCAAAATATTATATATTCTGATCATAATAACAAAAAATAATTAACGAAAAGAAGAAAATTAAAAATGCTACGGTAAAATATTTTGCAATTAGATACATTAAAGTCATTCTACATTATATGTTGCGTATATTTTAGATGTGACCGTTCGTTTAATAAAACAATTGAATTAAGCTAAAGGTCAGTGAAAACTTTTCAAAAATAAGCATTCATAGCAATAATAATATAATGCAGAATTGTTAATAATTAATTAAAAAAAATTAGTTTCTTATATAAATAATTTTACAATCATCTTTGGGATATCTTTGTTTTATTGTTTCACAATTTAAGTTAGAACTCATCCCGTGTATAAAAGTTTCTCACTTTAATCGTTTTAACTGTTAGAAAACATCTTAAAGTACACTAGAACTAAGTCCCGGTTCACGTTCCAATGATGCTGATTTATTTTTAGAGAAACCACACATTGGAACGTAACGTCTTAAGCTAGAATTACTTTTAGAGATTTCTGTATCTCGTCGAAGTAATGGTTCAATAGGGTTGTTATAGGATGACCCATTTGGTACACTGTCAATTGAAATATCTGGTGGTACATTTAGATTATTCATTTGAATGTAGCTCAGATTAGTATTATTGTAGGCATGTTTAAGATCAAAATTATTTAATGTTAATGACTTTATTAAACCATTAGGAGCTTGAGGTGAAAGTGACCGTCTTCTTAGTCCCGGTAAAAGTTCCATTTGATCACTATCAGTTTCAGCCATTTGTACAGAGGCTAAAGGTAGATCCAAACATGGTGTTATTAGTCTTTGATTTTTTGAAATAAAATCAAGAATTAATGGTGCATTTGGACGATTCTTATAAGATTGATTCCAACATGCTTTCATTAAACCTTCAAGATGTGGTTTAACTCCTGTTGGTATTGTTAAAGTGTTACCTTGCTTTATATGTTCTAACACTTGGTTATTGGTCAAACCCTGAAATGGGAATGAACCAAATGTGATAATTTCATACAATAATACACCAAATGACCAAATGTCTGAAGCAGGTGTAAAAATACCAAGTACCAAAGATTCTGGTGACATCCATCTAACTGGAAGCATTCCTTTACGATTAAATTTATAGTAATCATTTTCAAACATTGCTCGAGCCATACCAAAATCACCAATTTTAACATTTCTTTGGGCATTCACAAGACAATTTCTACACGCAATATCTCTGTGAACAAACTTTTGTTCTGCTAAATATCCTAAAGCTCTGACTATATCAGTTACCATCATTGTCAATCGTTTCGGTGAGATATCAGAATCCTCTGTTAATTTTTCACTGACTAAATGGCGTCGTGCAAGAAGATAAGTTTTTAGATCACCATAAAGCATAAATTCCATAATTGTATAGTTTGGTTCGGACTGTAAACAGACTCCTAACAGTTTAATTATATTTTTGTGCTCAAAACGTTTCATAGCTTCAGCTTCTGCTAAAAAGTCGAGTCGATCTGAAGGACTTGAGCCTAATTTTAATGTTTTAACAGCTACAGCAGTCCAATCGCTTTCCATAATCTGAGCTTCACCACCATATACTGTACCGAAAGCACCTTCTCCTAATTTACGATTAATAACAATGCGATCTTTTGGTATTTCCCATTTATCCAAAGTATTTTCTGGCAACTTAGATGATGATAAAAGATCAATACCCAAATGTTTCATATATTTTGCTGTGTATTCTAATTTTCGATGATAACGTCGTTTCCAGAAGAAGAATGAAGCTGCAGAAATAAGAACCACAATAAAGAAACATCCAATCAATGTTACAACCAAGATTGCTGTATCACAATCAGCGTTAAGAAAATTTGCAAAAGATTCCAATGTACATATTATCGTACCATCATCTGGTTTGCCATCAAACCAAACAATTGATGAGTAATTCATTACCATATTCCAATCCTGAAGCTTTTTATCGTAATTTGAAATATTTGGATAAAATGATCCAATAATATTGGAAACACCATTTATCCATTGGAGTACATTTATTACAGAGAAACGTGAAGCTCTGTCACCAAATCTAATTCGTCCTGATACACCTTGAAAATCTGTTGCCTTTATTAATTCGATTAATCGCTTTGTTGTGTTGACTGAATGTAGATCGCTTAAATATGCTGAATCCTCTTCTATTAATTTATGTAACGCAAATGCATAAACCCAGACACCATCGTAAGCGAATCCAGCATAATCAGATTCAGGTACTTCGAAAGTTAAATTACAACTTGCAGCATATTCTTCACGCCATTTTTTTACCGTCATATTCTCTTGCATTATTGTTTCATTAGTTGCAAATGGGGCGTGGGAAAGCGAAAAGTGTCCATTAAGGGCTTCTCGAATTTCAATTTCTGTGCATTCTGTTGACATATTTTTCTTTAATGAAAATGAAGTTGATAACCATACTGGTAAAAACCAAACGTAGCCTTGTTTCGCAGTCATCTAAAAGAAAATTAATTATTTACTTGAAATTTTATTAATAATCTAATTGTGTATAATTTGTTTTTTTTTAATGTTACATGCGAACATTTGAAAAAAAAAAACAATCTTCTATTATCATACCTGGAGTTTATATGCTAAGCACATTACAATATTTGCTACATCTGCATTAATATCAGCAATTATAATTTTTGAGTTTAGTTTCTTTAAATCCATTAATTGCTACAGAAAAAAAGAATATTTGTTAGATATTTGGAACTAATAAGAAATATAATTTATAATAATTACTCCCTGAATTATTTGTTCATCAGCTCTTGGAAATTTTTTATTTGTAATCAATTCAATACCATGCTCTTTTAATACACCTTCCATTTGTGAAATATATTCTGTATATTTTTGTCCATCTTCAGTTAAAGCTGAAACACGATGCCATTTCATATACTGAAATAGTTTTCTGTATACGTGCTCATATCTAAAAATATAAAAAAAAAATTGATTGGTAAGTGTTAAATTACAAGTCATTTTGAAAAATTTTTAAATTATATTTTCATTGATTTAAAGTTTAATCTTACTGACGATTTTCACCAATTGTGCGAAAAAAATATGGATATTTTTCTTGGTCATATGACGCTCCTTCAGCTGAGTATGATATCATTGCCATACGAAAATGTTTGCTTACACCTATTTAAATAATTAAATAGAAAATAATTGATTTAAAATATGTAAAAATGTATATTTTCTTGTGATCAAAAAAAAAACTGTTTGAAGTTTTATTTTATTGAGAAAAAAAATCACGATAACTTAAAATTATGAAATAATACAGAAGGAATAAATTAAAATTAAACGGACTTTTCTGTGCAGCTGATGTCTTTTTATAAATAGTAAATAAAGGAATTTTTTTTTTAAATAATCGATAACAATAAAGAGGAAATTATATTCAGGAGAAACTAAAAATTTAAATTTTCTTCTGCTCAAAGTCATGCATTTGAATTAATTAAATTATATTAAAGAAATTTTGTATAAGAAATACAAACATAAAACATACAACAAATAAAAAATATATAACTGCTTCAGCAAATACATGATGAAAAAAAAAATAACTGTTCATATTTGACCTTGAGACTATTGAAAAGTGCATAAGCGTGCGAAACTTTATTTATATTCTTTTGAAAACAATAATAATATGCTGTAACAAGATAACACACAACGTAATAGATTATTTATAAATCATTGTTATTTATTTTCATTTGTATTATAAATTGATTCAAACGAAATGTTTATGATGGTAACATTTGAAATAATTAATAAAAATACAAATCGAGACCATTTATTATTTTAATTAAAAATATTGAATTTTACCGGCAATTGGTTCAACAGTTTCACTACATGCTGGTCCTAGAATTCCCACGACACGATCTTTACGTAAATAATAATTAATAAATGTTTTCATCACAACATCAGGCCGACATTGCCCATCATTTTTGTGTACAATTAAACGATGCTTTGGTAAAATTGTTTTATTTGCGTTAATTGCAGATTCTGCCATTAGAGCAGCAATAGAAATACCTATATATTTAATAAAAAATTTATATTGAAAATGCTGTTTATCCAGAAAAAATTATGTATCTAACCTTCTCCTCCTCCTGATCCTGTCAATGGAAATATTCCACCAATGTAAATATCCTCCAAGTCTTTTCCTCTTGGTATCCATTGCTGTATAGCATTATTATTTTCTTTCATCCATTTACATGCAACTTCATTATACATTTTCTTCCATCCACCATATTTACGATTATCATTTTTCATCAATGATGGAATTATTAGTCCACCAAAATTTGTCTCATTCAATGAATCAGTAAATAATGGTCTTTGATATTGTTCAAACATTGTTAATAATGATTGAATGTCATTTGTTTTAAAATTTAATCGAATAAGTGATTCATACGCATGTTCAGCTTGTCTAAATTCTCGTGTATGAAGTTTTAACAGTGGTGCGATTTCATACTTGCACCCAGTACTATTACTGCTTATCATCTTTAAATCATAAATAAAACATTTAAATAAAATAGTTTTATGGTTATGAATAAAAACTAAACAAACAGTGAACTCAATATTTTTAATAAGTTGTAGAATAAATTTTGACAAGATAGAAGAACTCTAAATACCCCCCATAAATAGATAAATAAATTTTTATGAATTAATTGTTAAATCATTTCAATTATTCAAATTTAGCCAAAGACAAAAAATGTTGTAATGCAAATTCAAATTGGTGCAACTGAAACAAATTTGGTGAAACAGACAAATAAAATTGACAGGGAAATTTTTTCTGTTATTTTTTTTGATTTTGTTAAAATAACTAATAAAAAGCAAATCGTTAAATTTGATCAAAAGTCTCGTCATCGCTTATAAAATGTAAACGTTTTCCGAATTCTAATTTTTTTATTGAGCCACGAAACACAGAGTATAAATATTTAAATATTATTGTTTCTAAATTAGTTGCTTGTTTATATTTTTTCTATATTTATTTAGAAGCTTTTAATTTGCAATCTTATTTAAAAAATTAATTGAGAAAATAATGATAATCTAATTTTAATAAAAATAATTCAAATCTTCAATTGAATTTTTACCAGAAAATTTGTAAATTGAATCATTTCACCTTTTGACTGTTGGGTTTTTAATATGGCTAAAATTTGAGATTTCATAACTCTTTCCAAAATAGGGGAAAAATTATAAAATAACTTTTGAATTATCATAAAATAATTTATGATGTAAAAATCAAAATAATAAATACAATTTTTTTAATACTGAAAGTGTAATTTGATTTTACCTGTTGACATGGTGGCATATAAATCATTTTAAATTTATTTCCGTTTTGAATAATTTCTGATGGTATCCAATATAAGATTATAAATTTAGCTTTAGTTTCCTTATAAACTGGTATATTTAAATACAAATACAGAATTTCATTCATAACTTCTTGTAAATTACTGCCTAACCAAATAACATTAACATACAATTTAAGTTCATTAATGTGCTCGATTACAAATGATGTATCTTCAAAGCTTGGTGCTAGAAGATAAGCACATGTTCTATTCTCACAATGTGTTGGAATAAATATTCCATTGGTACATTTGTCACGACATTTTTTCCTATAAACATTAAATAAAAAATTAATGATATTTTTTCTTCAAGCCTTTTTTTAGTCATTGATTCATACTCTGTTTTTTTCTTTAAATCAAGTAGCAAAACTTCATTAAGGCTAAATGGATTAAGGATATCATCATTTGGTTTATCAAACATTGTATAAGGTATCATTTCTGGAAAATCATTTTGAATTAATTCAGTTGGTATAAACCATCCAATACGACCTGGATCAGTTAATGATCCTGCTATTTCAATTTCAATTGGTGTTATATGGCAATCTGGCATCATCCATACTTCTAAATCAATTGCTGGTATATATTCGAAATTACTGTAGAAAAAAAAGAACAATTTTGAATGAAATTCTATTTGTTTTTTATAGGGTGATAACTGATCTTACTTTGTTTATTTATATATTTTTGATATTTTTTCTTAAATATTAAAATTTGAACTTGAACTTGATTTTTTAATGTGATTTGAAAAAAATTATGTTCAAAATTTTTAATGAAAAAGTGATTTAAAACTTACTTAACGAGTTCCTCGAATGACATAAATAATTTATATCTTTCATTTAATCCTTCTACATGTGTTGCATCTACTAATTTCACATTTTTATAGCCAAGAATTTCTCTTAAAAATATTGAATATATTCTAGATGTTAATTGATGTGTGACCCGATTTGATACACGTATTGTAATTGGATTTTGGCCTGATGCATATCTGGCTAAAGGTTTTTCTGTAATAGAAAAAATACATCAGTAAAATTATAATAAAGGAATAATGAATAAGCAGAACATAAATGCATCAGAAGTAATGTTTAATTCTGTTATGACAAACAAAAAACGGCAGGCAAGTAAGACTGTATGCTTCGTCGAATGTTATGCGATAGTATTGTAAGCATTTAACACGAACGGATAACAATATACCCAAGTTCTGAAAACCACTCCATGGACCCATCATTTAATATAATAAAACACTAACCACAAAATTTCTTTCAAATCAGTTCACGGGTTC
Source organism: Pedicia rivosa (assembly GCA_963082725.1). Taxonomy (NCBI): domain Eukaryota; kingdom Metazoa; phylum Arthropoda; class Insecta; order Diptera; family Pediciidae; genus Pedicia; species Pedicia rivosa. Next base: position 45,081,470 of record OY720154.1, on the reverse strand, counting down.
TTAAAAAAACTGATTTTTTCCAAAAAATTTGTATAAGGGGTGCTACTAATTTCAAAATTTCATTGAAATCACTTCACGCGTTTTTGAGTGATCGTGTTCACATACGGAGTCCGGCGGAGTTGGTATTGCTTTTGGTGCGAATATTGGTGGAATCAAATTATTGGGTGGAAGAGTTTATGATTTAATTGGAGGAATGGCATTAGGTTTTGCGTATGATAAAGTCGATATCTATAGTTCTTCATGGGGGCCGACAGATGATGGTAAAAGTTTAGAAGGACCAGGACCATCAGCTGTTAAAGCAATGGAACGTGGTATTAAAGAGGGTAGACAAGGTAAGGAGGTAATTTATGTTTTGGCAAGTGGAAATGGTGGAAGTAGAGGTGATAATTGTAATTGTGATGGATATGCATCAAGTATTTATACAATTGCTGTTGGTGACTGACAGGATTTTTTTTACACCTTTTTTGGTGAAAGTTGCAATAACTCCCAATTTAACCATTTGTTAGTAAAAATAAGTTGCTCTACGGGCATTCTATTTGAGAAAAAAAAAACTTAAGAAATTTTCTTTAAAAATAAAAAAAAGTTGAAATTGAAAATTTTCCATTCGTCGTAATCGACTAAGCAATAGTATATGTCAAAATTATATAAATTTTTTGTTAAAGTATCTGTCGCTTCGTATTATGTGCATGATTATTTTCTTTTTGAATTTCAAGTTCAAGAAATAAAAAGTCTGTTTGTTAAAAGCTTCATACATAAAATGACCTTTAACTTTAACTTTTAATTTTTGTCGTATTTTTTTCAATAAACAACAAAATAAATTTGTTCTTATTTTTAAATAATTCTAAAATTAATCTAATAACATTATTTGTCTAACGATAAAAAATATAAAAAGTGAAAAACAAATTCTTAAAAAATGTTTCATTTAATAAGAAAAAAGAAGAAAGATACATATATTCTATTATTTGTTTGTTTTATTTAAAATTCTTCTACAAAAAATCCCCATTTTTTTTTTAAAACGAGAACATTATAAATTTTCTGACGAATCCGTTAATAATAAGTAAATATTTTATTTGGCATAATAATAATAATAAGTAAAATTGAATTTCATAATGCAACTTTTTTTTTTATTTTTGGTCGAACTGATAATAATCCACGTGCTTCTAAAAATAAATTAATTTGTTGTTTTTAATTCAAAATTCGTAAACTTTCAGAATTTTTCTTTGGTTTTTTTGAAAACAAAAGTAAGAACAAAATAATAGTAAGTAATAAATATGTTTGCAAAGATAGGAAGAAGAGTTTTGTTATTTTTTGTATAATTATCAAATACGCATTTTATAATAAGTTTTAAAAGCTATATGCAAATGTTCTCTATTGAACACACACACATACACACAAAAATATTACATTTTTGGAAATAAAAATTAAAAGTGGGTTAACTATACATATATGCACTACATTTTTTATTGAAACATTTTGTATCATTTTCGTCTTCTAAGTAAATAATAAAAATAATGTATTCGTTTATAAGCTTGTCATATTTTTTTTCTTTGAAAAATATATCTTTTTTATTTGTATTCTTCTTCTTCTTCTTGCATTTGTGTGTATGTATACATTTTCCAACGTAACTGATTAAAAAAAAATTGACCTTGAAATTATACATTAGGTCATTACCACTAAATAGACAAAAAAAATACAAAAACAAAAATAATAATAATAAAAAATAATAAAAAAACGCGTATATTTTTCTCATACGTTTAACTTTTTTTTTATATTTTTATTATAGAATAAATAAATGTTATTTGTTTGAATTTAGCAAAATAATAGAAGAGTTCAAAGTTTTATAATATCAACTTTTCTCGAATTTTTTTTTTTACTTCTTCTTGTTACTTGTTGTTTATTACGATTATTATTATTATATTTTTATAAGCAACATATAAAAAACTGTACTAGTAGAGTTTTACTTATTAATTTATTTAGTTGGAAATTCATAATACCAACAATAACAATTTACCATGAAAATACAACTAACAAAATTTTATAGGTATATTTTTGATAACAAGTTTTTTATTTTTAATCTAATCTTAATTTTCTTGTCTAGCAATGAATGCGAGATTATAATAGATTATATATCTAATGTATTTTGTTTTATTTTTCTTAATCTAAACAGGAATATAGGATATTTTTTTCCAAAAATAACAAAAAAAAATAAATTTTCAAGGGAAATACGACGTTGTAATAATTTAAACTAAATTAAATATTAAATTCATGCCGCCTATAATTAAGTTCATATTCCTGGAAAAGTTTGTGTACATATAGAGGAAAATCTAATTTGGTAGATTCGAAATCAATGACTTTTGCAATTTTTTTTTTGTAATTTTCAGAAACAAATTTCAGTTAGGAAACCGAATACAGTGCAAAATAAATAAATTTCAATTGATGTCAAAGGTCTTATATTATTTTTTTGTAATTAGAAAAACAGATATCTACTAGATTTTACAGGTCAAACTATTGGAATTATTTAGCTTTAGTTCTACATATGCTAATAGATATAGATAACAACAAGAATGGGCAATATCCTATCTTGTATGTTATAATATCATTGGTGATATCCAATTTTTTTTTAGTATTGTATTGTAGTATTGGATTGTCTCATAAGATCAGTTTAACACACACACACATACTAATAATTTTTTACAAATTTTTTAAAAATATAATAAATTTTCTAAGAAAAAGAAAAAAAAATCATCATAAAAACGCTAAAAACGTAGTTTCCAAAAAATTGTCGGGTTATCAGAAATTCGATCAATTTAAACGAATTGGATTAAAAAAAAAATATTTCTAATTAAATTTTTAAATATTGCCGATATTAAAAAATGTTTGCTTTGAATCAAATAAAGATTAAGCCTATCATTTGTCAATAATCAATATTTTGTAACAAGTTAAAAATAAACAAACCCACTTTTTACACACACAAAGTACGCAATAACAACGATATCACGAGCAGGAAATAATCAAATTTTTTAAAAAATGTTATTATGACCATTATTCCCATTATTATTAATGATAGGTAATAAAAGTTTAAATTAATTAATAAAATAGAAAATAAACGGATTTACGTATGTTGAACTTAACGAAATTATAATTGTTTTCTCTTAAAAAACTGTAGAAAATTAAAAGAATTAATTTAGTTGACTCTTGGAAATTATAAAACTAATAATAATCTTGAAAGTAGTGTTCAGTTATAAATATAATTAATTACAATCTATTTAGAAAATATAAAAAAATCTATGAATTGAAAAAAATGAGCAATTATAAACGATTATTTTATGTTGGACTTGAATAGAACGAAACATTTAAATAATGAACCGATAGATATTTTGTTCAAAATATTAAGTTTTGAGATAATAAAAAACAAAATATGTTTTGATAAAAAGAATGCATTCAGGAATCAACTTTGTTTTGTTGCACGATATAATGTAATGCGATATATTTACAAATTATATTGGAATTTTTCTTTCAATAAAAAATTAAATCATTTTGAAATGAAAGACTTAATCAGAACATAACCGTTAAACCTTTTAATTAAATAGGCTAGGGCTAGGCACTCAAGGATTATGTGTTTACGTGTTCATCAAATTTTCTAATAATTTGAATACAAAATTATTAAATGTAAAAATGCGATTAAATTTTTGTGTGATAAAATTCTTTTGAACATATTTTTCTGATAAAAATATTATTTTGACTGGGTGGGTTGGGTGACTGGTTTACTGACATCAGTAGTAGCACTAGAGAGTTAGCTATTACGTCATTCAATGTTATTCATATTACAAAAAAGCAATAAAAGACATAAAAATAATTGTGTTGAATTTCATAAAATACAGACATATGTACATAAAACTGTACAATAAACAATAGCAACAACTACAAAAAAAAAACTTTGCTTCTTTTTATATTACATGTTAAATAATTCTTGAAAAGTTTAGTTCTTTTTTTTAACAAATTACTGAACATAATTTTTATTATTAAAAATTTTGGTTTTATTTTATATTTGAGAATTATAAAAACTATTTGTCATTATTATTTCACATTCACTAAAAGGAGAAACAAATGAATAAATAGATCATGCTAAAGAGTTCGCCAGTTGACGGAAAGTGGTCATAGAAGTGTTTCCATTTATTTTTTAAGCAAATTTTTTTCATAATGTTTCACATTGCGAATAAAGAATAATTTTAGCAGCTGAGATTAAATTCAAATGATCTCTTCTAGTTAGAAATATATCTGAATCGTATTGTAATGTGATGCAATATTTTATTATCTGGTTCACAGCTTCTTAACTAAAATATTTATGTTCGTATTTTTAACAACATTTATACCATAAGCAAATAATTTCTAGCACGTCTTCATATTCTTTTTCTCTTTGAATTATAAGAAAAGTTTAGAAATAGATATGGCTTCCATGAAAATGTGAAAGTTAAATCTTTGTTTTTTTTTTGCTGATAAGTAGACGTATTACATTGAATCAATTGAATTTAAAATGCCTCTATAACTAATATCTGGATTTGAAAATGCGAATTTAAGCTTTCCATAAACATTTTAATTAGGTCGGCAAAATTATATTTTATTTATGGCGGGTTTCTTAACAAATGACTAAACGAGGATCTAACTAGATCGACTCTAAGCCTTAGATGACATCTAACAAAAATCTGTTTCACCACATTTGTAGCGTTTTTTAAAACTATTTTTAGTTCAGTGGCTTCGATTAGTTTTTTTCTGTGCGTTTTGACTTTTGTAATGAATCACATTTGACAACTAAAGCAAACCACATCTAAGTATTTAGATGTGCCAAATTGCGCATCTAAGTTAGATGGAGAGTTAGATGAGATCTAAATGTTGTGAAACAGATTTTAGCTTAAAACTCATCTACAGTCACTAGATGAGATCTAAACGGAGATGAGAAACCCGCCATTAGATACATAAAATTATGTATGAGATGAAGAAAATATTTATTGATTTTCATTTGAAGTTTTTAAATTATATAAAAATATCAGCTCTTATGTAATATAACAAATTTACTTGATCTCTTTTTTGAAACAAAGGTATTTTGAGTTTAATCTCTCTCTCTCTCTTTCTCTTTTAGAAAAAAAGAACTAAATCCTGAGTAGATAATTTATTTTAATTATAATAACATACGTATTTTACACATTATAGAATATTAAATAGATAGCTAAGTAAAGTAAATAGCTAATCTCTCAAAATTTTAATACGCATTTTACTTACAGTCTGACTTTGAGTGTCTATTCGTTTTTTTTATTAAAAAAAATAAAACTCAGTTGAACAAGCTTTCAAAGCTATAACTTGTTTGTTATTAACTTTATAATAATATTGTTATTTATTTTTATTACTTAAAAAAGCAATAAGAACTAATAAAGCGTTAATAAAAATTAATTCATACCTCTTTCACCATCCTGATAACATTGAAATGTAAATTCTTCCTCATCAGCTTTTATTGTTGTTATTCCAATAATAAGGAAAACAAAAGGTAATAATAATATTTTCAGTTTCATATTGTTTTCTTTTTTAGTGTTGAAATTTTTTTTGTTTCAAAACTTCATTCGATTATTTGTTCTTTTAAGTCTCTGTAATTATGAGAAAAAAATTTTATTAAAAATAATTTTTGACAAATTTACCTAATTAATAAAAAATTTCTATATTCTATATCTATCTATTTAGATCACTCATTAATGTTTTCATTTCTATTAGGTAATATCACTTTAATGCTTTACTTATCAAGTTGAAAAACATGCGTTCCGATTAGATTTGGCAAAACCACTTAATTTAAAGTTATATAGTAGTTAAAGTACATGGAGTTGAACAACAGCATGATACATTTTACTTTATATAAAACTAGCCGAATTAACCACACAAATTTTGTTTTTAATGAAAACTACAAAAATTCGTTAATTAGTAACTATTCCATAAATGAATACTGTAATAATGATACTCTAAGCTGATTAACACAAATTAAATATTATAACATAAAATTCAATTCTTAACCAAAAATTTTGTTCTTTTAAACGAGACATTTTAACTAACAAAAAATATTTCTTGCTATCTTTTAATGAAAACCGCGCCAAATAAAAATAACCGAATGAATATGCCTATATGAATATGTTTATTTTATTATGCCTATGTTGTCTTCAATATAAACGTGTTTTATCTTGAATTGGTATAAGTGAGAAAATTAAATAAATATGTATTATAAAAAAATATTGTATAAAAAAGCACCTTAACTTTGTAAGAAATAGTAAGAATAAATGATTAATAATATGCCGATGCCATGAAAGTTTAAAAAAGGGGTCAGGTGCGTTTCTATAAAACCAATGTACAATGATTTTTGAATATTATTTTACTACTTTTAGTTATTGTTATTATTTAGCATTTTGTTTTGTTTTTTTTTTGACTTTGGTTTGTCTCGTTTGTATTTTTATTACATAATTTCATTGATGAAAAATTTTGTATAGGTAAAATAGAATATAAACACACGTAAATAGTTATATAATTATACGCATTTTTATATTGCGTGAGTGAATAAAAATATTTCTCTTTATTTTATTTTCCCAAAAAAAAAAAGAGATTTAAATTCCAACATTATCAAAAGTTGTGGGTTTATTGGCAGTAGAGTTATTATATCGTTAAAATCACAGGGAATAACTAATTAGTAATAATAAACAGCTTATCTAATTGAATTTCTCATTTATTCACATACAAAATGCAATATTTTTGTTTTGTTTGGAAACACTGTTTAGGTTTGATGACCAGACTTAAACAAAACAATAAACAAAATAAAGTAACAATAATTTCAACACGTTGCAAACTAAACATATAATAATAAAAAATATTAAAACTTTGAAGCATTCCATATGAGATTACACAAAAATTAATTAAAATCTAAAAAATAAATTATCGATTCCCAGGTATACAGTTTTACGTCATATAACAATAAAAATTTAACCTTAAACCTATTTTCACAATTTAGAATTTTACATACATTCCTGAAATGCAAACACCGAATTTACAACAAAATTCGGAAACTAATTTTTTATAATGATCCTGAGAAAATAGTCGTTAATTTTTCATTATTATGTTTTAATTCAGATTCTATAAACACTTAAATTTTATAATGATATATATGTATATCGATAATGACGCAATACAAGCACAATTCAAGAAAGGGACCAGCATTTTCTTAGCAGACTGCTAAATATTTCGTGAAACTGGAGAGTGGTTTGTTTTTATATGATATTCAATCATTTAATTGTGTTTTCGTTTTATTTTTGGGTGAAGTTAAAAATACGTAATATGATACAGAAATGTTATATAGGCTAGTCTAGACAATCAATTACCAATGAATTAGTCAATTATAAATTCGTTTTGGAACAAAATTAATTTACAGACATCGTCATAATAAGCCATACGCAAATATTCATCAATGTCTCAAAATTAAATAACCACATTTAATTTAATACAGCCATTTACATAAAGTTAACTTTTAATATAATCAAGATATCTCTGTAAATTTATTTAATCTCATTATATTTGTTCTTTGTAACCAATTTCTTTCATCAGTAATGTAACAGAAATAAGTGAACAAATTTTAACTTCAACAATATGTTTACTTTGTGGCATTTTCAATTTGAAATTCGCTATATTGATTGTTTCTTAAGTTGGTCTACAAAATTTCTCAGTAATGAAAAAACAAATAATAAAACGACAGAAAAAACAATCAACAGTAAGTATACATTTTTATATTTTTTTGCATTTATTTAATTTTAACTTTGCATTTAATTTGATAAAGAATATCTAAATAGGAGATATTTAATTCAAAAGATAACCTATTTTTTCTTTGCCTCTCCTTTCTTTTTTTTTTTATATTTTCTTGAAAAAGAATGACACACATTTTATACTTGGTGTTGATACATATTTTGTACATACAAGGTGCGCAAATTGAATTAAGATAAGATTACAATTTAAAATGAAGTGTGATTTTCTATACACATATGCATATATTTATTGATGAAGTTTTAGTATGTAACAAAAATAAATAGAAAGTTTGGGTTGGATAAACTAAATGTGCACACATGTTGTATGTGAGAAAAAAAATAATGTCGCGTTTCAGAAAAACTTTAAAGTTAAAATTAAATTATTTTTACTCTTCTCTATATTCTCTTGCTTAAATCACTTAAAATTCTTATGAAAATCAGCCTAAGAAAAGAGAAGAGCATGTAAAAGGAAACTGTTGAAAAAAAGTAGTTTGAGATTGAATACTTATTGGTGTTCCAGGTAGTCTGGTTGTCTGGTGTGAAAAAGTGGACGTTAAATAAAACAATTCTTGATGCAAGTCAAGTACAAACAGTAAAAAAAAAAAAAAAGAATACTTATTCATTAAAATTGTGTGAGATATTCTTCAAATAAAAAATAGTATAATTAAATGTGAAAAAGAAGTTATTAGTAAACATAGATTTTTGTGTTTAACAGGATTTATATGCATTTTCAATTTATTATACTCAATTCTTTTTTTAGTGTATAGTGTAATATTTCCAAACACATATCTATAGTTTGATAAATGCATTATCGTAAAATTGGTAAAGTCACGACTTTTACTAGCTAGTAAACGGATTGACCGTTTTAATTAGCTCTTAAATGAATTTACTTCGTCTTCATCTAAACCCAAATGTAGGAAATATGACATTAATGTCTTTTATTTAAGGATCATTCTTAAAATCTTAGCTTAAATTTATTTAATCAATAAAATTTTCATTTGTTTATTAACGTAGCAATTAAAATTACATTAACTTAAAGTTTTAAAAATTGTAAATATTTTTTTAAAAATACGAAAATAATTAATTAATTAATTAATTAATAAGAATATTATTTAATCTGTTAAAATATCATCAACCATCTTTAGTTGACTATATAGAATTTTAATTATTTAGTTAGTTAAGTTTTAACAAAAAAATTACATTTAATTGATTTTGTAATTATTTCTAGTTTTATTTTTTGTTTTCAATCATTTTGTTATTTACCATTATTAATCAAGTAATTATATTCTTATGCTTTAGTATAGGATGCAAGTATGTGTAGTTAAGGTAAGTATTTAATTGTTTTACGTAGAAAACAGGAGTGGCAAAAACAAAAATTCCAAAAATTCTCCTACTATTTTAAAGCGTTTAATTGAATTTAATCAAGTTCAAGAATATTTGATGTAAATAATATGCGGCACGCACTAAATTCTAGAATTTTTGTTACCTTTCAACAAATTATTTTTCTGTTGTTTCTATAATTTTACCCGCAGATGCTGCATTATGTTTGTTTGCTTTACCCTAATTTGATAAAAAAAACTTATAATTGCCTTTTTATATAAAACAATCATATGTCACATCCGTGCTTTGTAATCAATAAAATGAAAAAAATTATAACTCAAAATATAATAAATTAACGACATATGCGATTCCTGGTAATTGTTATTTTGTTTGTTTGTTTTTTTGTTTTATTGAAGAGTGTTTTGTTTATAAATTTCTTTTTTTTGCATTTTTTTTCCTTTGTTAATACGATTATTTTTTTTCTCTACAAATTAACTGATTATTTTACGTTCAATTTAATTATTTTTTTCATTTCTAATAATAAATATAATAAACAGGAAAAATAACCAAACTTTATTAAGATTGATAAGAATTTTCTTAGAATTTTTTATCAAAGATTATACCTATAGATTAGACTTTCTAGTAAAGAATTGATTCTTAATATTTAATTTCTTTCGAAATTTAATCTTGAAAAATCAAAAGTTCTTATAAATACAAAAATTAAATGATAACATTTCTTGTTTACAGTTAAAATTACTGAGAAAAACCCGAGGAAAACACTTATCATATGGAAAATTCTGGATAAAAATTATTATTATGTTTTATGTAACAAAATTTTTATTTTTTTGAACTTTTATTGTTGTTGTTCAATTTGGTAAAAGCAAATTAATTCAACCCACACTCAATAATATAAGTACACAAATCACAATTATTATCAATATTTTTTGGATCGGCAATTATAGGTAATTTTTGTAAGAAATTATAAAAATAACATATTAAATACTATTAACGTGTGCTACGACGAGCTTTAAATTCGAAACTTATATGTAAAGGAGAAATAAATAATGCACAAAACTTGAATGAATTCTGTAACAAAATTCTTTTTAAATGTTAATTTTGCCTTAAAAACTATTTACTTTAAATAAAATTTATTTTATGAATTTATGAAAAATTGTTTGTGTTAACAACAATAAATATGTTGTTATGTGCTCACGTTTTTAAAACAGATCAATTTAACTTTTAGATCATTTTTTCTTTTAAATCAATGAATTAAGAGTTGTATTTTACATAAATAATAAACTATTAAAAGAAATACAATGAATATTATTTCTGTGGAAAAAACAACAGACAAAAATTGAAAGAAATAATAAATTACTGAAATTTTTCGTTTATTACAAACGCGTGTCTTTGTTATGGGTCAGATCAACTAATGAAATTCAACCAAAACCCTTGTCTAAACAACGTAGAAGACATAAGATATAAATTATATACATAGAAGATATAATCTGAGTTTTTCAGTGACCAATATATTTCATATACTTAAATAAACAAAATGTAAGTCAAAAATTAATAAACCATTAAATGTTCTAATGAAGAGAAGAATTTTGTGTTAACGAAATATAAAGGAAGTATAAAGTGAAATTCGACCTTATTTTTGTTTGTTAAGGGTAAATGTTGAAATCAGTTTTTTTATTAAAAACAAATTAAAATTAACTAAGTATTTGACTATTTGTTTTAGAATCAGTTTAAACAATGAATATAGTTTTGAGTAAATAAATAATAATAAAAACACAAAACAACTCAACAAGCATTACTTTATTTCTTTGTATTTTTTATAATTTTTGATTTTTTAAATGAAATGAAAGAGACGATAAATATTTTTAAAAAGGTAACAATTAATTTAATTTATATTTTTTTGTTCAAAACTAAACAAAGTATATCCAGTTTATATGAACATTTTGGCATTCCAAAAACAAAAATTTAAACATTAATAAATATTGTCTACTAACTTGAGTCTATTAAAATTAACTTGAGTTAAGAATAATTTATTCACTCAGTTTGTTAAAAGAGAAGATAAAAGATAGTAATAAGTTGTGCGTATAAAAATTAATGATGTTACGTTAAGAAGTAAAATGAATCTTGAAGTTAAACAGAATGAAATTTTATTGTAAAAACCGGTAATCCTAGATAAATTTTACTATGATCCCATTATTACAAGATTCAAAAATAAACATTACTAAAAATTTTTGATGTTAAATTTACATTAATAATTCTTGGCTATATCCAAATACATTATGTCAATCCGGTCAAATTGGAAATAGAAATACTTTTTTAATGAGAAAATCCCGTAAATTTTCTAATACAAAATATAATAAAATTTATAAATTCATTATAAAAACAAAATCCTACGCGTTTTTTAAAGACGAGAACTGTACACACACTGTACCCTCAAAAAAAACAACAAAAAATTAACAGAACAAACCTCATAAATTAATTCAAATAAAAAAAATAAAAAAATAACACGATGACGTCATATTATATATTTTTTTATTATTAAATTATTTGTTATCTATTCATACAAATTATTCCAAACTTTAATAAATTCAAAAACAAAAAAGAAAAAAATTGATGAAATTCCACGCCAATAATTGTGTTGTTTCAGATAAATATATTTTATTGGTTTTTATGATTATTATTAGTAGTTTATTTAGTTATCGTCCATGTCCAAATATAGTTTATTGAATTTTATACTAACATTAAGTAAGTATAAGTTAAGTATTACCAAAGAAAATAAGTATAACCATATATAAAATGGAGTTAACCATATTAAAATGGAGTTATGACATTTGACATATTATACGAAATTTTAATTGACATTTCAGTAATCTAATCACAGTTCTATTTCGGTTCACCCTTCAACTTTATAACTTTAGAACGACATCCTAATGCTGGGTTTCACAAACATTTCTTTAATTGAAGAAACAATCGAAAGACAGAAAAAAATGAAATAAAGGAAACAAATAAATTTCAACCGTTAAGTACTTGAAATTGTGGTGAACTCCGAAATTTTAAAGTAAAAATAATTTAGACTGATAATGAAATGTTGCTACTAATATGGAAATACTAACGTTATCTTATAATTTATTTCAATAGCGGGTTACTTTGAAGTGGCTCTTCCTAAATTAATAATTATAATTAATTATAAAATAAAGAGGGCAATACTAGAAAAGAATTATAGTGTTAGAAAGGGAGTATAAATAACTTAAACATTTCATATATTTTGTATTAAATAAAGTATTTTTATATATTTTAAAATGTATAAATATACAACATTATTTTCTTCTTTTTTTCGTGGACAATAATATAGAAGCGACTCATTCATGTTCATGTGTATTTTATTTGTTGTTTATTTGTTTTTTGTTGGAAAAAAATCAAACAATTTTTTTTATTTCTCTATTCTATAACCTAGGCTAAAAGGTGATTTGTATTCTGCGTGAACGGATGTTTATTTAATGTTTTTTTTATCTTGATTAGAATTTTTATTACGAAAATATTAAACTTAATATAAAAAAAATGCCCTGCGGTTTTTGGAAATAAAATAAATTTATTATAATATATAATATTGCAATTTTTTTTAAATTTAATGAATTTATGAAACCTAAAAAGATAATTAAGTTAAGGAATAATAACATTTGATAATCAATAATATTGGTTTGAACCAAGAGATCACAAAGCTGTTACGGGGCTTATGCTGTGAACAGCAAACTCAAATGCATATTCTTCTTACCAAGAAATGGAATTAATTTTTGATGAATTAAAATAAATTCACCAACTTATTTAAATAAAATCTTACAATAAATTTAATAAAATTCATTATGTTCTCCTATTTCTACTATTTTAAACCAATGGAATATTCGTTTGAATATTGGTTCTTAAGTAACGCTGAAAAGTTGTAGTGAAATCATTTACATTAATTTTTTTGTTTTCTTTTTAAATTCAAAATAGTTTTCCGAATATTAAAAATACGGTTATTTGTGATAACCTGTTGAACCCATTATAAGTTTAAAGAAATAATTTCTTAGAGAGTTCTCTAAGAGAGAGACAGATCTTTATCTTTTCGAGGTTATGTTTTTTAAAGTAAAGAGTTTTAAAATTAATTAATTCAAACATGTTTTTTTCTCTATTTTGAAAGTTTTGTAAAACTCAAAAGTCAATGACATAACAGAAATTTTTTCTTTAATAACAAAAAAAATACCTACATAATCCTGTGATTTGTATAGACAAAAATATGTTTTTTTCTGCTATCAAAAAGAAACATCTTTGATTCGAACAAATTTTTAGTTTATTCATTAAAAACAACGAAAATATTTTTAAAAACTTTGTCTTTTTGTTACTTTTTTAAATTATTAAAAATTTTATAATGAAGAAGAAGACAACAAAAAATACAGACATCTTTGCCTTGGACTTACTATTATTATCTTGATATATATTATTTTCTATTTGTATTATATTTGCATACTTATACATATATGTAATCATGTTTATCAGAATGATGGTGATGATGCTGACGATGAGGATGATTATATATTATGACGATGATGATGTCGATGATGAAAGAAATTATAATTTCGAGTTCAAAATTTTTATCTTTTAAGTATAATCCCATACAGTAGATTTTCTAAAATAGAAGTTTGTATTATAGGTATGTATGTTCTTTGCCTGAATATGTGTTCGAATGAATCATGTTGTTTCAAAACAAAACAAAAAGCAAACAAAAATTGTTCAAAACAAGCTTTTATCGTTTTTGAAATAAGCGAATGGGGGCTTATTATTGCGCATAAAATTAATATGGCATTTTTTAATATTTATTTTGCGGCGTAGTTTTTTTGTTTTCATTTTTTTATCTTAAAATTAACTTTTTTATCTAAAAAATTTATATTTTTTTCTAGCAAATTGCATTTCGCAATTTTAGCTGATGATTGATAAATGGACAAATAAAAGAACTTTACATGTAAGTGTCAAGTTATGTGTATGTAAAACGTAAAGTGTATAAGTAGTTCATCTTTTGGTGTTTGTAAAGATCAGGATCAATAGACGTTTGCCGTCTTATAAATGTGACGAGTTGTATTGTGTAAATAAGCAGATTTATTAAAAATCAAAATCAAACATTTTTGTACTATATTGTTTCAAAAAACTATTGTCATAGTTATATTTTGAGCAATCAAATAAAAATATTAAAAAAAACAAATGCGTATCAAATAGAAAATACATATGTATGAACATACACGCACACATAACAATTTGCTTTAGTTAGACCATGTGTTCTATAATTATAAGAAATCCATATGAATTATTTATAAAAAAAATTGTTTTTCATCCACAATCAATACAGTAAACCCATTAATAAATGTTCGCACTTAATTTCATAAGAAGGAAAGAATTAAAAAATAAATTTACCTAACTGCGAAAAATCTGAAAATATAAAGAGAAAGCATTTATTTTTAGCTCAAAAAATATTTTGTTCTCTTTTTGTTGGTTGATTTTTTTTCTGTTTTTCTTAATTGTGGAATAGAAATACCTAATTTTGATTATTCTTAAATAAAATACGTTTTCTTTATTATTATTTTTTTCTTTTTTTATGTTGGTAATCTTTTAAGCAATAAAACTTTGTAACAGTATAGAAATAATCCAATCATAACCTATATTATCATTTACAGAGAGCTTTTAGACATATTGTCGAAAGAAAAAATCAATTAAATAACGTAAACAAGTAATAATGTATACATGCATGAAATTCAATAATCATTTAAACAGATCTTATGAAAAACTTTTAAAATAAAATTCATATAAAAACAAAAACAATAACAAAAATAACGACCAAACACAACAACAACATCAACAATGTATATGTAATTAGCTTAGATCGTTTTCAGTCGGCTTTTTTTAATTCGTTCATTCTGAATTTTCTATAGGTATACATTATTTTTCTAGAAAACAACAACAGAACCAACAGTAAGAGCAACAACAAGAAGGGGAACAAAAACAATAAAAAGTGAACACAAAATACATTCAAAAAAAAGTAAGTAAAACGAATATAAAAAAAGTAATAGAAATGTTTATTTGATTTTGAACGAACAAAATGAAGAAACTTTATTTTATAATCATTTTATGTGTATTTTTTTTTTGGTTTTGATTAAATTAGAAGTAAAATTAAAACAAAAATATATTGTGGATTCTTTTTCTTGTTTTTTTTAGAAGTTTTTTTTTTGTTTTTAATGTAAATACATAATTGGATTAGACAGAAATTAGTATAAATTTATTTTATTTCAAATATTATTGATCAAATTATAAACCAATTTAAGTATCTTGCCACACATGCAAACACATACATACACACAAAACACAAAAAGGGCCTTAACATTGAATTTTTCACACAATCTGTAAGAATTTTTAAATTTAAAAAAAAAATTTTTGTATTCTACATTTTCATGTTTACAAATAGTATCAAGGCTGATGGTCAATTAAGCTCAAGTTAAACAATCGAAAAGGTATAACTTCAATAATTATTTTTGGTTTTTTTAACGCATATTTTTGTAAAATTTCCTGTAAAAAGTCTAGACGGATTTTTTGTTATTTTTGCCGCTTTACCTTTAATTAATTTATTTAAAAATTTTAATTTGGTCAAGAAGAAATATATTAATTGTAGGTAACTGAATTACGTTACTGCATACTATTATACTACCAGGCGCAATTAAATTGTTACTACCTATTTATTTGTTTTTTTTTTCAATGGGATTATTATATTTTTTCTTGTACACATCATATATTTTCTGCTGATATCAAGAACAACAATAACAACAGTAGGTAACCTTAAAATCAGAAGTAGGTAAGTAACAAATTATATTAATAAATATATGTAGATACATATACTGTTTCACATATATGTAAATTGAATTTTTAAAAAACCAAATTTAATCAATTTTTGACCAACTAAACTTAAATCCATTATTTATTTATTACATAATATTATTGTCTAATCACATCAAGGACAAGGACAAACAATAGTATGACACGTTTCTCAGTTAACTTAATTTTTCTAACAATAAAAGCAACAACAACGTAAACAAAATTTATTTAAATTAAGTCACCTGATTCATGTTAAATTCAAAATTATCCTTTTTCGTTCGACCAGCAAAAAAAAAACAAACAAAAAAAATTCAAAAATTCTGAACGAAGAAAAAGAAAAACAAAAACATAAAAATATCACAAAAATTTCTATTTTGTTTTTTTTTCAATTTTTTTTTGTTTTTTTTCTTGAATTTTTGTCACAAACACATATTGATAACTCTCTCCCTCACTCTTGTTTTTCTCAAAATATGAAGACAGTTAAACTTTAGTTGTTGATTTTTGTGAGATGTTTTTTTTTTATTATTTTTTTTTTGAATTTTTTTTATTTCTCTAACTGAAAGAATAAAAATACACACACACAAATAATATAAAACGGCATTTAAATCAAAACAAAAACACACGAATGGTCACCAAAAAGTTCAAAAGTCAGCAAACGTAATCGATTATGTGACTTCTTGTATTCGCATTTTGATCAATTATTTATTTTTTTTATTTCTTATCAATTTTTTTTTGTGATTTTTAAGAAATCAACAAAAATTTCAAAATTATTAATAGTTAATTATGAATCTGATTTACATATGATGTACATATTTTCTTTATTTTTCCAATTTTACACCTTAGATTATATTTTTCTTAATATTCCAGCGATATAAAATATTTACTTTTTATTTGTTCTTTTCCTAACTGGAAATTATTATTATCCGTGCTGCATGTTACTGTTTTTTCTTTATTTATTTTTTTCATATAGCTACAAGAACACCAACAACAACAACAAAATGTATATTATTCCAATATAAATGCCACACTGTCACATGTATTTTTATTTGATTTATTATTATTGATTTGGAATTTATGCAAACAATTGAAACTTGACGAAGAAGAAAAAAGAAACAACAAAAAAAATTCACATTTTTTTTAAACGCAAAATATTTGAAAAAGAAAAATCCTTTTTATCATCCGAGTTTTCCTTTCTTTTAAAGAGCTGTTCGTTTAATTTTGCACTTATTCAGTTTATCAATTTTTCCTATCGTTGTATATTTTCTCAAAGAAAGAAAACAAAACTGTTTCAAATTTTTTTTTTCTGTTTATTTTAATTTTGAAATAATGATAATAATTCACCCACTTTGTACGTACGCACAACATACATGCACTAGGCACACACGCACACAAATTTTTTCACTTTTTATAATTCTTTTCCGCTTTTTTATGTGAAAAAAATCATCGCTTTTTTTTAACTTTTTATAATTATTAAAGAATTGTCGAGAACAACAAAATGATTTAATCAAAATAAAATTTTATACCGATAAGGAGA
Organism: Pedicia rivosa; assembly: GCA_963082725.1. NCBI lineage: Eukaryota > Metazoa > Arthropoda > Insecta > Diptera > Pediciidae > Pedicia > Pedicia rivosa. The sequence continues at coordinate 45,063,890 of OY720154.1, read as the reverse complement.
ACCACCAAAAATAAAAATCTACTCTTTCTGAAATTCATTGGTTATTTAGTTAATTTTTTTGTTCTCATTATTTTTCTTTTATACGCATCTGTCCACGACAATCGCAAATTGTAAACTGTCGTGTCGTGTTTTATTATTTACATTCAAGTTTAAACGAAAAAAACAAAATAAAAAAATTGCTTAAAAAATAATATGTGTACATCTTCTTATTCATGTGTGTAGTGTATGTGTGAGCGTGTTGAGTTTATGTATAAAATTGTAGTGTAGAATTTTTTTAGTTTAGTATGTTTGTATTTTTATCACAAAAGCCGATTTGATTATTTTTGTATTTTTAAAAAAAACCAAAATTTTATTATATTTTTTTTCTTCAGTTTCAACTTCAAAACAATAGTAAGTAGCGGATTTAGATACAGTCCTACAGTTCGGTATATTGTGTAAATTATTTTCTAAGAACTTCTTTTTATACATATCTGATCCAACCACTTGAAATTCTAAATCAACACATAACAATAAAAAATTACATGCAATTACATGCATGTAGGTTTTCAAGGTGGACATGTTTGTTTTTTAATTATATATTCTTATTATTGTTGTCCTATTATTTTGAAGTACTTAATATAAAACAGTTAATAGTATAAACAGTTTCGATTAAAAACAATTATTAAAGTGTCAACATTTCATCAGACAGAAAGTAAAAAGCCAACTAAACGTTGGTAGTTTTTTATGATGTTGATTTTTTTAAAAATGAATGCTTTTGGCCAACAAAAATATGTAAACAACAAATTGGATGACAGACTCTATACACTTTCATATATTTACGTAAAGTTAAATAAATGTACATTGACCATTTTTTTCATTAAATATTTGATTAAGATTTTTCTTTCTTTTTTCAAATTCAGAAAATATTCCAATATTTACTTTTCAATTTATAAATTCTTTCAATTTTATTCCTTTAAAATTTTAAATACAAAATACAAAATTCCGCAAATAATCGTTTTATGTATATATTGAATTCGAATATAAATCCATCACTGATAGAGGAAGAAGAAGAACACGAATAACAACAACATTAGCGAAAAAAAGCTTTTGATTATATTTAGAGACATTTATAAAAGCAGATTATAAAATGCTAGAATGAGAGAGAATGATAGAAAGAGTGTGTGTTTATCAAAAAGTTGCAAGAAAAAGCCTTATTAATCAAATCATTTTGATAATGTGAATGCACAAATATGAATTTGATAAACAGTTTTATTTCATTATCATTTTTCTTATTGTTTTATTTGTAAACAAAAGAAGAATAAAAATGAAAATGGAAAATGTCAACAAATTTGATATTCATTTTCAAAATAAAATCTAAATATTCTTATTTAAAATATTGTATACAAATAAATACGTTTTTTTCGGTAAATTTCGGGGTCCTATTAGGAAGGTTTATTTGCATTTTTAAATTTAAAGTAAATATTTATTTAAGTAAAAATAAGGGTAAATAAAAGGTTAAAAAATTTAACATGAATAAAATTTATATCGTGATATTTTCCCACAATTTTAAATGGTCAGTAACATTCATTATGTCTGCATAAGATCATTAAACTTCAATTACGATATAATGTCCGATAACAAATAAAATATTTAATTAATATTTTTTATTCAACTAAATTAAACTGTTATCGTGACTTCAAAAAAACAGAAAGCAAATAAAAATTTAGTTTGTAAAAAATGTAAAGCATTAAAAAAAAGAAATAAATTTTACGCTAGGGGAAATTAAAATGGTTTGTGTCTGTACTAAGTACAGAGAGAGTATACAAATTTAAGGAAACGCTTTAATAAAGTAAATTTATTCTTTGACGGTGATAAAATATTTAAAACTAAAACAAATAAATTCTTTATATATAAATTCATTCATTTAACATAAAATTAAATAAATATACTAAGTAACACGTAAAATACTTATAATGCGAATATTTATATTAATGATTTACAATTAAGTCTTAACTTTTAAAAATTGAAGTTTTCTACTTATAACATTCACAATATTAGAATCTTTTCACATTTTTCGTGTTCATTCATAGCAAAAATAAAAAATATATATACATTAGTAACTAAGTAGCACAAACTTTACTCTTGTGTTGTAAAATGTATTATGAGTGAATGTGAAAGTTATATTTATGGAGATATTAAGTAAAAGTAAAATAATACTTATAAAGTTTATTTTAACATTTTATAATTTATATCTATTGGGATAAAAGTTCAGTCACATCTTTTAATTGGATTGGAAATACATTTTATTATTTTTTTTTTTTTAAAAATAACATTTATCTTTTCCTTTATTTTATAGTTACTTATCATTCCATTCTTCAAATTATTTGAATTATCTGGTGATTTTCTAAAGTGAAAAATCATAAAATACATTTTTACCTTTCAATTTAATTCTTTTTTTCTTATCTTCATTGGAAAAATTAAAACTTACTCTGAAATTTTTGAATAAGAATGCCTGAAAGAATAGGGGAAAAATATATATTTTTTTTTAAAATAATAACAGGTTTTCAACTTACATATTTGCCATAGATCTATTAATTTTTACTTCAACTCAAAATATTAATAAATTGAAAATAATATTACATAATGCTGAGGCGATTTTTTCTACAACACCAAGAGAGTGAAATAATAAGAACAGTAAAATAATTTTCATAAAAATGTATATTTCTTATAAAAGAAAGTATTAATTTATACATAATGTTATTCTTTATAATAATTAATAAGGTAGAATTAATCTAAATCTAAAAATTAATAATTTATAATTAAAATCAAATAACATTCATAATAAGTAGTAGGTATGTATATATAATTTACAAAAAACTGTACATTTCAATAGAATGTTCTAAATTTTTACAGCTTAAAAATCATGCTTATATTTAACAAAAATAATATAATTTTTTTTATGTTCACTACATTTAATGTTAATACGTTAAAAACAAAATTTCTTTTTGATAATTTAAATATAAAAAAATATAAAGAAATTAATAAAATATACACGGAAAGATGTGAAATTTTTACTAAAAATTGTTCATATTTCAAATCATGTTTTGATATTTTTATAGAAACAAATTTCATTGTCATTAGGATCACAATTCTGAATGGTGTACTAAATAAATGAGAGAAGGGCAGAAAAAAAATTTAAGGTAATATTTTTGTTCAAGCAAAACAATTCAAATAATTTTCTTTTATTAATCCAACATGTTTTGGATAAAAAAACAATATTTTACAACTCTTTCCATGTGATGTTATTACTAATCTCTAGTGAATTATGATTAATTAAAATATTTATATTTTAGAAAAATACTTACAAAGAAATTATTTTATTGGTTTAGATTTATACAAAAAAATTTTTTTTTCAAAAAAACAACTTATAAATTACATTAATTATTTAAATTATATTAATGACGACCTTATAAATTAATTTAATATAAATGTTCAAATTATATACACAATATTTATAAAACAAAAGTCGATTTGTATTCACATTAGTGTGCGTTTATTATCACAGACAATATTTTATTGTTTATGGATTTTTCCTCTTACTTTCACATTCGTTTTCTAACGTTCACTTTTATTTACTTTATTGTCCCTGATTTACACGATATGAATTTTTCATTCCTGAATTATAACCGAATCGATTCATTCTATTTCCATTTCCCCAAGAACGTGGCCCATTATTAAATCTACTACCTCTATTGTTACCGCCATCATTATTGTTATTGTTGTTGTTATTCATCCAATTAGGTGGTGGAGGACCACCAGGTCTGAACCAACCATTATTTGGTGGACCACGATGTCCCATATTATTATCATTCATATTCATGCCGCCCATATTATTCATATTCATGTTTGGCTGGAAGTTAGGAAAACCAAATGGAGGTACTGGCATATTCCCTGTTGGTCCATAATCATTAGGAACAAATGGCATACCATTATTTAAATTCACAACATTCATTTCATCTGGCATTGGTGGTGGTCCCAAACCTAAATTAAATCCGTTAATTGGTGGTTGTTGCCAGGGCATATTGCTAGTTCCCATTACTTGTCCAAATGGAATAAAAGAAGGATTAAATGGCGGAATGTTGCTATTGGATAAATGAGGTGTTGAACCTTTAGATTCTGGCCATGGCATATTGCTTAAATCATTAACAGCATCAGGATTGCCAGTTATATCTTCCAATGGAATTATTTGTGGTTCTATAATTGGACATTGTTCTATTTCAGGTTCTGACGCAGAATCTGGTACACTATGAAGAGCGAAATACAATACTTTTAATACAGTTTGTTCACGATCTGATTGTATTTTTCTTTCTTTACTTTGGGCACCTTCTGGATGTGGTATCACACCATCTACTTCCACTAAAGGACGCCATTCCATTTCATTATACATTTTGTCATGAATCGGGAATTTTCTAGATGTTTGTACAAGTTCACGTTCTCTACAACGTTCTGATTGTTTTGCATCAATAAATGTTTTTGTCACATTAACTCTTTCTGTTTCATCTAATTCAAAATATCTAATTTCTTCTAAGTGCTCCTTTTCTCGCCATTTTAATTGTTTTTTTGGTCCTTTACGTCTGTGAATAGTTAAAACACCTGGAGGGCCATCAGGACCACAACCAGGTCCGGGAGGTTTAGGTAAATGTTCCTCTTCATTTGTATCCATATCTTCAACACTTTCATATTCTTGCCCGTCTTTACTATCGCCATCATCAAATGAGTTATATTTCTTCTTTTTCATTTTAATGTCTTCATCATCATCATCTTCAGCATCCTCATCAATTGCTTCAACATCATCTTTTTTGAAATCATCATCTGCACTATCATTTTTGTCTTTATTGTCATCTTTGTTTTCATCGTTTACATCAAGAATATCTTGATAGAATTTCAATGGAGCTGCATTAACTTTTGGTGATGATACGGGACTATCTGGTGGCGAACTTAAAGAACCATCCTTTGAATTACTCGACCGTCGTTTACGTTTCTTCGTATCTTTTTTGTTAGTCGCAGATGCTGATAAGGCGTCCATAAACATATCAGATTCTACAAGGAGGGCTGCTAAAAAAAAAATAACATTGAATTATTGTGTAACGCAAAATTTTCAAATATAATGGTTTTTGGTTTATGTTTGGCAGTATCTGAAATTGGAATAAAATGTTACATCAAATTAAATTTCAATAAATAATTAACTAAAACGAAATACGCATCTGATGATGCAACATTTGGCCAAAAACAATAGTAACGGAACGATGAGTATCAACAACACAATCTTCAACATAATTTTTTACATTAGTGTAGACTTCAGATTTAAATAAAATACAAGCCGCTGTAGCATTTGAGTTCAAGGTTCTTCAAGAGCAATTTGCAACTATTTACAAAAACGTAATTTTTTTAAAAAATAAATCGAGGTGCTTTTTAAAAAAAATCAATTTAAATAATGCAAATATCTGTTGGCAATTGAAACCTTAAAATTAAAACGAGCGATTTTCATTTCTTTGCATAATGATATAATATTTCACATTAGAAATCACGCTCACACTGTCTTGTAGCCAATTTGTGTGTATTACTTTCTTCAGGTTTTTTTTTGTTATCTCAAAATAGACTTGTTTTCTATTTAAAAAAAAAAACAAAATTGCAAAATTATAGGATTCCAAATACATTATATTTTTCGTATATCGCTCTTGCGTCGGTTATCAATAACATTTTTAATTGTATATTGACTGTTTTCTAGAATTATTAAATTATTTTTTAATTATAAAAATGGTTTACGTTAATATTTTTTGCTTCTTGGTGCTCTCAAAAATTTTTAGTGAACCGCGATATTTATTCTTTTTTATGATTTATACACTGATTTCAAAACAAATGGCAAACATTGAGGATATTATATTTATATGCATTAAATTTAATTTTTTAATTATTATTTCAGATAAACTTTTTATATATATTATTTTCTTTGTTGAATAAGTACTTATATTACAGACTGCAGAATTTTAATCAATGATTATTATAATAAAAGAATTATTTATATTTGAATTTTTGTTTTATTGTAAATGTCAACAATGGTTACATTTACAATTTTTTTATTTTAATAATAAATAAACCTAGAAGTAAAGTAGAAAAACATTCATTTATTAAAAGAAAACAAAAAAATGTTAAATCTAAATAAATTGATTGTATTAATACGCATGCGTCTGATTCTAAGAATTTAAAATAATATATATTGATTGGTATACTGAGAGATTTCGTCTTCTTAGTTATTTCTAAATAATTAGGAGAAATTTCTTCCATTTTGTTTGTTTAAATAATAACGTTTGAATTTTACGATGAATATTAAAACTAATTGAATGCTCAACTTTTTATAATAAAATTTTAGAGTGACAGAATCATTTACACGAAAAGAGAAAATAATTTAAGTAATTAACCGCAACTAAATAATAAGATTTGGTTGATATTTGCGTATATGTTCAATTGTATGCATAGATTTACAAGAAGGAATACAAAAATGCAAGGGGAAACACAAAAATCAGACGTAACGAAACAATAAATGGAATGAAGGAATAATTGGTGCGTAGGTAAATAGAACGATATTATTTATCATAAGTCTGAATTGATTTGATAAACAATCTTGTTTTTATATTTTTATTTATTAAAATAATTATAAACTACAGGATTCCATTTGTCAAATATTGTTATTACAAAACGATTTCAAATTACGTATTTCTATAAAATTTTCTTATTAAAAAGAAAAGTAAGGTTAATTTATATCGAGAGAAATCTTTTTGCAATAAATATATAATAAATGAAGGGCACAGTACTAGGAAAATTTAACACATCCTATACCTTTATCTTTAATTACTTCTTTAACCATGTTGTTACATATTTTTAAATATTAAAAATAATGAAGAAAAGTTAGTATTTAGGAAAAAAGCTCTCAATATTTTACCATTGAAAAATTAAGATTCTAATTATAAATAGAACGAACAGTCTAGTTATTTGGCGTTCTTAATCAGTTACGTCTTATAACATAATGTTACGAACAGATTAAAATATAATTAAGGTTAATAAGAAAGAATATTCTGAAGCTTTGTAATTTTATCAATAATGCCCCTCCTGCTAGATAATTGTCGTTGTTTATATCCTTAACATTTTTTACACAATTAATTTAGAATATCATGCCAAATTTAACTGTTCTAGTTTATAATGAAAACGATAGTTTCAATTTTTTCAAGAATATGTAACTACATATATGAAACATACCTACTAGTTAGATTTTAATTTAGTTTAAATTCACGTTAAAACCGATTTGAAAATACGTCATTTCTAAAAATATAGCCAGTCTAATTAATTATTTTAAAAATGATTAGAAATTAACATTCTAAAACTACATTATTATAATTTAAAATGTGATATATCCTTTAGAGAATACCCTAAGTTTTCTGATGCATTTCAGATTTTATCATTTTTTGGCAACCACACATATAATTAACTAATTTAAATAAGTTTTTAATAAAAAAATTAAGAATGCGATAACATATCTACGATTATAATGTAGAAAAAGGCGGAGTTATAAATTTTTATGTAGTAGTTGAATTTGAATTGTTTTTATATTTTTTGAACAATATAAAAATAAAATTCCTTATTAATAACTTTTCATGTATAATTTTCAAATACGTAATACAAAAAATAAACACGCTTATTTTTATATCATGGGAAAATGAGACATATTTATTGTAATGGTTTTAAAAATTAAAAGTAAAATTGTGTTTGTCATTAATATAAACTGAAAATAAATATTCTGTTTAAAAAGTATTTGATCATTAAAAAAGTAGCTAATTTTAATAATAGAAAAATTAAGTTTTGCCCAAACCAAACCAATTCAATTTTTTTTTTTTATAATTTATATTTCTGTAAAAGCAATTCAATATTATTTATTACTTTATTGCAGTTATGTAAACGTAATAACATTTGCTTTCTAATTATATTTTCGATTTTGCAAAAAATAAATATAAGAAATTGGTCTTATTCTAATTTAACAATGTATGTAGGAGAATAAAATACTTTTCAAGAGTATTGTAGAAATTAATAGGTTTAAATTTAAAGAAAATACAAGCCACACAAATATTCGCTATTATTTATTTAAATTTTTGTTTTGCATTTTATTTTATCACCCAATTGACAAACAAAACCGAATAATTAGGCTGTCCTAATCTTGTATTAAATAATTAAAATTTAAAAAATCAAAAATGTTTTGTCAAATAAATTTCGAAATATTCCCAGAGATTTCCCTAGTTACCCAAGAAATATTCTTCCTGTTTGAAGTAGAAATTCTTATATAAGTTCCAAAATAGTGTGCGGGTAATCTTCAACGTCACTTCAAGAATTATTTAATCTTACCTCACGGAAGCCTTTGTTTAGTTAATGTATATTAAAATATTTTTGATTTAGAATTCTCTTTTTTAAAAATTGATAAGGAACAATTAAAAATTTCTTTTTCAGTAAGTTATCTTTTTTTTTTTTTCAAAAAATAATCCGATATAAATCACTGCACTTAAAAGTTCATTTAGGGAGATGAGTTGTCTTGTAGAGGCTAAATACAAAAAATAGATGAAATTTGAATGTCAAAAGTAAGACTGCATCGAAGTCTTCTTTCCATCCAGGTATTTAAGATTAATTTCAAAATTTGCGATCCATAAACCAAAAAACCATCATGATTATAGGAATATCTGAAATTATACGACAGAAAAATGAGTAAATTCAACAAATTGGGATACTTACGTTTTGGTTTTGGAGGGATTAATTTAATTGATCCTGGCTTTTCAATGATATTTGACTCTATTTTAATTTTCTTTTCTGGTGGTGGTACTATTTCTTTAATAGTTAAAGGAGGAGAAACAGATCGTTTAGCAACCACAGTTGTTGGAGCTATCGAAGTGCCTGGTGTTAAAACGCTTGTTGGTTTTTTCAAACCCTTCCTGGGGGGTGGAGGAGGCGCTTCTTCTGCAAGACCATGACTTCTAAATTGGGAGTTGAACGTTTTCACAGTTTTCGGTCTATTCTCCACATCTTTTCGAACTTCAATTGAAATTGATGGTTTCTTTAATTGAGTACTTGTAGCTGATGGATCCGATGTCGTTCCTGATGTTGGTATCTCGTCTTTTACTATTTTAGGAATTTTTCCAAACTTATCTATAGATGGACGTAGAATTTTCGCTAACAAATCTTTATCCTTTTGAGCTTGTGATGCTTTTTCTTTATCCTTGTCTTTATCTCTACTTTTGTCACGACTACTGCTTGAAGACTTTGAACTAGATGATGATTTGTATTTATCCTTATCCCGAATATTACTACTTGAATTCTTTGAAGTGCTACTATTACTGGAACTTTTATAGCCACTACTTTTACTACTACTACTACTACTATGCCGAGAAGAAGACTTGCTGGATGATTTGTGGGTTGAAGAACTACTTGATTTTCGATCACGATCACGTTCTCGTTCGCGATTCTTTTCTTTATCATCACGGCTACGTTCTTTTGATTTTTCACGTTCCTTATCTTTTTCTCTAATTCTATCTTTATCTGTATCTTTATTTTTAACTACATTATTATTCATACTAATTTTTTTATCTTTTACATTTTTAGAGTCAATATCTTTATTTAAATCACTGAGCGCGTTTTTAACGTCTTTTAAATCATTTTCTCTATCTGATTTTGATTCTAACATATTACCACTACTAACTAATTTATTTGATTGATTATTTAATTTTGGTTGGTCTACTTTTTGTAAATGTTGTTTACCATTTTTCACAGTTATTTTATACACTAATGTTTCCGTATTTGTTTTTAAATCACTAGAATTTTTTGTATCGAATCCATCTCCATCTTCTAAAACACTAGTTGTTTCATCAATAACTGATGACTCATCAACATAGATTGTATTTGGATTAATTGGCATTACAACATTTTTTGTAATATTTGATATTTTATTATTTATTAATACTGTTTTATCTAATGATTTTGTATTGAAATTTATAACAGAATTAGTTGATATAGCAGTTGAAACATCTGTCTGAAGTCCATTTGGTGTTGTATCAGTAACTGCAACCGCCATTGTTTCACCTTTAACTATTTTCAACCATTGTTCTACTAGCTTTGTTGCTAATATCCTTACACCTGTTTAGAGAAATTAATTAATTTATTAAAAAATAATGTAATGGTTTAGTAAATATTAACAGATAAAACGTAAAACAATTTCTTTAAAAAGAAAGACAATTCAATATTTAATAAATATTTTAGTGTGGTGAAGACAAAAAAACAGGACTTACCTTCATGACTACCTTCTTTTGACAACTGTTTAACTAATTTTGGGGCTGAATTGCTTTTCAATCTTGCAACATCAACAGGGCACAATAATAATAATTCCAACAATTCACGTACTAGTGGCCAATTTTTAGTTAAAATACCATCAGTTAACCAATTATGGGTTAATGACCAACCTCCAGCTGCCATAAACTGACCAAGCAATTCAGTTTCTGTACACTTACATATTTGAATATAAATACATTTTGAAACTAATTTTTTTGAGAATTTATCCATTAATCTGAAAATATATTAAAGTTAAATGTTACTAACAATGGAAAATAAATTAAAATAGAACACAATCAATTTTGAAAATATATACCGGAAAACAATTATTCAAAAATGTAGATAATTAATTACAATTAAAATGTTGAAAATATGATTCAGTCAAAATGTACTAGCTAAAAATTTATTGGTGGCCTTCTATTTTTGTTTTAAAAGAATAATATTAAAATTTAATTATATAAAAATAATTGCGCTTGATGTTTTCGTAGATTATATTTAATGGATGTTTTTGAGAAAAATTGAATAGAAAATAAGAGACTTACCCAGCTAATCGCTTTACTTCTTCTGCGCTACGGATACCACCGTTTGGTGCAAGCAGCACACAGAGGCACGTCAATAATTTTTGAGGATCTATACGAGGCTGAAATAAAAAAATATAAGATATAATATAATAATATAAATTAAAAACAAAATTGAAGAAAAAAAAACTAATATAAAAATTGAATTTAATTGCAATAAAATTTTCCAACATGGCAACACGAATTTATAAAAACAAGTTCCACTTCCCACATTTAAATGAATGCGTATTTTATTTTTCTCGTTTCATAAAAAAAAACATGTACTTAATTACTTTTTCAGAAATAGGCAGTAATTTTATATTATATTAAAAACTCACCATTTTTGTATTTATTTATTTTACTACACGTAAAAATATTTTAGAAATTAATGTTCATTTAAATTTCTTTGTGACGTCACCACTTTCTATAAGAACAAATTAAACTTTATTAATTAAGTAAGGCGTCGTCTCAATTATATTTTAAAAAAATAAGATTTTTTGTCACTATACACAGAAATTGAAACGCTAATTCACTAAGTTTATAATTATTAATAAATATAAGTACTAAAAATAGTAAATACGTGTTCGATGAGTCATCATACAGAGAAAATTAATCGAAATCCAAAATAATGAAAATACGTAATTTACCCAATGCAAGTAAATTAAATTAAACTATACCTATAATACCACTATTTTATGCTTATCTAAAATACTAGAAAACTATAGAAATGAATTATTCACAAATAAATGATAGAAAATTTTCTTGAAAACCATAAATTTTCAAAATGGCTGACCCGTTTTTCTTTCCTTTGCTCTCTAATATCTAAATCTTAATTATATTTTATTTGTAATTTTTAATAAATATTTTACCATCAATAAATATAAATATATAACATAATCAGTAATTGGTAATTATAATAAAATGTTTATCATTTCACACAAGTCTCTTAATATAATTAGTCGAATTCTAGCATCTAATCGACGTGTTGGCAATTTCTAAACTAAATTTCGTTCGTTCAATCGAATCGATATAAATCGTCGTCGCCAAAGTAAAAACGGAAGGGTGCGTTCATTCAGTCATAATTGGAACGCATTCTTTAATATTCAGATGGCGTTATATAAAATTTAGTAAATATTCAATCCAAGTTAACGATTTGACTGATTTTAATTCATTTTCATTCAATTAAAATAAAAACATAATTTTCACTTCAATCAAATTTAAAATTCAAAATTAAGCAACAACACTTGCTTTTAATTAATACCTTCTGTACGATGACCATTTCCGTTTTTCACGTTTGACCTTAATTTCATTTTTCAGGTTACAATAAAAAAATGTTCATACCATTAATAATTTTTAACTCAAATCACAAAATTGTTTATAAATATTATTCCAAATTGCAGTAGTCATTTTAAATATATGATATAGACACGGATTAAACATTTTTTTTAATCCTAATTATCAGAGAATGAATTAAATATTTTTGCGACGGAGTAAATTTTCATCTTTTTTTGTCTTGTGGCAGCAAAATGGAGTTTTCATCTGAAAATCACGGAAGAAGTTATTTTATGAAGCTTATTACTACTGCAATAGTTTATTTAAATAAGAATAAAAACAAAGTAATCAAAAAATTTAATTTAAAATAGAAACTTAATTTCAAGTTTTAACATATAAACTTACTTATTTCAATTTCCAAATTATTTTGTTTCTTATTTCTTTACGTCAATTAGCGTCATAATTTTCCAACAAAGCTAGAATGAAACGGATAGAAAATAAACGAAAGAAAAAATGATGCATTGAACTCAAATTATATTATAGCCCTTTTATTGTCGAAAATTTAAATTTTTTTTCGTTAATTTTAACTATTAAATTTCAATTGTAATTTAATTAATAATAACATAAGAATAAAGAACTGATAAAATAATACGCATTCATTTTATACAGATTTATTTATATTGCGCAATTACAGAAAACATTTACTATTCTTTCAATACTGTAATTAATCAATAAATCTATTAGCACATATAATCAGATTAAAATATTTTGTATTTTTTGTCATAACAAAGTTTTGCTTTCCTATATCACTCATCAAAATATTTAAAATAATAAAAGAAATTCATAAAATGAAAGCATATGTGTTTTCATTTGTATTAATATCAGTTCTTTGCAAAGTATAACTTAAATAAACCATTTTTTGTCTGTTAATTAACTATAATTATATCTTACATTTTTCAGATCAATGCAACAAAATTTAAAGTAACATCAGAAATATACATGAAAATTGAAATTGAAGGAAAACATATTGGGGAAATTTTCATTGGTTTATTTAGTGAAAATTCACCAAAGACAGTTGAAAACTTTCGCATTTTATGTCTAGAAGGAATCGATGGAATGAGCTATAAAGGAAGCAATTTTCATAGAGTTATTAATAATTTTATGATTCAAGGTTTGCTTTACCAAATCTTGTTAAAAATTTGTGATTAAATATATTAATTCCTCATATAGGTGGTGATGTTGTTTCTGAAAATGATGGACAAGGATCTATAAGTATTTATGGAAAATACTTTGAGGATGAAAATCTATCAATAAATTTACGAATTCAGGTAGGAATTATATCAAAAATAAAATAATAAAAAAACATTTAACGATTTTGTTTAGTACAGAATAAACATATTACTTAAAAACAATTATTGTAAACAAAGCTAATTATAATTTTTTCACTTTTAAATGAAGAGATTTAGGAGAATTAGGAAAATACAAAAAGTGTTTACATAAATTTAAAATATTTTTCATCCAGGATTTGTAGCAATGGCAAATAAAGGACCCAATACAAATGGATGCCAATTTTTTATTACAACAATGGCAGCTCCTTGGTTAAATAAAAAGCATACAATTTTTGGGAAAGTAATTGATGGTCACAATGTTGTACATATAATTGAAAAGACTAAAACTGATACCGATGACCAACCTGTGAAGGAAATTATAATTACAGAATGTGGTGAAGTTCCATTAACTGATCCGTATATTATATCTGATGATCCATATGAGTATGTACAATGTTTTATGTAATTTTATTTGTCAATTTACATTTTTCACTTCTAGAAATTTAGAATATTTTTCAATACATAAAAAATATTGATTACTTTATTTAGAATTAGAATTAAATAATAATAAAGAAGTCAAATAAGTGCAGTGTTTATATATTATAATTAATTATTGAAAGTAAGTATTATTTTACAGTTTCTGGGCTTGGATTAAAGCTTCAACAATTCCACTTGGAATGTCATTTTCGATTCTTGGTTTTTTCCAGTGGATTATGAGGCAGTTGGATAGATATATAGAATAAAATTATATTTAAATAATTGAAATTTTTTATTGATTATTAGTTTGGTAGATTCAACATATTATTAAATTGTATAATAAAAAAATTTGATAGAAAATGAAATTAAAAATTTAAAATTAATTAAAATTTGTTTAAATTATTATTTTTAGTCAAACTTTCAAAATTTAATTTTTCAAAAATTTTCCTTTAATTAAAACTGGAATAATTGGTCCAAGATGTATATCAATGTAAAATATCTCATCAAAATTTGTTTGATCATCGTAGAAATTTTGAGTTGGTAATAACGATATTTTAACCTCAATTTTCTCATTAATTGAATTTTTTAAATTTTCTTGAAATATTTCTGAATGTGTATTTGGATCTTTCGCTTCTCTATTTTTTTTACTCAAACTTGTATAATAATCGTTTATTGACTTTTTATTCAATGTTGGTGTATTTCTTGTATGAATTAATTGTCTATCAAAGTCAAAAGAATGTGCATGTTTGAGTGACGCTAACAAATTATTTTTTTCATTTTCCGAAATTTCAGTTTTCATCTTTTCGTTTTGATTTTTGTATATTTTTGTAGTTTTATCAAACTCGAATGTGTAGTTGAAAACCGAGAATTTTAAAGGATTAGCATTATCTTCCTTTACAGTTGGGTTAATAAATTCAATTTTCAATCCAGGAATCGGAAAAAACCTTATTGCTGCGTTAAACTTTCCAGGGCCATGATTAAGCAAAACCAATGTTCTTTCAAGTGTTTCACAAATAGTAATCTGACCTAAATCAATTTCATAAAGTGGAAGAAAAACTGGAAGTGGTTCAATTTGAAAATTTGTGTATTTTAGTGGAGGAGTATATTTGTTAAGCGATCGAACATTATTTTCCTTTATTGTATTGAAGACATATTTTTGAACAATTTTCCGGAATTTGATTTTAACTGATTCTGACAGAAGAAAATTTACCATAAATTGTTGCTCCAAAAATAATGTAATTTCAACACATCTCGGATAATTTACCTAAAATACAAAATTTTATTATCAAAGTATTAACTCTAAAAGCAATATGTAATTTATACAGGATAATCTAAAACAGTAAAATCTTCTAAATCGGGATCAGCCAATTCTAATATAATTCCGGGAATGTTCATACATGGAACCTCTTTAAAAAACAATTTGAAATCGTTCTCGTAAACAAGATCCATATAAACAGGATTTACCATAGTATCTGTGGGCAATGTTAGAATATCACCTTGATCTAAGAATGATTTTTGTATTTTGCTTGAATCTTTCATGAAGATTTCAGATGTTTTAGATTTTTTTGACTTCATTTTTGAGGATGGTTGTGTTTCGACTTGAACTTGAAATTTTAATTTCATTTCATAAAGCAATTTCTCATTAATTTCTAGTGTTGGAACTTCAAGCAAATTAATTTCATCATTGAACATTTTTTGTAAGAAAATATATTCAAGATTTTTCTCAAGTTGTTGTAAACCTGGTCGTGAAGCATTTAGTATTGTTAACGATGGAATTTGTGTTTTTCCTGATATTTTAATTGGAATAGGAATTCTTCCGTTTATTTCAACACCAAATGTTTGATCAATAATACCAGATAATCCAAGATAAGACAACACTTCAATTCTCTGACAAGAAGATTTTTGTCCAAGAGTGAATCTTCTTGTACTAGTTCGAATAAAACCATTTTGATAAGTTTTGATAGAAAATTGATCAAATAATAAATTAATGCAGAGAGGAATTTGACTTAGGTTTTTTACACAAACTTCACGAGCAAATATTTCATACCAAGCCTGACAAATAATAGTTATAAAATTTTTAATATATAAAATTTGTATTATTTTCTTTACCTGTAATCCAACCTGAAACAATTGTTTGTTAATTTTAACTTTTGGCTCAGAATTAATTCCATTAAATTTAAGCTCACAAATATTACCTCCTGTAACAATCAACTCTAAAATTACATGGAAACATGCATCTAAATATTGAATACAATGAAGGAAAAAGAATTAAAAAATATTTTTGACGATGGTATTATAAGTAAAAAATTATTAGACCTTTCATGTTAGGTGTAAATTCCAAAGAAACTGTTCGCGCACTGAATGAGTCAAGACATCCAGAATAATTATTTAATTTGATTATATCCTTTGGAAGACTATGATTAATAGCATGTTGCTTTTGCTTCACATAAGTGTTAAATGGTTCAATTTCCAAATCATTTTCATGTGTTTGAATTACTTGTAAAAAATTTAGTACTTCGTCAGAGGAAACTATAACATCGGATATAGGCTGATAATTTCGTGTAGTATTTTTAGATGATGTAGCCACTTTTTTCTCATTCGCGTTTTTATTTGATGTCTTTTTATTTTTAGTTGAAGTTTCTTCATTTTTTTGGGATTTAAGCTTACCTTTCTTTGCTGATGTAGTTTTGTTTTCTATTGATTTTACATCGTCTTCGTCATTTCCTGAATCTTCGTCGCTTTCTTCAATATTAGTATCAACTAATTGAAATGTTTCTTTATTTAATTGATATGTTGCTGCTGGTTGATTCAACATATCTTCCGAAATGTTTAAATTATCTTCCATTTGAGAGAAATTTTCCAAAGGAGTCACAGTAAAACTATCTCTCTTGAAATGCCATTTGTAAAATGCTGGCAAAGTTCCTGTATTCTTCAAATTGAAAAAGAAAACTGACTGGCCAAATATATTAATATTTGTTTCGGAAATTTCAATAATAGGATATGCAATTGACATTAATAGTTTAACACCTGTCTGAGCTTTATCACATGCCTTAGTTTTAATTTTTCCTTCAAATTTTATAGACTTATTCAAATTTGAAATTAAATTTGAATTGAATTCAACGATTAATTCTATTGTATGTGCTGGTTCCAGATGAAAAAATAATTCATTTTGATTTTTTATGCAATCAAAATAACGAAGGAAAAAATATCCTTCAGTTTTACAACATATATCTAACGGAATAATTCCACAATTCTCAACGCTTAATTTTTCTTTCATGTGAAGATATAAAAAAAGTTTTAATTAAAAAATTAGAATTTAAAAGTTTTTTTTGGTTGAATTTATTTATCCTAATTATTTCAATTTTTCAATTCAATTGCATCTCATCAACATAAAAACTAAGAATGTATTTTTTGTTTTTACTATAATTACTACCAGGTTGTAATACTGTAGTATTATAGCATCAATAAACACTGGTAGAAACTGAACAATTTTTAAGCAATATTGTTAGTAAATGGTTTATCTGATTATTCTATTATATGAATTATTATAGGTACTAGATACTGTACTAGTACTAGAACAAGATTTCCAATAGAATTAATTATTCTACTTACGATAGAAAATTATGTGTGTTAAAAAATTTTTAACTTACTCGAACATTTGCCAACGTAATCATCATCACCATAGGATATATCAAAATTAAGAAAATCCTGACTCCACAACAAACAAGGCATGACAATCACAGCCTTAAAAATTGTCGTAAAAAGTAACGTTTTGGAATTTGATTTTTTACTTATTGTTTCGACCAGAAGTTCTTCATTTAATATTTTTGCAGTTGGTTGAATAATAGAAATTTCTATACATTGCTGATCATTTGATGAAATTGTTATAGAAGATGGTTGAATTTTGAATAAATTTTCTTGATCCTTATTTTTGGTTGATTTCGTAGAAATTTTTGGAGTGAATGATAATGTGTATTGATGTTTTCCTAAATTTCTAATTGAACATTTTATGTAAAGTGGAGTTTTTGATGCAAAAACAGTTCCAAAATTAATGATAGGATTAATATTTGGAGTAAAATCAAATGGGAATCCAGTCACATTCATTTTTAATGGAATTTTCTAAAAGAAATAAAATATAGAAATTAACATAGAAATATTGGTTTAGTGATGCTAACATATTTTTGTCCATTTATTATTTCGATGAAAAGACAATTTTTATAACAATCAGGGTCGAAAAAATATGATGAAAGAAGAAGAACGCAAGTTTGATATGGTGATAAAATTCCTCCTTTTGGATAAATCTCAAAATATTTTTGTTCCGATTTCTATAAAAGATGATTATTAAGAAATTATGTACATTTAAGATATTTTTGTTTTGTTTAAAACTCGTATAGAACTACATAATTTTTTTATAATACTAATAACATGATCTCATTCAAGTGTTCATATTTATGTAGGTTAGGTGTTTTACACATGTATTACAGATAATATAGTTATTATGCCTTACTAAAGTAACCACAAATTTTGCTCTTGTTGGACTCTTATTTCTTATAAAAATTCTGCAGGTATTTTTTTGTAATACTTTCAAATAATTTTCTTCAATTTTAGATGGAACGACTTCGGCTTGAATAGGTAGGGAAGTACATTTTATTGTTATAGGAATTTTTCTATTATTTTCTCCCAAAGTAAGCAGAAAAATTATAACAGTAATTATACCAGAAGATTTCAGGGGAGTAACTTGTACAATACTTTCTGATGTCATTCCACTATCTATAAAAATCTTTTGAGGGTTACAATGGATTTTTATATCATTTGACTGAAACTGAAATAATTTGTTAATGATTAATTGCTTAAAACAAAAGAAGTATGGTTAAAAACTATATACATTTGTTAAATAGCAAAATCCTTCAATTTTATAGCAATTCAAAATTTTCAGTTTAAACTCAGTTGAAAGTTCAACGAAAGATTCCAATTCATATTCATTTTGTAAAACGGTAAATTCTGGAATAAAACAGTTATGCCGAAGTGGAATATTGACAATTGATTGATCCACAGCATTACTAATTTCTTGATTATTAAATGATAATAGAATCTGTAATGAATTGATGCCTTTTCCTGCCAAATTTGGAGTTAAAGTTATCACAAGAATACTAGATCCCTTAGAATAAAGAATATTTTCGGCAGTTTTTACTTCGTATTGTATGGGATCATTAGGAAGCATCCAGAATTCATCATTATAAGAAATTAGGTCATTCGATTTCATATTTATTATTTCTTTCCATGTTGAAAAAAAAAGTTTTGATACAACTTGATCAATGATGTTCAATCCGTCAATCTTCTCATCCAACTTGGATTTCAACAGATTAATAAATTCTTCAATCTCATAATTCTGATCTATTTTGTAATCTAACTGCTCAAATAAGTGTGCAATACTAAAGACTTTTGTAGTGACACTGTTTAAATCGCTATCAATTAACTCAGAATCATAGTCGGAATCTAAATCTATGTTTAAGGTAGATCTATTTATGGGATAGTTCTCTGTTTTACGCAGAATGTCAGCACAATTTATTATATCTGACACATAACTACATTCATAAGAGTCTTTTTGGATTATATCTAATGTGTTCTTAATAACTTTATCAATTTGAAATTCAGGAAATATCAATGGATCATCCACTCCTGAATGTTCTATTACAGCATTAAACTTTAGAGTTGCTTCTATTGGATTTTTAATGATTATATACCTTATTTGTGGTATACAAATTGGAACTTCACCAAAATCAATTATTTCTGGTTTAACTTGAACAAAAAGTGGTTTAACATTACCACTATAATACAAGTATTTATTTAATTAATTATTTTCTAGATTATTTCTTTTTATTAAAAATTATTTTAGAATTTACTTAATAAGAATTTGTATTCGTTCACCATATTCTACTTTGAAATAAATTTGTTCTAAAAACTGTCCCAATTTTTGTGGATAATATTGTACGTTAAAAATTCCAAGTTCATTCGAGTTTAAACATATGAATTGAGGAACGACATTAATAACTCCACCAAAGCTGCAGTTGGCTCCATCAAATCTAATTGTTCCTCTGATAATGTCTGAAAACAAAAAAAAATGAACAAATAAGAAATCACTATTTAAAATCGCAAACCTTGATTGGTGCAAACTATTTCGTATGAATGTTTTTGTCCTAAAAAAACTTCACCCATATGTAAACTCGTTAAATTCAGTTTCATGTTTGGTCCAGTTACGAAACCCTCTAATTCTATACGAATATCAATGTCAGTTGAAACTTTTAAAAATGCTTGTGTTTTGAAATTTATAGGTGAATTCTCAGTATCACATAAAATTTTTGGAGGTTTAAAAAATACAAGTGTAAAAATTTTAGTATTAGGATATATTTCTCCTTCAGATGGAACAATTTCAAAAATTGAAGAATCAAATGGGAATATAAGATTTTTTATATCTGTTTTTCCTCTTCTAAATTGCTGTTCTAAAACGTTGCTATGAACAACATTATTTTTAATAACACCATAATATTCCAATTGCGTACACCTCATATTCTCAAACATTAAGTAACTGGAATAGGAGTCTTCTAATTTTTCTCGAAATAAACCGTCTATAAAAGATTTGATTACAAGTGCAATTAAAAGAATATTCAATTAATTCAAATTTAGTACTAATTTTTGTTGAAAATTTTATCGCAAAAAATAACAAGAATTACTAACTAGTACATAAGTAAGTACCTTCTTTGTACGTACACCATTGGAACTTCATAATTTGTGATGTGTTATTAACTAAATTGAAGGAACTCTGAGCAGATTTTCCCAAATGTGTTTTTGGAAATGTAATTTTTTCAACATCGATAAAAATTTCACATTTCACTGATTTACAATTTAAAAAAATTATCATAGATTTCCCTAAAGAAAATATTATTGATTTTGAATATATACATATGTATATGAAATTTACTCATACAATTTACCTGAACTAAATTTTAGAGTTAGTGTTTCTCTTATGTTACAAACTGAATTTGGAATGAATTCTAAAATGAAAGTCTGTATTTGTCCTGATTTCATTTCAAAGTTTATTGGCTTTGGTGAAATTGATAATCTTCCCCTTAAAAACACAATTTTTTTTATTTATATATTTATTTATAATATATTTTATTTATATATTTATTTATTTTTGTTTTAATGAAAAAACACGAAAAATTACTTTTCTAAATTATGAGAAATATTGAATTTATGTGAGATTAATCCTAAGTTAAAAACACTTATAATTGTAGTAGTTTCAATATTTGGCGAGGTATCTGGTAAATTTATTTCTGATGGAAAGTTAATTTCTGGGAAAGTTGATAAAACTAGAAAAATTATAACAGATTAAAATTTAAATTTAATATTACGTATAGGCTTATTTGAGACCTAGAATTGGTAGAACAAATTTCTCCTTAGTATTAAAGTTAAGTAAATTCACTTCAAATCGCTGATCAATTTTGGATTTACTAAAACTAAGCTTCGGGCAAAAAATAATTTCAATTGTTATGTGTAGACCTGGAATAATTCTTTGATCACCAAATATTTTAATTTGCAACTCCTGATTAGCATTGTTTACGGATATATTGATTTGATGAGTAACATTATCATTATTAATGACTTGAACTTTTTTTGAATATGTGCATCCTTCTAATATTGATTAAAATATTCATTAGCATTTCTTCATTAATTGGATGAAAATTCACCTGTGTAGTTTTTGAAAACTATGTGTTCTGGAATAACAGTAAACTTCTGGCCTGTATAGTTTTTAGTTTTTATCATACAGTTATGATGTACTCGAGACTCCATTATTATTTTGATTTCTAAAGTTAAAATAAATATTTTAATTTATTTGTTTAATTATTAAAATATCAGCCAACTGTAAGAAAAAAAAATTGTGTCTAAATAAATAATAGGTTTTTTCGAATAATTATTTCGAAGTTCGAAATTTTTTTTTCTAACTTAGATTTTTTTATTTTTTCTGTCAAAACTCAAATTTACAATTGCGTTTGCATGTGAAAAATATTTTACGATTTTGTTATGATTTAAATAATTTTATTTAAGAAATAATTTTTTTTAGGTAAATGAAAGTATATTTAATAGAATGTCTTCATTTGCACAAAAAGGTAAATAGATTTAAAAAGGAATCTTTATATAATTATTAATTTTGTTCTTTAACCTAACTTTCCGAATTGCTTTTAGTTTTTCTGCAAATAAAAACGCCTATTATACAATTTAAACGATTCCGTGGTAAAATAAATATTCAACGGCCAAGACAACCTCATTATGAACGAGCACGAGTACTAGCTGTAACTACCCCTGTGTATAGACCACTTCCAGTTAATCAATCATGCTTGGAAACATCAATAAAAGCTTTAAAAGATAAATTTGATAATCCTTATGAGAGGATTATCGCACGAGAAGTACTTAACTGGTTAAATCATTCTCAAGTAGTTGGAATATTTCACTTAAATTCAATTTCAGCCGAAGATTTCTTTAAAGTTCGTGTTACACTTCATAAGCAAAATATGGATTTAAAAATTTATGGGAAATCAATCATGAAGCATGCAATTACTGACACAAAATTTGCAACGATGTTGCCACTTTTTGAATCAAAGAATTGTATGGTTTTTAGTTCTGAGAAAAAAAATTTGATTAAAATTTTGAAAATCATAAAAAAAGTTCCTCAGATGATTTTGATTGCTGGAATAGCAGAGAATCGATTATTGAGTAAAAATGAATTTATCGAGTTGGCAAATATGACTGATATACAGATTATGCGAGCACAACTAGTTTCAGTCCTCAATATTGCAGCTGGTAATCTAGTCAATAATTTGGAGAGCCATCAAAAGAATCTGGTCAACATCCTTGATGTACATATTAAAACTAATGAAGTTAAACAATTGGATGAGATTACAAAGGATGAAGTTGATATAAGTTAAAAGAAATATAATTGTGTAGTTTATAATTAGTTAAAATAAATTTTAGAATTTTATTAAACTTTATTTATTTAAAATCAACAAAAAAATGTTACTACAACCACAGCACTGTAAAACTAAAAACACTTAACGTCTTAATGTCATCAAAGTCTAACTTAACAAAAGAAAATCTAAATAAAAAAAAAACAAAAATGCCCTACAAAGGAATTTGGCTTCCACTTTCATCGTTTAAATATTTATACTTTCAACTTAAATCACAATTGGCCAAACAAATTTGGAATGCCTCATTTATTCTGTCAGTGACTTTTCTTTCAATTTTGTTTAAAATTTAACTCTGATATGTTTTTTGATTCTTTCTTTTTTTTAATATGATTGAAAAAATATGAAAATCATTTTGTTCATATTTATTGTGTTATATTTAATATCCTGTTTCTAAAGTTTCCAGCTAATTTTGTTAGTGCTTCTGCGGCATCTAGTTCTTTTTGATGTA
This sequence comes from Pedicia rivosa, assembly GCA_963082725.1. NCBI lineage: Eukaryota > Metazoa > Arthropoda > Insecta > Diptera > Pediciidae > Pedicia > Pedicia rivosa. The sequence continues at coordinate 45,040,387 of OY720154.1, read as the reverse complement.
TATTTGTTTCAATCATATTTGAATTTAATTCGGAGTATTTACATCTCTTCTTATCTGATTTGTTTCTGAAATATAGCAAAGTTTTTATTTTAATTAAAGTCTGCTATTTTTTTATTATGATTTTTATAAAATTTAATAAGAATAATGGTGTTAAATCAGAAATATCACACACACACAGTTCATGTAAGTGATTAATTTTTAATACAATATTCTAAGTTAATACGAATTAATTGAACAAATATTCGTATTTCATTAAGAAACGTATTTAAATGTTAATCGTTATTTATTTACAATTAAGTATCACATAAAAATCTAAAATATTTTGGAATTAAAATTTACTCATTTAACTAAAATTATATTTTTTTTAACAAAGAAAATTTTTACGAGTTTTATTAGAATTTTATTTAAAATTTGTAAAAATTTTTAGTAACATCATTAGCATATTTCAATAAACTTGCTTTTGTGAATTCCAATCAATGTAGTTATTTTTATTTGGTGTAAAATTAGCTGCACTCTCTAACCATTTAGATAATTGTGGTGCATTTTTTTCGTTTGTCGTCTCATCTAAACCTCGTAAATATTTTTCCATAATATGATTTTTATATTTTGCATTTGAAAATCCAGCCATTGATTTAACAGCCTCTTCATTTTGTCGTGTATCTAATTTTTGCATCACATCGTCTGTTGTTGAACTTATCTGAAAACATTGTGCTTGGGATGAATTTAATGGTGACTGTGGTTTCTTTGGTGTATAACAATGATCAATCATAGCACCAGACGATTGTTTTAAGTAATTTTGTATATCATCATTACATATAAAATCATGATTTTTAAAGGATTCACTAAAACCAGTCTCATTGGCATTTCTTTGTACAAAATCATAATATTGACGATTAAATAATTCTGTATTATTATTGTAGTGCTGATAATGATTAATCCTTGATTCTATAACATCATAATTGCCTATCGGATGTGGTGATATTGATAGTTGTGAATCACGTTCATCATCGCCCCAGATACTATCACTCGAACATATACTGAACTGGAAAATTTTTTTTTAAAATTTTCCATTCTGAGAAACAACAAATAAAACCAATTTTATTTTACTAGATTTTCAACTAACCTGTTCAACATTTCCTTTTGCATTTGTATTATAATTTTTTATTAAATTTCCCCATGTCTTTTTTGATGGTTCTCTACCTGAATTCTTTAATTTTCTCCTCCAATTAGCAAACCAATTACAAATCTTTAAAATAAAATGCAAATATTTAAGAATTTATTAAAATGGGTTTTGATTACAAAATATAATAACATACTTGTGTGTATGTAAGTCCAGAATCTAAAGCTAAAGTTTTCTTTTCATCTCTACTTGGATAAGGATTATCGCGTCTTCTTACAAGCCAATCTTTTAACATACGTTTTATTTCTGGCGTAAATAGTCTTTTAACTGGACGGTGAATATCTCCAGGAGGCCAACCACGTCTAAAAATAATTGCAATAAATAATAATAAAAAAACAACACAGAAATATGGGAGAATTTTTTTTTCTTAGTTTTCTTAAATCTAATAAATTATATTTTGTGTTTGTAAATAGAATTAAACATTATTACAAAACTTCGGAAACAATATGCCGTTTTTTTGTTTTTGACACAATTTAAACAGCTTTGATAAACCATTGAAAACAGAAAAAAAGTTAAAAGAGCCAAGACAAATAAAAAATAATAAAAAATAAATGATAATATTGGTGAATATAGGAAGGAAAACGCATAAAATATATTTGGAAGCACGCATCTTAGTCGAATTGGATGTTTCTTTTTTATTTGTTTTTAGTAAAAACGTAAAAAACTAAGGATAAAAAAATTTAAAACAGAATAGTTGTTGTTGTGTTTATTTGGCAATAAAATAAAAAAAATTACTTACAAATCAAACCATGCAGAGATAAAAAAATATAAAAAACAAAAACAAAAAAAATATATATAGAAAACTCAATAAAAATAACAAAAAAAAACGATGTTTTTTCTTCCACAAAATAATTAACGAACCTACTATGCCTTCTATTACGAACAGGACGAGATGGTTTTTCCATATCTCAGACAATCTTTTAAAAAATAAAAAATTAAAGTAAGAAAAGTGAAAGAAAACAAACAAAATTTTTAAGGGCTTAAATCAAAGAATATTGAGAAAATCGTAATATAATTTATTTCTTATGTTTTTTTTTCGGTAACATTTAAAAGTATACATTAATTAATTAAATAACTATTCTTATATTATTGTTAACGGTTAGAGTAGCGTAAGAGACAAAAGTGAGAACACTGAAATTAAGATAAAATTGTTTTAGATAAAACTAACAGAAAAGAAATGAAATGAAAATAATATTCAGAAAAGAAAATAGTATCTTTTTTAAAAATGTAACATTTTAAATAGAATATTTTCGGGTTTGTTTTCTGTAATTGCTTATAGTGATCAAAAAATAGATCATGTTTTTTGGAGTATTTTTATGATAGTGCGTTGGTTGAATTTTCTTCTTTACTTTTTTTCTCTCTCTTCTTTATTATATTAGATTATATTTTTCTCCTCGTTTAACACACGAATTGAATTTCTAGTGTGTGTAACTGAAAAACAAAAAGTGGATAAAAAACGCTAGTTTTTTATTCTATTCTCAAACATTCACATGTTTTTTTATACTGACTTTTTATTATTGGCAAAGAAAAAATTTGAAACATTAAATTGCAACAAAAAATGTTTTTTCACTTTTTTTTTTCTTGATTTTTACTTTTCTTTCACTAATTATTTTTCTATTCTTGTAATTTTTTTAAAATCGTCATCACACATTTTTTATACTTACATCGAAAGTCTCAGGTCTTCTCTCTCACTTTCTCTACGTAATCCACATGCAGATTTACATTAATTCTTTAAAATGGTATGTACTTAGTACTTACAACTTCGATACACGATAATTTTATAAAGAATTTTCCGAAAAGAGTTTTTCTTTTACTCAAAAATAAAAGAACAACGAGATCAAGTAGAAGAATAAAACTAGAATTAATTTCAATATGGCCGTCCTCTTTCAAATCATTTGTGTGTGTGAATGTTATTAGGAAAAACGATGTTTTTTCTATAGTTTATTATTTAGTACTTGATTTAATTTTGAAAATAAATCAAGATAATTTCAGCTGTTACAAAAATAATTTCCACAAATTATTCATTTGATCTTAAATAAGAATATATATAAAAACTACACGTAACACATTGGTATTTTTGTTTCTCCTAAATGAAAATTTAAATAAGTTTCACTTGTTTTCTTCGTATTAAAATTCAACTTTTTATAAGAATGCGAAGAAAAACTTCCTTCTCATTGAATAAATATCAGTTTTATATATGTCGAGGTCAAATTTTCATTTTTTTATTGAATAATATTTTCAAATTTTTTTTATTTAAAAGAAAACAAGAAAAAGTGAAAAAAATGTTGAAAACATGTAAATGAGTTCTCATTGTATAAAAGAAGATGAAAAATAAAAACACATTTTCCCATTTTCTAACACTTACCTAATCAAGAAGAGTTAAATATATAAGTAACACGACACTGATGTTTTTTCACTGAAATTTCATTTATTTTCTTTTCTGTTTTTTTTATTTAAAAAGAAGAAATGTTTTTTATAATTATATTTGATTTTTCTTTTGGTTATGTTTATTTATTTTAATATAGAAGAGTCTTTAACTTTTTTTTTGAATAAAATAAATGAATTTAGATTTAAAACATGTATGTATGTCCATCACCTAATTTAACTAAAGCTTAAAAGACATCTAAATTGAATTTTACTTATACAGAAATTCTTCTCTACTCTTCTTTATCTTTCTATTTCGTTTCGTTTCTTTCGAGAAGATGAGATGAGATGAGGATGAGATTGAAGAAACAAAAAATAAAAAGAAAACGAAAAAGATGTGTGTTGTAAAAACACTTTTAAGTGAGCGAATTTCAACGAAACTCAACCGAAACACTTCGCGCATTGGTTAAAAAACTTAAAAAACAAATGCATGTTTTGTAATTTTTTTGTTGTATTTTCTTTTCTTTTCGTTTTTTATTATTAAACTTTTTTGTATTTTTTTTTTCCTTTTCGTTTTCTTTTTCTTTATTTTGTCCGTACGACATGTTTTTTTTAAAATAAATATTATCGTCGTTGTATTGTACGTATTTTTGTAAAATCAATTTTATAACACTAAAAAAATCACATTTTTAGATTCTCATGTGGTGGAAATGTGTGAAATCTTTTTGACATATGTGAATCGTTCTATCTTTTACAAATGAATTGTTCTAAGAGATGTATTTTTATTTATTTGGGTGAATTTCAGAAAAGTAAAATTATACAGATTTAAGAAAAAAATGTAACAGTTAACTGAAATTGTTTTCATGTTTTCTCATTATTTTTATAGTTGTTGTTTTTTAAGCTTTAAGACTGTTAACACGTTTTAAATTTTAATTTTTTTTATCATCTATAAGTTCTATTTATAGCGAGTTATTTAATTAATATAGAAAATAATAACTACATATAAGTAGTAAATTACTACATAATAAATTAATAAATTTTATAAATAAAATAAAATAATTCTTTTCATTTGCCGTAGCAAAAGGTCTGATAATGCAACAATAAATATAAGAGAAAAATTGAATTTTTAAAATAAGATTATAGATTAAAGTTTGTTCTGTTATTTTCTGAACGCCTGTTCTTTACTGTCTTTATTCTCGTTGCTAAACTTACTTGTGGGAGTAAAATTTTGAAAGTAAAATTTTGAAATAACGAGCAACACATCATATATTTCATTTTTCCCCTTAGTGAAATGTTACAGTCGCATTCAAAATATCACATCTTGATTATTTTGTCATCCCGTTTAAAATTCGTTTATTTCTCACAATACGAGTTGTGACGAATCGTTGTTATTTGGTTTTTTGTTTTTTAATTCTATAATTCACTTCATTTTACGTTAGTGAAACAATTTAAATTTTTCTAAATGTGCAAAGTGAGAAACTAAGAGTTTCTACCAGGCGAACAAAATTTAGTGAATAAAATAAAAATTGTTTTTCATTTTTGCTATTTATTTTTTTTATTATTATTTATTTAAAATGTATATGTGCACCTAGTTGTTGTTACGGTGTGAATTATATTGTGACTTTCTTATTTTTCAAAACCATAATCTCAAACACGTCAGAATGACGTCAAAATCGGAACAATAGGACGAAACTGAACAGGAGAACATAAAGTTAAGAATGACATATTTCGGTTCATTATAGTTTACAACAAATATGAATAGTGTGAAACAACAACTAAGTTGTTGATGATTATAATATTATAATATTATTCCGTAATTAATACAGAAAAACATACATTTCAACTATTGTGTTATAAAAAGAAACTCATCGTTCTCATAATTTCCATGCATAATACTTAATGCAAAATAAAAAAATCAACCACAAACTAAAAAATTATCGTTATATAAATCGAAATTATTCACTTAAAATAAAATAAAAGTGAAAATACTTGGTCAATTTACTAGGCGTACATAATTCTCAGAAGAATTCACATCTCTTGAATAGAGATTTATTTAATGAAATAAAATGAAAATATACAAAACAAAATGTCTAGATCTAGAGACTTTTTACAGTAATCAGACCAAGCGCGATGAAATCTAAAGCAAGAAGAAAACTTAAATATTACAATAACAAAAATCAAGTAGCACTAAAATATTTCAATTCGATTACATTTTTTTCTTGGTGGAAATGTTTTCAGTGTCCTAATAAAAATGGATTTTATTGAACAGAAGAATCTTAAAATATAACTTACTTTTGTCATATTAAACAGAATCTCGGCGCGAGAATGTAACAGGAGTACAAAACATATGCGGGGCAAAAATTTTCAATATAAGCTGTAATGGAGAAAATATTTTTATTAATATCTAGAGAGAGAGAATGAGTTAGTAAATGTTATTTTAGAAGTTTAGTACATTTTATAAATTTGATAGAAAATATTGCAAAGTTGTACTAGATTAATCCATATTCATATTTTTAAAATCCAAAAAATCAACGAGTAAAATTTATATGAAAATAATTAATATCGATTATTTTGATATTAATACTTAAAATTATCATTACTAATTAATTAAAAATACAAAAAACTATTCCTTATAATTTCTTCTTAATAATTAACATACAATTAAAACCGAAACTTAGATTAAAAAATTTTTAGTTGATCAAATTTTACAACGATTACTTTAATATCTATTCCTGTTGTTTATATATTTTGGGCAGATGTCAAGATAATATCTGATATTCGCAATTTTTTTCTTCTAACAGGTGTATCATATGCATATTATAGTTATCGGCTACCATAAAGAAAAGAGACCAATGTTATGTGAAATAAGCATTAAACCTGTCAGCAGCAATGTAAGAATGAAGGAATTTATAAGAAATTTTAAGTTTGTATGGAAATGTAACTTCTTAAGAAGAGTTTAAATTTATTTCACAAAACAAATTCCATTATTGCATAATCAATACATCTATATCGACCATATGTTGATTTATTTAATTGAACTAAAAACCAAAAAGAATGAAAAAAACTAAAAAGAATGAATTGTTTGGATTGATGAATTACTCTACATGTACGGAAGAAAGTATCGATGCTCAATATAATATTTTACACCTATTTGTTTAGACTTTAGAATTAGACACGTCATTACATAAGCACAATGCACATATAATCATCTTCATTTTACTTACATCTATTTGGCTGAAATTATTTAAGAATTTGATCCGTCATTGTAATTATCCAATATAGAATCAATAATGACTGTGATTTTATATTTTATTTACAATTAATGTATTTTTGTTTTTGAGTCTAAAGTAAATATTTTTGTTGATGGAATATGTCAGGTGTTTTGAAATAACAAAAAAAATAAAACAAAAAAAAGCAAAAATGGCGTCATCATCAATCATGTTTTGACAAATTTGTTTTTTGTTATTATTTCTCCTTTGCAATAGAATCTTAGTACCTAAGTATATTTGTTGATCCAATTATACAATTTGCAAAAGTTAAATACATATATATAATAATATATATAAATACTAATCATATATATATATATAAGAGTTTGAGGAAGCATCTGTTATGTTAGCATCTAATCTTTAAATTGGCCTTTTTTGTTTTGCTTTAAAGAGTTTCATAGAGAGAATTTAGTCGGTTTTTGAAGTGAAGAGATAAACAACGAGGATTGATCGCAAATGGACTGTAGACAACGAAATATGCGACAATTAATTTTAATGTATTTTTTTGTCCTTTCTCATTATATTATGAAATAAAAAACCATCCATATGTCATACGCAGGTGGAATTATAACATTAGGAATGCAATACCGTAAATCAACAATAGATTGGCCAGTTTATGATTGTGTTAATCATTACACAAAAGTCGTACAATTCTCAATTTTTAAAAATAATTAGTATAATTGTCAAAAAATAATTTTTTATAAAAATCAATGTTTTTCATTTTGCTTAAAAACTATAATTTCTTTTCGTTGTTCTGAATATCGGATCATTTCCTTTCTGCAAGAATCAATTTTCAGATAAAAAAAAAGGTGAAATTCTTCATATTATAGAGTCACGGAAGAACAACACAACACCTTCTATTGTTTTTTCCTTGCCACAAATAAAAACCATATAAAATAAAAAAAATCGAATAAAGAAAATTTTATAATAGAAAAACAGTATAATTAGAAAAATTCTATAAGATAAATAAAGAATTTAAGAACGATAAAAAAAACTGAAAACAATCCATGTGACTTTAAACACGTGTTTTATTGTTTGTAGATTATATGTGGAGGCGCCTTATATAAAAATTAGAATTTTTGGGAATTTCTCAAAAGTAAAATCTAAATTGCAAATCCTTGAACAACAAAAACAATGAAAACTCGCTGTTTTTGAATTTTTTTTTTTTTTTACATTTTTTGTTGTTGTTGGATTATTATTTTTAACTTGAATCTGAAATTATCCCTTTTTTTTGTATTTAATTTACATTTTCCATTCGATGCTCTGTCTTGTTTCTTGTACGATTTTCATTTTTATATTTTTCTTCTATACTTACAACATGAGTAGATATAGGTTGGTTATTAATAAACAGAAAATTATTTTGTTGTTTTTCACTTATTTTTTTGTTTCTTTTTCTCATGTATTTTCTTTGACATTTTGATTATTTCCATGACATCCTTAACTCCCCTTTCAAAATATCTGTTTTAGTTTATGTGGTTTTGTGTTTATGAATTAGGAAAAAATTTTTTATTTCCTTCCGGCATATATGTATATTTTTAGAATGAGAGGAGAAAGGGTAAAATTTTGTTTTTCAATTGTAATTAGTCAAGGAATGTATATGTGTGTATACAAATATTATTTTAATTTAATAAGAGATCATACCATCTGTTTTTATATAAACTGATACATATGTACGATTGAAATGCATCAGTAACAAAAGTCATCGACTTAATAAAAAAATAGTTAATCTTTCACATAAGGAATGCTAAAAACCAAAAATTCCAACATACATCAAAAATATTCATTGAAGGGTTTGAAGAAGTAGAAGAAAAACAAACAAATTTTAACAAATTTTTATTATTTATTTATTTGTAAATTATACATGCCTGTCAATTACATATGTTCATTTAATGATTTTATTGTTGTTGTGATATAAGACATCAACAATAATAAAATAATAAAAATGAATAAAAGAAAATATTAAATATAGAATTCAGCGGAAATTTGAGTAATTTGTTAATGATATTTTTATTCTTTGTGGTTTTCTTATGAGATGAACAAATGCGGGCTTTGAAGTGAAAAACCGTTTAATATTTTTTGCTGTTTTTATTTAAATTTCGGGAAATCTATAGACATATATTTTTTTTTTAAATGCATAAAAAAAAACTATAAAAACATTTTACAAACAACAAATATATCTCTACTATATATTTATGTATCAATACAATAATACATATAAGAATATAACTTCCGATGTGTGAGCATGCGCATTTAAATTGACAGGTGACTTACATTAAAAAAAAGAAGACATGTTTTAAAAAAAATTTCCCTCACATACTATACCTTAAGTTAAAATGCAGTTGGCACGTGCCGAAAAAAACCAGAGTATCATATGCGTTGGAACTTATATCTATATACATTTCTTTATTTAATAATATTTAGGGTAAGGAAATTTGTATAAATTAAAATAAAAATATTAATCTTTTGAATTAGATTGTTGCTAAAATGAAGTTCTTTTTTAAATTAAAAAAAGGATCTAACCACAATTATGTATATGAGAAAAACACATGCCAGATGAAATATATAGGAATTAATTTTGTACACCTGATGAAATTTTAATTTTATTTTTACAAGATGGTTTTTAAAAGTAACAAAATTTTTGTAATAAAATAATTGGACAATATATTTTTGATTGCATAATATTAATAATGAATAAATTGGAGGGTGAGACTAAGCAATTTAGTTGAAATTATTATTTATGTAATATTTCATGTGCATCTGTATTTGATTCCATGACGATTAAAAGATAGGGGAATGTACGGAGGACATACCTGGAACCTGTACAGATATGGGTTTTTAAATATTAAAAAAAGGGTAAAAGGTGTGATAACAACTGCCTCCTTTTTATGTTTTTATAACTTTCACGTCACTGTCGTCATCAAATATGACAAATACACAAATTATAATAATATCACAAAAAAAAAATAAACCAACATATTTTGAATGTAACAACCGTAGCACACATGGCAATTTTCTGTGTTTTTCTTTATTTTTGGACAAAAAAAACTTAATAAAAGGGAGAGCTGACGGCGTTGATAATTATCTTTTAATTTGGAAGAAACCCCAATTTGCTCTCAAATGTCGGAAACGATGCCATTTGTTAGGAATTAGTGAAAATATAAATAAAAATTTTTAAATCACCTGTTTTCCTTTCCTTTTTTTTCCTGATCAAATAATTAATTACATAATTAAATAATAGACGTATTTTATGTGAAACAAAATAGTCCAATATCGTCATTAATCAATCATCAAAATATTTTTATAAAGAATAAAATTTGTCATTTAAAAGAAAACAGAAACGTAAAATAAAATCAATAAATTATGACAAATGTTCATGCAAATTGGTTGAGGCTATTTTCTGTCAAATTTTACCAATGCCATGCAATCAAAATATCATATTTGTTACTATAAATTATATTTTTTTGTCATAATTTTTTGTTTTTAAAATTGATAATATAAATAATAAAATTTCTTAAAAAAAATGCAATTTTTAATGTTTAAGAGAAAATAAAAAGGAAATAATGAAAATATACGAAAAAAAACACAAAAAAAAAACAATCTTTTAACATTTGTTAAAATATTTCAAAAATATAAACCAAAAATATAGAAAAAAACAAGAGTGAAATTGTAATTTTAACACATCCCAACTGTCTCGACTGCAACAATACATACGACCAAATTAGAACAGACAAAAAATTAAGAGAAAATGTCCGAGACATTTTTTTTTCTTTTTATTAAAATTTATTTTTGAAATATGAAGAAGAGAGAAAAAGAAATAAAAAAAAAGAATAATAAGATGAAGAAAGCAAGACGTTTCACCACCTACGATTTTCATAAAATTACATTTGTGACAACTGTCAAATAAAAAACAAGGCTAACTAGACAAAAGATCGTTTACTTTTATTATTATTTATAATTTAATTTATTTTATTTTTATTATAAAAAGAACCAAAAACAAAAATCTTAAATAAAATGACAAATAAAAGGTTGTATACGATTAAATAAAAATAAAAAAACCGCAGTGAAACTTTCTTAAAAGGACCTTCGAATTGTAAGCTTTAAAAATTTCCAATGTGCAATGCATTTCTTTTTAGTAGGCGTTAAATAAACGTAAATTTTATAAACAACGAAAAATAGTCATTATTATAAATGATTTAAGTGTCTTTAAATGACCGTCTACAATTACGAACTTTTTGACAGATGTTTTCCACCAACCGCATTTAATTCACTGTCATTTCTTATTTATATTTATATACGAACAATTACACACCCGGTTCTGGTAAGTGACAAGTCATTATGTCTTAGACATATTTTAGTATTTGAGTAATTGGGTTCAATACATGCTTCAATTTATATGTAGTATTTATTTAGTATATTACCAATGAATTAGTATATAAAAGTTACATTCGTTTAGTATACAAGCCACAAGCAAAATAAATATAGGTAAGAACATCCTGTTTGTAGGTAGGTAAAAAAAGTAGCAATTATACCAATTTAAAAATAATATTTTTCATGTTCATTTGAAAGTTTTTATATTTATTGTTTTATTTAATTGAGACAGAATTGTAAAAAATAAAATAAAAACAATAAAAAAAAAAAAATAACAAGAGAAGAAGAAAAGAAGAAGAAGAACTTTATAACACTTGTATTTTATTTTTTGTTTTTATAAATATTTCAATTCTGTCGGTTTCGATTAACACTTCGTCGCCGATCTGTACGACCACAAATTTTGACCTGAGGAATTTACAACATCTGTATCTTTTCAGATTTAGGTTGACTATAGATCATCATCATCATCATCATCTTCATGATCATCATCATTATAATCATATTATAAATATTTTATAGTTGTGTTTATGTTGATTACTTTAGAATAGAATTGTGTTTAAATTTATTGATAGCTATTCAGAATCGTGACATTTGTTTTTCACTTTTATAGATTTATTTATTTATTTATATTCTTTTTTTCTGTAAAAAAAATTTGCATAACAACATTTAAATGAAAACATCCTTCAAATTAATAGTAAAAAAAATATCATAATTCCTAAGTTCGCATATGTTTTTCACAGTTGCCACATAAAATTTAAGAGGATTAGTTCATGAATAAAAAAAATATACATCCAGATAAATTTTGACAAAATAAACTATTTAGATCAGAAGCGGTCAACCTTAAGATTCTTTATTTTATTTTAAATTGTAAAATAATCTTAAAGGATAAAATGAATTATTTTACTAAATCCTATTATTTCTATCTCATTAATTTAATCTATTTTCTTAATTTTTGTGTTTATTTTTCTTCGTTAAGTGATTTTTTTATTCTTCCTCATATTTTTATTATCTCACACCTGTTTCTTCTGTATTATTAATTTGATTGAATTATGACTATGAAAGATTTGCAACTTTTGTTTTTTTTAATTGGAACAATTTTTTTTTGCTTTTATAAATAAAACGAAGAAGGTATTTTCTGTGTTCTATGTATACAAAAATGAAAGTAAAAATGAAAAATGTTCAGGGTGTCTTTACAAATCTAAATATGACTATCTGGTTAGATGAAAAAGAACAAAAATATTGAAAGTATTAAATTATATAAATAATTTCCACATTTATTTTATACGGAACGGATTCATCTGGGATCAGTTGACTCATAGTTATACGATCATTTCTGATTTTGTTTTGTTCTTCATTTTGTAAATTGGAAAAGTTCTTCAATTAAATATGTCAATAAAAAATACACTACTCATTTTTGGTATAATTTATATAAAAATATTAAAATTGCGTAACGCAAATAATATGATCATGATCACATAATTCGATTTAAAACACTGTATATTTCTTATGACTAGGGCCCGGATTTTTAGTTATTTATAATTGGATTTTAGGTACCTAAAAAAAGCACTTAAAAAGTAAAAATAAGCACTGAAAGTGTGAAAATAGGCATTCAAAAATTTTAAAAGCATAATAGTTTTTAAGCACTTTATTAAACAAAAAAAAGGAAACATTAATTCAAAATTTAAAGGATAGAAACTCTTATCCAAACTACAAAATCCATATTTTACTGTTTATTTATTTTTGAATTAACATGAACAATTAACGTTTATTTTAAGTTCTCAAATGTGAAGCTTGTTCGATTGTCTGCTAAAACGGATTTGTACATTGAAAATGATCGCTCGATATCGCATGAGGTTATTGGCGTAAATTTGAATTTGCATAATTCTAACGGTGAAAACTTGGAATTTAGTTCATTATTCCCTCCTAAAATTTTAGCAATATTTGAAATAATTTCAAAGCCATTATTTTTCTGCAATATCCGATCTAGTTTTTCTCTAATTTTTTTACCATTTTCTCCTGGAACTATTTTAATTTTCTCACAACCAGATACGAATAATCCAATACTAGTTTGTATGGAAAGTGCACGACCCTCTAATTGAGTAATTAGTTCTGGTAAAAACCCATAATTACTTGATATAAAAACCAAATCATTTTTTATTTGGTTGTCTTGTAATAATTTTTTAGCAACACTAATAAAAGCAGAATCTTCTTCGTCCAAATTATTTAAAACTAAACGAATTTCAAATGAAGTCATTTACAATTATTTATTTTTTTAAAAAAAATTGAATTTTTTTCTGACAAAATAAAATAAATCATTAAAAAAATTCTAAAAACAAGAAAAAAGTGATTAAAAATGTGAAAAAAAGTGAAAATAGTCAAATAAACGAAATTAGTTATTTATAGTAAAATAGGCAAAAATAGGCAAAATAAAATTAGTAGATTTGGAATTAGAAAATCACGAATCGGATTTGTGTCGAAGTAGATTTAAAATCGAAGAGCTCAATAAAAAAAGTTATTTGTCCAAAATTCCGGGCCCTACTTATGACACTTTTATTATAAGAGCTCGCCTCGTCTCTAAAGTTTCAAAAATGGATGGTGCAACATTTATAAATATGGGAAAATTAATAGTTAAAATAGTGATCAAAGTGAAAAGGGAACAGGTTTTAGTTACACTTTTTAATTTTTCATAATTGAAAATTATAAAAATTATAATTTACAAGATTAAGAAAAATTGTTTTTTTTTGGCTTTTTTGATGACATCCAATAATTTTTTCATAGTTGTCAAAACATTGGTTGTAGTGGATTAATTTTCAGTTTTCGAAAAATTAAAATCTATAGCGAACAAAAAATAAGTCTGTGTATTTCGATGTTTTGACATGAATAATACGTCGACCTTTATGACCTCACCATAAAGAATGCAATTACTTTAACGTCTCTCACGCAAAGAATTTGTTGATACTTTTTTTTCTTCTTTTATTCGTTGTTGGTTTCTTGGCTGAAAATGATATATCTTTTACTGAAAGAAGAAAATAATTTATTATATTTTTATTAGACTTAACGTGATTATTTTTGTTAAGCAAAATTAAAAATTTTGTTTAAATAAAATAGAACACGTAAATCAGATGGTACGACGGTTTAGTGTGGAGGCGCCATTATTGTTAAATGTTTTTGTTCTTTCTTTCTATTTTTTGTTTGTTTTGAACATGAAAGAAAGACCACCGTCAAATGATGTAAATTAATTGGTGCGGAATGGTTGTGAATGGATTACTTATTTTTAGCATATCCTTTTTGAATCTAGTCTTATACGTTAGCAACCATTTACCACCACGTGTAAAACATCAATAAGAATGAGTAAAATAAATTAATTAGAAACTTAATATAATCTGTGGCCACCAGGCGTAATTACTGGTTGATGGTTAAATTCATTGACCAGATGGCATTTAAATAAAACCATAGATACTATTTTATTTATTTTTTATTGGGTTCAATAAACTTCTTAAAAAAAGAGCGAAAACATAATTTCTCGAAGTAATTAATAAAAAAAAAAAATTATTTGAAAAGAAATCACTTGAAGAAATTAAGATCTTTGATTGAATAATATAATAAAAAATTATAATATTCTTTTTTCAAGTAAATAACAATTTCATGAAATTATAGATTTCCATTTTCGATAATTCTAAAAATCACATCCGCTCTTCCTTCATATATATAAACACATCATATAATATAACGTCATTTGTTTCATTGACATAACCCACTCTTATTCTCTTTCCTCTTTAAACATATACATATCACCCCTTTTCTGTATAATACATATAATATGTATGCAGAAGAAAAGTAAAAACAAGGATATGGCCCATATGTTTCTCCCAAATGTTAAAATCTATTTATTTGTGTAAAAGGGGTTGCGTACATCGTCGGCTTCATTCACTCTAATTTAAAACTTCAATCCGACCATCCTTTTTTTTTTGTTTTTAGTTCAAAAAGCATATGACATGAATATCGTGTTTCCCTATTTGCTGACTGAAATAGATAACTTGTAGAAGAAAATAGAAAAAAAGATAAATAAAATCATATCATAGTCAGTCGGGACATTTGTATATATTAAACAGAACTTCCGCTTCTACTCAATCTGGAATTAAACCTAAATTTGTTTTATAAACCAATCCAAAAAAATATGTCAGTAAAAATTACAGGAAGTTGTTAGATCCATAAGTCACTTGTTTATTTAATAAAAAATTAGAAATAAAAAAAAAAATACCTTTATGTGTACATAAAAAGTAAACTCATCAGCATCACACTTGTATTAGTTAAACATTAAATTTAGACAAAAAACAAACGAAAATGTTTTTTTGCTTCCGTTTTTTCCCTTTCAATATTACAAATTTCCTTTATTCTATTTCGTTTTTGTTTTTGGGTAGATACATATTTTAAAAATGTCTGCATATAATACGCGGTTTTGGCAGATCTACAAATTTTTGTAATGAGACAGAATATACACACACACATACATAATAAATATAAATAATATTAATATATGTTAGATCAGCATATGGTGACGATGGATGATATTAAGTGCACCATTTGTCTTATATATATAAATTCTTTTGGCCTTTGTTTATTACTTGAATATATTTATGGAGAAATAATTAAAAATTTATACTTTATATTAAGCAATAAAAATGTTATTGGTTTGTAAGAAGGGAAATTAATTATATGAATGGTTTGTCTTTTCATTATAGAGAATATTTAAAAGTCTTTTGCTTTATATCAATTTGTTTGCATTTTAACTGAATATTTTTAAAATGAGGTTAAATAAAGATGCTTCAGACTTGATTTTTTTTAGCATAAATAATAATTTGAAAATTTACAAGTAAAAATATAAAAAAAAATGTAATGCATTTTTTATTTAAAGATGTGATGAAAAGTGGTCATGAATATTCTCGTTGAACGGTATTATATGATTTTTATTTTTCCTTTGATTTATACTTTTCTATATTTATTAATACAAAAAGTAAAAGGAAAAGGTAAATTGTGTATAGATATAACGTTGTAAATAAAATATTCGACGCTACTCTAAAATGTAAATCGTCGTGACGACCCAAAGCTAATTGAGGTACCTCGTCATATTATATTGATAAATTTACAGCACGCGAACAATAAAAAATTCTCCTGTTTGCATTTTTCCCACACAAACATTTTTTTTTTCTGTTTGAAAATTATTTTTAATGTTGGACATGATATTTATTCGCGTGATTAATTTCAATCATGTCGAAAAGACTATGTGAATAGATTTCACTTTTTAAATATAAACAGAAAAAAATAAAGAATTGTGTATAAGACATTCCATACTTAAAACAGACAAAAACTCATTAGACAAAAATTGAATCAGATCAGAAAAGACACCCAAAAGCAGCTGAAACTTTTAGAGAATAAAAAAACCCTCAGGACTATTTTACATGTAATCTTAAATCTCACAGATAAAAAAAAAGAAGTTTTATCCGCCTGTGCAAAAAATTATGTTTATGTATTTTCCCACATGATCAAGGTATAATCAGAGACCAACTTCCGACGAATTGTTATATTTGATAGGATTTTACTGCCATTTGGTTTGGTTGATTTTATTGCCTTAGGAAATATTAAATATATTCTAAGTTAAAGTGGTTGTTATCCAAGAATTTAAAGGATTATTTATCAGAATATACCGTTGATCTTAAATATCAATATACTTCTTTTTTTAAATGTAACACAGAAGCAAACCAATTCTTTCAATATATAATTCTAAATAAAATCCTAATCAAAAGTCATTATAAATAAAGGTTTTTTCTTTCTCATGGACGGTGCATAAACGTGAACACGAAAGACGCCCCCGAAATCTGTATTTAATGATGGTTTCATCTACGCATAAAGAATATATTATTTTTTTATCTTTGAATGCAACAAAAATAAAAAATACAACACATTTCATAATAAAATAATTATTGAGTAATTTAAAGCAGAACGAAATCACGAGAAACCCGTGGGCAGTTTCTTTATTTGTATTGAGTATATACTGTGTATATACTTCATGGGGTCTATAGTTCATTCGCGTAAGTTATTGTTTAGTTTTGCATTTTGTTAATTGACATGTTTTCTCATTATTGAATAATCTTTCAGAATGTATAAATTCTTATTTTCTAAACATCATTTTGAAACTAGAAGTGATAAAATATTTCGAGGTTATGTCAAAATTAATGTGATATTGAAAACTCAATAATCATGTTAGTTTATAAATATACTCTTATTAAAAATGTAATTATGAGAACAGTTTGTAGGGAAGAAAAAAATTGTAACTTTAAAAAAAAAATTATTAAAAGAAATGAAAGCAAAATAATGTGTTTTTCTATTAGCGAAATATAACATATAGGTAATTAGGAAGTAATCTTAAAATATTAAAACATAAAAGAAAACAAAACCCAACAGTGAACTCATAGAAGAATATAGCACATATAATAATTATTAATTATTGTAATAATTATTTTAAAAAAAAAGATTCTTAAGGAATTTTGAATTCTCATATAATAGTTATACCTAATTGGGTACCTCATTTATGTAATTAATCTTTATGCATACAAAACAAAGGAAGTTAATTATTACATGCACCAAGAGATATAAAAAAGCATAGAATAAAAGTCAGACCAACAGTTCAACAACTGTTGTAATGCAGTGTTTGTGGTCTTCTTTTTGTGATAAATATAGAATTTCCATTATTATTTTTGTCATATATTGACACTCAGCATGTGCATTTACAACGAGAAGATACACTTTTATAAAAATATAAAAAAAAATGACTCGAGCCTGATGGAAAAGATGTGTCACGATTACTTCATCTGTTTCCCTTTTTTTTCTTCTTTAAAGAATTTAGTTTTGAATTTTTTAAAAGCCGCAAAAGATTAAGCCTATTAATTTGATGTCAAGCTGGAAAATTTAATGTTGATAAAATTGATGGTTCAATTTTATAGTGGCAATCAAGCAGTTGTCTGTTGCATTCTGCATCTGTGTTTTCTTAAGTGTATTTTGGCGTTTCTTATTTTTATTTTGTTGTTGATTTTTATTTTAATTTGAAAATAAAAGATCTTGTTATATTTGTGCTTCACTTTGTTTTTGTGAACATGAATATTTTTAAATGATATTCCATAATATTTATTCTATTCATTTTTAAAAACATGGGAAAGCAAAACATTTAAGTTAAATATGAAAGAAATTGTTACAAAATATAATTATGTTCAATATCTACGATATCAACTAAAAGTAAAGAGTGTTGACACTAACATGGCAATTCATATAAACAATTATTGAATTGAACGCTCAATAACATTATTGTGTATTATTAAATTTCTTCTGGATAACCTCTTGTAATGAACCATAATTACTTAATAGTAATAATATTAGGTCCTATAATTTTGTTACAGTAATCTCAATAATCTTGCAATAAATAAAATCAACCATGAAATGACACTTTTATATGGAACTTCTACAAACTTGATTGATAACTTTTTTAACATCAAACTCAATTTAATACAATAATAAATAAATTAAAGAAAAACCTATCCAGAATAACTAACTCATTTTGACCAGACACACCAGACATAACACCCGCAGTGTTGATGGCGCCAATATTCACAAACTTATTTTACTTTTTCTTATTGTGTCGAAGGAGCATAAAAATTTACAACAAAAATAATATATAAAATTGAAAAAATTCTGTTATAATGTATTATTCTTTGTATATACTCAGATGGACTTTAAGTTAAAACCGGGGAAAATTAGTTACAGAGATTTGTTTTGTTCCTTTCTTTCGAAAGGAACTAATAATATACAAACAGAAATAGGTAAAATAAGTAAAATATAGGATTTTTAACAGAATACATTACCGGAAGACCAAGGCCATGAAATAAAATCTAACTAGGAAAATTTTTTTGTGTTAGTTAATTTGTAGTTACTAACTAAAAAAATACAAATTTTATTATTACAAACCGCCTTAGGATGTCATAAAAAATAATTGCAATATAATCTTTTCATGTCCTCTTTTTTCTTTTATTTTGGATATTATAATTTCTTACGGTGAATTTTAAAAAGACAAAAACAAAATTCTAACAATAAGAAATAATGGATTCTATAATCAAATTGAAGGGACATTAGTCTTGAATAGTTTGGAATAGTTTATTAATGCCGAATGTTTTACTTAATTTAATCGAATGAAATTCATTGTAGTGCATTATTCTTTCGCTGTTATTATTAATACAGTGATTTAGCTTTACTAAAATTTAAATTACAAAATTATTATTTATATTATCACAAAATAACAAAATTTGTTATTTATATAAGCAAC
Organism: Pedicia rivosa; assembly: GCA_963082725.1. Taxonomy (NCBI): domain Eukaryota; kingdom Metazoa; phylum Arthropoda; class Insecta; order Diptera; family Pediciidae; genus Pedicia; species Pedicia rivosa. Next base: position 45,020,835 of record OY720154.1, on the reverse strand, counting down.
CATTTATAGTGAATTGATTATGATTGTTATCATAAGAAAACAGATACAATTTCAAGTGTGTAATAATCCTGTAAATTTTTTTCTCCTACACAAAAAACTAAATTTATTTAAAAATTAAAAAATTATCAGATTTTTTCATATGCTAAATTTATAAACATACTTTTATTTTTATTTTTTAAACCATTTCTGTATTATTATTGTTATTATTATTATTACGATTATAGTCTTTTCTAAGAATGCCTAAAATCTGGTATGTACAAATTATGTAAATAATTCTCTAAAATAAAAAAAAAAAAGATAACAAAACCATTGTTTAGTTTCATCAATTCCTATATAAGTATCACAACTAAACAAAACGTAAAACGACCAATCCTCCAGTCAACATACTTGACTTTATTTTATGGTGTTGTTTTAACTACAATGCTGTACATATATAACTTCCAAGAATCATTTAAGTTCAATATTGTTGTTAATTTAAATAAGTAAATCCAAATTCAATTTACCATTAAAAGAGGGTAGATTTTAAAAGTTTTATAATAACGAAAAAAGAATTTCCGCTCTTTTGATTATGTGTTAAATATTTTTATTCTCTTTGAGTTTTTGAATTTTCATTGGATTAAAATCTATATGAAGCAATCGGTCATATCCCGATAACTTACTAATTTCATTTCTTTTCAATTTTGTATTTTTTTTTTCCTTTCATTTAAAAAACTAACTTGTTCCCACCTCGCAGGTGCACCGGTTTTTATCTTCATTCGCTCGTCTCTCTCACCATATTTCGAATCCCTTTTTTCTCATTGTCGTTTTTTTTTTCTTTTGGGTCAACCGAAAAAATTCCAAAGAAATATAATATGTTTGTATTAAAATGTGTATACACTTGTTGTTTCTATTCTAAAATAAAAAAAAATTATGAAGGGATCTCTTGCATACTCAATAACAAACCGACAAACTAAAGCAATGATGATGGGGTCTGAAAATTCACATCTGTTTCTTTTTCTGGGTGAGATCAAAACGTTCATATAAGTTAAATATTTTATAGATATTTATTATATGTTTTTAGGTTTGTTCTTGAATTTTGTGTTTTTTTTGTTGTTATTATTGTTGCTATTGTTGTTGTTTTGCCTATATAATCAATAAAAAATATTTAATTCATAATTACAGGAACCTTAATATAGTATAAAGAGAATGAAGGATATGAGTGTTTTTATATGGAAGATATAAAAGTTCGAACTGTTTGTTCTTATAATGAAATGAAAGATAATTTAATAAAAAAAAAGGTTTTGTTTGCGGATATTTTTCTTTAAATAATTCTAGGTTATGCATGATATGTATAGTTTTTAATATATTATTGCTCGTTTGATCTCATGAAAATCTTATATTTTCACAATTGTAATCAAGCAGAAAGATGCTTATCGATAAAACTAAACAACGGGTTACCTAATCAAATATTATAAATATAGAATCAAAAATAATATTTTCTACAAAGTCAGTTTGAAATCAACTCATGGACCCTATGAATTATGTTTTAATGTGTAAGGCATTCGGAAACCAAATGGTATGGTTATTTAAAAGAAATATTAACAAGATTAAAATTTCCATCAGAAGAACAGTAAACTTGTATTAAATAAAAAATTAAATTTAATTTATTGTGCCAATAACAATAACAATAATAATAATCATAACTAATTGATTTATAATTTATAATGACATTTAAGTTTCAATATTTGAGATTTCTTTAATTGTTACATTATTCAACATTCTTTTATTTGAGTGAGTAATAAAGAAATACACTTCCTCTCATCCTAAGGCAATTTCTTCTTTGCAAAATAAAAATGATGATTTCCAAAATTACAAAATTTTCTTCTTTTTTTTCTTCCATCTTCCTATTTTTGACTTTATAACATTTGGATAATTTAGTCCCTGCGGGATATTGTCGGGATTTCTACATTTTAAAGTGTTTTCAGTAGAGAAACAAAGGAGAGTTTTTTTTCCTTTTTGTTTCTCTACTTATTTTGCTTTTAGTTTTTTCTTTTTTAGCTTGGATTGATTTATGATGAGAGATGAGACAAGAAGAGGTACACTTTTATATTCGTATATCTGATATCTGTTAAAAAATGGGATGAGATTTAAAATTTGGATAGTGTCTGCTGTTGAGTAAGATGACCAACATTATTATGAGTTCTATTACAGGAATACACATAAAAATCATATTAAATGTTTAAAAAATGCTAAGGAGGAAATTATGATTAAATTTATATTAAATGTTGAATTAGTTTGGCAGAAAATGAATCTGGGAATGAACATAAGATGACTGGTTTGAAAATTTATACATTAATATGGATGTGTATTGTACTGAAATATAAAATTTTCTTAAAGAAAAAAAATGGTACAAGAAATTTACTGATAATATTTTCATATGTTTTTTTTAGATTTTATATTCACCCATTGCATATGTTCAATCGACTTAAAAACTTAATAGCAAAAAAACAACAATATCAATTACATTAAACTAACAAATTTTGTGTCACACTGTAAAATCTTATATGTGCAAAGTGTTTGAAAGTTGGCGCCGGTTAGCCCCCACTGAGAGGGGGCGTTGGTATATTATTTTACACGTCCAGTTCTTGTAAGTGATACAAAACTCTTATGATAAAAGATGAAAGAGAAAATAATACAAACGAAACGAAGTATTTGAATATTTTTTTATAAGTTTAGACTTATTTGGAATGTTAGAAATAAAAATATGTGTTTTTTGCATATGCATATGAAGTTGATAGAATTGTCTAATCCATGTATAGGAATGTGAAGTTTGTTGATAAACATATTTGGTTACGTTTATTTTTATATACAAAATCCTCATTATCATCATCGTCATCATCAATAATCTTAAAAGTAATAACAATATTATAAAATCTAAAAACATTTTTAGCTTATTTTGTATATTTTGGTGTTACGACTTAAACGACCTTGGTTTTTGACAAAATCGGATCAGATCAGGATTCCAAAAAGGTCATGTAACTCTTTCAGTTTACAAAATATATAAATAATCTGGATTTAAAAAATGGAAACAAAAAAATATAAAGTAAATAAAATAAACAAATAACTTTTATTTTATTTTATTTTGCGAGCAAATTTAAAATAATTCTTTGGAATCGAATTGAATTCGATCGGCATTAAAAAAAAGAAATAAATAATTGAAAATGTTTATAAACAATTGATATCAGACACCAGTTGTAATAAAATTTATAATTCAGGTATTACGTATAAGTATGTTTTGCTTATTCTCTCTACATATATTTATACTATTCAGTTCTCCTTCGTTTTTAATGATCGGATTTTAAATATTATTCTTCATTTCATTAAATTATAAATCATTTAATTTTTCAATTACATTTATCTGTAAATGTAATTTTAAACATAAGTTACAAGAAAATTTGTATATGTGCATTTAATTTTCTACAATTACAAATAATTATACAACACAAATAATACACACTTAAATTCTTCCCGTAATAGAGCTTTCAATAAAAATCATATTTTAAGCATTAACAACTTAAAAACTTAAAAATGATCGGATTAAATTTTTTCATTTCATCTTGAAAATATTTTTGTTTTGATCGTTTATTGCGTATAATTGTGATTTCTTTCATCTTTAAACAATTTTTTTTAATATTATTTACGGTAATTAAAATCGATGAAGAGTTTTTCAATTAATAAAAGTATTTAGTTTCATTATTAGAGCACGTGTAACCACAATTATTCTACGACTTTTAGACGACCTCATTCTATTCATTTAATTTAGTTTGTTTTCGTTATATCCTGATATGTTTAGATGTACAGGTGCTGTGCATTTATATATAGAAAATTTCATAAATGTTTATTTATCGACTTAAATGATTTGGGGAAATTTTCTTGTAAAATATTTCATTTCCGTTCAGGAGTTTAAATGAGTTTTGGTTGTGTTTATAGTAAAAACAAAATGTTTAGGATCTTCCGGGAGGATTTTATATAAATATAAAAAGGAACATCAATGCACCTGTGCTTTGTAAGCCCAATTAAGCCGGAAATATTTTCGGTTTAATTGACCAACCTAACCAGAACTAAGGAATAAAATCAAATTTATATAATATTTTTGTTAATATTTCTCTTCATTTTGAATGATTTTTTTTGTATTATTTAAATGTTGGGGGTCTGTTATATTTGTTTTTCTTCTTGTTGTTGTTTTAGTTTAAATCTCACAAGAAGAAACAGAAGCTATTGAAATGACTTCAAGTGCACTTTTGGTTCATTATTGCATCTAAATTGTAAAAAAAAATCTTGAGATTTTTAAAAGGAAAGTAAGAGATTAAATTTATTAATCAGTTAAAAATTAATTCTCACAATTCTCCATACTCTATACCAACTCAAGAATTTGTTTAAAAATTTACATTTTAAACTCTTTTCATCTCAATTTAAATTGACACCCCTAAAATTGTTTTCTACAATTATGTATCCTCAAAAATCCACACGAATTAGTGATATTTGATCAAAAATGTAATCCTCTAAAGGCTCATGTTCTTCTATACAAAAAGCAAGATCGTGAGAATTTTTTTTAAACATAAATTGAATATTATTAATATTTATCTTGTACATGTGCGTATTTTCTTCTACTTTTAATTTTTATATAAATTCTACCATATTTTTTTTTAAACATCTTTTGATGTTTTTTAAGTTTGTTTGCATAGAATATTACAAAAAAAATTTGTCTGTCTCAGCTCAAAATAAAAAAAAAACTCAGCAAAAAGAAACAATGTTTTTTGACAGTAGGTACTTATGCCTTTCATTATATACAATTCAATTAGTGTTCTTTTATCTACATTATTGAGTTTTTTCTTAAGTTCGTGGATTTTTTCTATTTTTTTAAAGAGTAAAATACATTCCAATATGCTAATAGATTCTGAAACGTGTCAAATTTATTTATGTATACGAGAAACTACAAAAATAACAAAGAACTAAAAATAGTTTTACAGACAAATCGACATGAATTAAAAACATTTTTATTATTTTTATATTCTAGTCTAGAGCATTTCTATATTTTTAGTTGATTGTCTCTATTAATTCCATTTAATCAAAACTCTTGATGCAAACATGAGTCTATACTTGATCAAGAAGAGACGTTTAATGATTTTATTAATATTTTACACCTTTATTTGTTCAGATGCCACATAAAATGCGAATACAATTTTAAACATAATATTTCTTATATGAATTTATTAATAAATAAATAATTTATTTTTAAAGAAACTGTGTAAAATCGGTTCTGTTTCCATTTTACATAATTGGCAAAATGATATGTAGCTTTAAATAATTACTTTAAAAATAAATAAAAGTATAAATATTTGTCTTAAATATTACAATAATATAATTTGTAAATACAACTATAACGCATAGGATTTTTCTCTATGTTGTAAACAGTAATCTGTCTTCTTTTTGTCACCAAGAAAACCAAATAATAAATTAGAATAGAGGTCCTATTATTGAACCCACTTCCGAAAGATTTTTCGTAAATAAAAAAAAATAAATTTTCTTTTTATTCAAAACAATAAAAGTTTGTTCCATGTGTTGATGTCCCAACACAATTTAAAATGTTTTATAACAAGACAAGAAGAGCAAAAAAAAAAAAAATTAAAATAATAATATTTGTGTGTGTGTATACAATATACCTAATAATAGCAATAAAAGAAAAATTTATTCGAACAGATGTTAACAGTTTACGTTTCGTATTCTTATGAAAAATGTAAGAAAAATATGTGCGAGTTTCCATTTCGTCAAAATGCTTAAAAAACTTTACTCCGTTGTATATTTTAATACATTTTTTTGCTCATCTTTTATTTTCTATGTTTTCTTTACTTTTCTTTTGTTTTCTTTTTGTTTATTTTTATGGTTTTTTTTCTTAACTGTTGCTGTTTGATCTCAAAGTGTTTTGTTAAAATGACTCAATACGCGTTGATCCACATTGAGTTTCTTAATTTTGTTAAAAAAAAGAAGAAAAAAACAACACAAACAAAATAATTAAGTGGAATAATCGCAGGCGATTAAAAAATAAAAATAAATTTAGATGAGCCTATATTCAAATAAAAATGTCACCATTAGAATCAGTTAATTTGAAACTGGATTTTATCTCTTTTTTTTTAATAGAGAATGTGTTAAGCCCCACACCCGTTTCTCAGGAGAATAAAATAAAAAAAAACATGTTACCGCACAACAATCTCTTAAACATATATATTTTTCTTTTATTTTAAAAATAGATAGGAATATTAATGGGAAATCGTTGGGGAATTTTCCAGATGTTACAAAAAAATAAAAAAAAAATATTACAAAAAATTTCCCCCTTTAAATATTCAATTCAAATTTAGTAATAATTCAATTAAAATTCGCATTTTCATTTTCATTTTCTATTATTTAAAATTTAATTTAATATGCGACCAATAATAATAACAGAACACACCCTATCACCAATCCTTTGCATTTCTACTTCTAGATTATTTATATTGAGTGTTATCAAACTATAATTCTATATATATTGCATTGGTCACCCCTTAAAATTAAATGCAAGATGTGACGTCATGGTCACATGTGTAACATGACAAAAATACGGATATTTTTGTTATTGTTAAATATAAATCTATTTTATGTATTCCAGAGAATGCGAGAGAATGATGATTTTTGTTAGGGTTGAATTCACTAAAAAGTTTAGGTATCTTTTAGAAATATGTAAAGACTAGAGACTATAGGGGATAGATCCGTAGGATTTATCAAGCATATTCTCATCTTTTCTTCTATAGGCTGCTGTATTATCTAGAAATAAGGTAACCAAATTTTCCAATAGAGTATCAATAAATCAAAATTTTTGTATCCAAATTGAAATATTTTATATCCATTTCGACTTTAAATAAAATAAGGAAAAACACCATTTATTTGACACATTTAATGTTCTCTCAACATTAAATTAAAATAATATATTCCATACTATTTCTATGCACGTGACTTTACGTCATTAGGCACGTGTCTCATTGGATGTGCCCTTTTCCTTGTAAAGTTATATGTCAGATTTAGATATTTTTTATGTTCAAGTCATAGCGCGGAGAGAGATTACAATTTCTTTGAATTGCAGAATTTACGAATGATTTTCTTTTTATTTTATGAACATAAAACAATTGTAAAAAATCACATCCTACACTAAAATTTCTATGATACCAATACTCGATCCCTATTCTTTATAAAAACAAAAATATTGTATTATTTAAAAAATAAAAGTCAAAGGAAACAAAGAACAAAGTCGTTGCCTAAAAGTTGGCACATACTGGGTAATTTGGTTTAAAATTGTAAGGTTTTGTAAAACAATGCGACCATATTATTGTGAGATTGTTACCATCCGGTACACATATTAGATTGTAATCGTAATAAGTTTTTATTTTTCTTTCAATGTATTTAGGAGTGTATCACATTTAAAATGAAGACACCCGGAGGTTTTTCTAACTTAAAGAAATGTAATCCGTAACCCAAAATTGATAACGGTTAAATGGTTTGAAAAAGTTGAAGATAATTAGTTGGCAAAATGCTAAACTGTCAAAACCACTTGCAAAACATAATGACGCCACATTTTCAGGTAAATATCAGTCATAATTTTAAAGACGAGACAAATCACTTGTCTGCATCCCTTCATACAAACAAATTTTTTAATCTTTTAAAAAAAAAGTTCTTCATATTAATTTTTTTTTGTTATTATTATCTTCTGGAATTTTCCCTGAAATAATGAATTGAAGAGTAGAGTAGGCGGAGTACAAAAATAATCAAAAACTTGTCCTGAGAAGTGCCTTACCAAATTTAAACATCTGGAATTTTTGTGATGATTTGAAATAAACATGAAAATTGAAATGTTTTTTCCGGAATTTGTTTTTAAATATGCAAAAATTAGAACAAAATCATTAAAAGTGTGAAGACATGGATTCATTCATTTGCGTTTAAACGCAAAAAAAAAATAAATAAAAAATCGGAAAAAATTCTATCTTCTTATTCATCATATTGAAAATCCAAATAGGAAAAAAAAGCAAAGTGAGAAAACAAAAAATATTCACACACATACTATGCAAACTGAACTCATTAAATTTTACAGAGCCATAAAAATTTACTGTACGTAAATAAAGAGGAAGAAAAAACTGAAGACAAAAATAAGAAGAAGAAGAAAAAAAAATTTGTTTTAAAAGGTGTACTAAATATATCTTTTGTTGTTAGTTCAGCTGTTCAACTTTGAAATTCTTTTTCTTTTTTATTTGTTTCAGTCGAAATTCCAATCAATCCAGAAGAAAAACGACGAGATCACGTCTTTAACAGAAAAAATTAAATAGTAAAAATAGAAAAATCTCTGGATGGGGGAACGCTATTTTTGAAATCTAAAATTTGTTGTTGTTTTAATGGAGGGTGATTGTCTTTTATAATGTGTAGGTGTCCTACACCATCCCCGTAGTATTTTTGTTTTAAACATAATTTACAGAAAACAATAAAAATGTGGAATGAATCAGAATAAAATAAGAAATTCACCAAACAATAATGTCTCTTATATTTTATTTTATTTCATCAAAAACTTATAATACGAATACGCGACAAATGTCCCGCCGTTTGACCGCATCGACGCCGTACGGTCGCGATTTGAATTATATAAACGAAAATGTATATAAAACTTTGTGTAAAGAATAAAAAAGAATAAACAGAGAAAGAGACAAATCCATACAAAGAAAAAAAATGATGGCAAGGGAATAAATGAAAGAAAAAAAATTTAAAAAGAAAACAAGAAAAGAAGAGAATGATTATTGAAGAATATAACAACATAGATATCGAGTGCTTTATTCATCTATATACTAGAGTAGAAACGCGGCGCATTTTTAACGAAACACATGGTCGGTGGGTTTATAAAGTAGACTAATGATTTACTTACAAAATTATTATAAATATATATAAAATATGTGATGTATAACTTACTCTTGTTTATTATTTTTATTAGAAATATTTTCACGAATATTGAAAATTAAATATGATAAAAAGATATATAAATGAAAAACTTCAAAATAATAATATCTACATTATTTATTTTCTAAATCTGAACAAGACTCATCTAAGTGATGAATTGATGACACTAACCAGAGCTAGCCCGGAATGTTGTCTGTCGCGACACCTTTATATATACTTTTATACAATCATGTAAACCACGAAATACTATATGAAGTATAGTATATCGTCAAACAAACATATAGAGCCGATGCCGACATTAAGTAAGAATACGTGCCAAGGAATGTTGCCAACCCAGAATAAAAGAAAACTAAAGATGCAATTTGGATGCATCCAATCAGATGCATCATGTTTCGTTGTTTTATTGGTTTTTAAGGAAAAAAATTTATTGGAATCAGAAATCTGTAAATGTTTTTATATGAAAATTTCAGAATGAGGAAGAATTTCTATAATGAAAAACACTTGGTTTGTTTGCTTCGTTTTTTCTTTAAATCTTCGGCTAGACATTGTTTTTGTATCTACTATATAGCATAATATTTCAGCTGTGCTGACATAAAACGTCATCATAACCTTTATTATTTAACAATATTATTATTTATATACTAAATATGAATATCTTATGGGGATCTTCTGCATAAATTCAATTTCATAATGGTATAATTTCAAATATATATAAACAGGATACAAATGATCTAAATGAATATTAACGTGGGTGACCTTAACTGGACTGAAATCCTTATGTCATGTGTCTTCTCTAACGTAAATAAAGACAAAATAAAGATCCAGAATTTTGAGTGTGGTCAAAATTTTAAATCTAAATAAAAAAACAAACCTGAGAAAACCAGAAAAACAATGTGTAAATACAACAGAAAGAAAGCAATAAAAAAAGTCAAGTGTAATCCGGAGTCCAATTTAAAGACATCATAACCAAATAATTTTATAAAATAATAAAATATGTATTATAAAAAACCAATTAACACAATCGGTGCACATCGCGAGTTCCATAAATTTACCAAACTCTTCTTTTCCAAACTCTATCTCTCTTCTTCACTCTTAAATCGTAATGCAATAAAATAAGAAGAAAACAAATAAAAAGAAAACACAATTCAAACATAACACTTTTCTGCGTAGGCCGCGACAGGCGCCAGCTGTGGGATTCTCTTTCTTTCTCTTACTAAAACAATTTTTTGTTTTGTCATCTCTTTCATGTATACTCATATATCGTCATCATTTTTTTTATATTTTACAAGTGTATTTATATTGCTCTCTCATTTTTACTAACATGGCCTAGTATATTTTATCTTTTTTTTGTAAACATATGTTTTTATATCACCTTCTATTCCACTCGCACAGCACTTAAAGTCATAATAAAATAACAGAACAGAGAGCTTGAATTGGATTGGAAGTCATTTTCATTTAGTCATTTGGTAGTTGCTGTCGCAGCAGAGTTAGTTAGTTAGTTGTCATTCAGACGTTGTGAATGTTGGACGATAAGTAAAAAGGAGAATTTATTTTACAGAAAATATTTAAGAGTTTAAACTTTAATCAATAATTAATAATTTTATTAAAAAGTGAATTATAAATGTGAGAAAGAAATTATTAAATTTTGTGTGGAAAATTTCAAATAAAAGAAAAAAAAAAGAAAATTTATAATACTGTGCTTTATTTGTGACAAAATTTTGTGTGTGCTAGTGCTGCAGTAGTTAATTATGAAAATATAATTGCTTATTTGGATTACAAACAAGAATTTCCTTTGTGAAAGGAAAGCAAAAAAAAAAAAGAAATTCTCTTATCGCATAATATTGATACCTAGAGAAAATTTAATAATGGCAGCGGAAAATATTTATTCAAATATGTCAGCAACGGAATTGTCAACAATACTTTTAAAAGGTAAAAGTTCATTCTACTACAAGACAATATAGATATTTTTTAATTTTTTCATTATAATTAATTTAATGTTAAGTAGTAAAGGTTAAGTTATTCGACCTTATAATTGGGGGAGGTAACCGACGTTTGGAAATTCCGAAAAATTAAGATTATTAAAAAAAATATTGTTAAGATAAAAAGTCGTCGCAATTAATTTTATTTATTTTGTCTCGACTCAAATTTCACATCTTTGTTTAAAAACAAAAAAAGAAAAAAATTTAAAGAAAAAAAAACATAAACAAAGTTTTACACCAAAAACGTAAAGACGTAAAAAAAATATTTAAATTATATATAAATCTTTTAAAGCTTGAATTCCGGCAAAAAGGTAGAGACAAACACAAAAAAAACTAGATTTTCTGGATGGACAGATGAATGTTTGTTTGTTTATTTGTTTTTTTTTTATATCTTTTCAAATAAAATTAAAATTCAAATAAAATAAATTATCGGCGCCAAAAGACATAGTATAAGAATCTGATTGGATAATTAACCTTTTAGCATCGGTCACACATCACGAAAATTTTTATGGTTTGGTCAGGTTAGAGAGTAGGGGAAAATATGATAATTAAAATTTTCAAATTTATAATTTTGCAAAATTTTATTTCTTAAAAAAAATTATTTTCAATATTTCTCAACCAATGAAAAAACAACAATTTCCTTATCTTAATTAATAAATTCGAAAGAATTGAAAAAGATTAAACTTTTTTTAATCTTTCAAAGTAAGATTTTTAATCAATCCATTTCTTTCTCCGCCCAATTAACAATGTGCCATTTATTAATTATATAAGTAAAATCTAAATAGATACACATTGAATAAGTAATAAGTTAACTAACTATTAACTATTTCTGTATTTTTTTTGTATTGAGGTGTGATTTTTATATGCAATTAAAGTCGCGCTGTTATTGAAAATTGTATCGATTTTTTTTTTCATTAAAAAAGATTATAGTAACGGTGAAATAAAAAACTGGAAATAGGAAAATTGATGTTAATTCGATTGAAAAATTGTTTAATTGTTCAATTAAATGAGGTCGATGTAATTAAATAAGACGCTGGACAGATTGGTTTCTTGCTATTTTAATTTTTTTCATTAAAATACTAAAATGGCGCCGATAAAATATACAGTAGCATTTTCCTTAGGTTTTCCCCACTCAGTACAAAGCATTAAAATATGTTATATTATCTTTTGTTCAAAGTATTGAACTCAATTTAAATTTTCTATTTTCATTGAACACAAAGAACGAAGAATATTCAAATTTTCAATTGATAAGTTTTTCTTTTCGTCCCCCTTTTTTTAAAAAAAAAAATCGTTTTGCTATTAAGTGTTCAATGTGCAATGTGCATCTCTTAAGATATAAAGTGTGTACAATTAAACTTGCATCAGTAACCATAAAATACTTTTGTTTTTGTTATTTTATAGACGAGAATAAAGAACATGATTTAAAATCTGGAAAAATATAATATATTCTATACTATAGTATACATTACATTATTTTCTTTTTTATCTCTCTCTCATTATTATTGTTATTCTCTTTCAAAAATGAATGAGAGTGGGAGGATGTATAACATTGTGTAATTATATTTGTTTGTGTGTACAGAAATTCGTATATTATTGCTCATTGAAAAAATCTACTTAATGCATATAAAACGTTGAATTTTGTATAAACAAAAATATTACATTACCAAGTTGGAGGATGACAACGACGACACCTGACTATATATATAATACCGAACCGCATTTGCCTTTAAATGGTCGTGATTGCATTCATTGAATTTTAAAATTTAAAAGACAAAAATGAAAATAACAAAAGATATGAGTCATTTTTTATAATATTGTTTAATTGATTTTTTCCAAAAAATAATATCAAACAAAATTGTACGTTGTCCTATTTTCTTTTTCTTGTGTTTTATTGTTGAGAATTTTGTTTGATTTTAAAATCTTGTCAATAGTCGTAATAATAATAAACCGTAACAAAAAAAAATTAACCAAAATGATAGAAATATTCTTCTTCTGTGGTTTTTTTTGGAGACAAAACAAAAAAAACAACAAAAAAAATCACACAATAAAAAAATGACTCAGAAATTGATTCTATTCAAGAGCGGACAGATGGCGCCAGACCCACACACAAGTGTTTTTCAGTACATGAAGAACAAAAAAAGATATATATGTACTGTGTCGAAGATATTATGATGCTGCTTTTGCAAGTAAAAATTTCTCTCTTGGGATAACTGGGAGATGAAACAAAACCATACAAATGTACACACATACACAAACACAAAGCAGTTTTATTTCATAAAAACATGGTATAAATATTTTAGAAGACATACGCACACTCAGAGATGTATTTTTTTTTGTTGTTAATTTTTTTTTCTTATTCGTTAGAACGAGTCTGACAGAGATAAAATTTGAGCAAAAAACAAAAAACAAAATAAAGATTGAAAAAAGCACATCTCTTTTAAAGTCAAAAACAAACCGCAAAATATCACATGTGGTTGCAATAATGTGTGTGTGTAATTTATATATATTTTTAGTAGATGGTCAGAGTGTTTCCATCTTTAGTTTTTGTATATCATCCTTATTTTGCACCAATGAAATAAAATAATTGTGATATTTCCTAATTCAAATTACAATGGTTTAAAGCCAATCGCTTTTCAAGAAATTAATGTCACTCAAATGTAAATCATCATCCCTCAAAGTAAAAGATGAAGCAAAGTAAAACAAAATTAAACCGCGAATCACGGAAACTTATCATGGCGTTAGTTTGTTTTGTAATGTTTAATTTTATATAAAATGGAATGTAGCCAGACGAGTAGGTAATAAATATTGTCTCTCTTTCTATCTACTTGTATGTCATGTGTATGTGAATGTGTGTGTCGTGTTTGCCTGTTTTTTTATTTGATATTGACTGGACTAATTAATCAACAGAATTTGCGTGTAATCTGAATTTAAAAAAAAGCAAAACAAAATCAAAAATGAAGCGCACCCGGATTTATGGTTGATCTTTTTTTTCTTTTTATTATTATTGTTTTGAATAGAGATCTAAAAAAACAAAATCTTTTTAATAATTTTTTTTGTCGCTTTTGGGGAATTTCGTTAAATTAATATAGAAATAAATTAGCATTTAGTTTAATGCATCTTTTTATTAATAAAAAAAAGGAGAAGAAATAGAAAAAAAACCACCTACTCAATTTATTAAAATTTAATATAAATAAAAAGATGTTTGTTTTGTGGTGTTTATGTCATCAAAAATATATTTTCAACTCATTAAATTATTGTAATTTTCTTTTGCTTTTTTTCAAACCAAGAACAAGAAATATTAATTAAAAAATTGTATTTAAGTACGCGAAATATTTTTTATGTTATCCGTTTATCTGGTTGTCCAAACAGAGAAAAAAATGGAATTTTTTTACATTCTTGTCGGCATTCGATTGATATTAAAAAAGGGGGTGATGAAAACACGACTGTACTGTATATTGGGGTTTTTGTTTCGTTTTCTTGAAGAAAGGCGAGATTGTTGTGAGAAATACAAAAGCTAGCATTTTCTAAACTGAATAAAGCCAAACGACAAAACACAAAATTAATTAATTCGAAGTAATACTTAGTTCCATTTATGGCCACAAAAATCAATGTCTAAATTCTGACAGATCTCTTATAAATATAATGACTTAATCATAAAATTCCAATGTAATGTATTTGAGAAAATATGTTGAATGAGATTTAAATGTTAATTGGATCATTTAAAATACGATAAGTAGTAATAAAAAACAAGAGAATATTGTTTTCAAATCGTTTTAATATTAGGTATTGTATAAATTTAAAATTATTAGTGATTTTTCTAACCTAACCTGCGTTCATAACGGTTACACGTGACAAAATTAACAATAGTATTTGTTGTTATTTATTTTGTTTTAGAATTTTAAAATATAGAATTATTTGAAACATTTGAAAATATCAAAGACGCGTCTGCTTTAATTTAATCGTTTAACGTCCCAACAAAAAACTTACAAATAATAAAAGTGAAAAAGTCTTACAACAAAAAAACACAAAAACAAAAAAAAAAAACAAATTGTATTGATGATAAAAAAAGGAAAGAATTTTATTTCATCGTTGTTTTTTGTTGTATAAGAAAGGGTGAGATAAAAATTCCTATTTTTTTTTTCTTTTTGGTGTGAACAGATGTCACAAATTTGAATATGAGATAAAAAGAAGTAAAAAGCAAGAAAAACCGAAAAAAAGAAGAAAGGCACATAGTAGAAGTACAGTTTTATAGAAGAAAGAAGAAGAAGTAAGATGTAATAAACTGTCGACACACATGATGATGCACATGTAAAAATACGCACACATATGTTTATTAAGACAAATTTTATTTGTTTTTTTTTTGTTCTTCTATTCTGTTATTTGGATCAACAAGATTTTAATACAATTTATATATTTTGATTAGTCATCTCATTTCATCTGTCGTATAATCCATAAAAAAAAAGAGACTAAGTATATATATTAAGTAGAAAACAATATATACAAAGAAGATAGATAATCATTTTCATATGGTCGCATCAAAATATCCGCGGACATCATAAAATCCATCCCTACCCTAATTCTTTTTTGTTTAATAACATATTTACATTTTTTTGTGCATTTGGATTGTAATACTTAAGTATATGTATTTGCAGATTGTAGAGAAACTAACAAAATATGTATAATCACATGTTTGACCCATGTCTGACCCATGAGATTATTTTTCGGGTCAAATTACGCGATACATTATATTTTTTGATTCCAATTTTCCGTAGTTTTTTTGTTCTTTTGATCTGCGTCAAATGAAATAATAATAGCAGAAGAGCGTTAACTTTTTTCCTCCCATATCATTGATTCTTTTTTTGGTTTTTGTTCATTTACACACACACACCGGGGGGAATATGGGATTAGGTGAAGGAAGGTGGTTTTAGTGGGTAAGAATCCCACACTCAGTCTTTGGAAGATTTCCACCTTCCTATTTAAAAAAAAAATAAACACACACACACACACTCACACACAAATGGACGAAAGAGAGAAACACAAGAGAGATTATACTTACGTATATGGATGACATGATGTTTATGAAATTTAATTTAACTAACCCAAAGTCCATATACTCAACCATAAAACCATAATAATATAAAATGCTGTTTGTAGTCGAGACGGTTAGTACAATCTGGCGCCATTTAAACATATTCTCAATAAATGCATCAACACTTTTGATAGTTGTGTATTGCGTTTTATGTGTATTAAGAAAAAAAAAAATTCTCCCACATTAAGGCTACTTCTCAATGCAATATCATGTATAAATATTTAATTATTTTTTAATGTAAAATTATTATTACTATTTTTTTTCTCTTTTATAAAGATTCTTTTGTAATTTGTAGGTACATAAATTATATTATAATAATTACTTATATGTATACAGCAAAGCTATTTTGAAAAAAGGAAATAAATAATTTAATAATTATATTATGTATTTAACTACATGCATTTTTTGTTTTTTTGAAATTTATGCAGTTTATAGTCAGACAGTAGCCTTTGACTGATGTGATAAATTGTTATTTAATTTATGAAGGCATTGCTAACAAGAATTATAAATTGATTGGTCACGTTTAATAACGAATTTTCCAGATGTTCGATTATAAATGCATTTTTTTAATTAAATCAATTTAATTTTTTACACAATCCATAAATCTTGAGAACTCTCTTGTTCTCAAATTTTCAAATAAACAAACGGGAAATTTTACATGATTTAGTTGGAATGTATTTTACACATGGCAATAGTACTTTCTTGATTTGATCAAGAAACAATAATCATCGATATGCATTGTTAATTTGGTTATAGTTTTTCTATAATATGTATACATTGAAAAGAATTGAAAAAATAAGTAATAGGCATGCATTCATGATCATGACTATATACTGAATTTTAATAGCATTTAACAGCTTCATAAATTTTAATCTATGAAATCAAAATAATTTGACTCTTTTAAGTTTTAATAAACGTGGACCGAAGTTGATATATACCGAAGAAGTTTTATTTCAATTCTCACAGACATATGATTTTATAGCATAAATTTAAATTTATTTTATTCACCTAAGTAAAAATGATTTAAAAATTGACAAAAAAAACTGGAGAAATTTATGTTTCCTATTCAAAACACGTATAAACCAATGAACAAATTAAAAGTAGCTTATTATAGATTATAGAATCCAATACTAGTTTAGGAATTTTCCAAAAATATAAAATGTTTTAAATTATGTAAATGCAATTTTATAATAAGATTAAATGACATATTTCTTGAATGACTGTATGACACGATTTTGGCGTTATGTGTTTATATTATTTGATAATTAAGTAAAAAGAAAAGTATGGGATTGTTAATTTCATTTATTTATAATTAATTAATTTTTTTTTATTTTAATTAATTTATATTTTTTTTTTATCATAATTTATAGTTTATAATAAACTATTACGATGTTTTTAAATAAAATTATTTTATGTATAATATTTTGAGAAATATATTAATATGTTGTTAACTTCTATTAGATCTTCTAGTCTATATTTTAATGAAAGGTAAAATTCCGAAATGAAATATTTAATTAAATAAATAATGTTTAAATAATAAATTACTGTTGACTTTTCAATTTATATTTCATTCAGAATCAGCCTAATTCAGAATCCTTTTCTATATGTATTAAAATCACTGTCTTTTTACTCTTCTTATTCAATTTTGTGTGCTTACTTTTACATGTTTTCCAACGTACGTGTGTATTTGTGTATATAAAATAAAAATAAAACGTATATATTGTGACCGGTGCAACGTTTTTTTAAAACGTGAGATGTTAAAAACGAGATACCATCTTATGGTGTCCAATTCGGGATCCTTTGATGTTCTCTGTCTCTCTTACATTTTATTTTTTATTTTTATAGAATATATTTTTTTTATTCGTATTAAACTTGAAAATGTATATAAGGATGATGATGTGTGATCTTGTGTCTGTAAAAAATCCAACCAAATAAACCAAACAAAACTAACAGCTCGGACCTACACACACATATGTTGAGTTAATATTCTTTAAAGTATAAAAATATACGACAGAATATATACGAGAAAAAGAAAATTTGAAAAATAAAAACAACCAACTCAGACGTAACTAGGAGGGTGCGGTTTAAAATCTCGCGAATATTTCTTTTACTTAATTGAAGGCGCCAAATGTATCTGCATTACGGATCTGGTGAAGATACACAAAATAAAGCAAAAAAAATCACTGCATAATGGGGTATTGTTTTCTGAATTTAGGCCGGTTCGGCTTTATCATATGTATTGTTTTAACAAAAATAACAATCTTCTTCCGTGACGCGTGAAATTTTTTCTTTTATGCGTTTTTGCAATTTTTAACAATTTAATTTATTATTCATATAATTTAAGGTGAAGAAAATAAAACTATTAGTATTTCTAATGCAAATATTAAAATTAGGATTTATCTTTATCTAAACTTTAATTACATATTTTAAAAAGTCATACGATTACATTAAATCATTGTTGAGTTGATTGAATTGATTGAAATTAAAATGTCAATTGTTTTCTTCTTTTGATTTTTTTAATTGAATTTATTCACTTCGTATATTTATTCAATTGGAATGCACAAAGTTCATGCTATTAGAATTATATGATGTCTATATTTTGTTGTTGAGAAATACATACATTTTATTCTATAACTATATAATTTAGAATGGAAAGTGAAAATTATTTTTAATATATGTAATTGTTTTTTCTTGTTATTTATGTATGAAAAATCAGCTAAGCATAAAGCGCATCTATTTCCATTTTTTGTAATATTTTTAAACAACTGAAGAATTTATAAGACATTTATATAAATAAAATGCTGGATTGCTTCTTTTTATATCATTTAAAAAGTACTTTTTTGATTAAATTTAAAAACCGTTTAATGAAAAAATTAAAATTGTGAAATTTCATTATTTTAATAATCTTTTGTGGATTAGTTTATTTATAGAAATTTTGATTATTTACGTACCAAGTTTTTTTTGGTTAAAGTAAAAGTGTACTTAAATAACAAATTTTATATGGTCAGTTGCAACTATATGCTTTCTACCTCTTCAAATCAAATCACCTTTTTGAACTGCACTTCTTTCGTTCAAATTAAATTGTCTAATCGAATCGATTACCTTATAATCAGATTAAATCACTTGATAATAATTATAGTCGATGGTATAATTAAACAGATTTTACTGTAGTTATACAGTAAATATAATACAGTATATATAAAAAACAATCATAGATTAAATTATTTATTAATTATTACCTACACATACCGTCGGTGTCACATTTTTGGTAAACTATTTATTCGTTTTCATTTGAACGTGTGACTCACAAAAACAAATTCA
The DNA here is from genome assembly GCA_963082725.1 of Pedicia rivosa. Taxonomy (NCBI): domain Eukaryota; kingdom Metazoa; phylum Arthropoda; class Insecta; order Diptera; family Pediciidae; genus Pedicia; species Pedicia rivosa. The sequence goes on along the minus strand of OY720154.1, from coordinate 45,001,440 downwards.
TAAAAACAGAAAAATTATATAAAATTTTGTTAATTTTGTAAATGGAACTCAAAATTTGCATATTCAATATTTTTTATGTGAAAATAATTAAAAAAAAATAAATAAAATAAAATAAAAAACAATTCTTCAGATTTCACTCCTTTTTTAGAGTTTTTTTATTTATTTATTTATACGATTTACATTTATCTATATGATTAAACGTTGTCGCCGTCAACGTTTAATCATATAATTTTTTTCGCTGTTATTGTTATTTTCTTATTATTCTTTTCTTCTTTCTTATAAAGCATTTTTTTAATATTTTTTAATATTAATTTTATTCCATTTCATTCCATTCCATTCCATTTTTTTGGAGACCCAATTTCTCATCATATCGCGAATTATATGTTTATACAAATACATAAATATAAACATGCCTTTTTCATTTAGTTCTTCTTCTCCTTTTTTGTCGACTGTTTGTCTCTTTTTATATAATATCATTATACTATATATTTCTATATGCTTGTGTAAATTTTGAGTTAGATACGAATATTTCTTTTCTGTTTTATGATTAACAACAACTAACTTAGTGACTGTAAAAAAAAAATAAGAAAATATTTTAACTCTTATATACCAAAAACAAAAACAAAAAACTATCCATATGCAAATTTTTTCTTTAATTTTATTCCAAGAAGGACATTGATGCCAGATTTAAAATAAATCTGTTTCTAATTAATTAAATAAAAAAATTCCAAGATAAATTTCAAAATTTAATTAATTAATTTGATTTGAATATGCACAACATAATGGGAGTATCTATGGGATAAGGAAGAATATATGGGTACACTTAAAGGTATCCATATAAATAATAAAAAAAGATTACTTCTTTCTAAAAATATTGGTTGACAACGATCTTCGAAAAAATAATGACAAAATTATGGTCTGTAGCATAATCTACATATATAACTGATATTTATATCTAACTTACCTTCTGAAAGTTAATTACTCCAATAAGAGGTCGTTGCGGTTTATTTATACGTAGTCTCGTTCTACTGTTCCTATATTTGTTATGTTAAATTTATTTATGAATAGTTTTTTGTGTTTTTTTCGGTTTTGTACGTCATTTTCATACAATGTGGCAACTCTAATTTTTAAACAGGTGTGTAGATATGAGGTGCCATTTGAACATCATCATATAAATTTCTGTTTGCGTTGAATATATTTTGTTAATTGACTTTAAATCTTTATTCTTGTGTGTGTGTTTGTACATTTTCGTTTACATAAACATTCCTTAATTACTTTATAGTGTAATGTCGACAGGTGTTACCACATGGTTTGTAATTTATACGCAAATTAGATTTGCATACGAAAACGATTTCACACCGGAAATTGCAGTTCGACCTTTTTTTTAAATAATTTATTTTTTGTTTTAATTTTTAATTATTGCTCAATAGAATTTATTTTGTATTTAAATAAAAATTCGAAATTATCGGATCGTATAATAAAATCCTAATTATCTATTTTTAATTTTTTTTGCAGGATCTCCAATGTCTACAAGTGATGCTGGTTTTTGTTCAGGAAGCTCAGAAAATGGAGATGATATGTTATTGGAACATCCACAAAGTCCTACCGATGCTTCAGAGGATTCGGTTGAAGTAAAAATTCTACAAATTTCTTTGCCAAAAAATAAAAGAAAAAGTACAGAACCATTACGATTGGTTAGTGATACAGATTTAGGCCCAATAAAAAAAAGAATACGTTACGATGAGAAGTTTTATTCTAATTCTGTTAAAATGGAGGAGAATCAAAATGCAGACGGTAAAAACCATTTTAGACCATGGGCACCATCATCGGAGGATGAAACTTCACAGCATATGCCTAATCCAGCTGAAGTTTATGTACGACATCCTGGAGTCACAACTCTACATCGTGCACCTGATATGAATCATTCTCCGTACGTACAAGAACAACCTTTAGCACTTGTTTCAAAGAAAACAGAAAACCCTCAAAGTATTATAAATGAAGCTTCAACAAGTTCAACATCACAAATGTACCCAATTCCTAATCATGAACATCATGATCAAGATTCAAACGAAATGGAAGAAATTGCAGAAATGATGTCCAATTCAATGCTTCAAATGCAGCAAATACAAAACCAATCAAGTTCCTCATCACAAACATCGGGTCCAAGTAGACAATCCCAACAAAGAAATTATAAAAATATGACTAGAGAAAGACGAATTGAGGCAAATGCACGAGAAAGAACAAGAGTACATACAATTTCCGCAGCTTTTGATACGCTACGAAAATCAATACCCGCCTACTCAAATACACAAAAATTATCAAAATTATCCGTTCTAAGGATATCATGTTCTTATATATTAATGTTAAGCAGAATAGCGGGTTTAGATTACAGTGAGGATCAAAGTGAACCACCCATCTCAGAGTGTATGGACCTTCTTACAAAAACAATACAAACCGAAGGTAAACTGAGAAAGAAAAAAGATGAGTAGAAATTTTTTTTTTTTTTGTGTTTGGTGCTAATTCAATTGTAATTGTAAATTCCGGCCAAATATAATTTGTCTCTGATTTTAATATTTTAAAAAAAGAAGAGGAAGATCCTGTTGAAGAAAAAAAAAGAGAACATGTTCAATTATAATGAGTTATTTTTAAATTTTAATTAAATTTAAAAATATGGAAATAAATTAAATAAAAACAGAAAAGGTTTATAAATAAATAAAAAAAGTACAAATTAGATATTTTATTATTGTAAGAATGGAATTTATTGTCAATATTTGTCATTGCTATTTTATTGATTGGAATTAAAGGTGTCAAAATGTCAGGGTTGACTAGAAAAAAAAATTAAAAAAAGAAGAAAGAAAAAATAATACAGGTGAAAATGTTGAAGTTTATTAAAGTTTATAATTTAAAAAAAAAAATAATGCCGATTGTTAAACATTTATACCGTCATAAATTGTTTGAATTAAAAACAACTTTATATAAAGATAAAGATACAAAGTCTTCCATAAAGCATATAAAGCAGAAAAAGAAAAAGAAAAACATAAAAAAAATCCTTTCATAACACACTTCCAAAGGCCAAAACGATATTTATTAGATTAAATTTAATAAATTAATTAAAGAAAAAAAAAATAAAAGAAAATTGAATTTATTCCTGTTCCTTGAAGTTATAGATTTATACAAAGTAAGTAAATAATAACAATGACAAATTGTTGTAAGTCCACAATAAATTAAATTATAGTAATTCTTATCTTTATATACTCAATTTACTAGAGTGAGCCATTGAAACTTATTTTATAATTTTTGTTTTTTTCATTTTTTCGTTTAATGACAATAACTAAAATTAAATTAACAAAAATATGAATAATTAGAATAATAATACAAAAATTTGTATAAGTGCCATAATAATATCAGAAATTCAGATTCAAAGTTTCTGCTTTTATATTCTGTTCTGTTCTATTTGTTTTACTATCTATTCAATATTTTGTAGTCGTTAAATATTAAGATAATTAATTAATAATTATTTTAATTAATAATATTTATAATAATAATAATAATTGTAAGACTATAGATAAGGTGTTAATCATATTATTATTATTATTGTTACTATTATTAATTATGTGTAGTTATAGTTATATTTTGTAAATAGAATTAATTATTTATAAATGTATAAATTACAAAATATATAAAAGTATATAATTGCCAACGTTATTTGTGATAAATAAAATGCCTATCAAATAAAATGAAGTACATAATTAAAATTAAAGAAAAATTTACGGTGAGTTTTTATTTCTTTCCTTATTTTCATCGTTCTGTTAAATTTTGTCTTATTAAAAAAAATCGTTTATGTTTTATTTGAATAGCTTATATATGTAATTATTTATAATTATTTATATTTATTTTTAAATAAGTAAGAAGGTAAGTAAGTAATTAAGTCTAGAAGTAAGTTTCAGTAGTTAATGATTAATAATGTTGATAATCAAATATTACGATGTTCAAAAGAAACGAATTTAATGAATTGTAAAATAATTAAATTTATTCTTACTTTGGTTTATTTGAAAAAAAACACTTATAAAAGGAAAATTCCACGTCCTATAATTGTCTTATCTATATACCAATACTAATCCACTAGTAGATAAATATGAAATTTTATTGTTTCGTTATTTGTACATATTGTAGAGTCTTCTGAGCCCGGAATAAGATCTTTTATAAGTCGAAGGTTAGCTCTGGAACGTCTTTCATGTTCAATAAAAATATCAATTTGGAACAATGGATTTCGAATGCGTTGATTTCAACCTGAAACAATATAAAATTTAAATGTTGCTTTTAAAAAAATTACATCCACTTGAAAATTAATTAGAAATTATTCAACAGGTAAGCGAGTAACATTATTTAATTAGTATTCAGTGCAATCAGTTTTCTCATTGCTATTGAATAGAATAAGAAAATTATTCAAAAAGTAACATCTTACATTTTATAAGCAAGTAGACAAATAAATTAAAAATTTTTTTTTTGTGTTCATTCTTTTTTCTTTTTTCGAAATATTAACCTCGATGGTAAAAAGACAGAGTAACTAATTTAAAATCCACATAAATCATATTAGGGTTTACCGAATATCAGATTCTTAGAAAACAGTTTTATCCGACTCTCTCCAGTTTATCATAAAATAAAAAATAGAATATAAATTTTCGAAAAAATAAAACAAAAACTTAAAAAATTTCATTCCATACCAAATGAGACGATAATCAATGACTAATTTGAATAACACTTCGTATAATTATGTTAATGTGATTAACTAAAATTAAGAAATTAATATTAAATCAGAAGGAAAAAACCTATTTATAATACAATTATTTTGTTCCCTCTAAATATATTTATTGAACTCATTTTATTTTTTATTGTTGGTACAATAAAATGTCCAAATCATCTGAAAAATGTGTTAATTATTTTTTTAATAAAATCATATGCAAAAAAATTTACAAAGAATTTAATCAATGTACAAAAAAAAATGTTTGAATGCTAATTAAATCCAGTTTCGTCAAGATGAAAAATTACCTAAAAATTTATTATATAAATAAAATAACGTACTGTTTAGTAAGTCCAAAGTTTTTTATAAAAACAAAATTTTTTTACATTTTTAAAGAATATTTAATGTTTTATTATCACAATTTACAAAGGCAAAACAAAATAAAAACATGAAGTTCCATTTATTTTTTGATTTTTTTTCTATTTCGTTATTAATTGAATTTGAAAATAGTTGGTTATACATTGTCAATTTGTACAGAGGTAACAGGTAGACACTTTTTTTTCTTGAAACCATTTCCTTTAAGTATAATAATTGCATTTAAAAGTCATAAGACAAATACAAATACCAATGACATTATTTGGATTTTACAAAATTTAACCACTTTGAAATATTGAAAGTTTGTTTTATAAAATAAAAAATGATTTTCATATATAAATATTTTTTTTCTTTGTTTGCAAAGTTAATTCAAATTTCGCGACACAGACAAGGTTTTCATTATTTTAAGATTAGATTCAAACGATAGCAAATTATGCATATTATTGGCGTATAATTTACATGCGTGGGTATGTTTAAATAAATTTCACTTTATCAAGACGCATAGTTGCTTATTCATATCATTTTTGGTCATAAAAGGTTTAAATGTTACACTGAAATCAATATTGTGATGTTTAAATGTTTGATAACTAAAATCCTGTCCCATAGTTGAGATACATACTTAAGTTTCAATAAGCGTATACATTTTTGTGAAACAGAAATATTTATTCGTTCTATAAGAGCATGCTTAAAAAAATTGTAATGTTTAATGTAAAATTAAAATGTAATAATCTATCTAGTATTTGTATATAATGTGAAATATATTTATTGAACGCAATATCTTATTTTTAAATTTAAAGTAAACAAAAGTAATGACATCTAAATAAGTTCCAAAAAAATTTCAATTTGATATAATATGAAATTAACGTAACTGTAATTATAGTAGTTGCTATAAAAATTTTTTATCTGACTTTAATGTTTGTCGTTTCTCATCATAACCTTGTCTCTGTAAATCAAGCAAACCACTAAGTCTTTAATAGTAAAGATAAATATACAGCAAATAAACACTGTTGACAGGTGACTTCGTTCTAACCTAGTTAAAAAGTATCTATACAAATTGTTATAATTCTTTCATTATATTTGGGCTCTTTAAATTTTTAATTTGGAAGTTTTTCGCTAATCGAGTGAGTTCTTTGACTGAGGTTGGTTACACTTATTTCTTTAAATTATTGTGGTTATTTGCATCAGCACCACTGTTAGATATTTATTTCTAATATTTATCAGCAAAAGAAATGTTTACTAAGCTATTCTGATTCTGTTTTGCATGAAAATTTGAATTATTTACCAAAAACTGGATTTCGGTTAAACGTCTCATTCAATATATATAATACGTATATCCACCAAAAAATCTCCTATTAAGTTTTGTTTTACATTTAATTCAAGAATATTATAATTTTCCTTATCTTTTTCAACCGCATACAAATCCCGCACTCGAAACAATACCTGCTTTTATATGTGTACATATACGTCAAAAAAAAGAATATATTTACTAAATGATAACAATATTTTATCAGAACAGATGTGCAAATTTCGAAGGTCCCAAAACGTTTTTGATGTTTACTATCGGGACAAATGTACTCAATTTGCACTGAAGAAAAAAAAGTTTATTTCATTTATGAAAATAGTGAAAAAAATCAAATGAAATTTTTATATGTTCAACAAATAATTAAGATAAAAAATGGTGTATGTTATCAAATGAGTTCAAGTATATTTATGTAAGTACTCTAGAACTAAACTTTGTATAAAGAATCATTACTTAAAATTTAAAATCATTTGAGTATGTAACATTTCCAGTTTATCTTATTTTATTTATTAATTAAATCCAATACATGGCTGTTTCTATGTTTGTTTTGATATTATAGTAGTATAAATTTGATTTGTGGAATAAATAATAATAAACAAAGGTAAAGATATTTCTTTCATCTATTTTTAATATTGAATATTTTTTATTTGCAAATTCAATATGCAAAAAGAATATTTTTAATGTTAAAAATAATATATTGGAAAAATGAAAATACGTTTCAATAATACATTTTAATCAAAAGAAATTATTTAGAACTTTTATTATGATGATGTCATGACTTGTATATCACATTGAATTGCACAAAAAATATAATAAAGTAGAATATCAATAGGTAGTTCACCTTCACCTTCGCCAACATATCTGTTTCAAATAATAACATAACTCAATTAATTAAATATTAATTTAATATTCTTTATAATTTTAATTTAATAAATATTTTATGCACACACCCATATAAATCATACACCATCTATTTATTATATACTTCTTTACTTAACTATATACGCGGCTATACATTTTACATGTATCTATTTTTAAAACTAGAAAAAAAAAAATTAAAGATATGATACGATTTTTATCATATTTAAAAAAAATCTTAATCTTAAACATAACTACGAACACAATAATATACTATTTAGTGACTCAATTTTGCACTGACGATGTCTTCAATCGGATTATTTGGTATTTGATTAAACCTTAAATTTATATTAATTATTTTTTAATCTTTTTAAGCAAAACAAATTTAAAAAAAAATATTTTAATTCATTTGTTGTTTTTTGTTAACTTATATAATCCATATAGAAACCAAACCACAATATGTCTATTTCAAATAGGTAGGTCTATAAAAAAAAATACATGTATGTAAATATAGATACCTAAAGTCTAATCAATTTAATTATTAAGTCAAAATTGTTTTATAAAACAATAAATTATTTTATATTGGGTGTATATACCTTATAGTAATAAAACGTGGAGAATCATTTAAAATATAATAAATTTATAATTAAATCAATTTAATTTCATTAAGACACGTTTAAAATTTGTATATAAGAATCAAATATTTATAGAAAATAAAGAAAAATATAAAGTTTAGAATAGAATTTTGTTGTATAGAAATTTTAATATATTTCTTAAAATTTCTTGTTTATAATTTATAATAAAAGTTTTGAAGTGATTGTCATTTTTTATCATAAATAATGATATATTTATAAGCGGCCAGGTTACATTTTCATTAATTATTTTATTTGTATTTGATATAATTGTTGTTTATTTTATCTGTATAAATAATGCCATAACATTATGTAAATATTCTTGAAGTATTTTTAGAATAAAGTTTTAAGGATTTTTAAAAATTTTGTGGTTAATGTGCATCTTCTCGTGGGCGGTTGGATTGTTGAACAATTCATTCATTTTACGATAAAAGTTTTTATTAACCGTTTAGTCATAAGATAATAATTTTCTAGAATTAATAAGACAATCAATTTTAGTAGTGTTCCTATTCTGATTATCATTAATTCCCATGTCCCTTGTATCACTTTTAAAACGAAATCGAATGAATATACTTGTTTTCTGTAAAATTAAGAAAAAATGATTCGAATCATAAGATCATATAGTATTGTCCGATCGATAGTATTGTCTGCCGTTTATTGAAAGTTCAGTATTTAAATGCATCATAACCACAATTAAATGTGTGTGCGCACGCGCAATTCTGTATAAATTAACTTTACTCACAAGCATAACAGCAATTGTTTTACAATAATGGTGGTTAACCCCATTCTTCTTTACAAAATATGATTAAAAAAAATTCAATGTCAAATGTCAAACATGAATCATTTTTATTATTTAATCGAATGTAACAACACAATAAATAAAGTTCTCTCATTGTGCACGTGTGTTATACACACATTTGTCTATGGAAAATATCTTGTTTATTTATACATAGTTTATAATTAATTTTTGTGACATCCATTTATTTTTAAACAAAACAAAAATAATTATTTCAATACAAAAAAAAATGCATATTTTATTTTTAAACACAAGAAATTTTTTTTTTACTTTGTTGTTTTATTGAGAAAGTGTCGGTGGTTTGATTGGCTGAACTTAAAAAGTGAAACGAAAAAAAAATTTAAGTACACCAAAAAAATATTTTTACAATGACACACTCGACTCGTATCTATTCGCCTATACATTTTTTCTTCTACTTCTGTTTTGTAGTCTTCCGGTTAAGCTGAAAATCGCGAAAGTATCAATTTCTTTGGGTATTTTATTTTTTTTTCGTTAAAGGAAATAACAATTTCTATGTCATTATTGTAAATATCAACAATGACGTCATTCTATATGTCTGCAAATATATCTGTCTTTTATAAACATCTGTCTCTAATACCTATCTATCGTTATGTATAATTTTTATTGAACCCAAACGACTCAAATGATTACAAAACTACGCAAATATGATTATTCGAATGCACAGAGTTTATCTCACAAATATTTAAATGAAATGAATGAATCGACTTTTTTCTTGTAAATAATTTTTGAGATATATTTTCATTCAATTTTTGAGATTTATTTAAAATAAATTCTTTAAAATTAGATTGAAATTCTTGAAAATTACTTTGTCACGAACTTAACTAAAGATGTTAAAAACACCTGAGTTCAACAATATGCGAAAAACGTATATACGACCAGAAAATATTGACTTCATGTGGTTTATTTTAATGATAATTAAATTAATATAATATTAATTACTTTTATGTAAATTTTGTTCTCGAATAAATTTAAAAAAAATGGGAATAAAAAACGTTCTATTTGTACCTATTCTTTAAAATTGATTAAAAATTTTAATATATAACAAATCATGGTCAGCGTCTCTGATACAACTAAATTATTTCAATAAAAAACAAGCAATTAATTTTTAATTAATTAAAAAACACTTTTTCATGCTAAATATTTTTATTATTTTCTAAAATTCTTTGTTTTTTTTTCCGTTGATATTTGTCGATATTTCAAGTTTTTAACAGATTAATAATTATAATACTCTTCTTTTTTTGCAAGTTTATTCATTCATCTTATTGATATTCCTTAAATTCCAAAAGTTACAAATAATATTCTCTCACAAACTCAAAGTCTTAAATAACAAATTAAAAATAATATAATAATAGGATTTTTGATTTAAAAAATAAAATATATTGAAAAATTATCCATCCATCTGAAACCACATTTTTTTTATTGAATAAATATTATTTGTATTTGTTATATTTTATAGACAAAGTTTGTAGAAAATATAAAGAATTCTTAAGTGAATTAGCAAATTTTTATTTTTAGAAGAAAGAAAAAAAATGTATTAACAATTTTTAATTTTTTCTGTATTATCTGTTTACATTCATGAAATACAAAAAATAAAAAGATGAAAAAAAACTGAAAATAAAGTTTTAAAAAAATCTACACATTTGTATGAAAGTTTTTTGTGTAAATTTAATTTATTCTTAAATTTTTACCATTATTATTTAATCTGTTAATCTTCGTACATATTTAATAATTTTGACATAAAACAAATGTCATAATAATAATTTTAATTAGTTTGGTTTTGTATTTAAAGAGTTACAATTACAATAATATCAAAATTCTGCTTAACTTGTTATAAACAATTTGTCTTAGTAAATGAATAAAATATTTCTTCCTATTTGATTAGAATTTTCTAATAAATAAAATTGGAACTGAAATGTTTAATTAGGGAAGTTAAATTCATCTCTTATCTTATCTATTTTTAATCATAAAGAATTTCTATTGAATCTTTGATAACCGATATAATGTAATTTTTTTTACAAATTTACGTTTCATTTTATACTTTGTTTTGGCTCTGTCGTGGTGTTAACATTTATAAATTCTAATATTACAAGTATTTGTTTTCATACAGACATCAAAATTAACGTATTAGTCACTTTAGTCATGATGAACGATGAATCTAAGTAGATAGGTAAACTAAAAAGTCACGTAATCTTTTCCCATAATTTATTATTGTATTTATTTTTTATTGACCTTTTTTCTATATACCCAAAATATCGACAATTTTTATTAAATCACGAAATATTTTACATCTGCTGATATTCATACACTTAAAATTATATTTTATTTTTGTATTTTTAAATTAAACATTGAAATTAACAAGTCTCGTCATAAATAATAATGAAAGTATTGATGAAAAAAAACCCAAATAAATGGCGCTTCCAATTAGCAAAATATCAATAGAATTCGTTACGTTTCGTTGAAAAAAAAACCAAAAAAATCAAAATCAAAAGAATTGAACAGAAAAACAAAAAAAAATTTATATCAATAATTTTTATACAACAATTCAGACAGAATATAATTTTGATTTAATATAATATTTTATTAAATAGTTTAGATCATTAATATATTTATTTTTTTACTTATACCGATTGCATTCCATTATTATGAATTCAAAATAACTGAAATATGTTTCAACTTCAATCAAAAACAAAAGCAACATCAAAATTAAACCAGAACAAAAAAAAAAGAAATAGAAAGAAAATTTATAAAGGATAAAATAATATCAGGTCCCGGTCGTAACAAAAACAAAACATAAACTCTAATGGAATGTTATAAAGATATATATATTAAATAATAATCAGCATTAAATTATGTTTTCTGGATTGCATACAAATTTGATCGACAAGCAAAATTTCACATACAAAAAAAAAAAAGAGAAAGAAGGACAACAACTAAAAATAGGAGAAAAAAAAATTTGTTGAAAAAACGAAACGAATAACAAAATGACGAACTGATTGTAAAGATTATGTATGTAGTTGAAAAGAGATATTAAAATATTAGAACTTTATTTTTAAGCTTTCTTTGAATATGGCAATGATCAAAGTTTTTTTCTTACTGATTCTCTTCTGTAAAATAATTAAATAAATTTTATTTTGTACATAAAAACAATTCTCACCGTCTGTAGTTCAGATTTTACCCGTAGCTTTTGTTGTTTATTTGATTGTTCGCGAAATTAATTTTGGGGTTCTGATATTCTTAAATTCGTAATCATAAAAAAAAGAATTATATTCAATGAAAATTTTTTGGTTGACAACTTTATATCATCAAAATAATATTCAATGGACTGCACTGTCAAATATATTTATAATATTAATAAATGTGAATAAAGTATATAAAAACAGTCAAAGAAAAAAAAAAGTAAAAACAGAAAACAACAACTTATGTATGTTCAAAAATTCTTCTGTATAATAAATCCATCTATCAAATTGTTATCGAATATGTGCAGTGTTTTTTTTCTTGTGCTTGTTCTTTTTTAAACTTCAAAAAAAAGTTTATGTATAGTTTTTTTTTGTGTTCTTCTGTTTATTAAATTTCATTTTATATTGTACGTTTATTAGATATAATAATAAATTTTGAGATCAAAAAATAATTCCCCATCTTTACCAGCAAATATATACGCACAATAATCAAGCATAAGAGTATGGTGGACGGAAAAGGAAAGATGGAAAGGCAAAAAAAAGGGAAACACAAGATATATAAGAAGAAGAAAAACGACAAAAAGATTTGTTAATGCAACATTTTAAAAACAAACATAAGATACAACATCGTTTACAAATGTTTTTGGAACACGTGAAATGTAAAACAAATTTTTAGATTTTTGTTCTCTTCGTTTTTTTTTCATTTCTTGTACAGTTTTTCGTTTTGTCTTTTCATTTCATATACATGGAATGCGTTTATATGATTATATTTTTATATATATTTCGTCTCGAATTTTGTTGCAAACTAGAATAACTATCTGGACAAAGTTTTCTATTTTTCTTTTATAAAAGTTGACAAGTTTTACTGAATGATATAATAATAAAGAGGTGATCAATAATTTATTAGATTTTGATTTTATATGCATAATTTTCAATAAACACAAAAAAAATGAAAAGCTGAATGACGTATTACAGTCATTTTTTTTTTAAATTAATCTCTTATGTTTCATCTCATATCTTGTTAAATATTTTTCTTCTTCTTGTTATTCAGAAGCTTAACATGAGTTCAATCATAATCTCATCCGCTTGTGTGTGTGATTTTTTCTTTCTTTCTTCTTTTGATTTTTTTTATTGAATTCCATATTTCAGATCGAAGAGACATTTAAGCATTAAAAATTAATTATCATATTTGCTAATTTTAATTAACGTTTTTCTACAATGATACCGACTTAACTTGTCATCGTATCTGTAAAGACATATCTGTGAACAAAAAAAAATGAATATTAAAATTAAAATTCATAAAACGAAATTTATTTATATGAAAAAATATTTTTCCAATTAATATTTAGCCGCATGATGTTGTTGATGATGATCATCAACTTCTTCTGATATGCCCTGTTTTATGGTCCAAATATTTTTATTTCTTATGAATTCTGATGTCAAAAATATTATTTGATTTATTTCTTTAAATTTTATTTGATCGCGTAACAATTAAAGAGAAACGTGAAAAACAATGTTCTAATTAATAAAAATCGTTGAACAAACAATAAATCAATATTTTGTTTATAATTAATTATATTTTTGTAATTAAGATATTGGTGATGAGATGATGATCAATTAATAATATAATATAGTTATAACTTTGAGTTTGGAGTTATATGATCGTGTTACGAATTAATTAATTAATCAATTGTCTTATGATTTATGATCGTTGACTTTTTCTTCTTCTATATGTTATTTTTTTGCTTTGTTTTGTTTTGCCTGTTCCACTCAAATGTTGTTAATTTAATGGTGATGAAACAAAAGTTGTTATATATGTTGACACAGAATTTGTAGTGTAATGTATGATTATATTATTTGGCTTACCCAAAAAATACAATAACATACTTTCTCCGAAAATTGCAATAAGTAAATTAATAACAAACAGTGAACCGAATAATTTCTAATTTACGAAAAACGTTTAAATTAAACGTTTCTTGTAATTTTTTTTCTTTAGAGGAAATGTGAAACATTCGAATAAATTATAATTTTTGAAATGATTTCTTATCAAACACATCAATTAAGAGAAGCAAATAATCGTATATTAAATAAATCATAGCACTCGCCATTAAACTATTCGATCGAAGTTTTTGGTCCTTTAAGATTTCTTTAAGAAACAATGTCTAAAAATGTTCGTTCAAATTCATTGGCAATTTTCAATATGTTAATGTTTATCTATAAGCTGACTGTCATAGTGTGAACTTAGGCCAAATTGAATAAATATGCATAAATGAATAAATTAATTAACATTTTGAACTTATACAATCCATTTACAGCATGTGAAATTTAGTTTTCTTAAATAACTATTTATGTTCCTTTTAAATTCATACGTATTTTGATTTTGCTTTCTGCAGTTGTTTATTATACTTTTATGAAATATAAAAAAATGGAATTGGAAATTATGTTTTTAGTAATTAAATCATGACAAATGTTGAAAAATAATTAAACAAATTATACGGATATATATTTAGACAAGAAATAATTCTTGCATTCAACTTTGTATTTTTGCATTTATTCATCATCGTAATACCTTCATAGAATAATTACTTTGATAATATATAATCCAATTTAGTTGTATGTTACATCATTTTATTTAAAGAAGTACTCCTTGAACATCGTCAAAATTAAATTATTTTAGTAAACGTAATATTGGTAAAGATCAGTTAATATACAAATACTAAACCAGAGTAAATATTTTCAGAGTGAACTAGTTTTTATCTTTGCTTAATTTCCTTATTGTAAAATTTTAATAATATTATTAGAATTTGATGGTCATTACAGACCACCTTTTCTTTAGAATGTGAAATATTCTGGATTTTCTTAAAAACTTCTTATGGTTTAATGTGACAGAACAAAAGTAATAACATGAAAAGTACAATGAATGATATTTTTCAAAAATGATATAAGTCTGCCTGTAAAAATCAAGAAAAAATACAGCCTGTTAAGCTTTACCCATTTTTAACCACAGAAATCTCAAACTATATAAATGTAATAAAATACATTTAATAAAATTGCTGATAAAAATCTATCGATCGATTGATCGTTGAGATTGAGCTTCTTTTTATTAACTGATTTTGATCATCATCATCAGAGCATCATCATTGAGTTGACCATTGTATCAGCGGGATCAATAAATCGATCGAATTGATGTTGTGATCACTGCCGACTACGTTTATATGTTCCTTTTCGTTTATTTTTTTTTTTTGTAACAATTGTGACATGGACTTGAAAATGGAAGCGTTGATCATCAACTTTAAACTAGTTTCATTTATTTATTTGAAATTATTTGTTAGTATTAAACAATTATTGAATAATATTGAATAATAAAAATTTCAATTAAATATTTTCTGGACTTTAAATAATAAAATTAATTTCTTTAAGGTTAGTTATCTCACTGTTGTCCATTTAAACATCACATTCCACGGTTGTTTTGCAATTTCGCTTTATTTCATATAGTTTTTCTTCTTGTTTTTGTTCCATCATCATTTTTTTCTTCTTTTTTTTTGCTGATCCAATCCGGCGCATTATGTGTCCAGAATACAAAATTATTTTAGAGAGAATTTATTGCAGGTAACCAAAAATATTTTTCTAACCTTGCACATGTTCGAATGTCGGTCCGTGTTATTTATACAAACAAGATCAATTTGGTTGGAGCTCATTGGAGTTTTTTATATCAACATTTTTTTTGTTGTTTTTTTTCGCTCTCGTTTCCATTTTAATTTTTTGTTGTTCTTCTGAAATAATTACGAAAGATCTGCAATTTTCAGATATTAGTGTTATATAGCTTTATACATAAGGGAAGAATAACTTGGAAGCTTGTAATTTGAAAAAAAACAACAATATGTATAAGTTAAGTGCGATGATTTTAGGGTTTTTGGTGTTTAAATTTAAAAAACACTCTACGCAAACAAAGAAGTTTATTTTAAATACAAGTTTAATGAATATAGAATTAATAATTTATTTATTATTGGATATTATTGTTAGTATTGGTTTACAATTTATTCCTATAGGCAGATTTTTAACCTTCTTATGTTATGCTCTTGACCGAATTCTAATCCAATTTTATTCAAAATTTTAAAGCCACTTGACATGGTGCAACAAAAAATGTGCAACGTTTGACATATTTTTTATAGTTTATAAAACTATACTTACGGTCGTTTCATAGTTGATCCTGATTTAACGTTATTGCTATTTATATAATGAGTTCATTTGACAATCTGAAACAAATATAGATTTTTACTTTTAAACTAAATAATGCATATCAAAAAAATAATTAAAATTCAGAATAAAATGTTAAATATACTGAAAACACAAACATGAAAATTAATGCAGACATGTCAACAGTTAATCGGGTTAAGCCTTTCGGATGACGATGAGCTATTCAACTTCTTAAATATATATTTTTTATATGCGTCATGCTTGAATTTTAATAATAAATATATAAAAATAAAAAATACATAAACATAGAAAACAGAACAAGCAAGCGTCCAATAACCTACCCATCATCAGCATCGCGTTTAATTTAAATAATTTCAATAACTTATATAAATAATATCAGATACCAAGATTATTGAATACATAAATTTTTAATCATATAAAAATCTAATGTAACAATAATTAAAATTACATCAGTTAAGAATAAGATTCATAAATTAATTAATTCAATTGAATAATGTAATTGTATATTAATACCTTTTGTGTTGTTTAGTAAATATATAAAACACATTACGTAAATCAGAATATTATTATTTATTCATTATTAATTTAGTTAATAAATAAAAGTTTCAAGCCAACTGTTCCAATCGATAATTTATTTAAATTTATCAGATCACGATTTTCATATTTTATATATACATTTTTTCTTTCTTTTCTTTATTGACTGGATGAATAAAATATAAAATATAATTTCAATGTTTTAAATATCTGTCATCAAAGTGATACAAATATTTATAAATAGGTGATCTCTTCCGTTGTAAAGGTATGCAAGGTAACAATAACTGTCTGATTGAATTTATCACATGAACATCATTCGTCATAAAGAAGATTAATTTAAGTTTAAGTTTTCATCGAACGATATAATTATTTTGGTTATTTTTGTCGCACGAACATATTTTGTTCCAAAGATTTTTTAAATAAATTCTTAACTTCTCTTTTAGACCTCATACTTACGAATTACTAATATTATATTGAAAAACCCGGAGTATGTTTTATCCCTTTTTTTATATGTAATTAAATTGTAACTGATGAACTTCAATAAAATATACATCAGGTGCAAGTAGGTACTTATTGAAGAGAAAAAATGTTTAACAAATAATTTTTGGAATCAACATTCTTTAATGTAACAAAATTAATTAAATGCATTACAAATTTCTTATCATCTTATAAATTTTTGTTTTTGCTATATGTTTCATTACGAAAGATTTCAATGTAATTTTCTCTCTCTAAGTACTTCCTTTTGCAAATATAATAACTACCATGATCATTGCCATGTCATTTTATAATATGCGATGGTTTACATTGAATTTGATGCTTTATGAAACTGAAAAGGCAATTTCGGATTAATAAAGAAATACCTCGATTTATTATTTAATTAAATTATAAAGTTTAATGTCTGATTTAAGATTCAATTCAATGGTTTTTCGTTTTTCTATATAGAATTAACAAGAAGTAATTATAGATTTAAAGACTTAAAATTTGATCCATTTTTGCCAAATAAAAAAAGCTTTGTCACCAACTTGTTTCCATCTCAAAAAAAAGTGTTGATTTTGATTCTATATACTGAAATTTTTTGGAACCACATACAAATATTTATACAGATTTTAACGGTATGATAAGTAGTCTGAAGGGCACATAAATAAATTAAATTCCTTTACATCACATCATTTTATCGATTTACTTCTTTCTTGTGATTTATAAAAAATTTTGCTTTTAATTTTTTTTGTTTTCTTGATTTTTGATTTTTCTTTACTTCACAAAATAATAAGATTTTATTTATTTTGTTATTTGAGTTGAGAAAAGAACAGTCAGATCGAATCAATGCTATTCGTTATTTTGTATTTTATATATACTTACTTTATAATTTTATCTTTTTGTTTTTGTTTGTGTGCGTATGTGTTTTTTTCATAGTTTTTCAATTTTATAATTTTTTTCTTTTTACTTTTTGAGGACAAATTTTTCATTTTGTGAAATTTAGCGCCTTTTATGTATTCGAAACACATTATGCACGTTTTTGTTTGATTATTTTAAGTATGTATGCCATGATCGAAAAGAATTTCGTCTTCTTATGTGCGTTTGCCGTTTTTTTTATTTTATTTTTTTTAATTTATAATTTTTGCAGTTTTTGTTTGTTTGTTTTGTTTAAATTGGCTCGTCTTTTGTTAACTTCATGTGTCGGTGTTTTTTTTTTGTTTTACTGTCTTTTTGTATTTGTGTTTTTGTAAATATGAACAATGTCAAAAAGTGCATTCAATTTTCTTATATTTACGACAATGCATTTATTATACTTTTTTTTATATCTCTGACATCACCTTTATCATTTTTTTGTCTTTAATAATTAAGAAAATAATTTTAATTCTTTTGTAAATAAATAAATTAATTTTGTTTCAGATTGAAGTAAATTTAATCTCACAGATTAGGTATTGAGTAAACTATAGGTGGTTTCTGTATACAAATTATTTTTTCTGAGTGTAAAATTTCGAATGAATGAAATTATAATTATTGAAAACAAACTCAACAAGATTACTTCTTTATATTTTAAGTAAAATTGTAGATTACATAATTTTTATCGTTTGATTTTAATTTTGACTTTTCTCCATATTCTAATCAATTATCAATATAGTCTCGCGCTCAAATCTCAGAGTGGTAGAAAATTGATAATACAAGGCATGTTAACAGGCCTATATACCATATAATTAGACTTGAATTTTTATAGAATTTAAAAAAAATTGACTACCCTTTTTTAAAATTTTTATCCTCTATTTTTATTCCTTTCCTAAATATTCAAAAAATTCAGTGAATTCATAAAAAATTGAGAAATAAAAAAAGGAACCATTAGTATGGTTATGATGATCAACAGGTGCATACATATATCTGACTCATCTTCCGCAGGTTTTATAAGAAACGAAATGAAGAACCAATAACAAAAGATCATCGTAAAAAAACTTCTTTAATTTTTTTTCTCATCGTGTTACGCAAAAGTATGCGATAATCCTTAAAATATTTTCTTTATTTTGAACATCGGTTTTGATCTTCATTGCTTATGCAGGTGTAATATTAAATATAGACAATTTTAATAACGTATTTATGAGTGAATACTTACCTTTATTTAACAGGTAACAGAAGCTACTACTTAGTTATTTATATAAGTATAGAATACAGATGATACTTTCTCTTTATATATGGGATTACAATTTATTAAATAACTCATGGTATATTCTTTTAATAAATGGAATAAATTCAACAATTTTTATTACCTTCAATAAATGTTTCAATTTTACAGCAATAATAAGATTAACCCATAATGCAAAGACAAAAGTTCTTGTTTTCATAAATGTTTAAAGAAATGATAATTACCATTTTTATTATTTTAACGCTAGATTTTAGAAACTTAAATTGCTAATGTTATATCGATGTGATTCTGAACTGACAACTTAGTGTAGTTGGAAAGAATTAAATCTCATAATTATAAATTTTTTAAAAAAACATGAATTAAATAAAAATTTACGCATTATTTATAAATCCGAAATATTTGAGTAATTAGTTTTATTGCACTTAAACACTATTTCTATAAGTTAAGTCTAATATTAATTACCATTAGTCAAAGTTCTAACTACGTTTAAAAAATATTATACAACTAATACTTAGTTAAATAAACATTCTTATCTTGCATCCAGAATTAAATAACTACTTTAACTAAAGTTTCAATGAATTTAATTCAAAATAAAAAAAAAATATATTAAATATTTAACAAAGAAAGAAAAAATTATTTGTAAAATGCTAAATCATTTTTAGTATGTTAAGTAATTTTCATTTGTTATTATTAAATCTTCTTAAAAGCCTTCATTAATTTAATATATTTATTACATATATTATTTTTTTCACAAGCATTAAAAAATATGGTATTTTTGTTGTATGAAAATAAAAAATAGATAAAAAAGAGAACATAAATTTTTTGTTGTTGCCTCTCAGAAGTGAATTTAATTTATGAACATCTTTGTGCGGTTTTTAAGTTAAACGTTTTTTTTATACTCTTACACTTTATACAAAATAATTAAAAGTATTTTATAGTTTTAATGTTAGAGTATGTATTATAGAATAAAACGAGGTGACGACCAGCTGCGCATTCCGTCTTTTAATATTGTGCCAAAAAAAAATAATTTCTTTTTTTTTCAAATGTCTCGACGTTTTTAAAACTATTAAAGAATATATAAGTTTCTATATGTATTTGCTTTATGCACACAATAATAAAATATACTGAAAAATTAAATTAATTCGTGAATTAAGTAAATGTAATTCTGAATTCTTATATACAATAGTTTATTGAATTGTTTATTTTATATGCAGTTTACAATATGCGCCAATAGATGATAAAAAACTTTTCTTTTTTATTCAACTTTTGGGTGTTAGCATAAATAACTTGTGAGTTTTCTTTTTATTATTTACTTTGTATAAAATAATTTTATTTTTTGCACTTAAAAAGTTGATTATTATTTAACGATTTCTGTACTATTCTCTTTTTATGAAACACAAAATATTTCTATTAGTTTTGCGTATTTAATTTATTATTTGAAATTATTGTTAAGTAGTGATTGAATTTCAATTCTGATTAAAATTCGTGAATTTAATTGCAATGTATATAGTAGTACATTAATTACTATTATAAATTAAAATGATTACCATTTTTTTCAAATAATTCGTGGTTGTCTGGCACATTCATTGGGTTTGCATCCTCACTAAAAATCGATATAATAGAGCGCTACTATTTATAAAACAGTACCAGTACAAATTTTTTTTTATTTCAAATAATTATTAATTTAAATGATTTGGTGTTTAAGATAAATTTCTTTTTAAAGAACCAACGAGAAATAGAGAACTAAAAAGATGCAAATCAAAACGAAAAGATAACTGCAAAATATTAATAACCAACGGTTCCATTTCAAAGTGATTTTATTTAAAGATGCCTGCATATCTTCAACTAAACCAAAGGTTCTTCGACAATTCAGAAACCCGTTTAAGTTATCCAATAGTTTAAAGTGACCATATATATCTTCTAAAATACAACTCTTGGACTAATTTTAATAAAAATTGGAAGTACACAAAATTATACGAAAAAAGTGATTGAAAGGAAAGTTCGTTCTGGATTATTAGATTGTTTTAAAAATCTAAAATTGAAATCAATGATAAAAATGGGGATTTGCATGTTTCCTAAGAATTATATTTGCAAATTATTACAATTCTCACACAAAAATAAAATTATACTAATTAATAAGTATAACATATTGAATTGACTAAATATGTTTTTTTAATTGTTTTTCAGTAATAAATTTTGGTATAGTTTAATGTGTACATATAATGTTAAAATTAAACAACATAAAATCATATTTACAAAATAGATTTCGAATTTAAGTTAATTTCTGTTTGTATTGTTCGTTTTTTATTGCATTTACTTTGTAATTTGTTTCATTCGGTTAAGTGCGCTGCCAGCTTGGAACCATTCAATTTGTAAAGAATTACATGTATGGTTCAATTTTATTTTATCAACTTTGCCATCAGCATGTTTAATTTCACAATCCACAGGTTTGCCAGGTGCCAAGTTTGATAATCCAAGAAGAGAAATTTTATCAGTTGGTTGAATCTATTTTAAAAAAAAAAAAAAAACAAATTAATATTTTCAAAAATATTGATGATCAATATTCGAATAACCTTATCATAATCAGCTGGATTTGCAAAGGTTAATGGCAAAAGTCCTTGTTTCTTTAAATTTGTCTCATGAATACGAGCGAAAGATTTAACAATAATAGCACGTCCACCTAAATGTCTTGGTTCAAGCGCTGCATGCTCCCTAGATGAGCCTTCACCGTAATTTTCATCTCCGACAGCAACCCAATTAATTCCTTTTGATTTATAATCACGAGCAACATCAGGTACTCCACCCCATTCACCAGTTACTTGATTCTTGATTTTATTCATTTCGTTGTTTTCAGAGTTGACAGCTCTAAAAAACAAAATAATATTAAATAAAAACTGTTTGGCATTAATGTAATTGTAAACATTATATAGGTTTTTGGTTAAAATAATTTTATAAGGTTAAAACTTCAAAAAATATTGAAGCTAAAAAATTACCATAATTTTTAAAAAAGGTTATTGTATTTGATTCTTACCCAATAAACATATTATTTGAAATATTGTCTAAATGGCCACGATATTTAAGCCATGGTCCAGCAGCAGAAATATGATCAGTTGTACATTTTCCTTTAACTTTAATCAAAACCGTCATATCAGTTAAATCTTTTTTGTTCCATGTATCGAAAGGTTCAAGCAATTGTAGACGATTACTCTTTGGATCAACATCAACTCTAACAGCACTGCCATCCTAAAAATCATAATGACATGTATTAGAAAAGAGTAAAATTTTCTTAGATAAATAAATAATTAAATATATTACATTGACATCATTTGAGAAGTTTCAATAAATTTTGAAAAAAATTTTAAAAGAAATAAAAAACTACATCTTTAAAAATAGGTACTTTTTAAAAAATTCAGTCAATAGAAATTGAATAAAACTGCTGATTAAGATCCACTCATACTACGAATTCAAAAACCAAATAATTAAATGGAGTGAAATAATAAATAAATTTGATTTATGAAATCAGTTCAACTCGGTAAATAGAATACAAAAGTTTATCTTTAAATATTTATTTGTATTTTTTTTTTCAGAAAAGCAAAATAACAAAAAAATAATCTCAATAATAATCAAAATGGAATTTAAACGTTTTTTAATGAAATCAAAAAAGAAATTAAATTAAACCGAGATAAGAGATACTATAGTTTAGGCGCTGAATAAACAAGATAAAGAATGGAGTGACCTTGTAACAAAAATATTATTTACCTTTGGTGGAGCATCGTATGTATCCATGCCTGGATCAAACCCTTTTGAAGGCAATTCATCACCAAATGGTGCGTCGAGTTTAAAATCTTTTCCATCAGCACCTTTGATTGTATCGGTGAGTGGATTGAAATCAAGTCGGCCGACAAGTGCTAAAGCTGTTACAAGCTCAGGACTGAAATTGGAAAATAAAATAAATAGTTTTATAACTTTGAAATTCTATTGATGTAATGACACTCCTATACGAATTCAAATCATATAGTATTTTACAATGTTGTCATTTTTTATGTTAAAAATAATGTTTTTTTGATAATACGGTGTTTCAAATTCAATTATTAATTATACATTTTTTTGTCGATGTTTCATCAGTCATTTTGGAATTCTATTTAAACTAAAAAGAAAGCAAAGGCGAAAAACTTTTTTTTTAATAAATAAATAATAAAAAGAATAATTAAAACAACTTGACACAAATATTTTCCAGATATACTTATTAAAGATAATTTTTGCAATTAAGTACCAATTTTTTTTTCATTTATGTATTATAATTCTATTCCTTTTGATTTTTTTTTTAAATTTTCATTAATGATTGCATTGGCATAATAAATAATTCTAACTTTACCTTGTAACAAAACAATGTGTGGCTGGATTAGCATCATTTCGCCCTGTGAAGTTACGATTGTATGATGTAACAATTGTGTTTTTTTCTCCTTTTTTAACATCTTTACGATCCCATTGTCCAATACATGGACCACAGGCATTAGCTAAAACTGTTGCACCAAATTCTCTGAATGTTTCAGCAATACCATCACGTTCAATTGTTGCACGAATTTGTTCAGAACCGGGTGTTACATTAAATGGAATTTTTGATTTAATTCCATGTTTTAAAGCATTTTTAACAATGGAAGCGCAACGTCCCATATCCTCATATGATGAATTTGTACATGATCCAATGAGACCGACTTTAATATCTAGTGGATATCCATTTTGCTTAGAATTTGCTCCAAGTTTACTAATTGGATGGGCAAGATCTGGTGTGAATGGCCCATTAACATGAGGTTCTAGTGTATCCAAATTGATTTCAATGACTTCATCATACGTGCATCCGCTGTCAGCTGATAAAAGTTTTCCTTGGAATTTCGCCGCTTGTGCACCAATATCAGCACGACCAGTCGATTTTAAGTAATCAGCCATACGCCCATTAAATGGGAAAATGGAAGTAGTGGCACCAATTTCAGCACCCATGTTACATATTGTGGCCATGCCAGTACACGAAATAGAATCAACACCTTTTCCGTGATATTCAACAATGGCACCAGTACCTCCTTTAACTGTAAGAATATCTGCAACCTTTAAGATGACATCTTTAGGTGAAGTCCATCCACTAATTTTTCCAGTTAAATGAACGCCAATAACTTTAGGACATTTCAATTCCCATGGAATATCAGCCATTACATCAACGGCATCAGCACCACCAACACCAATACATAAACAGCCTAAACCTCCTCCATTGGGGGTATGAGAATCTGTTCCAATCATCAAAAGCCCAGGGAAAGCATAATTTTCTAATAAAATCTGATGGATGATACCAGACCCTGGTTTCCAAAATCCAACCCCATATTTAGCACCAGCTGTAGCCAAAAATTTGTATACTTCTTCGTTGATACTTTTAGCTCTAGCCAAATCCTCTGCACCACCAATTTGTGCTTCAATTAAATGATCACAATGAATTGTTGATGGAACTGCAACACGTTTTAGACCAGATGAAATAAATTGTAACATAGCCATTTGTGCAGTAGCATCTTGCATAGCAACACGATCAGGTCTTAAACGTAAATATGAAACTCCACGTTCAATGTCTTGATTTTTAGGATCATCCAAATGGGAATAAAGAACTTTTTCAGCTAAATTTAGAGGACGATTTAAACGTTTCTTGACAATTTCAATGTTCTTTGCTAATTTATCGTATGGAAGATAAACTGATTGATCAAATTTAGACATTGCCACTTTGGCAGCAGTTGCACATGATGCATGAAACCATTTTTGATTAAAGTCAATGGAATAAGCTGCTGCCTGTTTTGCCTAAAAAAAATAAAATAAAAAAATTATTTAATAAATAAGTTTAAAAATAGTTTAGAAGTCAAAAAACTTTAAAAATACATTTTGTTAATTATCATCGTGTTTTATTTCGACCTTCAGCTCCAGATGATCAAAACAGTTGTTGACTATCTTTATTTATTTTAATCGTAACTAAATAAATTAAATAAATTTCGTCTTAATTATAAAGAAAAAAAGATGGCGAAAAATGTTATCTAATAAGAATTTTTTTACATTTAGAATTCTTCATTTTTAATTTTACAAATTTCAATAACTAATTAAGACGCAATAAGACTGTTAAACTGTAAATTCTGTATTATTTTAAGACTTGACAAGTAATTAAAATTTACATAATTTATGACATAAGTACAAATATACAATTTTTTTTCAAAAAATAATATTTCACTTAAAACTTTAATTTTTCTCACCTGATGACGAAGAATATTTAAACAATGAGACATATTAAACAAGTTTAACTATATAATTTAAAAAAAATTAAGGTTTTCTTTAATAATTATTCCTTTTTTTACTAATGAAAATTTATCTTCAGCCTTCTTAGCTGGAAGATTTAGATTTTCTGACTGCAAAAAAATCTTGTTGTTACACAATCGCAAATTTGATTCGTCTAATTTTTTTATTCAATCAACATACACTACTGTCATCTGATGGTATACTAGTTGAACTATCATTGCAAATATAGCATTTCTATTTTATTTGATTTTAATCACATGCTAAATAAAATTTATTCAAAGTGAATAACACGTATTTTGAATTAATTAGAATCTCAAGTTGCAACTCAAGGTCAAATAAAAATTTCATTGTTTTATTCTAATATTTATATAGTGTTGTGTTGACGTTTGATATTTTTTAATTTTGTTATTTAGACTCGAACCAATTTTTGAAGTTTGTTGTAAAAAAAAAACATTCCGTAAATAAGGTAATTGTAAAAAAACGAATCATAATTTTAAATTAATAGTTTTAATTAATAAGTACATAACATAATAATAATAACGAAATAAAGTAAAATTAAAAATTGGCGGCATTTTCTTATCATAACCTTACAATATAAAAATTTATAAACATAATTTATGCCGTCCACTTGAGACATCTTGTATCCAAATGCGTTCCTAAACATTTCACGGAACAATACCTTGTTCCACATGAAGTGCAAGTGTAATTTGAAAAATAACCACAAACAGCACAAAAATGCCTTTCTGGAAACTTAGATGCCGATGTTTGTGCACTGCTGTAGTTTGGTGGTTCTGGACGAATTGCCTTATCTTCCTCCAGAAGTTGTGCAAATGTTTTTCTATATTTTGCTTTAAAATATTCTGCACCTTTTGTTTTTTTTGTTTTTCTTCTTGATGTTTCTAAATTATCTTGAAATTTTGGAACTTTTTTTGACATAACTAAATCAGCATGTGGATCTTCATGAAAATTATCTTGTTCTAAAGCTTCCAAAGCTTTTCTCGCACGTCTTCTTCGAGCAGCCTCATCCAATATACGTTTTTTTTCTGCATCTTTAATGCGTCCTGATTCTCTTCCCGCCATTTTAATATTTTTAATTTATTTTTTTATTTATATTTAAAGTGACAAATTTATGCTCCTTTTTCATGTAATGGAAAACTAATATGATCCATTAAATCATCAACTTTTGCTTGTAGTACTTCAACAATGTCAGAAGATATGAACAGATGATTTTCATCTAAATCTTGAATTATAAATTTACGTCCAAGTGTTTGATTTTCATCCAAATAGAGAAGAAATTGTTTCATAGCAGGATCACTGAAAATTAAGACAAAGAAAAAATGTCTAAGAGAAAATGTATTAGTGCGGATGAAAAAATGACAAGAATGCTTCAATTGTTTCATGAAAAGAAAGAGGTATTTCAATTAATTGAATTGGAGAAGATTGCACCAAAAGAAATGAGTATATCAGCACAAAATGTTAAAGATGTGATTCAGGCTCTGGTTGATGATGGAACAGTAGATACAGACAAAATTGGGACTTCCGTTTATTATTGGTCATTTCCAGGGTAATAGTTTATATAATTTTTATTAAATATGGAACGTAAGTACATAATTTATTCTATTTATAGTAAAGATATTCATATTAAACGAAAGAAAATAGAATCACAGAAACAGCTATTACAAGATTTAAACGTTAAAGTACAAGATATAGAGAAAAAAGTTCACCATGAACAGGTAAAATAGTGAAAATTTAATATCGTTATATTATTATATTTGTTTTTTTTTTAATTAGAAAATTAGAATAAGTAATGGCTCGGACCGTGATGAAAATTTATGTAAATATGAGAAACTTAAACAACGGAAAATAGAACTTGGACAAGAACTTCAAAAACTGGGCCAAGGAGAACGTTTGGAAAATTTACAAACTGAGTCAAAGGTGAGCTTCAAACTCATAAAATATACAGTAAATAACTATTAATGTATTATTTATTTTAGAAACTTTTAGCAGCGGCAAATCGTTGGACCGATAATATTTATTCTATAGTTTCTTGGTGTAAGGATAAATTTAATATTGAAGAGGAGAAATTAAATAAACAGTTCAACATTTCAGAATTGGATTATTTAACTTAAAATGTAAACGATAAAATAATTTTGTTGGTTAAAAATTAAGGTTATGATTACTTTTATAATTTTGTATTTACCATTCGACTAAAACCCCTTTCAATACATTTACCATATTTTATATAATAAATTTTTTTAATTTAACAGTCATAACAATTTTACGTTCTTTATTTAATAAAATAAAACAGAAAAAATATGCAAACGGCATAGAGCCTAACAGTGACAGATTTGTATTATTTGTTCATGAATTATACTATTATACAATATACATATTTTTTTCCATTTTAATGGTATAAAAATTTAGTTAGGCATATTTACAGGCTGAATTATTGCCAGTTTTGTGGTATTGCCAGATAATATAACGAAAGGTGAAAAACGAAGAAAAGGTTTAAACTCTGGATAATGCATTGCGCACGACTAATTTTTTGATGTGTAAAAAAATTCTTTTCGAATACGAATTTAATTAAAAGAAAAAATATTTAAAACTAATTAATAATTTAATAATGAAATTTATTAAATCAATAATATTATAAAAAATTATATTATCCTGCCTGCAATTAAAAAACTACAAAATTTAAATGCAAAATTTAACAATCTCATTATATCAAATGAAATGAATCAATCGATAATAAATAAATTATTTAAAACGAAAATTATTGCTTCTTTATTATTACATAATATACTTATTATTTTCTTTTCATTTTCCAGTTAAAATTATTATTATTATTTAATTACTTAAATTTGATATGTCTTTATGCATATTGAATATTATATATTTAAAAACATAATAATTGAAATTGAATTATTACAATTTTTTGGTCCTATATTTTCAGCGTGATTGACATATTTTTTTTTTTTTTATTTTTTTTTCTTTATATTTTTTTTAACAACAAATATAATTTAAATATATGTATTTTTTTCTAAAGTTTTATTTTAAATCTGTAAATGGATAAATTGTAATTGAACTAATAATAAATATATAATTTATAATATAATTTAACTTTTATAATTTTTATTTCAAAAATTTTTGAATTTTTCTTCTTTCTTTTTTCTTTTATTTCATGTTTTATAGATTTTGGCTATATTTTGGTATATTTTTTTAAGTTTAAATCAAAAGTAAAATTAAATTAATTGAATTTTTTTAATTAAAGTGAAATTTTTTTAACTGTATTAGTTTTTGTATTTTAAAATTTTACTCCAAATATAATTAGACGGTGAAGTTTTTTAGACTTCAGATTTTAAATTAAAATGACAATGAAAAACAAAGAAAAGATTCTTAGAAAAATTAATAAAATTTATTTTGGTCACTGTTTAAGAATTTCAAAATACCATCTCTCATATATATTTTTTTAGTAAATAATTAATAATAAATACATAAATTTTAATAAAAAATTCCACCCATTTTTATAATTCTTCACAATAAATAAAAAAAATAATGAAATATTGTGTTACACAAACACCTTTTTATATAGGTAATTTTTTCTCAGTTACATTAAGTACCCTTATAAATATATGGAGAGAGAGCTGTTATCAAGATCAAGTTTATGTTTTATTTGTCTTTAAACTGTTTAACACGTTTGATGAAGTGTGGAAGTTAAGTTATATTGCTTCCATTAAAACAAAATTGATGAATGTTATCAAATTTATTTTACTTTATTTCTGTATGGTTTATTGAAGCAAATTAAGAAAATATTGTCTCTTATTAGATAAATCAACATTATAATTTTTTCACAGAAAAGGAAAATTTTCGTGTCAAATTTATTCTTATAATCCTGTTCCTTAATGAATCAAATAAGAAATTGAGCTGTCAAATGCATGTACATATATACTAATTTATAACTTTCTCT
The DNA here is from genome assembly GCA_963082725.1 of Pedicia rivosa. Lineage (NCBI taxonomy): Eukaryota > Metazoa > Arthropoda > Insecta > Diptera > Pediciidae > Pedicia > Pedicia rivosa. The sequence goes on along the minus strand of OY720154.1, from coordinate 44,971,866 downwards.
TTAAATTAAAATTTTTCTATCAAAAAAAAAAATATATCCGCCTACAAAAAGCATGATGTTGAATTATCAAAGCTAATGAAATGTAAATTGTTCTCTGTAACATTTTATGTTATTTGTTTAAAAATATTTATCTATGGTTAGCCGAGATAACATACATAATTCCGGTCAAAGCTCTCATTATAAATTTATTGGTACAATTATTTTATATCATTATTTAGGAGAACGAACAAAAAACAAAATCGTCCAAAATGCATCGAAATTTGGTTGTAATTTAATGTAGGTATTTATTTTAGTTTAAGGTAGATAATTTTATGTAGATTTAAATGTCAGGTAGAATGGGGCTGATTAGGACAAGTAATTTAATATAATGTTTGTGGTCAAATAAAAATAAAATAATAATAATAATATTCGGAAATTATTATTTAAAGATTTAATAAAATTGTAACAATATATAAAAGTTTTCATTTCTTTTTTCTTTTCAATTTTTTTTCTCTATGAAATCGAATCAGTATCAAAGGCAATTATATTATTTAATTTAATTGAACTGTAAACAATAATTATAAATAATTATGATTAAATAATGTTGTTTTTTTGTGTTTATTAACTTGTTGTACAATTATAAAGTTCGTCATTACGAAATGTTGGTATATCTTCATATGGTTTAATATGTTTTTGTGTATCTCTAACTTTTTCAACTTCTTCCATCACACGAATAAAATTTTGTCCAGCTAATTTTGTTAATTCATCTATTGTCCATCCATCACCTAGAAGCTCAGCGAATAACATCGGATACGTTGAGACGTCTTCTAGACCTTTTGGTGTACTAATACAAATTAATTAAATAAAATTATAATTAATTTTGAATAGAAGACATTTTAATGTGTAGAATTTATAGTATATGATGAAAATTGATTTGTGTGTGTGTGTAGTGTAAATATATGCGTTTGTAATTTTGATCGCGTTTATGTATTTAATAAATAAATAATACATAATCATAATTGTTGATTAAATATAGAAAACCAGTAAAATAATAAATATTTTGCTATAAAATATATATAAAATTTTAAAATAATTTTATAAAGAATTTAAAATTATGAATAATTTACATAATATGTACATATATACAATACAACATAATATTTATAATTCATTAATAACCCAAAAACAACATAAAAATTAATTATAACATTCTAACATTTTAGAAATGAGAGTTTGGAGCTCGTGTATGTAATATTATGTGTAACATTTGAAATTTATACATACATTTATTATTATTATTATTATTATTATTATGAAATTAATTTATATATTAGGCAGTGTCGCAATAATGGTTTTTTCAGGCCCCAGGAAAATAAAAAAAAAAGGTTCAAAAACCCAAAGGGACGGAATTCGTCTTGGGTTCTGATGAGGGATGAAAAATACTCACTGAGAAAGTTTTTATAAGCTGAATCTAACTACAGGACAGTATTTATTAATTCAACATGTACAATTTTGTTACGAATAATGAAAGGTTTTTCTGTTAATCGAAAAAGAATTTTTTTTTCTCGTTTATAAATACGACCGTTGGCAATTTGTGTTTTTTTGTATAATCTATTTATGCCTTAAGACTAAGTTTGGCACTGGGATTAGATATATTTGTTAAATATACATGGTACATCTATTTGTAGGTAGGTGTTTCTTACTATATACATATATATTGTATATATATATATATATATCATATCATATCATATATAATGATGATGTTAAATAAAACCACATATATAAACCATAGATTAACCACAATATATCATGAATAATATATTAATTTACTTACTAATTGATTCCATCAAAACCAGCACCTATTCCAACATGATCAATTCCAGCTACACGTTTTATATGATTTATATGAGCTGTAAATTAAATTTATATTCAATTATATTAAATTTAATTAAAATTTTATACTATTCATTAATTTATATTTGATTCGAATTAGTGTCCTCATTAACATGATTATTATAGTTTATTATTGGAATAATTTTAAATCTATTATTTTAACAACATCATGAAAAACAATAATAAAACGAACTTTGTATAAATATATCAATCGTGAAGAACATTATTTATTGTGTTAATTTTTTATATAACATTGTTATCGAATTAAAATTTTAGACCATTCCAGATAGAACAAATGAACCAGGAAAAAGCTTCTCATAAAGTTTTTTTTATTTATCGAATATTATTGAATTTAGTTGTAATAAACTAATTTAAATTATTAAATTAAAAAATTGTTTATGTTCGGTTATTTTTTGTGTTGTGTTCATAAAAAGATTTGTGGTTAAAGATTTCGGTGTTTTGGGTATAAAACAATAATGAAATAAAAAAAAGAGAATCCACTGAAAATTTTAGGAAATTTTATTGAAAAATAAACTTTATTCAAAGCGGTTTTGTATCAATGTATTTGTTTAAAATTTTAACAAATTCAATAACGAATTAGTGATTTATTTGTTTTTTTTTTATTGAAAGATCGAGTTAATTGTAAGAAAAATTATAATCACTAAATTTAATTGCAAGACGCTTAAAAATGAACCATTAAATTATTAATTAATTCTCCTATAGATTTTCGGTTGAATTTGATTCGAAATAGTGGTAAATTTTACCCAAAAATAATAATTAAATAAATACAAATTAAATCTCAGAAAAAAAATAAACAGATTGATATAAATGTACGATTATTAAAATTAATTATTATTATTATTTTCTTTTATATTTCCTTAAATTTAAATTTAATACGTATAAATAATAAATAATAATCAAATTAAAATACATCTTATTTAGAAGGTGAATATAAATATATACATATAATACGTATCTTATGTTAGAGATTGTTTGTTTGTTCATCTTAACATTCAACAAATTAGGCACAGTGAAGGGGAGAAAACGAAGAAAAAAAAACATAAACATTTATCTTAATTTTTATAATTTAAGTGGCTTTAATGGTTTTACGTTAATTATTACAATTAGTTTCTTTTTATCAAAATGAGAACGACCCTTTTCTTATATACATATTTTAGGCTCTAATGATGAAGAGGGGCAGAAAATATTGGTCAAACAAGTAAATAATTATTAAAAAAAACACCGAAAAGAAAAGAAAAATTTTCTGCGTACTGTTGTGTAATTTTATTATTTCATCATTTATTTTATTATGAATTCTGTACATAATTTGTGTAATATTATGTTTCATTTTAAATTATTATTTTCTATAATTTGATTATTCATTTCACAATACATTTTTTGGTTGTCATTTTATTAAATGAAACGTAAAATAATATTTAAGTAGAAAATGTAAACGAAAATAAATAATAAGATGAGCATGAGAGAAAAAGTAAGAGACGACAAAAAAAAAGCCGTTCGCAATTAATTATTGTTTTTAGAAGATTTATTTCACTAATCTAATAATTTATGATTAACATTTATGTGTAGGTATATCTGTAGAGATATACATACAGATATACCTACATATATATAAAAGATTAACTTACCAACAGCATCTTGTACAGTAGCATTATCACTACAGCTCAAAAAACGTGAATAGAAATTAACCATAACAATACCACGATTTCTTGCAATTAATTCTAAAATGTCATCTTGTACATTACGACTAGAATTACAAAGTTCATAAGCGGAAGAATGTGAAAATATTACAGGTGCTTCTGAAACAGATAATGCATCACGCATTGTACCAACAGACACATGTGATAAATCAACAATCATTCCTAAACGATTCATTTCACGAATAATTGTCTGAAAATATTAGAAAAAAAATCATAATTAAACTATTTTATTCACATTCAGTTTGTATGTGAATTTAAAATTAAATTGTACACATCCAACTCAATATTGAAAATCCAGTTGTTTCAGAAAACGAAATGAAGTGTAAGTACGCCATCTCATTAAATGTAACCATAAATTAATTCAATTCAACATTTTTTTCGAGGTGCAGTTTAGAAATTAATTTAAAACTAACAACACACATTCAAAAATCAACAATACATGTATGCTAATTCCAACTAACTTTTGCTCATATTTTAACATAATATTCATTAAAATAGCATTTTGATGTTGTTTTCAAATTGTTAACAAATTACACTAAATAATAATCACCGTCTATATCGAAACTATATATACGTCGGATGTCAAAGTTTAAATATTTTAATGTGAAAATAATGGTGGTAGTCAATTGATGCAGATAAATTATTTATATGCCATTAATACGTAAAATAAAGAGTGAAAATATGTCATTGCTTTATATTTACTCTTTAACTATTTTTTAATTATCTACAACATGCAACATGCCTTCTTCCTATATGGAAGAATTGTTATCAATTTTCTAATTTACAACGAAAAAATTCAAAAATAAAATTGTAAATATGTTTAAGTTCAATAAAAAGCCTTAATTAAAATTTCTTTTTTTGCTGATACAGAATGCAGCGCAAGAGGAAAATCTACATTTTTGATATATATAAATAGAATATTTGATAACAGTTTTATAGGGACGTTTTTATTATGAGTCATAAATAAGAAGACATAGTATCCTCTAAACTTCTTCACAATGATTAATGATTCAATTTAATAAGTTTAACTTTATATATTATATTCTTTAAACTTCAGTTTGCACTTAAACTGTTCAAAAATCTTAATCTTTCAGAATAGTCAATAGATAGAATATTGCTTATTGATATTTTAAATTTTGAAAGCAAGTTTTTTTCATTTATATTTTATCAAACTTAATCATTATTGAAAGAAAACTGCAATGTCATCAAATTTTATAACAATAAAAATGTATAATTTATTATTATTAAATAGTGACTAGAAATACAGTGTGTGTTTATTTGTGAAGTAAATTTAATTCTGATTAGGTCTTGGTTGGAACTTACTAGACGTGTTATTAATATTTTTACAATTGAGATTAAAGATGGTTTCCCATATACATATATATATATATATATATATATATATATATATATATATATCAATATAAATATCGCCCAATAAATAATACATGATTGTCTGAAGAAAAAAAAATCCAAATATTATCTTTCGTTTTCTAGTATCTCTATTTTTTATCGATATACAAAAGAGAGAAGTTAAGTTAAAATACCTTAACTGATAGGAAAATCATACGGGTATATATAAATGTAAATATATCTGTGTGGAGTAAGTTATATAATAATATGATAATGTAAGTATATATTACATTTTTGTACATTAATATGAATTTTGTAGTTTGCAAGTTATAATACGAAAGGGAAAACTTATAAATGAAAATTTTAGAAAACAGAATATTCTATATATTAACATTTTTCCTTCTTCCTTTCATATATCCATATATGTATTATATGTACATATGGGTTAGGTTGGCATATATACTACAGCCATATTATTTTAATTATATTATATTTTACGTTTATTTTTTGTTTCTTTTATAGAGTTTATTTTTTCCTGTTTTTTTATTTCTAAAATAAATTTGAATTATTATATGATGAATGAATAATCATTCATTTGAACAGTTTATTAATAAAATTAAAATATATATAAGTACTAAAATTATTTAAGAGGATATAGGTGTCTCAAAGTGGCGATAAAATAGAATTCTTTTTTGCCCCGTCTGCCTTAAGCCCAAGCAATTAAATTAATAAAAAATAAAAGTTTTTGAGAAAAACGAAAAATTTATTAAAAAAAAAAGAAAAGAAAATAAACGAGAGATATAGGTAGTAAACATAAAACTTTTTTTTTAAAACAATGGTGCATCAAAATTGTTGTTTTTTTATGCATGGTAAAATTTCTCTTGAAAACACAAACACTAATTCTAAAAAAAATGTGATTTTTTAATATTTTCTATATTTTGCAATCATAACATTCAGTTTAATAGAATAAAAAGATAATTAAATTACCTTTCCAAATGTTGTTAGCCCTCCATGTTTGACATCAAACTTAGGTGCATCCGCATGACTGGAATCAGCCCATGGTGTATGGCAGGTTGATGTTAATGTAACATAACGCACACCAATTGTATATAAAGTACGTAAAACGCCCAATGAGCTACCCAATGAGTGTCCACCCTCAACACCCGTCAATGAACATAATTGATTATTTTTGTGGGCCTCAAGAATATCTGTGAAAAATATATAATCATATAAAAGTGCTTGAGTTCTTTGGGACTTTATTAAATCTGTGGCAAAATCAAATAAAAATGTTTTCCAGAAGAAATGACTCTACTGAGATTTGAAAGGATATATAAAAAAGAAGACTGAGGGAAAAAGCAAAAAAAAACAAGAATTCCCTTGATACATTTATTGGCCAATATTTCATATTCCATATCTATCAATTTTATTTCACGAAAAAGAAGGATCATGCTTTATGATACACAAAACAAGGATTTTTTTTCGCATGGTTTATTTCCGTCCTTGTTCAACACGATCATATATTGCCATACTAAAAACAATTTTTTTTTCTTCGTTCATCGATTTAATTTTTAACACAACTCGTATGTTCGTTTCATTGTGGGCTGATTTGAAACGTGCTTGTCTGCTTCTCTTTCTATCAACAAATACATGTATTGAATGTTTTGATTGTAAAACAGAGTTTTCAATTCTGTTAGTTCAATATGTTTCAAATATGTTTATACGAGGGCAGAAATAATATTACATTATGTTAAAGGAAACTAAGGATATAATATTAATTTTTTTTGCGCGTTGTATTTATAAAAGAAAGCCTTTGATATCGTGGCATTAGTAAAAGTATGTTGTAGAAAAATTTAATCTTATCCTAAGAAAACAATTTTTAATGTGCTTAAGATAAGTATTTTTTGTTGTAAAAAAAATTATTCTTACCGGCCACTGATGTACAAGTGGTTAAATGAGGGGAATACCGATCAGTCAACCTTTTTATGACATCAATTTGTTCAAGCGTAAGTTGTACAGCATCTTTGTGTTGTGCCTCACATGGAACATAGGCTGCCCAAAACTGTTACAGTAAAAGAAAAATATTAAGTTTAATTTAAAAGGTTGGGGATCAAAACACAATATGGTTAAAACAAGATAAGTACAGGTGTTATTCATAAGCAAAACTCCCACACTTTGCGATAGTTCCGATTTAATTCCATTAGACTCATACTGATAGCCATACAAAAATAAAAAATAAGCACACATGTAGTAAAGACATTTTAAATAGAAAGTATTGTCATTAACAATACGAAATGTCTACCTATACATTGCTGAAAATTTATATACGTAAAGTGTGAAGACACTAGAAATAGAGGAAGAATAGAAATATAATATATATAAAGGAAAAGAAATAAACCTTTTCCTAGTCTTTGATACACATACATTTTGATGGGGCGATGGACAATTAAGTTTAGTATGTGACAGAATAGTTTGAATGAAAAGCAAAATTGAGTTTGCCCTGTAATTCGCAGACAATTCAATTTAATTCTCTTGTTACATATTGGACTTCGTATTTATATGAAATTGTTCACATATACTTATATATACTATATAACTACTATATAACTATATATATATATTTATTATATAATGTAATGTACCTATATAATATATTCTTTGCCCTTATACCTTTGTCGAGAAAAAAATAAATTCCAATTGGATTTCTTCCACTTCATTTCAACACCACTAAGAATATTTATTACGATCAAGTTTTTTCTTCGATTAATCTACTTTTATCTGATGATGCCACGCGTAATAAATTACGATAATATGCAGATATGTGGTATTAAATTACACCATATGTTATTTTCTCATGTGATTGAAAAGGAAAATAAATCGTAAAATTGTTACCTGAGCAGAAATACGTCCTTTTCTTAGTCTCACCAAATCTGTGTGACTCCATGGACTTTTTGCCCAAGGCATTACATTTCTCAAATCATCGTCAAAGCTAAAAAAATAAATGTATTGTTATCATAAATTAAACTGATTGAATATATTTTATATGTGGGATGAAACATACTGAAAATCGTTAAGCTGATTATGTAAAAACTTTCTGATATTCCAAGGTAGGTCATTATGGCCATCGATCAAAGGCACTGTGTCTAAAAGTTGTGTGGCGGCTTGTAACCTTTCTTCAAGTGGTGCTCCTTTAATGTTTAAATTCAACATATAGACAGATTAGAATAAATACAATGAACGGTTGACTCACCAGCAGTTACTCGTAGAGCCAAGGGAACAGCAACACCAGCAGCACCGGCTATTAAAAGAATCGATGTGACTGCTAGCCAGTGTCGCGAAGGAAGATCCCATCCTGAAATTTTCCATCTTTCATTAAAAAGTTTTTTCAAAAGCCATTTGGTAAATCGTAAAATTTTCTCTTTCCAGCATCATTTCTTATTACCTGACTTATTGGTTTGACACCCAAAGTAAATTGTTTTGTTAAATTTTTTATTTTCATCGGATTTTATAGCATTTTTATAGTTGTAACCATAAAATTTGTTTTGCTGATTTCTTTTTGTCATAAAACGTGAAACAATTTTTTCCATTTTTATTTCGTTAAATATTTAAGCACCTAGATCAGCTTAATTCGTACAAACACCCTAAGTGGGCGGGTGCAGCTAATGGATTTATATATATAATACTTGTATGTATTCAAAAATTAAAAACATTTTTTTCAATAACAAACAAAACTAGTATTCATTTACTAATATTTCGTGAAATTTAAACGACAATTAAAATAGGTAACTTTAGTTGGATTACCTTATTTTCTATACTCTTTCCTACTTATGTATAAATGTGTATATGTATATAACCTTCACTTTTTAATAAATCTGTATAATTAATGAAAATCTGCTGCTATATGTAATTCTAATATAAGTACGGAAATATGATTCTACATTTAAGTTTAAAAATTATTTTTGAATATTTATGAAAATATTTTCAATTTTGAGTTGATTTTGAATTGATGTGAGATAATTAGATTGAATCTGTAACTTTGATTCCTATTATGTTGGGGATCAATGGGATCAATGTTTTGAACTTTGTAGATATAAGCTTTATATATATTTCCAATATATATTTTTAATCCATTGAGATATGTAAGTTTTACTAAGTATTATAATCTGTTAAGATAATTAAATTACAAAATAAGAGTAAAGATTGTTTAGTCACTGATGTATATATTCATAAAACAATCCGAAGTCACAATGCTACTTGAATGATAGTGAGGGTTCTTTTATATAGAAAGAATTTACCTTTCGAAAAAACTTTGCTTGTAACCTGAACTTAACATGTATAATTAACTATGTTTTGTTTGTTATCCAATGAAAATGTAACATTAAATATACTAAATTTATAATGATATGCTGTTAAATGTTATATCTTTAAAATTCTATCTATTGTACATCTCATATAATACAGTATAGAGATAAATATAATGCCTATAGGGCCGGTCATGGCTACATCTTACAATGATGACGACTTGACGACGATGGGTAAAACATTTTCGATTTAATGTCCCACAATAAAAATAAAAGAAAATTTGATCCTCGGGCTAAATTGCTTCTCATTGCCAACAGAACACAAAACCCAATAAAATAAATATATAACTTGAACTTACGTGTCGAACTTGTGCCGGAACTACTTGAGCCACCACTTGGGCACTGACGATGTCTCCAGGGCATACCCTTTTGTTGCTGAATCTGTTGTTTTGGTGTCCCAATACTTGTCATCGAATTGTATGAATCTCCCATCAATGTTTTACTACCACCCACATTTACACCATGGTATTGTGTGTACGGTTTATTGTAATGTGTATGAGTATGATTAAAATTAAAATTTGTTAGTGAATTTGAAAAATACCGTCCATTTAATAAATTACTGTTATCATATTGATTTAGAGTACATGTACTTGTATGAAATTTACTAGGGTTTAGTGGTTTTGTACGACTACTAGAAGATCCAATTGTATTGAATTTTCCATGTATATTTTGGTGTGAATCATAATTTGGCACATACTGAGGTGGTTCTTGATGATACAAAAAAAAAGAACTATTTTCTTTGTTCTGTTGCATATAACTATCATCTACAATATATTGTTGGTATTGTTTACTACAATAACCATTCGGAACGATACTTATCTCTGGTGTTGGTTGTTCTTGTATTTTAGTATAAGAATAACTTTGTTTATCATCTTCAATTTTTGTAAATTCACATAAATCAGGCTTATTTGTTCTTGATTCGTTGCTATTAATGAAACCGGATGTCGTTGTGCAGTTTAAAGGGGTTGGCGTACAATCATTTAATTTAACTATATTTGGTTTATTAATTGAAATACGTGGAGCGCAATGATGTGTAAATGAATGATTTCGTCGAAGTGGAGGTGGTGGTGGGGGTATAAAATCTGCATCAGTTAAATCATCCTATTTATAGAAAAAAAATAAACGTTATATGAAATTCAAAGAACTTTAAGTTACAAAAGACAACGAATTGTGTTTTATATATTATTATACAGAATTTCATTCACATAATAATTGGATCAAAAAGTAATTGTCTTTTTATTTACATTATTTTCTATCAAAAAAAAATTTTTTTCTAATAACACATTTTATTTATATAGAGTTTTTTTTCTTTTTTTTCTTTTATTTTATTTTTCATTAAAATAATGAAAGAAAATGGGAATAATGTCTTCATTCATATATACTAAAAAAAAGGGACAATTCCTTCTCTTTCTTTTTTATCAATTTGCGGATAAAGTTTACAATAGTGTATACTGTTTAAAAAAGCTCATCAAGCTTTTTGTATGGATGAAAATTAAATGGAGGAATAGAAACCAAGAATAAAAGGAAATGTTTTTTTATAAATGAGTTTGTCAAGCATAAAGCAGGAAAAACAGAGTTTTTATATAATCCAAAGGAAGTGCCAAAGATCCGATCTAAAAACGTGAGAGAGACGAATCTGTTTGTTTTGCCAAATTCGACGAAAAATGTAATGCATCATATTTTTATCGTAAAAATTCAATTCACTTCCTTTAGTAAATATAGGATAAGAAAATTTTCAGCAGTTTTTTTTTTGAATTTATTTTTATATTATATATGTATCTAAATCCGATTGCAACAAAATTTTTTTTGTTGTAACTCGAGAAAAAAAGTCGAGGGAATTTAGTTTTGAAATACAAATTTAGGTCAGGTAATATATGAATACTTAAACATATCTGTCGAAATGGAATTGGAATTGGTAGAGAATGTATTGATCTTATCCGTTTATATATACGTATATAGACTGTTAAATTCAGATTTTTTTTTTGTTTTAAAAAAATATATTTTACAAATATATGTTTTCTTTAAATAAATATAACGAAATTATTATTTAACGTATATCAAAACAACTCATTTTTGGGTTATTCGTAAAACAGTTTAATGGAATCCAACCCTTTTTTCTACATTAAATATACGATACAATGCTGTATTTGATTCTGAGTCCAGTACAAACGGTATAGTAAAAGTTTATATGTAGGTATAATCATTCCATAATCATAATAATAACAATAATTAAAATCATATTCCTCATTGTATCCTCTGAGTTTTAGAAAATAAAATCCCTAATTTTATATATAAAAAAAATAAAGGTATTATGTACAAATATTTTTGTTATATGGAATGAATGTATCTACCATATAATAACGCGAGGCTTTATAAAATAAAATATTATACTATTATAATTATTTAAGTATCATTTAAAAGAATAAATTACTAAAATTTGTAATTTTGAGCAGATATATTTTTAGAAAAGAAAAAGAAGAAGAAGAAGGATGAAAAAAAGAAAAAAAAGATATAAATGATTGAATCCGATAAAAAAGACGTTTCACATTAGTAATTCACCTTGACACATCCATTACAGCCCTGATTTTTATTTTTTTTTTCACCCACAAATAACCTCCTACTTTTCCGCCCCCAATATCATATTGTGTTTTACCCTTTTATAGAACGTGATATGTTCGCAAACACAATAATATTGGTGTGGATTGGAAGGAAACGAAACGTTGTGTGTGACAAAATTGGACTGAGATATAAAGCGTATGGTTTGAGAGCATATTATTTTGTTACTGTAATATCGAATTCAAACAAAATCCTATTTTATGCTTAAATCTATTATCCTGATAAAAAGGAATAAAGAAAATAAAATAAAATAAAACGAAATGCACTTTACCTCTGCAATATCAGCGTCTGTATTGTAACTTGAGTAATCCACTTTTCGTTGTCCACTGGGACATTCAGGCGTCTCCTTGTTCGTATTCTATAGAAAAAGAAAACAATTGAGCCCTCTTTTGTTCAAAATATTTCCGATATATATTCAATATAGACCAATATAAACCCAAGTGCGATGATTCTTTTGAAAAATAAAATTTAACCTCATAAACAAAAAATAAAAGGAAAAACATTGTCCTCTATTTTTTTGCTTTCCTTTTATCTAAGCATAAAATTATTCAACGAAATACAACTATTTTTTAAAGAAAAACTCAAACAAAGGCCAAAACAAGAAAAGAACTTTGAAACCTATAATATTTGATGCAGTCTTTAAGTTATTATCCCTTAAGATTTTAAAATTATTTTTATGTTCATTGATAAAATTTTGGAAGTAAAAGTTCAAAAATATGGTATCAAGCGTCGTCAGTACACTTTATTTGGACTTATGCCAAACAAAAGTACAGCGCTAACATATAAATTTTTTTTAGAGGTTATTGACATACCAGTTTGCTTGATGAACCATATTTTTTCTGTCTATCCTTTTCTATTCGCAACAAAATCTGTGCATTCTGTTCGCAGGTGTAAGTGTGTAGAGGTTTTTTTCTATCCAAACTATATTGGTACAGGGGTCGCATTGGATCAGGTATAATCTTGAAATGTTATAAAAAAAATGTAATTTTATTCTATAAACATTTTAAGCAATTATCATGAAGTCCAAACCTCAGTGTCGGCATCACAACTGCAAAGAGACAATGTACTACGACCTATTCCACGACGTAAGGAACTTCGACCCAAATATCCCTCATTTGAATCTTGAACTGACAATTTAGTGTTGTCAATTACTTTGACCGGATCAGGCCCATAGTAATTTCGATTATCGTAAGTGTCACTCAATGGAATTTGACAAATTTTATCACTAAATGTAACAGTAGCTTCACCGTGGCCCACCAATGGTTGTTGTTGATTTGGTTGAGTCTGATTTTGTTCGTATTTATATTGTGACTTGATTTGATCAATATTTAATGCTGACTTATTCAAGCGTACTGAATGATACTTTTTGTACTCATCTCCTATTGTAGGTGTTACAAAATTCATCATCTGCCGATTTGTTTTCGTATTATGTATTTCTGATTTATTTAAATTATTTTGTTTTTTCTTACGTTTCGATGGTGACAGAAAATTGTTCACTGATTTATCACAATTATTTAAATTTTCAACATTTTCACATTCGCTAAATGATTTTTTCAGACGCGATCTTTTTTGTTGTTGTGTCTGTTGTTGATGTACTTGACTATCATCAATATTAACTGGTGGAGGTCTTACATAACCATTTTGGACAAAAATATTTTGTTGATAAAATTGTTGTCGTTCAAATTCTGTCATCGATAACAAATCATTCGACATTTTCTATTCCTTTTTTTTTCCTTATTGTTGTTTTTTATATCAGGGTTTATCCGTCTTATATTCAATTTAGAATTTGACACGTGGAATTCATTACGGTATTTATAAAATAAATTGAAGAAACCCAAAATAAGAAGCTACGATACACATTGTTTTTTTTTCTTTAATTTATTAATTAATTAGTATTATTTTTATACAAAAAGGGTTTTTTTTCCTTATTTAGAATTTCGCTTTGATATTTTAATTATATTTAAAATGTACAAAATTACAATTTATTTATTTACAAAAGTATCTCTAAATGAGTGATACTATTTTTTGTTTTTATTATTATTATTATTATTGTTATTTCTTTGTTATATTTTCAAAATAATTTTACACTTTTTTCTTATAAGTATATTTGAGATCACTTTCACACATTTTTACTGAGACTATAATAATTATAATTTCTAGAAAATTCTAATATCAGTTAGTATTAAATGAAAAGAAAAGTTGAAATTGAAGGGAAGAAAAATTGTTTAATAATCTTACAGAATATTGTATAGAATTGTTTATATAAATGTTAAAAGTCGTAAACTTAAGTTAAATGAAAAATATCGAAGTGAAAATTGTTGATTTTAAAATTGTTTTTATATTTTAATCGATTGCAATCCACTTTTTCAATTCCATTTTATTTTTTTTGTTCCCAAAATTTAAACTTCAATTTTCATAAATAGAACGACACTTAGGGGGTCTAATGAAAATTATGTAAATTTGATGTGTTATACCTTCATATATATTCTGTTAATTTTATGGGAAATGAACAAAAAAAAAATCTCTCATTTTTTTTGTGTTCAAAAATTCTCATAATATTTTTGCTAACAAAATAAAAACATTGACAGGGTCGATAAAACCATTCTGGAGAATAAACAGACATGAAAATAATTCCAGTTAAGATCCAACCTACGAAGAAAACAATAATTGTTTGGTTGTAAAGTGGCACCTCTACTTTTTCATATATATTCTTATAATTTAAAAAATGAAAAAAGAGACAACCAGAACGATCCTTTATATTTGTCTGTTGGTTTCAAAAGAATTAAAATTTTATAGAATAAAAACGAGGAACAATTAAGCGGATCCAACAGAGATGTTGTTGTTTGTTGTTGGTATTTTGCTGAAAAAGCCGGTATAGGGTGGCGGTTTGAATGAATAAATGAAAAAAAAAATGCTAACTTTAAAAGTAAGAAAATAAAAATGTGATGGAAAGAATGTTACCATTTCAAAAAGTCATGTAGGATTTTTTTTTCTTGACTTTAAAAATATTTGCATTTTTAAGTAGATATGCGGGATTTATGAGTGAAAGTGGGGATGGTGTATATGGGGTATGTATATCATAACAATGGACAGTATAAACTAAAACTAAATTGCAAAATCATACTTTTTCTTCAAGAATAAAATATTCTACCCTCAGAAATCTATCTTTTGCTGATGCAGAAGAAAAAAGAATCTAACATAACCTACAGAGTAATGGTTCCTTATTGCTTTTGTTTGTGTCTTTCTGCTTCTGTTTTTTTTTTTTTGATTTTAGAAAAAAAAGGAAAACAAAACTAAGGAAACGTTCATTTTGTGTCATCCAACTTGATACAAATGAAACTAAGGTTGAGAAGAAGATAAAACATCAGTCTCTTAAAACTGACGGGTAAATAGATCGAGATTTTAGAACTGAGAAAAATATAAAATAATATAATTGAATGAGGATGACAAAGTAAAATAATAGTTAATTTTACTGGATTAAGGTAGGATGATACTGAACACTTGATTGTTTATCGTTAGTTGCTGTGTCCAAAAGTTTTTAATTTCATTTTCTTTGTTAGTTTTTACAATATATTGTTATTCTATTATATTTTACCCTATAAATATAAAGAGAAACAAAAATGATTTATAATATAACAGAATTGAAGTAAAAAAAATAATAATATAGAAGGTTCGGCATGAAAATTCTATAGAGAGAATAAGCAAAATACGCTATGAACAAATATGTGACGAAAAGGAATAAACTTTTTAATGAAATTTTCGATTTTTAAATATGATAAAGGGGACATTTTCTCTTCATTCTTTCTTTTTCGAGTTATTCAAATTAATTTAGATTTAAGTAATTTTTGAGTATGAATTAGAAGATAAATGTGAAATACAGTATACGGCACTAAATCCCTTTTAAATTTCTTTACCACCATTGGACTTTTGAGACCAAAAACTTTTCTAATTTAGGACAAATAAGATTTAAATTTATTCATAATAAGAACGAGTATCCTTGTTTATCCTTATCACATAATCCTTTGATTTAAAAACTTCACGAAATGTCAGTAACTTATTCACTGATTCTCACATATTTTTGTTGAGTCAATTTCCAACTAAAATTTATTTTAAACAAAAAGATAATTTTATTCTGATCCTTTTTTTGGATTATTTGTTTCACAGAAACTTTACACAATATACACTATAGGACCCACACATAAGGTGAGAAGATTAAATTTTAAAGCCAATAGGTATTCCCTTTAATATTCAGAAATCACATTTTGACTTCTTTTATATAAACATACACAAATATATCCACATTTGGGTTATGAAATTCTTCACTCAAGCGTATACACGGATGTCTAAAGGACGAACAAAAATTTATGAAAGCGATTATTTTCTTTTAGAAGAAAAGAATTTATTTAGCTTTATATGTAAAATGAACCGAATAAAGCTAACATTTCACAAAACACACACGATATACGTATACATATATAAAAATAACGTTTAAATCAAAATACACGATTCGTTTGGGGCTCCTTAATCATTTGTTTTTTTTTTTTCTTTTTCTTATTCTCTTATATACTTATTTTATTTTTACATTTTTTCTTATTTCTTTTTATTTTTATTTTTATTTTTTTCTTTTCCTTTTTTTTTGATTTTTAGTAATTTTTTGTGCAAACGCGACAAACAAATGTGTTTCGCGATTATAAAAATTTCCAAAAAACCTCCGAATATACCGAGGATCGGAGCTGAACTAAATCTACCTCCAAAACAGGATTGCTCCAAAATTACAGTCGGTCCAGAATTTGATTTTGGAGAGTCTGTATCCAATTGAAAATCTTCGTATTCTTCGCGACTTGCATGGGGATTCTGTTACTAAAAGAGAAATGATAAAGAGAAAGAGAGAATTAATAGAAAAACAGAAAATAATGGTGGGATGTTAAGGAAGAATCTGCGCATAAGATTGAAATGAAAACCTTTTACTGTAAATTTGTGTATTATTTTCTGAAATATTTTTGTTGTATTCATAGAATATTTTTCAAGCTTAAATTAATTGAAAAGGCCGGTTAAAGGTTGTGAATAAAATACCATACTATACACCACCAGATTATTTAACTTTGAGTGTCAGGATTTTGCATTAATTAATCCTATATAAAGAAAAAGTTAAAGGAGAGACAATGTTAACGATCTATAAGATTTAGGAATTAATTTTTTATCTGGGAAAAATAGAAAATTTAAATTTATTGAAAAAACAAGTTTTAAATTTTCAATAAAATTTAACGAACTGGACGCTGATGTGAATTCTAAAATCTACAATGTATAAACTTCATTCAATTAATGTGTATAGGTACCTACTCATTGCTCCCTCGTTTCTCATTGCGTATAAATTGCAAATTGAATTTTATTGCTTAAAAAAAAATCTGAGCTAACTTGTTTTTTTTTATCCTGTGTTTTTGAACTCTGTTTCAAAGAAACGTGATTTGCTTATCTGATGAAAATTGTTTTTTAGTTTACAGATCAGGCCAAAATGATATCCGTTTAACATTTGATAAATGCCGGTAGTAATTTTGAATTCTAACGACGGGTTTACGTTACGTGTGTGTATTTTTTTGTTTTAGAATTTTTATATATAAAAATATTCTCCCTTATTTTTTACATCTTACATGATGATTACATAAATTTGTATTTTTTTTTGTTAATGGAATGATGTTGGAGCCTATTTTGTAAATTAATCCAACATTATAAATAAATTACTTCTAAAAATATAAGAAAAGTTTTTGTTCTATGGGTTAAAAAATAAATGAAAAGTTAAAGTCCACTTTTCAAAAAAATATAAACGGCAATGAGGAAGTAATTTTTGAAACGCTTTCACGTCTGTATATGATTGATTTTTTTTATTTTTTTATTTTAAATATATTTTTTTCGTCTTCATTTTACTTGCGTTGGATTGCAGAAAATTTTTCATGTAAACACTATTTATACTTTTATACTCATCATGACATATACGGACCATTCATGGTGAATACTTGAGATATGAAACAAGAAATATGAATATAAATTCAAAAATTTTTATCTTTAATAATAAGAAATGTTTAAATTTTTTACGTGACATGAGGAATTTATTTATATATATATTTTTTTTCTTGTGCGGATGTTTATATGTAGGTGCTTTATACTTATATTTTTTATATCTTTTTTTGAAAGAGTAGCGTGTAATCTGTACATATATGGAATGTACTGAAACGAGAACATTTTATGCAAGAGGCTATCTAAGTTTAATTCAACATATTTTTGTTTTAAAGTCAGCCAAACTCACTCTAATATTCACACATGTGTATGCGTGAAAATATAAATATATGTATATGCACGCACACATTTATAAAAAGGAAAGAAAAAAATATGAAAAATGCTAATAATATAGAACCTTTTATATGGTTATGCAATCAATCGTCATAAGAAAGAGAACAATTGACGTCTGCAAACATCATGAAATGTTTATGAAGTTTATATGTTCAGCAAAAACTCACGTAACAACGACCAATGGTATCGATATATAGATTTCATAAATAATACATTCGATACATTGATAACATAAGAAATGTTAATGTAAATCGATTTAGACTGCCATACTAAAAAAAAAAAAACAGAATCTACTTTTGTGCTTTTTTTTGTGGTGTTTTTACTAAAAACCAAAAGAAAATATGTAATATATTTTTTCTTTCCTTTTAGATTTGAACTCATATGGGAAATGAACATACTAGAGAGAAGAGAATCATCAATTTAATATATTTTCTAAATAAAAAAACAGAAATCGAAGAAGTAAAATTATGTTTTTACTACATAAAACATTTCAATTCAACGATCAAAAAATAATTTGTAAAAGAGAAAAAAATAATAATAAAAATGTAAACGCCCATGACCAAACGATAAAAAAAAGAGAGAAGAAAAACAGAACAAAATACACACAACACATAGTTATTTTTTTTTTGTTTTTGTTTTTATCAAATTACAGAATTTGCTTCGTTATTAAATTACGTTGAACTTTACAACGTTTGCAAAAAAGAAAATAAATAATAATAAAATGGTAAAAATATCTCTTTCCATTTTTGGTTGTTGGTTATTGATTTCTGGTAGAAAATAAATGACATCATTTTACAGTTGAGAGTCAAGTAAATATTTTGTATTTCTATGTGGACCGTCAAAAGAAATATAAACATTAAAGTTTATATTATTATTACGTTTAACTACCGTTGAATAGTTTCTTTTTTACATTTTCACATACAATATTAGATCATTGACCCATAAAGTTTGTTATTCAGTCGACAAATACACTTCAATCTCAATTAATTTTAAACGAAATGGTTTTGATTGATTTATCATTTATCTAATTTAATAAAAATAATTGTAGTTGATCTCACAACGGATATAGAAATATAATAACTATACAGTTTTTTTAGTGTTTGTCGTTTTCCTTCAGGAAAACCTATAAAAATTTTAACGTTATGAAATTTATCGGTAAAATGGTGTTAAAGATCAAGATCTAGATAATAAATTTATTAATTTCAAAAAACATATCTTATATGTGTGAATTTTCTTATTTTGTTTTTGTAAGAAAAAAAAATGCACGTGCGTTTCCTATAAAAAATAAAAACATTTATATGCTTTTTAAATCTATATTATTATTTTTTTTTCCATATATATAAAAAAATAAAAGGAAGTCGAAGTATAGATTGACTTGACATTATATAAGTGGATAAAATCGTAAATCGTATTTGTATGATTTGATTGACCATAAAATAAAAATAATAAGTGAACAGTTATGTTATGGTACCTTTTTTTATTGCTTACGAAAAAAAAAATGAATTTGTTGTTGTGGATAATGGTTTTTATCGTATATAATATAAAACTTGATGTAATATAGAAAACTATACTTCATATTTAGGGAGTGTGACTGGATTAAATTATTACTTATATTCAATGGAATATTTCTCCCTTTTTTCTGGCTCATTAATTATTGACGATTTTCCTTTTTTTCTAATTTTTCTGCTGTAGATTTAGGTTAAAAGTTTTCTTCTGTTGTTGTAAATTACTCATAATCCCTTAAACTCCATTAACTGGATGACTTGTTTAAAGAGATTGCCCGTACGCTAATTTTATGAAAACAAAATAAAAAAAATAAAAAGATGTAGGTCAACTTCTTTAGTAAATTCTGATTTTCATTGTTATTTAAAAAATATTATACAGCTTAATTTTATTAAAACTATGAGGGTATTTACATAATACCTAAACTTTTGATTAAAATACCTTTTGATATTAAACATTATCATTACTAGTGGATCGGGCTTCCTACGGCTTCGTTTCAAAGGGATTTTTAATATCTTTTTGACAATTGTAATGACAATTGCTAAACGGAATTACGGAATTACACAACGGAATCCCTACAACGGGATCCCCACAAGGGAATTGCCATATATTTTATTATAAAGTTTGGATTCTATACTAAAATGATGTAGAAATGATTGTTTTAGTTTAAAGTTACCATGTTTTTTTAAATTAAACTTCTGGACCAATTTTAATGCATTTTGGTGATCACAGTACGTGGTCGAAAGAATAGTTCGTTCTACATTATATATATAATAGACATTTATATATATATAATAGATATTTAGCTATGCTATACATTAAAAACGACGATTTTCTATATGACTATCATATGTGAGTCTTGAAAATATACTTTAAGCTTTCTTTATAAGGAACAACAAGTTTATAAGTACAAGTATATATACGAATGATAATTAAGATTATCAGCGTCATTAGAGTACCAAACGTTGACATTGACATAAGCTACTTATACTATTTATACATATTTTACATTATACTTATGTGGTTTTTGTTAATTCTATTAAATGTACTCTACATTTTACAAATAAATATGAAGTCATACTTGACGTATTATTTTGTCTTTTAATTATATTAATGAATAAATCTTTTGCTTTTTTATAGAATTTAATTAAGTAAATTAAATTCCTTTTATTATTGTCTTGATTTATAAATTAATGTTAGTATTCTGAGTATATATCAGAGCCTAAGATAAATAATAATAATTCGTACGTATGTTGAATTTTTAGATATTTACAAGAATATCAAAAAATAAATAAAAATATTTGTTAATGTATAATTTTTGGTTTTATAAAGTAAGTAAATAGACATGTCAGCTAAAACATTGTTGTACTTGTACACACCATCAGAAAACAATAATTTCTCCCCCCTAAGTAAAGAAATGAAAATTCAATGAATTGAAATAATTTACATATTTTAAATTATTTATTATTCTGAAAAAGTAGAAAAAGATTTATATATTATAACCAAAGATTTTTATTTAATATCATGTAAATCCAATTAATTTCTTCAAGTTAACAATTAACATTACCTACAAACCCTATAAGTTGTTTTTTTTTTAAATATTGGCCTGAGGTTATTTTTATTTTAAATCATATTATTAATTGTAATCTGTAAAACCAATATTTACAATGTTTAAATTAAATTTAATTTTATTTAAATAATAATTTATTAATTATTTTTTCTCATTATCTTGGTACCCACGTAATGTTCTAAATAAATTTAAGATCTGTTCACTGAAAAAAATCTAATATCTACACAGAAGAATATTTATTTTAATAAAATTAATTAGGAATTTCGTATTGTTTAAAAAAAAATGTAACAGAAAGGAGAGATAAACTGTAACCATTTTATTTTATTTATACTAAATAGAATTAAATAGAAATAAATAAATATTTTAAAAATTATTACATTTTACAAAAATATCGACAAATATTTCGTATAATATAAAAATTAAATTTCTTTTTGTGTGAAAGTCTTATGATCAGAATTAGATAAGATACTAAATCTGTAATGAAGACTCGTAAAATTTTATTTAAGTTTCCAGAATGTATGGAGAAAAACAAAAAAAAGAATTATACTTATATTATAAGTCTGGCAAATAATAAGAACACTTCAAACTATATAAGACACTTGATTGTTAAATCCTTTTAAAAATAATCAATTAACCACTTGATATTTATGTATAAGTATATAAATGTTGCCAAATTCCAATGATATAACAAATACGCATAACAATAAGAAGAAGGAGAACAAGAAGAACAAGAAGTGGAGAAGAAAAAAACTTTATGATGATGAGGAATGAAACAAACAAATAAAAGCTGATGGGCATCGTATATAAATATACTATTATGTTATTTTATTCTTAGCCTGAATTTATTGCGTTGAGAAGTGTCTATTTTGATGAATTTACGGTTTTTTATCGATTTTAACCGATACAAAGAGAAGTGATAGGTGATGGAAAACAAAATACAAACATGATTATACTAAAAAAAAAGCTCAATTCATACCTAGATGTATAAAAAAAACGGAATTGGTATTTTTAGCGACCGGTTTAGAATATTAATCAAAAACCTTAAACAAATAAACTACTGATAATATCTTTTATTGTAGGTTGTTTCGAATAAATAACAATTTGAATTGAATTTTTAATCATTGCAATGTGATGGATAAATTCATAATAATGAATTTACCCAAAAATCTACGTTAGGTATAGTTAATCCTTTAATCATATACATTTTTTAAAAACTCTTTCTCCTAAATTTCTCTCTTAAATTCTTAAAATCTTAAAAGCATAAAATCTTAAAACTTTTAATAGTTTCGTTGGTTAAAGTTAATAAAAATATTATTTGAATTTTTAAACAAATTAAGTACAAATTAGAAATCCAATTTACTATTAATAATGCAAGTAAAAATCAATACTGTGGTGTAAATTTCTAAAGATAAAAATTGTACACAATATCATTTCGTTATTTTTATTAAAAATTTACAACGCCATATTTATATTCCTAAATTCAAATACTATTTTTTTATTTCAATATTCAATCTTATTATTGTATGTTTGTTTTTTGGCTATTTCATTATATTTTTGTGTTGTTTTTGTCAATGCACATCAGCTCACAATTGTGCCCGAATAAATGCATTTTAAGTTCCATAAATGAAAAAACCACCAACATTTGTACTGTATTTGTATTTTTTTATTTTGTTTTACTGAAAATAGATTGAATGTGATTATGTTTTCATTTAGAGTTTTTTGTTTTCACAAATAAATCAAAAATAAAAAATATTTATGAAAAACATTGAAAATTTATTTCCGCTTAAAATTAAATTTATTTAGAGAATTAATAAAGAAGTTGATTGTGATTATTAATTAATTTTAAATATTCTATTTTGTTCAGACAGTTTTGACAGTTTTGATAGAAAATAAATGGGTTGACTTTGTGTTTTTTCATTCATATTTATTTTATAGGAAATTTTCAACTAAAGTTCAATTTTGTATGAAAAAAAATTATGTAAAAATGTAAAAGAAAAATGGAAAAAATTAAAGTTTTTCAACCAAATTTTAATTGGGGGAAAAAATGGCGTATAAAAGTCTACATCCACTCCAACCCCTTCACATTTTCATTCATAAATTCAAATACAAGAATATTTATATATATTAATTATTTTCAACGAGATTGGCTGATATTAATTATTGTTTTATTTGTGTATCAGATAATTAATGTTTGTAGCTTGAAAAAATATTAATAAAAAACGAAAATCTTTTTCCTTTTGTTATAATTTAATTTTGCAGATTCATTTAATGTTTTAATAAAATTTTATTTAACTACGGAATTTTATTTCAATTAATTGTTATTTAGGATTTTTGAGTTTTATCAAAAAAGAATTTTTAACCGTCTCTAAATTTTTATTTAAAAAAAAAATTCTTCATTTAATTAAATTTTTTTGCTATAATAAATTTAATTAATTTTTAACGATCAAAATCTTCACTTAGATACTTTAATGAACATTAATGTAGGTATATTGAAATTCTATACTAATTAATTATAAATTTAATTAATTCATTTCCAAATCATGAAAAATATTGCAGAATATATAACAATTTGTAAATTGTAAAAGCATTAATTCAAAGAATTTTTTCATAATTATATTTTATTGAATGTTATCAAAGAGAGAGAGAGAAAAGGGTTTTTTAATGAAAAGAAAACTTAATTTATATTTACTTCCAAAAATATAAAATAAGACAGCCTGAAATAAACGAAAAAAAAATCTTGCATAATCATAAAAAAAACATTAAAATTTCGGTAGATTTTATATATGAGAAATCGATAGTTTTAAATATGCACATTTTTAATTAAATTACAAAATGATATAATAGGAAGAATTTTTTATGGTACTTTTTACATGATCTATATTAAACTCGAATACACACCACACAGATGTTTGAGACCCCGGGATCTATTTATTTATAAACCGCAATGTTTTACACTAAAAGCCATATCCTTAAAATAATACTTTTATTTAATAAAAAGATTTATTAAAAGCTATAGCCTTTTTATATTATAGTAATCTAAAACACAAATATTTTCAGTAAAATTCTCACATGCAAACTTATTTGCCAGCTGTCAATATCAGGAGACAAATGAGGGTTTCAAATATTTTCTCTATATTTTTAAAGATGGTAAAAAAAACATGTTTTATTTGAATTTGAATTTGAATTTTGTTAACATAAAGTTTAAGTCAAAAATTATAATATGAAACTTTGAACTTACAAATTTATTAAATATTTTTTTATCAAGTTTCATTTTACTTAATCAAAATATTCTTTAGCGCAGGATTTTCTTTCAAATATATAAAAATAATATGTAATCTTGTATAAAGTGGAACCACTACAATGATGGATGAATAAAGATAACACGACCTTATAAAACTAGAAATTTTTTTTAAGATCCATAAAATAAAAACAAAAATACACGTGTACGCTGTTTATATGACCTTATATATATATATATATATATATATATATATATATATATATATATATATGTTTTAGATTATATAATAAAGTTAGAAGTTTAGTTAAATAACAAAATAACGAAAACTGTTGTTTTAGTATAAATTTAAAATGGGTTTTTTCGAGTTTTTTTTTCTTTACTTTTCTGAAAGACTAAAAAAAAGTAGGCATAGTAAATGATGACTTTTTATGTCCTTTCATTCTTTATGGTGAAAAGCCTGTGACCATGAACGAATTGTTTGTCATGAAAAAACTAAAGTATAATAATATTGATTGAACATGTATTCATATATTTTTGATATTGCGTCAAATATAATCTACGAATTGATGTCAAAAAATAAATTCTCTAAAAATGATATGACCTTCATTCTTCCCCTCAAATGCTAACTAATTACACACTACATTTAATCGGATTTACAAGTTCATAACTTTTTATGAGTTGGAAATTATACAAGTTCAACAGCTCACTTTCTGTAAATGTAATATTTAGAAAGAACATGAAATTCGGTTGTAACTTTCACTCAATAATCAAGACGGCATAATGCCAAAAAGCAAGCGGTAATCACTCACCCTTAGGAATATTTTTGAAATTATTTTCTTTAATGAATTTTCATATTGAAAAGACTAAAAAAGAACACAAATTAATTAGGTTTTATGAAAAAAAATAAACTTCAGAAAGTAAAATATTTTAAATTACATAATATAGAAAGCCATTTCGCAGCCTATTCACGAAATCATCTCGATTATAAATTTCATATCATATTTCCGTTAATTACATTTGTTACAAAGTTTCTTTTACTTTATCTTTTTTTTCTTTTCTTTTCTTTTCTATTCTTTTCTTTTTTTTTTATTGACAAATCTTTTATTGAAGATTTTCATTACAATTTTTAATATCCAAATTATGATTTTTTATGAGGAGACATATATTAAAGAACTTAAATATATATGCGGTATAATAATTATCTGAGAATCATAAAAAACTTTACGAGTTTAAGATATCACACTGTGCCTCTCTGTGCTTATGAAAAGAATGTTACGACTTAACTCTTGTTTTACACTGAAATTATGACCTTAGTTCTTTATTCTAATTATCGCATGATAATTTTTTTATTAATGTAATGTGAATAAATCCCTTTTTTCAAAATTTAGTAAATTATAAAATAAAATTTAATTTATAATTCATACTGAAATTTTGTATAAATTTGAAAGAATTTTGTCAGTGGACGAGTGTCAACCAGGTGCTATGAATGTTATGCACTCTCACAAATAAAATTTTAAAATGTTAATAAAATTAAACTTGAGCATTCGGCATCGTTAGTGAACAAAAAAGAAATTACCGACACAATTTGTTTAAAAAAAATTGTATTTTATATTTATAGATATAAAATGTTCCTGTTTATTATCGGAAAAATATTGTAACCTATTTAAAGAATTTTTGATAGTTATTCGAAAAATATTTTATAATCATTGAATATAGGTGGTAATATATAATGGTTGATAGGTCATAATATGGTTAAGAATTACCATAAATAGGGTTGTATTGATCAAAAATCTTAAAGACATATAATTAAATGAAAATAACGTCAAAATTTATAAACTGTATTGCCTTTATATGTTACAAATATGTATAGTAAATATTTAATGCTTATACAACGTACACGATTGTTTAAAAGTATATAATTTTCTTAAGTACCCCAACACCATACCAATTTTTTTCCTCATATTTTTCGCATTAAAAATAGGATAAAATTATAAACGATATCAGGGGTTATATTTATATGTGTATTGCAAATTTAATAAAGTAATATTGGTTATAACAAGTAAGAAATAATATAATATATTTCTGTTTTATCTTTTTTCGCTTTTTTCGTATATAAAATAAAACAGTTTAATATTATATAAAAAAAAATGAAAAACCAATTAATTTTTCTTTGATCTTGGGTTAAAAACAAACATAAATCGTTAAATTAATATCCAAACCTTTATATACACTAGGTGAAATCAGAAAGATTGAAGAAGAGGAACGAAAAAAAAAAAAGTCCACTTGTTGTTTTAGAATGTTGTGTGTAGCAATATGCTTAATTTCACGTAAAAAAAAAAATTTAGACTGAAGCAGAATTTTTTTTCTCTGTTAGAATTCCTATAAAACATCAAAGATAAAAATAATTAACTTTAATAATAATAAAAAAAAGGGAAAAAGGGAAAACAGACAAGACAGAAAATTGTTAAGAAAATATTCTCCATTATGATAATTTTACTGGACTATTTTTAAATTTTTAAATGTTCAGGATATTTTTATTGTTATGTCAACACGGATACAGATAGCGTGTTTTTTGTGGTATTTATTACATTTGTGTTTATGTTAAAAATACAATTATTGTTTTTTTTTTTCATTTTTTGAAAAATGTTTTTATTTTTTGTTAGTGAGAGAATAAAAATAGTTCAATGAAATGTTGTTCATCCTTTTTAATAAAATCTAAGATATTATAATAATGATTAATATATTCTGTATGGTTGTTTCATTTTTCTCAAATAATATATCTTATAAATCAATTAATTTTGGTCTAATATTGTTGATATTGATTTCTCTTTATTTGTGTAAAAAAATATAACAAAAATATTGCGGCAGATCAAAAAGTAATAATCTATTTTGTCTGAACATTTTATAAGACTGAAACAACCTTATTATTATATTTTCTTTATAATACAATTTATATGAAATAAGAATGCTGTACAAAAGGCTGTATAGATACAGGTTTAATTAGTGGAGGAGAATATATTTCTCAATTTTCGTCTAACCTAATTCTACTGTTCTTTTCTACAAAACATTTTCTGAGTAAATTTCGGCAGATATTATCTGATTTTTTATATACAGATAGCTTTTTGTTGTCGTCATTAAATTCACACATATTACGTATAGAAAGTACATAGATACATGAGGATGTTTGTGGAAAATGAGAATGTAAAATATATTTAAAAAAAATCAATATTCTACATTATTTTAGTTTTATGAGAAAATATTCTAGTGGCGAGGAATCAATGTAGGGGGTTATTTATTATAAATTCCTATTGTGAGAAGAATATCTTTTAAATTAATCTTAAGAATTACAAGCAAATTATATTAAAAACATCATGCAAAAATTCAAAAGATGTAGGATTGAGATGTAATATCAATGAAAAATAAATTGCTTTCTTTTTTTTCTACTTTCACATTTTTCAATTCACGAATATATAAAAAGCACAAAAAACAATTTCATTGATTTTAATTACTATAGTAAAGATTGAATAAAATATTAATAAAAAATAAACAACAATGTGAAGCATACCACACAAGGAGAAATCTATAAAAAAATAAATTGCCTAAACATTATAGCTTAGGTTGAATAAAAAATGGCAAAACCTCAGCAGTCCATTTTTTAATCGAAGCATTTATAAGGCGGTATTGCAGGGGAATTAGATTTTTGAATTTTAAAACAAATTTAATATATTTAAAATTTAGAAATAAAAAAAATTAAATAGAAATTTCTACGTCAAAAATCTTAAAAAACAAAAATCTTAATAATGGATAATGCTAATGCTGCGGAAAAAGATGAAGAACAGGAAGCAAACACAGCTCTTGCGGAGGCATTGGATAAAATAAAGAAACACAATTTCTTGATTTCTGAATTAAAACAGCAGATTTCAGCAAAAAACACGAAATCTCCCCGTACAAAATGTGAAGAAATTGAATTGGACGAATTTAAAAATAAATTAAACAGTGAAATACAATGTATTCTTGATATGGTGACGGAAATTATTTCATTGCAAGAAAATAGTCAAATATCCCTAAAAGTTGATTTACCCACAACACTGGATGAAGATAATTTTAAAGAATTTACGATACAGGGAAATGTTACTGTGGATAATTATAATAAATCCAAAGAACTGCTGGAAAGCTACAATATGCAGGAAAGCCTTGTTGCAGATAATGTAAATCTCGAAAATGATCGATACAACTTACAAGAAGAATTGTTACGTCGGGATTATCTAATTGAAACACTTCAACAAAAAATCAAAGTTCTAAAATGTGATTATGCAAAGATTAGAAGAGAAAACAATCAAATACCTGTTCTATTTTCTGGTAAAAAAAATGAAGATATTCAACTACAATCGTACAAAGAAGGAACAGAATTACTAGAAAAAAAGTTAAATACATTATCAATGGAATTGCAACGTTTAAAAATTGAAATTTATGCTGTACAACGAGAACGAGAAGCACTAGAAGAACATATTCGAAATTCCAAAAGTCCTATTGAAGATATTCTGTCTGAGAAAAAAAATTTAGAAAGTCAATTAATTTTACTAACAGATGAATTAAATACGATTCGGACAGAAAAAACCAAAAAAATTGCACACATAAAAGATAAAGCGTCCAGGAAAATGGAAATACTTGAAAACCATATAAAACATTTGGAAAAAGAATTACTTCAATGTCAGGCAATAGTAATTGATAGGGAAAATTGCATTAATCAAATGCAAGCTAAATTAAATACGGTTTTGATGAAACACAAATCCAAGTGAAAACTTAAACAAAATATTTGTTATACTGCTTTTATTGTAACATTCAAATTGTAGACAAAAATTCTTACATATTCATGAATACATTTCATTAAATTGATGTTTATTTTATTTAATCAATTTTGACGCTTTCAATCTCCAATAATTAAATATAGATTTTTTCAATTTTAATAACAACAAACGACTGATTTGCCAAAAGAAAGGATCTACACAATTTTTATTGGATTTTTTAATTAGTTAAAGCATTTTCATGCTTTAAAATAATGCTTAAAAATATTTTTAAATTATAGAAAATTAAATTATAGAAAATGTCAAGATGATAATATATTTAATTATTTGTTATTCTAAAAATAAATTACCTTTCGTTAATGTTTTTAACTTTACATTCAATTTCAAATTACACAATTTAAACTTTTCAATTTATCTGAAAATATTTCGTATTATTAATTACTCTTTATACTTGATCGTTCCTTAATTTCGTATTATTAAATTTAAATAATGAAAAGCTCACAAACCATTCATGATGGTGTTGATAGATTATTTTTCAATGCACTTGACTGTTTCAATTTAAATTGTGGTTTGATGGTTTGACTTTCGATAATTCAGATTAATGTACATTGCAACTTAAATTTTATAGCTATCGAAATTTAAATCAAATTGTGAAAATTAAACATAAGAATAATTTACAAATACTTCTGAAAAAAACATAAAACTTTGTAAAGGATTCAAGTGAAATGACCCCTTTTTTCTATGGTCCTAAAACAATTTAGATGTTTATTTAAAGTTAAATGAGACCTATAGACAACCATAAAGTATAATGAAGAAAACCTTGATTTCAAAATATTATCTTTAAGGAATGATTTGATAGTGAGAAATTTATATAAAGGTAGAAGGTAGATGTGTATGCTGGTATACACAATACAATTTTGAATAAATATTGTATAATTGTGGGATATAATTATCATAATTATGGTTTAATTTTTTTATTTCTTTAATAATGTTGAAAAAAAAATATTTAGGAAGGTCTACTGTAAAGGATGTGTATTTTATACACATTGTCTTACCAAAAAAGTTAAACAAATAAAAAAACTCTTCTACATAACCCCTAGTTTTTTGTAATTAAGAAATAATGAAGTATATTTTTCTAACTTTTATTTTTCGTATTTTTACCTTTCATAAAATTCTCGTATTAGTATTTTGTAGAATTGATCATAATCATAACAGTTGACTTATACATTATATAAATATAATATGAAAATAAATTATGGAGACTAAACAACACAATAAAACTTTTTACAATAAATTTCAATTAATGTCCAGTATAAAATGAATCAGATTTCATAAACAAGATACCAGAGAAGAATGAGATTAACGATATTTTTTGAACTATAACAAGCTATAGAATTTTGTTTTAGCTTTATAAATTTTTCACAATAACTAAAAACAATCATTTTCGTTGATAATTTCGTTAATAATTTCGTTTCCTTTAATGCTCAATAAAAACACAAATTATTTCTTGCAAACTTTATTTCAATGTAAATAAGGTACATTATTATAAAAGATGCTTATACGGTGTTCGAATACTATAAAATAAATTATACGAGAACTACAAATATACTATCTATGTTTCAAACTCTAATTTTCCTTGGGAAGAAGCCATTAGAAAGGTCTGAAATATTTTTAACCCTAAAATAAAAATTACGAGCAGAACAAAAAGAGAAAAAAAACTACAGAAAAGGCAAATTTCCTCTTTCAACTTTCAAATATAAGCTTTAAAATCAAGCATGAAGATCAAATTTATTGTCAACATTTCTGTAAGACCATTTAATGTTTATATGTGGATGATTTTTTATCGAATATAATTGTATTAGGGATTTTTGAACTTACTTTAAGAATATAGAAGGAGATTTTTGTGGCCGAACTTAATCAGGATTCAATGTGAAGTAGGATTCCAATATAGAACTAAAAATAACCGATAATAAAGTAATTACGTATATGCACCATACATTGTGTTATGCAAAGAATATTCAAAAACAGTTTTTTCTTTATTTCTTTTTATGGTAATTTATTTTTGTATTCATTGTTGAAATTAGATGCGGAAAAATATCCACATACAAGATGTTTCCTGTCATTTAACGTAATACAACCGATATAAGAAAATAAGAAGGTCATAGAGTGTATATATATAATACATTCACCTTTCATACTATTTCCTTTTCTATTCTCATGCAAAGATAAAAAATATTTTAATATACATGAATGCTGAGAAAAACAATTTTGTATATACAGGAAAGGTGATAAACAAAAGGGGCAGAAGTTCTTAGACCTAATCGATAAGGATAGGACAAGAAAATTAAGAATAGTTGGTTTGTTGGGTAAAAAATATTATAGGTCAACATATTATGACCCCAGTTAAAAGGGTTCGTGTGAAAAGCAAAAAAAAAGAAGGAATTATTTAGATTGGTTTTTGTTTTCTATCATTTGATCCCTATAAAAAACATTTTTTTGTGGGATTATTTTAATTTTTTATTGTTGTACATACTATTGTTTTGATTTTTTGTTTCTTTCTTTTCAATTCTTATATAAAAAACACATTCAACTGAATATAATGCTTTTAGAAATGGTTCTAAGATATGGTCTGTATCTCTATTCAAATAAAATCCCTTTTTTTTCTCTATTGTAATAGCACAGTATTGCTCCACCATGTGTGAATTTTTATTCGAAGGAGACATCAAAATAAATAAGAAAAATGTTTATTATGCTGTCACTTTTTTTTTCTTTCACTTAAATATCTTTTACTATTTATGGCGTGAACATTTTCATTTTGATGATTTGTTTGATTTTTATAGGTTCATAAATTCGTCACCATATACATCAAAAATAATAAAATAAAAATAAGAAAAATATAAGGAAACTTATTGGTTGCTCTTTTCAATATTTTTTTGACGTTAACATTTTTGTTACTTTTTAATTTGATTCAAAGTCTTAAAAAATTATTTAACTCTTCTTATCTCAGCAAACAGGCTGTTAGTAATGTGTATGTTATATATCCCTTGAAGCTAGACCAATCAATCTTTTATAATGCCATCAATCTTGACGGTCATGAACTTGTGTCATTGACATAAAAGTTCACATGAATTTTAGTATATGTATAAGATACACATACTGAATCATGAACTTATCGTTATCAGTTTGTCGTTTGGCTCCCAAGATAAGATCTAAAAAAAAAAAATCAAATTTTTGCTTACTGACGAACAAAATGGAAATCATAATTTTAATATAATAATATTTGGATTTCTTCCATAAATGATATGATTCCATTATATATGATATTACCTACCAGAAATTCAATCACTGGCACATAACATTCTGTTTTTCTCCTCTGTCAAAATATTCCTAGCATCGCCCACCATACCGAAACAAAGAAAAAAAACCAAATTAACTTTTTCTAAAATGAAAAATGAAAACACGGGGATTTTTGTACGAATAAGAGATTTTTTTTTATTTTTGAAACGATTGTATTGTCTTGGTGTTTTTTTATTCTTTGTGTTTGCCCTTTTTCTGAACTTTTTTATATTTTGTTTTTTTGCTCGTCTTTTGTTCCATGTTTCTATATTGTTTGGTATTTTGCCATAATGAAAACATGTTATTCAGAAATGATGACAAAACAAACCCTTCTCGAAATGGAGGGACAAAAGTAGAACGGAAATTAGTTTAATTTCTTATCGTATTTATGATGGACACCATTTGTTTGTGGTTTTTTTGCGTTTGGTTTTTTTTATCAAATGAAGCTTTGTCACGATTCATGCCTGATGATCGATGACTTCATATTTTTCAGCCTTTTACTTGTGTCAAAATATTGTTGTTTTTCCGGGAAATACTTATAATGATAATGAAAATTCGTCTACATTACGATAAATAAAATACAAAATAAGAAAATAAAATTAAAACTTCATTCTTATAAATCTTGAAAACTTTAATATCTATATCCAAGTAATGGAGTCACAATCACAACCATGGAAAAGTGGAAACATGCGCTCGACTCTCATTAAACAAATAAATAAATTTAATTCTATTTGCATGGTAAAAATTTATTTTGTTACTATTAACTTCCTTTAAATAAATGTTAAGACACCAATGCAACTTTAAAATTTAAATTTACTAATATAACCATACCAGAATTTGGTCAAAACTATGAGAGGTTGGTATGGTATAGATACTGGTTTTTAGCAATATTTTTTACAAATCCTACATACCTTTTTTTACATATATTCAAATATTAAAACTATAAAAAATATAAAATATTTTCATTCAAACAATTTTATAATTAAATTTTTAAACAAAGTGAAATGTTGAATATTGCATTATTTGCTTTTATTCATTATTATAAAACTCTAGGTGGGTCACACTGAGAGAGAATTTACAGGAGTTTAGTTTTATAAAAGAGAAAATTTATTGATTTTTTAACTTAAACATCAAGAGTTGATGCATTTTAAAACTTCTGTGAAATAAATTTCAAAGTTTTTTGTTATCATTTATTAAATTCAAATTATCAAAAGATTGTAATTTAATTTGGGGCAACATTTGGTTGCTAAATTTTTAAATAGACTTTAACCAATACTTTTAAAAAGTCTGAAATTGTTTTTTACTTTAAGTCAAAAAAGTATAAAAATTCCCTTACTTTGTAATAATGAGTCAAAGTAAACTACTATTTGAAATGTTTTACCAACAAAAAAACATTTTAACCAGGAAATAGATTAATAAGTAGATGGGGAAGTACTAAATTACCATCGTTAATCGTAAAAGTACATATATGTGCTTTGGTGAAAAAATAAAACAATATAAAGTTGTATTATACTTTATAATCATAATAACTTTTTGTAAAGTATTCATTCCACTTATTGATAAGTGACATTCACAGATCTCAATTCATCATTCACAAAACTAAAATGATAGTAATTTCATCGATTAATGATTTAATTTGATATCTGATACTTGAAGTAATTATTTGTATTTGATAATTTTATGCAGATTATGTATGTCCAACTAAATATATTCATAATTGAAATGTTTTTTCCCCAATTATATTTAACTACTTTAAAATCTCAATTTCTCCTCAATACTTTTCTTTTTTTGTTGTTTTATAATTTTTCATCCTTTTCATCAATTTATAAATTCATGACACATAATACAACAATAATAATAATACAATAGCGACAAACAATTCTCATGGAAAATAATATAAATATCGATTTACTGTGTGGTTGCGGAACAAACATATAGAGAGGAAAAGAAAAAACTTTTATATAATATAAAACAGAATCTAATAACAATATCCTGTTTGCATAATCATGACAATATTTCTATTATGTATAATTGCCTTTATCAAAAAATAAACAAAACAAACAATGTATAATTTCTAGTATTAAATTAAAAATCAGTTTTTATTTCGCTTGTAAAAACAATTTAAATTTTAAATGTGAAAAAGATGGAATAGTAATTTTTTTCATGTGATATGAGTGAACTCGTGGTTAAATAAAACTTCACTTGAATATTATTTTACAAATAAATACTATTACACACTCATACACATACATAATCTAGTGCATTTTTAGTCTTTTGTTGTTGTAATAATATAATAAAATTTCAAACACAAAACTAGAATAAGAAGAAAAAAAATTGGGGTCAATGGGGACACATAAATTGTAATTAAAGTAGAATTTTTGAATCAACTATGTACAACCATAATAAATTCAGGTTCTTTGCCAGCATTATATATCTGTAGAATAGCAATCAAATTAGATTTTATATTTTCTGAAAAGTTATAACTTTTTGATGCAAATTTAAATATCTTTTCTTGTTTTTTTTTTCGTCATATATTCAGGTAATAAAATTATAATAAAACCGAAAAAACTTTATTTTAGCAAAATCAACCAAATAAAGGGACTATCCAAAATAATCAACACAAGTGGTATATCACTAAAGTTTCTCTATACTATTTGTTTTGTCGATATTCTGATTTTCTTGCATAATTTTTCCTTGAACTTGTGCATTTTATTATTTTTTTTATAAATGTGCACTTTAGATGCTAATTGTGTTCAAACGTATATGAGACAGTGACATAATGTACGTATATACGTAGATAACATTTGGAGTTAGTTGTAATTTTTGAAGCTAAAATTTGATCAAAACTTAGACATTATAAATAATATTATTTAGTAATTCTTCAAAAATCAATTCAAATATAATTATTCTGTTACAATAGTAAGAGTTATATTTTATGTCTGCCACCAAATTCAATTAAAGCATATATACAAACTATAAGCTTTTCCTGAAACTTTCAAATCATTAATAATTTTTTTTTTTTTTTAACAAATTATTCTTCCAATTCTTTATGCCACATCAATATAATTTGTTGCTTGTGCATGTTACAACAATATATAAATTTTCACATTTGATGAACTTACACCTCTTATACGGTTTCAATTAAAAACAAAAGCTTTTAATTTGTTTTTATGCCATGTAATTAAAACCTAAATATTTTTCAAATTTTATTTTATTCGTACATGATTGCGATTTTAAATTTTTTTTCGAAACTCTCTCAAATTATTACTCAACCAAACAAGGATCAATAATATTGCAAAAATATATATAAAATAATATGTCTTAAACCATTTTAAAATAGAAATATCATGTCTCTCATATTTGAATTTCTAGTTAGGATAAATTCTAAATCGTTTAATTGATTTGTCAGAAAATTCATATTGATATGATAATTAAAATTTAACTCTTTGAACTTTATAACTTTAGTTATTGATGATTTACGAAAAAGTACAAAGCAATAAAATTACCTTAATATTCATACGGTTTTCATGTAGGAATAAAATAAATGATAATCAAATTATTATTCATCAAATGACAATCCAAAATATTTACTTTAATTCTTTCTGAATAATTCTATAGTTTTTTTATTTCTGTATATCTCAGGAGAGTATTTTATAGGATGATAAAACTTTAAGATTTTAAAAACAATTCATTCCATAAAAATGTAAAAATAATAAGGCTACAAAATTTTTTTAGTCAAAGCTTCCAATATTGATATATTGAAATGACAATTACATTGAATATAAGAATTTGGTTGTTAATTATTTACATTTGATGTAAAAAATATATGAAGATAAGTCTTAAAACAATTCAAATATGTTAAGATTTAAAAGAACTAAATAGAGCATAAGAACAAAGTTACTCAACAGGTTTTTTTATTGGTTTGCTTACATTTAATAGTGCTTGGAATTTTGACGATTCCAGATTTTTTTTTTAAAACTACTATTTATCGAATAAACAGGTATATATTTTTATTTTCTTGTAAAGTTGGTTTTGTAAATATTAGGACGTGTGGAAACTTAGCAAAAACCGTTTGCAATTGCAGTTTCCAATTTTAAATTTTTAAATGATTGTTGATTGTTGTGAAATAAAGTTTGTGATCGAACATTCAAGTAAAAATTTGTTACGAAAATTGTCCTTTGATGATTAATGTTTAAGAAGTTTAGTAAAAAAACAAATTCATGTATTACTTACCTGAAAGAGTTTGAATTTTGTTTTATTTTAATTAAAAACTTGTTGTTTGTGTTTTTATATATAAACTCAGTTCACATGAGACAGATGACGGTAATTATTTAGAAGAACGACCAATGTAATTAATCTCGTTTTTACCCTCATTAACTCCTAGCAAAGTATAACGATTTTATTCAGATAAACAAATGGTCCATTGTGAAAAATTTGAACCGTTTAATTATTGGTCTCTAAATGGAAAAGTGATTTTTATGAATTGGTTTTTATACTATTAAAAAAAATATAAACGTTCTCCGCGGTTTCTTATTACACAAAAGTTGTAAAAAAATACTAATTTTAAGATATACTCAAATATATAATTTATTTCATATGAGTTTAATGATTCGTATAACATATTATATATTACTGACCTTCAATTGCCTAATTTTATCCTATAAAATTGTTTCTCATATATATACAAACAGATATATAGACGTTTATGCGGATATGTTAACTATAAATTTTGATTATAATATAATATAAATGTAAAAGTAGAATGATGGGTTTTATACCCGAAAAACGAATAATATATTTCAATTTTTTATTGTTTGTTTCATTCGATTGAAGCTCTAAAAATTGTACACTTCGACTATATAAAGTATGTCAAAGTCAATTTACTAAGAAGGTTATAGGTTAAAGAATATTAAATTTAATATGAGAAAATAAATAAATATGAATACTAAAACGTATGAAATAAATTAACACATTTTGTGTCCAGTAAAAC
Source organism: Pedicia rivosa (assembly GCA_963082725.1). NCBI lineage: Eukaryota > Metazoa > Arthropoda > Insecta > Diptera > Pediciidae > Pedicia > Pedicia rivosa. Next base: position 44,934,156 of record OY720154.1, on the reverse strand, counting down.
ATCTGTTTAAGACTTTCGATTATGGATGTTGTCATTAGTAAAGCTAAATTGTAGTCAATAAAAGGCGTGAACTACTAACGTAACGTCGATCATAAAATATTTGTTAATTACCCGCAAAACCAATAAAAATCGTTAATTTCTAGAAAAGAGCATTAATTTTATTTCTGTTGTTTTATTTTTAGTGCGAAATCGAACTATTTTTATTAGAATGAAATTTGATGTGAATTTCAGAAGGTGTACCCTCAATTTATGCTTCAATTTAGTTTTGTCTATAAAAATAGTACAATCCATTAATGTGTATTCAGATGCATAAGAAAACTTACAATTTAATTTTACTTAATTTGTGGCTTTTAGACAAATGTTTCTTTTTTTGAAAAAGTTTGTGTTTGATACAAGGATAAATAATATTTTTATTTATCAGAAACGTTTTTTGAATATTAAGCATTTTTTTCGTTTATCGCGAATGAACTAATAGACTAATAAAATACAAAGCTTTGATCATAATCTAAATACGAATCTACGTTATTCAAAGCAGATTAATTATCGATAAACAAAAGATCAGTCTTCTATAGAAAATTGTGTTCCATTTTATGTTGGGGATTTATAATCGTTTTTAATGGTTCTTTGTGTCGTAATTTAAGAAATGTGAAATGAATTCAAAAGGCTTAAATATTTTTCTTTTTGTACATTTTTCTAAATCAAATTAAATGGTGTGAATAATCTCTATAATATTTCAGTTGATTAGACAAGGACTACATTCCACATAGAGATTAATGATTTCACTCTTGATTCATTCAATAACAGGCAAATTGCTATAACAAACTATCGAGTCATTTTCATTCTTAAATTAGATTTCAACATCCTATCACGATACTTAATTCCAATATATAAGATAAACACGCATATTATTTTTCTCTTCCTCTTCAGTAAACTCCTACCTTTATGTAATAAATACGAAAGATATAGATTTATTCAAACATTTAAAAGGTAAATATAATTATAGTTGATTAACCAAAAAAAGACAGGTAGAAAACTTCAAATATATTATATGAAATTCATCCCTAAAATAAAGACTAACGATATTAAATTACTGAATCTAATTCACAATAAAATCACATATTTATAGTTTTAAATTCAATAATTCTATAAAATGATATTATTTATATAGAATTGAGTAAAGGTAAAGGACAAAATTAATTTTGAATTTTAAATTGGTTATTTTCAATTTAGACTGTTTATTATATAAATTTTATAGGTTATTGTGTCAATTGCTTATTCCAGAAGAATGAATATTTTTGAGCCGTGATGATTTCATATATTTTCGCTTTATTCTATTTTGAATATTATATAGGATTGAATTCGTGAAGAGATTTTATAAGAAAAACCAAAAAAAAAATCTACGGAGTTAAACTGATTTCTCTTAGACGCAGGGTTAAACTTTTATAGGTTTTTCAGTTGTTATTGTTTCACATTTATCATTAAAGAGAATATTGTATATTCTTTTCTTTTCTTTTATTTTTTGTTCTGATGGTTTGGCAAATCCATATAGTAATAAAGATAATAAAAAAGGTAATGCGAAGTCTTTTTTTTTTTAAATTACGGAAATGTCGAAATATTTGATATTATTTTTAACGACAATAAAAATTGTTGTTTTTTTAGTTATAATTTTACTTTACGTTGTGTTTTTTTATATATATATATTTTTGTTTGCTTGATGTTTTTGTTCTAATAAATTTATTATTTAATTATGAAATTCGAACGATAAATGATTTTATTTTTTATAATATACAGCTAAATGTTTATCTTCATGCTTTCGTCACTATATACAATATTATCTATCTAGCAAACTAAAAATGTTGTATATAAGTATTGCTTCATTTTCCATTTAATCAAAATTAAAATGAGGTCAAAAATAAATTTTTGTATATTTATTTAACGTTTACAATGAGGATGCACTTACTGATGCACTTTGAAAACAGTATTTCGTGCGTATGTCGAATATGTTTATTTAACCCTTATTTAATTTAACGCTTACGGGCATTTAACCTTAATTGCATAAAACGTCACTCAGAATTTTCACTGACAATTAGTTTCAAAAATGCTATATTATTTAATAATTATTTCTCTGTATACCCAATATACGCTGTTACGCATATATATTTATTTATTTTAATTTATCTAATGCGGAAATGCGGTACAATTTGTACCATAAATTTGTATTCTAAAAATATAGGTACACATTTTTTGATGTACACTTTATGCTTCCTTTAAAATGTTTGCAAATGAACTTTTCAGCTACATATATACAAATATATAAAATAAAGTAAAAAGTTTATATACGAAGAAATATATATATACATACATACATAAACATAACTATAAACTTTATTGTCAGAATCAAGTAAAATTTTACAATAAAAATATAAATAAGGAAAGAAAAACCTAAAGTATTCATAGAGGTAAAAAAAAAGAAATATTTACATAAAAAAATACTGGCATCTATCTGCCTACGTATCTCCAACATTAAGAATACAAAAGCTTGAGTTGTTACCCATAGGCAAAACGGTGTATACAAATTTATTGATTTATACGCAACGCAATTTTTTCAATTAAATATTAAATTATGTTTTAAATTTTTACGCAATAGGTACCTAATATTTTGTAACAATTTTTTTATCGATTTTATATTCTCGTAAAAATAAATTTTTACAATACTTTTATTGCATGAGAAAGTGTTTTAAATAAAAAAATGTAATTATGCCTCATGCTCTGTAAGTACAAAATTAACACGACGCACGTAAATATTCTAAGCGGCTTATTAACAAAATGCATTTGTAATTTATATTCATTTATATCCGTTTCAGTAGTTTCATACATTTGTATAATTAATTAATGATTGTGTTGAGTAGGTGGTATCACTGTGAAAACAATTCTAATTAAATTAGTTAATAATTATTTTTTCTGAGATAATAAAAAAAAATTACTATAAGAAAAGCTTTAAACTCCAATTGTTCAAAGTACTTATATTTGAATGTGCGATTCAGGCTTAAAAAAATATATAATAACTCCCATTCTTTAGAATATAAAATGGAGGCTTATAAAGATAACGAGATTCGTAATACCTATTTTTCGGGGATAATCCAATCCGGGTTTCAAACATTTTATACCTGTCATAGCTTAATTATTTTTGTTTGAATAAAAAAATTGTGAGCAAATTGAAAGAGAATTGAGTCATTTCATTTAAACAATTATTTTGAATATTCATGTTTTTAGATTTTATAATCGATCAATAAAATAATCAATTTCAATTGGCCTATTTATGTCCATCAATCAACCAGAGACACAAACCAAAATTAAAATATTCAATTGAGACAAAATTTTACAATATAACTTTGATTGATATGTTTGAAGTTATTGGAGTTGGAGGTGGTGTATTTAAATAAAATGACAGTTTTTCAATATATATATATCAGATAACTGTAAGTATTAGATCAATCTTTCTTCAATCTTTTTGTCTCTAGATTTTAACTTGAAAGAGTTCCTCAAAAATAATTTTGACATTAATGTTTAAAAATGTTCCAAGGCCTTCAATAACGTCTTGAGTGTGTAGAAATAAAAAATATGCAAATGAGCAGTAAACAAAATACAATACTCAGTATATCCTTACTGTTCCTTTGATATTATTATCACTATAACAAACATTCAAGTAATATTTTCTTAATCCATACAAGAACATTTTTATAAAGTTTTCAGAGCCTTTTCTTCTCTTTTTTGTCAAAAGAAAACTATGTCTTTATGGCAAATACAACGTGCTAACTTATGATATAGACAAAGATTCTTAAAATGCTCACGGGGTTTACTATGTTTCCGTTTATTATATTTTTTTTTCGTCTTCTGACAAAAAGTAAAGGATACAAATGATGATTAAAAATATATAAAAGAATATTATTCATACAACGTTTTGACTATATTTTAAATAAGTTTATAAAACAGAACGAAAATAAAATATGATTTTTTTTGCATATTTAAAATAATTTATTAAATAAATTTTTGTCGGATGGTTTACAAGTTAACTTTAACATAGAAGAATATTTCACACGTTTTTCATTTCATTAAAAAGTTTAGATTAAATTTAAATTTGAGTTTGATTGGGGTCTTTGAATCTTTTTTCAAGTGTCAAAATAACAAAAACTGATTTTACCTTACAAAAAAAATTTGTATATTAATTGGAAAAGAAAAAAAAAATTAATTTGAGAAATGAAAGGATTCACAATTCACCATAAACAAAATTTTAAAGTTATGTAAGCCACTCAACCAATTAACACAAAATTCAAAATAATCTGATGTGATTATGAGAAACTCTTGACTGTGAAGATTAATCAAATTTTAAATTTGAACGTAAAAGCAATTATGAAGAAAGTTTGAATATTATCGGTTGTATCACACCATTATTCTATTACAATGCAATTAATATTTAGAGATTTTTTAAGAATTAATTCTGAATAATCATTTGAATTGAACAACAAATATTTTTGATTATTCTGATTATATAAATATGTCATATATATAGCTCGGCATAAGTTAGAATAATGTTTGGCATTGATTTTTTTTAGACATTCGTTACAAAACAAGGGTAAATTCTGTTAAATCTTGTAAAATTTCTAAAGGGTAACATAAATAATATTGGGCTCTGACTCAAGCTTTCTTTTTAGCTTTCGGAATTTATTGATTTTTAAGGTTGCAAAATTTTAACTTTAAATAATTATTGACATGTTTTATTCTCTATTTGTTATAACATAACAGGACAATATTTTAGAATGATTATTAGTACATTATTATTTATTATTTAGTTTAGAATGTTTTTTATAATAATGCAGTCATATTTTACACATAAATGATGCATGCCAATTAATCTATACCAAACATTATATTTATACTTTATTGAATAATTAAATAGGACTAATATTTTCGAATTTCGCACAAGAGTAATTTGATTGATAATTATAGATAACATCCTATATTTAATAAACAACTATTTTGATTGTGAACGAATAAATAATTTTGCTCCCAAACAACTATAGTTATTGATATACAAAAGCAGGGTAACACTGATTTTACTATTTATGACAGTATTAACAAAAAAATCTAGTAAAATTATTTAAAATTATAACAATAAATTGAATTTGTTGCAATAATCATGAATTGTTGTAAAAGTAAACATATATTCAATTATATTTTTGGCAAATCTTATTTTTTAAATGATTTTGATATATTTCATACAAAACTCTTAAAAGAAAAGGTTTTATTCTCAGATCAGTAATTTAAGCCTGAATAACCTCAATGAACACAATACATAATTCTACTAGAAATTCATTTAACAATAATGGAATGAGTACATTTCTCAACTATTGTTTAAATATGGAATGGTAACAATTGCACCGAAATTTCGAGGTGTAAATTAAGTAAATAAATTAAAGTTATTACCATTTCCATATAATGTAAATATATAATTAATTAAAGCAATCATTAGAAACATAATGAAAATATAATAAAACAATAGAGAAGTGAAATAATTATTTTTGAATGGTGTTCTATTATATTTTCTCCAATATTTAATTTTGAGACAATGTCATTGTGGAATGGCTGTAAGTTAATTACTTTTGATTTGAAAATTTTAAAGAATTATTATTAAGAGAGATTTTTCTAAAATTATTGAAGATTTATTATTGATTAATTAATTTTAAAAATATTTTTAACGAGAGCATCATTTTATTACCTTCTACACTAAATTTCCCCCATACACATACGGATTCGAAATTGTTTAAAGAACACAAAAATAATTAATAACTTTTCTTATCTGCATAGCTTTGCATTGATCTATAAGTTTTCTTGAATGAAATTTGTTGTTGGTGTTGAGTTGTTGTGCAATACACACAAATAAACATATTTACATTCTGTACTTATTTCTGGATTTATACGAATATTGCATATTCATAAATTATATAATACAAGAAAAATAATTAACGAGGCATTAGTATTTTGAAGAACAAAAATTGTGTCTCTTGGTGCTTTACTGAATGTATACGCCCATATTTTTATAAACAAAGCGAATGAATATTAATTAATTTAATTTAATAAACTTCATTTAAATTTGATATAATTATTGTGAAACATAATTTCAAATATATAGATAGTCATTTCCAACTGAATATATTTAAATTTAATTGTAAATGCAAATATTTAACATTTTGAAAAAAAAAAAAATAATCTGATGTTTTATAGAAAATAATGCAAATCAAAAAAATTACAAAATGGAATTCACGTAATATAAAGAATATAATTTAATGGATAATTAAATAATGGTTTGAATAAAAATTGATTTTGGAAATTTAAATTTAAATTATTGCTATTTTATTATTAATGTTCATTAAACTGAATGCAAAATTATTTACAAAAAAAAACCAGTACCTATTTTTTATAATAGAATTGCTCTAGTTGTGTTTATATTAAATTCAATCAATTCCAATAATTTTTATTCCAATAATAGAATACTTTTAAAGTACTCTTTGTTAATTGTAGACTTCTGAATACTTAAAGTCAAAGAAAAATATGCATGTAACATAATTTTGGTTCGATTTTAGACAAGTTTTACTGCAGTTTACAATTTAAATTGCTGTCCTTCTGAATTGTCAATTTCTCCAATCAATTGTCATTACTGATTATTTCATTTTCTTTTTTGATCAATTTTCTATACTGAAAAATTTATTCCTCTAAATTAAATTTAAATTCGAGCATATGTAGTGGTAATTGTCATTAAATGACAAACTAAATCAAAAAATTAAGTGTAATAACACTTCTGACGTTAGAAATTCAATTCCAAAAATAAAAATATTAATTAAATCAAGTCTATTTATATAATATTATGCAAATCTGTGAGATTGAAAAAGAAATGTTTACTCTCATCTCATGAGAATGTAGAACGATCTACTGTCTCAATGATGCATTATACTAAGTATATATGTTCTGTTGAAGTTAATTAATTTGTGCTTTCCATTTTATAAATCTATTTTCATTTTCTTAGTAAAATAGCCAGAATGAGTTAATGTTATTTCACATTTTATATGAAATTAATTTCTGAATTATGTTATCATTTCAATTCACAAAACATTAATTTCTTTTACATAAAACAAATAGAAGGCAATTTACATATAAAGGTGTGTAATAAACCAAAATGATGTCTTGCATTTTTCGTATGCATACACTAAATAAATTTTCGTCAGTTGAAGACTAAAATACATAAATAAATTGTGGGCTGGTGGCATACTGTTATAATCCATTTGTAAAATTATCGCGGCAATCTGATTAATTGTTTTTGTGTATGTGCGGTAGATACGTCGTGCAGAATAAGACAAGAATAAATTGAGTTTTTGCGTTATAAAATATAATATTCATTATGCAAATCTTATAAAAGTAAATATAAAAAAAAATGCATCAACAAAAATCAAATCGATTATTCACAAAGAAAACTCACTGCATTTAAATTAAAATTAATTTAATAAAGTAATCTGTAAAATGATTAGATGAGTAAACAATAAATAAATAACTAAATTTATGATTAAAAGTTTCTAAAAACCACACATATGCATATTATATTTAAGTCCTTCATTTATACGATTTATCATCAATAAATTATAAAAAAGTTCATTATAGTTTTATACAACTTCAAAACTATTTATTATTGAAAAGGTATCATTTCAAAAGTTTTGTGTTTATTCAACTATTAATTTAAAGTTAAATTGAGAAAGGGTTAAAAACATTATTTCAATTCATAAAACAGTTAAAGCACCTTTCATGATATAGTCGAGTTTTGCCAATTTGAAATTCTGTAAAATATTTTAATACATAATAGAGATAATGTAAATTAAAATCAAATAAAACGGATTTAATTCCCTTGTTTGTTTTTTCTATTAAAATAGGAAAGAATACTGATGTCTAAATTATTTCCTGAATTTATATGAATTGTATTTGAAATAAACTTTTCTATAAAAATTATTGCTGAACCTATAATTTTGTTAATTTTAAGGAACAAGAAATCAATATTTAACAAGGATTTTATTTAAATAATAAATTAATATAAATTCCAGAATTTTTAATTTTTGAAGTATGATCGATATTTCTGTTTATTAAATTCTTTGAATTATGATTTAATTATTGCCATTGCAATTTTAACCCTAAAAAAACAAATATTAAAGATTCAAAAATAGGCACTTCAGATTTTGACTAAGCAATTTATTACAACATAATGTTTTCTAAAAGAAAAGGATGTTTATCATTCAGTTTTACGTACATGTGTTAGTTTAAACAAAAAATATCAAAATGATAAATTACATTGAAGAGGTCTAATTGTTCAATCTTCTATATAGTTTTATAAAAGAAAAAGTCTTGTTAATATTATTCTGTCTTAGAATATTTTACCTAACTCAAAGTAATTACCTCACTAAAACTATTTCAATAAATTGTAATCCGTTGTATATTTAGATGATAAATCGATGATTCAAAATCTTGAAGATTTTCCTTTAGGATTAAATTGGTTTTTATTGATATTTATTGTCGAATGTTGTTTGGTTCAGGAAAATTTAGTTCAGATTTAAGAACAAATATGATAAGGGAACGAAAATTCAGCATTTCCACTAACATGTCGTTATATATTTCCCATTAATCCACTATTTTATATATTTTCAAAAATATCTATTAAATTTCTTGTACGAAGGGAAGTTTCATACCATAAAAAACTTATACTTTTTACATGTTTCAGCATAAATTTTATTTTATTTATATCAATATCAAATGGATTTTTTGTAAATGTTAACTATCAGTTTTTCTATAAAATAATTATTGAGATATAAGAAGAATTACAATATTAAAACTGATCTTTATAAAAATCATTCTACTTTAAATAAATAAATAAATATAATAAATAAATAAATAAATAAATAAATGAAATTAATCAATAAATTTTTTCTTAATAAAAATCCAACTAAATTATCTAAATTCTTTAAAATTTAGAATTTTACTTCACTTTGATAATATGTTTATAAGCTAATCTTACTAATACAATTGTTGTTATATTTTAAGTTTCTTTTAATGATCATTAGGTTAATTATTAAAGAAACTATTTTAATTGAACGAAATTATTCTTATACGGAATTTCATGTTAAATTTTAATCAAATTAAAATAACAACCACCATGAATTGCTAATTATTTAATCAATAAATAAAATATAAAATTTTATATTTATAAGTTTTGACATTGCTAGAGTTTATTATTATAATTATAATTAAGTAAATTTATAATAGATTAGAAGATTAGAAGGGTTTAAATAAAATCAAATTATATTTTAATCCTATAAAGTTTGTGTAGGTACTACGGTAATTACTCATAAGGTCCATCAACTAAAATAAATATGATTGGATAATGTAGATTATATCTAATATGAAAAATTACCCTCTCTTTTTTATTTCACATTGTAAATTAATTAGAATATTATTAAATTTATTTAAGTTGTTCTTCAACATTCTTCAACATTTTTATAAATGCATTTAGTACTTTATTTATTCAACAGATACAAAAGCAATTAAAATGAACATCAATTAATATTCTTATTTTACAAAAAAAAAATCTTTTGAATAAATTATCCTAAATTCACCAAGGTAATTCTTAATAAAAATATAAAATTAATCTTATGAAAATGTAAAAGAAAGATTTCAATAATCTTTAAAAACTTTTGAAAGAGTTTTAGAACAGAGTTATGGTAACAAAGGCAAAGCTATATTCCTTTAATTTTTTCCATCACCTTGTTCAGTGGCAAGTAGTATAGGAGCTGCGAAATATACGTCACATTTGTTGAGCACCTCACATTATCTTTTAATAATGAATATTTATACAAATAAATAATAATATTTATGTACAATATTTAATAATAATGAATAATAATAATAATAACATTAACATTAATAATAATATTAACCGAAATATAGAGTCAGGAAGAGGAAGTCTGTAAATCAACAAAAAATAAAATAAAGTATGTTATGTACAAAGATTAAATATAATTTTCCTTTTTTTATATTTTTTTTTAAAAAGAGGCATAATAATAATAAAAAAAATATATATTCATTCATTCTTGGTTTTATTTCTCTTTCTCTGTAGGTATAACTACTACGTGAATTTTCTCATTTTCTTTTCCGTTGAAAAATAATAAAAGTGTTCTGAATTATTCCCTTTGATCTATTAACTTCTATACACATTTTGAGTTCACCAAATTATAAAGTTTAATTTACAATGGTACTTTTTTTTTCTTGCTTCTTTCTTCTTTATTTTCCATTATTTATTTTATATTTCAGGATTAATAGAATAGAGAGGTATAATTGAATTTGTATTTGTATTTGTATAAATGAAAAAATAAGCGCAAGTACTTACATTATTTATTACATAACTGTACTGTAATAAAATGAATGTACTTCCCTATTGAATAAAAACCTGAGAAATATATAAACAGAGAAAATTTTCTATTATTTTCATTTCTGATACAACCAATACCTGCATTGTGGATTGTTATTAATGGAACTTTCCTTAATGCTATATGGAATTGATATTTATATGTATATCATTTACACTAGATGTCTAGATCCTAATTGAATGACTCCCAATGGTACATAAAAATTTATTGACGTAAAAAATGTTTTGTAAACAAAAGTTGAATTATCTATTGTCTTTCGATTCCGGTTATGGATATCATTATATACTACAGAATTCTATCATAATGTACATGTAAAATAGTAAAAATATAATTTAAAGTTTCAATTGAAGAAGAAAAAATGTTTCTATTATATTTTACAATATATCATATGGTAATAACTAAATTTGTAAGTACATTATTTCTTTTACTGAATATGTATATGTTGGAAAGAAATACATACTTATATTTTACTATTTACACGATGAAAATCATTGAAATATTGCATTTCCTTTCCTTATGTGTACATGTATATAGTAAAATGTTATAGGTTTTTTATGTAAAGTTTTGTGTTTCATTTTGAAATTGTATACCAAAGTTTGAGTGTTTTAAGCACTTGCTATGCGCCATGGTTCGATTTAATAGACTAAGGTTAACGGTGCAAAAGTAATTCGAATATTCACCTACCTTCAATAAACTTTTAGAACACCCTCATCTACGACTGAGGTCTGTCATGCGCGTACACATTTACTTCTTTTTATATACTATAAAGTAACGTATATATATTTACATAGTGCTCAGATATAGGTTTATTATAAAAAAACAACATTTTTGAATATTATTATTATGATTATTATATGTTGCATAATTTTTTGCCTTTATTTGTGGTAAATATATATATAACATTTCAAAAATACAAAAAACATTGGAATTTATTTTATATAAGAAATGACTTTTCAAATTTTTAAAATATGCCATAGTCTAACACAAGTTATCATTGATGAAAGACAAAAGCGAAAAGCCCATTATTTACGATACGACACCTTCTTTTGTGGCCTAAATAAACCATATATAGTATTACACAGAAAATTTATTATTATTTATTCTTTTAAAAAGAAAAAAAAAATATTTTACGTGTCAATATTGAATATTCTTCGAACATCAAAAACAAAAAAAAAACGAGAAAAAAACGTGCGTTTAAACGTGACATTTGTGATATCAAATCGGTAGTGACTTGAATATTATTGTTACATTAAATCAGTGAATCTATAAGTGATATATATATATATATATATATATGTATATTCCTGTTCCTCAGAGACGAATTGACGTAGGGACTATATAGGCTAAAGTCAAAGCGAAATAGAGCTCGCCAGTGATGCCGTTGAGAAAGCAGAAATTATTCCAAGCATGCAATTTTTTGAAAAATTTAAAAGTAGAACTAGTGGTAAAATCTTTATTTACCCAGGGCCCAGAAAATTTAATATCCACCCTGATTTTTTCATTCATTGGCTTTTAGGAAATATACGTCATATCCAACATGAAATAAATATTTTAAAAATTGTACTTTTTTTATAAGAATTGAAAAAAGAAATTTTAATGTTCATTACCTTATTTGAAAACATTGTTTTTTAATTATGTGGGTTTATTTAAAATAACAGGTGAAATAATAACCATCAATGCACCAAAAGAGATATTTTTGCCTAAAGCTCTTTACACGATACCACTTTTCCTCTGAATGCGAACAATGAATGGAATTTTTTTTATTGAAAACAAAAAACAAATGTCAAGAATGAAACAAATACAAAAAAAGGTAACATAACAAGAATTATTTTATTTGTTATAATAATTTCATTTAAAGCAACATTGGGTTAGGAAAAAGTATTTTTGACATTTTGAAAATTGGGAAAACAGATAAAGTAATTATTATGATATATTTTTCTTATATTTTATTTATTAGAGAAATAATATTCAATAGACGACGAAGGATGAGAATGTTAAGGTTAACTATTTAACCAAGAAAGTCAACACAACACAATACAATAAAACACAACTTATAATTTATTTGGGTAAGGCATGTATATTGCTTTTGTCATATATGAATAATAGCAAAACTTTAAATAATTAAAGATATTTTATTTTTAACAAAATTTAAAGAGTTTTCTCATAATTTATGAGCATAGGAAATTACTGTACATATACTTCCATACAAATTTTTCATTGTATATTTTTGTTTGTGCATTATTCAATTAAGATTATATAAATTAGGTTAAGAAAATTTAATTAAAAACACTATTCTATTTTTCTTTTGCTGTTTTCGGTCAAGTACATATGTAGATATACAAAGTACAATTCAATTTATATCTTACTCCCCAAACAGATTTTCCTTGTCAATCTTCAAACAAAATTTTGTTTGATATTCAAAATTTTCGACTTATAATACTCGCAAAATTCAACAACTTCAAGTAACAAATTCTGAGTGAACATCAAATATTATTATAAATTTATTCATTCAAATAAATAAGAGTATGGAATGGAGAGAAGAAAACCATTCATAAATTTATTTTTATTTAAATTCTAATATTGAGTTTGAAAAAAAGCTGCTGGAAATATTTTTTTTTTTGACAAATGTCAACAGATACATGCATTTATAAGTAATAAAAATCAAAAAAATATATTTTATCTTTAACAATATTTATGTCTGAGAGAATAACGTCTGTAGAAATGCAATAAGAATTCATTGTTTGTCCTGTAAATAGAACATCAATGGAATAATTTAAAATGTGTTTATTTATAAATTTCAATTCTTTGTCACATTACCTCAATATTGATAGTCTTGAGAAAATATATTTAAAAGGTAAATTCGCCGTAAAGTACATTTATTTTTGGCACACAAGTTTGTTTATATTTCATGTTTGCTATTTGAATTTATTTGAACTAATTTTGTGTCAATTTCTTTCTCAGATTTTATATTTTATAATCTAAAATTTGATTTACAATTTTGTTCGTTACATAAAATATTAAATTACTAAAAATTTAATTAATTCGAACATTTATTTTCGAAACTTTAATGATCTTGGGAAATCGATTTACTTCCGCAATTTTAATTTAAAATTTAAAATTTATTCTATAGAATTTTTAAATTTCTTTGAAATAATTACATCTAAAAACATAAGCTTTTATTAAAATATGACAACGGTCGCAACTATTTTTAATGAAAAACGAAATGGAAAATAACCCAATATTAATCAAATTTCAGAGTGATACGATCATAAGGATGTCAATTGCATAGAATTTCATGTTTTATGTTTGATCTGGTATGTTGTGAATATTGGTTGTTGTTTGATGGTGAATCCTAAGTGTTAAATATATATTATTCTGTGTCTCTAATACAGGAGATCATAAATCAAATCCAAACACAATTCAGTATAATGTAAATTATTTCATTTTAAATTCACCGCTGAATCTACTCAATTTTATTAAAGTAAAAGCTGTCAGATATCCACAACCTTTTTTTAATATACCATATACCGAATAACAATAATGAGTTTAATTAAATCTAAATTTATAATAAAAACGAACTGCTTTACATTTGATCAAAATTCTAACGTTCCTGATAATAAATTGTTGAGATTCAATTCTGAGTCATATGGTTTCCAACTCTTGGAAAGTTAAATATTAAATCTTTATTTTCAGATTAATATAAATTAGTGTGCCTTTCATATTTTTGCCATTTTTATATTCAAATTGAAAGGTAATCATACATAAACAGTTATGTAACCACTAATTACAACAAGCTGAGTATCGTGTCGTGGGAATTGGAATTATTGAAGACATGTTCTTACTATGAATTCTATAAGCACAATATTATTTAGTCTTGTGGGAAGAACGACATATTTGGAATATGTAATTTGGTTTTATTATATAATGCTGATATTACTAAATAATTACGCAAGAGTATTTGTAAAATTTATGGTCTGAAATTTGTTTCTAACACAAATTCAAATTCCTAATAAAATAGGTCGTTGTAGTAAATTGTCATGAAAAACAACAAAAGAAGTTTTACATCCATATACATCCTATATATTTTAGAATATTCAAAATAAATTCATTGAATCACAAAACGGCAATAAATCATTTTACTTTTAAACGCGAATTATCTGAGATAAAAGAAATTTAAAAATGAAACAAACGACCGCACTGAGTACAATAACTCGTCCTGTAATACATACGTTATGCGGTTTATTGTTTATAAACAAATAGGACATAATTCTCATTAATTCATATGGCTGGGTTGGGTCACTTACATTTACATATGCGGTCTCTGGAAAAAAAAATTATAAGCACCATGTTAAGTTTAAAAGTAACTGTATTAAATTTAATTTTTCAGAGTAGATACTCGTAGTATGGAAAATACAATTGCAAATTCTGAATTTGTGAAAGAACGCTTTTCTATTGAAAAATTAAATATTTATAACAAAAATACAAAATGCATTAATAGTCTTCATTATCTTATTGTGTCAGATTACAATAATGAATTGCATGGTTCATGCTAGTATGCACCCGGAATTTAAAATTTGTATAAATTAATCATTTTTCAATAAATTAATATAAATTCTATCAATATTTTATAATTTCAATGATGAGCAAAAAAAAAATTTGAATTTAAATATAATGAAATATGTTAATTTTTAGATTCAATATTTCGATTTTATGCATTCAAATAATATACTCGTATTTACTTGATACCGTTATTTGTATATGTTTTCTATGTGTCTACTGTGTAATTGCAATTTTATTTTTAAACATAAAATCTATTTGATTTATGTACAATTCTTATTTTATAAATAAAACCTTGTAAAATTCCTAGGGTTTCGTCATTGAAATTTTTGATTACAATTAGTATTCATCATTTTATTCCCCTATTTTATTGCGGAATTTTCCGTGTTTAGATCTTAGAGGAAGTGAACATAAGGATGTGTTATAAATCTTCAGAATATAATAAATAATTCATACGAACGTGAACAAAAAGAAAAAAGAATATAAAAAGCTGTTCTAATTTGCAATGCATTTATTGCCTATTTTGATAGAATTGTACATTATTAAATTGGATTTTCAAAGTGAAATCTATTGTAAATTTTCATATATAATTGAAGATAATTAAAGTATTTGAATATAACTAGGAAACCTTATTTAATTGTAGTCACTATCAAATTGAAAAGTAAAAAGGATATCACCGAAATTAATTAATCAAATACTTATTTGGGTAGGCATTTATTTGGTTAGATAAGCACTTATACATACCAAAACTCCTGTAAACTTGATTCATTTAACTCAATAAATAAAAATTCCTTCTTTTGATAATATACATTCTTCTATAGAAAAATAAAAATTGATTGTTTTTATTTTATCATTCATTCACACTCATTAGCTATACAATCCACTTTTTTTAGACCGTAGACAAAAAATGATCAAAGAAAAACCCCTTTTTTTCCACAAATTAGTCTAATACAATAAAAAAAACATTTCCTGTAGTCTCTTCTTCTTTGAAGAAAGAATTTAATGACGTCAATTTGTGCCATTAAGTAATGAATTCAAAGTGACAGGTAAGGTAAGAGGGAAATCGTGTAAATAAATTGATGTTAAATAGAATGGTTTCAAATTTGAAGGAAATATGGAATTATTTTTTTTTATTTCACGAAATGATTTAAAAGTGAATGCTTTTCGTATTTGAATTTATTTGATCGTACTGATCTGTGTTCTCTGAAATATCTATTCCTCTATTTTTAGACATCCGTGCATGGGACCTTGTAAATGCGTTCTAGAATTATTTAACAAACAATTATGCAAATCTTAGACTGAATTTATACCATAAAATTTGTGTATAAATTGTTCCTGTTTTCTATGCTATTAATGTTGAACTTTTTATTTTAGAAGATTATAGTGCTAATTTTTTGATTGCAATTTTTAACAAACTATATACGTCCCCACAGTGAGTCTTTTAATTATATAGTATAATTTACTTATTTCGTAAGGTAAGACAAAAAAACACTATTTTTATAACTTAAACATTTTCAACAAAGACTTTGAATTTCATTTATAAAAATAATGATAAGAAAAAAATTTATTGTATGCTATAAAAGACTGTATTTTAAATTAAATTCTAACGAAACCCAAAATTTTGTGTCACTTTTATTCTTTAAGCCTACTAAAAAATCATGAAACAGAGTTGAATTTAGTATAGTCAACATTCTTGTTTTCAGATGATTCTCTTCTTTTTCATCTATGTCATCACATAGTATATAACAACCACAGCAAAATGGGTTCGTGTTCAAAGTTATAAATTTTTAATGCAAATCTAAATTGTTCAATAAGCCAAAACGAGGTCATTTCGTATTCAAATGGTAAGATAAACAACGTAAACACATGCTGGTCTGCGTACAGTTTCTAAGTAACAAAAGGATCTTGCTTTTTGAATATGAATGTGTTGCATATATTATCCCCGCTAACATAACTTATAAATAATATTTAAAATAGAATAAAAATTTAACAAAATAAATATATTTTTGATTATTACATAAACTTAAATTTTTTATTGTCCAGTATAAATAAATATTCAATTAATATGTTAAAATTAGTCACTGTTTCTTCATCAATAATTTACAACTAAGATACGCTGCTTTTATTTTTTTTACTATAAATGCGCAATGACAAAAATTGTCGGTTCATGTCGGAAGTTGGACAAAACGTTTCAAAATAAATTAGTAACTGAAAATAAAATCATTATTTTCGTAATTTGAATATACAGACTAAAAAGTTTTATAAAAGAGGAAAAATAACAAATTCAACCATGGGAAAAATTTGTATGATTGTTTTGTCAGATAATTATTTTTTTTTTCATTTTCTTTACTACACACAATATTACACTTAAGAAAAGAAATAAACTCATCCTTAAGTATCATTTATGTCGTTTAACTGCTCTTCTATGTATATAGGAATATGAATTATGAAAATGAAAAAAGTTTTTTATCTTATCATTATTACAAATTATATGAAGTTTGTGATTAATTTGTGGTAAAATAAACTTGACCATATCAAATGGTGTATACGAGTCTTATTTTTATGAATCAAAAAACTTCTTTAATATTAGTTTTTCAAGTGAAATTTCGGTTATTCTAGAATAAATAATAACCAAGAAGGATAAAGATGAAAATGAGTTTAGATTTTAATCCTTTCTAGCGAATTAAATTAGTTTAACTTTGTTAGATTTAAATATTAAAATTATTTTTGACTTTGGATCCAGTAATTAATTTTTTACCATCAAAAAGGGGTCACAGTTGATTATAATAATTTCAAATGCGCTTCATTAAAAATGCTACATAAAATTAAAGTCTTAAATATAGAACTTGAAACAACAGAAACGTACGAAAACACTTGGATTTTTATTTGCAATAAATCTTGTTTTATAATAATAAAGGACATTTTGAAAAGAGTTTTCTGTAGAACATCAAGATGATCGAACAAGTTTATTGAAGTTGTTATTTAAAAACTTTTAGTGTATGTATAAACCATTTTAATTAATATTAAATAAAGTTAATAAAAATACTAACCCCAAAAAGAAAGCAACGTATGTGTGGTCGGTCGTCATCATATAAAGTTGACTTTCAAGTTTTTCACAAATTTATTATGTGACATCCGACAACAGGAAATTAAGGTATTTTTTCTGAGTGGTTGGCTATTTAATTTCTTTATTAGAAATGATGGAATTATGTGTATATTAACAAAATGTAACACACTCTGAATATTAGGAACAATGGTTAAGTTTAATTATCCCTCTATGTTTATCTACATCTTCAATATGGCATCCTTAAGTGAATATTTGATTTATTATATTTCTGTGCCCTCTTCACATACACGTTAATATTTCTTGAGTATATATTTACTAAGGTTAACGTGATCATTGGCGAATACTTAGTCAGCAAATATTTTGTATTATAAATGATTATAATAAACAAGAATTACATACCTGACATCCGATTACATATACAACAGCATAACTATATTTATATTTATAATTTGCGAGTGTGACTGAGTTGGTAGCACCTTTTAATCTCATTCAAATAGTGGTAAGTTCAAATCTTGCTATCATTGGAAATATAATTTATATATGTTGAGTATGTTATTAGTATGTTATTGTAATAAAACTTTATAGTATCAGTATTGATTGGCACTGTCATACTCAATATTCAACAGCAAACGTTTTTAGTTTAAATTAAATTAAATCAAGAAAACCGGAAACCCACAAATTAGATTATCCAAATGATGAGTACAACAAAATAATATAATTAATTAACCATGAGCAAATTTATAATTCATTCATAACAAATAACAATTATTGGATAATAATAATAAAATTTCAGAAGTATTTCTGTAACATTGGTATTTAGTTAATATGCAAACAATAATTTATTATGGCCTTAAGCAATTTATCAATATAAAATATAAATTAACTTTTGCGGTGTATACACTTTTTATTTGTTTATAAATATATACACTATGCTTCCTTTTTTTTCTTGTTTGTAAAAAGCTTTTTCATAAATCAATTTGAAATCATTATTTATCAATTTGCAACAATGTTTTTCCTAAAAGTTATTATCGATTTTATAGGTTTCATTATATTAGGTGGCATGAAATTTATATCTGCGCCTATAAGATATATGGTTTGATGCATTAACGAGTTTTTTTTTAGTATAAAGGAAACCGAATATCAACAGAATTTCTTCCTTGATTTTGCTTTTTTTCTTTTTTTTTTGCAGGAATTTTCGATAAACTTTGTAACAGATTTTTGAAAAAAAAAAGGTATGGATTGAAAGTAAAATTTCTCTTTTAAATTATTGATTTAAATCAAATTTTGGATATTCTAATAAATGTTTATAGGATAATAGCTTATTTTTATTTATCAAAAGAACAACAAACAACCGTCTTTTCTTGGAGAATGTATACCTAAAATATTTAAATTTATTCGACAAATTTGTAAAATAGACAGGAAAATGTAATTTAAACTGCAATTTACAACTTGAGTACTTGATATAATAATTATCCTTTTAAAAACAAATCGATAGCTTGGCAAATAAAATAGATTTTATTTCTTTAAAGACATTAAAATACGTTTAAATTAGTTAGGCTTTAGGCATAATGTGAAAATACTACGTGAAATTGTTGTCATAAAATTCAAACGAATAAATTCTTTGTGTATATTTTTTTTTATTTAAATGCTTTCGATTATTCTTAATTGATTTATTCGAATTAAAATAAATTAATTGATTTATATTTTTCGTTCTGTTGTCATTATACGTAATAAACAAAACTTATAATTAACTGAGAAATAATTTAGGGAAAATATTTATTTTTTCATCGAAAAAACATGGTTAAAAAAATCAATTTAATTTCATTACCTTTTTATTCAAAATTATGATTATAATTACGAGTAAAACAAACTTTTTTTTGTTAGCTGATCATTTCATTTTGAAAATATCTCAATATATGACAAATAAATCAAACGCGTTCTCGCATAACTTAATAAATAAGCCACCTTTAATTCACATAAAAGAAACAAACAAATTTTATTCTAAATATAATTCTGAATCGAATTATTCTCATCCTAGCACTTTTTGTTTTTTTTTTGTGCCTATAGGATTGTTTATGTTGATCCTTGTGTCCCAGATTTTCACATAAAACCTCTCAATTTTTTTTTCTTAGCATATAATATATTTATATATAGAAGAAAGACTGTATACAAAATATTTTAGCTGCTTGCCTAAGTTTGGAAGCCAAATCACGTTTTAAGAAAATCTGAAGTGAATACTGAATATCTTTTTATATCTTGGGTCAACTTTCCAGTTTTCTTCTTTTTTTTTTTACAAGGAACAACAAAACTATTTCGTTCCGCTTTCTATTCACAGTTCATTAAAAAATGTACTGCTATACATGTTTGTCATTTTAAATTTTTTATTCCTTTTAAAATTATTTCTGGTTTTTTTCCAATTTAAAAAACACAAAATAAAGAATATTACTAACATAATAAAGGACATAAACAAATTAATAGCAAAGTGTATCGGAGGATTACAGAAGACATATAACCGCGTTTTTTTTTCTCAAAGCATTTTATAAATTATTAAAGGTTTTAACATAAGGAACGGTTATGGCCCAATTCCAATACACTCTAGTGTTGTTATAAAATTTCTTACATATGCTGAATTGCATAAATACAGATCGGAATTTGAATCCGCCAGAACTTCACTATTTGATTCACAAAATAATCGGTCATTTTAATGTACATAATTTTTCTAAATTTATTAAAGATATGTACCATTTTAAACAAAAAACAATATCAGATTACTATTATTGAAGATCGAATCACTAGTTTTACATATATCATGTATCGAATCGGTAAACAGCATTATGTATATTGGTTTTACTAAAATTCCAAAGACTACCTATGGTTTTTTAATTTTCAATTTTCACTTTTCAAGAATATTGTTTGGCGAAATAAATTTTTATTATCCTTATATCTTTAATACGACCAATTAGGACAGTCCATATTTGATGTTTAAATGATGATTTAATTGAGAAACCTTTTTCAATTGTTAAAATGTTTAGCAATCAGCATCACAATTAATTTCTTTATTTTAATCTTAAATTAAGATTTATCGTAAAATTTAGAGTAATATACGAGTGTAGATACTGATAAATATATAAACCCAAATTAATATTGAGACTTACAATATCGGTTTTTTCCGATCAAAAAAACTAAATTGGATCTCAGAAAAACGAACAAATGATGACAACTTGTTACTTTCGCTTTATACAAACATTAATGATAGCTGGAATTCTCGATGACACTTTAAGAAATTCCCTTAACTTAATTTTTTAATTGTTTGCTGTTAAAAAATTGTACAATAACAACAATAATTTTGTATTTTCAAAAACAAAATAACTCCATTGTTTTTATGTGGATTGAAACAGCGACTGAAGTAAAATTGTCGATACAATTATTTTAAATCCAATAATCCACACAGAGCTGAAAAACATTAATGGCGGCACTTAGATGGGTTTACCCTTGCAATAAAAGATCTATGAACGTATATTTATGTTGTTATTTTTTTTTTTCGAAAATCACAATTGCTTTCTAAAACCGGTTATAATTTTATGTAATATTTACGTATGATTAATTTTGAATATTTTTTTCATTCAAAGTGAATGTAATTCATCATTTTTAATCGTAATAATGGATTTCATTATAACCGTTATTTCAGAGGATTTAGTCTTTAATTAACAAATAATCGAATGTTTCTCAATAAGGGGAAAACTTCGTTTATAAAAAAAATTACCATAAGTTTTTCCAAAAAAAATTATTTTTAGTTTCATACTTACTCCACAATTCCAAACAAAATATTCCACGTGTATACAATTAAAATTTTAAGGTTGGGTGGAGTGATTTATGAACTCACACATGGCACACAAGGCGTCGAAAGCAAAAAAGAAGGAGTTAAAATTTAATGGAAAAAGTTTTTTTGTTCTTCTTTTGTGAATTTCGAAAAGATATTTGTTTGTTTCTTATTGTTTTTTTTTTAAATTAAAATTTAAATTGTTTCTTTTCATTTTGTATTCTATGAATTATGGAAATGTATATAAGATTGTCAAAGAATGTTTTACACAAGTCTTGATTTTCCTTTGGGGTTATAACAAGCGAAAGTGAACGTCAGGTGTCTCTTGTGTTATTAATTCATTGGCTAATGCATTGTAGACAATAACAAAATGAGTATTTAAAGAACAAAAATATTCATTTGTTACATTTGTTCATTTGTTAAGAGTATAATATTGAAATGGATACTATAAAAAAGCAAAGAAGATTCAACAGAAGAATATATTATGCGTTTGGATAAAACAATCAATCAAACTAGTTTTTGTCAACAAAAAAATGACAAAAAAACATTGAAATAAATTTATTCAAACACTCTTCAACAAAAATAGATTCCATAAATTGCAATTTTCTTGCTTAATATTTAGTGGTGTTAGCGAAGAATTAATCCTTATTCATCGAAAGTTACGTATAATTTTATCATGGTTCATGGAGAAATTCTATAAATGCTTATTTTTGTTGCAATAAATCTGATCATTATTTGTTTAACTGTTTCATTCCAATAACAACAACTTAAAAAGGGACATAAACTGTACAGAAATTCCAAACAGCAAATTGCATGTAAAAATGTTAGAACGTTTTAGAACTAAAATCGTATCGTAAAATAAAAATATAACATAAAATGTGATACGTATAATACAGAGTATGATCCTTTTTAGTCCTTCTTAAAATTACCATATACCTTATTATTATCTTACATCCTATAAAGGTATATTGTATTTTATACATAAACACTCATCAGCAGTCACCAGTATATTTTTAATTCAACATCACTATCATTCACCTAAGTTCTTTTATTTGAAGTAATTCAAATTGGGTAAAATAAATTTAAAACAATATCATAATTATCAACATAATGTTTAACCTTTAAATTAAAATCAGCTTCCCAAATCAAATTTGTTAATGTTTGATTATGTACACGTGTAAATAGCATACACAAATTATCTATGCAATTATTTATATATTTATTTTAAATTAGGAAAATTTGTAAATAATTTGTGCATTGTAAATAATTTCTGAAGTGCAATACTTGTGCTTTAATTGTTCAAGGATTAAATTTATATTCAGGTTAAAGATGATAAAAGAATCAAACAAAATATAAATAAACGATGAATAAAGTTTGAGGGAAAAAATAACACCCTAGTTTTATGTAAAATTTATTTTAGTTTTTTCCTTTTCTATCTATACATTGGAGAAACTTTTGCTTTTCAGAATACATTTTTGGAAACAATAGATTGGTTATTTGTGTTGTAAAATATTAAAAGTAAAGGAAAAATTATATACCGTATAACAAAGAAAATATAAAGCTCCTATTTTACAACATAGTAAAAATACAAACAATAAACAAACTGAAAATCTATCCTGTGCACGAACTTAAGGAAAAAGTTTTCAAAGATCGTCGGTATAACAAACATGAATGTTAAAACTGCTAATATTTTGTTAAAAACAAATTTTTTGTTTTAAATAATAAACAAAGCATTTTGTATTTGTACTTTATTTTAGGGCAGTTAGATTATTAAACTTTTAATATTTACCACAAAATTTGATTTTTAAGTTCAAGATGTTTTTATTTAAATTGAAAAGTTTTTTAATCAGATCGTAAAAAAAATTAATTAAATTTTTCTAAAATAAACAGAAGAAAATAAACAATAATTCAATAAGTATTTATTATTCGCGATTTTATTAAAAAATTGGATTTGGATTATTTAGAAACATTTAGAAAAGCTAGAACGTTGAACTGCTTTAAGCTTTTTTTCTGTTTACAATTTTTAATTATTCGAATAAAATAAATATATGTAAAACAAATTCTGAAATATCAAGAAATATTTCTGCGTACCGAGAAAATAATAATTAAATTATAATAAAAAAACAATTTGCTAAAACAATACAATAAAATATAATATAATTAGAAATGGCCATAGATTATTCATTGTTCAAATTTTATAGAAAGGTATATTCCACACAATATTAAATATATGAATTTTCATCTCACGTAGTATATAGAGTTGAGTTGACATGCATAAAACAAAAGAAATCTAAAATTGATCTTTGGTTACATCGTTTATCTTAAAACTTCTCTATTCTACTGAAAATAAATATTGGTATAATGTTATAACAAGAGAAAATCATCATCAAGTCTAGACTAGACAAGACTAGACAATAATGTTTTAAAGAAATCAAATTACGTTAAATGAAAAATAAAGCAGAAAAACCCAAAGAGATTTTTTTTTGATCTTGTTTTACTCAAAAGTATGATATGTTATAAAATGTTTCATTTGAGTTGTTGTACGTTTATAGAAAATGTAAATAGGTGAAAAGCATATAGAACAAAAAAACGTGATATTTACTCATAAGATAAGTATTTTATTCATACAAAACTAATACACCCAATACCCTTAAAAAGTTGTATATTTGAGTATTTGAAGAAGGACGTGAATAAATGAATGTCTATGGAGATTAAATATGAATAACTTAATACCACGTTTCGAATGAAAAAATAATAAAAAACAAAAAATTATTATTGTATTTATTTTGTATTGAAGTAAAAAAATGAAGAATGAATAAAATAATATTAACTGTTATAATTGAATAAGAGAAATATTGTTAGTTAATTGTTAAAATATTATTAAATAAATATGTACATCTTACAAAAGTTATTCTTCCGTGCCAAGGAACAAATTTATGAATAAGAACTTTCAGTTTAACTTTAAGGTACAGTAAAGAATACGTGTTCGATCACCAAATACGTTTTTAAAAATATTAAATTGCATTTTATTGACAACATAAATATGTTGTAACATGTATCAATATGTCGAATAAACAATAAAGTAATATTATTGAAAACTTAAATATAATATTTGATTATACAATTACAACATACAGTCAATGTTTTACTTTATCATATAAATACGTAACATATCATACAAATTAGGCAAAATGTTCTAAGTAAACATTTTTATAGCTTCATTTCAAGTTATTTGAATGTAAATAAATGAAAATCCATAAACTATCCACCTGTGTTTTTAGATATTTTTTCTATTTTTCGCATGAGCTCATGAAAATATATTGTATTATATTATGTATTTATATATGTATGCATATACACAGTTATAGTAAAAAATATATAAGTATAACATAACCTATAAATAAAAGAACAGGAGTTATGTTGGTCCCTTTTTAATTTCTATGAGGAAAATTTTCGATGTGGAAACTGATTTTCTTTTTTTTTTCTGTATAGTAAAGTAGATTTGATTCGATATCAAAAAAAAGGAAGAAAATGATAAAGAAGGAAAACCAGTTTGGCTTTGGAGTGTGACTTGATTTTCATTGATGTAGATATATTGTATGAGACGGATCATTAATTATTAAAGTTTTTTTTAGTTTAAAACGGATTAGATTTTTGTTTTTGATGAGAATAAGAACCTATAGAATTATTTATTGGCCAAAAAGGTATTTACTCAAAATTGTAGTGATGTATTAGATTGCTGTGCTGTGTACGTGAGCTTTAAACAATTTAATTGTATTCATCTATACTCCCCGTGTTTCTCAGAAATTGTGAATATCTTCTACATTATTAAACTATTTTTAATATGTATTTAGATTTGCATTAAATTTATTTATTATGAACGAAAAAATAAAAATAACTGAAAATAAAAGGTGAGATAAATATAAAATGAAATGATCATATACTTAGTTTATCCAAGTTAAAACTCTCATGACACATTTTATTTTCTGCGTCAAATGTAATCCAGCATAAATTATGCTTTTATTTTTAAATCGTTTTTGATTTGATGCTTAAAATTAAAACACATGAAACTCAAAATGAAATTTTACATTTATTTCCCATAAAATAACAAAAAAGTTTTAATTTTCAAATAATTACAATGTACCTAATCAATTATTATTTGTAAGTAATCAATGCAAAATAAAAAATTTAAATTTTTGAAGGTCATCATGAAGGGTAGTTATTAGAATTTTATTTTATTGTTATTTATTTATGCGTACGTGTGTACATTTACATAACATCTAACACAGTTTTATATCGATATACAAAAAGATATTGTTACAAATAAATAAAAGTATACTCTTGTTATAACGTTATAAGTATTTCTTCCACAAAATCGATTGTTCTTTGTTTTTTTCCCCTTTGAACCTATTGATTTATTGTTCTGTCGTTTTTTGACGCGTTTTTATATATTGTTGAATTTCTGTTCTTTTATATCTTTCAATCGGAAATCTCTTTTACTCTATGTCTATCTATATATTGAGTTGTTTATTATGTTTTTTTCATATTTTGTGACAAAAAAAAGGCTCGAAGCTATAGTCCGATGTCCCAGGAGACTATTTTATTGTTTACTTTTAATTTAAGTTATGTCTAAGACAGTTTCTCTTATATCAGACAAATTCTTTGGCTTAACGAAAATAATTGGTTGTTTACTGACTATAAAAATATATTGAATCCAATTTTATTTATTATTATTTGATTCCATGAGTGCATAAACAATATTAATTGATAAAAATATTTTATGAATCCAGAACCTTTCGATAAAAACTGGAAATGGTTCAATTTGTACTATTTAGAATATTTTTAATTTGTTGTAATTCGATATTTTTTAAGTAGTTTATTATGTAATTTCTGAAAAGAAAATACAAATCATTTCTCTAAGAATAACTGAAGGAATTTTAAATCGTTCAAAGAATTAATTTATTAAAAATTGAACCGAAATAAATCGAAGTCGTAATTTGTTAAATTTGATCAAAGTAACTGATAATTTTTTACCTCTAATTCATTTAGTATTTCATCTAAATGCCCAAAATTTATATTCTGTTGTTGCTGAAAATAGAAATATTAACTATTTTAAATTGTAGATGACAAATTAAAAAATATACACACTTGTTTTTCCATCTGTTTCAAATATTTTTTCGCATAAATTGAAAATTATAAAAATATTTATAGGGAATTAAATATTATGATTAAAAATTGTATGATGTAGACATAAGTAATTCTGAGTATAAATTAAATTATAATTCATACAAACAATATAGTTAATTCGTAATGCTTTATAATTTAAAATCGGCTTTCGTTGGCTCAGTTTTTATAATTGGATCAGATTTATGAGGTATTATTGCCAGAAAATTTGTAATCGTTCCGATTAATTGTTAAATCGAGTAGATTTTTATATTTTTTTGGTATAAAGCACCTCAAGAATGCTTAAAGTCATTTAACCATGATTTGGTTAACAATTTTCATCACAATATAGAATTGTATAGCTTTTGGATCTTAAATATTCCGTTAGTGAAAAAGCATTCATTATATCTAAACTAAATCAACTTCTTTCATTTGAATTACATTATATTTGTTAAATATTACAAACAAAATAAATTATTTTATAATCCTATTTTAAGTGTCATATCCAGCAAGGTCTTTAAACATATTCACGTAAAGGCTTATAATTATAAAATAACGTCCGTTTAGTTAGAAAACATAAATCTTTGAAAACAATTTTATGTTTTTTTTAGTGGTGTTAAACTTCAATGGATTGCTCCATCATTGTTAGTTGTAATTAGAGAGCCTCAACTTCAAAATTTACCCATTTATATGGTCGTCTGTCAATTTTAATACGGGTGAAAAATTTTTACATGAGAACCTATTTCCAGACATTAACATTTTACTATTTAAAAAGTATAATAGAAGAAGAGGCAAATGAATGCTTGTTTCAATCTATATAGGTGACGCCTCGTGAGGCATATGAAGAAAATGATTTGTTTTTATATTCGTTTTCTATTCTATATAAATATAATGTTTTAAGTTTATTTGTTTGGGGTTTAAATTTTCTACAAGAAAAAAAAACCTAAAATGAAAGACTATATAGTCTTTACATACATACCGTTTTCACATTATGTATCATTTTTTTGTTGACGATCGATATACTAAAATGATTAATAGAGAAATTTTTCAGTTCAAGTAGATACAACAGTATGTATTTACATGTGAATATTATATGAAAAAAAAAGTTGTAATTCTCAGTTTTTGTTACAACAAAGTTTCTTGTGTAAAATGTAAAATAATTAGAATTATTATATTTATTTGAACAAACAAAAAAAAAAGTTATGTTACAGTAATTAATTGAGTAAGTTTTTATGTAGGTGCGTATTATTAGAAACTTAAATTTTTCTTAAGCAAAAAAAAATAAAATAAATAATGAAAACAACATTTTGCAGGAGACGGATTAATTTATTAAAGCATAATTTTTTAGTGAAAAATGAACTTTGTGCAGGTGAATAAAAAATGTTTGATTAATTTTAAACCTAAATGAATTCATTTATTCTTAATCTTTCTTTAATATGGAAATGTGTTTACTATATTTACCTTATCAATAGGAGTCAGCGTGTTACCAACTAGATTACAAAGTAGTTCAGAAATTCCATGTTCCTCAGTTAATGTTAAATTAGTGGTTATCTTGTAATTTTCATTACGATTAAGTTTCAAATCATATTAATACTGTGTTTTGCTATTTATACTATAATTTACTATGTTTAACCAGTTAACCACTTAACTACTTAACTTTAGTAATTAAATATTTTCCCAAAACAACATCCAATTAAAAAATTTCAATTATTACTAATCAGATTCACTTTAAATGGAGAAATACATATATTTCCCTTTATAATATTTCAAATTTTGCCTAACCTTCTAATGTTTTTAAGTTTAACTGTTTCACCTAAAAAAACAAATAAATATCTTTACATTTAAAAAGGAAAGAGTGTATTATATACATACAGGGAAAACACTACTATTCATATATAAATTATACAGATTTCATTTAATCTCTTTTAATAATGAATAAATTTTTATAATTACGAAAATTACAGGGGCGATAACTCATTTTTATTGTAGATATTCTTAGAAAATTTAATCAATAATCAAGGGTATAAAATTAAAGCTTTTAGTGGTCTGTTTCTATTGTAAATTTCTTTTCAATGATTTAATTATATCAAGGACCTTCATGTTGAACATAATGGAAATTTTAATACTAAATCAAATCCAACAATAAAAATAAAATAATTAATTAAATAAATTAAGAGAAATAAAATGAAAAATTGTTATTTTTCTTTAGTAATCATAAAAACTGACAAATTGACAAAGATCATACTGAGAATTTATCCAGTGATTTTAAAACTTTGCAATATTCTAATTTTTAACATTGCTTATTAATGTGGTGGCTGTCAGGTTAATATAAGATACTGGATCTGCTATTTTAATTAAATTAAAACATTTTTTCTACCACCCAAGAATATTTTAACAAAAATTCTATCTTATTTGCACCCTACTACTAACATTTATGATCTTGCGTTTTGAGAGATAAAATACTTTGATAATTATTATTAATTATTAATTGAGTTTAAAATGGCTGTGTATGACAGGGTCAATTGTTGATACAATGATCACTGCTATGTAATTAAATCCTTTTTTGTATCATGCAAGATTTGAACATTTTGAGATTCAGAAGCGGATGTACTGCTTATTCTCAGCGCTTAAAGTTAATAAAATAAAATACAAAAATTAGAAATACACTAAAATGTTATAGATTTTCCGAAATTTATGTGTTGGTATTGTGAGTGAACCACATTACAAACAAAACAAACAATTCATCAGTTGTATAATTTACGTTTTTCAGTCTGTCAAATCCATTTTATTTTGATATAAAATTTAAATTAGAAAAAACAAAAAAAAAATTTAACGTCAATCATATACACGCAACAAAAATGAGTTATGGCAACGCTCTTCATTTTTTTTCTCAAAAAAAAGAAGCTTGTTATTGTTAAAGTCTATATGAAAGGTATGTAACTTTTCTGAATAATTTTTAATGAGTTATAATAACAGCTTCTTGAAATTTTTGAACTAACGATGTTCTTTTTTTTATTTTTGCAAGATTGGAATTCGTATATATATTTTGAAGCAATTGTCTAAATAGGAATTTTTAATTATTTCCAACAAACAAAACAAATTTACAATATTTTTGAAGATTATGAATTAAGTGAAATATTTATGTTTCATAATTTTTTAATTTAGAATGTTTATAATAAAATACTTCTAGTCGCTATACTTGTGTGAATTTTCTTACTAATACAATAACTATGATCTCAGTCTTTGTTAATGCTGGATTTTGTATGAGAATTTTTCTCAGTGCCATAGTTTAGTTACTCCCATTTTATCAATATAGTGAGATAAATTCACTCATTTTGTGAAAACTTTCTAGTAGTTATTATAATTCGACTTTTGAATTTTATTCTAAATTTTTTTATACAAAATATGCTTGATCTGAAAATTTGCATTTATAATTGACCAATATAAACGCAAATTAATAAGTGAATAAGCCAAAGTTGAACATAACTCGTAAAATAATTCAACAAACTAAATTAATTTTGTTTTAAAATTTATTTTATGCTTAGACTTTAAGCAAAAACGACAAAAAATAAATGTTTCTAACATTCAAAGAAGCATATGCTAAAAAAAACTTTAAACATTAGCACATTACATATGCATGAACTCACATCTGTGATTCTTTTAAAGTATTTACAAAAACAGAAAAAAATAACAAAAGCTAGGTATATAATTCACGCAGGTTAGACCCTAAAGAAAAGCTACACATCATGGGAATAAAGCTTAAATAAATAATTTTTTCAGATCATCGATCATAAAAAAATTTACAAAGAAAAACGTATCTTTG
This sequence comes from Pedicia rivosa, assembly GCA_963082725.1. Lineage (NCBI taxonomy): Eukaryota > Metazoa > Arthropoda > Insecta > Diptera > Pediciidae > Pedicia > Pedicia rivosa. The sequence goes on along the minus strand of OY720154.1, from coordinate 44,903,209 downwards.
TTCGTGCTTTGTGGTTATATTTAAAAAAAAAACCTTCAAACTACAAAACTTAAAGTTTTACAGCCTTCAAATTTTGTGATTTTCATTTAATTTATTCTTTTATTAAAGAAATAGATTTTATACTGACTGAATGTATTTTGAAAGACCAATGAAAAGTAATTGCGAAAATCAAGTTATATAAGAAAGAAACATAAATCCTAAAGAAATATTTGTTTGCTTTCTGCGCACGATGGGCTTTTGAAAATATACAAATTTAATTTAATCTTTATTAAATTTCAATTTTAAGAAAATGGAAAAATCTTAAATTTAGACTGAACGATACTATTTATATGATTAAATTTATTTAGCTGAGTAAGTATATGAGTACCATTATTTACAATTTGCTTAGTTTAAACTTTTTGTATTTCAATTTGTAATAAATATTTTCCAATAATTATTTCAGGACTTAAAAGTTAGACCCTAGATGTAGATATATATATATATGAAAATTATGAAAATCAAATTAGATTTAATATCCTCATGAGCCACCGTGAGATCGGATTATTCATTTTTTTGGTGAATAAATAAAAAACCCAAAAAAATTATTAATAAAATATAATAAAGGCGGTAATGCATCGAAATGCATTCTGCATATGAATAATTAAAAACATTGTTTTTATTTATTAAAGTTTTGCGTCACCCCATTAGATTTAATGTATTTTAATTGATTAAATATAGATATATATATATATATATATATATATATATGTATTATGTACATCCTACATCCGTATCAGGAAACTAAAATTTTGAATATAATAAATGGTTTTTTTTTATCTAAAACTAAAAATCTATAGAATATCGATCAAACCTAAATTATCTTTTATCAACATTTATTTGACTGCCTTTCTTTTGGTGACCATTTTTTTTATTTTCTATTACTTTTTTATCTCAAATATATATCATATGTCTCTAAAAATAAAATCGAGAGTTTTTTCCTTAATGTTTTTAAATTATAATTTTTGAAAAAACTTACACAAGAAATAAAAAAGCAATAAAAATAAACAATTTATATTGTAAAAATTGATAAATAAAGCTGTGCGGTAAGAAAATCTTGACAGGCACGTATAAACTATATGACTGCTAGTCAATATAATTATTTTCCAATTTAAACTTTGTCTGTGCAGTGCACCCACTTTATTCATGGCAATAAAATATTTGAAAGAATTTTCAGAAATTAAATTAATGAAATTCTAATCTCATCTATTTTTTTTGTTTTATAAAGATTATTCGAGTGTTTTTATTATTATAAGATTTACTTTAAAATATATATATATATATATATATCAATATGTATCAATCTGTTCATTGACTAGCTTAACAGTTTATCCGCAAGAACAATAATTTAAAATTTTTATATAAAAGAATTAATCCCTTAAAGATGGTACAATGAGACAAAATCACATAACAATTTTTTTATACCATCATAAAAGTATTCTTCTTTTTTCTTGCATTATTACAGTCTTCAAAATTTTCTTTGTTACTCTCTTCTTATCCTTGTTATTATTTTCATTTGTATTCAAGTATTTTTTTTATGTTTTATATTCTTATTTTTTTACTAATGAAAATATGAAAATGAAAAAAATAACCCACTTCAAAAAGAAAATCCATTATTCGATGGGAATTTTAAATTCATTTTTTTCTGTTTCTTAAACTTAAAAGTAATATGAATTTATTTTATAGATTCTCTTAAGTATAGAAAAAATCTATAAAATTTTCTTAGCATTTAGTTGTCTTCATAAAAATGTTTAACTGAAAAGAGGTAATACTTGTATATTATTATGGAAATAAATTTGTGAATTATAGAAGAATAAAACAAGAATAAAACAATTTTTAAATTCTAGGTGAGACTTTCCATAATGCTTTTTATCCAACAGAATTTACACTCTAAACAAGTTTTTATTGACAAACAAAAGTAAAGTTCTTTAACAATAAATGGATATATGCTTTTGATCTTGAGGCGCAGTTGCCGGTTTTGGTAAAATATTAAAAATTGTTTTATTTGAAAGTTGAATTGAATTCGCATAATGTAGATCAATGGATGTTCTTAATATAGTTTCTGCTAGAGATAATTACTAATCACTTGCTGCAATATACACCCAAAACTCTTTAAATTAAAATATAAATAATATTCTATTGTTATTACATAATTAACACTTTTTTCTAGCAAATTAAATGAAACATTATTCAAATTTATTAACTATTTATTTATAATGCATTCATATTTTTACATTATTCTTAAATTTAATATTTTCTCATATTTGTATATATTTATTAATTATTATTATTATTATTATTCTGATTCCAATAGCTTCCAAAAAGTGTTTATATTTGATTTTACATTTTATTCCGTCTTTAATTTTTAATTTACAATCAGCTTTGTGAAACTTTTAATTATTATATGTAAGAATATGTAAGGATATAAGGATAGTTAATTATAATTAAAGAATATTCATATTTTGATCATACACAATTTAAATCATAAAATGTATTCGAACGTTTCGTAAAACAAGATTAAATTTTTATAATTTTATTCTATATACGATTGTTTTATAATTGTTATTCTTACTCATGGAAAACAAAATAATTATTTATTTGCTTAAAATTTTAAGTAGTTGTACGCAACAATTGTGAACCAAATTATAAACAGAAGTGATACTCTTATAGGAAAGCCCAAAATTTTTATTATTCAGGTACATATATATAAAAATGTGCACACTTTTGTTTTTAAAAGTGTTTTTACTTTATTACTTAAGTTCTCATGATATGTACCGTAAGTTTTACTTATAGGTATCCAAGAAACATGTTTTTTTATTTATTTACATCTTCATAGATGAGGGAGAAGAAATATTTATTCAATTTACAGATGCAGTGAAATTTTAATAATAATAAATAAATTCAAAACCAAATATATAAACATATATTAATTATCTTCGGATAGATTTTGTCAATACATTCGTTATTATATGGAAGTGGTGGAATATTTATTCAAAAGTTTTGTGAGATGCTTCAGAAGTATGGATGAACACAACTAATAAGAATTGTGGAAATTCGATAGAAAAGAACGAATTGCATAATAAATAGAATCAGGAATGAAAACAGGAACAAAAATGTCAGAGCCGACAGAATCTATGAAACCCGTTCTGATGAAATGCACATTCGAATTTAATAAATTCCGAATAGTTTGCATTATTGAAATTTTTACTTATTCATAATTAATAAAACTTTTGATTTATTGTTAGTTTTGTAATTTCTCTCCTTGAAATTCTAGACGCAGGATTAAAAATTGAAAACTATAAATATAAATTTTCTTTTCAAAAGCTTCAAAAACTTTCATATCTAGAGATATTACGTCCTCGCAAATCCATAAGATTCCTTGATGAATGAAATTAAATAATAAGCATTATTTAGTTTTTCCTCAATTTGATTTACTGAAACAAATCAAAAATGAACTTTAGTATGCTATTAAAAATTAATGAGAAATTTATTAAATTATTTATATTAATATATTAATATATATCTCTAGATTTGATTTGATTTTTGATTAATGTTAACCATGTTTCTAATGTTTTTAATTTTATAATTCTAATAAGGTTAATTTTGACTTACTATGTTTAATGATTAATTCCTCTGTAAAATTCTCCATAATTGTTGTTATTAACTCTATTTACTCATATTTCTGAAGTATCTCAGAAAACTTTTGAATAAAAATTTCACCACTTTTTATATTACGTTTGTAGACAAAATCATTTTTAATTAATTTATTTATTTATTTGATTTTGAATTACTTTAATACTATCTTAATTCATTTACACTTGAACATTAAGATTTAAGAATCTCTTATGTTCCTTATTAAATACTTTCTTCCTTATAGATACCTAAAAATGATCAAATAAAAATTAGTAAATAAATAAATAATGAATCATTATTTTTCTTTATTTTACAAAGCTTTATTCATTTTGAGCTTTAACTGTAATTAAAATTTCATAAAATATTTACCTGATTAATAAAGACTTTGGGCTTTCCTATCAGAATATCATTTGTGTTTAATATTAGATTAATGATTATTGCATACAACTAATCACAATTTCATGCAAATAAATAATTATTTCGTTTTTCATGAGTAAGACTGACAATTATAAAGCAAATACAAAGAGTAAAATCAATGTAATAGCCTAGAATAAAAATAGAAACATAAGCTATTTAAAGAATTTATAGTATTTTTGATATAATTCACAATTTTGTATCCATACCTTATACAAATATATCTGGTTTTATTTTAAAGTGGATGGAAAAATCCATGCACATCTTTTAACGTTCTTACATCCTTTTATTCTTGGTGCAAATACGTTGTTGGAATTTGGTGTTATGAATATCCTATAAATAGTTAAAATAACTAAGTGAATTGTAGAGCTTTCGTTACAATTGTTGATAGAACGTTGAAAGGTTTTATTAAAAATTAAAGTTCATATGAACTTATTAAATAATATACTTCTGTCTTAAATGTTCTAAAGAATCAATGTTTTGGTACTCGTGGCTTGATTTTTTTTTGTAATTCTACCACAAGAAACATTATTTGATATTATACTTATCTTATCTGTTTGCATTTAATTATTATACAAATAAACGGGAATTTCACAGATAAGATTAGGATTTAATATTAGTGAAATATTTCATTTAAGACTGAATTTTAAATATCTACAGTAAAAATTTATAAATTTATATTAAATGGAATATCAATAATTATTATTCGTTCAATTTTGGTTTAAAAGATAATTGACGCAACTTGGGAGTAGAATTTGAATGAATAAATTTTGATATTTAAAATCTAAACTTTAAATTTGTAATATGATCTGACTTTAATTACTTACCAAAAGTTGGAGTTAAGTACCCTCTTTCTTTAAAAAATCAATAAATAAAGGAACACAAGATTAAGAAAATCAAATAACAACTTCACTGATTGACGAAATACTTCCAAAAGAAATTTTATTTATCAGAAATTAAACCGAATCAAATTTATTTTGTCAGTAACTGATAAGAGGAAAGTATATAGAGAGCCAGGGTGTTTTCGAAAACTATTGATATTAATTTTTGGTATGCTGAATATTTCGTTCACGTGATTTATTTTCAATCTCAAGTAATCAGTGACGTCATTTAATTTAATATCTTTTTTATGACTGTAAATGTTACTTTTCCAAATTTCATATTTTTTTACATGAATGTACTCGCGATTACTGGAGTTTACATTAAAAACCCAGTTTTGAATAAAAATATTCGTGACGAATACATCCATATGTCTTCACTGAAGTTATATTCATTTACTAACATTTAATTTCATTTATATATTTTTCCAAGAAAGGTATTTTAATTACCCTATTTTCTTACTACTTATACTACATGGCACATATATTAAATGTTGCCACCAATATTCTTTATTATAGAATTTAGTATAATATGTAAAATAAAAGTAGGGTGTGCATTATATAAATATATGTATATTCTAAATAGGCACAATATACCTATCATTCAAATTTAAGATAATCAATTCTATTGTCTCTTTAGAAAATACCTTTCAATTAATTTTAATACAAAAGAAATAATTTAAGTTTTTGAATGTGGAAAGATTATAGGAAACGTTTTAGAGATTGACAATTTTAAAAGGGAAATGTTCACTTTTATTTTGCGATTAGCAAAGCACGTTTTAAATTTAAGTGAACGTAGTGTTAATTTACATTCTATGAATTTTTGGATTTTAATATTAATAATGTAAATTTATTGGGAACAATTACAGTATATATATATACACATCATCATTAAAATGGTTCGACATGCTAAAACTTGTATACTCTTGGTTTATATTAAAGTCTAATTTAAACTTTTAAAGAAATTTATGGAATAATAATCCACGTCTTTAACACTCTGATTTTTATCGACTCTTCGATTTGAGCCAACTTGATAGTACATATTACAACATCTCATGCTATATCTTGGCAACGTAAAATATTAATAATATTTTGTCTCGATCAGACAGACATATGCCCGCTAATGTCACGAACTTTATAAAAATATAAAACATTTTTTTTAATAAATGTTTTATCACTTTTATCAGACGACTACGATGATATAGGTGTTGCTATGGTAAAATTCAAACTTTTGTTAAGGTATTTTAAATTCACCAAATACTCCATCCACTATAATTGAAATATTGCGACGAAAGTTTTTACCCACCCATTTATTTTATTTAAGCTGATACTATACAAGTTACAACATGAGGAGTTCAATAAACTTTTTCTTGTTTTTGAAGGCCTTATCGTATATACCTTAAAAATTCAACCATATTAAATCGCTTTAATATTTTGGTAGATAAAATATTTGTGAGAAAAAAGTAAAAGATTAATTTATTTAACAATAATAAAGATTTTTGTAGACTTTGATAAATCCACGTAATAACAGAAATATTTATTCTATTCATTAAATAAATTGTTTGCGAATATCGTACTTTAATGTGTGTATGTGTGTGTGTGTGAATGCATAAACAAAACCCAAACATATATGATTTAATATAATTATACACAGATAATTTCTACATGCTTGTTTCTAAACTTAATTTTATTCATGATGTATTTGAATTTTAAATTAAAAGCTTTTCCTATAAATGACAACGAATAAAATAATATGAAATATCAAACCAATTCCATACAATGTTGTTATATTAATTTGTTCTTTATTTGCAAATTGATTACAATTTTTATTATATAATTTTACAACGTTCTTACACATTTTACCGAGAATTTTACAATCACATTACATAAAACGTTTAATTATAGTAAAATACTTTTAAAATTTTGTAGCCGTCATAAAATATATGAAATGTTTTATAAGAGATTTTTAATCATTTTATACTTATTCACATAAATTAGTTTTAATTTCCTTTTGTTTTTATTTTGTGTTACTGTATGAATTTAACGAGGCATTATAAAATTTACAATATAATTTTTCATTTGCTATTATTGATTTCATTTAATTAATAAAAGATTTATACTGATTTATTCGATTAAACTAAAAACAGCTTTTGTTAAAAGAACTGTAAGGGTGTTATTAACCAACTATACTACTAAGAATACAACATTTTCATTGAAAATATTAAACAACATTGATTATTCAAAATATACTTAGACTTGGAAAAAAATTCATCGAAACTATTAGTTTTGGTATGTAGATAAAAAACTTTATTTTATATAGAATTTAACTTCATTTCACCCACTGTTTCGGAATATCGGAATATCTACCCCAATAGCAATAAAATTTAATAATACTCTTTTTCTGAAAACAGGGACGAAATCGAGAATGCTATTCCACTGGGATCGAAAATTCATATAACACAAAAGATGCAAAAATAAGACTGTCTTTTCAATGAGTTTATTATACGAAAAAGTTAGTTTTAGAATCCGTGTTTATATATGATATATGGGGGCTCCGGTTTATAACCATCCTGCGCCATTATTTAAAATCAAAAGATTTTTAAATCAAATGAAAATTCAATCGAACTGAATCAGGGCTCTGATGTTACTCATGAATTGGGATCATGGGAGTTTATATTTACATAATTCTATAGCAAAAAAATAAAATTTAAATTCATTTACTTTCACGCACACAACCCCATTGAAGGTACACATATATTTTCGTTTAGTTATATTTCATCGCATATCGTTTTCGAATGGTCAAAGAATTGACTATTGAGTAATTAATTTTCTCATTCCATTCATATTTAATAAATTACCAATCGAATTGTTTTTTTTTCCTTATAAAATCTGGAAATCTTAAATAGTTTGATAATATTTATGTTTTCAAAATAATTGGATTTATTATTTTTCTTTTGGAACATTAACTTGAAAATTAACTTAACTCCCTTAAAGAATAAATTATTCTTTCAACATTTTAAAACCAGCTATAAATTCAGTTTTAACATCTTTTCGAACAAAATTAATATTTTTTTATTATGGAATGTTATTTATAAGTTTTTGTTTTTTGATGCAAATTCTCATCACTTTTTCATCAAAATTGCATGTTGCTAGAATTCATAATAAAATTACAATAAAACAAGGTATATAACTTCGTTTTTATATGATAAAGGTTGTTTTCTATATATGAAACAGCCCTAGGTACATTCTAGTTTTACGATCTAAAATAAGCATTTTACTTTTTTCTTTATTATTGTTTTTTTTTGTTACATTCCTCATAAGTAATTTGAATATTTTTGTTCAAGTTATTGCTATCTCTTTTTTATAATAGATGTGTGTATGTGTGTGTTTGCAAATTTATATTGAAGCGAATAAATGAAATTTTGTAAAATATTTCGTTAAAAATAACAATCGAAATATCAAAAATTACATACTGCAATTAAACAATTATTTAATTGAACTAATTGTTATTACATTTTATTTCGCGAAAAAAGTGAAACGTGAAAACTTTTTTTGAAATATTTCGAACCAAAACCAGAAGTTTTACACTAAAAGTATACAGATAACAAATTAAACTATCGAACAGGTGTAGTTTAAAAAAAATTGAAAAATGAAAATGAAAGGGAAATTCATTCTCGTCTTTACAAGAAAAATATTTCTAAACATTTTATTTATGGTGAATTAGGTAAAGTATTGAAGAATCACAAATATGACACAGATGTATATAAAAAGATTCTGATACCTTTTACAACTGCTTTTGTGGTGATGATACTTCTTCTTGATTTTAATTCAAAAAAAGCAGATTAATAATCGATAAACAAATGTTCATTCTTCCATTCAAAATTGTTTTCTGTTTTATGTTAAAAATATTTTTAATGGATCCTTGGGTCATTATTCAATACATATAAATAAATTCAAAAGGATTAAATTTTGTTTTCTGAAGAGAATTTAATGGTGTGAATAATCTCTTCAACATTATTTCAGATGAATAGTCAAAGAGTACATGGATTGGTGATTTCATTCCTGATTCTTTCATAAATTCATTCATTTCAATTCTTATCATTAAGAAATATATATGTACAAAGATTCATTAGCCCCAAAGCACAGCATGCAATAATACAAAAGGATTCTTATTTGTAAAAAAATGGTAAAATATGATTTTAATCTAAATATTTTATGATGAAAAGATAATATACCACATAAAGACCAAATAAAGATATTTTTTAAAGATTAAATTAAATAACACAAAATAAAAAAATCAGTTTGTTATAAATAATTCACCATATGGCTTCAGTTTTTACTTTTAATCTAAATTGTACCTGGAAGGAATCAATGAAGATGCTTATCGATATAATCAATGTTATTAAAAAATTTACGACTTACTAAATTGATAATATATTATGAAATTCAAGATAATCTCGCAATATACCTAGTCAAACTCATTCTATAAAATAAGAAAAAAATATATCCTTTTGAAAATAAAATGGTAAAGTTATTGCTTCATGTTTGAAGTGGTTCAAAGATTTTATATTTTTTTTTAAACTTTAAAAACATGTCAATATTTTCAAATCATCAAACTTTATAAATAATTTTGATATAGATAAAACTTTCATTCGTTGTCAAAAAAAAAAACAAAACCAAAAGTTGAGTTGATGGACAAAACTTTTAACTTAATATAATATATGATCTGTTGCAAACAAAAACCTTTTGACGGTACCAAAAAGGATAAATTATTTTCGTTTTAAATTTTATTTTATTTGTCGAACTTTTTGGGATAGATATATAGGCAGGCAATTGATGATCAAAAAGTTTTGTGATTATTATAACTTTAAATTTGTCAAATATTTAAATTTATAAGAGCATGTAGATTACATGGGATAACGTTATACTAAAGAAAAAAGATTTTAATAATAGAATAGCTGATTTAGGCTACATTCGAAACTTTCACTAAATTTCTTTTAAATCCCTTAAGTATTTGAAGAGTGCCTGACACATTCAATAACTTCTTTTTATTATTATGTTTAAATTTGAGTGTGTTCAATAATATTTAGTGCATTTAAAATCAATAGTTGGAAATTATCTGATTATTTAATCAGAAGTAAAGAACTCCTAATAATCCTTTATATTAGAGCAAAATTATAACATTATTACCAGAGAAGTTCTAATTTCATTGATTTTAGTTCTTTCTACAATAATAAAACTTGTGTTAGTAAAACTTTACTGAAATATTGGTTTTATTAGTACATCAAATTAATTATTACAACAAATTATATAATTTTTTTTTCTTATTATCTAATTTCCAAATTGATTAGCCATTGGTATTCGACGTGTTTTAATAATATTTCTCATAATTGATGCTGAAAGTTTTGCTGTTCTTGTCCGGTTTTGATTTTCAAAATCAACATGGTAGATACCAAATCTTTCACTTAAATTAAAGTGTTTTGTTAAGTTTTAATTTAATACGATTTTAAAAATTCTAAGTTAAAAAATTACGTGTATCCTTTCATCCATTCAAAATTGTCAATAATACTCCAAACAGTATATCCAGATACATTGCAATTGTCCTCAGTTAATGCTTTTAAGACTTCTTCTAAATGTTGCTGCGAAAATAAGAAAAATATTAATTCTAGTGTTTGGTTTGCCAATTGTTACAAACAAAAAAGAGGGCAAGACGTGATAACTGAATGCAGGAAAGATAGGGAAATGCACAATCACTTATATATAAGGTTTTTAACGTTATTAATTAATTCATAAGTTCAAGACTGTATATCTGCAAACTAACTAAAGAAAGTATGTCCATATGTGATCTATATTTCTCGTATATAATTTCGCAACACAAAAATATCAACAAAAACAACAAACCTTTAAATAATTTACTCTTTCATGATCCATTAACTCTCCATCATCTGACCAACCATTTTCTGTTATAAGAACCTCTATGTTGTTATAACTATCTCGAATCCATTTCAAAATACCTCTAATACCCATTGGAACTGAATACAACCATTCTGATTTTGCTCTTGGCCAGTTAGGATCATATGAAAGAGATAACAATGCATCTCTTTCCCAGGAAGGACTTTTCCCGTTTGGAGGATTACTTAGCTCAACTAACGCACTAGTGTAGTAATTTAATCCCAAGAAGTCAGCTGATCCCTTTAATGAATTTTTCATATGGTTCGACATTCTCGGTAATCGTGAATACGACCGGTTTTCGCTCATACTATGTGCTTCAATGGTATCCATCATTACTTGGGGGTAACCACCTTCCTCACTAAATATGGGATGAGCAAACCATCCCAGCTGAAAATATTAATTTGTATAAAAATATATATATAACTTACTGCAACAGAATTAGGACAAAGTATAATAGCGAATTTTTCGAACAGGGAAAGTATATTAAAGTGAGGTATTTAATTTAATTTTACAGAAGTAATATTAACCATAAAGTTCATAGCTCTTTGGGCAGTTTCTGTATCATTTGCATGTTTGGCATAAAAGAATTTACTGTCTAGAGTTATTCCAACTTTGCCATGATACATTTCATTGAATTCTTTCTTATATAAATTGTAGGCAGCAGCATGTGCTTGTAAAACATGGTGTCCACACAAATATTCTCCAACACCAGACACTGAAATTAAGGGAGCAATATCGCCAGATCCGTAACCTTCTATACAAAAGTCAAATGGTTCATTGAAGGTGATCCATCGTTTTATCTGAGAAAATTGGGAGCATAGTGTTAAATTGTTAGTTGTTAAACAAAAACCTCAGTTCAACTAACTGTGTGAACACGAATTAGAAGTTTATTATGTATACAAATGTAACTTACTCTATCCCCAAAATGAGAGTACAATACTTCAGCATATGCGGAGAAGTACTTAACAAAAAGTGGATTTGTGAGACCACCTAAATCTTGTAATGTTTGAGGAAGGTCATAATGATACATTGTGACAACAGGTTCGATACCGTTTAATATCAATGCATTTATAAGACGATTATAGTAATCAATTCCATCTTGGTTCAATGATGAAGTATCTCCATCAGGTAGCACTCGAGCCCAAGATATTGAAAAACGATAGAAATTCATCTGTAACGAAAAAATAGCTTCTTGCAAAAATTACATACTTCATAAAAATTTGTAGGGCAATTTCTATAATCCAATTTATTTTATTTTTATTTTGGATGGTTCAATTGATCTACATATTGAATATAACCCTACGCCAACTTCCTTTAATGCTTTTATATCTTCTAAATATAAATGATATGAATCTGGTCCAACATCTGCTGAGGAGTTATCAGCAATAAGATGTGGATGGTCATGTGTTAAAGTATCCCATATGCTAGGTCCTTTCCCTATTTAGAAATCAATAAAATTATTAATAAAAAAGACCAATAAAAAATTCACTTTAGATTGTAAATAAGTGATTAGTATAAATTATATAAATTTACACAAGGTGATGATTAAAGCCTTTGTCTTATATAACTAAATAATAAAGTATTATCTTAAATTTAAATTCTTCAGTCTACTAATTCATTATCTTTGATTATATTTTATGCATAAAAAATAATCAAGGTATAAAATATATCTTTGATCGTTTTTTAATAATGAAATATTGATTAAAGGACTTATCTTATTTGTTTACTTTATTGAATCCATAACTCTGGTTAGATATTACTGATTTTGGTAATTGTTAATATATCTTTAAAATTAATCAACATACGACGTTAATCTTTTAATTTCAATACCTATATTATATATTTGAAATCAATACCCAATTGAGTTTTTTGATAAAGTTATTCGTTAAAATAAAGAATTTCTATCAAATATGACTGCGACTATTAATAAATAGCAATGAATCTGTATTTAGAGTGGAAAATATTTTAAAATGCACAAAACTATAATATCAACTATTTAGGACAGCAGAATCATCGTTTATCGCATTTCACTTTAGTCTGTCAAACTCTCCATAGATTCAGAAAAAACAAAAACAAAATATAGCAAATAAAACAAACCATGCAAATTCCAAGCACCCTCAATTTGAAAGGCAGCGGTAGCAGCACCAAATTTAAAACTTTTAGGAAATTTGTGTAACATTTCATTGTTCTCAACCAATATCGATCCCTGAACACGCCTATTTATTTTATTGAAACAATTAAGATATTTTTCTATTACTATACTAAAGTTAAATGTACCATTGCAGAAACACTAAAAACAACCAAATATAAGACATCTCGCACTAAACACTCAAAAAAGAATGAAAATAACGCACTTTATATTTATACACAAATGAAAAATATGTGATAACAGAATGACCTACAGTAATCTTATTTATTTTTAAAATTGTACAATAAATCGATAACCGAGACAAAATAACAAATTTATCAGAAGTTTTCAGTAGTATTATCTATTCTTATTATAAATCTAGGAACACAATATGTTAAATGTTTTTGTTTTGTATAATTTCATTATGTAATATCTCTTCACACATTAAAATTGACACATAACTAATTGTTACATCAGATTTCAGTTTTTAAATTATTGATAAGATTTTCATTTTCATGTAAAAAATCATGAGTTATGTGTAGAAAATTAAAGTTTTATTTTGAGCTGCTGTAGGATTTAATAATTGATTATTTGAAAAATCAATTGATTATTGTAAGTTAAAAAACCAATTAAAAATTTGTTTAATCAATTTACATTTTGCGGCTGACCAATTATTCGTCACAACATTATTTTTGTGACAAAATTGTAATAACAATACGTTGTATATTATGTTAAAAGATAAGTAGTGTAGGCACCGCGTATTGTTGAATAAATAACTTTTCTATTACTATTAAGACTCACATAAGATGCACACTTAACACCATGTTAAGTATGGAAAAATTCAACTCAAACCGCATATAAAATGCTATTTTTCGTAAAACAGTTTTCACTTGGTAAACATTAATTAACAAGAAGCAGCATAACAACAGAAACATAATGAATTTTTTATAAAATTTCTAGCCTTTGTAGGCATAATTTAAATGCGTTCTTATATATTTAATATCAAGACTCTTTGAAATCTTTAAGTTTAAAGTGTGGGTGGAGTTAAGCGCCTTTAGTCTTTGATCCCATTTCTTGGCATCACAAATACATAATTCACGAAGTATATAAATAAAAAACTAGGAAATATTTACGTTCCATTTTCTAGTTCGCATAACAGTAGGTTAGGTATACCCCGTCCACTCAACACTGTATAGGATAATTCATCAAAAGAACTTTCCATCCATCATACTGTTGATCCACTATACACATTGAAAAGTTTTCTTTTCTTTTATTTTTTTTTCTGCCTATACAAATGAAAAAAAATTCTTAGTAGGATATCAGAAATTCAGTTCTGTATAGGATTAATTCATTCGAGTGTTGTAAAACTTTGATGAATTGGTACAAAAAGCGAAATATAATATATTTGTCATTTGAATTCCAACAATATTGTTTACGCCAGTCGTCATCAATTTTTGTATGCGGACCCATTAAAAAATTAACATTTCTGTTTATCAAAGAAGAAATGTTCACTATTGAACAAAATTTATACAAAATTCTTACGTTTACGCAAACAAAAAAAATTTAACAACTTCTCAATTGAAATTTTTTTTTGAGAATCTGTGGTTCAGCATGATAATTTTTTAATTCCGAAAGTTGAAAGTGGTAATTATTCATTGTTTCTGTATTGTTAATGGTCTTTTTATTATGATTATATATAATTAATTGCTTTTATAAAGATATATTAAAACTATAAAATATTTTTGGTGTAAGATACTTCCATCATTAAATTAAAATATTCAACTACTATCGGGATCGGACTTACAATCTCAAAAGTAAATATATTAAAAAATTAAAGAAACCAATTCGCACCAATTAAAATTTATAAATATAAAGTAATGAAGGGAGGTTATTTTTCTTCTATTGCCCGTTGATTAATTTAATTTTGTATCATTAATTTATGCGATGCAAAGAGCTTCTAAGTTTTTCTGAAATTATTGAATGAATTTCAAAAAGTGGAAAATATTTGTTTAGACTAAAATTTTATGTTCTCTGTTAAGATAAGGTCAAAAGTTGTTATAATAACTGTAAATGTAATTATAAACACAAACAATATTATGAAGTCAAGACGAGTCACATCAGTAAACAGACATTCAATTATTTTTTTTCTTGGTTTTTCAAAACGAATGGCAAATAAATGTTTTTGTTTGTCAGAATTTCTTTTTTCTCTAAAAGTGAACGTGAAAAACAAAAACTGATTTATTTCCCTTACCTGCTTGTTTATCTGACGACAACTTGTGATAAATTTGTTTTGAAGAAAACTTTATATGTTAAGACAAAGAAACTGATTCGAGACTTTCAATGCGTAGAACAAAACTTTAAAAATAAATAATTGTATTGATGTTTTGGTAGAGTTTACTAACTTAACACTTGTTTCAATAAATTATAAGTTTTTTAAAGTGGCAAAGATCAAAGCAATAAAAATATTTTGAAGCCAAAAATTATTCCATATAGTTCATATAGTTTGACTTTGATTGTCACATAAATTTGATTAAGACTCATACCAAAAACAGTTTCTTCTTAGATAAGTTAAATTTGTTGTATTATAAATTTAAATATTAACTAAATATTTTTTTCATGTTGTTAATTGCCTTGCCATTATTTATAAAAGCAATTTATCACAAGAATGATTAAATAATTGTGAAGAAAATAATTGGAATTCGGTCTTTTTGTACCAATTAAAAAAAAAGTTAACTCAATTTGCAAAAACAAAATGATGATTTTAATTTCAATTCCTTATTTTCCTTGAAATAAAATTATTTTAGGGCTAAACTTATTGCAAATATTCGATTTAAACTTTTCTGTATAATTTAACGTTGAAATTTAAAAGAAAAATAAAGAAATTTATATGTTGAACGTGTCTGAATTTGAATGAAAAAATAAATTCGCTAAAATTTATATGTAACGTTCATATAGTATATTTTTTTTTACACTTAACTTTTTGACATTACACATCCGTATATAACTCATTATAAATCATTACTTTAATTGGGGACTTACACGTTATAAAATCATTTTATAATATGTGTAAATATTAAAAAAATTATAAGTTCGTAACACCTAAAGGTTTACGCCCCTATTGAAGAATAAATGGTCCATGATTACATACGATTTTATGTCCGGTGAAACCATTTTAAAAGAATTTATTCTATATAATGATTTCTAATATGAAAGTACAAATTTCTGTTTCCATTCACAATAAACATTGAATTATAATAATTTAAAAACATAAACTTGAAATACAAAAAAGTTAGGAATATATTATAAATAAAAAAGATGTTAAAACTAAATTATAGCTGATGTACTAAGTTTTAAAATGTTTAAAGAATAATTCAGTTATAGGGAGTTAAGTTTAAATTTCAAGTCAATGTTCCAAAAGAAAAATATTAAATCCAATTATTTTGAAAACAAAAATATAATCAATTTGTATTTTATTTTATTTTATTTTATTTAACATTAGAATCTAAATCTTGTAACTTTATTAATAATAACTTTATAAAGCAATAGTTATTAATTATTATAAAATAAAATAAATTTCACATTGGCAATACTCAAAACGACAACGATCATATTAAAAATTGTTTTGTAATAAACAGTTACATGACCCCACGTTTACCTTGACCACCCAAATTCCTTGATTATTTTTATCACTTAGAAGGAAAATCAACAGCCAAGTATGATATTGACAATGACCACAATAGCATTAGATTTAAATACGGATTGCCCAAATATGATGGTGCATACAGGTCCAATTTGTTCATTTACGCTGCACAAGCGTACGAAACGAGTATAATAAACAATATTAAATAGAATTATCCTAGATATAGTTTCTAAGACTGTAATCTTAAAGAAACATATTTAGAAATAAATCGTTTTAACTAAAAAACATCGATTTTGTTACAATCGAAATGTTAGGCTTTCGATTTTTTTAACACAATCAGTTTGTAGAGGAAGCAATTTATATTTATTTTTATACATTTTTTAAGTGCTACAATAATCCTGAAGGCATAATCAATATACAACTAAATAATGGTTTTCGTGCGGAAATTGCCAACATTTTGATGTTAAAATTTTAGAATTTAAAAATGTCTAAATAAAATTTTATGCTCGAAAATATGATGCACACAAACATAAAATTTCTGGATATCCTACGTGTTCATAATTTCGTCAAATAAACGGAGTGTTACATTATCTTTATTGTATCACATAATACTTAATGCGCGAAAAAAAGAATAATATAAAAACAATCTTAAAGAAAATAATCTTTTACAAAATACAGATGTCTTGATATATAACATAATTCTTTAAAAAAATAAAAAAAAAAAATTAATTAATAAAAAACTATACTCGATTCTACTAAAGAGGTTAAAATAGTTTATAGTTTGCAAAGTATGAAAGCGTACAAATTTTATTGAAGATATACAAAATCCTTGAGGAAATTTTTATTTATTTATATTGTATCTGATTACTTGTGCTTGACTTTTCGTCTTTTGACTTTATGAATTATTTAATTATTTCTAATTAATAAAATTGACTGATTTATTAATACTTGAATAGGAAAACAATAAAAAAACTGTTCAATGTTGTCAATGCACGCTGTTCTAGAAACATTGTTAACCTACTTTTATTATATTGATTGTTAAAATTAGGGAATAAAATATGAGATAAAAAGCTGAGTTGTTGTCGAGTGGATAACACTATTTGAATTTCATTTTGATAGTAGATGGCTTAGGCTTATATGACGCGGACAAATTGAATTAGATCCGTTAATAAGCATTAACCTAAAACTAAAATTAAATTACAAAGCGTTTGATCATATTTGTAAAATGTCGTTTACTAATAACGAATTAAGAATTTTTGAAAAAGCTTAACATTAATTTTTAATTAATTTTTTTATCTTATTCACTTTGATTATTTAATTATAATTTAGATTTATTTATCTATTAATATAATTACAATATCTAGCTCCTTGTATAACCAAACCCCTCATTCTCTCCTACATTCTACTCTGTGTAGCAGATGTTTGGTGTTTTATATTTTAAGTAATTTATACTATTTCTTTGATAAATTTGTGGAATAAACAAAAAGTGTTTTATATGCAATGAAAGAATTAATTTATGAGCTATTTCAGTCAACAAATGAAACAGCAAAAACAGTTGATAAGAAACTGACAGAATTTCACCATAAATAAGCTACCATATTCTATCTTCCTAATCCTATCATTTTGTCATGAAATCGAGATGATATAACATTTAGATATTTTATACCCATCAAACCAAACATTCACTGAATAGCTACGATAAGAATTCAATTTGTAAGAAATTTAATTCTGTAAGTACATTTTTTTTTACTCTTCTAAACTTTATAACCTCATTAAAATTATATTTTATGCGATAGTTTTTTTTTATGATTATTAATCTAATTGAAAATGAAATAAAATTTTAGATGTCCTAAAAACTTTCATTAATTAAAAACAAAATAATTATATCCGTATTAATTAAAAAACAATAAAAATACAAATTTTTCCTTTGTGTGTCCTTTGCTTATTTTTGAATAAACCTATTTCCTGTTTACTTTGGTGAAAAGAGTAAATTAGGCTAAATAAACGAGATTCATTATTTTGGTCATTATTCTAAATAATTACCATCATCTGTCTCATGTGAGCCGAGTCGACTGACCATTTGTGTATTTCTTTATATTTACAAACAAACAATATATACAAACAAACAACAATTTTAATTAAAAAAAACACTCAACCTCCTCAAGTTATAAATTTTCTTTTTAAAACTTTTTAGACGTTAATCATCCAAGGACTAACCATTTTATTTGGGTTTGATTTTGCTATACAGAATTTACGGAAAACATAATAAAAAAACAACAGCAACAACAACAAAAATAAAATAAAAACATTTTAAATTCTATATAAAAAAGTTGAAACAAATTAAATAATCTGAAATGGCTCTTAAAGTATTCTTCAACAAAGTAATTTTTTTTTTTAACTTTTATGTACAGTCACATACATGCGTATATACAATATATCGATTTACAACACTTTTCAAACATTAAAACATTTGTGAATTCAGAACAGAGATAAAGTATTAAAACATTTTTTTTTCTTTTATATAAATTATTTTCCCATGAGATTGCAGAATAAAAAAAATCTTTAATTGGTTCTTGGGATATTTTAATATACGATCCAATTATCAATTTTACATTATATTTATTTATTTTTTCAAATGAAAATAAGATGTATTACTCGAATTTTCTGAATTGAAAAATTCTAAATTTAGAAATATGATAAGACTGAATCTGTTTCGAAAGCGTTTCTAACGCTACGCACTCGAACTCAATTAAACTCTGCACTGACATGTATATATTTATATAAGACAAAAAAGGAAAAGATAATCATTAAACAAATTTAAGAAGCTTGTTTTGGCGTTGAGTGAAAGTGAAGAATAAAGTAGGTAACATTTCAAACGGATTCCAGAAAATTAAAAGGAGTTTATATGTGTGTGGATAAATTAAATTAAAATTCGTTGAGTTAAAAAATAGAATTTTTGGATCATATACATATATGTTTTGGAAGGGATGTGTGTGTGTATAATATGTATTGTGTTTCAAAAGGCTTAACTATTTTAAATTAAGTCTCAATTTATTTAATTTTTAAGTGAAAATAAAATTACTCACATGTAACAAAAATAAACTAATCTGAGCGGAACATAAATTTTCTAGCATTCACTAACCTATAATATTGAAATTTGGTTATGGGATTACCAACGTAAATATAAAAAATGTATATCGAGATAAAGTGAGGTAAATTCTGTGGGTGGTTTTTTAGGTGAAACGAAGCAAAATATTTATCCGATTGAGGATCCGTCTGATATAATTACGAATTTTAATTTAATTTAGTTTATTAATGAATGGAATAAAACCAAATAATATCTTTTTATTCAATTCAATTGTTTCTATGCGTGCAAAGAAATCAATTAATTTGCGCAGCAACAGGAT
This sequence comes from Pedicia rivosa, assembly GCA_963082725.1. Taxonomy (NCBI): domain Eukaryota; kingdom Metazoa; phylum Arthropoda; class Insecta; order Diptera; family Pediciidae; genus Pedicia; species Pedicia rivosa. The sequence goes on along the minus strand of OY720154.1, from coordinate 44,883,121 downwards.
AATCGACTTTTATATATTTTCTCATCATTTATACAATCTTTTAGTTTAGTATGTTTGTGACGAAAATAAATGATTGGATAATGAAGCATGAACGAAATGTACAAAATGAATCTATTTTAAAAAAAAAAACAGCCAAGAAAGATTTATATTTTTCCTCTCACTGAATTGTAAATGTTTTCTCTTTCTTGTTGCAACTACATATACATTTCTTGTATATACATATAATTTGTAATTTTGCCTCAAATAATACTAAACAGGTATTCTAAATTCGTATAGAAATTTACTAAAATTTATTGTATAAATATTCTCTGGATTAAATTCAATGCGAAGAATAAAATAAATTTCTTTTTGCAACTCATCACACAATCATAGAGAATAATGAATTTATATTTGATCATACATATATATAGTATGCATGTATATAAACGTAAGCAGACGCCGTTTTTTAGAATAAATTTTTGTCTGTTCAAAATACAAAGGTTCAAGGACAAATATAGGACACACGACACTCGTTCGTCAGCCAAAGATGTGTATAATATTGTTCAATTGTTTGTTCATCCATAATGATGTAAATTTTCCAATATAGCTTTTTCTATTTATGAAAAAAACTCTGTATAATAAAAAAATAAATATAAGTTTTATTATTTTTGGCAAATCGTAAACATCAGACTACGGTTGAAACGTCCCCATTTTTGTTTAGCTGTAAACATTCGCTGACACAAAAGATTCCTTATTTTATTGTGATTTTCTAGGAACATACAATTTGCAAGGTTGACAAAAATGATAATAAAGAATGGAATTTATAGTAGTATCAGTAGTACCCTCAAATGTTAGAAATTCCAAATTTAATTCTCATTATATGCCAAATTAATCTACTACATTATATTATTACAATAACATATTTTCTCACATATGCTCTTAAGTGACCTAATTTGAAATATTTTACAATATTTCGTTTGTTATGGTTATGCCACTCAAATAAAATAATTGACACTGTTGGAGTCTGATTTAAAATGTTTTTTCTATTAAAACTGGATTTATTTGAATTTCCAATATTCCTTTTGAATTATTGTCAGCAGTCTCAAAAATGTTCGTGGTGAATTAAATGTCTCAAAAATATGTTCACAACTCTCCCAAAAAAGTACCTGTGGCTGGTGGGCCGAGAGTGACCGTATAAAAACAAACAAACAGCGGATGTATGGGCAAAGAAGGCAACTAGTGACGGCAATCTAGAAAATTTCTACCCGAAAATCATGGAACCAATTAAAAAAATAGTTTAAGCCAAAATAATGGAAAAAATAAAATGGTAGTGGGAGGGTGAAACAACTTTTTTCAACTAAATATAGCCCAAGGATAAAGCCCCGAAGATAGATAATAAGCTATCAAGAGAAAAAGAAAAGATGCTACACAGATTGAGGTCGGGGAAAACGCTATTCAATGCTAGTGAAGAAATAGGTGAAGGTAGTACAGGTAAATGTAGATTCTTAGAACAAATAGTACTAATAAAGTAAATCGTAATATAGAATAAAATAAATAAATAAATATACTGGGCTTGGGAGTAAAATTGTATTATTGAGTTTTGATATGTTCCTTCATTTTCTTTTCGCTTTGATCATAAGTTTAGGATCATATAAAGTGACGGGAAACCAAGCTATGCAGCAAGTGTTTCGAGGTTACAGAGAGGTCTAAGTCTCCAGACCGTTCAAAGTTTGCCGAAACAGATTTCATTGATAAGTCTTGCATTCGTTTCAAAATGTTGTTTATAGGATTTCCTTGAAAAATGTATACCAAAAATTTAAACTTATTCGACAATGTATTTTTGTAATATAAGGTACCGTATTATAGAGTAAATTTGCAGTATATATTTTCGGCTTTATATTAAAAACTAAAAAGGGATGGCTAAGCTACAAAAGGAATTCATGCCATCAGAATACATATTATCATAATTGATAAATTCAATTAAGAATCATGCATACACCTAATTGTATAGAGAGCAGATATTTATTTTCATATTTTTTTTCAACAAATTTATTAACAACAACATTTTTATAGTTGATGTAAAAGCAAAAAAATTATTGTAATTTTTTCTTTATTTACTTTCTCAAGCTTTTTTTCATTCCAATTCAAATTGATTTCTATAATAAGTACGTAGGAGTAGGTACACCTTTATATTTTATTTTCTTTTTTAGAATTTAATTTCCGTTGAAAATTCTATGAAATTAATTAATTATGAGTTGTATGGTAAACAACAATGTTTTCTATACAAAAGATTCTATTTGGGATGAACAGATGGTACCATAAATACCATCAGGAGTTCATTTTTTGTAGAAATATTTAAAAAAAACAATTCCCTTGTATAAAGCGTTTCTGAAAAAACACCTTTTAGACACATAATTCATAAAATTGGTTGTTATTAATACAAAATAATTTAAATTCTAATTTCCGAGTAAAAACCATGACAAATATATATTTCAGATATGGTAAAAGTGTCATCATATATTTATAATTTCTATTTTCTTCGTATTTCAACGCTATATGCTACTGAAAGTTCATAAATCACATAATAAATAATTCAGCCTTAAAAATAATGAATACAAATTTTTTTTTTGCTAACTACCACAAAAGTTTGTGGTTTAATATAAATATACTTCTTCATTGTTAGTCATCACTGGAGATGATGTTGTTTTAATTTTGGATCAGCATTCAATTTCTTAAAAAGAAATACGAATTGAATAAAATATTAATATGATGTGGTCAAATCAAACCATGATCTTAACAAATAGAAAATGAAAAAAGGAAAATTCCAATGAATTCAAATTAAAAGTTTTTTGATTAACGTACATATATATAAAGAACAATTCCAGTATTTAGTAATCAAACATTTCAAAATAGTATATGCTTTTTGTTGAACACAAATATGAAGTATTACGTTCATAAATTGAGTCAGTATGCAATTAAATTATTTAAACCACATAATAATGTTTCCTTTGAAATCAATTCTTAACTATTAATTTTGGCAATGATCCAAAAATTAATTTATGAAGATAAAGTTTCAATCTTTTTGACTGGGTTTATAATGTATATGATGGAATAAACGAAATAATATGAATATTTGAAAATGGAACTTAATTGTGGCGAGTATATTAGTTTGTAGTTATTTTTATTATTTTTGGCGGAAGAATCGATTTGCTTGCTTGAAATTGATGAGAACTTAAAACATAATATTTTTGTAAACATAAATAATGTTTCTTAGTAACTTGAATTAATGGGTCTTATAATTTTTAAGATTCCATAAGTTGAAATTTTTGTTTAACCCAAAAGGTATGTGACAATAAAATAAAAGATATTACGTTTATACGTGTTGAGGTGATTAATATAAATACGCAATATTTACTTATTAGAAGTACTTTGTGTAAACATACTTAACTTTACCTAAATTAAAATAATTATATTGAATATTCAAATAACAGTAGTCAAACAATAAAAACATGAGCATTCATGTATCATGATAGAAAAAGTCAAGTTTTTATGTAATCAAATTCATACGACAATCTTATTTATTTGGCAAAAAAGGTGACATAAAAAAGAAACACAAACAAATGGTGTATATAATAACAAGAACAACGATAAGAAACAAAATTAATTTCCGTCCTGTTATTGTCCTTCTAGTTCGAGAAAAGTTTGAGTTTTTTTTCTTTTCTTTTCTTTTCTTTTCTTTTACTTTTTTTTTTTTTTGCTTCATTACAAGACAGCCTATTTTCATTTCAACAATGAAGTCCAAGACGCAGTTGGAACAAAAGGAAGCGATCCAAAAGAAAAAATATATAAAAATAAAGAAAATTACAAAAGAAAGAGGACGAAAAACGAGACAATCGTTCCAACAATACAAAGACATTTGAGTCTTATACAAAATAAATGAGTAATTGGATTTTCTAGTGATAAAATCATGTCCACTTTTTTTTTGTCTTATAAAACACTTAATTTATTTATATTTTTCTATTTTGCCTTTGATTGTTTATACATCATTTTTAAAAGATTTTGAACAAATAAAAAAAAGTAAAAGAAAAGATATCTGTTAAGATAAATATCATACATTGTATATCCAATATATTAATATAATCCGTATCTATATATTTCATTCAAGATGACCATTTTCTTTTATATATGCTATTCTGTATTATAACAAGAATTCTTTTTTCATTTTCTGCTATCTCATATGTAACATAAGAAAAAAAAACCAATATGTTCATGACTCAGTTCTATACTAACATTCATGTGACATGTTTTGTGGATTACTCAAATTCATTCACTGGCAACAAAATTGATAGCAGGATTGATTGATTAAACTTAAAAAGCCTAGTTTTTAAGGGTCAGGTTATTTTTTCATGCTTTTTTTTTTAATGAAATGTAAGTAAAAAAAATGTTTCTGTCAAAAATGTATGCTTTCATTTTTTGCACAAAAATCAAAACTGAAAATTTTCATATAATAAATAATAAAGGAAATTCAAGTGAAAAAAATGACAAAATAATAAATATTTTTCTTATATTTATTTTGATGTAAAATTCACACATGGCGTAGCACAACTCTGGATAAAATTTGGGTTTTTGGTGGCATTGGAAAGGATTATATTCCATATGCCTACCGACATAATTTCCATAACTCAAAAACATTATATACGCATCGGCATCCATATGTGAATGTTTTTTTATGACAATGTTAAAATGAAACAAAAACATATATGCTGAACAACAAAGAGTATAGGAAAATAAGTAGATTTCATTATAAAATTCTAAGAATAGAAAAAAAAAATTGAAATAAAATGTAAATGACATATTTCAGAATATAATTTAGTTATGTATTGAATTCTAATTGTTTCGGGTTAACATTGTGGTAATATGGTAGAAGCTGTCTGTAATTGAACTTCTTCTATGATCGAGAACGCAATCAAATAAAATCCTATTTTTAATTCAACCTTAAATATTTTGTAAACAGAAGTAATTTATTGGTTGATCAACAATCGTAAAAAATTAAAAGCTTTTCTAGAAATTTTTTTTCTGTTATCTTAAATCTTAATCTCTAAATTTCTTTCTCCGAATTTCAATTTGTCACTGAAATGAATTTGTTTGTGGAATTTACTTTTGACTAACTTTCGATTTTATCCCCTATACTTCCAATAATCTGTACATCACTGATATTTTAATATTTTTTCTTGTTGGCTTAACGTATTTTCGTCTATAGTTTTCCAATATAAATTTTTTAAGTTGACCCATATTTGAAAAGAATATAGGTTCATACTTTATATTTACCTGTTTTTCACTGTTTTTTTACCAGATGTTTTTTATGTTTCGTTATAGAAAAGAATAAGTCTAAAATTATAAAAAAAAGCTATAGAATTAAACAATGGAAAACAACTTTTCTTAATATTCTTTTGCTTTGAGTAGACTTAGATTAAAAGTTTAACTATATTTTATTTAAATGAAATCAGTTAGTACATATATTGAATTGTTGTGTACTTGACATACTATTTCTTTGTAGTTTTTCATTTTTATTGCTGTTTATTTTCCATTATTTCAATATTTACATATAATTATAATATGTAATTTTTTGGTTAAGTATATGGATTTTTTCTTCAGAATTATTCTTCAGAGTTACGTGATCACTTTATGAATCTCATATATTTTATTTCTAGTCGATATAAATTTAATCACGACAATAATTCTGACAATAAAAATTGTTCAGAGTGTTTTTATAACTATATTGTTGTATTAAAACATTGAATATAATTTTTATTGCATAAAAATAATAAAAGAAAATTTTAAAAATTTTAAGTCTGAAATGTTTTTATTTAAAGATGATTGAAAAAAATTAATTAAAAATTCTTTTGAAGTTAATAAAAGAATAAGAAAATTTTATGCGGTCCTCTATATAGTTATTTATAATAATTATAAAAAATAATGCAAATGAAATTTTTTAAGACAGAAGCGATCCTTAAAGTCGTCACTTCTGCAAATTGAGCATCAATTTAAGTGTTCACTATAAGAGTTACTGTAATTGTATTAAAGCTTAAAATATTATTTATGTATATATATTATTATATATTAATATATATTATTAATGTCTGTAGTTGAGCTCAACTGGAATTTGATTAAAAAATATTTTATGTTTAAAAAATGATAAAATTTTAATTAGATTATTTTTATTCAATTGTGTAAAATAATTATTATAAATTTATAATATAATATTTATAGTAATAATATTTTAGAATGAGCATCATAAAAATATATATATATATAACAAAAATCAACAATAATAACACATGTTATGCATATATACTACACTATTATTAGAGGGTTGTCTTTGGGTGTCGTTTCGAATTATAATAAACGAGAAAAACAATTGTAAATATACTAGGGAACATTTAGGTCGATCTACTGGGATTAGTTTTACATGTTATGTAGTTGGAGTTAATGCAATATCTTCATATACTATACGATCTCAGTAAAATATAAAAAAATATGTTATATATTTTGAAAGTGTATATTATATAAAATTGAAGCACACGTTTCTTTCTTAATGGTTTCATTCAGGTAAAATTCTTTTTAATCTTGTTTAATTATAATCGAAAATTGTATAATGCAAAAAATCAATAAAATATAAACAATAAATTTAGTTTTATAAATAATTAACTACCTTAACTGATATTATTTTAACCTTTTCTTCAAATTGTATTTTATTTTATTTTCCTGTTTCTTTATTGTAAATAAATAAAAAAACAAAATATATCTACCTATGTTTTTACGCTGTGAAACAATATTATTTTTGAATTGAAAAAGCTTTACCCAAAAAAACAGAAAAATCAAATCAAACTCTTTATTCAAAAGAAACAACAAAAAAAAAAAAGAAATACATGAACCCTAAAAATGTTCTACTTAAATTATATATATATGCTTCTTTCTTTTTTTTTGTCAAATACAAACAAAAACATAAACAAGTAAAAGTAAAGTTCTCTGCATGAAAAAGATTATATACAATGAAATGAAAATGTTGAAAAATAAAGAAAAAAAGTTTAATTTTATATATAGGTAGAGAGAGGGGGTTACATAAGATATACATTTATGTAGGTTACGTTTATATGAGACAAAAGTTGTTATTCCTTTTTTTTACTTTTTTTCAGTGTATAAAGTTTTTGTATGTTACGAATTATTTAATTTTTTCTTACCCTCCACAAATTTTTTTTTTTTTTGTATAATCCGTCTCATAAAAATTCTTAATTGGATATTAAAAATTGTAATGAAAATCGATACAAACATATTATATAGAAGGTAAAAAGGCAGGTATACAAACCAAAATGTGTATAGGCAAAAATATTTTAGATATACATAAATGTAAAAAAAAAAAAAAAAAAATTCATGAATTTAATTAATGGTAATACTTAAGTGGAAGCTTTAAAATAATTTAGAATATTTGAATATTTTATATTCATTTATTTATTGGGCAACAACCACAATGAATAGCTATATAGCGGTGTTCTAAATTTATCTTAAATCCATATATATATATAATAACAGTTTAAGAATTAAAATATCCGAATAATTAAATTAATTAAGATTAAGAAACAAAATCAAACAAATTTGTATATGAGATCATTTATTCAATTCATTTTTAATATTTGCAATGAATTTCATATAATATTTGACCAATCAGGAACTATCCTTTAAATGGCTTTAAGAACAATAGTTCAAATAATTTGATAATGTTAGACAGTGAGTAAGGTAGGTTGAATGTAACAATAACAAAAAACAATTGTAATTATTGCTAAAAGCCCAACTCATAGTCAGATTAAAAATCTTTGATGATACGAAAGTATAATTAAGTTAACTTATGATGACATCAGTCATTAGTATGATTCATCGTCAATTATATTTTCAGTAAATCTATTTGTGGTGAAAACAATAAGTTCTAATATAATATTTGTTTTTTGGATGAAAAAATAACCTATTAATGATCTTTATCTATTTCAATTCATTTTTCTTTATTAATTCATTATATCCTTTTACCTACATTTAAATTTGTAAGCAAAAGGCAATAGACAAAACACATTCTATTTATTCAATATACAAATATTTCGAAATATATTTATAGAAAACAAACAAAAATGGTAAGTGGTAGGTATTATAAATGTAATTAAAAGGTATTCTATTATTACATTTTAATTTAATCATTTGTAATTTAAATGAAATTTAATTATCCCAGATTAGTCATTAATTTAAGGTTTTTTAAAATGAAATAAAAATTATACATGTTCATGTGGTGTAGAATGTTTTATTATTTGTTATTTTACAAATGTAAAATAACTAATCCTAAAAATTCTAAGAAAAGAAACTCCCCATAAAAATTTCGTCTAAAAACATATTTTCGTTCTTTTCATGTGAAGTAAGCCTGGCTATTAATCTGACTAACCCAAATTCTTTTGTTTGTGCAGGGGTTGTGAGTGACACGTTGTGGCATCATCAGGTTCACATGTCAATCATCCCTTTACCTTCATCTAAAACTACAAAAAGCACTTAAGCCATTTTTCTCTTTTTTCCCCCAACAATTTTGTTCTGCATTAATAAGCACCGATTAAATATTCAATGGGGACACCGTGAAGTCAAGGAAATAACATTCTAAAATTATAATTTTATAAAAATTCTAACATAATAAATTTGTGTAGTTTTTTTTTTGTCTTAGTTTAATCTGTCGAACTAGAAAATACAATTTTCAAATGAATTTACTTTAGAATAATTAGAATTTAAAATTTTAAATAGAAAAAAAAGCTTCCCGAAAATTATAAAAAATACAAATGATGAATGATAGAATTATAATTAGACTAATCTACAACATCAATTATATAAATCGATAAGAATTTCATGATTATTTTAATTGTTAATTTTTTTATTAAATAAATAATCATAAATTTTCAGGATTTTATTCTTTAAAATGCAAATCGTCTAATAATCTGATATTAAAATAATAAATTATAAATTCTCAAAATCTCCCTATAGAAAATTATAAAAAATAAAGTCTTAAAAGGTCGATCAATAATGTCAAGCGAATATAATGTGAAACGAAAATAACATTTATTATGGAAAATTTGTACAATAATTCATAATTTCATGCATATTAAAATGAATTAATTATTATAATTGTTATTATTAGATAACTAATAATAGAATTTAATAATTTATCGACCATTTCTTGTAGTCGTTGCTGAAAATCCATTTCAGGTTTTTAGATTTATCTTATTTATTTAAGTAAATTATAAGTAAAAAAAAACCACGAATATAAAGCTGCAATATTTCCAATAATGAATAATGATACTCATAGAATGGTAAAATTATGCAAACGAACATGGCTAAGAAATAATCAAATAATCAAATTACACGTTTTGGTTTAATCTAATGCAAATCTTTTTTTTGTAAGTTATTGTTATTAAATGTGGTATTAAAAATATTAATACAAATTTTAAATTTTAAAGGACGATAAAACAAAAGTAAAGTTATTAATTAAAATAGTATTTCCAAGTATCCCTATGGGTATAAAATAATTAAGTAATTGTCAATAAAAAAAAATTTTGTTTGTTTATATTCATAGGCTATGAGGATATACGACTTGTGAATTACGTAGGATGCGAGATATTAACAGAAATTTGATTGACTAATAAAAAGGAAAAGTCCGAAAGTATATCTTATATAGACTTCTTAAAAAAAATACTGATGCGAACAAAAACATTATTATTTTTCACTACTTATTAATATTCTATAAAAATTAAGAAAACAACAAAATATATCATTACAGTTTGGGTTGAATTTCTAAACTTTTATACTTTATTACTAGGTAGTAAATATTCTGTTTATTTTGATTATATATACACAGGAAAATGTGATGATATCACGAAAAACATAATTATAATTTATCAAATATTTGCCCTCTAATCCCTAAAACTTAATAACAAGATTAATTCTCTGTCCATATAGTTCTGTAGTAACAAAATATTTAATTTTAAATATTCGTAATTCATGAAAATTTTATTTTCAAATTTTGAACCTTTTTTTTGGTTGGTTTTATTTTTCATTAGACAAAAAGGTCTTTACATTTGAATCAATAAAATTTAATAAAAAGCATTTTCAGAAAGCTTATTATTATATGAAAATGGGTCTCTATACTTTATGAGAAAAAATGTTTGATTTATGATCGGCGTATAAAGGCGGTCGTACAAAATCGACTTCGCAATTTTATAAAAAAAAAAAAAAGAAAAATAAAAGAACTACAACAACCGTCACCGAGGGCCCTGAATAGATACATTAATATTGTTGTCTATTTAGATACTACACTATAAATAAATATTCTGCTAAATGGTTTATGAATATTTAGTTTACCAAAAACATATATTAAATTTAGGTACTGTGGTAAACTCATAAAGTTTACGTATTACGCGAATAAGATCAGAAATTTGATGTGTAAGAATTCCCAGTAGTTGTTTTATTTTTATCAGTGTAATGATTTTTTTTATCACAAAAATTTTATAATAAATAACTCCGATGGGTATTTTGTTTTCTATTTTAATATACCATTCAGGTTTTTGATTTTTTGACGAATTTTTATTAGTAGTATTTTCAAGAAAAGACAAAGTAGGTCGAAAATCAAAATAATTATATGAAAAATTTTGTAAAGAAAGAAGAGGATATATTTACATACCAAACATAAAATCTGAAGAATATGCGTATTTTGATCTTTTCAAAACAATTTTTACATATTTTAAAATATAAACAAACTTTTCGGAAATGGATTTTTATAAAAGTCGGTCAAGTATAACATCAAAATAGTTTATTATCAATTGTCACAATCAATAAAATCTACTAAATTCATCAATTTATAAGTTATTCAAAATAAATAAATATAAGTTCCTAGGCAAATATTCATATTATTGGAAAATGGCATTTTAATGATTTTTTGGAGCCTTCATGTCTAGCGCCAGTTATGAAAATGAACATTTTTATTTTATTTCTATATTCATGTGGACTTGACCCTATCTACCGTTCATGTCTTTTGCATTTCTATACAATTAAAATACTTCAATTTATTTCTATACAGTTGCTTGCCTTTATATTCTTATCTGTTCTACACTTGAAATATAGAAGGTAAAAAGAACCCTCGCCAAATAATCTATAGAAAAAAATCTTTTTTAATTTTTCCCCTTTATCGTTCTCCATTTATTCTTCATCCAAAAAACTTTTGAATATTTATTTTATTTAATTAACTGAAAATTTAAATAGTTAGAACATTTCAAGCATTTCATGGAAAATTCTATGATGGAAATTACCATAAAGTATAAATGTATGTATCTGAGAATATACTATAGGATATAGGAACAACAAATTCAAACTCAGAATTAAGATAAATATTTCCTAAATCTAAGGTGTTTTGTATATTATTTACAAACTGTTTATTTCCAGATACCTACTTATAAATATTTTGTTTCTATATTGCCAATCAAATTCAACGAACATGTTATAAATGTTGAATTAGTAGACGTCAATGTTTGATTGTTCACGTTCCTAATGAAGATTGATTGGGTGACATTTCTCACAATATACCTTTATATATTTAACAGGAGGTTATGAATAGAATTTCCCTTCTGTTTACAAACTTAAATCTGTATATATATATATATATATATATATATATATATATATATAGTGTGTACATATTTTATATAAAAGGCAAATAAATTCCCTTTTTTCTTTTTAACTGGAAAAATTTTTGGTCCGAAATGATAGAAAAATGAAAACGCATATTTTTTGGGTATACAAAACGATCAAGATATTTTTAAGCATGAAATTTCTCAATTTTCTATAGCCAATGTCACGTACAAAAATTTTAACATTTCTTATTCATGTACCTATAGATAAGAATCGGTAACATGATGGAGTCACGAAAAATAAATTGTCTCATTAATATAAATTATTTATAAAAAAACATCATCATCATCAACACCCATATCAAAGTATCAAAATTTGATTTTGTTAATATTCAAAATTAAATGTATTCATTTAATGTGTTTATATGGATTAGTGTAGATCTAATCAGTAAACTAAAAACTAAATGAACATTAATAAGATAAGAAAATTATCTTGACTGGATTTGTTTAGAAAAAAGAAAGCTAAGTTTCTAAAATTCAATTTACAATTTATACAACTCTATACAAAAAGAAGATTGAAAGTATTTAACATTTTCGTATTTATAAATTGGTAATATTGGAATATTTAGTTGAAATTTTTCATACTGAATCTTAGTGAGACTGAAAAGTATTAAACATATTCAACAAACAATTACATCGAAAATTTGTAAACCCCAAACCTACATATATATTCAAATTCTCTTTATTTCTCCAACATTTTTTTTGTAACATTTCCCCTTTAAATTTTTCTCTCAGTTATTCGTTTTTACCCCAACAATCGTACAAAAACACGAAGTTATCTAATTCAATAACAAGTCTCCAAAATCAAATCCTAGACCGACCACCATTTAATACTTTAAGAGTATTCTTGATTTCTACGCAGATTCACTTCAGTTCATCTCCGAATCTCGGAATATACAGATATTTAGAGATCCAGAAAAAAAATTTTTTTACATTTTTATTTTATTTCCTACATTTGTCGCGAAAAACTTTGTAGAATAAGAATATCGTATTGCGATTTTAATAAGATATTTATTTTTACTGTGTTTTGTTAAATGAAGCTTTTTTTTCATTTTCATTTTCTTTTAAAGGTTAATCACTTTTTATACGTTACTTTTTTATTAAAAGTTTCTTAGAAAATAATCGAGAATAGGATCAGAATATATTATTATCATTGTCGTTTGTTTGGAATAAATTATGTCTAGAATTCTCTTCAAACAAAAATGAGTGTGAATTATAGTGAATAAGTAACAGACATTTTGTGAAGTTTTCAGATCAAAGGATTACGTGATCAGGATACCCAAAAAAAAAACTATGTCCTTTTTTTTCATTAAATTGGAAACATATTTCTCTAGTAAAAATAATATAAAAAAGTAAAAAAAAAAAAAATGAAAGATTTACAACCAAAATATTTATCTATGAATGTTTACACTAAAAAAAAGAAAAATTATGTCAGTCAGAATTATACAATCAGAATATTGATCCAAATTAATACACTAAAATGTTATTAGAACAAAAAAAGGTATAAAAAAAGTCTTAAATTTTTATTAATTAACTTATAAATTTTGAATAATCAATTTGGTTAAATTCGGTTCATCATAAAATTTTTCTTCAAGGTTTTCAAATGGAAAAATATACTGTATATATTGTTGTAAACTTATATGTCTCACTGTACGTTCACTTTCTATATTTCATATATATGAGTGACTTACTATTATACATTTTCATTCTATTTTTTTTTCTTTCTCCGTTTTATGTCTTTTGATATTGTCATTAAATAACTTTGTTCAGTTCCAATTTCGATAATATCGTTTACAGCCAAGATTGATGATAACGAGCCCTTATTGTTTTGTCGTCTGTTTTACTTTAAAAAAAAAACAAAAATAACAACAAACATTCAAAGCACCACTGTATGCCATTCATTCACATTATCTTATTTAATCTGCGAACGAAGAAATAATTAATTCTATGATCGATTTTTATTTAATTATTTTATTATTTATATACAAAAACGTCTATGCATATATATGTCTATGCATATATGGCAATGTTAGTTAAAAGATAAAATAACAGCTCTTTTAATTTTCTAATGTTCTATCATATAATATTTAACTAAACTACATTATTTTATCTAACAAAAGTCTTCTTATACTTCTTTTTCTTCTTCATCTTCTATGTAGTTTCATATGATGTTAAAGGTCTTAAATAATTTAACATTACTTTGTTTTTTGATTTTCTAATGCTTCTATGTATAAATGAATTTTTCATTATTATTTTTTCGTTATGTTGCGTGAAGTGAAATTTTCAAAATATGCAAACATTCTCAAGAAATAAATCATAAAATATAACTTTATTTTAAAACATTATTTACTAATTATTCAACATTACAAGATAAACGATCATTTTGAAAAAAAACAAAATAAATCGTACTATATACATAATAGAAACTCAGTAGAGTGTGGTCTACCTCCTATATTATATGAAATATAGTTGAGACATAATAAATGCTACTTTTTCTTACTCTTTAGAATTGAATGTACAAATATTTACTATACTTATAATACTTACTTAGTTCTTTTACTTACTTAAATATATTTAATTAATTTTGGACACAATCATTTTACGTATACTTACGTACTTTGTTTTGTGTATTACAAAAGCATTTTATTTCAAATAATATTTCAATCGAATCGAATTTCTGAAGATAAAATTATATCATCACGAGTATGACACTCACATCATTGGTTACACATTCAGATAAATAATATTGATTATTTATTTCTATAAATATTAGTTGGACGAAATTAAGTGAAAGAAATTCAATTTTTATACTTGTTTTGTTTTCTACATTTCACTGTGGGTGTTCTACTTTTGTATTATAAAACTGACACAATTTAATTCTTTTTCCCAATTTTTCTTTACTGATTTTTTTTTTTTAAATCTGTCAAGTTAAGTAAGACAATAAAAAATGTTTTATCTTTGTCTTCATGTAGGCAAATGATAAATGTGTAAGATATTCTGATTTGTACCAATAGACATATACATTTTGTATTCAAAAATTTAATTTGAACTGACAAGAATATATATGTACTCTATTCCGAAGTACATATACATTTTCATTTATTCTATAATATAGAAAAGGTTTACTAATTTTCTTACCTGATGTTTGTTAGAAATAATATGATTTAATATCTACAAAATACAATTTATATAGTACATCCATTTATCCAAATATTATGTATATGTAATATGTATATAAGTAAAGATATATAAAACATGTTTATTAGTCAATGAGAGATTCATTTACTCTATAGGTACTCGTATATATATTTTTTTGTACCTATTGTTGAGTATCAGAATTTTCTAAAGGCAAAAATAAAATTAACACATTATTTGTTCGCCCTTTTGATTGTTTTATAACCTGCTAAACATATTGAAGTAGAAAATTGAGTAGAAAATTGAAAACTCTGTTTTTACAATAAAAACATTGAATTTACCTACACTTTTACTTGTTTTTTTTATATGCTCATGGAAAGAGAAATAGGAATAGAATATACTTTTCTTGTTATATATGAAGAACAAGTTAGGTGTATACAATGAGAAGGTAGTCTCTGTTAAAAAAAAAATAAAATCGATAAAGAAGAAAAAGAAAAAAAAATTGTTTTTAAAATTTTGGCAATATGGTTTTTGAATTAGAACGGAAATAGGAAAGGTATACAGAAAATATATATCTTCTTGATTTTTTTGTATCATTGATGAAGCATGATCCTTCCGTTAAAATAAATTTGATAGATGTGGAATATATATATAAGGACTATCTACCGCAGATATTATACAGGACTATATTTATTACACTCATATTTCTTCTTAGAATTTAAGGAGTACCCGTTACAGAATTATTATTTATTAAGCAAAATTGAACTTTGCAAAAAAAAAGCTTATTAAGCAAAAAAAAAACATGTCTTTCATATTGTCGCAAATTTAAATGGATTAGAGACCATTTTTCAAACAGATTATTAAAGACCACAATAGTTTCCAAAAGTAATGTGTAAACATATGATGATTCAGGGTTTCAGTTCCGCATTCAATGGGAAAGAAAAAAGTTAGAAATTGGTATAGTAGTTAAGAACAGTGAATTAATCACACACATTCCCCTTTGAATTTAATTTTATTTACAAACATCTGCCTCTCCGTTTTTATCACTTTAAGTTTACAGCATGCATACACTCAAAAAAAAATGATAGTAAAATGTCACAAAATTGTAGATTAAATCAACCAATATAGTGGTTGTTATCAGTCAATCAAATTATTTTGTAAAACGTTAGTCAATTTTGTTAATCTCACAAATATATTTTGTGAAAAAAATATTGGTTTTATTTACAAAACCACTGTTATTCATAACAATTATTTTGTTAACCGAGTACAAACTCTTTGTATTTTTTTTACATAAATTCTGTAGAAGGAATAAATATTTTGTACCAAAATTACATAGAATTTTGTAATTTATCACAAAAGTTTGTTGACATCTACAAATATTTTGTACCAAAATTACACATAATTTTGTAATTTTTCACAAACTTTTGTTAACATGTACAAATATTTTGTACCAAAATTACACATAATTTTGTAATTTTTCACAAACTTTTGTTAACATGTACAAATATTTTGTACCAAAATTACACAGAATTTTGTAATTTTTCACAAACGTTGTATGTGAAATTTTACAATATTATGTATAATTTATATAATAATTAAGTATATTATACGAAAATTACGGTATCTATTTTACTATTAAAATTAGTTTTTTAATACTTACTTTAAAAATAATTACGTTACTGAAAAAAATCACTTCACTATATAAATTACTTATAAAATAAACGAAAATATTTTTTTTTACTACTCGTTATTATTAAAAACACTTCACTGTATAAATTAAATACCTATAAAATAAATCAAATAAGAAAAACAATTATTTTAAGAAGATAAAACATATTTATTTCAATTGGAAAAGTATAATTCTTTTTTTTTATCACTAATTATTTTTAATTTTTTTTTTTAATTATCAAAATTATTATTATTTTTATTCAGAAAACAAAATTTTATTTATTTAAATTAATTCAGTTTAATTTTTAAATTATAATTCATTTATATATATGTACTTATACTTATATGTTTGACATTGGAAGATGTATTTTATTTTAGATCTGAAATTAAGCCAGATATTTTTGAAGTGTTTTTATCTGAATTAGTTGTAAGTTTATAGAAATATCTTTGTACAAACTCCCAAAATATTTCCGATGTAGTCGGATATTGTAAATTAAAAACTTGATATATTTTAAAACAAATATCAATTGATTTTAATAATGTGCAAAGTTTGTAAGTGGTTTTATCGTAATAAACATAGAACTCTGATATAGAATAAGTATTCATATTCCCAACAACAATCACTAATGGTTGGAAAGTAGATTTATTTCTTAAACATTCGTCATTTAGGAATTTTATCTTATCTGGAATTTCCGAAGAATCGTTTACCATTGATATGAATGAATCTTGTGAGTCCTTGATCGAATGTTTCTTTCTGTCTAGTACTCCTTTTCTTCTAGAAATGGTTGGAGGAAGAAGACAGTGAAGTGACATAAAAATAATATAATTTCTATATTCTGAAATAAAAATTGAAGCTATTATATATTCAACAAAAAATACAGGCAAATAAATTATATATATACCGTCGTTATCAGTATTATTTAACGTTGATAACATTTTTTTTTCATAACTGTCATTTATTCTTGTTTGGATGATTGCCATTATTTTTTTTAAAAATGCTTCCCAATTACCTAATAAATCTTCTCCATTATTTTTAATAAAATTGTAATCAACGTCCACCTGAAAATTAAAAAAATTTCTTAGAATTGGATTTAATTAAAATATACGTTTAGCTTACTAATGTATATCCCAAACTATGCTTATACAATGGCCATGTGTTCAAAATTCCAATAATATTTGGGTCAGTATTATCCATAATAATCTTGCGTCTATAACCAGAGGTCTGCTCCCATTTTTTCAAAACTTCAGGCCAGGGCTCATTGTGATTTTTCAGCCATTCACGAACTTCTTCTGACTCTGCAAAAAGTCTCTTTTAATACTAATCATTTTATTTACAATTTCACTTATTATTATATACCTTCTTTAATAAAGCTTATAGATTCCTTTGGTACTTCCTGTGTTGTTGGTCTCGGTTTTGTTTCTCGTGCTGTTCTCGACTTTCGGGCTTGATTTTGAAACTTATCCCATAGTTGACCTTTTGGGCATTTTTTACTTCGCCATTTGTAGTATGTCTCCTGTACAAAAATATCATTGTGATTTAACAATTTAACAATTTACAATTATATATTATAATATAGCTTACCAATCTCTTGTGGAAGTATTTATGAAGCGCGAACTCTAATTGAATTTGAACTCCCAAATACCGATCCTCTATAATTGTCTCACAAAGATTAGCAAAATTTGAGGTTCGCAACTCCGACACTGTAACTTTAAACTCTGGATCAAAACAATATTTTTTCTTTATTAATCAACAATAAAATTAATCAAATATTTTCAATTTACCTTTACACTTTTTTAAAATATAAGAAGAAGTTTTACGATCTAACGATAGATTTTTAATTATTTTTTTTACTTCTCGTTTCTTCTTATACTGTTGCACTTTATTTTTCATTTTAGTTAAACGACACTTTTATTGTATATTTTTTTAGGTTTCTAACTTGAACTATAACTTGTGATTGTGATGGATGTAGATTCTATAATGGCGTACCGCGTTCTAACTTCTGAAACACAAGACATTGTAAAAAAAAAAATATTCGAAGTAATAGTACAAAATTTAGTAAAATGAATACAAAATTTTGTATAACTTCACAAAAATTAGTAAAATATATACAAAATTTAGTAAAATTAATACAGAATTTTGTATAACTTCACAAAAATTAGTAAAATTTATACAAAATTTTGTACTTTAGAAACAAAATTTTTGTACTTTAAACAAAACTTGTTTAAAATTAAAACGAAATCGCGTCAAATAAATTCAGGAATGAACATGATTCAACGTGAGAGTTTTTGTTTTGGGCCCAACAAAATTTAGTAAAATTAATACAAAATTTTGTATAACATCACGAAATTTTGTACACCTTCACAAATGTTAGTAAAATTAATAGAAAATTTAGCCAAATTAATACAAAATATTGTAATGAA
The DNA here is from genome assembly GCA_963082725.1 of Pedicia rivosa. Classification (NCBI taxonomy): domain Eukaryota; kingdom Metazoa; phylum Arthropoda; class Insecta; order Diptera; family Pediciidae; genus Pedicia; species Pedicia rivosa. Next base: position 44,864,156 of record OY720154.1, on the reverse strand, counting down.
ATACAAAATGTTGTACTTCCGAAACAAATTTTTTGTACTATTCAGAAAACGTGTTTAAATTTAAAACAAAATGCCGTTTAATAAATGCCTTATTTTCAGGTATAACAATAATTCTTAATGTAGGAAAATAAAGAATATATAATGAAAATGCTAAAAAAAAATATTAAAAATATAAAATTTTAAGATTCAGGCATATGGGTACCTGTATCAAATTCTAACATACAAACCAATATGTCAAAAAAATTATGTTTTCTTAATTGTATGCTTTTATATCAATATTATAAAAAATTCTCAAGATATTCGAACTGTCGTGAGATTGGTTACTCAAATACCTTTAACTTCAGTTTGTCTAAATTTAGCTAATTTAGCTTTAAGTGGTATGGCCTTTTTTAGCAGGGTTTTATTCTAAGGATTTAATTTTAGCAGTTGTTTCTTTATCTTATTTTAATTCATATGGAAAGGAGAAAGACACAAAGATATAAAAGTTTTAGTGATTTTTTTCATCTTGTTAAAATTGTATATTAATATACATATAATGTGTATTGATACAAATTACAAAAATATTATACGATAAAACCAAAATTTGGTTTTAATATATAATATCTTTTGTAAAAATGTAACGGTTGTTTATAGAAATTACATAAATCTTGTAGAATAAAACCAAAATTTGGTGTCTAAGGTTTTTTCACGATTTATTTTGTAAACTTCACAATATTATGTTACAGTATTACAAAATTTTGTTCCTTACATTACGAACAAGCTTTACAAAATATTTGTAAGGAAATATTTTTTCACAAAATGTAACAATTTATTTATTAAATTATTTGTTACTAATATTTACGTTAAAAACACCGCATATTAGTATTTTTATTTGCAAAAACTACAAATTTTGAGTAAAATATACTGAAATGCAAGTATTGTTCACAAAAAAACTGTGTAAAATTTTTTACTATCATTTTTGTGACAAATTTTACTATCATTTTTTTTTCAGTGTATATATTATATAAGAAAAACCCGTATCATCCCTTCACACCAATTTACATACCATATATATATATTCTTTAGGTTTTTACATCAATTATACGAAACTAAATTGTTCACAACACAAAGAGCAAATTTGATGTAGATCCAGGCAGTTATATTATTATGTTTATAATATATACACAGGCACACATACATACAAAATTGACATTCTCCCTGAATATTTTGTTCCCCAAAAATGTAACTGAATTAACGCAAATAAACCCATAGGTTTTTCTTATATTTCCTGAATTGTAAATAGTGGAACGATGTGTTCCTTATTATATTATTATAACAGTCGCAAATGAAACAAATGAAAGCATGCTCCCAAAAAGAACCAATTTTAAAGATATAGCTTTTATTGTAAAGACTTTTGAAAACTTTTAATTATTCTTTTTGTGGATATGTTTTATAGAATTAGAAGTAACTTCGACATTGTGTATAAGTTAACACTAAACCATAATTTTTTTTTATTTAATATTCATATAGTTGTTATATTTTCTGCTTTGAGTATTTATTTAATTTTAAAAGTAATCCAAACCAACAAAGAATGATGTGTCGTTCTTCTATAATTTTTTATAAATTTCTTTTGTATTTGTTTTTAATTATGATACGGGATATTATTGGTACACAAAAAAATGAACTAACTTTTTAAGTAAATTATAATTAAGGATGATAAGAATAACGAAAGGGTCAAGACAAATTTAATTAGAACTAAACTTTTTGGATGCTTTTTTTATTGTTGCTTTTCTTGACTGGAAATTAACGAATTTTTTTGAATATCCCAACGATTTGATTGATTACATTTTAACCCCCTCTAAACTTTAAAATTATCTTTCACAGTCATTAAAGATTTAAAATTTTCTCTGTTTTCTCTCTTTTCTTTTGACCAGGAAAAAATCATACCAGAGTTCTGTCAAATAATTAATTCAGTTATAAATAATTTCTTTACGGATACATTTATAGTGTTATGCCATGATCTAAATTCAATAAAATAGTTTAATATCGAATAATTGGATAGGATTTAATGATAAGAACTCAATCCTAAAACTAAATTAATTAATATATTTCTCTTCAATTCTACAAATTGGAACTAGGATGGTATATTGATCCAATATTTAATCAGAATCCTTTTAAAACCGAAGTAGATTGGCTATTTTAAAATACAGTTTGAACATCAAATTCGTTTTTGTAAAGCATAAGGCTTTATAACTAAATCATACCAAAAAATTGCAAAAAAAATCGTTTAATTTTATGATAACAATATTTCTGGTAAATTATTGATGATCCATTTTTTATGGCAAAACAATTGCCCTAAATTTCTTCAAATTATTGAGATTACATAGGATAATCTTCTATTATAGGATAAATATGCTTTTAAACAACCTGCCTTTGATCCTTTTTGCAAAAATTACTTTTTTTTATTTTCTGAGATTGCTCGTTCTTTAAACCCTAATCATGGTTTCAGACTTTTAGATGCATATTATAATTTCACGCAACAGAAGAAGGTCAAGACAGAGACTATTGTTGAGTTGAAATGAATGATATATAATTGAATTATTTTGTATGAGTCATAATCTTTATTAAAACAATATTGTATATTCTTTGAAATGATTTTTGACTTCATTACTTAAATTAAATCACCGAATCATAAAACATAAATAAATTTAAAATAAAGAACATTTTTTATGAACATGAAGAACTTAAATAAAATCCTTTTGATAAAAATTTTCTTTGTAATCTTTGAGAATACTGCTTATTCATAGTGAAATATTAACTGTGTAAAAAACTATATATAATATGAAAACATCAAGGCAACGATGACTGAATTATTAATGCGTGAATTTTTCGTTCTCATTCACATTGAACAATAAATTCCCAAAAGAAAACGTTCACTGCTGATGGGTTTTTTATTTTTTTTCCTTTTATTTTTGTTATTGTTATATGTTGGATGGAATGCAATTGAATTTTTGAAAATAAATGAAACCAAAGATTCATTTATTTTTTAAAACTATATAAGAGAAAAGTCTCAAGTGTTGTACAATTTCAATTTATATACGCACTTCAAAAATGTACATATATCCAAACAACCAACTCTGTATATAGTATGTATAGTACTTGAATTGTTTCACAGAAGACATTGAACTTGAATTTTCTGTTATCTAAAGTCTCTTTTTATATATTTATTTAGTCACCTCCTTGTACATACATAGAGAACTTATATAAATACATTTTCAATCCTATTCCTTGTTGTTATTGTTGTACTTTTTATTTTGTTTTGTTAGAACAAACACCACAAGGCAATTTGGTTCGCACATCAAGAAGAATTGAAAGAGGCAAACAATGAGTTTTTTTTATGTTAAAAAAATACAAGAAATAAAAGAAAAAAAAACTAAAATATAAAAATATGATTATTTGAAAATGTTAAATTTAAATTTTACTTTAAATTAAGTTAATGCAATTTCTAAAAGTCACAATGATAAAATATTTAAGCAGTTGAAAATTGTGTAAAACAAAAGACTTTAAAACCCACGTAATGAAAATATTATGAAAATTAGTTTATCCCATTTCATATGTTTCAAAAACATAAAATTTATAAATGAAATCTGTTTTAAAGTTAAACTTCTAACCCAGAAACAAGAACTTTTGATGTAAATTTATATGATTTAGTTAACTTCATTTAAAAATTTCTGTTTCAAAAACTTCAAAGCTGAAAACGATTTGATTTACCTTAAAAATATGAGAACCTTTCTCCATATACAATTTTATTTAATTTAATTAATTTTAATTTAAGGAAAATATTTGTTAAAATTTGTATTAATAATCTTCTTAATTCTAATTAAATTTTATTACAATAAGTATTTTCTATTCTCGCTTTCAAATTTATATAAAATTATTTTCTTTAGAAAATTGATCCATGTTAGAAAAAATATAGAGAGTGATTTTTTTTGTAAAGAAAAAATAATTGTATTTAATTGATTAAAATATTCTGTTTTTATCCGATTCTTTTATAATCAAAATAAGTATAATGAGTTTTGTAACTCTAAAAGAAAATAATCTAAGTAATTGCAAACTTATGGAGTAAAAATCTATACATAGAACAACAGCTCATCCAAAAGAAAGAATTCTTATAATAAAATCTTGAAAGTTTTACAATTTAAAAAATAATATTATAAAGTCTTCGATATTTTATTTAAGAAAATTTAATTTTAAAAATAACTTTTCTACGGTATTAGTTAAATGAATTGATTTAATAAAATTTAATTTTAATTTAAATTAAAAAACAAAAGAATTAATTTTTATACTTTTTAATTTAATTGCGCATTTCTATTTTTTCTTTGCACACTTCAAAAATATATTCCTTGTTCAAAATTCTCCTTTTTTTGTCTGCTTTAATTTTTTATGTGAACCTTGTTAATTTTTAATCCTTGTAAAGAGGAATGGTAATGATATTAGTATATTGTCGTATTTTCTATATAGAATAAATTGAAAGTTTTAACCGATTTTTTCTAACAATAATTAAGTGATGGAAATTACTAAGCTTTCGCATAAAGCAATATTATTATATTATACGCACAATTGAATATGATGAATGATATTGTAACGCAACATATCTATTATTATATTTTTACCTGAACCTTTCTTTTTTTGTTTGGTGGTAAATAAATCATTTGTACCGCTGATTTAAGAAGAACCAACAATATATATTGTTGTTAACAGGGTTGGTCTGTTATTTTATGCAATCCAAACGTCCTACTTTGTTCGTGTTTTTTTTTTCTGGAAGTCTAACAGTAATTTTGAGTGGTCATACATTATAGGAATTTATTAGTTTTTATACACGCATTTTTAGTTCAGCAATATCTAAAAGGAATTTTTTTCTCAAAAGACTTTAATTGGATTGATTCGTTGTCTTATTTTTATCTTGTTGGGTCAATCAAACCAAAGAACATTTCTTACGCTTATTTCTACAAATTCCTAATTCTGTTATTGTTATCCAATAACAACATATTTTTATAGATAAATTGAACATATAAAAATACATAGATGGATGGACCTATTTATATGGTCCATATTGTTCAAACAAGGGAGCTCTATATAGTTTACTCCAAATCAAGTTCAATTGACATTATCAAGAATACGTGTTTTTTTTTTGCCGAATCGATTTATTCCATCAATTCGTCTCTGAATTGAATAGTATAAAAATAAACTCAGAAATTGTTTCTTGATAAAAATATTTTTCTATATTATAAAATATCATTTAATTAATTTGTTACATTAATCGAATTTTTTAATACAAAATATTTCCTTCATACATTGATTCCTTTAAGTATTTAATTATATAAAATCTATATTTTACATTTTATACCTGCTATGTTATATTATATCGTCGTTACCCACAGACAAAGAAAAATATCAAAAGATGAAAATCAATTACCTTACTCATTCAATTTCCTTTTTATGTTTTAAATTTTCATTATTTAAAATGAATGGAAAAACAGAAAAAATATGAAATATCTATATGAGAATTGGATTTGGTTCCTTATATGTATTTTCAATTTCACAATATCAAATCTTTCTCTTCCTCGTTTATGTTGCCTTTCCCCATTGTCGTTATCCATATACAATTTTCTGAGTCGAAATATATTTTTTTTTTCTTCATTCTTTAACAACATTAAATAAACATAAACAAGTGAAAATCTTTAAAGAAAAAATGGATTGAAGACGGATTTAGATCTCATCTAACACAAGGGTTTGGTGAGCTTTCATTGTATATGGGTGTTGAATGATTAAATGAAAATTGTGAAATAACAAAAGTGAATTCTTCTTTTCTTATTTTAATGCTTTTTTGATGGTCCTGTTGAGTCACTTTAAAAAAAATACAAAATTTAAAGACTTTTAGATTCAATTCTGTGAGCCAGTGTTAAACGAATACTTCAATATTCGTTATACATTAGAAATTTACCATTCTTTTTTCTCAAAATGCTTTGATATCTATTAGCTAAGTAAATTTTTATTGCAAAGAATAACTTAAATACAAATTATATCCTTATAATTCTTTTACGAACAAATAAATCTTTCTATACAGCAAACACCACTAATACGAAATTGAGATTGATTTATTGAAAAAGTAAATGCAAAATTATAGCGATATGTTTCAAAAAATAAAATAGCATAAAAAAGGAAACACTACAGAAGATATTGTAAAATGAAAAGAATCAGATTTACTGATATTTTTCACTTTAACTGATATGTTGAAATGATAAATACTGTGCTATTGGTAATATCCGTTGCATACATAAACTAGAGAAAAAATAATTTAATTAAAAAAAACTTAAGCTTCTTCATATTTTGAATTTTACGGTAGTAATAAAAAACAATTCTTCTATACACGATAATGTGTATAATGATGTTATTCCTCGAATGAACAATTGGATGGAAGTCTGATATGGAAGTCTTTATTGCAAGAAATGGGATTTATTTTATTTAGTCAAGTGTGTAACAAAACCACAAATTTATATGATTGCTCAATTTGAGTGAAATTCCCCGTATAACTCAAATAAGTTTTGTAAGACTAACAACAAATAAATTCAAAAACTTTTTTTCCTTTGCTTTTAAAACATTTTTATTAACATATTATGCGTACATACGTACAACTAGATACGAAAAAATGAATCAGATAACCTTCTCATTATGGGGATATATAACTTGCAATAATGATAACAAGATAAAAAAAAGAAACTTTTTTCATTTTCATAATTCATATACGTTCATAGAAGAGCAGTTAAAAAAAAAAGATATAACGGAGACTCATAGCTGAATATTTATGGCTTTTAGCTAATGGATATAATCCTTGGAATTTTGGTATATGAATTTATAAAGAAATAGCATGAACAGCAAAGTAAATATGTATATATAAAGCAACCCCATTGCCATTAAAACATTCGTCCATTTTATGTCACTCCAGAGATAATAAAACAACAAGAAAATAATTTAATATCATTTTAGCCGATAAAATTATAATAGTAAAACTACCTTTCGTGTATAAATATTTTTACGTATTTTTTTTTACTTCAATATACAACGATATTCATTTAGGCACATCTCATATGTACACAACATATTTATAAGAATCTGATAAACTATATGGAGGAATGTTTATGAACGTGAAAACTATTAACATTAGTAAATAGAAAACATTCAAGATTTTTTATTTGAACAATTAAATATAATTGTAATAATTTTTCCTAAAATTGATTTCGTAGATAAATATTCTGAGAAATTTTGCAGAGATTTGTATAAATATGAAATTGAGAATTGCATTGCCATGGTAAACTTATTAAATATTTACGCTGCAATGAAATCACCAAACCACAGTTTCGGTAAATTTGGAACCGATCTGGAGACTTAGATGTCTCTAAGACCTGAAAACACTTGCTATATAGCTTAGTGGTGTGGAACTCATCCACTTCAACCACTAACTAAAGGAATCTTGGTTTGGGAGTTATGGTTAATATTCATATTGTAAATGGATTTTTGCAGCTGTTGCCATTAATTTTTGGTCTTATAATTTATTTTCTTTCGCGGACGTTAGGTTGAAGAGAAACGTCTTTTATATTAATTATTGATGGTGGTGCTGGCAATAACGATTAACCTTGAAAGATAATAATTCTTCTGTCATTAGTGTTTATTGTTGTTTGCCCACTTTCTTAATCGACCTCGTTAATTTTGTATGATGAAACACAACAACAAAGTATTCCATCATCAAGTTTGCCTTTGTTCTTCGTTGTTGATAGTAATGCGCTGCGTCGTTAATATCGTTATTACCAGTATAATAAGAGAGTTTCACTTTCACAATACATTTTTGCGATATCTTCTTCTTATTGTTTTTTTCCCTCAATCAGATTTCACCATAACAGAATGCTTTGCACTTGTGTAATGTATAGGATATAGACAACAACAAAAAAATGTTATAAAAACAAAAATTCAATTTTCCTATACTGTCTGGCAAAAAGATAATAATTTTTTTATTTTCTACCTTTAATTTGAGTGATTTTTTTGTGATTTTTATTTTTGTATCGAGCTGAAATAATGCACCACTGCATAATTTTTGTCTTTGCCGAAAAATCAATTGGCAACTTATAATGGAGAACGGATTATAAATGTTACTTCAAATAATAGAAAATTTTATAAACTTCATCCACAAAATTATATTTCTATATTCAGAATTATATTCATTACCATTTCTTTCAATTTAACAAAATAAACATTTAATAAAGTTCTTTATATTTTTTCCATTCTTTATAAAAAGTTCTTTGAGGCTCAATAGAATTCAGAATCTAGAATTAATCGATAATGTGTTATTTTGTACTTCAATAATAGAAAGCTTTAAATCAACATAATTACTTAGAGCGAACATGTCTTCCATCCCAAATGACTAATTCAACTTATATGAAATACAAATACATAATTTGCATATGAACATGTCTAAATGAATTCCCTCAACATATATTTAGTCCGTTGTAATTATGAAGAGTTACATTGTCGCTTGTTCAATAGAGACTGAATAAAATATACCTATATTACTATAATTTATAATGAACAAAGTTCTGTTGTTTCTTTCTTTGCAATTATGGCAGCCATTAAAATTGATAAATGTAGTATCAGTAACCAATCATCATTCATATTGAAACGGGTAAATTATGACTGCAAATACTCTCTATTTAATTGGTAGTTTATCATTTTGATGCGATTATATTATAACTAACATAAGAGTTTTTATATGTGAAATACAAATAATTATGTGATATTACACTCACAAGCAGTTATAAAATTAAAATACATTTAAATGATTTTATGAAAAATATATAATATATATTATATTATATACGACGCTGTAAAAAATCATTAATATTTTTTAATAAGTACAATTTTTATTTTTTGTAATTGTAAACTTTTGTTTTATATATTCTTAATATATAGCTTTATTAAATCAGATCTAAAGTAATCAAGTGTTAGCTGATACTCAATTTGGTATTCAATCAATGATTTCAATTTAAATAGCCAATTAGAAACATCCCGATAATTTAATAATATAAAAGCGTGTGATAAATAATTCACAGTCGAGATAAAAATATATCAATTTACAATCATAATTATTTTATTGTGTCAAATTTAAATAAAAGTGGAATGAAATTTCATTCCATGGTAATTTTATTTGAATTTATCAATTTAATAATCCAATTGCCATTCAAGTGATAATCAATAATCAAACAATCTAACGAAAACAAGTCTTGATTAAATTTTACAATCTAAAAGAATACTTACTTTATTTATTTCAGAAAAAATCTACAAATTATCTACACAAATTTATTCTACAAAATGTGCAACAACAAAAATTGAATTAAGAAGATAAAATGGTGAAATTTTTAGTAATTTTTTTGTAAAACGTTTTCAATGAAATTTAAACAATCGATGGTTTTAGGTATATTCCTTGAATAATTACAAATTGCTCAGATCTGATGAGGTTTTATGTGTACTTCCTATTTAAAGACAGTCTATAAACAACAATAAAACTCGAGTAGCTTTCCTTTTCCTTTGTACCTCAACAGGATTATATATGCAGTTGGAATTTTGATCCACATTAATAAACTATAACAGAATAGTGTAGTTAAATCATGTCGTATCAACACAGTATTAATGACAATAGTTTTGCTTTCGGCTTGTATAAGTAAACCAACGAATAAATATTTGGTATATACACTATAGGTATTCGTAGTTTTAAATTCGGTTTACACATAAGAAAAGAAAAAAATGTTTTTTCTGTTTTTAAAATACTTTATCTCTGACAACACGAATAAGATTTAAGAGTTATATAGAAAGACCAGATTCAATCAGATATTTATAATGTAAATATATGTTGATGGCGTACGTAACATACATCACCTACAGATTTAATCTGATGGGAAGAAATAAATCAGTTCACCCTTTCATGAAAATCTTATATAATATAACAACACATTCCTGTACATTGTGGTACATATTTTATTCTCATTGCCTAACAATAACAAATATAAATTTTTGTCATTTAACTAATCGAAATAGTGAACATATTTTTTGTGTGTTGTCACTTTTGTTAATAAAATTCAGAAAAGAAATGGATTATAAATCTGTATATAATTTTTTTAGAATTACTGCTCGAATTTTTTATTAGAATGCTGTCCCTATCACCTATACCTAAATAAAAGGCTATTAAAGTGTCAAAATTTTTGATGTTTGACTTTTGTTGTATTTAATCTTTGAAGAGACATTTTACAAAGAATGATCATTAGAAAGAATAATTATTTTAAAATTGATTTGTAACTCATATGCTTTATTTGCATAATGATAACTAAAGTTGTATATACGTCTTGTTAAATTATTGATAAAATATCGTTTAAAAGTGCATAAATAGGTATAAACTTTGCATGTTTAACAGATTTTTGTTATTGTTTTCGTATCGTCTTATGAATATATTTGCGTAAAATATATTAAAAGACTTGATATTGCAATTTACTATGCACTTTAAAGTATTAAACCATCTTTATTCTTCTACATTTTTCAAAATAAATTTTTGTATATAAATAATTTATAAATGTTATTTTTTATTTACAGAACTCAATTTGGGCTATAGAATTCTATACACAATAAACTCAAGTGCATTCCTTTATGCATAATATAAATAAAAAATAAATTGATGTTACTTCAAAGAATAACATATATGTATATATATATATATATATATTCTTCTAGTCATCATTCAGATTCAGACCATGACAAACTTGTTAAAATATGGTTACTGAAGTATTTGAATTGGATATAAAAGAGTGATTTATTGAAACACAAACAAAATACGGGAAATAGCATTACATATATATCTATACTATTTTTCCATGTTTCAAAAGAAATATTGTCGTTTGAATTGTTGCTACTATCGATGTGGAAATTTAATTGACTCTCAACACGTTTTGGAAGGTGTTTCTTTTTTTTTTTTTTGTATAACATTTTAAATCAATTATTTTTATAGTCAATTATTTTAAAAGTTCATAACACTAAAATATAGATACGAAAATATCTCTATAATCAAATAAAAAAAATAAGAAGGCAGCACAGTACAAAATCGTAATCGATATAATTTAATATAACATTTCCCATCGCTGATTTTTCTTTTCTTCATAACATTTCAATATATCCGTTCTGTTTGAAAATTTTAATAAAAATAAAAAAATTCGGGTCTGACAAGTGACAACAATCAATATATTTTATTTCATCACGCATGGAATAATTTTTCACAACTCCCTTGCAATAATTTTTCACTTGGATCAGCAATAAAGTATATTACCAAAAAACACAGAAGACAAATTGATTCCAATAATTTCACAAAATACAAAATATTGGACAAATTCCTGACGACGACGATAAATTTTCAATTTCAAATAATTTTTACAATTGAGTTGAGATCAGCACGCGAGTATATAACTGTCACGTATACCATTTAGTTGTTGCAATTTCATGTTGTTGTTGTTTCAACTCAAACTAAAATGAGAAGAAAGATGGTTTAACAAAATCGTAAACAGTCATTTATTCTTATTACATAAATTTTTTTTCATTAAATTCCTTTTCAATTATTTCACAATGAAAGGTCACAAATTTTTTTAACCCCAAAAATAATATTTCTATGAACTTTTTTATTATATGTTTTTTCTTCTTTGGAATAAATAAATAACATGTTTACCTTATAATTTAACCTAATTCAAGAAAAACATCTTTTAACCCTATATTGAAATCTAAATCGATTGTATATTTGTTTTTATATTAAAATAAAATATTAAATAAAACGATAGCATTATATATTATATAGGACGAAAGCACAAATAAGCTTAAACGAAAAACAGAAGTATAAAATTTGTCTCATGTGATTTGAATAAATATGTCTCTAAGGAGAATTTGTACATACAACTGAAATATATATTCTATCTGAAATAAAAATAAAGTTACGCTGAATAATATAGAAACGATTGGAAAACGAATGAATAAAATTTAATTCAAAAAAAAGTGCATTATTATAGTTCAATGTGTATAATTTTAACGATAAAAAAACTTATGCAAGCAAAAAAACCACTGTTGAGTCGGAAATAAATTAATTGAAAGATCGTTTTCCAATTTTATGCCAAATAATTAAAAACGATAACTTCATTATTTTATGTTTGAATAACTTTAACCTTTCTTCCAAATATATGTGTATATATGTGTACCTTTAAATTAGTGTTTCATTTAATACAATTTAAAGTTCATATTATGCAAACATATGCATATAAATATTCACACATCCCAATATAACTACCTATATGTTCTATAAATTTTCTATAGTGTAGAACGAAGAAAAAATCTATTTGAAATGTCGAAAATATATAATGAAAAATTGAAATTGAAATCAAGTTTTCAATTTTTATTCCATATTATAAGATGAAGAGAAAAAATAGAAAAATTCAGAAAATTCACCATATATATAAGACATGCAAAATATACAATATTCAATTTTCAATTCTGTATATGAATTTTTTTTTTCTATACAATCATAGATTTTCAATATTTGATAAAAATGATAAAACATCTGTAATATTCTTTTTTTCTATTCTATTTAATTTTTTGTTTTTATAATATCAATGCTAATATTTAAATAAGAAAATTCTTTTGAAAAGCAAATGTATTTTTACCGATTGAATTGAAAATGAGTAATTTCTCTTTTCAATATTATCTTTGATGTTATATACAAAATTGACAATTTATATTATTTTTTATTTTTTATTTATATTATTCTGTTGAGTATTATGTATGAAAAGATTTTTAGTCTATAAGAATGTTGAAAAGTATAAAGAAATATGTAACATATATAATATATTGTGCGTGTGTTTAGTATATTTTCAGTATATACTGAAAAGTACAAGTTGTCATAGAAGTTTCAAGAACGAAAATTCTAATATATGTAATTGTATTCTTTCAGATACAAAATCATGTAAACAAATTAAAACCGAAAACCGAATACTGGCTCCGATTACATCTTTTATATTAACCACAAAACCAAAATTGGATCTTTTTACTCTTACCTTTTAGCTTTTACTCAATCTGTAATAAATAAAAAATATTACATGGTTTTATTGGTAAGAGTAAAATTTGAAAACCCAAATCAATTGAACCAATTTAAAAAATTTAGAACTGAAAATGAGTTGTTTCCATTTCTTTTTCGTAAATTTAATAATTCAGTTTTCACATTCAATTTATAGTTTCTTCTTGTCAGAAATTAAAATATCTTAATTAAATTAAAATATTTGGATTTAAATAAATCTAAGTTCTTATTGTTTCTACTGATCGCCTTTTAAAAAGCAAAGGGAAAAAAAATTAAAAAAGTTTTAATGGATCTTTTTAAAACATTGTTTTAATTAACTGGTTTTCTTTGCATAGAGTTTCAAGTTATTATAACTTTTGAGTAAGTCTGTAACTTTAATATTTATTTGGATTTGCTCTTTCTGTCCGAAATTTTTAAAAATTTATTTTTTAATAATTATACAATTCTCTACTAATTGTATAAAATTTTAATACAAAACGTATATATTATTAATTTCAATTTTCATAATTTTTTTTTTTTTAATCTTCAATTTTTAAAAAAAATTCATTCACAAGAATATCATTTATTCATGTTCAAACACAGTAAATTTATTTTTAATTAATTAAAATAGAATGTTATTGAATTTTAAAAATTACATTTCATAGACCTAGTGGGTCCTTCCCGGGAATTCCCGGGAACGAATTCCCGGGAAAATTGAGGATTTTTTCATTTCCCGATTCCCGGGATTTATCATTTTAAAACCGGGATTAAAAAATAATTTAATTTACTCAAATTTGCCATCTTCATTTGTCATCTTCAACGTATTTATAAGTCATTAATGACAATTAAACCAACATCGACCGAATCGGAGCGGGTTTTTTCAATTTGTGGAACAATAGTAACAAAAAAACGGGTGGGTCTATCAGACCATTCAATTGATGTTTTATGTTTTTTAAAAACTTATTTTAAAAACGAAGCTGAAAAGCCGATAAATTAAATTATGTTTTATTTTCGGTTTTATTAATGTTATGTTTTTTGGTTAAAAATAATGGATTCGAAATGTATTTTTTTTTAATAAAAATAATGATATGAAAATATAAAATTTGTAAAATTCTTAATATTTGGAAAATTATTCCCGGGTCCCGGGTTTTCCCGGGATTTTATAAATTATCATTCCCGAATCCCGGGATTGAAATAAAGTCGGGAAACAGCACCCACTGATAGACCTGCATTAAAATTATCTTCAAAATTATAATGAACGTAATAAGCTCTAAATATAGTCATATTCTATAATGTTAATGATTGTTTAAAATGTAGTACTGTGTTCTTAATATAAATTTCTTTTATCACTTTATATAATTCAATTTTATATAAAATTATGTATTGTAATATAATTTTGTTTAAATTTATGTATACACAAAAATTCCGTCATGAATTTATTATTAGTTTATAAATGTCAAAGCTATTATTATGTTTCGATAGGAAAAACACTGAGTGAATGTATAAACAAAAAAGAAATCTTATTCAAATTTTGTGCGCATGAGCAAGTACCTAAAATAGAGAATTCAAAATAAAAACAAAATATTCAATTATTTCACTCGTATAACTGAAATCTATAAAAGAAAAAGAATTTTACTTGACTTCCTATATATAAGTATGTACTACCTACACACAAGATATTATATAGATATTTTTATATAAAAATCTTGAATGTACTAAAACTGATATATATATATCCATATTTTATGTAGATACTTTATTTTCTTGACAACACGATTCCCTTTACTTTACCCATATTCACATGCGATGAATCTAAATGAAACCTATTTTAACGAAAATAAAAATAAAAGAAAAAGAAGAGAACATAAGAAGAAGAAATTTCTGTACGTTTCAATTTTATTAGAAAGCATAAAAGTTATTTCTTGTGGTCAAATCTAAATTGTTTATTTGGCAATTACTTTTTCAGCTCTGAACTGAATTTTTTTTAAATTTAAGGGTTCTATGATTATTATAAACATATAATCTAAGAGATTACGTTTATTGGATTTAATTTAATGAATTGTAGAGAATCTTCTTAAAAATATAAGCATAATCCTATTTTCAATATATAAATAAACGCTATACACGCGTAAATAATATCTTTAATATTATTTTGAATTTTAATTTAATTAATCCGCCTATATATATATATATATATACATATTTTCAAGTATTTTGTACAAAAGGTTTTTCTTTTATCTTCAATTTTGAGCACACAATCACAACATTTTGATTTTTCTTAATTGAATGAGTATATACGTTGTTCAACTTCAAAAATTTTCCCTCTTCAATTTAATCTCAAAATTGTATCTGTCTTCTTTGTTTGACCCTTGAAGAGATACAAAGATTTGTACAAAATTCAGATTTATGACGTCAATCTTTTTAAATTCAATCGAAATTGTCTAAGTTTTCACTTCTTCAAACTGAACTTGAGACATAAAAAAAAACTTCCAGATTTCGACAAATACAACACAGCTAAAAGTTTACTTGTGGGACAAAATTTTTAGTTTATGGGATCCTTTCTTTGATGAACTGTCTTTCTGCAAACACAAACAGTTTGATGTTTGTTTTTGTTGAAAGAACAAAAAAAAACATTTATCTTATGTTTTCTAAAACTTTTCCCTAACAAACAATTTCAAAAAGTTTAATATTCCGATTATTTCTTTTCAGTTAAAGATTAACTGGAGTATATAGTATTGCTTGTTCACGATAGAATTAAGTTGATATATAAATAGATTTTTACATATGATTTATATTTAAATTTAAATAAACAATTTTAAGTTAAAAAGTATATACATAAAATACATTATTAACTTTAACCAAAAATGTTTGTATAGTCGACAACAATTATTGTAGACATAATAATAATGATTACGTAATTTAGTTAAATATTTTCGATTTATTTATTTCATTTATAAAAAAACTTCCTTCTGTCTTATATAATTAAGTTCTATTAAATGGTATAAGTTCTTTTGGAAAATTACCATAATTGCTCAACAATCATTATTCTATTGAACTTTCTTACAGTGAATAGATATAACACGATTTGAAAATACACCAAATTGTCTCCCTAGAATATTCTTAATTTAATATTCATGTAAAGCTTACGTAATGAACGAGCTTCTATTCACCAGGGTTGGGTATTTCATTGTTTTAATTAAATGGAAAGTTACCATTTAAAGGTGTTTCGTGACAACTTTAAAATTAAGTAATCCGAAAAGCTCATTTTTTTTATTTATATGGTATAGTATATTCTATAAAATACACTAGCTAAAATAATGAAAACAAAATTGAAAAAATTACTTCAATTAAAAGTTTGTTTGTACAAATTGAAAATAATTATAAGACTTCTTTTTTTTTAGTGAAAAAAAAAATCTAAACTTTTTTAATGTAGAGACATGCACATTTTTTTTAACTTAATAAATTCATTAAAACTTTAAATTATTTTTTATATTTATTTCCAAATGTTACTTTAATTTTAATTGAGTTTTACACTTTGAGATTTTGTGTTGGTTTCGTTGTGTTGTATTGTTGTAAACACGACAATATTTCTTCTTTTTTTGTCTCAATTTTATAAAACAGAATACATACTATCAAATCAAAGAGCTTGCACAAAAGCTTCAGCCTGAAGATATAATTTCTTTATCAGATCGCTTTTTAAAGTTCTCGAAACAACAACAGTAAAAAAACAATGTTGCAATGTTTTGTTGTTTCCTGAAGGTATATCAATATAATACTGATACACAATGAAATGAAAAAGGTTTCAATATTTTAATTGTAATATTTCTTCAATGTCATTTTATCAAATTTCCTTCTTGTTTTTTATCATATCATATAAGAATATAGAACTTAAAAATAATTTTTTAAATGTCCGGAATTTTAAGGTTAAAAAAATATTTCTTCTCTCTACTTGTGACATATTTTTATTTATTGAAACCTCGCTTCGGGCATTTTATGTATACAACAAGTCTGCACGTGTCAATCGTTCCAAAAAAAAAAAAAAAATAAAAAGAAAAATATAAAGGAAAGTATATATTTTGATGTAGAATCTCATTCCTCAATTAAAATGTCAAGTTCATAACGCTTCAAGCTTGAGAACATCACAAACCTAAAGTGAGTATAATTTTACCATATTATTTTGTTAAGTTTTTAAATTGGCTAAAGTATATTTACAACATCACTTTAAAAATCAAAAGTAGTCCTTTCAAACTTTTTAATTTTAACTTTATAGACTAACAAACAACCACTTCTATGTTTTTTTTTTAATATTTATATTTTCCCTTCATGCTAAATTTAATATGTAAATATGCTTTAATTTTCTTCATATTTAATTTTCTAACATTCGTCACTTTTAATGTATTTCTCACACCCAAATAGAAAGTTTCAGTTAAAACAAACCATTAATAAATTTTTCCACATAAAATGAGAAAAACGAAAAAAATTGTACATAATCAATGTAGATTCTAATGTTCTAGATTCTAGAATATGAATGTATTTGCTTTTTTAATTTTTAATTGTGTTTTATAATTGATTGATGAACACACTTACTTTATTATGATATATGAATTGTCATCAATCAAAATGAAAATCGTGCGGCTCAATAAAAAAAGAAAATGAAAAATTTATTTCCGAACGATTTTTTTTAGGTGAATTATGACAATTAAATGTAATGATTTGAATAGTTTTATCTAGAGTTTATATATAATTTATGATTCAGTTTTTGATAATTTTTTTAACTGTCATATTTTTTCCACTAATTAAATTTATTGAATATAATCTGGACTTTAATGGATGATATCATTTCAATTACATCATAATTTATTCTGTTAATTCTGTTAAAAAGATAAAAGTATGCAGCTGCAATAATATTATAAATAATTCATTGTTATATTTTATCAAATTGAAAGTTAATCATCATCATCACTGTCTAATATCTGTATACATTTGGCTTCTTCTACAATATTATACATATTATACATTACAATATATAATGTAAAACCAAAAAACGAATAATGATAATAATCCGAACTAATAATAAATTGTAATCGAACACAAATCAGTATTATTTTAATTGCGAATGTTGTGATTATTACTGAAATGAAATTGTGTTCTTTGAAGTATGAATATTGCAAATATAAAACTCATAACATATTGTGGAGGATTTAAAATTTTTATTTGTAATTAGCGAGACTTTATATATTTTTAATATGAAATGTTTTAACATTTCACATCGTTGCTTCATAACGAAATTTCATTGATACGAATTAACACAATATAAGTAGTGTAGATGCGCGTGATAATGTTGGGGGTACACACATATATAATATAAATACGTATATCATTTCAAAATCCAAATTACGCAATCTCCCTTTTTTTTGACAACGAAAACATTAAAATCGCTTTTTCCCTTTTTCTTTTTTTTAGCAAATTTGCACTTGACTGCCCTTAAATTATATTGTGATAATTGAAAAAAAATCCATTATCACCCCAGCATTGAAAGAATTCCTCTGTTCAACTATGTATATTGAATTTCTTTCTTTAATTTTTTTTTTTTTTTTGCTAAAAATGTATTCAAAGCAACAACAACTATAATAAAAATTACAACAAGATGAAAAAACACAAGGCGTCTCCACCATTATGTGTATAAAAATATAATATTCGAAGCTCGACTTTAATCAAACTAACTTATGGCTTAGAAGAAAATTGAATATTTAAAAAAAAAAGTTATGGAAATTAATTATGTAAAGTAACAACAATATATTTTAATTTCTAGTCTTTTTGTCCAGTAAATGTTTTGATATATAAGAAAAATTAAAAAAATAATTAAATAGAGATTATGAAAATATTTCAGATTTAATCGAAATTTTGTTCAATTCTTTTAAAAAAATTGCACAATAATTCCAAAACTTCAATTAAAAAGAAAAATTTTAACTTAAGTTAATATTATAAAACAATTTTTTTTATACTTCTTTCTTTCTTTTCCTTCTTCTTTGTTTATTTTTGTTTCAGATAGAATTTACTAAAACAATCATATTCCAATAAATATAATACTAAAACGCTGCCGCAACAGCATTAATATCAATTATTATAAATTTCAAAGATTTCTCTATACGCCTACAAGTTCTGAATCTGATATTATATTGCATTCATTCCATTGACTTTATAAGACCTTTTAGATAATTAACTTAACGGGTGAAATGTGGTGTTTGGCCTTTTATTAATGATCTTCAATGTGATACGAATATATACTATATATAGTGAGAAAGGGAAATTTATATGTAACAACCATATTGTTAAGGTTAATATAACATCAAATCTGAAATCAAGTAAAATTCAGAATAAAATATGAAAAAATGACACCATATGTCATTTATATAAAACTTTGATTTATTTTTCATTTTTTGGTTACACGGGATTGTTTTAATTTTTTTAAGTCTTTTGTGGAATGTTAAAAACAAACATAAAAACTTTTCAAGGTTTATTCTTATACATATTATATTACAAAATCATTTAAAAGGTCCATCCACAGATAATTTATTGTTGTAAAGAGACTAGACAATATTGGATTGTTTACAATGAAATATTTTCTTCTTCAAGATAATTTATTTCCAAATAAAAATTCTAACGTATAAATTTTTAAATGTGACTTTTGAACATGTAATTAATAGTTACTGCTTCTGTACCAATTTTGTGATATAGAAAAATGCCGAGGGTGTATTTGGAGAGTACAAATAAAATATATGTTGTGTTTACTTTCAATTTATGACAATCAATTCAATTTAATTTATTATTAATAAAAATACATCTGAGAAATTTGACATAATGCCACAATTAATTTTATATTCTCAGAGAGATAAATATAAAATTACATCATAAAAGATTATTTGATTTGAAAAATCTGATTTATATACGTTGTTGAAAAAATTTTATAAATAGAAAATAAAACTTTAATACGCTTTATATTAGTGTGCACAATACAAAAGGGCATAAAATATATCTGCACATATATTCATATTATTAAATTTTGAATTTTCAATTCAATTTTAATTTAATTTATTCATGCATACAGAATTTTTAATCAAACACCAATATCTAAATCTTTATTCCGATTATTCTTATTGAAATAGAATTAAAAATTATAAAAAATCTTGGGTTCATATCCGGTTACAGAATAAAAACCATTTTATATAAATAATAAATACATTTGAATTCCTATAAAAGTCACAAATTTGTAGATTCTGTCGTGTCTAACGTAATCAGAGATTAGTTAATATTTATATAGGTTGTTAAATACCCAAATAATTTTCTTATTTCCTTTTTTTTAGATACTAACAAAAGATTAGTCACCTTCTCTTTTCTTTATTGTCTTACTATACACATAATACCTCATGATTTCATACGGAAAATTCTATCGATTAACAATTCGTTTGCAAAGGGACACAAAAATGGGGGGTGCATTAAATTATCATTAGATTTGTTAAATATCTACTTAAAGGTAAGAAACTCATACACCAATTTAAATATATATATACGCATGTACTTGGAAAAGCCTACTTGCAGGTTTTTTTTTAAATTCGTTCATTATGATTTTTTTTCCTTCTGATATTGATTATTAATTTTTAGAAAATAGAAAATATAAGATGGAAAAACTTTAAAATAATATATTATCTCATGATATGCTTTTGCTACATGATATTGCTTATTATCGTATCTTAGATCGACTACCTGTACAATATATATGGACCTTAACATTTTCAGGTACCATAAAATATCATATTAATTATTGAAAAGAAACAATATTTATAATAAAATTATATCATGTTTCAAGGTAGACTCAATAAATTTTGGAAGATTTAGTTATGATGTAGGAAAATTGGGTACAAATAATTAACCTACATAATATTAGGATGGTTTATATAAATAGTAAATTTACATGTTAATTTAATCATTTGGAAATTGAATATGATTTTTGTTTTTAAGTCATTAAGTTTTATATTTAAAAAGAAATATTATTTCTTAACATTTGACTTCACATTTTGTTTTTCGTCAAAAATAAATGTTTAAAATAACAAAAAATTAACATAATCTTTGTAGTAAACAATTCTATTAACCAAAATTTTATCGTATTTATTTCTTTTCCTTATAGATTTTTCGAAATTGTGAATATTGAATAAAAACTTCTGATAAACAAAAACGTTTCGGAATAACTTTTGAAAAAAAAAAACAGAAAACTTTTGTTTTATTCTTTTAAATAGAAGACTGCTCTATCAACATCAATTTAACTTTTACCCTTACCAATTTATTTTATTACCATACAATTTACACGTAAAATATACATGTAATAAATTCTTTACCTACGTTTACTAATTATCGATAAAAATTATCCAATATTTTCTTAAAACTAAATTACCTTCATAATGAGATAAGATATCCAAGGATTGTTTTAGAATGTGTGATAATGAATCTTTAATATTTTGTTGACAACATTAACATGCGCTTACCCTAACTACCCTAACTATTATAAATAGAAAATTTCGACTATAATTATTGAAATCGATGCTTTTATTTTGATTTTAAAAAAATTCTGAAAGTTCATTCCGTTTATAAAAATACAGTCGCCAAAATAAATTAGTTATCTGCAAAAAAAAATTATTCTGTGAAATCTGCTAGTTGATATTCAAGTTAAGTGGAATTCCAACAATAAATCAATAATATAGGTGTACATTTACCAAAATTATTAATTTATTACTTTTCTTAGAATAAAACATTCATTATTTTATTTATTAAATTTCCTTTTTGATTTATTTGTTTTCATGTAAATAAAATTAAATAATAGCACTGTATCTGTTTGCTAACTGGTTTGTGTTCCCATAAAAACCTATATTTAATTGTAATAATTATAACATGCATTCGGAGAAATTCAGGGAGCAAAATTGATTGAGTTTAAATTGCTTATAATTTCCCTGATTTTAACCATTTGGTTTTTTCTTGTATATGTTTGTATTTAATTTTATTATTTACATATTTATGTAGGTACATAATTTAATGTAAAGCTTTATGACCATTTAGCATTAAATTTTAAATTTTACAAAATTGTAAAACCTTCTAAATCTGATTTCAATTTAATGCTGAATATTTAAATTATTAAATTTTAAAGTGATTTAAAAAATAAAGATCCCATACACAATGATTTTCTTCTATTTTTTATTTTTGTTTATATTATTTCAATATACGTATAGAAACTATAGGGAAAATCTAAATAATTATATAAATGGTCAAACCTTACAAATATATAGGGTAGGAAATGAGAAACTTGTCGAGGATTTAGAACTAATTCTAACATAAATAAAAATTGGGTAGGCAATTGTATCTCTTAACATAAAATAGTGTAATGAAATCGTATAATGATGATAAAGTTACACACACACACCCACACACACACAAACATATATATGTACATACTCAAATAACATGTTATATAAGCGATAAGAATTCATTTTATATAGAATGAAACTAGGCAACGTAGGACCAATATCATGGATCGTTTATATGAATGTTATGACGTCATTACAATATGTTATTCGCTTCATTAAACTCATTGATGTGTGTGGAATGTGAAATTACGTTGTGTTTTTTTTTCATTCTTTTTGCAATGATGTTCTGGGTACACTAACAAGGTTATTGATTTCATCATTGTTATAAGATTATGATATCATCATCATCATCATCATCAACTTGTTCATCAATATAATCATGATTGTAGCGATATAACCACATAATATATACAACATTAGTTTCCTTGAAGAAATCTTCAATTTAGTCATTCCTTTCGGTAATAATACACGCTTTAGACAATACTTTTGTTCATCCGTTTTTAGTAATCTTAATTAAATTTTTAAGATTGTATGTGTAGGTATCATGAACATTATAATATATAAATACTTTTTACACTTATACATTATACATTGGAGACTCATAATTCAACGGTTTGAGTTTTAAACATCGCTCCGTTTGTTTCATAGCTAAAATCGTTTACTTTGGTTGAAAGACTAAATGAGGGTATAAAAACAAAAACAACAAAAAAAAAGAAAAGATTCATTACTTTGGTCGTTGTTTTTAATAATTACCATCGTCCGTCTTATGTGAACGAAAGTGACTACTGTTTATATTTTGTTTCTTTCTTTAAACTAGAAATTTAATTAAATTTAATTAAAAAAAACTCAACCTTCTTCTTTTATTAAACATTTTTAAGATGTTTAAACCGCTTTTAAGAAATACAGGATTTTATTTGAATTAGGTTTTAAATATTTCGTTTTTCCACTTAATTTTGATTCAAATACGTGCATGCTAATTTTAAATCACGCTTAATTAAATATGAGAAAGAAAAATATTAAAATAAGGAGATATTAAGTCAAAAGTGAGTTCAGATCAAATTACAATTATTGTGAAATTTGTTATTGTTTTAAAAAAATAAACTCAAATAATTAGTTGCAGTTTTGATTTTAAGAACTAAAATGAGATAACTTTAACAAAATATTAAAAAATGTTTTAAAATCGTTTCTTGCCTTTAAAAAATATAATAGTTAAGAAACTATAAAAATGAATTGACAGTCGTTAGTTGAATAAGGAATTTTAAAAACAGTAATTGAGTTTTTTTACGATTGTTCCTCCTATTTTTCTATTTATTCAGAAATATTTAAATATTCGAATCACACCCAAATTGAAGTCACATAAGACTAAACAATATAGGTTCACAACAAATTGTCTATAAATAATTGATTAATCAAAAGAAAAAGTCAATTAAAAGAAAAGGAAAAAAATTGAATAAAATTATTGAAAATTCTCTCAAACAAACCAACAGAATTCTTATGAAAATACGTTTTATTTTTTTTTGTCAAATGTCACACGCCCTAAATTCGCTATATCCATTAGCAGCACTTAACATTAACATTTCAAAACATTGCCTTTTGTCGTCCCTTTTCACATTATATCACAATAGTTTTTCCATTTCTAAATGCATGTAAATTTGAAAGGCAAAATTTACTCGTCCTTTTTCATAAAGATCAAAGGGCTTTTTTTTTTAAAAAAAAGAGAGTAAGAGAGAAAAATAAAAATTAGAATAATTTTTTTTTATTAAAAGTTCAACAAATAAAAAAGAAACAAAAAAAGGTTTTTTGATAAATAATTTTTTTTTACTCAGCGATTTTATTCTTATTTTTTTCAGAAGTAAAATAGAATACGGATCCGTAATATTCGTGTTTATATTTTCTTAAGGATAAAAGCTATTTGCA
Source organism: Pedicia rivosa (assembly GCA_963082725.1). Lineage (NCBI taxonomy): Eukaryota > Metazoa > Arthropoda > Insecta > Diptera > Pediciidae > Pedicia > Pedicia rivosa. The sequence continues at coordinate 44,839,664 of OY720154.1, read as the reverse complement.
ATCGATTAGTGTTTATTTTTTGCTATTTCAACTAATTGATAACAATATTTTTTTTTTTCATTTCACTTCCGCACTCCAATCTTCATTCATTTGGTCGACTAGAAATTGCATGATTCTCAAGTGGTATTTAGATAAAATTTATTAGTTTGTTAAGCCAAGTTGTTACAAAAATTAGACTAGAATAATTTAATACTGTATATAGAAATTTCAAAAAAAATTCAATAATATGCAATTCCGCTTAATTGATTTTAAAATAGATTGTAGGACATAAAATGAAACGTTACGTTACTTCGAACCAATTTTTTTATATAAAATTATCGTCAGTTTTTAATTTTTCTAAAAGGAAGTTAAAAAAAATTTAAATTGAATTCTGGACTTAGGATGTAAAGTCTAGAATTAAAAAAACAATAATACTTTATTGGATCAAGAGAAATTGTGTTTGTCCTTTCTTATTCATCAACTATAGATTATTTAATTAAGCCGACAAAAAATAATATTGATCAGAACATTGATTTAAAATTGATCATTGAAGGAAATAAAAAATATTTTCCAAAACATTAAATCAGTAATATTTACCAAATTTTGAAGGAAACCTAGCTTCATTCATTTATTTATTCATTTTTCTTAATTTGGAAAAAAATATTCGATTGTTTAATTTTGTTATAATTAAACATAATTTGCCAGTTGAAGATTGACTTTTTAAGTTTTTAGGAGAAAAAATAGTTCCTACAAATTTCTCAAGTTAAATAAATAAAACTTTACTTTTAATGATTTCTATAAGTTCAGAAAAAAAAATGATAATACCGTCACGTTTGCATTATTTTTATCTTTCATTTTCTACTTAGTTGTCACGCATACAACACGAAATGTTTTTAGATAAAATTCGATATTAGGTGTGATATTTTGTACAGCTTCTGGCGGAAATATTCATTTCATGATCGAAAAAAAAAAAGTGAGATAATAACAATCTACTTTTTACATCAAAGTTAACTATTATTACTCAATACACAATAAATATATAAATATATAAATGTAAAATATTTATAAAGAATTTTTTCCAGTGTTGAAGTATCTTCATTTTTGTAGAAACGGATGAAATTTTTTAACTGCATTCTCGTATAGATAAATTGTCGGCACATTATAAAATTTGAATTTTAAATTTTTTTGATATTATAATTATTCAACTCTTGTTTGCCTAATTTTGAAGAGTTTTCTTTTTATGTCACCAAAATGGTGAAAAGAAAAAAAGCGACAACAATATGTTACTCTCTTTCATAATCGATTGATAATTTCAATTGAAAAACAGCAAAAATTGTTTGGTTTATCAATATTGATTATTCGTATTTATTGAATACATTTGCATATATTTTCATTGTTGGAAGAAAAAAAAATTCAATTTCCATTCTACTTTTTTTATTTTGTTTTTTTTTTTTCTTTTTTTTAAAAAAAAGCACACAGAAGTAAATTCACTACAAAACGGAAAATTATTTTAAATTGTTTGAAATTTTTTTTAATTAAAAAAAAACCAACAACAATAATGTTTTGTCATAAAAATTATACGTCCCACTATAATATTTAATAAATTAATTAGGCAAATTAATGTTTTATTCAAACATATACAGAAAAAAAGTCATATTTCTCAGTGTATTATTTAAATAGGATACATTTATTAAGATAATTAAATACTAATTGGATATTGAGTTTGGTTAGATAAAACATCCTGTATTTTCCATCATAAAACTCATTATCAAAATTTAAATGACATATTAACGGACGACGGCCAAGTGGCTTGGGGTTACTTCTATAAACAGATGAATATTTTAACATTAATTCAAAATATTTGATACACAATAAACCAAAAATGAGGATTTATAAAAGTCTTATTATTTTTCGTTCCGGGTTCAATTCGATATATTTATATAAAAGGGAATTTGGTTCAGGTAAGCTAATTTAAGTTCCGGTTTGGGTTCATCGGTTCCGGTTTTATATACTAAAGAATGCACCCTATTGAATCTTTTATTCCATTTTTTTTGACATGTTTAAAATTTGTTTCCCTTTTATTCTTTAATGGATTTTTTTTTAAATATTGACAGAAACATAATTATGTGTGTTACCTTTGTAATATAAGTTTATATAAAAATATATTTCTTATAGAAAAAAAATTCTTTAATCATTATTATTTGTATAGACGGTTCAAAAGAAATGACGATAGATTTTTTAAGAAATAAAATCCAATTTGATTTGAACATTAAATTTAAACACGTATAAAGATAATGGATATAGGTACCTACTATAAACAACAACAACAATAACAACAAAACGTATAAAGTGAACTGATCGACTATGAGCTTTGAATGAAAATATAATGAATATAAAAAATTTAATTACAGCTCACATAAATTGATGGTAATGAAAAATAAATGCTTAACATTCTCTTTATAACCCACAGTTCTCAAACTGTGGTCCACGAACCCAAACATTAACTGTCTAAATTGTCTTATGTTAAATTAACCATCTGCAAATTATTTTCAAATAGAAATTTTATTTTCATATTTTCGGCATTGATAATGATTTTCTAAATATAACAACTTTTTTTTGATATGGAACGTCGACCCTTGAAGTTTTGGAGAACCTCTGACTTTATATACATATTTTATTATAATAGATATATATTTTATATATTTTATTATGGTAAAGCTTTTTACACTGTAATTACGAACAGAAAAACATATAAGATTATGTTGTAATAATAAAAAAAGAGTTTAATTTGAAAATATATATATAAAGGGGACAAATAATGTTTCATTATTACAGTTGAATCAACTTACGCCTACCGATATACATATTCCTTTATATAATCAAATTTAACTTTTGTTATTTATATAAAAAATTGTCATTTGAAAAGTTAGTTGAAATAAAATATATAAATGAAACGATTTTACATTATTTCTTTCTTAACCAAAAAAATTTAATGGCAAAAAGAAAATTAAACTGCAGAAAGTTGTATGTCTCTTCACCGGAATTTGTTTTTTTTTTTAAATGTTATAAGTAAAAACGAAAAGTGTATATGTAGTTTTTGTTAAAAACTTAAATATAAATTTTTGATATTACAACCAATAAATCAACCGATTATTTAATTTAGAGAAAAATTTGTTTGACCCAAAAGCCAAAGTCTTTAATGGTTTATATATTTATGTCCACTCAACTATTTCTACAAAATTATATTTCTATAAAAATATATTTGCGTGTATGCAAAATAGTAGTACACTCACGTATATATATATATAATATATGTTTTAAATTTATATCTCATACTTACTAATAGAAAATGCTTACGTTTCGCTTTTCAAATTATTTCTAAGAAACATTTTATAAAAAAAAAGGGAAGCAAAAAATTTTGTTTTGATAATGTCAAAGTGACAGTCGTATAGAAGAGCGACACAAAATTAATAACTGTCTCTGAATAAATAATAGAAAAGCCAAGGAACTGTATAATGTTTTTGTTTTGTTTTTATTTTTTTTTTGCAAAAAAAATTCCAAAATTAGCATGAAATTTTCTAATTATTGAATTTTACATTTTCTTTTTTTTTTTTTCCTGTTTTCGTTCATGTCAAAGAAAGGAAAATAAATTTTAAATGAAAAGTTAAAACAAAATATGAACTTATAATTGATTAAAAGTTAAGAAAGAAAAGTTCAAAATGCGGTCTATTATATATAATTGTTGGAAAAACTATTCATCCATTAAAATAATTAAAAAATCGCGTAGGTTCATAGTTAAAATTTATAACCAATCTATAATTAACTCAACTAAACATAAAATATTTATTATCGTTCATTTCCCATTAATGAACAAAAATTAAAGAAAAATTAGCTTTGAAAACTATAGTGAAAAGTAATTTAATATTTTAATGTGTTTTTTTTTAATAACGATGAAATAATATCCTAATAAATAAATAAATTTGTTATTATTACTTCTTCACTCTATAGAAACTATAAAATGAAACTATAAAAATAATAAAAACTTTTAAAATATTGGAAAATCTGACACACAAGCTGAATACAAAATGCAACGATAAACTACACAACAATTGAATGAAACTTCTATACTTTAAATTAGTCTAACACAGATATAAATTTATACTTGGTTTTAAAGGTTTCCCTTTTTATTATTTTAAAATAAAACAAAAAAAAAACTTCTCCGATAAACTGTTTAACTGAGAAAAATGTGATAGGATTTATCGAGAATAATTTATCCAATATCGACGATCAACTTTACTTTATTTTATCAACTTTATTTTTCTTATTATTTGTTAAAGTGTATTTATTGTAGAAGAAAAGCAAACCAAGATTAGTTTACTAGTCAAGCAAAACCCATCATTTTGTATAAAAGTTTTGTGAGAGAAAAATAAAAATATATAAAATCCAACTATATAATTAACCCATGAAAATGGATATTAAATCAATGATCTTCAACTTAATTAACATGATACAATTCAAATTCATCATAACAAAAGATAAAAGAAAAAGACTAAGTAAAAGAAGAAAACAAACATTAATTTTCATCATATTATTTGTCCTTTTTAGGGTAATATTTTGTTTTTATTTCTGAAAAGTATATTTTCATTAGTAACAATATATAAAAGTAAAGTAAAGTCAAAGAACAAAAAGTTTTTTGAAAGAAAAACATAAAGTAAGAATAATAACAAAAAAATAAAATAAGAAAATAAAAGTAACAAAAATAAGGACCAGTTTAGAAAGATGTTTGATTAGATATTAGAAAATATAAATCATTGTATATAAAATGATATATGATATAAGATGATGTTATCAGAATCTCATTTTTCCTTTCTTTCTTTTTTTTCATGACATATCCTCCTCTCCTTTACCATCTAACTATAAGACCTTTAGCAGTGTTTAAATTTTATTAAAATGTAAAATAAAGTAAAAGATTTATAAAATATTTTCTTCAATTGTTTCAGTTGTTACAATTTTGTCATTTACATTACCAGAAACGTTCATTAGTCAATATAATTTACAACTCTACTATATATAGGACGTACACACTGTATTATATGGCTTAAATTGTAATTAAATGTGACATATAGAAATAATAGTAGGTACATCTCCATAAATCTATATCTTGATTTACGCGATACTATATTCTGTTTAACACGGTCAAAGAACTGTGATTATAAATCTTGATTATATCCGAACCAAGTTTCATTTATTTGGTTTAACTGATACTAGAAGAAATAAATAGATAATAAGTAAATGATTTTTTCTGAGTTCAAAACTTATTAATATTATATTATTTTCTTCCTTAAATAGAAGGCGAAGTTCTAAGCCACAATTTATATGTTTGCTTTAAAAATGAATTCATAGTTCTTATTTTCAATCATTTTTTAAGTTTTTTTTATTTTTGACAAAAATCCTTCATGTAAATCGAGGCATAGGTGTATATAATTTATACATTTTGAATGAAGTAAAAAAAAAAGCAAAACATAAAAATAAATGGGGTTAAAGCATTTTAATTTACAATTCTGACATATTAAATGAGCATTAATTTCTATTGCTAAAATATATTATTTGAGTTAACATAACAATTGTATTATATTATATTTCTTGGCTTTTCTTAAAACTGATTTAATATTATCAATTAAAGCTTATTAAAAATTAAACATTTTTTAACATTTTATAATTACCTTCATAAAAATGTTTATATTAAATGACATTTCGTGAAATATTTTATGATAATAAATCTCTAAGACCATAAAATTTAATAAGCAAAATATATAAGGAAAAAGATTAAGATTAAGATTAAGTTTATTGTGACTAGGGTCTAGTTTCGAATTAAAATTAACGAGAAACATCAAAACATTTACTAACCTGATGAGGACAATCTTAACAAACTAACTATAATTTACAAGGATTAATTTTATAGGCCAAGCTACGAAATGTATGTACACAAATCAAATTTATATAAAATAAACAGACAAATTGTTTGGATCATATTTTGTCTTATATATTTAGACTTATAGTAAATCTTGTCTAAAGATTTAATTAATCGACTTCGATAAATTCAGATCTTAAAGTTTCAAAATTTCAATGTATTAAAATAAATTTCAAAAGTCCAGACACATTTTTCAGAAAATTCTATATAATTTATAATTTTTGTCTCGGATTCACAATTAAATATTTTACAAAATCAAAATTAAAATACCACAAATAAACAGAGTAAATCAACAACATTATTCACTGAAAATCTTTCTTATAATTTCATGCTGAGAATATTTTGTCATTTGTATAATTTTTTAACAAATTAATAATATAATTTAGTTGTGAGAAAATATTTATATGGACAAGAATTTCATTTTAATTATTATTTCTCTTTGTTTATCAAAGTTTTCCAATATTATTATTGCAGCAAAAAAAGAGAACAACAAAATCATTAAATGAGTATACTCTGGTATAGCTTGCCTCCATTGTTTTTTTGTTTTTGTTCTTTTTTACTAATTTGCGATTACATATTATTATTATTATTACTACACTTTACTTTTGAAAGTGCCAGAAAAGTTTGTTATAATAATAATAGTTTTTATATGCATATTGAACCCCATTCAATGAAATAATGAAACTGGATATTTAAGGTAAAAGGTATAATTCAAAAGTTCTTCCTTTTAATGTGTTGGATATTATATTTCTGCAGGTAAGAAGAGTCTAAAATTTAAATTTTCTATAAATATGATATCCTTTTTCCTTTGATATAATTTTGTGTTTTTCTATGCACAACAAAATAAATATATTAATAAAAGAACAGTGTGGTTAAGTATATACAAATTACAAGGATATAAACAGAAAGTCAATATTGTTGAAATAGTAAGTTTCTTCTTTGAAGTTGTGATTTAAAAAATAAAAAAACACTCAATACAATAATATAGTGTTCATTTCTCAGTCTTGTTATATATGTACATTTGCTTATAAATTTTTTTCTATGTCATATTTTTTTTATAATTCTAGTTCATTTTTTACTCCATTGTTTATTTGCTTCTCCTTTTTTTTAATTTAAAAATTTTATTTACTTTCTTTGAATAAAAAAAAATTTGTGAAATAAAATTTCATTGCTGCATTTGACAGCTTTAAAAAAAACATAATGAATTGTACTGACGCAATTATAGAAATAAAATATAACTGATGTATTTTTCCACTTCATGCGTTTCAATAAAACAATTCAATTTCTATTTGTATTTTATTCTATGATTGAAAATAATTGAAAATGATTGAAAAATTTCAAAATAATTAATAGAAAAAAATTAAACACTTTAATTTATTTAATTTTTAACAAAATTTCAAATTAACTCAATTTTTTATTGATCAATTATAAGTAAATGATTATAATTATCCAATTATAAGTGAACATGATTTATTCATTAAAATTATTTCAATTCAAAATGATAAAAGTTTGTATTAAATTGAAGGTAAATGTAAACATAAAAACTTTTTATATATATGTAAAAATATTTTCTATACATTTACACTGTTTAGAGCTATTATTAATAATTAAATGAAAAAAATGTCTCTTATATTTTTTTAACTATGTATAACTATATGTATGAGTTAGTGATGACTTTGTAATTAATTAATTTTCATAATAGACAAAATATACAAAAATTTACAATGAAATATATTTAGGGACAAGAAGAGTGAAAAATATTCTATAAAATTTTCTCAGAAATATAATAATTTTATTTGTTTGTCAAATTTTCTTAATATACTCAAAAAGAGCAAAAGAAAAAAAAAACAATATGAACTTTATTTAATTAAAGTATTCAAAGAACATTGAAATTTGTTTTAAAACAATTTACAAGAAAACCAGACCGTTAGTAGATTAAAACCTTTCACCCCTTACTTTTGCCTTCTGTACCCTCTTGATTATTGAGTAAATTTTCAACCAAATTTCTGTTAATTGTTACATTTTATGAAAATGAATTGTCGAACTTGTATATTTTCTCAACCATAAAAACTTATTTACTGTTGTGTGTAATCAGAGGGAAAAATGAGAAAATTCTTTTGGTATACCTATTTATTTTTTCTTGTTGTTTTCTTTTCTTTTCTTTTCTCTTATACTTTATATTTTATTTTTCGATTTTTCCGAATAGATATCTCTTTAAATTGAAATCAAACTCTTAAAAAACTTTTATTTTGTGACACGATATTTGTTGTTGACATCCACATTCATATTGTTGTTGTGCTTTTTTTTGTTTTGTTTTGTTGTGCTTTTCTTTTCTATCTATTATATTTTGTTTTTCTTTTATTTTTATATATATTTTAAGGAAATTATTTTCCATATACACAGATATTGTGCCAGCTGTTGGTCGAATATAAAGTTTCTAAAAAAAAAAAAAAACAAAGAAAAAGGAAGAGATGAAAATAAAAACAACAACAAGAAAAAAAAGTTAAACTTTTATTTGACTGTAACTTTCAAAGAACATAAATTTTTCGACCCAAAAGTTGAAAGTTTGTTAAAATTAATTTTAACTTTTACCTTCTAAAAATGGAAATAAATTTGGTTTTCTTGTCTTGTAACATATTTGCACCACATGTCAATCATCCCATTTTTTATGTCTAAACTGCAAAAACACTTAGTCACAAAAAAGACACAAGTTTTGTTAAGATTAAGCTTTTTGTTTACAGTACAGATATAATTTTTATTAATTAACTTGTTTACGATAAGTTAAATGAGATTATAATCGAACAATTGACAAAAAAACAACACTTTTTATATAAATTTACAAGCTATCACAAACAATTTATTCTTTATCCCCAAAAATAAATCGAAAATCGTACAAAAAAGTTTTAAAATTTACTTAATCCCTACCTATTTCTCTTTCAAGAGTCCAGTATATATTTTACATTTCACACTTCGTATATATGAAAAAGCTTTATATAGAATTTTAATGGATTTGTCGAATAAAACAAAATTTAAATGCAAATTGAGATTATATACAAGAGTGAACTTTTTGGATTGAACTTAAGAACACCTATAGAAACGAATTAAATGAGTTTAAATACTCAATTCTGTATATGTTAAATCTCTGTTTAATAAAAGTTTGAAAATAAAAGGAATGGGTTATGACCTTGCTGTTATGTCTTTTGCGTAACAAATATTTTTCTAGAATATTAAAAAAGCAGATTTTCCAACTTATATAATTTTATGTGATTATTATTAATAATAATACAAAGCATAAATCATGGTAGAAAGAAGAGAAAAAAAAGAAGCTTTCCCATGAAAGTCTAATATTATGAATTGATTTATTGCGTGCTTTATAAAAGTATTTGAATTATCCTGAATAATTTCATGAGTCTGTATAAATTTTTTAGTATCAAATTTTTTACCTTATGTAATAAAAATTGAAGACTTGGAAAAATTAAATTTAACGTAAAAAAAATAGAAAATGTATTTTTACTTTTATTTAAAATTTTGATTCAAAATTAGAGAAACAGGTGTCATCGGATCGTTTCGTTTCGTATGAGAGCTTTACAATTTAACGAATATCACAAGAAAAAAAGAGGAGGAGGTCTCATATCTTGATGCAAAAATTTTTTTCTACATGAAATATACACGCAAATATATAGGCATCGAATAAAAACAAATCAAATACTTTTATCAACAACAAAATCACCATGAATGATTCAATTTATTTGCCTCCACGCAGATATAACAGCAACGGCGTCACTATAAAATGTTAAAGAAAAAAACACCATCATTCGGCCTCTCTACTAACAGTTTCTCATACCAAAATATTCATGTTTGGGTAACGAAAAAAAAATTGTTTGCTTGCGAAAAGGTATAAGTGAGTGTGAGTTGTCGTTCGATTGACGCAAGTTATATGAGGTATTTTGTGTTCAACATTTGTATTTATGTAACAACAACATTATATTTTAATAAATGAAAACGTTTTATAGTGGATCTAGTAGAAAGTTTTTTTGTCTTTTTTTTGTAATAGATTTTTCTTAAATGAAATTTTTTTACATATAGGCAGATACATAATACATTTATGGTAATCTGAAAAATGTATAGCATGTGGCAATTTATTTTGACTCATCTAGAATAACCTTAAAATATAACCCGGCTCCTTATATGATTTAAAATTTAGAACGTTGAACGAAAATTTAATTTATCGAAACAAGAGAAATTATAAGATGGCATTTATATAGAGACGATAAAAGTGACAAATCACAAAAGAAGCTGAGTTTAAGAAAAAAAAAATTAAATAGATTTTTTTCTTTTAATAATAAAAAGAATTATTATTAAATATAATTTAATATATTTTTTTAGCAATATAACTTTTAATATGTGTCTTTAATAACACTGGTTCTCAAATTGTTAAAATTCTGATCAATTTAAAATTCTTGGAATATTTAGGTGACATCCCTCTTCACCTATTTACTAGAATTTAAAATACGAATTAGTATCTTAGAATATTATTTGAAGATCTAGCAAACCAAAATAAAATATTTTGCAAATCACCATTTGAGAGTCAATATTCTATATTATTTGATTTCATAATTTTAAATTAAAGTTTTATAAGATTAAAGGGTTTACCATTAATATACAATACAAATATCGATATAAATATTTATCAAATTCAATTTTATAGGTCGATTCCATTTATAAACTTTTATAACATTACATTAATAAAAGTAGAGATATTTAACAATAATAATATTAAAAGTATTTTTGAAATCAGAATTATGTAACTATATACAATTGACCTTTCTGAAATATTGAACAATTTTGATTTATTATTGAAAAAGTTATATAAAATAAAAATTCAATTTATTTCATAAGTGGTTTTCAATTTTATAGAAAAAAAAATATAACCTATTAAATCATTGATCGATAAATATTTATAATTTAAAACAGAAACGTAATATAATTTTTTTTATTTTAAAAAAAAAAAAACGATATTTTAAGTCATTAAATATATTTTCTTAATTATTTTACAAAGTATAAAAATAAATAAATATTATTTACAATGAATATATTCTCTGTAGGTACAAAATTTGTCTGAAAGAAAAATCAATAGATATTATTCTGACATTCCTAAACTAAGAAAATTCTTTTGATGTAGATATTTTATGTTATTATCAAAGAAAATATGAAAATTAAATTCCTTTTATATATTGGAAATGCAATTACATGAAATTCCTCTTTAATTTATGATACTCATTAGTCCCATCTGTGACCGTAAACATTGTGAAGAATAAGAGATTATTTCTCAGTTTTTGTTCTTCATTCTTCTTTTATGATTAAAAAATACTAAAACAAAGCACCTGGAATGATACAAAAGTTTTGTGGTTTTAACATTTATTTTTTTTTTGTTTTTTCTATTTTATTGTGTCAACTTTATATTTTATTGTAACTTCTGTTATGATTTTTCGAATGAACTTTTATCACTTTATCACAAAAAATATTACCAAAAAGTTATAGCAAAAGTATATAGTTTTTATTTTAAATGAAAATAACAAACATAGAGACTAACCACAAACTAATGAATAATAAATATGTTAATTTAGAATTAACTTTAAAAATTTTAAATCATATAATTTTACTTAATTAGATAAGGTCATGAAATACAATCAATTCAATTTGTCTTTAAATAAAAAATTTCCTTTACTAAATTAAAGGGTGATGAGTGGTATACGTTTTTTATCATAAAAATTCAATATAAAAAAATTTAATTAAAATTGAGTCACCTTTATAATAAACTGAAATTTATGAATTATGTACAGAAGTCAGGGGGTGACTTGTAAATACATACAACAAAAAAAGAAAAGTCAAGCGAGAAAGCGATAAAATTTGACTTTCGTTCTTTATAGTTTTACATTGAATTGAAATCAATCGATACTAAGGACCCTGAGGAGTTGAACTTCTTATGGTAGAATAACATAATTTACAATAGATTTGACCTTTCTTTTGAAATATAAAATTTGGTTTACCTTTTTTTTCACTTTTATTCAGGTATAAGAAAACAAAAATGAAACTCATAAATTTTTAAAGTATGTATTTGTATAAAAAATAAAGAAAAACGCGATCTATAGATGTAAAAAATGAAGTCAATGTTATTGTATTGATGGCCATATCCGTTTATTTAATTTAAACTTTTTGGTTAAATTTTTTAAATTTACAAACTTATTATAATATAATATTGAATCATCTAACTCTAAAGTTAGCTAAACTATAAGGTATATGCTAAATATTTTAACATTTAGTCATTCTTACAGAATTATTTTAAGGAAATTTTTCCACACAAAATTTATTGACTTTGAAATTCAAACCGAAAACAAATAAAAAATGAATGTATTTTTTCTTGGTTTTGATCTAAAATAAAATAATAATCTCATTTCCTTTCATTTTTCCTTTTTTCTTATTTTTTAAAGGAAAAAAAAAATCTCCGGAACCGACGAAATAAATCATATTTTCCCAAACTAAATTTCAATCAAATTCATTTTCCTGTCGGCGGGAACTTTCCACGCAAACCATAAATAGACATTCGAATTTACATTTACCATCTATGTAAAGGAGAATAAGAAGGAAAAAAAACGTATAACATAATAAATAAATAAATAAACTTTATAGAAATTGAAACATACAAATTTTTCTCACTGTGATATAAATGTTTGGATTTGACAGAAAATAAAAAGGATTTTGAATTAAAATAACCAACCATTATAATTATTATTTTTTTTCATCAACTTCTTCTTCTATTTCTTCTTCTATAAATATGCTTCAGGATTCAATTGGTATACATTAACTTCCCTTACACTAAGCATAACATTCTTCTTTGCCTTTCGTTTCTCATTCATTACACGTCTCTCATCAAAGCATTATATAACCACTGTGCGTATTAAAATATCAAACGGCTAAATACAAAAAGAGGGCTTACCTATATAAAGAGAATTTAAAATTATGTAATATAGTCTACTGGTGGTTTTGGTTAGGCAAAAAGGCAATGCTTTCGGTTGGTTCTGTTGTCGTTTTCAATGTTTCACTCTTTTCACTTTCCAGAACAATACACATTTTCAATTTCAGCTTATTTCCTTTTATACTTCTATACTTTTATACGTATGTACGAGCCTTGTTACCTTTTATAATAGAAAAATTTACGAGCATTATAGTAAATTCGTCAGGTAAAAGATTTAAGTATTTAGGTAAGATAATATTGAGCGATCTATTGATTTATTTAAACTTTACTAAAAATATTACTTCAATGCGAATGTAAATGTAATTATTAAAACTAATTAATAAATTGAATCAATGTGATTATACAAATTGAATTCATATTTTTTCTTTTAATTACATTTATATTATATGTATATTTATATTTTTAAATATTGGAAATTCCAAAATGGAATTAGTTTTGGAAAATTATTTTCATTAATTGTATATTGAGTAGGTTTTATTTAACTTTTAAAAACAAATTCTTTCTCAAATTTATTTTATAAAATTATAATGTTCATTTTCCAATACACAAAAATATTATTCTTGTTGTAATGCTGCCGACCACAAAAAATATGTAAAGAAAAGTTTTTATTGAGAAATCGTTACAAAAGAAAAGAAATGCAATGCAAAAAGTACTCACACAAATTAAAATCCCCCTTGCAGGGTTGAAAATCATAGTTGGAGAACTTCAGTTCTAATACATATTTAAAATTGTTTAATGAAAATTATAGATTTATTTTAATGTTTGTCTTATTTAAGATTGAATACATAAAATTAATAAATTACAATTTTATAGAAACAAATAAAAGTAATTCAAACTTTTTTCCCCTTTTGTTTTGTGTAAATCTACAATATTTTATGAAGACTATCAATTTACGTTTCTTAAGAAATCCTTAATTTTCTAAATATTAAATTTAATGTAATTATTATACAATTAAGTAGAATTGAAATTAAAATAAATTATAATATATTAGACATTCACATTGTCCCTATACACATTCATACTAGAATTAACAACAAAATTCAATTATTTTGAAACCGCATAAGGAGCTTACGTTGATTTCTGTGTGATAATGATAACCATAATTACTATAATAATCTGAATAACATTCAAACAAGTGTGTAACATTAACATGTTCATGTTCTAGTTGATTTATCTTGTCTCAAGACAAGAGAAACACTTTATATTGTTTATTAAGTGTATGATGTGAATCCGGATCAAAAGCTATACTACATGGGTTTTTGTTATGGTTAGATCAATCTTGTTGCATAATATATAATAATACTATATGTTTGAAAATAAATCCCGAAATATCTAACAAAAACGACAACAAACAATATAATGTGCGTATGATCGTAAATCATTACTTATATGATTAAATTTTAATTTCCTCATCAAATCAAATATCAAACATAAATCTTTAAATATACGTCATAAGAAAAGTTTATTTATCATATTTTCCATTATTCAAAATGTTAACATTATTTTAAATTATGATAATTTTTATACTAAAAAAATTCGTTGCCACAATGAGAATTGACATGTGATTTTTAATTACAATTTATACAAAGTTTTTCTTAAACTGACCTATTTAGTTAAACACTCAAAATATTATAATTGTTATAACCCGAGCTTACAAATCTAGACTACGTTATCCGCAATAAGACAAACGGCTAATAGCACACGCAACTCCCCTGTCCACTCATATAAATTTTAATGATTTAAAATTTTTCATCCAAACCTATTTCTGCGTCAATACCAATTTTCTGTATTCAAGCCATTATTAATATAAGAAAATTTGTTTGCAATTCAGAAATAAATTAATCCATAAATTTTCTTTTAAAATATAACGGGCGTTTTCATTTTCTGGAGAATGTGTGAGTGTGTGTGTGAATCTCCGATATTATTCTACAGGATAATCGCGGTTTGAAATAATGACGTCATTTGTCAATTTATCAATCGTTTGACTTCAACTTTTAAATTTTCTTATCTTTCTAAAAAAATAAGTTGAATAAAAAAAAATACTGTGGTGATGGATGAGTTTGTCAATTAAATTTTTGAGGTTTTTATAAAATTTTGACGGGTGCGAGTATTTTTCCAATGAGCGTATATAAATTTTTTAAGGACATTGAGCAAGGTTTTTTTAAATTTTACATAAAACAATTCCTTAAATATACATTTATAACAATAACTAATGTGTATCTACTAATTTCCATATCAAATTTTTGACATAAATACTTTTATAATAGAATACATAAACCCGCATTGTATATAAAATAAAATATTCTCAAATTTTTAAGTTGGATAAAAATACAAGTTGTTCTTCTTCCTTTTATTTTATTTTGTTTTTTTGAATTTAAACTAAGCCAAAAACAAAAATGTTTGTGAGCAAAAAATCAATTGAATTTATTTCATATTTTTGTTTATATTTTCAAGTGTTTTCCATATGTGCATAGCTCAAGTTTAAAGGTGTTAAATCAAAGAAAAATCTGATATTTTTGAATTTATTATTCGTTTGAAAATAACATAAAAATAATAATATAGCTGTGTGTGTGTGTGGGTTTATTTCATGGTTTTGTTATTTTTGTTAAATAGAAAATTCAATTTGAATTTGAAAATGAAATAGTTTTCCGAATTAAGGAAAGGGCAATAATTTGTAGACCATTATAAACTAACTATAACTATAAAGTTTACAATTTCATTTAATACATATTTATGCCAAAAAATTGATTGATAAAGGAAAATGTTTTATTATTAAATGTAAGGTTTTTTAATTTTAAAAATTCCTTTAAAATAACAAAAAATTCAAATAAATCTAATAGACCATAATTATTTAACTAATCTTTTTATATAAAACTTTAAATAATGATCCGATTTACAAAAAGTTTTACTAACTTCTCTACATAAAAGTAAATTTCATCTCACTTTTATTTCCACATTTAGTTTAATTTTTTCGTCTATTTCAACAACACGATAAAAGTTTTCGTAAATACCATCATAATAAGGTAAATGTAGTTCTATCAAACTTTCTTTCTATGCTTTAAGCAAAAATTGTATTCGTATAATTAAATTAAATAAAAATCAAAATAAAAAAGTTACGTCAACATTAAATAATTCAATCATTGTTTTATTTATTATTAATAAAATTAATGAAAATATTATACAAAATTTTTTTTGGGTTCATAATTCCAAATGGAAATCATCTCTGATCCAGATGATATAAATGACAGGTAATTTTTGATAAATAGTTTATTTGTGAAATCTTTTTTATTTAATAAATATCTTATCGATGAATATATGAAATAAAAGTAAGAATAATGATTAATTCAATATTTCCTGAATATTTATAAATATTTTCAATATTAAACAATTTTTTTTTCTGTTCGTGATATAGCAGTTTTTTAATCAAGAAATATTTATGAAAAACCTTCCCTTACATTTATCGTAAATGTTTAGATCGAAAACATTCGGTCTTGAGTTCAAAGACATCTAACATCACTGTACATCCATTTATCAATAAAGTTGTAATAAACAGTATTGAATTGAATTTTTGACTTAAATGAGTTATCTCTTAACAGTTCATAATCGCAAATTTTATAAACAAAATAAAAAATGATACAATGACAAAAAATGACACAAGAAAAACTAAAAAAAATTTGAAAGATAAAATTGAAAAGAAAAGTATATATATAAGTGTATATCTTTTGTCACTGACTTTAATTTCAAAAATTTTAAAGGATCAGTTACATACTAAGTTATAAAGTTATAAATAATAACAATTTTATAGAACGAAGATCAAACATTATAATTATTATTTGATAACACAAAATTAAATAAAACTTTTAATATGATTTTAATTAATTGTTGTTAGAATGCAAAATGCAATAAACAAAATGAATTTTCCTGATCCAAAATATTAATGTTAAATTATTTATTAAAAGTTTTTCGAACTTTAACAAACAAAATTGGTCATTTAATATTGGTTGCAAATGAGACTTGGGTATATACTACTAATAATAAAATACAAACTTTTCACTGATATTTGATTTTTCATATTTTATCTTATTAATATTTAATAATTAATATCAATTTTCACTTTAGATATAAATTTTAATAATAAATATCTAATAAAATTTATCTTTGATCTACAAAAAAACTTTTTCCTTCTCGTTTTTTTTTTGATCCAAATAATTAGTTATAATTTCTGGTTTTGAAAGTATAATTTTCAAAGGAAATATCGATGACACAAAAAAAAGGTTTGCCAATACAATCGCAGATCGTAAATTTTTTCGAACCGTATAAGGAAACAGCTTTCCTTAAATTTTTCTGGAATGAATGAAATAAAAGACACACACCTTTAGACTTTTTCTTAATCTTCCTTTTTTGTTTGAAGCATCTTCATAAAGAAAAATATGCAGTAGGTAGAGGTACGTAAAATAATTTTCGTTTTAATATTCAAAAGACATATCGTTGAGAAAAACGCAATATATACAAAACAATTTATTATTATAATTTAACGGAAATTAAATTTAATATTCTTTTTTCTTTAACGGATATTTTATATGTACTACGTATAATTATTACAAAATTACATAAATAATTAAATTATACTTGCACTGATTAACACATAAATTTCCTTGCATATTAATTATGTCAAAGTATATTGTCAAAAGTAAAAAATAATTCATGAATTCATATAGAACAAGTATGAAAAAGCATTCCAAATATAAAAAATGCAAAAAACAAAAGACAAAAGAATTTTATAATAAAATGTTTAAACTTGAAAAAATAAATTAAAACAAAATCAAATACGGAACATATTTGTTGAATTTTGTGAATATTTTCACTTGAAACCACGTTATGGCAAAATGAATAACACAACCAAGGTCGTGTGTTCAGATTTCAATCTGGTAGATAAATTAATATTATAGATATCGAAACGAAATAGCCATAAGGAGTGGTTAGTCAGAATTACTATGTGGGCTCAAAGTTTAAGGGCCCACATACTTTCAATAGGGCACACTAAATTCTGTTTATAGATTGAATTCTAAAATTATATTTTTCTTTTCTATTGAAAAACATTTCGCCTACGACAATATGCTTTTATTTTTCGACAGAAAATTAGATTTTCTTATTTGATTTTTATTTTATAATAAAAAACTTTTGGCCCAGGCACCAAATAGCATTTGGTTGCAGATTTAATACAAAGAAATTTTCAATAGAAACTCTTTTTAAACATTTTCAAATAAATGCTTAAATTTGTTCAACAGAATGAATATATGTAACACTATCCAACTAGAAAATTTAACAATGTTTTAATGAAACATTAATTATACTTGAGTCTTTTTAGTCATCATTTTAATTGGCTGTCTTTCTTCGACATTAGCCTCGTATTAAATTAACGAGAATGGCAAAGGCAACATTATTTCATTCTCATTTCTTCTTTTCATTCTTTCATATTCTTGTTTTTATTATTTTTTAAGAAATGCAAAATATATTTTTCTTACATAATAAATCGCAAAAGTAAACCGTTAAAGTTAATAGATTTTTCATAAAAAAATGTTCGTGTTTCATTAAATTTTAAATGATCATTAATTTGGCATGTCAAATTTTCAAATGAGAAACCTTTTCTTTTTTTTTTGGATTTATTTTTTGTCGCTCAATTTTACATTTGAAAGACAAATGTAATTTGACTTTTTCTTTTTTTTTATTAAAGACATTACTGTCTAGACTTTAGATTTTTCGAATTATTACTATATATTATTGTTATTATTTATTTTGAGTAAAAAAACAAAATACATATATAATAAATATTTACAGAGAAACGAGATAAGAACATATCTGGTAATATGTATAAGAAAAGAAGATTATTTTATAAAAATTTGTCTGTTTTTCTTTTGGGTGTTAGAAATATATAGATTTCTCTTTATACATAAGGTGATTTTTACCATTCTTCTTTTTGATCCATACGATATGAAGAATCAAAACAAAAATTTTTTTTTTTTTGTTTGTTCTGAAAACATTCGTGTCATAAAAATTTCAAATATGGAGATATTTTCCTTTATTTTTATCTAACAGAATAAAAATATTAAAGTGAAAATTAGAGCATTGACTTGAGTTTTATTAACGTATTGTGGATATTCAGTTATCTTCTTTTTTACTTTCTAACTGAATCTATAAATTATAATTTATATTCAAAGTGCAAAAAAAAGCTTAAAATTATAAATTACTTTAAGAAAAAAAAATAAATACAACACTTTTATATCAAAAAATTTGATGTTAGATGATGGTTTCTTGAGTGTTTTTTTTTTTTTGATTCACATGGCATCGCCACTTGGAAAAGCTGCAGGGTATTGTTTTTGTTGTTGTTATAAAAAGATACAACGACGCTTTACTTAAAAATTGTTTTCATTTTTTTTTCTTATTTTATACAAAATAATAAATCTGATTTTTTTTTAAGTAGACTTTTATTCGTACAAATTTACGCAAAAAATATTTACATAAAATGATTTATTATTTGTTTTCCTTAGCACCATATCAAGATGAGAGTCTGTCTATTTAGATATAGACGGTTATTTAACTATTTTATTGCAATAAATTAAATAAATAGTTTTTAAATATCTTTATGTTTTATTAATTTTTGATAAGAATAAAAATTAACATATTAAAGGAAAAAAGGTTATTTAAGGACATCAAGAAAACAAATCTCTGGGGTAAATCATACGCATAAAAAATGGTTGGATAATTTGTTAAAACTAACTGATAAAGGGAATAAAACTTCTTTCATAAGGGAGTCATAAATTATTTATATAAAAAATATTATAGTGAAAAATGTCACAAATAAATAGTTCTGCTAAAAATTTCTAATGCTAATCCTGCATTAGAAATTTTTTTAATAATATGTGAGTCTTTAAAATAGACTGACTGTTTTGTTTATATCTACTTACATATACATAATTTTCTATACTGCTGTTTATTTTGGGTTTATAATCCTATCAACAATTTGTCGAAAAGGAAATCGACTTATAAGGTGGTAAGACAAAATGAAAAAGGTATTTTATTACGTCAGTATTTTTAAAATAGTTTCAGAAAGTCTTTTATCAGATCAAAAATGATTAGATAGGGGTAGGTATATAACTGAATTTAACACGTCAGCGAAAAAGAAGGGTTTTGCTTCAATTTTTTCCTTCTTCTCTTTTTACAGTGATTACTGGAAATTCTATGAATTTTTGAGGAAAGCCAAGAGATGTTTTCCATTAAAAGTACAAATCGAATAGCTACAATATAAGTATCTTTATCTATACATGAAAATTTACATAATTACTTTTATTCTGCATCTTTGATATACAAATAGGACTATGTTAATTCTATATGAAATTTTCGATCAACAAGAAAATATTTGGGTAAGGGTAAAAATAGAATTTTTAAATACTTGAATTTCAATCTATCATATTCAATTTGAAAACAGAAACTTTGTTCTCTTAACAAATTACTTTTTGTGCGTTGAGCAAGAATATTAAATTAAAATCATTTAAAATTCAAAAAATAAAAAACAGAAAAATAATTTTAATAAAAAACAGAAATTAAAGTAGAAAATAAATTACAAAAAAATATTAAATTAATAACAGAGAAACAATTGCTTGAATAAAACAATTTTCTTTTCTATTCCAAAAACAATATAAAAACAAAAAAAAAATGTATTTAAGAGAAAGACAGAAAGAGAAAACAAATATATAAATGAGTGCTATGAAAAAACTGTAACAACCACAGCAGAAAACTAACTACCAATAATACCGACCAAAACTTTTAAGAAAATTGCACACAAAATTCCAAATGCTTATGGCAACAATCATGAAAATAATGATATCCATCCATATCTTTGAAAACTTTTGATTGGATTCGTAAGGTTTGTTTGTTTTCTTAATATATATTCTTTGTTCTAGAATTTTCCCAATTGTTTAAGTAAATAAACTCTAGAAACAAAAACAGATCAACAAAACAGTGAAAACTCAAACAAATTCGACTTTCAAGTTAGGCAATAATGAAATAAAAAGCGTTATAATATTTTCGTAACATAAATAGACAGAAATATTTGAAAAAAACAATAATTTTATATATCTTAAATATTTTAAAGTTATAAAATACTAAATTCATAAAATATAACATCTATTCAATGATTAAGTTATGGTAGGTACTTATTTAACTGCTGACTATATATAAATTAAGTGTGTATTTTTTAGCTTTCTATATTCTCAGAATTTTTTTCTGAATAACTATAAAATAAATTATATTCGATTTTAAAACTAAACGATTTTCCGTTATCAAACCGGAAATAAAATACTTTATTTGATTCTTTTAATAGTCCAAAATAAATCGATTCTACATAGGAGCGTGTAAACTGCATACAACATCAGTTTTTTTCTATTGATCAATATTATTTTTTTCTACTATAAAATAGAATTTGAAAGCAACAAAAATTGGTATTCGATTAAGAAAGATTAAGTATTTTGGTTTAAACGTTGAGACAGTTTGAGAAATTACATTATAAAAAACTTTTCACCACAATTTATTGATTTCGTTTATTTTTTTTTTGCACGAATTGAAAATAAATAATAATATAAGAATAACAGTAGAAATTTATTATTAATTATGTACATGATAATTCTGCAGCTAAACAAACAGAGCCAAGAGTTTAACTATTATATTATGCTTGATTTCGCATAATCTGTTGTAAATGGAAGATTATTTTCCATATTGCAAAATTTTTTAATTTCTTTATTTAAGAGGGAAGTAAAAACTACTATTGACACAAAATTACAAAATTAAATAATGTATGTTGTAAAATGAAAGAGACGATAGATCATGTATAGATTATATAAAAATTGTAAAAATTTATGTTTTCTTTTTTCTAACTTATTGGACGATATAAGTTCGTAATTAAATAAAGGTTCCACAACAATTTAATTAAAATAATTTAATTTGGGTTAATGTACCTAAAAAAAAGGTAATGTTAGGTACTAATCCATATTATTTAAATTACTATATTTTGCGCATTTTATTCTAATTTTAAATAAAAAAATTTAAAAAGCGCAGATAACAAAATATCTCTTGACTTTAAATTAATGCTTTTATTTTATAAATTTTTATGTAACAAAATAAAAATAATATGCATAATGGTTGTGTTTTCTGCTAAAAAATCCTTGTTAAGGCTTTAAAAAACACTGAACACACTGACAAAATAAATTTTGAGTGAGTTCAATCTGGCACTACTATCAATGTTGTTGTTTTAGAGTTCAGTGTACAATTTTTGAGTTCATTGTTTTGTATATATCAGCTGATTATATACCCAGCAGAGAAATCGTAAGCGAGAGATTAATAAACACTCTATAAACGGTGAAAGCAAAGACAGACGTTCTACAAAAATTCAATGAGAAAGAGTGAAACAAAAATTATTTGTGGTGTGTGTTCTTATACCGTCGATTGTATATGATTTTAAAGACCTTTTATAGCACTTATAAAGACTTTACGCATAAACAGGTCTACATGTGTGTGTTTATGAGAATTTACTAATTCTGTGGTGTTGGTTATGACATTTTGATTTTATTTATGTCAATACCATATGGTGTCGTGTTTTGAGGTCCAACATTTTGGTAATTAATTGGAACTATTAATATTTATATTTAGTGAAAATGGATTATTTAAATAAAAAGTTAAATAATAAAAATTGGCGACTCATGATGCTAGTAAGTTTTAACTTAAGAAAAAGTTCTTATTTTTAAATTTTAACTTTGTCTATCTTTTACAGAAAACATAGAAAACCGTTGAATTTAGTGAATGTAATTAATAGCAAGCATGGAAATAACATAGTGGTTATAAAAAGATGATTCATTTATTTTATTTTAGCATATTCACAAGATGAAAGTGGAATTAATATATTAAATCACCAGTCATTTCATGACTCTCTTACCCAGAGCCCTAATTCCTTAGATTTCATAAATAAAAGGTTATCGAACAACCATATAGAGCATGTCCATTGTAAGTACATACAATAATTTTTATTAATTTTTTTTCATTAATTATACTTTACAGTACAGACAATACAGACAATAATACAGCTTATGGTAAGTGCTATTGTTTAATATATTTATTGTAAATAATAAAAATTTATACAAATTTCAGACATAATTTTAAAAGAACTGGCAAAGATGGATGTCAACATTAATTTCATTAAAAATATTCAACATAAAATTTTAGACATTGTTCAAAACAAACAACAGGAAACAATGGACAATATAGACCTACCTATTACAACACCCAATGATCTGAACGAGTATGAATAACTTTCTGGAAAACTGGAATTATTATAATATAAGAATGTAAAAAACAATTATATTTACAAATAAATTAGTTTTTTTAATAGAAATTTGCATTTAATTTAGAAAAAAATGAACCCCTTTATTACTACTTGTAAATGAACACTAAAAGAGGGCTTATGTTCAAGGTCCTAGTCAGTGCTGACGAGAGTGTTTATTCGTAAACACTGAATCAATGCTTTAATATACTGTTTACGTACGGCTTCACCTTATATGAAACATAAACACTTGAACACTATTAGTGTCAGCGTTTATCGTAAACACTTGGGTATTTATGCATAAACACTCATTCAGCACTGAATAAACGCTGATTTCCCTGCTGGGTATCCATTTAACACACATACTATATTGGGGTTTCAGTGTATATGAAAGAAAAACTTTTGACATTTCATTTGCCTTTGTTTAAAATTGTATTTGTATTGTATTTTTAATCATAAAAAGTGGCTATCATCATTTATACTATTGTTTTAAGCATATTCATTTATATCATTATACGTTTATGCTTTAAATACGATATAACAATACATCGATTTAGTGAATTTTATACAAATGTTAAAGTTGTTATGGAATCTGTTTTTGAATCATATTTAGGGCAAATTGAAGGGGGCTCATTAGAGCCCGACGACATACCAAAAACAAATACTCCTGTCTGGATTTTGGGGAAAAAGTATAATTCGATTCAAGGTGAATAATTTTTTTTTTGTGTGATTCCCAAAATATTATTTTGCATAAAATTTTCTCAGAACTTGATTTAATAAGAAGAGATGTTCAATCAAGATTATGGTGTACATACAGACGTGGATTTGTTCCAATAGGAACACCACAATTGACTTCAGATCGAGGATGGGGATGTACATTACGATGTGGTTTGTTACAAAAATTTTTTTACGAATTTTCAAGAATTAATTTTGAAAATTCGAATTGTAGGACAAATGGTTTTGGCCCAAGCGTTAATCGTTTTACACTTAGGACGTGATTGGTTTTGGACACCAGAAACACGTGATCCAACATATTTAAAGATCGTTAACAGATTCGAAGATAATCGTAAAAGTCCATTTTCAATTCATCATATTGCTTTAATGGGTGATTCTGAAGACAAAAAAGTTGGACAATGGTTTGGTCCAAACACAGTTGCACAGGTCATGAAGCAAGTTAATTAAACAAAAAAAATGTTTACAAAAAAATAATTTCTAAAATATTCTGTTTTTTCCAGAAAGTTATTAAAATATGATGATTGGTGTTCGTTAGTTATTCATGTTGCGTTAGATAATATTCTTGCAACTGAAGAAATATGTAAGTATGTAATTGTTTTTCGCTGAATTTAAATTTCTTTTTGCGAAATTTGTAATCACAAACGTATCCTTATCGACAACATAAAAAACAATGCCATTTCAAGTGGTACATACATGCCACGTACATACCAAAAATTATATTATTTATATAATTTACACTCTTTACCATTAGAAAATAAAACACTTTCCGTTTGCTTAAAACCACGGAAATTTGTAGAGTTTTGAAAAAGTTAGTCCAGCACACTAGGTTGAATTATACTACCCATATTTAAATTGAAAATGATTTCCTCATAGAAAATTGATTAAAAAATTCTGAACATTTACATGATAATTTGTTTAATACTGTATTCATGATAATATTGTAATGATGATCAATGTAATGAGTTATCTGAACAGTTATTTGATAACCACAAATTCAATTATTGTTTTTTAAAATAACAAAATAATTAAATCTGTTTGTTTTATTTCAGTTGAACTTTGTATAGATCCAGTTGATGAAACATGGAAACCATTACTTTTAATAATACCATTAAGACTTGGGTTAAATGAAATAAATTCAGTTTATTTTAGTGGTTTAAAAAAATGTTTTGAAATACCTGGTAGTGTTGGCATGATTGGTGGACGTCCAAATCAAGCTCTATACTTTATTGGTTATGTTGGAGATGAAGCTTTATTTTTAGACCCACATACCACCCAACGGACTGGTTCTGTTGGTACAAAAGAAACTGAATCTGAAATCGAATTAGATGAAACTTTTCATCAAAAATATGCTGCAAGAATTAATTTTCTCGCGATGGATCCATCAACTGCTGTGGTTTGTTATCATTATTTAATTTTAATTAAAATTAAAGTATAGCACTGATTTCGAATTCTATAATAATATTAACTGATTATTTTTAAAGAACTAACGAAAAAAAAATAATTCTAACTTAAAATTGGAATTATAGCAACATTGTATTCGATAATTTTTGCAATAATCTATAATAAATTTACAATTTACGGTAAAAATTAATAAATTCTAAAAACATCAGTTGAAATACATCGGTAAATTTTTTAACAAGAAAATTGAAAACAATCGATATTGAAATTGTTCATTATAAAGTGGTTTTTTTAAACATGGATTTAATTTTTTCTAGTGTTTCATTTGTCGAACAAAAGATGAGTTCAGTGAATTGTGTACAAGAATTAAAAATGATTTGATATTATCAGAAAAACAGCCTTTATTTGAAATTGTTGCATCTCGACCAACACCATGGACATCTAAAAAACGACAATCATCAACAGAACAAGACATAATTGGTATTGATTCAACAAATGAAGAATTTGAAGAACTTGAAACAAAAACTTTAGATGAATCTGATGAAGATTTTGAAATAATTGCTTAATCGTTATTATTTTGATGCTTTATGTGTGTCAGTGTGTGTATTCTTTATTCTTTTAGCTGCTAAATATAAATATATTTAATAATCTTCCCGACTATTCCTATATATATTTACTTCTCAAAACTCAAAGACAAACAGACACAAATTTTTTCTTTTTGATGTTTTTTAATATTGATCATTTTTTATACGAATTTGAATGCTAGAGCGTTTTATTTTTTTTTTGTTTGTTTTTGTTTTACTTATGTAAATATTTTTATAATAATCTTTTAATTTATATAAAATGCAAAAAAAAAAGAAATTTATTAATTAAAAAAAATGTTACAATATAAATAACTGAATAAATAACAAGAAAAAAAATATGAACGAAATACTGAAATGTTTAGAGTTATTTAATAAATCACCTAAATTGTGGAAAGTTTTCTAGATTAGCTAACCTATTTCTTCAGTTGCCGTTAATTCTAATAAATTTTTTTATTTGATTTATGATTAAAATTAAATCGATAATTGTTTTAATTCATAAAAAAAATCACGAAAATATTCTGGTGGCGAACACATAAACTAAATTCTTTTTATGTTTATTTTAAAGTTTCTAATTGAATTGCATATAAAATATTTTGTTATTGAAATTAAACTATTTTGGGTATTGCAAACTATGAAAAAATGTAAAAAAAATAGTCACAATTTAACAACAAATGTACTTTTACTTAGTTAATTAAGTTATCTTTATATTTATTTGCTTCAATTGTAGAACTAACGTAATAAAAGCATGAATAGAACTTTATAAGCGCCTTCACTAATAGTGAGCTAAATTAAACGAAATTCAACAATAGCGCCTTAAATTAAACACGAAAAAAATTAAAACTTACATTTATTGATAAGCTGTAGGTGAATATTTTAGGAAATATGATTTCATAACAAAGTGAAATAAATTTTTGCCTCTTCTTGGATATATTTCAGATGTGAACTTCTAAACAAAATTTAGGAAAAATATGATTATAGTGTGTTCGAGTTTGTTTGAATTATAATAAATTTATGCTTAGTAAAGGAAGCGGAGCTGAATTTGTGTTAGAAGAAAACACAAACAATATTAAAATTTTTAAAAATATATTCTTTTTTATTCATGATAAAACAATCAGAAAAATAATTAGATTTTTAATAACAGAGAAAATTTATTATTAACATCGTCAAAATCTATTTCATCAGCTACATCAGTTTCATCAACGTATACTTCCTCCTCTTCTTCATTTACTTTTTTTTTCTTCTTTTTCCTTTTGTTACGTCGTAAATTAGGTGTATTCAATATTGGTACAAATTTTTTAACCCATTCCAACAAAAGGTAATAATATTTATAAATATTTGGTGAATAATCAAATAAATAATAACGTATAAAATGTGAGATATCATGTCGTCCTTTTAAATTTTCGTACATATTAAAAAGAAACATTCCATTGAACATATTATACATTTTAATATTATCAAATGGATAATTAAGAAGTACATTTAAACCGTTTAAATTAAATACCACTGATTGAAATTCAGCAAATGAATGAAGTATTGTAAAAACCATATCATTATGTTTTACTTTTGATTTATGTCCAATTTGAAATAATTGAATAAATTTCTCTTGTACAAAAAGTGCTTCATCTTTTGTTATATTTTTATTTGTTTCATTTAACATTTCTAATGTTACATCTATATAATTTACTGCAACAAAATCATCTTTAGATAATTTTTTTATTATTTTTTTGGTTTCGGTTATGTGTTTTCCATTACTCCCTGTAAATAAACCAACATTTCTGTGTACACCACATTTTACATCGACAATATTTAATGCAAGAATTGAAAATAGCACAGAATATATGTGAAATGGCTCAATATAATTTGATTTTCTTGACCAATAAATAATTGCAATGAAATATAATTGATAGTTTTTAGGCAATAAATTAACAGCATCAAAAATCTCTTCACAATCGTTAAATTCTTCAAATATTTTTTTAAATAATAAAATATTTTTTGGCATTTCTGGATCAAACACAATATCATTTAAATCCATACAATTTAACATTCTTCGTGTACAGTTATGTCCTTTAATATCGCGTGTGATATACGTTAGACTTATATTATTTGGTAAATGAAGTAAAGAGAAAATATATTGAAGAATTTTTTCGGATATTCCATTGCTATCGGGAAATTTAAAATTCTCAATTTGTGGTACATTAACATAAATTTTAAGTGAGAGAAAATCAACAAAACAGCGTGAAAACTCAGCATTCATAAAACGTTTTTTAAACCAATCTGGAAACACAATAACATCTTCATTTGGATTGTCAAATTCAATTAAGTCTCCTTCACTATCAGACTTTAAGTTTTCTTCATCCAGATTTTCTTCTCCAGCAATGAATTCTTCTCCTTCTGCTTCAGTAACCTCATCCACTTCAGCAAATTCTTCTTCTTCATCAATATTATGAATGTCAATTACTAATTTTTTTCCCTCAACTTTTTCATTGTTTAAAAATCCAAAATATTCATAAGAAACACAATTTTCTCGTTGATAACCTTCCATTGCACTCTCTATTTTGTTTTTCATCGTTTCTCTATTTTCAATTGTTAAACATCCCAGGATTTTTTTAATTGCACCTTGAAGAGTTTGATTTTCCAACCAGTGTAATATAGCAAAAATTCGTTTTTGTTGTAAAGAAATATTTCTACCACCTTTCTTTAAACTAACTTGATGATAAAATTTCGCGAATGCTTTTCTTTCAATATAATCATTTCCCAAAAGTATTGCTAGCAGTGGAAACATTTCAAATTTAAGTTTTACAAGATTTGTTGTAATATTTTCAATTTCATAAAGACACGAATCCAAAAAATAGTAATAATTTTTATCTTTTAATTTTGTTATTTTTTTTTCTTGAAATGGATCATCCTCCTCTTTCGTGACTAAAATTTTTCTCTTACTTTTTTTCTTTATTTTTGGTACATTTACAATGTGTGATTGTTCACCATCCAAAATTCTTTTGTAAACTTTAAATGTTACAGTGCTTATTGGAATATATTTTACATTATGAATATAAAAATCAGAATCATAACTTAACACAGGACAATTTAATTTTTTGGATAATAACGCAATTTCTTCATCAGCTTCATATAAACACCTCATTAATTTGATATTACAAAATTTTATGGCGTCAACAAAAACTTCACGCATAAATAACGGGAAAGTAGCAGTAGAATCATATGGACTTGTTTTCTTGATAGCAGCAATTTTTCCTCGTAACCTTTGTTGAACTGTTTTCATTTTTTTCCGTTCATAACCGCCATCTAAAATTACATATGAATTTACTCCACACTGATCTAACGTTTGAAATACATTAACTACAGTTCTGTAATATTGGTCATAATTTCCTCCATAAGCAGAATTGCATTCAGATACCCATTTATATAATTGTGATGCAAAATTATCACCATCTATAACCAAATCACAATCGTGTAATTCGTGAGGTAACAGATATAATTCTGCATTTTTTGCTATATATGTTGTTAAACCACGAACACCCATTTTTATTTAAACTTTTAAACTTTTAATTTCAAATAGAAGTAACATTTATATAAATCTTCTTATTTAATAAAATAATTAACATTATAACACTATACACTATACTCTTTTTGAGATTATTTTCCCAACAATTGTATAAATATAAACTTTTATCACCATTTCATAGAAATAGAATAAATGTCATAAAACACGTGACTATTCGTCTTTTCGATTATGAGAGAAAACTTTTACTCTAGCACCGAACAAAACTGTTCTTCGTTTTAGTTGAATATGTGAATGTATTTAATTTTTATAGTAATTTTATACGTAATGTTGTTTAAAGTTATAGTTTTATTTGAAACAGACTCTATAATATTTATTTTATGAATTCAATAATCCAAAATTAAAATTATATGTAATGTGGGATAAAAAAGGAAGAAGTATACAAACTATTCAAAAAATTACGATAATCTTTAGTAAATAAATAATAATAATAATCTGCATTGTAAATAGTACTACTATTATTATTATCTTCTATCTTTTATCATATATTAAATTATGCAATGTAAAACACAAAACGTTAAAAAAGCTAAAAAACTTATTCAACGAAAACGCTACAAGAACGTAAGAAATATACTGAACGTAAAAGGAATAAAAACACAACAATAAACGTCAAATTGTCAAGGTTATGTTATGTTCCATCCTCTTTTATTTTCTTGTTGTTTCATTTGTAAAATAAAAATATAAGAATAAGAATTAGTTATACGATGGCGGCATTTCGTCATGAAAATCAGAAACTTTTTCCTTTAAAAAGTATATCAGATATTGTGAATTTCTTTCGACATCATTTAGAAAGTGATAATGAACCAGATTTAACGTTATTGTCAATTGTTACTGGAATATTTGAGAATACATTAACATTAGCATCAAGTCGTGAATATCAAAATCAAACATCAACAACAGTTGAGTTCAGTAATTTTCCAGTTGTACAATATGAAACTGTTGATAATTTATATAAGAAGTTTCAAACAATATTAACATCAACCGAAGTGAAACAGAAGACAAAGCCACCATATGCAACGAGAGAAATTATTAAGAAAATTTCTGATATTATATGGAATTCTTTGGCGCGTAGTTCTTATAAGGATCGTGCGCATTTACAAAGTCTTTATAGTTATTTGACAGGCAATAAATTGGACTGTTTTGGAGTTGCATTTGCAGTTGTGGCATCCTGCCAATCATTAGGATTTAAGGATCCACATTTGGCTATGTCAGAAGATCATGTTTGGGTTGTTTTTGGAAAAAATGGTGATGAAACAATTGAGGTTAGTATCATAAGTTCAAGGTCAAATATCCATTACAATTTTGTGTATTTATTTTAGGTAACATGGCATGGTAAAGGATCTGAAGATAAAAGAGGTCAACCAGTATCATCAGGAATTGATTCACATTCGTGGTTATACGTTGCTGGTTATCCAGTCATATGTAATCGTTACATGGAAGTCGCTGCTTTAGTATCTGCCATAAATCCTACTTTAAATATAACCAGTACTTGCCAAGAAGTTGAGGAATTACAAAAACAATTATTATGGTTGCTGTACGATTTAGGACATTTAACAAAATATCCAATGGCTTTGGGAACATTAGGAGAACTCGAAGAAGCAACGCCAACAAATGAAAGACCTAGTTGTGAAGAGCTATTTGCAAAAGCTGTCAAATCAGCAAAAGAGGCTTATAAGAATCATCACGTTTATCCTTATACATTCCAAGGATGTTATTATTCAAGAAAAAAGATGTACAGAGAAGCTTTTGCTGCCTGGGCGAATGCGGGTGATGTTATAAGATTGTAAGAGTTTTTATTTAAAAAAATTGATTATTACGCAAAATTTTTTTAATAAATTTTACGAAATTAATTGATTCTGTTTTGTAAAAGGTACAATTATTCTAGAGACGATGAAGAAATTTATAAAGAATTTCTGGAAATTGCAAATGAATCTATTCCACAAATAATGAAATTGGAAAGTTCAGGACATTCAGCAAAAAGTATTTTAAGAGATTCACATTGTTTTGCTAATTTATTGAGGTCAGTATTATTTATTTATTTAAAAATTCAAATTTAAATAAAGAATACATACTGTGAAACAGTGTTAGGTTTTAAATTCAATCGTTCAAATTTATTCTTTATGTAATGTGAATTTTTCGATAGATTTTACGATGGAATATGTCAATGGGAAGAAGGTAGTTTAACACCAATATTACATATTGGTTGGGCAAAACCACTTGTTAGTACAATATCAAAATTTGATTTTGATATCCGATCACAAGTAATAATCAATTGTGATATTGATGATGATGAACATAAAATGAATGATCATAAATTATTAACTACAACGTCATCAACATTAAATGATATTGAAAATGATACAGATATTATTATTAAATCAAATAATAATAATAACAATAATAATATTAGTTTAACAACAAAAATTGATAATATTATAAATGATTGTAGTAATCAAAGAAAAGAGACAAAAGATGAAACATTAATATCAACATTAGAGGCTTTAACAGCGGCGTGTGGTGAAAAAATTTTAAATCCTGATTTTTTATTACAAGGTGGTGGACAACCATTTACTGAATTATTAAATACACAACAACAGCAACAAGGCGAAACATCAACAATAAAACTAATTGATAATAATATACAAATAATAGAAAAAGCAAATGATAAAAAAATAATTGAGGAAATAAAAGAAGAAGTTAAATATGAACACAAGCAACAATTAACTAATGATGATGACATTTTAACACCAAAACGTCCAAATATAACATTATATAGTCACAAAATGAAAGGATTAAAAGATTTATTATTAGCAGAGCGTTTAAATACGCACGCAATATCATTGCAAGTAACAGCACAAAGTCAAGTACAGGTAGGTGGTAAAAAGGGCCGGTTCCATTTAAATTTTTCAGGAAGTGGTAATTTATCATCATCAAATGATTTTGAAGGAAGTACACGTCCTAAAAGGAATAGACGTGAGTAGAATAAATTTACTGTTCTTTGTTTCAATATGTTTTATGTTATTTTTTATCTGTTGAACATTTTTTTATTTAATTAATTTGAAAAACAAAACAAAAAACTAAGAAAAAATGCAAGGATGATGACGAGACTGCTTTATGTTAGAAATTAATATGTAATAATTTAAGAACTTATAAGAAAATGATGAAGGCAATCCCCACAAAGAAAATAATTTACTTTTAAAAAAGTATTTGAAATATTTTTCTTCTCATAATTCCGATATATAATTAATAAAAATATTAAAATAAACAATAGCTTTAGTTTAGAAAAAAAATTTAATAAAAAATACAAAAGTTAAAATAGAAACACAACAAAATAAATGTTAAAAGAAACATTTAAAGTAATTTCAAAATAGATCAATTTCAATATTTACAGTTTATGAATCATTGCAAAGATCAAAGAGAAACATGAGAATATTCGATAATTTGTTTTCAAAAAGTAATATTTGACAATTTGGAAACTACAATTAGAATTGTTTTTATGTTTCTGAATTCAATTGTTATAAAAATTTGCGTTCAAAATTAAAATAAATATTTTTTATCGATTTAAATTTTTTTGTCCAATTAAAGAACCTAGAAGAGCGAGAACAACATACTATTTTCTTTTGTACTTTCACTTTTAGTTAATTCGTAACTTCAGTGACTCATGTATATTTTCTATAAAAGAGAAAATGTTGGCACAAAAAATTATCAAATATTTGAAAGTCATTTATTATTCGATGATGAGTCTTTATTATTTTTCTCTTTGATCAATTGTCTTAACAAAAAGTTTTAAGATTTCAATATTCAAAGGTCTTTAAACAAAAAAAAAATTGTTTTCAAGAAAAAGAAAGCAAACAACTTTAAAAAAAATAATCATAATTTATCATTCAATATTTTATTAAAAATAATATAATTATAATTCACTTATAAATTTACAAATTACACTCTCACCTAAATACAATATACAATATAAAATAGTACTAATAAACAAACTTATATTCCTAACTAGCTTTTAGATCATAACACAATAAATAATACAGGAAAAATTTAAATATAAAAAAGGAAAAATGGGAAGCGAAATGAAAAAAAAAGATAAAATTAAAGAAAACAAAAAATTGGAAGTTGGTGCTGATTTTGTATGGTAAAAAAGAAAAGAAATAGAAAAGAAAAAATTAAAAGTTAAGAAATAGAAAAGTTTTCTTTAACAAAGTTCTATTAATTTTTTTACATGAAAAAAACAACAAATTTTTAAGTTTTTTTTTTGTTATTTGTTAAAAATTTGAAGAAGTAAAAGTGGAAATTTAAGAAAAAGAAGATATTTTACAATTTTATAAATTAATATATATTTTATATAAAGAAAGAAAAATCTAAAAAAAATCAAGAAATTTAATCTAATTCGTTGTTGTTGCAAAATATGGAAAATTCAAACAAAAAAAAAAACAAAATTTAAAACCAAAAAATAAAAAAGAATTTCAAAATCTAAAAGTACAAATTAAAAGGTTTCTTTTTAAAAGAATAAATTAAAAATAAAATCCATACAAATGCGATTAAATTTTAAGTAAATTTATTTTAATTTTATTTTAAAAGCAAATTAACAATTATAACTGTTAAAGATTTTGAAATTTGAGTAAATTTCTGTCAATGTGTATGTGTGTTTTTTTTTGCGAATAAAGGAAATATTTAGTCGAACAATAGGAACCAATCAACTCTTAAGATATTCTAAAATTATTTTAAGCAATATGTTTGTTTGCTTTCAATTTGTTTTCAGTTAATTCAATTAACTGAATGATGTTTTCACACCAATTCAATTATAATAATGCAATGTGCGTTTACAAATAATTTTAGATATCTAAGTGGTTATTCCAAATAACCAAACATAATTAATTGTTGATAAAACTTTTTGTGAAAAAAAAAAAATTTTCAATTGCATTTTAAAAGGGTAGTTTGCTGCACAAGAACGTGCATACTTACAATTAATTATGTCAATACATTTAACTGACATACACATGCATAGATCAAACAACTCAAATTTAAATGAAACTTTTGTATTTTAATTGTTTTTAAAATCCAATTTATCGAACACTAAAAGCAGCTTAAAATTGATTAAAATTAAAACGAAAATCATTACAAATCTATAAACATTTGTAATAATTTTCTATAAATTGGACTTTATTTGCTAAAACAGTATTATTATTATTTATAATTGTTATCGCGAATTATTATTTTTTTAATCAATTATTATTTTCAGAGAAGTATAATGATGATGATATATAAGATAAGATGAATAGATGTATATATATATATATATATATATATATATATATATATATATATAGTTTTTACACCCTAAAAAAGTGTATGAAAGAATATATTTACAGAAGAACCTTTTTAAAGTGACCAATCACATATAACTACATTTAATATACAAATTATAATTACATTAAAGACATAAACTGCTTGTGTAACTTGGTATGTTCCTAATGACACATATTTATTAAAATAATATAAGGAATTGGTACTGGGTTTTTAATACATACTTTGAAACAGAGATGTGTGTATACATCGTTATTTATTATGAGGAAAATCTCTGCAGACAGTTAGTCACTTTATCAGGTTTCTCTGTATTCTAGATATGAGTAAAAATTATACAATATATATGATTGGATGAAAATTTAAAAAATTTCAAATAGAAAAATAAATAAGAGAAAGTTGAAAATGAAGAAGAAGATCTGTGATGACTGAATTATTTTTTTTTTTTTATAATGTTTGTTTGCTAAAATTTTGTTTTATAAAAAATAATTAAGATAATTATTAAAAGTAAAAAGAATATTATGTATAATTGGTTAGATGATGATGTTAAAAATTAAGAAAAAACAAAATATGTGTAATGGAAGAAAAATTTAGAGAAGTTGAAACGTTTAAGTTTTTTATAAAAGAATAAAAGGAGAAAAATCATCAATTAAAAGATTTGAAGGTAAAAGAGTTTATGTTTATGAAACAATTACTTTTTGAGTTGTATCTTAAATATATCTCGAAAAGTATTCAGAGTGATTATGTAAAATAATGAGTATTATGATAAGAAATCCCATTTATATAATTTCGAAAACATAGTGTTACTTTTTCTAAAAAAAAACAAAAATATAAAAGACATTTAAATAAAGTTTAACTTTAGATATAATATAACGCTTATAATTATTATTTAATTTTTTTTTTCTTAAATAAGTAAATTAGATTTATTACTTTAAGGTGCTTTTATTAGAATCAAAAATAATGTAAAACACAATACTTACAAATTTAGTGTTGCAATAATGAATAAATATTAAAATTTATAAATGGCATATGACATGACATCTAATATAACAAAATGTCATTGTTATATTAAAATAATCAGTATAATCGCTTTTTATGTAGAATTATTACAATCATTTTAATTATTTTTGTTTTTTCCCTTTAGCTTGAGTATTTAATTTATTTAATAATTTAATTTAGTTTTTCTTTAAAATTCCTGTTTCTCGCCGAAAACAATAAAAATAGATCTTCTAGTCAAAGTCATATCGTATGGCCAAACTAATATGAAAATATTTGCTGTTTTTCTCTCGCATATGCGGTTCTCTTCACTCATGAACATTAATTAATGCAAAATCCAATAAAAAATTACTTTTTACTACGCCATAAAATATGAATTTGACTGAGCTATAATTTTATGTTTTAATTGTTAAAAATTAAAATTGATTGTTTTATTCTTTTTCTGTTTTTAGTTAAAGAATATCGTTTGTTTTTAAATTTAATTTAAATAATTTCTACAAATAAAAGAAAAATGCAAAAAAAAAAATTGTAGAATTTTAGAAAACTGTGATGAGATACATATTTATAATAAATAAATTTTTTCCCTATTTAATAAATGTGTATTTTTAATAAATCAATGATAATAAATTGTCAAAAAAAAGAAGAAAATATGAAATGAAAAATTAACAGAACCTACATAAACAAAAAAAAAGATGTTTATTTACATAATATTATATATTTTAGAGATGAGAAAAAAAAATCAGTATTTTTCTATTTAAAAAAAAAAAAAAACAAATAAATAAATAAAAAGTAAACATAAAAATAAAAATATAACATAAATGTATTATAAAAAAAATTTATATATTTACACTAGTTACATATTTCTTTAATTGTAATTTTAACGTTAGAAATCTAATTATTAATTATTTTTAATTATTATTATGAACATAACGAGAACGGAAATTCAGAAAAAATGCAGAAACTTCTCAGCACGCATTTTTTTTAAATGTATTTTGTGATTATTTTTTTTTTAATACTATCAAAATTTTTTGTTTTGGTTCTAATAATTGTTAAAATGAATATATTTATATTTGTTTATTAAATTATTTTACATTTGTGTGAAGAATTATATTAAATATATTTTTACATTCATTTCTAAATTAAAATTCATTGATATGTTTCTGGCCTGGCATTGTCATTTTAAATTTTTATTTTTAATGGCGGCCAATTTTTTAATTTTTGTTTTAAATTATAAATAAAATAAAACATAAACAGTAAAGCAATTCTGTTATCAATAAATATATTTAACAATAATTTTTAAAATTATTGAAATCAATTCTTACTTATTTTAAAGGTTTTCAAGAGAAATTAAAACAACAAAATAAAATGTTGGTTTATCTTGCCGTTCTCATTACGCTTTATAGTTATAATATGTGACCTTTCTTTATGTAATAACTTTTTTTTATATTAATTTGATCAGTACTTACCTTTACATGAAAAATAAATTCAATTTAAACAAAAAAGAATTAAGAAAAAAAAAATCATAAAAATTGTATACTAAGTATAGCTTGTATTTATGAATAATAAAAAATAATAAATAATAAATTAACAGATTAGCTGTGTTAAACACAAAAATAAAAGTAAAAGAAAATGATTTATGTTTAGCGTAAAATTAATACTTGTAACCTTTTCCTGATGTCAATAAAACAGGTACTAAATAAAAAGTTTTCGAATCAAAATAATTAATTTTATTTATATTTATTATTTCTTAAATATTTTAGAATCCCTATGGAAGTAGGTTTGTTTCTGGAATTCAGTCAAATTATTGTAAGTATGTGATCATTACAGGCGGAATTTATGATATTGAAAATAATAAAAAAAAAA
This sequence comes from Pedicia rivosa, assembly GCA_963082725.1. NCBI lineage: Eukaryota > Metazoa > Arthropoda > Insecta > Diptera > Pediciidae > Pedicia > Pedicia rivosa. The sequence goes on along the minus strand of OY720154.1, from coordinate 44,801,849 downwards.
GCCAAAAAGTAGTAAATCGCTCATTCATCTTGATGATATAATTTTTAAATAAAAAAAACAATTTCTTTTTAATTTTCTACAATATATTTTTCATCTGATGTTTAAAAATAATTTACAAATTACAGAAAATAATAATTATAATAAAGTTCTTAAATTCTACTTAAAATATTAAATCCTATAACTTTTTTAATATAATAATAATAATCATATTTAAATTTATTTAATAAAAGATAAAAACGTACAAAAAAAAACAAAAACGATCCGAAAAAAGGCACTGGAATAATATGTTACCCGACATGTGAATAATACAAAAAAGAATGTGTCTTTGTTTTTGTGGTTTTTAATTCCATTTTTACTTAACTATCAATACAATGAATTAATTCATAATTAAAAAAAAAAAAATACATTAATTAGAACAGAATAAAAAAAAAAACAAGAAAGGAAATTATTAATAATAATGAGAGAGAAAACATAATTATAATTTGTTTTATTTATTTTTACTTAACTTTTTTTTTAACCCTCTCTTCTTCTTCATATTTTTTTGGTATATTTTCGTCTTTTAAAATTAAATACTTTAAATACAAATTAATTAAGAATTGCATTTAAAATAAAATATTTTATTGCAAATTAATTAATGTATTTTTTTCATCTTTGATATATTTTTTTTGTTTCATAATTATTCTCATTCTATTTTTTTTTTCTTTATTAAATTTTATTTCAAATGCTTAAAATTAACAATAAAAAAAAAGGGAAAACCTAAATAATAATAACATCTAAAAATGTTCGTGTTCTTCATCTTCTTATTTCTTTAACGTCTACATTTACAAAACATAAAAATTCAGTAAATTACGTTTAAATTCGATAATTTTTATATTTTCTTTCTTTTTTATTCGTTTTTTAATTGTTTTTCTTTTTATCTCAGTCAATTTTTTTTATTCAATTATTCTTTTACGTTTTGTAATTAAGTAATTTAATTAAAAAAGAATAAATTCCTTTTCTTCGGGATTTGATTCCAAAAAAAACAAAGATTGGAAGCAACAGAAGTATTAACAATAAAAAAAAAAACGAAAGGTACAAAAAAAAAGAAAGAAAGGAAAGAAATCAACAAATTTTATTCAAGTCTTTAAAATGCCTTAAATACTGTGTTTTAATATTAAATCATTGTTTAATTGTTTTCACTAATTTAATTAATTTATTAATTAAAATCTAATAAAATTTATTTATTTCTTTTCATAATTATTATATTATTAATTTTTTTTATATATTTTCAAAGGCTTTTACAAATTGGTGTCTTTGATGTTTTTTTACTTTTTTAATTTTTAAACTTTTTTTCTTCTAAAATTATTTTAAATTATGTTTTTGTTAAATTTATTTACATTTTTTTAAAAAAAATAAAAATAAAAAAGGAAAAAAACGAAAAATAAAATAAACAAAAAAAAAAAATGCTAATTTTAATTTACTCGGAGGATTGTTTTTTTTTTATTTTTTTTTATATAAGAATCATAAGATTTAATTAACTAAAAGACAGATTATTTAAGTCTAAGTCTTTTTTTTTTTTATTTTTGATTATTTATTCATTCAAATTCTATTAATCAATTCATGGAGCATATATTCGCTCTTAAAATATACGAATATTAAATATAGAAAAGGAAGTTATATCAATATTTATTTCAGGCCTTGGTTTTACTTTTTTGTAATAAAATATTCGTAGTCTGATCAAAATAAAACAAAAAATTAGGCATTTTCTTTAAAACGTATTTAATTAATTCAACTACGGCGAAAAATGGTGAAATGGGACTGAAATAAATTATATGATTAAAAATTGCACAAATCTAATATCGAGAAAAAATGATTAATTAATTTTATAATGTGTAAGAATTATGTTTAATTTAACAGTGTTGGCCCATTTTATTTTTATTAAGAAAAAAAACGATTACATTTCCTGATTATTTTCGATAATTAATTTAATAAATTTATTAAAAAATTGAGAAATTCTCATAATTGTCTATTTCTTTAATTATTTATTTATCTTAAGATCCGTATCTGCCAATAATTATAATAATAATAATTATAACTGTGCGACTTTCAATTAATCTTCTTTTGTCTTTATATAAATTCAATTATTATTTTGTGTTTGTTGCATTTTAGTTTAATACTTGTACGGAAGGTGGCAGGTGACATTTATTAATATATAATAAATGTAGTAGTGTGAATTGAAAAGTGTTAATTGAGTAATTAGTAACAAAAAAAAAAGAGTAGTGTGAAAATGATACGATTTACAACAAATGTTGGTTTTTATTTTATAGCTAGAAAGATTTTTCTTTTTCTTAAGATTGTCTATCAATTGTTTGAAAAAACCATTCAGTAAAACGTCTTAATTGTTGTACAGCCGCTTGACTTTCATCTTGTAGACGACGATTTTCTTCTGTTAAACGACGTACAGCATTTTCAAGTGAACGTCTGCGTTTTGTTTCAATAACAACACGTTCCTCAAGATGTGATACTTGTGTTTGTAATTCTGGTAAACTAGTACTTGGCTGCATATTATTATTTTGATTTTGATTTTGATTATGATTATTTGTGATTGAATTACTACCCTGACTTGATGATGATGGTGATATTGATTTTGGTGTTTCTGTATAATGATGTGATAATGATGGTGTTGATGTTGATGAACCAAATGCAACATTTAATTGTTCATAAAGATCTTGTGGTGTTACGGATGTTGTTTTAAGGAAGTCGTCGTTTGCCTAAAAAAACAATTTATGAAAAAAATTTCATTAAAAATAAATTCAATCAAAGTGAAAAAAAAAGAAAATTCAAACGCCACCTATTTTTTTTGTGTACAATTTTGTAACTATTAATTGCATTTTATTTTTTCTACATCTTTCTTTTCTTCTTCTTCTTTTTCCAACCCAAAGGATGAAAACAGAAGAACGAAGAAAAGAAAGAGGAAAAGATGTGTTTTTTTTTTAATTTTTACTCACAGAATTTTTAGAGAGGATTTTGATTTGTGCCTTCTGATTATGTGTTTGTTTGTTTGCTTTGTTTTTTAAAATTTGTCTTTTTTTTTGTTTATTGGATTCCATTTGGATTCAGTTGGTTCGTTAAAAGTATTTTTTTTAGCTGTGCAGCTCAGCAATGTTCACTTTAATTATAAATAAAAATTGAACCATTTTTTTTTGTTTGATTTGATTTGATTTATTTGAAAATAATTAAGTAAAAAATTAAAAAAAATAAAAAAAAATAAAAAGACACAAAACACCAAAAACAAAAGCAGACAGACATTGATTAATATTATTTGTTTTAATAAAGAAGTAAATAATATTTTATTTATGCAATTAACAGAATACAGCATTATTCATAACACAGACTTATAAGACGTACATAAATTGTCTAGATTAGGCATCTTTAACACAAAGTTAAAAAAAAGTTAACACAAAGTTAAAAATCTGAGCAGGAGATTAATCTTGATTTCATAAAAAGTTCGGGCATCAGATTAGTCTCATTTTCTGAGATAAGGATTGAATTCTGTTTAAATGAGAAAATATTTCCCTCTCATCTACTCATGCCATAGAGAGAAAATAAATTGTCTGATAATTTTTTCTCAACAACAGAATTCATCTTCAAGTTTCTTAATTTTGTGCCAGACCAAAACAAAAATATTGTAACGATTCTACTTTTACTAGTGGTCTGAAATTTCCTTACAAATAGCAAACATCAAATGAAAGAGCTGTTTCTTCATTTGACTTTAAAGCAATTAAACATTAAACATTAAAATTCACTCACTTACAAAAGCAAAGCATAAAACTAAAATTTCTATTTAAACATTTTAAAACAATTTCATATTCGTCTGATGGCAGACTTTGATCATTTGTGAATATAAAATTTGTCTTAAAATGTTTCATTTAAAATTGATTAAAGTAGATTTTATAAGTCTGTAATTATTGGATTGTACAAAATAAATTGATTTTATTAAAGAGCTATTATTAATATTAGAAATTAAAAAAGAAATAGTAAAAATACCTGCATCATCGCTCTGGTTGCTGTATCTACAAGATTTGACCAATCCATTTCTTTAGTATTATCTGTTGTTGTTGTTGGTAATAATTGTAATGGTTGTTGTTGTATATTATGATCGCTACCCTTCCTTTTATTGATGATGCCTGTAGAGTTTTTTCGTGGTGACATTCTTATATTATCTTCTTTTATATGAAGTATATTTATATCACTCGATGTTGTACTTGTGTTTGTTGATATAACAGTTGCTGGACGTGCCGTCGTAAATATAACTTCTGTATTTTCATCTTTAACATGTATTGGTTTTGGTATTTTAAAACTACCAATTGATGTTGGATGATGTCCAAGATTTATTCCTTCACGTGATCTTGATTTTTTTTTTAATAACATAAGATCATCAGTTATAATTGTTGTTGTTGTTTTTAATGATGATGTCATTTGTGAAATATTACCTAAACTATGACTATTTGTTGAATGTTTTTGTGTTTTAATATGATTTAAACCACCTTGATGAAAGTTGTCATCACTTATTGTCATATAATCAGGATTAATTAGTTTCATAAGATCCTCTTGTAGTGTACTACCAGTATAGTTAACACTATTTCTTTGTTGTGGATTACCACCAATAACACCTCTACCAGATACACCAGCTCTTAATTTTGCTTCCGCATGTGGTCTTGGACTATTATTTCTACTACTTGATGTTGATGATGATGACACCGTACCATTACCAGATTGTTGCTGCTGTTGATGTTGTTGTTTTTTACTTGAACTATGTATATTATTCGTTGTATTTGATCGTCTTAATTGTGGTGAATTATCATGATTATAACCACCACCATCACTAGATAATATTTCATCATCATTTGTTGTATTACTTCTCATTATTTGATGATGGTGATGTTGTATTGTTGTTGTTGTTGCTGCTGATGTTGAGGAAGATGATGATGTTGTTGTTGCTGTTGCTGTACTATAAATTGGTTCATTTAATAATGAGGTTGAATCAGTTATACTGCTATCAAGCAAATTAAAATTTTTCATTAAAGATTCAACAGAAACATAATCTTGACGTTTTGGTGTACGTGTTACTAAATATTCTATATTTGCTGTACGTGGAAGTGGTCGTGATTCATTAACAGATACAATTTTATTTAAATTTGTGGTTTTTATTTCACTTATTTCATGAATTGATAAAGGACGTGATGTATTTGATAATGGTAATGAATTACTTGCATGTGTTAACTTTGGATGATGATAATTATTATTACTATTACTACTCGAATAATTTGATTGTAAAGATGTTTGTTCTTGATTATTGCCAGTATCATTTGTTTCTAAAATATCATACCATCGTTCATCATTAGATGAATGTCCACTTGATGAGCTTGTTAATGTACCCATATCTGTTACATATTTAACATGTTCATTTGGTATGCTAAATGATCTGCTACTACTACCGGTACCGTAACCAGAACTGTTACTTGATCGTGGTGGTGAAAAATTACGTTCATAACGTCTTCGATGACTGCCACCACCTGGTTGTTGCAACTGACCGGCAGCAATTTTTTTTGGTGATTTTATTTCATTTGTTGTTAAATTTTCATAGTCACTCTCATAATTGATCATATTAAATTTACATGTTTGTAGAAAACATCCCCGTCTTGCTGAATGATCTAAAAATGATTCAATAACAGTGACTGTCACTAGTGCTGATGTTTTTAATAAGTCAACCATTTGATCATGTGATAATGTTGCAACAGCAACTTTACATATCTCAACTAAACGATAACCTTGTCGTAAGCCAGCAGTCCATGCTTGTCCAGATGTTTCAACTTGTGTAACAACCCCATCTGGTTGGACGTGAAAGCCTAATTGCCCCATTGGATTACGTCTTAAATTTAATTCTAATGCACCACATCCTTGTGTTACAGCACGTAGCCTTTCAATTACTTCTAATTGTTCATCACGATCACCACTATCCCGCATATTTAAAGTTATACATTCACCTTGATGATGATAAATCCTTAATGAATTACCATTTGTTGACCAACCAAGTACTGATTTACATGGTGTTACAAATACAATTTGTCTTGTACATTCTTCAATTAATACAAATGTTTCAGCTGATATTCCCAGGAAACAATCAATTGATAATGACTGACCACTATCATGTAATACAACTTGCCAACAAAATGCTCCACGTTGTGTTAAATCACCAGAAAAACGTAATTTTGGTTTTTCTTTTTTCTTACTTGGAAACAAATAGAATTTTGGTCCTGAATCAACAACCGTTGATGTTACATAATTTGTTGTTAAATCTTTAAGATATTCTTGCCTTGTTCTGGTTGCCATTGTCGCAAATTTTTCAGATCGATGTGCAGCATTTTCTGCATTTATTACTTTTGCAACCAAAAAATCAGCAAAATTTTTCCCTTTCGAGTAAAGTGCACTAGGACGTATTGGTGGACCAAAAACTGGTACTTCTTTTGAACGTGAAACAGCAACACGATAATGTGTATTTTCAGTGCATGGATTAACAGCACGTACAATGACGAAAACATGTTGAAATTGGCTTCGTATACTTTTTGGTGTAAATGGAAGTGCACCAGGTTCTTGAAATACAACTGTAACAATATCATTACCAATATGACGTTTTCTTAATAATTGTTGACGATTATTTGGTGTAAATGGTAACATTGTTGATACATGAAACATAATTTCACAATCCTGATAAGTTGCATACAATGAATGTGTACCAGTTGAATCAGTTTTATTATCAAGACCAGCTTTATAATTTTCAAATCCTTTTAAACGTACTTTCCTACCAATTAATTCCAAAAATTCGTTGAACGCTGAACCGCCTTCTTCATTATTATACATATCCTCTTCAGTTGATTGGCCAGCACGACAATATAATATTCCAATTTTATATTTATTTGTTAGACCTTGTTCATCTAATTTTAATAATTGTTGTTCACATTGTGGTGTATTCACACCTAATCTTAAACAATTTAACTGAACTTCAGGTGTAACATATTCAAGCACTTCTTTGGTACTAACTGTTTTGCCCATTCCGCGTGGATTTGGTATTGACTCTTCGATAACAGAACCCCGTAATGTTAATAACTCAGACGTTCTTACGATCATTCTAAATTGATAAAGTGGTGTTGCTGTATTTGATGAATTATTATCAGTTTGTCCTGTATTTAATGATGTTAATAATGGAAGTTTTTCTCTTTTGATCGATATTGCAACAGGACCTAGTTGTTCATCCATACCAAACCAATTTTGATGATCCTGCCCTAAGAAATATTGACGATAATATTTTGCACCATTGTCAACAGATTCAATTGGACGTGGCCCCTTTTGAAATGGACAAGCTGTACCTTTCCATAGAGATTCACACGGAACACATTCTAAGATTGAAACACCACAAGCTAAAGCTGGTCTATGAATTGGGCGTCTTTGTTGTCCAGGCACCAGTACATTTTGCATTCGTGTTAAACTAACTTCCCTTTCTTCTTCACCACCAATTTCATTTCTAAAGAATGGACAACTATCCAATAAATCATTGTTTTGTCCATCACCATAATCTTCATCGCCACTATCTGCGCCATCAGGTGTTGCAGATCTTGTACTTAACATAGATGCTGCTGATGCTCCAGTCGTTGTATTTCGTCTTCTCGCTAATAATAATCCTCGTAATTTAGCAGCATAACCTAAGTTTGCAGTTAACGATTGACAATCAAAATGTGCAAATGCACGACGTCTTTGTCTTTCTTCAATGTCAGCTGATGATGATGTTGTCTGACATGTTGTGGTTGAATAACTTGATGTTGAACTAACACTTATCACAGAATTATCATCTAAAGATGCAATCATATTTTGTGATCTCACGGGTTTTGCTAAAAAAAAACAAGAAAAAGAAAAAAAACATTAAAGATAGATCAGAAAAAACAGAAATTTTCACTGTATGGAAGCATAAAATGAATTTTCAAATCAGATATTTTTATCTCTCAGTGTAATTGCAATCAAAAAAACTTTCTAATGATCATTTAATTATTTTACCGAACTTTTAATATTTTTTTACAGGAAACTAACCTGGACCCCATAATCGTTGAAGTTTCATTCTTAATTTAGGACTTCCTTTGTCTATTTGGTCTTCAGCACTTTGTTGATTTTGATGATTATTAGAACTGATCGACTGATGTTGTTGCTGTTGTTGTTGATGTTGTTGCTGTTGATGTTGTTGTTGATCACTTATTTTTCCTTTTAAATATTCAGCAGGTCCTGGTGATCGTTGGTCTGTACCAATAACACCAAGTACAGCCGGACGATAATCTTGTAACATTGCAAAAAAACTTTCACCAGTTGTTGGAGTACGTTCAGATGATGATATGACGTCAATGGAACCGTGACTTCCGTATTCACGCTTAAGGCCAGTTGTAGAGTTATTTATTAGTTCTTGGTGATTTCCATTATGTTCATGAACTAATTCTAAACTTGAATTACTACGATATAATGTATCTGGATTCGGTGGATATAAACGATTACCAGAATTTTGTATTGAACGTCCATGCACAAGATGACGTTCATTAACTGAATTTCTTGTTCCAGCTAATCCTGCCCCAACACGAGCTCTTAATACATTACTGTTATAATATTCAACTGCTTGTAATGCACGTTCACGTACTGTTGGTCCTCGTTGATGTCCATTATTACTATTTGTTGATGTTGTTGTCGATGAATTTGTTGTATGAATTGAGGGCGTTGAGGCCACCGATGACGGCCCCCCGCAATCTGTTTGCAAACCAATCATCCCATTGCTGTTTTCCTAGAATAAAAAAGAAAACAAAAAAAAAATAATATTTGGAAAAATAATAACATTCTAAATTGTTAAACAAAAAACTCAAAGAACAATACCAGCAGCAGCAACATTAAATGGTTTCTCTTTTCTCTCGTGTGTATTTTTTACAGTCTTAAAATTTACGATCATGAATGAATTTCAATTCTTTTGTATTTTTTTCTGTCTCTTACATTTTTTTTATTCGTGTTTTAATCTCTTTTTATAACGAACATTATATAAAAAAAATGCCACAAAATTCAATCAAGGTAATTATCATGACTCATGCAAGAAAATAAAAGGAACATTAAAAAATGTATTTAGATCGAACCGGAAATTATTGAAGAAAGGACCGAAAAAAAGAGTTGAAATTTGATATTATAAATATTCAATAAAAATAAGCATAAAAATTCTTTTTAGGAATGCGAATGCATCCTATGGGTTGTGGTTTTCTTAAAAGGGATTATTATGGAAGAATAAAAAATACATAAGATTAAACCAGCATTAGAAAATTATATGCTAAGGAATGGACAGGAACTCTAACTCAACAAACGAAAATTGAATTAAATTTTTTTAATCAACCAAAACAAAAATAAAGAACGAACAAATTTTACAAGAAGACAAAGATCGATCATCATTTACAACATCCGGCGACAAATCAAGAAGTTAAAATTTATAAGTTTCCTGTTCTATGTTTTATAAATGCACAAGGAAAGTAAAAACAACAAGAAATTAATTTGCGCCGTGCAATAATTGATTTAATTGATCGACTGAACATCTATTTAGAAGCAAAATGTATAGGGGAGCGAAGGAAAAAAAGGCAAAACAAGAACAAGTAAAATTATTTTCAATTTCTTAGATTCGAAGAAAGGTCGCAGAGGAATGCTATGCTACATAAAAATCCTGTTGTATCCTGAATTTATTTGTATTCTATTATTCTATAAAATGAAGGAAGAATTTTTATTTGTATTTTTTCTGATACCTGGATGTGGATGCTGTAGTTGCATCTGTCGTCTTAAAATACAAGAAGAACAGATTTTTATCGTATTTCATGAAATGTTTTGTTACGCAATGAAAATAACACATTTGTAAATATCTGTACAGTGTTCTGGTTTATTTACAGGAATTTAAAAACAAATCATCACTTGAATTATCCTTCTGAAACTATGAAAAGACCCGGGTAGCGGTAAGATATAATAAATATTGAACATTCCAAAAATCAATTGCCTCTTTTAAGAAGCCAACCTACATATAAATATTTTTCATTTCTCTATCGTTTCATTATTATTACAAATTAGTTATAATTGTTTGTATTTTGCATTTTTACAAATAATATTTTTTATAACCTTTTTCAATTAACTTCATTTAACTTCAATTAAAATAAAAAAATTTGTCTCTCTCTCTCTCTCTCTTTCTTTTTCACTTTTAAATGCCTCAAGAAAGAAGACAAATAAAATAACAAACATTTTTAAGTTGAAGAGTTGAATACAAGAAATATATCTGTGTTACAATTACAATGCAATTGGGGAAAGTGGGTTGAAAGGGTTAAGTAAATGATTAATTTTAATATTGAACCGTAAATTTATGATTATTTTATTAAGCACATTTTTATTATGATTATATAAAATTTAGAAGAAGAGTAGCTTCGATCATTAATATTCATGTACAGAAATACATTTATAAAGTCAGTTAAACATGTTGAAGAAGAGACAAATAAAAAATGTATAGATGAGAATGTCGTTGAATGACAAACAGAATCATCAATAAAATCTAACACGACTAAAGAAACAGAAACGAGTACATTTCAGAGATCAGACACATTTTTAATAAATGAATTATAAAATAAGGAGTCAAACGACCAATTTTTAATGTATTGCAGAATAGATAAACAACCAGACTAGTCAATTCAAATCCATAGATTTACATAATAAATTATAATTATAATTCATTGGTAAAGGACCGAACACAATAATCTCATATATTTGGAATGGGTTTGAATCAATAGAAATGCAGTAAACGTAACACAACCCTGAACATTCGATAGTACGAAAACCGTAATAATAAATAATATTAAAAGAGATCAGATTTATTAGAAAAAAACAGGGAGGCCATCGAACTTTCAGCTTTTTCTTAAAAAATAATAATAAAAATATACGTTTCTTTTATATAAATAATCTGTTTTTTGTTATTATTATTGAAAAAAAAAATATAATAAAAGAAAAGAAAAAAATACAGTTGCTCCCATGTCCCATCATACCGCCATTCTTACGCATCATTAATAATTGCATCCATATATTTTGCCTTCTTTTTTTTCGCTTTTCTTTTCAATAAAATCATAAAATAAAATGTAAAGAACAAAAAACATGTTTGTTTTTCAGGCAAAAAAACTGTTTTTTTTTCTAAAACATAAAACACCAGAATAAGAAACACGATAATCAAATCGTCATTCATCATATAATTAAATTAGTTCTGTTGAATTTCATGAGAGATGTGTCTGTGTCCTTTTTTATTCGGATTTTTTTTTATTAACTTGCCAGTATAGTCTATTATATGTGGACAAGTTAAGTTCACTAACCTCCAATTACAAATTAACAATAATAATATAAAGTCCTGACGTTGACCTGATCTGACATAATGTGTAAGTACTGAATAGAATATAATGATACCGAAAGTTAGTTAGTTATGTGTAAACTCGTGTGTGTGTCATTTATTATTACATAAAAACGAAAATAATGACGGAAAAAAAGCAGAAGAAAAAGATGTAATAAAAGAAGAAAAAAAAACACGTTGTGTTTTATCATTTACAAACAAACCGTAAATGTGATAATAAAAAAGAATTTAGTTGAATGCGTGCCGCGTATCGATCACCATTAGTTTGTTTCATCTTAGTAAATTGATGGCCCGCTTCATGAGATAATAATAATACCCAATTTTCATTATATATAAGAAAAAGTGCGACAGAGAAAGATGGAAGATCACAAGAGAGCGGAGAGAAAAATATAAATTATTTTATTAAATATTTTTCATAATAAAAAATAAAAGAATATAACGTGTTGTTCCACTACACTACGTCAATGGGGCATTACTATATGACGATATTTGACAAAGAATAAATTCTTTCAAGTCGGAACCAGTTGACTTTTATTTTTTCCTTCATGTTTTTCTTTAAATGAATTAAAATTCGTAGAAAAGGTGACGGATTTGTGTATTTTAAGTAAGTTATTTATTTACGAAAAAACCCAAATGATGTTCTGATATTCTTAGTATTGAATGTGGCTGCATAATAGTATGTTGTTAAATAAATTGTAAACAATTAAACGAAGTTAGTGCATTAATGCTGCATTTACAAAGCAAAACCACAAATATGTTCCAGTTTAATTTTTTGCCCGAACCTAAATCTCTGGACTGGAGCCAGTCAAATAAAATTATTTGTAATGATTGTAAACAAAACCGAAACAGTTTTAATTTCAGTCTCTAAACTACGCCAAACACCAGATTATAGATTAAAGACGACAGAGGTTCGAACTCTTATAAATTTGTTGTATATAATTATATCTTTTCAGAAAGAGGACCAATTAATATTTTTATCGTAGGTACAACAAAGCCGCATGAAAATATTGTTGAAGTAAAATAATCTTTTTAATAATTTCTTTTCCTATTATTATTGAAGTTGAAGAAAAAAGTAATAGAAAAACCAAATAATCTTTTATTTTGAAATGTAAGTAAATATTCAATTCTGATTCCAGTTAAAGAATAAAATTTTATATTTATTTTCTGCTTTTCACTCGTAATGATGCAGAGGATGATAAGATTTTTGGATTATGATTTATGTGAATGTGTAGATGATGTGAATGATTTCTTTAGAAATAATTTCAAATTCTAGACAAACCCGAAGTAATTCACTGTACAAACCACATGATCTTCCCAAATGCTAGTAGATTTCACAGTTAAAAAAACATATAAAACCAATTACTTTCTTTTCTATTCATCAGAATAAAATCAGCTGATAATTCGCTGATATTGTCGCTTGAATATTTTTTTTTATTGAAATTTTGTATTTTCTTTTAAGTTTAAGATAAACGTTTATTAAGTAGGTCATGGTTTGTCGTAAAAAATATTATTTTACAGCAATAAACAGCTGATTTCAACAAATCGTATTAATATTTGTGTGTGTACTGTGAATATTAATAGCTACGCTAAAAAACTGGTTAATATAATTAAAAACAGAGAAAAATTAAGGTATCATAGAACACAAATTTAATTATTTTCTGTTGATCTACTGCTAATGTTTCATTAGTAAAACGTTAAAATTAAGCAAAATATTGAATAATTCCTCTATAAAGACTGATGTGTTCTTTCTAATTAATTATATTTCTAAAAATCTTCATCAAAAACATTTTTACAATTTTCATAAGTAAATTAAATTTTTAAATTAATATAAAAAACGTTTAATTGAATTCAACTTGTAGTGAAAAATTAGTGTAAAAATAGATTCATATTTCAATTACAATTGATTAAAAGTAATAATTTAATTAATTATTTAAAAATGTCATTTTCTAACAATAAACATTAGTTAAATTTTATAAAAAAAAACAATAATTAATCGCCAATTATAACTTTGTTATAAATTATGAATTTTTCAAACTGAGTGGTGTTGTGTAGATGTCAAAGGGCAAACTAATAATATTTACGATCCGCGTAACCAAAATTGAATATTTTTCGTAATGCAAAAAAAAAACACAAATGAAAACATAAGAGATTTTTATTCGTATTGTTAACGCGATTTCTTTGAGTAAAATAATATTCATAATTTTTATGGAAAAACTAACAAATAGTATGAGAACAAGACTATACTCAATGGAAAACCAAGTGTTGCTGCTCATTATATTGTTTTATTTTTGTTCGGTAAAAAAAAAAGAAAAACTATACTAAATGCGTGCTATTACTGTATTAAATTTTTGATTAGTTTTAATTTAAGAATATTTATATACATTTTCTCTTCCATAAAAAAAAAACTAAAATATTAAATTTCAAAAAAATAAAAATTTAAAAAAAAAACGCATATGGTTTTATTTATTATTTTGTTTGCTTATATTAAAAAATGTGTGTTGTTTGTGTGGATTATTAATTATTTTATATACTTAATTTACACAACAAAAAAAGTAACAAGAACAACAACAAAAGTCCAAAAACGAACAAAAAAGGGTGATGTAATTACTCCAACATATGCTTAATTCGAGGTTCAATTGTAAAATAACCTTCAATGATTTCCATTATTTTAAAGTAAAAATTACCAATTTTTTTTTTCTCTTTCAATTGTTGTTATTGCTTTATTTAACTCTTTTTTTTATTAATTAATTTTTATTGTGAAATGTGTAAGAAGTGCACAACAAAGAGAGAAAGAGAGAGGGGGAAAGAGATTACAAAAGAAAATTACGTAAATTATATTTTTCATATTTAATATACGAGGAGAATGAGTGTGTTAGGGATTTTTATTACACACTCGACTAGAATGACTAATTAGACAATTGGTCAAAGATCTTTTGAACATCTTAATAATGAATAATTTATAAAATAAACAAAATATAAATCCTCTTACAAAAATTTTTTATGTTTGGATTAAAATTAATTCTTTACTATTTATTTGAAATTCAAATGAGTTTTAATTATTTTGTAGAATCGAATAATAACAATTTATTAAGATTACAAAAAAGTTTTAATGAAAATATAAAATTAGGTAATAAAGTTTAAAGAAAAATTTAATTAATGAAATCGTTTTCTGATCTTTAATTAATAGTTTAGAAATATGGAATCCAACAAATCAGATTAAAAATGACAATTCAAATTAACAACACGAAATTATGTTATATTTAAGTACTAATTTATTGTAACATTTAAATTTCTGTTCATAATCGTTTACGAAAGCTTTCCCTTTACACATTGCAGTTACATCAGACACTTTTATCGAGCTCTTAACTTAACATTCATATTTAGACAATATTTTGTCAATGTCAATGTCAATTACATTTTCACCTTCCATATTTTTACTGTGAAAATAATTTATATTCAGATATACTATGCTCATTTAAATAAACAACCCTCCCATTCTAACTTGTGTTTATTTATTTATGTTATCCAACCTTTACCAACTTTACGTAGACGACTGGAAATCAAATAATAAATTTGTTAAAAAAAAAAGTTTATTTGTTAGGCAATTTAAGGGTCTTATTTTATAATTAAAGTATTTAGTTTTATTATTGCCGTTATTTATTTCTCAGTTAATCAGAATGACTTAATATTGGTTTTAATGTATATGGTATATCTAAATTAAATTATGTACCTATACTAAGAACATTTTCATAAGTTTTTCAATCAAGTTACGTTATTATAAGATCATAAAGAATTATGTTGATTTCTTATCAAATAAAAAAAATTGCATTAATTGGAATATTTATAATTTCTTAAGACTTCCGAGGTATAACATAGTTGTTGTTTAAGTTAAGGTGAAGGTGACCCTGAAAAACTAATACGGAGAAAAAACCAGTGTTTTTCCAATATTTTTTTTTAATTACTGAAATATTCTATTTTACATTCAATCGGAATTAAAAAAAACACACCTTTTTAAACAAAGAATGTGTTTTTCAATTAAAAATAAAATAACAAATAGCTCAGCTACCCCAATATTTTATAGTAATTTTTAATTTTTTTTTTTGTTATCTTTTTATAGTATTATATGATTAGTGGAGATCCCAATTAAAAACTAATCATAGAGTAAAACTAAAACTTTTTTTTTAAATTATTGTCACGACATATGCATATGCGAGATTAGAGCAGGATTTCAGCAAATACATAATTTAACTGACACTTAAAAAAGAACGCGAGAGTAAATCATTTTTGTAATTTTATAATGCAAAACATGAAAATACAATCAAAATTCAAAAAGAAAATGTTGACATAAAAAAGACTTTTTCAAGAATAAAAAATTGACAGTTAAAATTTCTTATACTTACGTTTTATACATTTTATCAGTTTTTTTTTTAATAATTCAACCGTAGTCTACAAAAAAAAATAGGCCACTTCAAAAATACATAGACTTTTATCAATCAACAGATCATTTATCTTAATAATACAAAAGTTCAAATTTACTCTATAATCTTCATATTTATCCATCGTGATAAACATCCCAACATAAAACCCATAAAAACAATTTTTTTTTGAGGAGAAACAAACAGAGCACATGGTTTTTTCTGTTTATTAAAGATGTAGAGAAGAACAGGGCAACAAACAAAATAAATAAAACAAAAAGTAACCAAACGAGTCAGTCCCTTTAAAAAACTGAATAAAAAAAATCAACAATAATGCGTTGTTGTATTAAAAATTGTATAAAAACATTCTTATTATTAAAATGAACCAGTTTTTTACTTATAAAACATTCGCGCGCCGTCACAAAAAATAATACAAACACATTAAAAAAAAATCTAAAGAATAAAATAAAAAACTGGTTTTTGTTTGTAAGAAAAAAAAAAAAAAAGAAGACAAGCCAAGCCAAGGCACACATAAGAAAAAAACAAATGCAAGATGAAGAACTCAGAAAGAATGATTCAACAACGCTAAAGTCTTTTTTTTTTAATATTACGCGATTTTATGTTATTATTGGTGTGTTCTTGGAAAGATTTTAAAACCTGTATTTTGTATATTTATATGGTAATATTGTTAAATAAAGGAATTAATTCATACTACTTCCGGTCACAGATGAGACGCGAGAAAATAATACATTTATTTTTCTTCTAAAGGTTTAAACTAAAGAACTTTGACCCCTTTTTATCATTTAAAACCTAGTAAAAACTATAAATAGTACAATTTTAATTACCTTAAATTAAATCAAATTACATCCTTCTTTTTTATGTTACCCCTTTCAACTTTCTCATATTCCAATTATATAAAAAAACCCTTCTTCTTCTAACCTAAACTAAAAACCTAAATTCCAAATAATTTTCTTCCCATCGTTTGAAACATGAAACGAATAACCAAGAAAGAAAAGAAAAAAAGAGGGTGTGTTGTGATGTCTATTAGCTTCATAATATTAGTATTTTTTTAATCCCTGTTGCTGTATATGCATACATTCAGTCAAAAAAAAAACTCAATCACTAACAAACAACAGAATAAACTAACCCCTTTCCTTTCCATTCACGCCGGTCACCTTTGAGGTAACCTATTTACAGTTCACCTCGCCCCCTACTCCACCGAAAAATCATTTTATATATGTGTACTGTGTATGGTAAAATTTTTATTCTTTTCTTTGTTTTTTTATGTTTTTGTCGTTTATTTTTTATTTTAAAGAAACAGGTTATGAACAGCTGCGCGTGTGTATTGCTTTATGTCATGTCAGAACTTTTTTTTTGTTTTTGTTATTAAGGGAACCGTTTTAGAAAATCATACTCTCAAAACTTTACTAAAATTATATAGCTGCTAGTGGTGTAAGTACTGACAGTAAACATAAACTAACATTTAATAAATATAATTATTTTAGAATTATTAGAATCTATATAATTGGAACAGTTATAATTTATAATAAACAAAACAATTAAATTAAATTAAAGACAAAAATAAATTCTCATTAAAATTCAAATAAAAGAATAAATGAATTACTAAAATTGCAGTTTAAAAAAAAATTTAAATAAAGGAAAAAAAAGTTCCGCACAAAAAAAACATTTTAGTTGTTGTTATTTTTGTTGTTGTTTTATTTGAAAATGATATAAAATTTAAAAAAGGGGACCATCAATTGAATCCAAATGTGAGTATAACCAAAACATAACCTCATTATTTTCTCATTTTTTTTACTGAATTATTTTGTGAAGCATCTTTGACTAAAAAGAGCATTCACATATTATTATTTATTTTATACAGAAAGAAGCAGACACAAAATAATACCATAAACACTGTTATATAGGAAGAGAGCTATATAAAGAGAGTGTGTATGAGAGTTTCATATGTTTATGGTTAACGGGTTATCTTCTTAAGTACCAAAGAAGAAGAGGAAGAAGAACAAAAAAATAACCAAAAAGATTATAAAAAAAAGAGTCAATGATGATGACAACAACAGAAAAATAAATAAAGAAACAAAAATGTAACGGAGAAAACATAATTTTATAAATTAAGAATAAAAATAAAAATATACAAAAACTAATTTTGAGGGCACACAAGTATTAAGTATTTAAGACCTACTAAAGAATAAAAATTACCAAACATTTTTATAAATTTCTGTTCGTTAACAAATACAAGTCCTCTTGAAGTTGTCTGTATTTTATATTACTGCAACTAGATAGATTCAAGAATTTCATTATTATTGGATAGTAAAGAATTCCAACAAAATAAACCATTTTTAATACTAATATCTTTTCTGTTTAATAATCCCAAATCCAATATATTCCAATGTTCAATTATCCCAAAATTATTCTCAACTCTTAAGAATAAATTAATTATTAACAAAATTCATTAATACAAATAAGAATAATTTTTGATCAGAAAATAATTATCGAGTAGTTCAGAATTGAGAAAAGAATTAATCGATATTTAATTAATTTAATCCTAGAGAAATCAAATATGAAATCTTTGTTTATGAAAATTATTTAAATCAAAAGTAACGTATTTGTAAGCAAATACTCTAATTCAGAGTGAAACTATGTAAACAATGGTTAACTCATAATAAATTGAATACATCAATTTGTGAACAGAAAGAATATTTTATTGGGTTAAAAATTCGGTTCTTTTTAAAGTTAAAAGTCGAATAAGGAAATTATATTTAAATTATTTATTTTCAATTTTAAGAAATTCTAGAATAATAATTACGTAAGAACAATTCAATTGTATGTGTTTATGTGACCTCATATCATGTTTATTTGAATTCTGATTAACTTTGATTCTAAAATAGTATAAAAAAAGAAATGATCGACGAGCAGAAAAAAAAGTGAACAAAAAAACTCAACAGAAAAAAAGACAAGGCAAGCGCGAACAGAATAATTCACTCAAGATTTAATTACTACATTTATTACTATGAAGAACAACAACAACAATTATATATCTAAATATTTAATTTGTTGTCTATTTTTCCTTATTATACCTAGTAAAATTCTAAGAATTGGCGTCAATCCAAGTATAAAACACTCATCCATACACACACAAATTGATTATTGTTTTAGAATAGAAAAATGTGCACTGAAAAAACATCATTCCATTGCATATACTTAAAGTTATATAATTCTTTTAAATAAACTTGGTTGCAAAAAAAAAGAAAACAAAAGAAAAAAAAAGTAAAATATACAGAAAAAAATAAAGCAATAAAAAATTCAATAAAAAAAATATCTAGAAATTCTCAAACCGGATGCCAATTAATTAAAAAAGGTAAAAAAAAATTATGCAGTTAAGTAGGTACTAGAAATGAATTCTAAATACAAAATAAAGAAGAAAAAGAAGAAAGAAGAAAAACACCATCATCATTATTTTATTGTTTTCAATTCATTCCACAAATCGCATACATAACATTCACACACATTAATAAATATACCATTTTCAACTTCATTATATTCACCATCTGGAAACACTTAAATTTCCTCTTAATTTTTCCAAAGAAATTGATTTTTTTTTATATCGTCCGATTACCATTCCAGGTGTATTTTTTTTTACTAAATTTTCATTAAATTCAATTAACGTTTTCTCACTCTCTTACACTTTTATAGAAGAAATTAGAATATTAATCAAATTGTACCTTTGTTTGTCTCTATTTTTAATTAAATGACAGTAAAAAACAACAATAGAAAAACAAACAAATTGTATTAAATTATTATATAAAAAAAAAGAAACCAAACTGATAATAATTCTTGAAAATGAATCCAAAAAAAAAAAAGTGAAGAAGAAAACCGCGATAAGAAAAAAAAATCAAACAAAATGAACGAATGAAAAAAAAAAAAAAATGATTCAAAAATTGTGGTAAATATCTTGAAGTTAGTTGTGCGTGGATTAAAGATAAGTAAATTTCGATTTATAGATAAACGTGACATCAATATTTGACTTGGAAACTTTTTTCCATGTAAGAAAAAAAAACACAACGAATGTTTATAAATATATTTTCAGTTGTTTGAAAAAATAAAATAAATACGTATAGGAAAATATTATCAATTGAGAGACAGAAAGGCGACTTTCAGCAAATTCAAATATTATAATATAGAAAACAAAAAAGTTAGACAGACAGTTATTTGTAAACATAACAACGTTGAAAGTTATAAATATTTATTACTTTTAGTTATTATTATTTGCCTGGTGTTTTTCGATCCTTTTAGTCAGCATTTATTTGGTCAGTACCCATAAGTAGCAAACAATAAAAATAATTAAAATTTCGTCATTTTTCAAAAAAAATTGAATTCATTTTAATTAATAATTAAAAAAAATAGTTTTTCTTTCGTTTTATTATTCATTTACATTAGTTTTGTTTTGCAAAAAAAAAAAATACATGAGTAGAATTGCATCAAATGCCAAAAACTAACAAAGAAGAACACAAAAAAACTCGAGGTTAATTATGTGAAATTTCTCAGTGACAAAATGACAATTTCTTGGTCTCTCTCTAATTTACCATATTAATGCATTATTGGAACTAATGGTGCCATGTCCAACGATCAGAATTCTACAAATCAAAAGACAAAAGTAGCTAAAATAAATGAAACGGAAAATATTGTAGATAATTTAATTTTACATTGATTGTAAATAATATCTTTAAGTAATCATATGTACGTGTCCAGTTTCATACATACAGTATAATATAAATATAATGCCTGAACAGCTGTGACCATATAAGTTTTATCATGGTAACTAAAGTTAAATATTTAAACAAAATATTTTAAAATGGGTTAAAAAAGGGGTTGAAATTATAAGTAGGGGTTAACCGCACTATGAAGTATTCATTCGAGAGGAAAATCTTGTGCAATTTCAGAAAATTATTCCAGTGATGCGTAACTTCTTCTTTCTTCATTTATTTGTTAATCTCTTATAATATTTCAGACTTATTTAATATCTTTCAACTATTATTAAAAATGTTAAATAAAAAAAAATTATTCAAATTTAAAACCAGAATAATTATGTAGATTTTATTGCATCAGTTTAAGTTGTTTGTTTTTTTTTATTCAGAAAAAAAAAACGAAATTAAATAAAATTTAGCCGGTTTAAAAATGTGTTTTTATAAAATATGAAGAAAAATTTGTCTCTTATTTCTGATCAAAATTATGATTAAATTCTAATCTTAAAAGTTTCTTCAGACATTGACACACTTGCAAATTATTTTAATTTCATTAATTTTATAAGTTAAATTGATTTTAATTAAAATTAAACTAAGACAATCAATTATAATTCAGTTAGTATTTAATGTGAAAAAACTTAAAAATGTTTGTTTAAGTTTACAACAACAAAAAAAAATAGCCTAAAAAAATTAAAAATAAACTAATTTCAATCAATTTAAAAGCACCTTTTCATAGTTTTTTTTTAGTAAGTCGATTATTTTTATTTAACATACTTTCCCATAACAACACACAAACACACAAAAACAACAATTCAAATATATAATTACATTCCAATTATCATTCATCTGTGATATATTGTTGATATTAGAATCATGTGCGTATCATTAACTTAAAACAAAACTTAAACAAAAATAAAAAATTGAATATTTTTTGTTAAATAAAGAAAATAAAAATGATTTTGAAGAAATTAGTAATTATCGAATCTTGACGAATGATTTTATAATTAAATCATTAAAAACAAATAACAATTGTTTTAAGTTTTCTAACCAACTTTAAATAAAAAGCAAAATATTGATTCAAAATTGAAAATGAATTCGTAACCATCTTTATAATTTTGAATACTAAGAAGAGTTAATAGATTTTAAATTTAACCCAAATAAAATTTGAACAGATAAAAACATTTGTTTAAGAAATTTTTTTAAAAAAAGATATTAATTAAGGGAAGAGAAAATTTTATTAAACATTAATTTTGTTTCTACGTGTTTAACAGCTTATCATAATAATAACCTTAATATCGATCCGGAATAAAAAAAAAAACTAAAAATTAATCTTTTTATGTTTGTGAAAAAAAAAAAAAAAAACAGTGAAATAAAATAAATAATTATTTTAAATTTGGAAGTTTTCACATTTAAAGAAAGCGCGCTACGGATATAAGGCTGATTTTTTTTTTCTTTGTTTGCTTGTTATTAATGTCGTTAAAAAGAAACGAAAGTGTACATTTTATGAGTCCATTAATTTAATAAAAGAAACCGAAAGTGCAAAAAAATGTCATAAATTTACTATTATTTGAGGATTATAAAATCCATTTTTTTTTCAATTTTTTGAAAAGAGGAAAATATATAATAAAAGTGAAAATCATAAATATACAAAAATAGAAACACGAATTACCAAACAAACAAACAGCTGAAAATTTATTACAAAAATATCTCTGGCGAATTTTAGAAAAATTTTTGCAAGCTGCTGTTAATGACAGAATTTATCCTACTGTAACAGATTTTCAAACACATTATTGCGTTGCCTCGATCTCCTTTAGAACAACCGCTTAAACTTTTGTGAAACCCCACACTAATCTGTTTTTAGTTTGTAACACTTAAATATCTTTTGGAATACTTTAAGTTGAAACAACAAAATTTACATGAGGGGTTATTCAGAAGGGAAAATGAAAAATAACTTTTTTTAGGTAAGCTTTAAATTATACGCCAATGCACGTATATATGGAAACGATTATTTAACATAAAAACAAAATGAAACTTATGTTTTTCTTTTTAAAGCCTCTGGCATGGCTCAAGTCCAAAAAATTTCCTTATTGTTTCTCGTTGAAAAACTCCCATTATTTATCGCATTTAAATAAAAGAAAAACATCCAGTTGACCTGTTTTTCATTGGATTGTGGTTTTCACTTTATTTTTTTATTTTTCAAAAATAAGATGACAAAAAAGAGCAAGAATAAGACAGACGACAAGACAGATTTAATTGTTAAAAACAAAAAAAAAGTTCTATAAAGTCTTCAATAGCTTAGATAAATAAAATATATTGCAACTTGGTGACCCTAAAAAAAAGTTAAGTGAACCAAATAAAAAAAAACGACAAAATGAAATAAAAAAGTTTTGGATAACAAAAAATAAAGCAAAATAAAACAAAACAAAACAAAAACTTTGCCTATAAAAACAGAAAGAAAAAAAAGAGGAAGAGAAAAGAAAATCAATAAACTGAAATAATAAAATAATGGACTAAGAAATAATTTATAAAAATGGGAATAGGTTATGTATTTGAATCTCATGGTAAAAGCATAAAAAAATATATAGTGATAGCTCCTGAAAGGCGACCACTGAAATCGCACAAAAAATATGGGTTAAATTTAAGAATTGGTCGCCAAACTTTATAAAAGATTTAAATTCGATTAAATTTTTCAAAACCCATTTTGTCATTAACACAATTTGCAGAGGAGAAAAAAAATCATATCACAAACTTTTCAAATTACAGGATGACGAATATGGATTAAATTACAGTACAAATATAGCTGTAGTTATTTATAAGATTTGTAATTTATATTTGTTATTCTATCAGGTGCAGGAGTATTACACATTAATGGAAAATTAAATACGTGAAAGTCATAATTGAAAATTTCAACTACATAATTTTACAGACATTTTGTACGTGGAACGTAAAACCAAGGATTACACATACTCATGCAATTTCCAGCATACAACTTTTAAAAGTTAAGCAACCCCTGATAAATATTGTAATAACCATTTTTGGAAGTTAATGGCAATGAAATTATTACATATTTTAGAATAAAATTAAATAAAGAAAACAAACATAAACACATATGAATGGTATGATTCGATGAGATTTGTCATTTTTATTTTGTAAAATTTTCTCAAAAACAAAATGCCAAGAACTTTGTGTTGGTTTTTTTTTGCTTCAAAACAAAAAATAAAAGTAAAGAAACAAAATAAAAAATCAAACACAACAACAATAATATAATAAAATAAAAACGTGTTCAATGAACTCACGATTTAAATCGAAATAATTGGTGACTTTTATAACAATATTAAATTATTTTATAACAAAAAGTAGACAGTCTTTTTTTTATAAATTTTGTAAATTCGAAAATATTGAATATTAATTTCAAAATTGTTTAAATTTTACTTCAAAGTTAAACAATTTATTTTTGCTGTTTTTTGAATCATTCTGAGGTGATTAAAAAACAACGTCATAGATTATTGAAATGATTCACTATATATTCTTATTCTATATACTTCACAGTTTTCTAAAGTTGATTTTTCTTTTTATTCATCCCGCTTTTATAAAGTTTTAAAATAAATAACTAAAAATTGACATTGTTTATTGGTGATTCATTAATCGAAAATTGTTGTTTTTTTCTTTTGTATTATAAAAATGAAAAAAGAAAAAAATTGAACGTAAGTGCGCAAGTGAGTTTTTTTATAGCACTTTTCGTATCATTTTCTTAATTATAAAGAAAAAAAAAAGTATAAACACAAAACAATGAAATTGCAAATAAAAAATATAAAATATTTTAGTGTCTGAAGAAAAAATGTCGTAAACTGTTTGAACCTGGACTTTAAACGATGGATAAAAAAAAATAAAAAGAGACAAAACAAATCAATGTTTGTTATATACCAGTTTTTATGTTTTTTTTTGCAAAAACAAAATTTAGGTCAACCAACTGCAGTCATTTTGTTTTTTTTTTTTTTTTTTGTATTTTGATGTTATAAAGTGGAGTGGATCGATAAAGGTATATGGATGGATATATACATTGAATTTGTAATGTTTTATTTATATTCATGCATATGTACATATATATGTATAAATGTATGTATGCAGTTTGTATGTAGACAAAGTTAAAAATACAACATCAGCACAAAAAGAACTCAAATAGAGGAGAGCAAGCACACAGGACGAGAAACATATAATAAATATTTCAATTTTCAGAGAGATGAAATTGAATTTATTTATGATCAAAATAATAAATTTTACATACAGAAACAACCACATGCAGGAATATATATACTTCGGGATACTTTGGAGTGTTTTACTTTTTTAGATGTGAATGAAAAGATGTCTCGGTAAGAGACGAATAACTTGAATTTTTATTTTTCCCAGAAGTTTTGTAGAAAAATATTGTAGAAAAATATTCGGTTTTAAATAATAATTTAATTATAAATGATTGAATACTTATAGAAGTTTATAAGTCTGAAAGTAAAATAAATTCAGTAATAAAAAAAACATTTCATTTCAATTTCAATTTTAAGTTCCGAAACCAAACAAATTTTATTAAGTCAGTATTATTATGAGTTTCTTTACTAGAAGTATAGAAATTTAAACCTTAATTAAAACCAACAAAAAAATATTAAAACAAATGAAATCGTATCTCATTATCATCGTCAGTTCAACAAACAACAATAATACAAAAAAAAACTTAAGTGACAAAATACGAAAAACTTTCACGTTTTATTTAATTTTTAAAATAAACAATAAAAATTTCTACTTTTTGTTGTTGTTATTTCTTTTAAATATTTTTATTTTTTTTGAATTAATTAAATGAACATACAAAAATTTGTCTACTACTTATTTTTTGTTGTTTTTTTTCTGTGAAAAAAAAATACATGAAAATGAAAAACTCCTTGTTATGTTTTTATGTTTGTGTTACATTTTAAATATTTGTTTTAAAACAATACAGAAAATCATCCATATAGCAAACAAACAACGAGTTTACCAATACCTACCAACAATGATTAATGTTTTGAAAAAAACTGAACACAAAAATTAGCATATAAAATGATTGACAGTTTTTCCCTATTCTGAATTCTGAAAACAAAAACACAAAAAAAAAAAAAAAAAACAAAGTATAAAAAAAGAGATTTTTTTCATGTTTAATCACCAACAATGGCAAAAACAAAAAGCAAACAGATAGAACAAAACCGGAAATGAAGAGACAATGGAAGAAATAGCATCAAATACAGTGGTCATTAGAGGAAGTTAGGATGATGGATCAGACATCGAAAATTTAATCAGAAGGAAAATAAAAGTAATTTTGGAAATGATAAATTACCAAAAATATTACCGGAAAAAGTGGCTCTTAGGTTCGTCAAATAAACTTTTATTAACAAAATTTTTTTCAGAATAACTAATAATTATAGATCATATTTAAATTTCTTGGTTATGAAGATCTATTAACCAATAAAATACTAGTCACTAATATGGAACGTGTGGAAAACGAATAATATTTGACATGTAAAAATCTATTCGGTTGAAAAGTTGAAATACAATTAAAACCAATAATAACTTTTATTTTTTACTAATTTTTAAAGAGTTCCAAAACAATTGTATTTTTGGAGATATCGCATTTGTTTTGTTCCACGAATTTCTTTCTTTGTTGAAATTTTATAATTTAAAATTTATCAATTATGCAGATTAAATGAACAAAATTGGATTCATAAATCGAAATACTTTTGAAGTGAGATAAAAGTGTACAAATATCTGATTCGATACCAAAATTTCACAAATATTAAAAAAAAATAGGTTTTCTATTTCTGACTTTTGTGAACAAAGAACAAACAGACAAAAATATACAATGAACAAAATAATATGAACACAAAAAATAAATACAATTTTTGTTTTTGTCGCAATTTCCTTCACGAATTATTCTTCTTTTTTTTTATAAAAAAAGCAAAAAAAAAACTAAAAAATTATATCGCGTGTACGCTGCTTTTTACGAATTTTGCTTTTATTTTATTTATTTATTTAATGTAAATGTAGGCATATCGTTACGTTACTTACTTCGTGTATATTATAGTAGATTTAGATTTTATACTTTTTTCTAATACAGAATTTTAAATATGACGTAACTAAATAAAAAATAGCAAAACAATAATAGAATAAAAATAGAAAATGGAAAATTTACAATTAAATCTTTAATAATTTATTTTTATTCTTCTTAAATTGGAAAACTTAATAAACACAACAATGAACTATAATTTTAATATTTAACAATTGCAATACCAATGAGAAAGGAATCGACATTTTATTAATAAGAAATGACTTTCTATTGTTTATTTTTACATCTTAAAATATTACTTATTATTCTTTTTCTTATGCTTATTTAATGGGTCAGAAATCATTCTTTTCATTTTTGTTTAATTTATTGAATCATGTGAGTTTCTGGATAAATTTTGTAAGAATTCAGATAAAATTTTTAAAATGTCAAATACATATACAAAATACGAAATACAACAAGAAGAGGAGAGAAGTGTATGGCGTCACATATTATTACATGAAATTATTTTAACTTTATATTTAAATTTTTGTAATAATATTTTAATCGGACTTAGGTATATGTTATAGAGGTTAATCGTGAATATAATTATAAATGTTGTAATGTTTAATGAATAAAAAATAAAACAAATAAAAAAAAAGTGTACAATCCTGACAGAAACTTCAATTATCAAAGATGAAAATTGAAGACGTACTTATTATATATTAAACAAAAGATTTTCTTTCAATAAAGTTTTGGTCGTTATTAGGTTCCAAAAAATTTTAAGTGCATAAAGGAGAAACGAAGTATATGACAGAAAATCAAAGGGCAGCAATAATAATTTAAGATTAAATTAAAATTATTCTGAAACGTTAAATTAATTATGTACAAATAATTGCAATACTAAAATTATAAAATTATTAATTTAAAATACTTGAAAATTTTATTATGTTATTCAAAATGATGATGTTAAATTATTAAGGCATACTTAATGTATTCTATTTTTAATGTATAATAATATAATAACTCCAAATATAAATATTGAGTAAGTGTATAAATGTAGTTTTAATTTTAAATTGCGTTGTTGAAAAAGCTTAACATTTGGTTATCATATAAATTGGAGTAATTAAATTAAAGTTAATATTTTATTTAATAGAAAGTAATTCAAATTTTATTTTATATAGGTATAGAAAAATAATCATCATCATGCTCAAAATATGATTAATTTTACCGAATTTTACGAAATCCCAACTAAGTTTTAAATAATGCTTCGGCAAGTGTCCTGAAGACACTGGAGAATATATTGAGATATATTTTTTTCTCTTTTGCTAAGACTAAAGTGAAGCAAAAAATAATGTTAAAGACAAAATGATAGATTGAAAGATTTTCACCTAATCCAACCTATATTTTAAAGCAGAATAATTTATTGGTATAGGAGTGTAAATTTGCGCATTTAAAATAAGTCTTTTGTGTAAGTTTTTACATTATAGAAGTTGATAACCATATTTTTATGGGATGATGGGTTAAAGCATTTTTGTGGAGAAAATGATGACAAATCTGAGCCTACATTTTGATCACACATAACTAGGTCATTCTAGTTTTCATTGCCTTCTTTTGTATTCTCTAATCTGTATTGCAATAATAATAATAATAATAACTTCTGTTATGAATATTTTTAAATTGTTTTACATGGATTTGCTTTTTAAAAAGAGTAATTTGTAATAAAATTACCCGTATGACCGAGCGGGGCAATCGCTACGTGTAATCTTTGTAAAACTTTGAGCAATCAATGGCGAATGTATTTTGGTAAAATACTTAGTTATCCTTCGTTCATGAGACTCTTTATTTACTTAAAATTTTGTACAACAATGCTTTCAGAAATTTGACACTTTATTTCTCCTACCGTTTCCTTACTTACACACTTAAACCCGTCAGGTGTTTTTTATTAAAGAACTCTAATTTTATTTAACTTCAGTTGAATAATATGGCGCTTAAAATTATTGAATGATAACACATATAATTTAGGTCGAAGACATTTACTCCCTTTTTGCCTGATATTTCGTATACACTCAGCCGAACACACTCAGCATGATATTTTAAAATAATATTCTTCTTTTATTTTTATTTTTTTGGAAAAAAAACCCTAACCAAAAGAGCAGAACCATCGAAAAAAAACTAAAAACAGCAAGAAAAGTAAGAAAGTAAGTAAGTAGGTATGTACGTATATTTTAATTATTTTCAGATTACTTAAAAAAAACGGAAAAATATGCTAGAGAGAAAAATGAACATTCATTTTTATATTAGGTAAGATTTTAATACACATTGAACGAACTAAATGTTAGTTTATTCTATAAAGGCTCGCCAAACAATTAAACAACAAAAAAAATCACCGTACTCTTAATTTTTTATTATTCTGTTAACTTTAATAAAGGATTTATATTTAGTTACAAAAAATAAAATTTTAAACTCAGCTCAAAAAATATTAAAAATGTTAAATATGTTGGTACTTACTAATATATTTTTAATTTTATTAAGAGGAAAAGAGAAATTATAAAGAATCAAAAATGGTACCTTAAACTTACTTCAACTCCCCTTCATTATTAAATTACTAAGGGATTTTAATGTAACTCATCATATAATAATGTGGACTTAGAAAAAAGTCGTAGTTTGATTTTTGTTTTGTTGTAAGTTGTTAGAGATTGAATGTGACATAGTTTTAAATGAGTGTTGACAACAAAAATGAAAATCTCAAAATTGAAAAAAAAAGAAACCAATAATTTGAATATTTAGAAGAAAAAAAACGTACACAATACTTGCAATACATAAAATGGAGAATAATATGATCTTTTATAAATATATTTATAACCTTAAAATGCAGTGAAAGCTGACGAAAATTATAAATTTTATAAAAGATTTTCCTTTATATAGTTAACAATTTTTTTGTTTTTTTTTTTTTTGAAATTATTAATTTTCCGCTCTACAACCGGCAACAACGTTTATTAAGTGAAACGAGGAAATAATTACTGTACTTAATTAATTAATTTTAAAAAAAACGAATAATAATTATTAATAAAAAAACATTAAAATTTCAAAAAAAAAGAAAAAAACTAAACTCAAAAAAAATGAAAGAAAGAAAGAAAAAAAAGAACCCAACCACAGATTAGGATTGAGTGTCATGAAAACTGGGGCTCGGCATCCACACGAGTAATATACGTTGATATTGACTCTATTGTTCTATATTTCTAATTTTATTAATGAAATTCACGCTAAAACTATTATTTATAATAAAGTCCTTCATACACACATGCACACACATACTTTGACACAACAAGAGTATTTTTTAGGCGGTCAAACATATTATATAGATAAAGAAAACCACCCACACACATACACATCTCATATTTTTATATAAATAATATACTCTCATTGTATGTGACGTGACATCTATCATGAATTTCTGTAATTAAATTATTGTCTCACAGCAATAAATGTTTTAATGTACCACCATTATTTATAAAAGTCCCTTCTTCTTCATCGTCAAACTACCTATCTATTTACTTTTTTGTTTTTTTTTTTAGTTTGTCAGGACTTTTTTTGTTTTCATTTTGTTGTGTTATTATTATGTTATTTTTGGATGATTAACTATAAACACGTGATCCATGTGATGGAAAATGTCAAATGAATGGTATTTATATATGTATACCTAAATACATATACATACTTACATACATACATAACATGTATACATATGGTACATAGTTACGTCTAAGAGTATGATTCGGTGTGACCTTTTCGTGTTATAAAACTTATAAATTAAGTTCATTAATATATAATTAAGGATTAAGAATATTATATTCTAGGAGGAATGTCTATACTTTTTATATAAAGTATGGTCACGATAGTATTAAAAACGAATTTCTTATTTTATTACTACAAATTTATATTTAAGATTTTTGATTTAAAAATGAGTTTTTACTTTTAAGGTTTTAATATGAATGAATTATAAAAAATGGTTCAACTAAATCAGAATCAATAAATAGTTATAAAGAAACCAAAAAATGGGGAATTACTGATTATTGATTTTTTAAACAATTCCAGTTAATGTTGAAATGAAGAAAGAAGATAATAAATAAGTATGTATAAATATCTTTGGATGCCTAACGTGTACTGAATCACTTGTGAGTACCATTGGCATATAAATACTATTCTAATTAAAACTACAGAATAAAAATCCTAAATAACACAGATCATAGTTGTATCTTTCTGTTCGTATTTGTATTGTTTTTTACTTTCCCAAGTAAAATATAAAACATTGTACTATCTATCTAGTACACTATTTTATTCACTATTTCATTCCTTAAACCAGGGTTGGCAACCCACTGGGTAACCCAGTAAAACCCAATGGGTTTTTTTGGAGAAAACCCACCTTGAAAAACCCATATGGGCTTTTCCTAATTTTTCCTGTTTTAATTTAATTTATTCAGAATAAACGCCAATTTTTAACATTATTTCATTGTTTATTAGTAAAAATCCAAGTGCAAATATAACGAAAAATGTCAGAAAAATATAATTAAGTATTGTAAAATAACTAAAAAAATAAAACACAACAAAATAAAAATTATTAAATAAATAGAATTCATAGTGCAAACTTAAAATAATTTATTGGTCACCAATCTTGAGACTCAGACAGTGACATCGCTTTTAAACATAGACACTGGAAAATATTCAGGATCTTGAATTTTAAAAGCCAAGCAGTAAGGTAGAAAATCTGAGTGTTTTTCAGACAGCCAAATTTCAGCACTAAAAATGCACTAACAAAAAATGTGTTAAGAGATAGAATATCTTGCCGCACTTTTGTTATATATCGCTTTAGTGTCAAAGAAAGAGAAAGTATGCGAGTCTAAAAAACGGTTAATAACTGTATATCTGCGCGAAAAGTTGGGAGATATATATTTTTTTCAGTTTATTTTAACGAATATATAATAAAAGAGAATTGATAAAGCAAGTTAAAAAAATTATGCATCTAGCGTGTTCGCTCGTTTATTTTTTGCTTAATTGTTTTAGATATAATGTAATGAAGAGACATTATATCTAAATTTTCTATAAAAACCCAGAAAAACCCGCTGAAAAACCCAGTAAAACCCAATTAAAACCGCGGGTTGGGTTTTTCTAAAAAAACCCGGGTTTTTGCCAACCCTGCCTTAAACACATACTAAATCAAGACTTTTGAACATCATTTTATCTCTGATGGCAGGTAAATTTGATTTATAATAAATAATACACATGAATTTTATAACATAAATTAAGTACAACAAAAAGAATAAATAAAATACACAGTTAAATTCTATATACTTTATTAAAATTGTCAAGCAAAAACGGAAGTCATTGAAAAGATTAAAACTATAATTTTTGTGTATTATTACAATCTGATTGTATAAAGGTCTCGGAAAATATCCGAACATAAAATTCATACAATTAAAACAAAAAGAAACAGAAAAATAAAAATAAAAAAAGAAACGAAAATTAATGTGTAGGTGGTTGTACATCGATTTTACTTTCTTTTAATTTACTACTTATTCGTAATTCTTAATTGAATTTACTTCTACTACTACGAATAAAATTAAACAACAAAAAAATATACATCAAATTTCTTATGAGAAATATACAAAAGTAAGTTATGTATGACCCTATAATTAAATCAAATCTTAAATTGAAAACATTAATTATTTATATTCTTAACTAAAAGTCTCAGACAATTGAATTGAATTAAATTTGTTAATTTCTATTTAAATTTGAATATAAAAGTAAAAAATAAAAAACAATGAAATTCACTTTCCAACAATTCAATTCATTTTATATAGAATGGAAAATTACTTCAATGTTACTTATAAATTAATTTGATTTTAAAAACCCCACAACATATGGGGAGAAAGGCAAGAACAGAATGTTTAATTTCTTTTTTTTTGTTCTTCTTTAAAAAATTAAAGTTGTTAATCTTGTTAGTTGTTGCTAATAAAATAAAATAAAATTATATTCATATAAAACTTTTATACTTATAGTCAGATAGACTTGTATGAGAATTTTCTTTATTTTGAGGTTATTTTTTTTTAACAATTTAGGAAGAAATGAATCATTTATAATGTTCAAGAAAAAAAAGGTTGTAACTATGGTCGTTAACCAGAACCAACATACAAACAAACAAAAACAAAGAAAATTTAGTAAAATGTAGTTCAGCAAATAGTTTTTGTTTAAATATTCCTTCCATGGAGCTAGAAGAACACAGTCATCAAATAAAGTCTTTGTCTACAAATGATAAAGCCTGAGGCTATCTAGAATAAGTGCATTATGACCAACAAACAACAACTACATAGAAACAAAATTTTAAAAGTTTTAAAATATTTCGTCATAGAAAATAAAATAAAAGTGTAAAGTAAACTTATTTGTCGTGAATTCACTTACACTTATACCAACACTTTTATAATATTTTTTATCTCTTTTTATCATATACACGTATTGTTGTGGATTCTATTCTATTTCAAAGACCATAGATGTTTTTTTCGATTAATTTAAAACGTGTAAAATAATATAGATTATTAGAACAAATCGTGCACAATAATATACAGAAAATAAAAATAATACAATAAAATAGAAACACACACACTCACACTCACTCTCATATAAAAAGCTTAAAAAACTTATATTGACTTTGAATAGAGAACAGAAAATTATCTATATCGAAGAAGGCATTATAGTGTAGAAGTAGTATAAGATTTAAGAACGTGTTTGATTTGGTCTTTAAATGTTATTTACTTGTGTTATTTACAATGTTTTTTTACTCTTGGAACAATATAGATATAGAAAATACATAATAATTGAAGAAAAAGAAAATACATTTTTGTGGCGTGGATGAGAAAAAAAAATATGGTCGAAATGCGGTATTTACGAATGCAGAGCAACTTTTGTTTTAATCCAAAATTACTTTAGAAATTACATAATTAGTTTCATGTAGAAACCAATTCTAACTTATGTGTAAAATTTACTCAAAATATTACAGAAACACTAATATAACACTAGTTATAACTAGTGCAAAAAAGTGCAGAGATTAAAACTAAATTTTAATTATGAATAAGAAATTTTATACACGAATAAAACAAAAATTAATCAATTATTGTTATAATAATTTTATTATTATCATCCATAGTGATCAATTATAACTAACCATCTTATTACCTTTTTATGATCTTATCTGATGTCAACACTTATGGCATTCATATGTAAATATCCTGAGAACCACTATGTAAATTTCCAAAGGCCAAAAGTCTAAATAACGTTTTTATATCAACATAACTTATCCGTATAATTTCTTTTTGTTGTGTACAAACGGAAAGTATTCCTGTATCTCACAATTTCAAATGTAAAAAAATAGATTAAATTTTGTTTATCAGTTCACCAAAAATATGGTTTGTTAAATTAAATCCGGAAATTTATAATCTGACCTTTTGTTTCTTTAATAAAAAAAACAACTACAATTATGTGACTAGTTCTTGATAACAAAACAAAATAGTAGTAGTATAAAGTAATATAAATACCATCTGTTTAACAGAAGTTTCTTTCAATAAGATTCTTACTTCTAATAACTTCTTAGCTTTTTAATATTTTATTAAATTCACGTTCTAATTTAAATAAAGTTTTGAGATCTTACCAAAAACTAACACACAAACACACACACACATAAAGTAACATTAAAGTTAAAAATATTGTAGTGTAGACAAAAAAGAACAGAATATACTTAAGTATATATTTTATCTTGAATTAATTAAATAATTAAAATTTTATCTTAACTTCATAACAGTAATTATGATTGAGTTTTGGATTTACATTACAGATTTTAAAATGTGAGATGATAATAAAATATAGGAAGAAAAAAAAGTGGGAAAAACATTAAGAATCAGCCAGCCATTTCAAAATTTATATTTAAAAAAAAAGAAAACAAATAACAAGAGCCAAAACACAAAAAGTGCTTTTTTGGTATAATTTATGCGTACCAATGTAGGAATAAATTGAGCTAAAAAATAAGAAACCTGAACGAACCCAAATTTAGAATAGAACTGAGTGGAACGACCGGGGAGAATAGAAAGTATTATTATGTTAAAATTGTTCATCCAAAACGTACCAAATGGTAAAATGATTAATTTGATAATTTATTTGAATTTAACAATTATTTTCATACTTTACGTTTTTCTATCGACAAAAAGCAAATAAAATATTTATTGTGGGTTTCACAAACACTTTAAGTGAAGCTTATAGTTACAAACAAAAGAGAGAACAAGACATGAGAACTTTTAGTATCACATAAAATTGTACAAATTCAGAATTTAGAATTTTTTTTCTCTTTCACATTACTGTTTTCTTCCTCTTCTTTTTTTTATATTTGATATTTATAGATAAATCGATGAATTAATTACTAAGATGGAACAATAAACAATAAACCAGACATGTGAAATTACATACTTTTTTCTAATTAGTGATGGGAAAAATTATCTCAATAATAATTAATTTTTGAGAAGAATTTTATAAATTAAGTATATTTGTGTGTAAAGTAAAATAATATGTTTACCTACGGACATTCATGTAAACGATGTTGTTTTTTTTTCAGTAAAATTTTCTCATCAGCAAAATTTTAATAATCAATAAAAATTTTGACACTTCTTGCCCATCAATAAAAGTATGTATTATATAAAATAAATAGTAAGGTAAATAGGTAAATATCGTATATGTACATAGCCAGTGAATAAACGTAGGTATCTAAATAACTTTAATAACAACCACCATACTTATTTAAATTTATATATAAAATGTAGGTTCATGTGCAATTTCTGACTGATAACGACAAAATATGGGTAAATTTTTAAATCTAAATAAGTACATTATAGATAAAAAAAACATTACCTTAAACAACAATTTTTATTGATTTATTTATATTTAGCAAGTTATAATATCTTTGGTGGTAGAAGATAAGAATAACAGCATTTTTTTTAGACTTAAGTATATATAGAAAATTGGAATAATGTACGTTACATACGAAAACCCCCACCCCTATCCCGAAAAAATATTTCGATTATTTAAGTATTTTCTTATTTATAAAATTTCAATGTTTTTATTGAAATTTTATAATGTAAGTTAAAATTACAAAAAATAAAACTCTAAATGATCATAGTAGGTACTCCAAAATATTTGTATGGATAAAAATTTACAAGGTACAAAAAAAGTATTTTACTTTAATACTTTACTTATGAGAAGGAAAAAACATAAACAAAATTAACAAAAATGTACACACGAACATGGTAAAAAGTTGACAAATTGATGTGACAAGCCACTCAAAATGAAAATTATTTTGCACTACGAAACATACATAATCTAGCCCATACTTACTAATGTTTTTTTTAAATACATGAAGGCATACACACACACTGAGTCACAAATGTTTATTCCGTTTTAAATATTTTTCTTTATTTCGGAAGAAAACAATATTGTCTGTATATTACCTAATCAAAAGAAATGAATGAAAACAAAAAAAAACGGTATTTGTGGATTTTCTCTAAAAAAAACAGAAGACTAAAAAAAAATATTAAAAATGTTGAAATGAAAAGAAACTAGCAAAAATAACTGTTACGTCTCTTTTTTCATTAAGGCGATTGTCATCTTAAAATAAATTATATGATTTACTTAAACAAATTCATTATTTATCATTTCATTAAAGTCTTAATTAATCAAAAGAAAACAAAAATTATTTAGCTTTCTTTGAAAGTAGGAACTCGAACTCAGTTTGATAATTGTAAAAACAAAAACACAATTTTTTTTTTATACTTTCGTGAGTTTAGATTTAGAGTTTAGACTTTAGTGAGGGAAAGAGAGAGAGAGAGAATAACAAATAGGTACAACTTCCACCTACGAATTCAAAATGTTAAAATAATAAATTGAATTTGGCTCTAATAATTGTCTTACAAATTCAGAAACCTTAACAATTTTAAATTAAATAATGGAATGACATTAATAAATTATCTAATTAAAAAAAAAAACTAATGAAAAAATTACAAATGTTTACTCTTTTATACAAAACCCAATCAAATATACAGAAATTGTAGCTGTCTCTTAACTAAAGATCAAAAGAGAAAACAAGATTCCATCAATTACACTTATACGAAAGTAAGAGACAAAAATTATTAAATGTCTGGCTAAGTTTTTTTTGTGTTAAATCGTTTTTTGTTTTCAACAAAGATTTGTTTTAAGTTAAGTTAAGTCAATTCAAGTCGAGAGTAAAGTAGGTGTTCATTGTATAACACGAATTCTAATTTCTTTTGTTGGTTTTTTTTTTTGGAATTGACTTTGAAATAAATTTTTTAACAGAAAAAAAACTCTTTCATGAATTATATTAAAAATTCATAATTTTAAATGGGTAAGCATATTTTCACTTTTCAGTTAAATTTAAGTGTGAGACGAACAACAAAAGACATTGTCAATTGTCGTGCAATCTTATAAAATCAAGATATTTTCTTAAGTTGACACAACTTACAATTCCAAAAATTTAAATTTAAATAAATATTGACGTCATTTTTTTTCTTGTTGTTTTTGCTGTAATTCTTTTCTTTATTTTTTATTTGTTGTTGCATATCCTAACCTCCGTAATAAAATACATTTTGTAATAAAAATATAATTCATTACTAATGAATTTTCCCTAATTAAGTAGCATATTTTAAATAATAATCTCGTTCAGACCATAAAAATAAAAAAAAAACCAAACGAATAAAGAAAAAGGCAACATTTTATTTTTCTAAATAAGTAAATACAAGAAATAATATTTTGCAGATGTTGACGCTAGATCCATACACACACACAAACAGATAATCATATATGTATATAGATAGAAATATGTGACATTATAAGAAATGTCAACAATAATCTTAAAAAGGGAAAAATACTTATGCTTCTTTTTTTTTGGTCATCATAACATAATAGTAACTTCGAAGGTCATTACAATCATAAAACACCAAAGAATACAATTTACAAAATATATTACTTCATTTTCTATATTTTGTCGCACATTTTAATATAAAAAAAATTTATAAAAAAAAAGTAAAAAGAATACAAACATACAGGTCTGACTTATATAGATAAGAATATTTTAATGAATCTAATAAAAGATTAAAATGATTATTTAATGAATGAAAAAGATTAAGATTCTATGAATAGACACTATTACCCTCGCTATTACCCTACCTACTTTACTTTATTTTGACGTTATTTTTTTTTATGACATATTTCAAAGGTTTTTCATATTTTATGTTTCAAAGTTTATCACTTTTTTTTTGGGTAAAAAAAATCTATGTCAAAATTAAAGAGAGAAAATTTAAATAAAAAAACAATAAGTAAAAAAATTTCGATCATTGATGCAAAATTCATACAAGTAAAGTACCTAAAGATAAAAAAAAATGCGGGAGTCGTTTGATTTTAATTTTCTCAAGTGTTAAGAAACGTCCAAAAAAGAACAACAAAACATATGACACTTCGCACTGTGGGAATTTAATACGAAATAGAAGGAATCAGTATTCTTTTGAATATATAAACCACACGCAACGCGAATTTTCTTTTCTTTTTGCATTTATTCTTCTTTATTTTTTATCACAACATTAAAAGACATTAAACGTCAACCATTAAAAGTGTTTATTTTGTACCAAAAAAGTATAAAAATAACGAATATGGATGGATTCTTATAAACAACAAATTTTCCCTCTTCAGTTATCTTGAAATAAATTACGTACGTGCCATTTTATTAAACGTGCCTATTGGTTTGAAAAAAAAACAAGACATATTGATTAAAATTTAAACTGACCCCACCGACCATAAATGAAAATAAGTAATTCGTTAAAAATTACAATTAACACGTGCAACAAAAAATAAGTACAGCTAATAGGCTGATGCTCAAGTGCACAAACAATACACAAATTTTTATTATTTATCAAAATAAATAAAAAAATTATGAGACACCCGGCTACTGAAAAATTGAACGCATCGCAATTCATCCAATTCCAAATCTGATTTTTGTTTCTCTTCCTTTACGTTTTTTATTTATTTTCTAACTATAAGAACTTAAGAACTAACCACCAATACTAAGATATGAATTCCCTGAACACAAAAAAATAGAAATGAATTTAAATGTACACAAAACTCACTAGAATTTTAAACACTTTTGACTTGAAAAAGAGGCAAACAAAAAAAACGGAGACAGAGATTGTAAAACTTTTTCTTTTTTTTTCACCAACAAACAGGAAAAAAATGCAAAATGAGACGAATTGAAGTTTTTTTTTAAATTGGCATCTTTGATATTTTTGCATTGATCAAAAAGAGACGAAAACAAATTAGTAAAGCCAAACACTTTTGGTGCTTACCATAAAATATAAAGGTAACATTGAATTGTATAACAAACATTGAGTCATTTTGCGATTTTTTTATACACTTTATTCTTCTGTTTCTTTTCGTTTTGTTTCTGTAGTACATAAATATACATAAAATTTAATCACATCTCACTCAAACTAACTTTAACTTTAAATGGAATTTAAGGTATTTGACAATAAAATTATAGTTAGTTTTCAAGGGTAAAGGGTTAAGTAATAAATATTAAAATATTACATTCTCACATTCCAATGAAAGAAAAAAAATTTTTTTAAGTTTTTTCATTCATTTATAGGTATATGTATAGAATGAAAAAACTTAACTTTGGACTTACATATTTTTCAATATTGATAATGTTGATTTGTAAACGCTGTCCTACAGAACAGAAGGAAAAACAAAAAACACACACGCACATACTCAAATACAGTCATTCAAGATTTAACACAGAATAGTTGAAAAAAAAATGCATTGTAAGGATTTGTTTCATTCTTCTTCTCGTTTCGTTTTTATACAATTAAATTTTTGTTCGTTTGTCTATTTATCTGTCTCACTCTGACATATACGAATCAAATAATCTCAAAATAACATTACATGACAAGACACGACTTGTCGATAAAGATCATCACTAAGAGAAAAAAAGAGCAAAGAAATATTAAATTTTTGTCTAAGCTCTCAGACGAAGTAGAAGAAAATACAGAGGGATACAGGGACAGGATACACAAGGATATACATATTAATAAGTAATTTTGAATATATTTCATTATTTTGTTTTGATATTAAAATTTGAGGGTTAGTTAAAGACTTTGAATATAAATGACTCAATTTATTTAGTTTTCCCCTAAATTTTTAGTATTTAGGAATTTTTAGATAAAACTCAATTACTGAAGGTTTTTAATATAATATTGAAAAAAAATTTGTATTATGGCAATAAAGAAAATGACCATTACTATAGTGTAGTTTTAATTTTAAAATTTTTCATTTCATAAAATCGAAAATAGTATCGAAAAGTAAAGTCAATATGAGAATTTATTGTCAATCACGCTACTCTTTGTTTGATGTTTCCGCAAAAGAAAAACATTAAAAACTCTCGATTAATATTAATACAAATAATACATTTGCTATCGAATAACGTATTGACGATGATTGCGCTGAAGCAGGTAAAACAAAGTATACAGAATAAGTATGGACAAAATAAATTAACAAAAATTATTGAATGTAACCCATAGTGCCATACCAAACCCGAATAAACCATACAATTCAAACTGTGTAGGTATATTATGTAGGAAATATTAAAAATTTAAAAATTAATTTCATTCAACAAATTCTTTAAAAAAAATTTCTACGAATTTTTAAAAAAGATTTTGAACATTAAGTAAAACACAAAAATGTTTTGTATGCTTCTGCAGCTGATATTATTATTATAACAAAATGTTAAAATACACAACAAATTTTCAAATAGTTTTCGATTAATCAACTTTACTGATTTTGATTATGATTATTTAAAAATGACGTCATAAGAAAATTAAATAAAAATTATTTGGTTTTTTATGAAGAAATTTGTTAAAAAACAATGATAGGTATATATTTAGAAAAAAAATCTGTCTTAATGAACATCGTCTTATCGGATTATTCTTATCTAATCAAACCAAATTGGTAAAATCCGAAATATTTATTATCTTCACAGATAGAGTTTATTAATGAAATGACGGTTGAGTTAAGAGTATTATTTAGTAATCAAAAATCAATAATACAATAAAGCATAAACTGTTTATCTTATCAAAAAATTTTATCTATATTTCGACTTTCGAGAGATTTCATAACGAAACGAAATTTCAAATAAAAGATTTTTTTTTTTCATATTTTGTAATAAAGAAAAACTCAAATATTTTTACTTAATAAAATAATTATTCTTTTGGTAATTTTTTGATCTATTTAAAATTAAATTTTCGAGATTTTTTATTTTTAAAAGTAAAAAATTAGTGAAATTATTTTTTAAAAAACTTAAGAAGTCTC
Source organism: Pedicia rivosa (assembly GCA_963082725.1). Classification (NCBI taxonomy): domain Eukaryota; kingdom Metazoa; phylum Arthropoda; class Insecta; order Diptera; family Pediciidae; genus Pedicia; species Pedicia rivosa. The sequence goes on along the minus strand of OY720154.1, from coordinate 44,760,680 downwards.
TTTCAAGGGTTTTTCCATGACCATTGGCGAGACACAAAAAATATTAAGAGCTGTTTTATTACCAATAAACATAATATATAAAATAACGTCATACAGAATCTTTTATCATTTTCAAAATAATTGAAGAGTATCTTAACGATACAATTTGTTGTTGTTGCGACAATAACTATTGTTAGAATTTCAAAAACAGCAACAACAAAAATTAGTTTCAATATTATGTTGTAGTAAATTCTTTGTGATGATGCAAATATGAAGAAAAAAAATGAATTGTAATCGAGAGACATCGATTGATGTCAATTTTTGTTTGTCCTTTTTACTTAATTTTGGTCATATTACATTGATTCTTTTATTTATAATCGTCATAATCGTGAATAATTGAAAGCAAATAAGTATAAAAGCGGATATCTCATCATAAAAAATGAATAAATCTTTTTTTACTGTCTCAATTTTATAAAAAAAAAATAACAAAAAATAAAATTATTTCCTTCCTAAATTATTTTTAAGGGAAATGACAAAAAAAACAATGAACTCACAATACAAATCTAGTTGTCATAATTCCTATTATATTTTTTAATATAAGTTTAAACATTGCGGTGACAATTTTAAATTAAAAACTTAACCACTGACACTGAAACTTCATTGTATTAATTAGTTGATATTATTGCGACTTATAAGTAAGTATGCAATAATTTAAGGGATTTATGTCGAGGAAAATGAACTCAAATTTCGGTTTGTATCTTTAATTTTAAAAGTTTTCCAAATTAATATGTCTTTCATTTTTTAATTATGAGTCAATTCACTCGAGAATCAGTTTTGAACTCATATTAAGTAAGTAATCACTAATTATTTTTATGAAATGTATCATTAAATTTTTAAACATAAGCAATTGCCTAAGTAGGTATAAGTATTAAAATTAAAAGTTATAAAAATAATACAAATAAAGAATAAGTAAATTAGTAAACTAGTCACTAGACTAGTATATGAGTTCGTTATAAAAAATTAGTATACTTACTACTTATTTATTATATAATTGACAGGCCAAGGTCCATCCGGTTAGATTAGTTGAATGAGTCAAAAAATGTGTTGCTATATTCTTATATTGTTTAATTTAAGCAAAACATAACTAATACTTAATGAGAAAAGAAAGATAAAAATTCAAACATTCTTTTTTCTCCATAAAAATTATAAAACCAATAAAAAGAAAAAAAAATGTTTAGAGAAATTTATTCGCAAGAAAATCACATGGAATTCGCATTTATGATTCATTGGATTAAGAATGTTTGACTATTAACTAGAATTGATGAAGGTAAACAACCTAAGAGTTTATTTTTATAAATAAAAAGACTAATACTTAAGTAAGGTCACGTGGCCTAATTCGGCCTAAATCTATTTAATTTAAACAAAAAATTATTTGTACACATTGGTCCCTTATTAAAACATTTTTTGAAATCCTATAATTGACCTATTGATAATTCGTTTGTTCTTATTTTAAGTAAATCAATACTAGATTTGTGAATAATTTCATGAAAATTCAAGCAATCTGCTAAGAAAAAGTAAGTAAAAATGCATTAAGTACAAGAATAATTTAAAATACCTTCATAGCAATCTTCTAAACTTTTCGTGAAAATTGACAGATAAGTATAACTTAAATTAAAATATTTATTGTAAAGGAAACTTGTTTGTCATTATAAAACTAATTAAAAACAATTTAAATTTAATTTAAATACTTATTCCACGATAGATTTTATCGATTAGTTTCAAAGTAACGAAACCAAACTATTAAAACAGAGAAACACCTACATTCAAGGTAGTCTCGAAAGAAATCATGAATGAATCCTATACATTTATTGAAATTATTAATTAAAAACATTGAATTCAAGGGCAAATTAAAAAAAATGAAGAATTTTTTTTTTTTGATTTCTTGTCTAAAAAGCATAGCCAATTACAAAGAAACGAATATATCAGACCAGTTTCAGATTAAAGTTTCCATCAATAAATTATTGCTTCCTAATAGTACTATCTAATAGTACAGTGCCTTTGCCTACCTACCTACTTTCGTAGTAATGAAGTATGTTATAAATTGTAAAATTTCTTTGATGAGGTACTGAAGAAATCAATTACAGTTGACGAAACGTTTAAATATAAAAATAATTATTTCTAAGTAAGTAGTTAAACTTAGAGTTTTTAAATGAATTGAAATCTTAAAACACTCGTTTGCCTTTCGTCAGACACTAATATGTGACGACAATCAACCAAAAATAAATAAGTAGGTAATACTTACTTATAACAGATTATTTAAAGTCACGTTAATATTTTATTTATAATAAGTGAGACAAAAGAGAAGAGATGATGAAAGAGAATATAAGAAATATAATATTGTTAAATATTCAAATTCTCTTTGCATTTACTAAATTGCGAAAATAGAAACTTTAAACATATTGTCTGCTTTCACAAAACTATAAGTGACTCTGTTAATATTTTTAGTTCCTCTAACGGCCTTTTACTAAGTTAGTATCTAGTTATTGTATATTGTTGCCTCTTATGTTCTTAAGTAAACATCACATTGCATTGTCGTGAATTAATTAATATAAATATATTAGAAAAATAGCCATTTCAATTAAGTATTATTTTTATGCCTGGTTTTCAAAATAGAAAAAGAGATAAAAAAAGATGCAATAAGTGTGTTATATGCTAAGAAGCTATTATATAATGAAATCTTACTTATAGACAAACTAAAACAAGAAATAAGTAAGTACTTCCCTACTTATATTATAAGTTCTTATTACTTAAATAAAAATATTAAAAACAACGTTCTTAGGAACTGCCCTTAATAATATTATAGTAGAATCAAAAAAAAATACTTTATATTTTTGCCTTAGTTTTAAAAAACTTTGTTCATTATTTTCTTCTCTTTCTTGCTTTTGTGTTCCATTTTCCTCAAAATTTTTGTGTTTTTTTTGCTTTGTTACTTTGCTTTAGGCCCGCGGCAGAACAACTCAACAAACGACATCCCGTTTGAAGTTGATCGATTCATGTATATTTTGTTTTCATTTTAAAAATTCCTTTTATATTAATTTTTCTTTTAAAAATATTGGAATTCAACTACTACAACTTTTTTGCATCTCTCTATTTTCTGGTAGGTATTATTTCCCTTTGCAAAATTACAATCCTTTTATTGTTCACGTTATACAGTCACTTTTATGTTTAGTTTTATAATATAAACAAAAACTTAAAAAAGAAAAGAATTGAAAATAACGTCTGACGATAAGGAGATAATAGTCGTTCGTTTTATTTCTTACTACAACGAACTAAACAATGTGTAGTGTAAGTAAGTAAATATACTCTTTTTATAAAAGATAACAAATAACAAGAATTTATCTACTTACACCCTTTGTACGTATAGTGTCTTGGGTGATTCTTTCTTCACAATAAACAATAATTTGGTTTATCATTTAGAATTTAGAGAGTGACATTTTTCGTGATAAGAAAAAAAAACGTAAGAAATGGAATGACAGGAAAAAGTGACAAAATGTTAAGTTTATCTTTTGTTTCCGTTAAAATTGTAATTGAAATTTATGCCCCTTAGTCCACAGTACTAGGTGGGTGAGAACATTTGTGCGTGCATTCGTCGATAATTTTTGTTTCAGTTCAGAACTAAAAAAACAAATTATTTAATGACCTTGAGTTATTGATGTGTGATGTTTGCGATTTGTGATGTGTGATGTGTGATATGTTTTTTTCTTTTATAACCAACGTATTAGCTGTGTGATTTCTATTCATTAATATTTTTTGTCAGTTTTTACTTAGTCATTGGAATTTGTCTTTCATTAAAAAAATTTATTTATTTATTAACGGATAGAATTTTGTTGTTATTTTAATTAGACGCAATTATTCAGTAAGTTGAGTTAAGTACATAAATGCAAACAATTTAATAATAAGAGCTAATCAATTCAACTCACGTTCACATTATAGTATATTATAGTCAAATTGTAGAAAATAAGTAAATGAAAAACATTAACCGCTCGTTTACAATGAACTCACTTTTATACTAAGTAAAAAATTTAAAAAAAAAAATTTCCCACTAGTTCTCCTTCAGTACAGAAGATACTAGCCCAATTTTAATAGCCTTATTCAGAAGAAAATATTAATTGACTTTTTGATGTGATAAAAAACAATAATTTATTTGATTAATTTGGTACCTACTATGTAAATACTTACGTAAGTATTTATTAATTAAAAGTGATAATTTTCTGGATCTTCGTTATTATATTAAAACACTTCCTAAATTTCATTGGTTTTTTAATTTGTTTTTACACGAGGTTTAAATAATTTTAATTAATGTTACACACTTATTAAGATTCAAAGCCACTTATGTGTGTGTGTGTAATCGTGTTTTGTTTTATTCAAGAACCGAAAGAATATACTTAAGCATTTATTTGCGTTTCCTTTTTCAATTTTATGTTTATAATTCTTTAAATCTAAGAGATAAAGTAGATTTCATTGATGCTTCCTTTTTAAATCAAATGTGCTGCTCTTTTTAAATTTTATTTTCCTAAATGTAAATGCCATTGACTCTCTCTCATTCATAAAAGCCACACACACACACACACATGCAAAATACTTAAAATATAAACACACAAATGTGTACAGTAAACACTCTCATTGGAATGGATGGACATAACTTACTCCGGCTTACTTACTCAAAAAGTAAATAATTCAATAAAAATTTTACATAAATTTTTAAAAACATTTTTAAACAAAAAATTTATTATTCCAGTAACGACGGTGAAGAAAGAAAAAAAACCAATATATTTTGCAAAAATAATAATATAAACTTATTCCAAAGACCAAAACGAAACAATTCACGTCAGACTGTGACTGTGATACTTTATTTCTTCTATACTCTTCCTCTCTTTCTCTACCCAAAAACTAAGAAAAAAAAAATACAATACCAACAAAAATTTGTTCTCTTCTACTCCAATGATTTCATTCAATTGGAATTTTCTTATCCAACAATAACAACAACAACAACAACAAATAAATTAAAAAAATCCACAATTAAAAAAAATTTTTGAATAAATATTTAATAATTTTATAAGAATTTGCAAAAGTCAGAGAAATTTGTATTTTATGAAAATAATATTAAATTAAATTAAGAGAAGGAAGGGGGTTTTCTTCCATACTTAATTCCTTTTTTATTTAAGATTTACTTAACTAAGTATATACTTAATTAAGTTTTGTTTTCAATTTTCAAACGTAAAATAATCTTTATTATATAAAAATATTTAAAGTTGACTTCTTCTCTCTCGAAATGATGACTAACACACAAACTCATAATTCAGTTAAATTTTTTTTGGTCATCATTATTTTGGTTGTTGTTTTTGTTCTTATGTCTTATCACAAAAACAACAAGAAAATGGCTTATTTAGCCGTCCCCACGAGTTCTTCCAGTTACAACAGCAAAACTAAAAAGCAAAACCCAAAATCGAATGTCTTAATTAAGTAAGTATTAATGCATTTAGGTTTTTAGATTTTTCAGACATTTTTATTTTCTTTAGAAGAGGAACAATGGAAAAATGATACTTCTCAGGATTAAAATAATAATAAAAAAAATGTATAATTAGCACGATTTTTAAATTGCTAAGTAAGTATACGTTAGAATTTTCATTATTTTCTATTGTTTCAATCACGCATCTTTTGTGATTATTTGTGTTGTGTGGTTGTTTTATTATTTTTCCCTTATTCCCAATTTTTCCATTGTTTTTGTCTGGGTAAACTTCATATTGTGTAACTATTTGTATTTACTCTATTCTTATTTTTTGCAACTCATCCATGCGTATTAATGGATTGCATTTTCATTAGCATAAAAACAAAAGTATTCGCTATCTCGTCTTCTTTTCCTTTATGATTTTGTTAATAAAAAAAAAAGTAAGTAAAAGAAAAATTAATACAAAAAATAAGTAAAGCGTGCAAACATAAAATACCTAAAGGATACTACTACTAATTAAGTAAATAATGTAAAAACAACACGGCCATTGGCATAATATAATAATAATAATTATTATAAAGTAGTTACTTAAATAAAATAATTAAGTATTTCTAACTTTTAGTAAAATAAAGTATAAATATTGCAATACTATAGTAGCTTTATCTCGAGGGAACAAATCATTAAGAATCTTTGTAAAATCTAAAATCAATGATTTCACATAGTGGTTAACCCCTCTATTTCTCACAATTTTCTCTCTCTCTCTCTCTGATGCAAATATGAAAATGTATTTCTTCATTCATCATTCTCTATTCATAATTAATTAATTAATTATGAATAAAAAAAAATTATTTTAAATTAACTTCACAACATTACATCAACAACACAATATAAAAGTTGTTGTTTGCAATTGCATTAATAATTCAATTTTTTTTGCATAATCAAAATACATAGATTGCATTCTGGAAATATTATTCGTACCAGAATACATGAATTGTTTACATTAAATTTATTCATTTCTTTTAAATACAATTTTAAATAAAATAAGAATTTCGAGAAGTATGTTCTCGTTCTATTGTGATCGAAGTAGATATTGGAATATTTTCACTAGAGGTTAATCAAGAAATATCTTTTATCTTTTTATATATAGTTCTTTGACAACAAATAAATTTTTAAAAGGCAAGTATATTTTTGTTTATAGATAATGACCAATAAATGAAGTTAATACTTACAGTCAAATCATCCGAGTCAGATGACCCTAGCCGTTGTTTGACTGGAACACAAAAAAGGTCCAGAATAATATCCTAATAAATCCGTTCTGTATTTTATATTTCTATTTTAATTTTTTGTTTTTTTTAATAAAAGAATAAGAATCCTTTTGAAAACTTTGTAATAAAAAAATGTTGATTATAAAATAAATCCAATTACGACTTGGTAAGTACGTACATAAGTAGTTGTAGTTAAAATAAGTTATACTTTTTGCATTGAAATTTTCTCACTTTTTTGTCTCACTCTCACTTATAATATATTCTATATTTCTTCTCTTCTTCTCTTTATTCTTTTATTCCTTTTTATACTTATTATTATTATTTCTTTCTTTCTTTATTATATAACGCAACACTAACAAAATAATTATTGTCACATATACACATCTAAACTTTTTTTATTATTTAAAAGAAAATAAGAACTATTTTGTATTAAAAATGAAATAAAAAGACGAAACACGAACTTTGAATAAGAAAATACAAAAAAAAAATCAAAAAAGAACAAAAAAATTAACGCAAACGCAACACGTAGTTTGATTTTCTAAATAAAAATTTTACACTAAAGAAACTGTTTTACTTTTTCTATTAACTGATAATATTGTTTAAAACACTAAGTATAATATGTTATAATTGTTTATTGTTAAAAAATGATTATGATTTATTTTTATTGAATCACAAATTATAAAAAAAATAAAACACAATTGTTGAGGAAAAGTAACAAAAACACGGCTTCACAACACAACAACCATTTTTGAACTGAGCTGAGTGAATTTTTAAGAACTTTTTTTAATCGCTGAACTGAAATTTTTTTCTACACATTCAAAGTGTTTTATATACATATATATTTATATTGTCCAGTCCACATTTAAACTGTTATCCAGTCTGTTTTATCTTTGAAAAACACTGAACCCGAAAACCAAATATTTATATATTTTGTAGTTTTGTCTGTCATTTTTCTAACTTAGTAAAATTAAATTTAATTTATAACGAACTATAAAATTCATAAAAAGTTAAGTGCTACTTACTTTTGTTATATTATCTCAAATCTCATTAGTCAAAAGTCTTAAGAATATTTCAATCTCTGAATTAATTAAGGATAATATGTTAGTTCCATTAATGATTGTAGTTCTAAAAGATGGAATTCCTATTTTTAATAAAAAGAAAGGTGAAGCTGAAACAAACGTAAGCTATGAAATAATATTATTTTAATAATAATAATTAGAAATACTTATTCTTTTGTAGCTACCATTTTGTGCTATTGGTTCGTTAAATGTAAGTCATATGTTTTGTAAATCTCAAGATGTTTTGTTACAGCTAACATACACAAATGATGGAATTATAGTTTGGAAAGAATTTGAAAATTGGTAAAAGATTTTTTTGAATAACAAGTTTGTTTTTCGGTTGGTTCAAGTGTTTTTCTTTTAGTGTTTTATTAATTGCTAAGGGAATTTCAGAGAAAGTACTAAAAAACCTGTTGGAGTTAACATTTAATGCAATGGTTTTTGCTGTGGGACTTAATGATTTGAAGAATTATAAACATACTGAAAGATTGAAAAGGGATTTATCAAAAGTAATGAAATTTGTTTAAAACAGTAATTTGCTATTTTATGTATGGTTGAAATTATATTTCTTATGTTATTAAAGCATGCAAATGTTTCAGATTTGCTCTCCAGTAATAGACGTTCTTCTGGAAACTGTTGACACAGAACTTCATTCTTATAGCGATTGTATACTTTGTTCAGAAAATACAGAAATCTTAGATAGACTTCTTGATTTTAGTGAACAATTAGGATCAGCTTTTAGTTTCGTTCTAATAAGGCAAAAGATAGCAGTTGCATCGTTGCAGTGGTGGGAACTAAATCAAATTGACAGAATACTTTTAATTTCGCTATTAAACTCGTCCAAATCTGCTCAAATGGATGTTCCCGTTTATTTACCTCATAAAAGTCCAAATGTAAGAATATTTTTAGAATTTATAAATTTTTATCAAATTTTTTTTAGATTGCATATCGTCTTGTTTCCGTACCACTTTTACAAGGAGTAAATATTTGTGTATTATGTGGATCAGAACCTCCTTATTCAGATATAGAAAATGTTGCACAACAAATATGGAAAAATGATCTCGAATTACTTGAGTTAGCTGAACAATCTTATCCTAGAAATTTTCCATCAACTTTACAACTTGATGGTGGAATATTAGGGTGAACTTCTAATTCACAAATTTAAAATTTGTAATAATGAAACGTTTTTTTTAACAGAATACTATTAATAAACAAAACACACCAAAAATATGTTATTTCAAGGAATATACAACAATCAAGTTCCGGTAAAAGAAATGTTTCAGGAACCCATCGTTTAGATATTTTGCGTACATTTTTTCATCAAGCAGTTGATGTTATTGATGACTATCTTTCTGAAAATAATCAGCAATTGGACTCTGAAGCTGATAATAATCGAACAATTAAAAGTACTGAATCGTATTGGTGTTCCGACTACCACAAATGTCATGCTTATCGTCATGATGACAATTTAATATGTATTCTATACACAGCATCCACTCACACTCATACAATGAGGTAAAAATTATTTATTTCCAACAACATTTTATTTTTTTTAGAATTAGAAAATATTTTCTAATCATTTATACAATTTTTTTCTTTTTTTACAAGACTTATTACACAGAAAACATTGAAGATGATACTTTCTGAGAAAGATATTTGTTGGCAATAATAAGCGACATATTTTTTTTCAATTTTATCTTTATATTAACAGATTTAGAAGAGGATAAATCAAGAAAGCATTTTTAGAGAAGAAAAATAAATTATATTTTAGCATATTTTCTGTTTCTTATACTGATATGTTTTATTGAGTAACTAAAATTCAGAGTAATACTTAAGCTGAACATTGGAATTTACTTTAATATTTTGCTGTTTTATTTAAAACATAAATATATAAACGTAAATATTTATTAATAGAAGTTTTTAGTACAAAATAAAATTAAAGCACCTTTAAGTGTAATAATCATTCTATTTATTTCTAAATTTATTTAAAGTTTTTTTTTGTGACAAATTTTTATAAATTTATCCTCTTCAGCTTTTATCCGTCCATTAATATTAATAAGTTTATAATATTTTTTTTAAAACTAGATAGTTATAACAAATATATAATTTTTATACAATAATATAATTAGATATAACATTTAATTATTGTAAATATAAATAAAATATTATAGATTCTCTTTTTATTTTTGTATAATTTAAATTTATATTAATTTGGTTATATTTTTGTATTGTCATAATAATATTTTTTAGTATTTTTATTATAGTAATTTATTGTCGATATTTCGAAGCATTTTTATTAGTTATATAATCTTTTTTCTTTTATTATATATTTAAATTCAAAAATAAATATAATTTTTATATATACAACGTGTATCAATCATCATTATTCACTTTTTTTACTTGTTGCCTTTATATTTTTCATTATATCCATTTAATTTCCTTTACAGGAAAATTTATAATATTGTTCACCGGTAACATATTCTGTCTTAATCAACAATTATAATATGTGTTTTGGATTAAACGTCAAAAATTGTATTAATATTTTCTATTGTCTCTTTTAAATTTTCGAAATTTTTAACTAATTCAACTATTTATATTCTTCATCAAATTTTAAAAATTGAATGTGATTGAGAAATGAACAAAAAATTATTCGAAAATGTCAAATAATTTTTGAGAATATAAGAAAATTATTTGAATGAAATAAACGTACAACATTCATTTCAGTGAACAAAAAGATTAACCATATAGTACATACAAAACAGATTTTTTGTCTCTAATAATTAAACCTAAAAATGCATATGAATAAGTAAAAATTGTCTTTTTTATAAAAAAATTATTACATTTCGGCGTCAAAAGTTAACTTAAATAATGTCAATTAGAAAAAACACAGCATGATTTTTTTAACATTAATTAAAATAATTTTATAGAAATAAATTTTGTAATAAATAAAAAAAAGTTGTCATCGAATTCAAAATAAAAAAAAAAGATAAAAAAATAAGACAAAATTGTCAAAAGTTAATTAAAATAAAGTTAAGAAAAGTTAGTTATATAAAAAGGAAAGTTAACAACAGTTAAATTAAAATTAAAATAAAAAGTTTGAACATGTTAACAAAAGTTGAGCGATTTTATTGTTACAATTGAAAATGGAAGTACCTTTTTTTGATAATTGTCTATTTAACGTACTAGAATTATCACAATAATTTCTTAAAATTTGAAAATATTGGTTTTATTCCGTTTACTACTTAAATAAATTAAATTAATAGAATAGATAATTTTCGTTCTATAAAGCAATTTTAACTTCATTCAATTAATAAAAATTTTGTTCAAATTAAAATTTAAATACCTATGGTATTGAATTAATTTAAATAAAAATAACGCATAATAAAGAAATATATCTTAATCAACTGAAAAACTTGTATATTTACAGTTTTATAATTAACATGAAATAATGGCAAGCTGTCGACAGTCTTTCATCACCTTCATTAAATTCAATTTTTCTTAAACAAAATACTTTTATTTTCATACCTACTCTTTTTCTCTTAAATGTTAAAACATTAAATATTATATATTTAGTATAATTTACTAAAAACAAACTTATAATTTATTCAACTGGTGGATTTATAATCTGAGCTAAGCTTGTATAGGTTCCAAAAGCAAAACCTAGAATTCCAAAAATCATAATACCTATATCTTTCCAGAGAATCCAGTAATTTTTTCCTAATCCATGTGGCCAAAATGTAATTATTTCTAATAATGGTGGAAATATAAGTGCTAATGTTGAACTACTTACAGCACCAACTAATGAAATTATTGGCCCAAGATTTGGTATAATTGCAGCAAGGAAAACTTTATTTAAGAAATAATCAAAAAATTTAATTAAATAGTTTCAGTAATTAAAATAAAATTTAGATAAACTTACACGTAAAAATAACTAATGAAATTCTTAAACCATATTCGCCAATTCTTTGAGCATTTTCTGAGTGTAAATGAGTTCTTAAAAATGGTCCAAGAATGTTTATCGGAACATAAAATTGTAAGCAATATGATAAAAATATTGCAATCGCCATCATTAAGCGAACTGATTGTGCTAATCTAAAAATAAAAATTAATTAATTAAATCGATTCTAAAATTTTCATTTGAATTGAAAAATTAATAAGGAATAATGAGTTTCTTAAGCAATAAATAATCGGTAATAGCTTTTTTTTATTTTTTAGAAGTGGATCGAACAATAATTTCCATAAAAATTAATTTAAGTAACTGATGATTAGTAAAGAGCAAAAATAAAAATAGAACAATACAGAAAGTAAAAATATATTAATAATAACTTAAAGTCGTTGTGTTCTTAAAACTTATTCAAAGTTCAGGATTTAAAACTTAAAAGTGATATTTCTTTAATTTTGATTTCTTAAATAATAATTATTGATTTTTAGTCTGGCACGAAACTTATGTTTGTTCCTATAAATTTCACCATTATGTTGAAACAGAACACAATTTTTTTTTTGTATTTTGGATTAACTTACATTGCATCCGGAGGTAAATTAAGTGTGATGCTTCCTTTAACATCATCTCCATATTTTAAATAGCCAAAGAATCCAACAGATGTGTATAAACAAGCAACAATAATCATTCCTGTATTAAGTACTCCAGTAGTTCCACCAAAATCTTCTGGTGTTTTCATATTATTCTCTAATGGTAAAATAACACCAATACCTTCAAATGCATAAATTGCAGTACCAAAATAAAGTGGTAATTGTGCCCAAGTAGAGAAACTATTAACGGTTTCTGTACGGGGTAAATCACTTAGCATATAAAAAAATGTTATTGCAAGACCTGTAACCGTCAAAACAGCAGCAAATAATGAAACAGGTGTTAAATATTTCAGATTTTTGACAAGATTCAATAGAATCATTGGTACCAGCATAATCAATAGATAGACACGTGTATCTAATTTAACATAATAATGTGCAACAACTTCTTGTATATTAACAGCAACAAATACAAAATAAACACAACAAAAACCAATTTGTGTTATACAAAGAAATATATTAATAGCTGTCCGTGATAAATGAGAATAACGCCTTAACCCAGTGGGACCTTTTAAAAAGTGTAAACGTTATAAAACTTAAAGAAATTTCAAACAATTATATTGAACAATTACCTGTTTCAAATGCAACAAAACATACTTCAGAAAAACCCAATGATGGTACATGCAAACGACGACAAAGTTCATGTGCACATTTTACAAGCATATGCATACAATGCGTACAAATAACACCCAATAATAATGTACCAAAAAGACCAACATAAAGCCCAGCATTTTTAAATGCATCAGGCATTGCTAAAATTCCAGTTCCAATATTTCCTACAAATAAATTATTATTATTTCTATTATTGATAATTCGGAAACAAACAGCTTTAACCTTTCAATAAATGGATCATTGTGTCAAGATTTGATGTTGGATGCTCTAATGTACGGTGACGTGCAGGATCATATAAATCACTGATAGAATCTTTTGATCCGCCTAAAAATTTGTAAATGTGTAGAACAGTTAAAATTCTAGACAAATTAAAATAAATAATTCATAGTAATTATTGGAACTTATTAAGTTTAAAGATATAAAACAGAGTTTTGTTCAAAAATTTGTTAATTTTTCGCTTTAAATTTACAGATCTTTATAAGCGCAAAAATTTGAACTTTGGACGCCAACTAGATTAAAAAAAAACACAGAAAAAAAGAGTAAAACATGAAAAATGTTTGAATAATGAAGATTTCAAAATATGATAAAAACTTTAGTTTGAATGTTTATTTAATTAATAGTTTAATTAATTAAACTATGAAAAATAAATTCTCTAAAATACTTACCATCTTCTTCACTTCTTACTTCCACTAAAGTGTTATCTGGTGAATTTCTAATATCTGGTCTTGGTAAAATACGTGAATTTTCATTTTCTGACTCTGAATGAGCCAAAAGTGGTTGTTTCTCTGAACTCATCTTTTTTGTAGACTAAAGAATGAAAAAAAAGAATAAAATACAATTTTGTAATCAGGTTTAAGGGCAATAATAAGAACGCATAATGCAAGATAGAAAAATAGCAAATATTGTTTTATAGATAGCCAAATATTTGTTAAAGTGGAAATAATAATAATTAGTAATTTAGGAATTTGAATTATTACATCAACGCAACTTAAGTAATGAATTAATGTTGCTTATAAATGAATATTCAATTTACTTATACATATTACAATTCCTCGACAGTTTTTCTCTGCTGAAAAAGAGTTTTGTTTAGATTTTTACATATGTATTTATATCGGTTGATAAGTATGGCCCTTAATAAAAAAAATAATAATTATGCATTATATAATGAAATCATAATCAAGCGTTGTGTGTTAATGATCTCTAACATTACACATTATTTTTCTATACCAATCAAAGTCATAATGAAATATTAAAAATGATAAAATATTTTTTTTCGTTTACTATGTAAAGGCCATTTTTTTAAGATTGGAAATGGCATTGAAAAAGATCAAATACTAAAATATTTATTTATAGTATATAGGATATATTTTAATAATATTTAAGGGGAGGTGGAATGTAAGGGTTTTTGCGAGATAGATTTATAGGTCAAGAATTGGTTGTTTTATAGAAAATATGAAATAGGAGCTAAATGCTGACAAATGTTAATTTTTATAAGAATATTTTACATTTTTAATGGATTATTAAATTAGCCGAAAGATATTCCATTAAAGTATAATAAAATAAAAATGTATATTTTCACAATTGAAATTGTTCTAAAGAGGATTTTATGTATTAATACTTTTAATTTTGCCCATAATATGTAAAATATATTTCTTGGAATTTGTAGAAATTGAAATAAAGAATCTTGCTACTGATTTAGTCATCATAAAGAGTTCACAAAATCAACCCACAATATATTATGTTATATTTGTAATTAAGCGATTATTGTAGAAAAACAAAAAATTTAATCCAATGTTTTTTTATTTAAAATTTTTAAGTCTCGATTTCCAAAAAAATTATCTGTAAATAATTTCTCCTCCCTCTTCTATTAATTTTCTTTGTTTTATGTTCACTTTCTTAACTAAAAAGAAAAACTAGTAAAACACACAAACTACAAATTCTTGGAGAATCAAGCAAAAAAAGAACAAAATTCAAATGAAGGTTATAATTAATTGCAATGAAAGAAATTTAATAAATCTTTTAACTCACTTTCCACATGATTTAATTAAAAATATTTTTTTTTTAGAAAAATTTCACAGACAATTAAAACGATTAAAAAAATAAGTGTGATAAAATTAGTAATTGAAAAATAAGAGAGATGAAGCAGTTCTGCTGAACTCTCTAAACTTTAACACAAACTGAATGTATTTTAAAATGATTATGTCTGGAATCAACAAGTTGAAATATTATTCTTCTTATTTATTTTTTTTCTGTTTTATTTTTTGTTTTTGTTTTCAAATGATAAATATTTTATTATCACACACAAAAAAGAATTTCAGTTGACACATATTATGGATGTGTCTTACTTACACATGCAGACGTGGATTTCAATATATAGACGGTTGCACTTGTTTTTCAAATTTTCTTAAAAATTAATAGTTTAATAACGAAAAATCCCAAAAAAGATCAAAAAAATAATAGAACTATACATATACGATGTCAAATCGAAATAAGTTCTACCGACTAGGATATTTTCAAAAATATTTTAATCAGTTGTGTCTCACTCTAATATATTTATTTCCCTTTCACCCACACAGGTAGAAAATAACTAAATTTAATTTTTTATTTATTATTAATGACTAAGTAACGTTTAGAGAATAAAATATTCTTGTAAATTAATCTAAAAGTAGGTAAGTTAATTAATATGGTCTCATTAAATAAAAGAACATAAAAAGAGAAAGAAAGTTAAAATTTTTTTTTTGTAAATCCACAATATAAAACAATTTTCATTTATAAACTCATTTCTTCGTTTTGAAATTGTAATGAAAAACTAAATTATAGGACCAAAGAAGATAACAATATTCTTACGACAATGCTATAAATCTTCTAATCTTAAATAAATCCCTAGTTCATTACTGTACTTTCATTTATGTGTGATTAAATAATTAAATTTATAATAATAATATTTACTTATTTACGCATATAAATATTATGTAGGTATTTTATTAAAAATTAAATCAAATAAAAATTTGTAAAATATTCCATTGAATTTCAGTAAAAAATCCAGAACAATATTGTTAAGGGTAACTGACCTGGTTTTAAAAGCGGAATCATGGAAAATAACAAAAAAAAAATTTATGGTCATTTTGTTATCCCTTTTTTATAATATCATAAATTATTTATGATTGAAAAGGGGTTATTATATTTAGGAAAAAAGTAAACGTAATTTTTAAACCAAACATATGTTCGGTATTTTTCCATTAGACAATAACTTTTTAACCAAAAAATCCTAGGTAAAATTAAAATTTAGTTAAATCATAGCAATTAATAACATGCAGCAAACAATTAATATTCATGCTTTAATAAGAAAATAATAATAAAAAAAATAAAAAAAACTTACAAAATATTAAAAGGAAAAATAAAAAGAATTATTTCATTTTTTTTTAATCGCCATTTCGTTATTATAATCAGTTTAATTGTAGGTTCAACTGTAGAAATTGAGAATTAATTATATACATTATATTACTTATGATTGTTATTTGATTGATTTAACTATCTGTTATTAAAAATAAAGTAACACAAATAACAAGAAAATAATATGAAATAAAATCTGAAATTAAAGAAAGTTTTAATTTTAAATAAAATATTGTTAATTCAGACCTGAGGATTATTCAAAGTTGTCAATTCTTCCATTACACAAAAATAAATTAATTTAATTTAATCAGTAATAACTTTTTTCTTCAATGTTAATTACTTTGTTTGTTTAATGATTTTTCTTTTATCAAATAATTTTTGATTGCATACAAAGAAATAATCTACCACAAAAACACTTTTTTGTTATTTATAAATGCACATTTTTTAATATATTGTCTCAAATATAATTACAATATTAGAATTATATTGATAATATATTTTATGTTTTTTGCTTGTAGAAAAAATTAAATTATGTTTTACTATTTTATTTTCTGTTATGACATTTCTTTGTACATTGAACTGAGACTGGTAAAAATTAATAATTGAACTGAAAAACAATAATATTGAAAAATGGATTTATGATGTTATGTGTTTTATGGTAACAAAATTAGGGTTCATTGTTTTTTTTTTAACTTGTTAAGTTTTCAATGAAATTTTAATGTTAATTCTTTCGTCAGGTTTTTTTTGACAAGTTGACGTGTAACAATATTTATCGTTGTAAATTAATTAAATTGTTAATAAAATATTTTAAAAAAAACTTATAACATGACGAATCTCAAGACCGTCTTGAATAAGTTCTACGATGAATATGCTAATAATACGCCCAAAAAGTTAAAAATCATTGATGCATACCTTTTCTACATTTTACTAACCGGCATTATTCAATTTGTTTACTGTTGCCTCGTTGGAACATTCCCATTTAATTCTTTCCTTTCGGGATTCATATCTACAGTTAGCTGCTTTGTACTAGGAGGTAAGATTATAAAATAAAAAATACATTAAATTGGATAAAGTTTAACCTTACATTTTTTCAGTTTGTTTAAGACTTCAAGCTAACTCACAAAAT
Organism: Pedicia rivosa; assembly: GCA_963082725.1. Lineage (NCBI taxonomy): Eukaryota > Metazoa > Arthropoda > Insecta > Diptera > Pediciidae > Pedicia > Pedicia rivosa. The sequence continues at coordinate 44,743,151 of OY720154.1, read as the reverse complement.
AAAGCCCATTTTTTGGGAATCTCTCCAGAACGAGGTTTTGCTGATTTTATATTTGCCCACATAATTCTTCATTTAGTTGTAATGAATTTTATTGGTTAAAAATTAAATATTTTCTTTAATTTGTAATATATGCAAACTTATTCTTGTAATTAAATCAAAAATAATTATTAAATTAATTTTCAATAAATACAAGTTACTCTTTTTTTTATTGGTTTCATGTTATATATTTTTTGTTGCAGTGTTATCTTATTTAAATAATCAATAATGAGAATGAAGAAAAACATTATGTCACGTGATTTTATTTTTAATGTCAAAAGATAAGAAAGTCAAAGTTACAAAGCTATGTGTTTTCTTTAAATCTCTAAATTTATAAGGCGATATTCGCGTTCTGTGCCAAAATAATCTTAATATAATTAATCACTTATATAATTAAACAAATGGAAAAAAAAATTTTTGTAACTGGATTCGGACCTTTTGAAGGACATGAAAACCTTAATGCAAGTTGGGAGGCTGTAAAACTACTTCCAGATAAAATTGAGGTGCATAATCTCTCTTTCCAAATAAAGAAGATGGAAATACCTGTTATTTATGATGAAGTTGATAAGATTGTGCCAAATATTTGGAATGAAAATCCAGTGGTAAATTGTTTTATTTTGTTTAGTTTAGAGTAAACTAGAAATAATTAAATTTTAGCTTGTAATTCATTGTGGAGTTTCAAATGGAAATAAACGAATACAACTTGAAACATGTGCCCATAATCGTAATTTATGTCGTCCTGATTTTTCAAATAAATTACTAAGTTGCAACAAGGCTAATTTAAAGAATAATGGACTTAAATGTGAAACACTTTATTCAAATTTAAAAGTTAAACAATTTGCCATGGATTTGAATTTGGAAACTGAGTCAATTTATAAGTTTTCTCTAGATCCCGGAGAGTAAGTTCAATCAATAAAGAAATTAAATAAACACGAATTACTAAGATTTTTTTTTTCAGATATCTCTGTGATTATATTTACTTGAAATCTTTAGATTTAAATTTAGACAGAAGCTTATTTATTCACGTCCCACCAGTAAACAAACCATTTAGCTCAGAAGAAACAGGAAATGCAATTTACAGAGTCATAATTAAATGCATTGAACAATTAATAGATGAAAAAAAAGTTTAGTGATTTTTAATGACCGAATTTAAATTAAACAAGGAAACTTATTTACAAGCTATTTATTTCATATAATATAATATAATCTACTCAATATACAATTATGCTGCACTATATTATATGTATAAAATTTTAAACTAACAACTAATAATATTTTAACTTTATTAAAATAAATTATGCAATTTTATTTCGAATTTCGAGTTTCGATTGATCATCACAAAAAGTTTTTAGTTCACGCCTTACCATTTCTTTTAAATCATCTCCATTAGTTGATTCAATCTAAAAGAGAAATATATTTAAAACAAAATCAAAACAATTGCAGAGAAGAAAACACTTTAAATTACCTCAATAATATTACATCCAACCTGCTTTAAAAGCCTTAGCTTTAATTTAAATATTCCCATTGGCGTAACATGATCTATTAAAGTGTTAGATGGATCAAAAACTTCAAAATGAAGAGTACTTTTTGTGTCATCCTCAAATTCAATCACAATTCCAGCTATATTTAAATGTTTAATCTGGGAAACGAATTTTACATTTTTAATTTCAAATTCCTCCTTCAAGTCATTTAAAATATTTCCAACAATTTGTAATCTTCGTCGATGTTTAATTAAATAATCTGGAGCTTTATTATCTTCATCGAATCCTCTTGATTTAGGAGCCTCAGGAATATCTTTAACAATTCTTGGTGCTTCAATTTCAACACAACTAAACAATAGTTTTAATCGTGAATCAAGTCTAATTCTGTCTGGATCTTGCTGCTTAAATAAATTTCGATTTTCAAATATCATTGGAACTAACGATGGAATTTTGTATCCCATCATCCATAATGAAAGAATTGAATCAACCAATTCATCTGGACAATATTTATACTCTAGATTTTGACACTTTTGAATAATTGTATTAGCAATTAATTTGATATCATTTTTCTCCAGCAAATCTAATCCAAGATGGGAACAACTCCAGAGAAATGTCGCTAAATCCTTGGGGCGTAATACAGTTTCCTCTTCAAATTTACTTAATCCAGTTTCAACAAAATATTTTGCGATTTTATCATCCTGTACTAAATTATCAGCGAAATATGCAAAAAAGTGTACCAATCCACGAAAATCAATTTCACTTAATGCTCCACTAAACAGTAAATTCTTCATTGTCTCTTGAATGTTATTTGATTTTACTCTATTGTGCCGTACGCTTTTAATAAGAGTTACCAAAAGTGGAATATTAATTTCTGTCATGTCTACAATTTCTCTTTCAATTCTTTCCTGATACAAATCACTGGATATCCTTGAACTTGTTTTAAACGCAGAATTACAAATAATGCCAAAATCTGTTGAATTTAATTCTTGTAGGAATTCATTAAAATAAGATGAAAGAAATTCTTTAATATAATCAACGTAATTTCTGTTTCTCTTTGCTAATCCTAAATAAAAACAAACTTCAACAAAATTTGATTTGGATTTATTTTCATTGAATTCATTTAGTAATTTTGGAATTCCTTCTTGATAAAAAGTAGTTTGAGTTATTCTGTTTGGTATTAAATACATAAAAGCGTACATAAGACGAAGTGTATTATCAAAACTTAGACTTTCCAAACGTCGTGTACACTCTTTGTCTAATTCGTTAATTACTTCCACAAACTTATTAACATCTGCGTTGGTTTTATATGTATAAGTAAAGACAAGTAATTTTGGAAGTTGCTCCGAGCTTACATTTTTTAATACACTTTTAAAAGCTCCTACATTATGTAAAGGATAAAATTGAGAATATTTCACTTCTCTGTTGATGACAGGTGCCCTTTTAACATTTTCTAATGCAATATATTTCATATAGTGATGAATTAATGTGCCACTTCCGCCATGGAAATTGTCAATTACAAAATCTCTATATGCAAATGTTGCGTAATTTACAGTACATACATTATGCTGTAAAATAGTTTTAAATGAATTATTTAATAGCCTTGCTACCAGATTAGACATATTTCGGGCCATTTTTATGTTTACTAGTCTTACGATTTATAGTAATTTTGAAAATAATTAGATAAAAATCAAAAATATGTGTAATCTTTTTTATGTCACACTTTGTGATCAATCAAAACACTGTTTATATGTTGTTGTCATTTACTAATAATTAAATTTATTAACAAAACTCAAAAACTTTTACTCGCGTGAAAATTAATTTTTAGGTTATTGAAAAACTTTTAGTGTTACCATTTTATATAAGACAAAACATAAGGTTGCCAGACTGACTCATTGTACGATATTGCATCATTTTAAAAAAGAATGTTTTTATCAAATGTTTATAGATTTTTCATGAGAATAAATTTACACTGAAATACAATTTGATTCTCCCAAGCTTAACAATTTTATTTTTGTTTTCATTTGTTTTCAATTTTTAAAAACTAAAATTTATTAACACTTCCTTTTACTCTGCAATACCGACGTGTTTATAAATATTTAACAGCTAAATATATTAAGCTTTTTTAAAGCAGTTTGCTTCATTTAAAAAGGTTGGAACTTTAGGACATCTTCTAGTTTTAGGAATATTGCTGAAGTGGAATACCACTTGGAACTGGTTCACACGCTAACTGGAATTGTCAGAATTTGTGAAAGTCATCTTGGTCTGAGGATTTGGAAAATCATATGGTTCAAGTTTAGTGTCAAATGTGTGGAAAATATATAAAACCAAATCTGCACATAAACGAATAGCAGAACAATTGAAATTAAATTTCTTGTACTTTAATTTTAATTGGAAGAAATTATAAAAAGGAAAAATATAATCAAAAATAAGTAAAAAAAAATAGCTTTTAAATAAAAATCACAAAACGTTTTTTTCATTCATTAATTATTCAATGCATTTAATATTATAAATCTGTAAATTGCATTTCCTGTTCCTAAGCTAAATTTTTTAAATAATTTGATAAAATTTATTAATAATAATGAATCTAATTTGTATAATAAAATGTACACAATTTTAAGTATATTATATATAAAATTATAAAATACGTTCTACTTTCACCTTGCCTTCGAGGTAAAAAGACGATAAATAAGAAAAAAATTTATCGTTGATTGGTTAAGAATCTCGGTAATAACGGGAGATATTTTGATATATAATATTTTTATTACACAGAATATCACACATACATACACACACACGTTTATAGTTATTATGTTAAGATAAAAACTCCACTATTTTTTCTTTTACTTCTGTATTATTTATTTATTGTTCTTCTTCGCCCAAGTACTTATCTTATTTTCTGAAAGTACAAAGTTTAAGATTTTGTATGATTTTGGTTAGATTAGAATCTGTAAAATGTAAAAATTAAAATAAATGTGATCTTATTATTTCCTTTTTTTGACCACATTTCTTTTTTTATTACTTTATTGCAGTTAACATAATCTCATACATCTTATACTTCTATTGAATTAAAAATGTGTATTAATAAAAATATACACTTACCTATACATTGTCTTTCTCTCTCTCTCTCTATCTCTCTGTCTCTATTAATTGAGACTGCTGATTGCAGACTGTAGAAAAATACGTACTTTTTGAATGTTCCAATCTAAAGTGAATATGATTCAAGATCAAAGAAAGAAAAGAAAATCTATTTATCTTGTTCTTCCTCGTCTTTATATCTTTTATTTTTCTATTATTTATGTTCTTTCTTTTTTTAGTTATTTGCTTCTTTTCTTATGCATATAAAACGTTTCGTTTTTGATGAGTGTATGTCAGTGTGTGCGTATATAAACGAAAATATTATGAATGATTTGTGATATTGTATTTATATTTACTACTCACATTGACACGATTTTTAATAGTATGAGAATGATGGCCACTACCTACTGACCTACTAAAATTAAAGAAAAAAACTACTCCACACTTTTTCTTCTTATATACAACAGTTAAACGTTAAACACAGTCATCGAAAGACATTAATGAACGAAAAATGAAGCTTTTATTTTCTCTCGTTAAATAAAATCCTCAAATTTTAATAAAAAAATAGAAGAATTCTTATTTGCTATTTTTGGTGATTTTTCTTTATTTATACTGTGTAGTTTTTTTTGTGCTCCAATAATTTGAATAAATAATTTTAATTATATTAAGTTTCATACCAAATGGATGAAATATATGAAAATAATATATAGTTGAGTGTATCTTTTGATTTTCACCATAAGAAGTGTGATCAAATTTTAAAAGTGCGCGCACATTCGGATTGGATAGAAATCGTTTTTTGATAACCATTTTTCAACGATCGTTTCTTTTTTGTGATTTTTTGTGATTTTTCTAATTTAAAGAAAAAAATGTTGAAACATATGAATTGTTTTTTGTGAAAAAGGTGAATACATTTTTGATGAGGATAATTCAGAAAAATTAGGAAATATTTATTTATTTTGCGAACTTTTTTCATTATTCTAAATTGGAAAAATTAATAAAATGGATTATGGACAAATAATTTCTATTTTAGTAAGTATATATTCAACTAAATTAAGAGAATTGCAATTATCTAATTAACTTATTTTTAAAAAGAAAAAAATAAAAAGTGAGGTTTATTGTATGGTTATACATTTTAAAATTTTTTTATACACAAAAATTCTAATTTATTGGAATTACTTTATTACGTATAATGGCCTCAACGAAAGTTTAGTTGTTCTTGTCACGCTATAAGTAGAACTATTAAATAAACTTGCACGATCCATGATTATTCTGACTAAGTCTAGTTAAAAATAATTTAAATTTTCTTTCTTTTAATTTGTCGATTGTATATCATATTTTTTCTCAAGAAGTGAAAAGTGTTCTAAACCCTTCATATACATATATAATTCATTTCATTTTATTCTTTCATAAACTTAATTTTAAAATAATGATGAGAATAAAGTTTACTTTAACTTAGATTATCCACAGTTTAGTATACATACAGTATAAAGCTCAAATGTAAAGAATAATTTTTGGGAATATTTATTTTACTTCACGGTATCAATAGTTTATTTCTGCTCATCCATAAATATTTAATGAACACAGATTATTGAGTATTGATTTTTTCTATAAAACTTCTTTTTTTACCCTTTTCTTTTATATTCACCCGTAAAGTTGTTGTTTGAATTTTTAATTCGGTCACTTATTCTATTAAAATATTATTAAAAAAAAACAGAAAAAAGTCTTCATGATTTTCTCCGTTTTTTTACCGTATGATTTTTGTTGTCTTTTTTTTTATATAACAGTTTATGTCTGGTGCTTCTTTATAGATTAGATTGCACACCATTATATCAGATTGTCCCGCTTTTTCTTCTTTTTATTTTTTTTCTCTATGTATATAATGTTTCCATAAAATATTCTTAACGTCTCCTATTATATTGCGTCTGTTTTCTTGGTGTCAGCTGTTTTCTTTCTGTTATATAAAAGTTGTAAGTAAAAAGACCAAAAGCCAAAGTAAAAAAAATTTTAATTCCCACGACTAGAAATATTAGCGTGGCGACAAAATAATTTCACAGAATTATTATTGCAAATTATAAAAAAACAACAAAACTAATCAACTCAACAGAATGAAAATATTTTTATTAAAAATTTATTAGTTATATATATAGAGAGAGGAAGAGATACTGATGCTGAGGACAAAAGTTCAATTAATTTACTAAAGTAAAAAATTGGAATTTGGGAATAAAAAATAAACAAAAATAAAAAAGAGCACTTCTTCTCTTAGCAACCAGAAGTTAGTGAATTTTTTTCTTATTTTTCTTTCTGTCGTTCAGTAAAAAAAAAAGTCAAAAAATTCACCGTTAATAATTTTTTTTAGACGAGGCAGAGAAAAAAAAAGAAAGTAAATTTTTTATAAATTAAAATTGACACAAGATCTTATATTTATGTATGTCTACTGCTTAAATATATATATTTCTTTGCTTAAATAAAAATATTTCGTTTTCTTGTTAATTTCTTGTCATCAAATAAATCGCTTCTTTCTTTCTTTCTTTCATTCTTTCTTTTTTCAATAAAGCAACCATTTCGGTTTAATGTAAAGGATATCTTTATTTGTTTAACTTGTTTGAATTCACTTTCAAAAAATAATTAATAATTATGTGAATGTGTGAATGAGATGAAAAAAAACATTTAAGTGAATGTTTATGGAAAATTATGTTTATCAAATTATAAATAGTGGATTTAAATTTTGAAGATCATGAAAAGAAAGATAATTTTAATTCGAGAATGGAATTATTTTTTCAAGGAAATCTATCACTTAAATACCTAATCTCAAACTCTTAATCTAAATTATAATCTATCGTATATGATGAGCATTATGAGTAGATTTAGAAAAAGAAAACTACTCAAAGAATATTATGAGATGCTGATTTTGTAAAAAAAAAAACAAAATAATATATACCAACTAATAATTATATCAGATTGAAGTGTAGATAAAATTAAAAAAAAAAAAATTATATTTAAAAAAATATCCTCTTCCAGCTGAAGAGTGAAATTATCATAGAAATTAATTCATATAAAATAATTTTGTCTTATCGCAAATATCTTCATCCATTGAAGAAAGGAATTATATAATATAATCTAAAATCATCTTTCGAATTTTCACACCCAAATTATATTTAAGAATTTCTACAAAACAAAATTTAACACGACAATCAAATTTCTTTAAAATAATTTAATACAATTTAGCTCTTTGTTTTTTTTTTTGGGATTTCAATCAAAATAATTTAATCTTTTTCACTTATTTTTTTGTTTGGAAAAACAAAAAAAAAACAAGACGGAGGAACATTTGATGGGATATATATCCTTCGTCAACAAATACTTGTGTCTTTTTTTCGAATTCAATTGATTTAGTTCTGTTAAAAATCACGACAAACAGATAGAAATAGAAACAAAAAGCATTGTAATATTTACAGAACATTATCAACATTTTTCCCACATTAATTGTACTTTTTTCATTTACCATTCAAGAATTAAGAAGTTTTTTTATTTGAAACTAATAAAATAAATAAAACAAAAACAATTCAACCATTTCAATTATTCGTTTTCTTAAAAATAATACAAAAAAATCTAAATTAATTAATTAAATAAATTTTGTTAAGAGAAGAATTAAGAAAAAAGGAACAACAACACAAAATGAAGAAAACGAAGAAGAGGAAAGAAAAAAAAAACAAAACAAAAATAAACAATTTCTAGAGGCGTTTTGTTCTACAAACATAGTTTCGTTTAAATTCATTTCATTCAATAAAAAATAATAAAATGAAAGAAAGAAAAAAAAAACTAAAACCACAAGAGAAGAAGAAAAAGAAATTGAATAAAGAAAAAGAAGAAGAATAAAATTAAAAAATAAAAGACAGAAAGAAAAATGTTAAACAAATTATTAAACATTGTGTTCTTTTATTTATTAAAATTTAAATTCAAACCACGTAATCAAGTTACTCTTTTAAGTCAGCCTTTTAATTTTAATCAATCGCTCTTCATGTAAAATAATCATTTATATAAGAAGCAAATAAATTTTTTTATCTCTTTAGATAACAAAGTTGTTAAAATTTGAAAACAGTACAAAAACACAAACAAATTTAATAAATTTAGGTAAGTTTGTGTCTTCCGAATGTAAATATACTAAAAAAAAAAATACTTTTTTTTTTGTTTCAGAAAGAAAAGAAAAAATGAGAATAAATTATGTATTTTTTTTGTATTTAATCACTATGAAGGTAATTTATATTAATTGTCTGATTGATGTCTGTCTGTCACTACCTACTGTGTGTCTACCCGGTCTTGTGCAAAATAACACGCAGAAGAACACAACGTCTGTTTTTTTTTTTTTTATTTACCTGTCGATGTTCAATTGACCAATCTCATTCTTAGCTTCATGATGATATTTTTTTTTTATTTCCATTCTTTCCTTTCTTCTTCTCATTTAAAAAAATTAAAATAAAGAAAAATAAAATAAAAAGTAACGAAATTAACCTCAATTCAATTCACGTCGCAAAGTATATATGTATGCGTAAGTGTATCGGGATATTATCGAAATCAACAATAATTATTAATTAAGTACTGATTTATAGCAAACAAGAAATAAAATAAAATTATTTTGATTCTCTTTTTTTCTTCAACTCCTAAAATTAAAAACAAAAACTTTTACTTTAGTCATAATTTTCTGTTTTTATTAAAAATTAACAGAAAATTTGGACATCAGTCAGTAATAGTAAATTATTAATAAAAGTTAAACTTCCGGTCTTACATTTTCAATTTTTGGTAAATAAAAGTTATCTGACATATTTTTAATTTTCTATTAAACAATTACTTTTCTTAAGTGGAGATTTTTTTCTTTATATTAAATTTTCCTTCATTTAGTAAATAAACAAAATAAACAACATTTTTTTCAATTTAATTAAATTCAATAAATGACGATTCATAATTGTAAATCTGTGGGAACAATTAGAGATTTTCTTACAAATATTATTAGTGTCTAGTTTTTGTTTTGTTTTAATTGTTGTATGTCGTAATCGGTTTTTTTGCACTGTATTATTATTTGTGATGTTTGAACTTTGGCTCTGTTGCTTATTATTATTATAAATAAATTTCAAGTTTTATAATATATATAATATTATAAAATTATTTAAATATAATAAATTTAAACACTTAAAATTTTAAGAATTGACAAAAGTCTATTCCATCGTATTGTTTTTAATTTTAACAAATAAGCTAAATATATTTTGTAATCAGAGAATAATATATATAAGTATGTGACTTTTAAGAAAAGAACTAGAACTAAAACTATTTAACTAAGAGACGAATTAATTAATTACGCACTGTGTAATATCTTTACCTAAGTCTGAAAAGTGTTTAAATCATTTTGGATGTTAACAAAATAAAAGTTACATAAAAATACAAACACAAAAATATGGTCAAGGTATTTATTTATTTATGATTCAAAAGTCAAAGTCAAAGTTAAAGTAAATTATGTTGATAAAATAATGTGAAAATAGAAATTGAAATTAAGATCCGGCTTTTTATTTGTTTCTGTTTTATTCTTTGATTTAAAATAAAATTAACAACAAAGTTTTGTGCATTTCAATATAGAACCGGATTTTGTTTTTGTTTTTCATTTCTTCTTATAATGAAAAACATAATATGTATTCCAAATGAATTTGTGTATAATAATAATGAAAGAAATTAAGAAAATATAGCCTTCACCTTATTAAATGAACTTTTGAAATAAAGAACAAAATCATCATAACCTTGCCACACTACCATATTTTTTTGTTATATGATATTAAAAAATGTAAGATGTAAGATCATTGACCATTATTTAACCGATAGTAAAAGTTGTTACAAAAGATCATGATGATGATGGATTTACTTTTGATTATTTAAGTATAGGTTTACGTTTTATTTCGTTTATTTGGATTTTTGTGATAGTTTGAATAAGTTTATTGTTGCCCGTTTAATCTATATAGAAGTCATCATGTAATTTAGTTTTTATCTATAATTAAAGGCATTTTTGGTCTTGATTTAGAGCTAATTTACTACTATGTATTAAAAATTTTATGAAATGAAAATCCTAGTTTATATGTAGTTAGTTCTTCTCTGAATTTATATCAATATTCGTTGTAATATGCTTAATTTATAATTTACAAATGCTGTGAAAAATTTCATTTTTGAACGGTTTTAATTTAAAATTATTACAAGATTTCATAACTGAATTCAATCATATGTATACATATTATATGAATATGAATATATTTTTTTTAAATCGAAACCATCTTTCCGTGTTAGTCGTCACTTATGTATATTTCATTTTTCTTGTAGTTTAGTATGTCGCACTATACAAATCTAATCGAAGTCAAAGTCACTTTCTAATCATCATAATTTTCGATTTCATTCTATCAAATACACACACACACATACATATACCATGCAGAAGTCGACTGATATTTATGTTTGTGTATACGTGTGTGTGTAGGTTGGCATTATAACATTTGCATGCACCAACAACTACGCATTTGTGTGTATTTTTTAAACAAAATACCGTTATCAGAGTGTGTTTTTTCCTTCTTATTCTTATTTTCATTTGACTTACTTTTTTATTAATTTATATTGTGGTTCTGTTGGTAACTTTTTTATTGAATTAAATTTTTTCTTCTCTGATAATATTTATCACATCATCAACATATCATTATAAAAATCTTGAATGCCCACTTATTATCATCATTTGTTTTTTCATTATTTAAAAAGCTGTCATTAAATTACTAAATTTATTTCTTGTACATATTTTGAATTTTGCCAAATGAGAAAATAGTTTCACTAGATGAAAGGAAAGTTATTTTTTCAGATGAAAATTTTTACTTTTGATTATGCAGACTTATAATTATAACATTTTTTTTCCTTTTTGGTATCACAGCAATTTAAGAAACAACAAATATACCATTTGGATACCGTACTTGATAATTTTAAATAACAAATCAAGTATTCTCTATTTAATTTAATTTATGTTTTCCTTTTATTGTAGATTCGTTTCCTAGTAATTTTGATGGTAATAACATTATCAAATTTATCAATAATAGATGCTTATGATTCGGCAACATCATGTGATCCACGTACATCCCACCGTCGTGCACGTGCACAAATATTATCATCAATACCATGCGATTTAACATCTCAAAGTTACTGTAATTTACCAGGCAAAAATTATCCCTGGCGTTTTGTTAGGCGTTTTGTTACAGAGAATCAAGGATTAATGAGACGTATGTATGGTGATTTAAGACATATTTCTGTACTTAAAACAGAAATAGATAGTAATGATATTGAATTAAATGATATACAAGAAACACAAGAACGTTATTCAAGAAAAACACAGAAAACTTCAAAACGAAAAACAAAATATTTACATTCAGAATATCAAATTCATCGTAATAATGATGTCTTATCAGAACCATATTTTCGTCCGACATCAACATCTACACCAACAACATCATCAACAACAACGACAACAGCAACATCATCGTCAACCTCAACAACCGAATCTTCATCATTTAAACCAGATATTTCATTATTAGAGCAATTCCATTCCGATGAGTTAGGTTCGGAGGAACTGATTAATACAAGTGTTGAGACAAATAGTGTATTTTTCAATGTAACACAAACAGAGACAAATATTATAATTGTAGAACCACCAAATTTAACAACAAATAAATCAGAAACCGCCACAATTTCAACTACATTGAAACTGGTGCCTCAACTTAAAATTGAAGATTCAACAATTAAAACATTAGTAACTGATGCTAATATACTAGAGATTATTGGCACAACTGTAAGCGATATTGATACAACGTTAGCTAGCGATCAGATTGATAAAGTAGATGAAGATTATTTTATTGCATCGGAATCAGCAAAAGTCGAAAAATTTGAACAGAAAGAAGAGAATTTAGGGGAGGAACCAAAACAAAAATCACCAATATCTGGTACAATGGAAGGACAATTATTTCAAGACGTTGTTGAAAAGAATGCAAATTCACCAACAATCGCTGTTAAAGGAAAAGGAGTGTAAGTTTTTGTATAATGAAAATATAGATTTTTAATATAAATTAAAATTTCATTATTCTTTTACAGAAATGCATGCCCAGTAAAGGAAGAAGTGGTTGCTCCATTTTGGGCAAATAATACGCGTGGCGAAGTTCTCGCTTTATTGAATTTATATCCATTTGAACAGTATGTTCATTGGGAAAAATGTACACATGAACATAAACAAATGTACTGCAGAGAAGGATGCAGATGTGAACAACAATATAGTCTTCATCGTTTACTTGCTTATGATCCACATAATGATTGTCGTGGCATTTTTTCTGATTGGTTTAGATTTCCATCATGTTGTGTCTGTAAATGTTATGATGTACCGGGTATTGAATTTCGTGGAACATCTAGAAGTCCAAGATCAGTACAAGCAAATGCTGCCGAAGAAGAATTAAGAAAAGCAATTTATGATCATGCAACTGAAGATTGGTATAGACCCAGAGATGATTTCTATTCAACTAAATGAATAGACAATTAATCAAATTAATCCGAATTGAATAGAGAGTAAAGATTTTATAAATAATTTTTCAAATTTTACACCTTTCAAGTCCATTTCTGTATAAATTATTCTGTAATTAACTTTTAATTGTAATTGTTTTTTAATAATACATAAGGCTAGTCATTAATTTTTTGTTAGTTAATTTTTAATTGCGTTTTCCAATGGACTTACCGGTATTTAATACAAAATATAAAACCGCAAGAAAAATAATCCGTCTAGAAAGGTGGACTAATTTAATTTTAAGTAATTGTATTTTTATTTAATTTTATGTAAATTATAATTATTAATTTTTATTATTCTTAGCTTACAATAAATTTTTGTATTATAGAATTTTTTTTCTATCTCTTTCTCTATCTTTTTGAGAATTTACATGCGAAAAAGAAAATAAACTCATATATGTATAAATAAATTTAAAATTAAATTGAGTACGGTAAACACCCTGATTTTATTTTAATTAGATTAAAATAACGCCATAAAATAAAGTAATGAACAAATCAAAAAATTAATCTTATAATTCGTACCTAATTACACCTTTACTAAATTAATTATTTAATTACGTGCAACCAATTATCCAATATCTAATTGCTATCAGAAATCTAATAAAATCTGCGTAGTTTCATGCAAGTAACACATTTTTTAATTTGGAAAAATACAACTATATTTTTAATTATCTTTTTTTATATGATTTTCATTTAATTTGAAAAAGTTAAAATTCCTTTTATATATTTATTTTCATTTCCGATAAAATAATAAGTTACTCTTAAATCTATATATTATTGATAATAAGAAATGTCAGTGGATTCCATTAAAATAAAAAGATGAAAGGTTATTAGGTAAGTATGACTTTTTAAATTCGATTTAATAATAAAAACATAAATAAACTCAAATGGAAAATAAAAACAAAATTTACACAATCATATAAATTTGAATTTTTTTTTTATTTGTTAGAAACATAAAACATAATAAATAACCACAATAACATATCAAGATTAAACTTAAACAATTTAAATTAATTAATTAAATTAATTGCCATAAAAAAAATATATTTAACGAAATTTAAATTATAAAATATATAATTTTTTTTTCTTTTTTTCTTTAAAAACTACGATTAATTAAGAGTATTTTTTTCTTCTTTTCATTAATTATTTTTTAATACTTTAATACATACATACTTTTTTCTTAAAAATAAAACAAAAAAAAAAGAAAGAAAAATGAAAGCGCAATAAAACGTCAACGGACGTATTTTTTTGTAACATAATCAAGCAGAAATTCCATAAGGATTTAACTATATAATTTTTTTTTTTTAATTATTTTGTAATTGCACAATAATAAAAGGATTACATTTTTTAAAAAAATGTAAAACTTGTTTAATATTATAAATATAACATTTTATTTTTTATATTTAATTATATAGTAAATAGATACCATTGCCCTTTTTATTTCTCCCTTTTAGTAAAAATACATCAGAATATTATTAATAAAAAACAAAATATAAAAAGGAAAGTATTACTACACTAATCCTAATCTTACTTAACTATTAGAAAAAAAGGCCAAAAAAAACAATTTCAATTGGAAGACGTCGGTTTTTTTTTCATTTTTAAGGCAATAATAAAATATGCAATCAAAAGTGAGATTGAATGTCATGATTGATTTTTCTTTAATTAGATGAAGGAACCCAAAGAATTTTCTTTTGTTCTTTTTCGACAGCATCTTTGATTTGGGTACAAATATGAGTAATATTGACACCAGCGGGAATAACAGCTGAAAATAAAACAATTTTTTAACATTTGAAGATTTGTGTAAAGTTTAAATTTAATTCGTCAGTTTGACGAAAAATTTTTTTTAGCCATAAATACAATCAATTCAAAATAATCAAAAAATCTATAGATGTGATATATTAAAATTATGACGAATTCATACAACATGACGATTTTTTTTATGTACAATGTAAAAACAATGTTATTCTTTTCAAAATCTTTGGATCTGGTTAACCAATTTAATAGGATGTATGAACTAGCTATAGAAAAATAAAGTAAGTAGATAAAAATTGTTCTTACCAGAAATATACTGTTTATAATCAGATTGTAATTTTAATGCATGCTCATACATTTCTTTTGCATTTTTAGCCGATATTTTATCAGTAGCATAACGAGAATCTTTAATTTCTTTTATTTGTTTTGCCGATTTGAATCTAAGCAATAAAACAATCGGGAATATTTGAATACGTTGAAGTTTTTCTACCGCTGTTAAACTAACATCAAGAATACAATGACGATTCTGAAATAGATATAGAATTAGACCAATTAATAATAATCCATTCAATTTAATTGTGAAATTATATTTAAAACATACTTTATCACAAACTTCCTTAATCGATTTAACAGTTGTAACTTCAATAACATTTCCCAAACGACGATAATCAGCAACAATATTATTTTTAATCATATTTTCTATTGCATCTACGTCACAATTCATTGGTGTGATTGCGCAACGCTTAAATTGTTGAGGAAAATCATTTGTTAATTTATCAACAACCCACTCAGCTAAAGGCCCAAGAACTAAAACAGGACGTCTGACTGGATCTAGAAAAAAAGTATAATTAAATCATTTCTTAAAAATTTGATATTTTTACAATTCAACGTACAATCTAATCGTTCAACTCTTTGATAACTTTGTATTGGACCTTCGTCACTTAACATTCCAGAATCAGAATGCCAACTCAATTGTGTATTACTGAAACTGGCAAGTTCTTTTGAATCACGTGATGAACTACGTTGATGTTTTTTTCTACGGAAAAATGAACGACGTGCTGATGTTGAGCCACGTCTTGTTGTATCACCATCACTTATATCACCATGAAGACGAAGTTCTTCTTCAACCCTTTAGCATCATAAATAAAACAATAAATTAATTTTAAATTTTAAATTGAAACAACAATTTAATCATACTTTAGTTGACTGGAAATAATTCCACATTTTAGTCTGTGGCCGTAATCGTCCAATTTCCATGCTCGCCATTGTCCTCTACCAAATATTGTATTGTCAACATATAAAACTTCATCTTTACCAAAACGTAGTGCAGATTCACCTAATTCACCAGTTCGATCAAAACCAACACGTATATAAAATGAATCTCCACCAGGAAGATCTTTTATTTGATTAAATTCTGAAAAAAAAAAATAAACAAAAATATAATTTAAGAATCTAAATCACGGACAATTAGTTTTGCGAGTATGAATAATCTTTTAAAAGTAATTTTAGTTATAAAAGTTTAATAGCAAATCTACTTATTTTTAATTTAATTTAAAATTAAAATTCTTATTTATTTACTATTGAATTTTAATTAATTAAATAACATAAATTATCCTTTTATCAAAATTAATATTTAATCGATTAAAAATCAATTAAAATCAAAAGAAAAAAAAATTAAGATGTATTTTTCTGTAATAAAATTTTAATTTGAATTCAAAAACTTTTGCACCATAAATAAAGAAAAAGTTATAAAACATAATGAACACATTTGCTTAGCAACTAAATAAAAAATATTTACTTTGAATATTGTATTGAACAATAACAGTAACTTTATCATCAGCTGGTTTAGCTAATTCATATGCAGCATGTTCAGCTGTTGCACGTGTAAGATCAGATCCATTAAATTCTAATATTTGATCACCAATTTGAAGACCAGCATTATAAGCTAATGTATCTTTTTCAACATTATCAACAAATATTCCAACAGCATTTCCACCAACTAAACGTATTTCTAGATTAGCAGATTTTTTTGTTTCAATATATAATATTCTTGGTTCTTCTTCAAATATATTATTTCCAACAAAAGAATTTGTTGAATCAGATTGATTACCAAGGCTACCACTAAATTCTTGTTTCTTTATTTGTGATGGAATAATTGAACTTTTAACAATTGTTTGTGTTACTGTTTTCTGTTTTGGTACAGATGTTAAATGTAATGAACGTTGTGGACGTGGTGAATTTCTTGGCGTTGGTGAACCAGAATGACTAACACTTTGATCATCAGAACTTTGTTCTATTTCACCATCATATTCTGCAATTATAACTTTAATTTGAATTATACGTCATTATTAAAATTAATTTGATTAACTTACTCTCAGGACTGTATTGAACCAACATTGTTATTGGATTACCACATTGTTGCAATACTCTAAATGCACCTTCATATGTAGCTGCACGCATATTTATGCCACATACTTCAAGTAGTTGATCACCAATTTGAAGACCAACCTAAAATTACTCATTTAACAAAAATCTAAACAGAAAAACAGAATTTCAAATGATGGCACTTTTAATTACAGATAAATAATCTGAATTTGACCATATCGTATATTTTCCGTCTTAATTTTTGTCGAATAAAGCATA
Organism: Pedicia rivosa; assembly: GCA_963082725.1. Taxonomy (NCBI): domain Eukaryota; kingdom Metazoa; phylum Arthropoda; class Insecta; order Diptera; family Pediciidae; genus Pedicia; species Pedicia rivosa. Next base: position 44,725,554 of record OY720154.1, on the reverse strand, counting down.
ATTAAATTATTCCAATTTTAATGAACTTTAAAAAGTAGAAAAACTAGAAAATTAAGAAACTTAACAAAACAATGCAGATAACTATCACAATTAAAAATATAATCTTTATAAAGTTAATAAATTTACCTGACTTGCAATACTATTTTTTGAAACAGTTGATACAAATATTCCACCACCATTATTATTACATCTAATTGTAATTCCAAGTGGTTCAGCACTTTTATCAATAGTAACACGTCTTAAATCACCGGGATTTGGTTTTTGTCCATAACAATAATCTTGCATTGAATTTCGTTTATTTGCATTTGAACCATGACTTAATACTTCAACTTTATATGGTGGCATTGGTGAACCACCACGTTCACTACCGTGATGTTCAATCGAACCAGTACTGTTTTTCACTCCGCTTCCTTTGCTTGTCACACTTTGATTTGAGGGAATTCGGAAGCGTTGATGTTCTTTTTTCCGAGGAAATGTTCCCCCTTCGTACCGAAAATTTCTAAAAAAAAATGACAAATACTCTTAAATAAAATTAAAAAAAAGTGAAATAATTAATATTTCTGAATTAACCGAAATAAATTGGAAAACTAACACGAAATCATTTTACAGCAACTGTCTGTATTCGTCATTAAAACATTAATGCACAATAAAAATTGCTTACCCGTGCGAATAACTTAATGATGGATTATCTTCACGTTCTCTATTACTTTGCATTCTTCCCATATCTGATGTGTATTCAATTGATGCACCATGTGAATGATGATAAGATGGTGTATAATGTTCAAAGCCATATCTATCGTAAAGACTTAATCCTAAACTGTCACTTGTTTGACTACCAGGAAGTGTTGATGGACTTGCATGTCTTGGATGCGGATGTTGGTGTGGATACATTGGACCATATGGTGATATCATACCGTGTGTACGACTTGGCGATGCTGAATAAACACGTGAAAATGATGATAATGAATTATTACTATTAAGTCCTGGTGATATAATATCATGTCCTAAACTTTCACTATCACTAGGATATTTTGATACATTTTTTGGATTTTTACGTTGTGTATAATAATCCATAACATCTTTTGATGTTGGTAATTTCGATGTAAAATCTAATGATGGTGGACTTTTTGGACTTAAGTATGAATCAATTGAATTTTGGCTTTTCATTGACATAAAATCTAATGAATTTTGTTGTTGTGATGAATTTTTTGATAGATTTGGTTTTTCTAATGGTACAGGACTTTTATTATTAATACCATAAAGTGATGAATTATCTGTTGGAAAATTTAAACTGGCTCTGTGTCCATGATGTGTTGGATGATGATGATCATAATTAATAAATTTTGGTAAGCGTGATAATGTACTAAGACCACTTGAATTTGTTAATGGGACAGGTTTAATATTACCAAGTAATAATGGTTCAGGATCCATTGTACGATACATTGAATGACGGTTAATAACAGATGGTGGTGGTGATAAAACATGATATGGTATCGGATTTGAATTACGATTTTTATTTGAGTTTATTGGCATATTTCCAGTAATTTTCTGTCCACTTGTTGAAGGAATACTAAAATAATCTTCACCAGCTGATGAACCCATATTATCCTTCGCTGTAATTGCAGTAAATGCTGAAAGTGGTGGACGTTCTTTTTTACGATGATGAACAATTGTACCTGTATTATTATCATGTACAATAATATTTGTACGTGGCCAAGTACCCATACTTTTACTTGCTTCTTTTGATGAATTATCTTTACTCTTCTTTTTAGATCTTTTAATAACACCATCTTTAGTTGGTATATTTGATGGAACATCCTCTTTTAATTCTGAATCTAAAAATCCAAAAGCAGCATCGGTTTGTCTTGAATAATAACTGCCATCTGTTGATGAATTTGGATTTTTCTGATTAACAATTCCACGGAATTTTTGAAACATTTCTGTTAGAATTGATGTTTTTGTTGAACTTGTTGCAACTGGAAATGAACTTGGATTATCTAAATATGGATTTGTTGTTGGTACAAAATGACGATTTCCTTCAAGATCTAAATTAGCTCTATTTGCTAATTCTTCTGTCTGTGTACAAGAATTAGTCATTTTATTATATTGACGATTTTCTCTTCGTGAATTTGAACCAGTTAGTGGTGCAACTTGTTTTAATGCAATTATAGATAAAAGATCCATGCGATTATCATCTAAATACGACATTGCTTCAGTCCGACTTTTTAATCCTTCCATTGAACGATTATTGATACTTAGAATTCTATCACCAATTGCAAGAATATTGTCTTTAGCTGCCAAAGAACCTGGTTGAATTTTTGATATATATATTCCTGTTTCTAATATTAAACCGTGATTCCGATTTCCTGATAAATTTAATTGTGCTGAATAAACGTGTCTCATATTTGGACGTTGTCTTTTAACAACAATAGTACAACGGTTCGCACTTGTCCTTATTGCATCAAGAATAATTCGTTTAGCAATATTCGCACAATCTAAATTATTTACTTGAACAATGCAATCGTTTGTTAATAATTTACCATCAAATATTGAATCTTTTGCAACAGAACTAACATAAACACTTCCATCAATACTATTTTGTAGATCATCCCTTCTACGATCTAAACTCAAGCCTAAATCACCATCACTGTTTGACAATAATGAATTCATATCAAGATCAATTATTTCTGTTTCAGATTTTTGTAAAAATTCAGATTCATATCCCGAATAGTTCCATCTCATATCTAATGGTTGAACTGATTCTAAATGCTCTTTTAATTGTTCGACTTCTTTACATGCTTCATCCTTTTGTTTTTTAATATTTTCGGAATCTCTTATAGCCGCCAATAAATCAGATATTGCTGTATCTCGTTCTTTTCTTAATTCATCGCATAAAGTTTTAATACTGTCACGTTCTTGTACAATTTTTTCCCGTTCTGAAATTGCCCAATCACGTCGTCCTTTAGCAACATCAACTTCTTGTGCAGCTTTTGTTACTTCAGCTGTGGCTTTATCTAATGATTTTTTTAATTTTTCGATATCCTGATTTGCTGTTTGAAGGTCATGATCTTTTGTTTCACTTAAATCTTTACTCCAGCTGTCACTAGATAATTGTTTATATTCAGGACGTGACTTTAATATCTGTAATTTTTCTTCAAGTGTATTACATTTAGATAATGTTTCATTATGACGTAATAATGTTGCTTGAATCTCTTGTTTTAATAATTCATTTTCATAAATCAGACTTTTATTCTCTTTTTCTAATTTTTTTGATTGATTACTTGCAATTGTACAATCATCTGTTAATTTTTGATTTTCTTTTAATACAGAATCTCTTTCACTATGTATTATATCCAATTCTAATGCTAATGCTTTTAAATTTGATGTTATATCATTTATTTCTTTATCTTTCATCAATAATGTATTTTCTAAACCTTTTTTTTCAAGACCATATTGTTTTTGTCCTTTTTCTAATTGACGATAATGTTGCATTACTTCATTTTTTTCTAATACAACTGATTTACGATCTTCCATTAATTTGTCACATAATTTTTTACATAGTTCAATTTCTTTTGTTAATTTCTCTATTTCTGTCCGACTATTACCATATTTTAATTTTAAATCATTATATTGTTCAAGAAATGCGCGTACATCTGTATCTTCTTTTTTAAAACGATCAAATTCACATTCTAGTCTAAAATAGAAAAGAAACAAAATTAATTAGAAAATAGGTATATATTGTTAGTAAAATAATTCATTGATTTACAATAAATATTCGAAAACTTTGACATTATATAAATTTATCGCAATGCTAATTTTGTGATTTCTTAAGTTAATTTGTTTTCTAAATAATAAATAAGAATTATAAATATGGATGACACTAATCTTATAAAACTGAATTATGATTTATTCATTATTAAAAGAAATTATAAATATAATTTTGAAAAGAAATGCAGTAGCTAGCGTTTTTCTCACCTTTGTTTATCTTGAAGAACAATTTCTAATTGACTTCGCAATGACATTGATTGATTTCTATAATATTCTGTTTGGTGTCTTAAACTATTCATTTCCATCATATGTGGTTTTTGTTCATAAATATTCATCATTTCGTCCCTGGGACTAACACTAGAACTTTTCATTGGTTTATCATTTGAAAAAACCAAATAACTGTGGCTTCCTAGAAGTAAAAAACAAAATAAAATATACACAAACAAATTATAATACAAAAATGTAATTATTTTCTAGATCTTGAGATTTTAATTTAATCACGGATACGATTAGCTTTCTCTCTCTTAATAATTAGTGCATGTAATATTAAGCTCTTTATTCGTTGAAAATAATAAAAATATATAGACAGACAAATAAAAATAATAATAAAATATTAGTTTTACCTCCACGTTCGCTGTCCAAAGAATCGCCTGATGCCATTTTTTCTCTTTCTCTCTTATTTAGTTCTGTTTTCTTTACTCTAGGAAAAAGATATTTTAAGAATTTAAGTACTTTATTAAAATTAATGTTTTTACGATATTCACAGAGTTCATTGAAATAATAATAATAAAATCTTTCCACTCTAAGATTTTATATATTTAATTAACACAATTCTTATTAATATAATTTATGAATTTGAAGAGAAAAATTTATTATAAAAAAGAATGTTGGTGGCAATTTCAGCCATTTTGGGAAAATAAAAATATTCAAGTCAAACACAACACAACTTTGTAATTTTTATGGATTTCACAATGGGAAATTGTGATAAAATTACCTTGAATTATGACATTTAATTTAGGAAACTTGTACTATCGATTTATTTATTTTTAATTATTATAACAAAATATTTTAAGTTTATTTTACACAAAGCATTTCATCATTTTATTTTATATATTCGAACAAAATGAAAAGTAAATAACATTATATTTTTCATGTAATATTTAAATATTGCTTATAAGACATCTTTTTTACGAAAAAATTTAATATAAAAAAAAAATTATTCAACTTTTTCAATCGCAAAATCATGACAATATTAAACATTTCACTAATTACCTAGATCTACTATTTATCGATCGTTTAAATCTCTAATTTACATTATTATTAATTAACATTACTAATATATACGTAAAAGGCACTTTTTTAATATAAAAGAATAAATCTTTGAAGAAAAATTATATTTCACTTCAATTTATTTTGAAAGAATAAAAACCAAATTAACCAAAATTAAAATCCAATGAACTTAGAAATTTAAAGAGCGTGTGCTAAGAAAACTGATCCATTTGTGGATCAGTAATATGAATTTTCCTTTATATGATAAATGATATAAATATATTTGTATCATGTTCAAACATGACCTTAAGGATTTTTGGATAAAAATGTAACGGAACATAATCAAAATCAATTCATTTTTATATATTTTTTTAAAGAGATAGATCTAGGATTAATCATGCCGAAAACGAAGGCATTAAAATCATATTTAAAAAGTAATTATTATTTTTAATTAATAGTGATATCATACATACTAAATTTAACGTTAATATATAGGTAAAGGTGTTTGGAGTCCCAGTTTTTCATACAGAGAAATGGTTTCGATGGAAAAAGCTATAAACCAACCAATTCTAGATGAAAAGTAATGTATTTATACGCTTAAAATTTAATTGTTTTAAGAGATATTTATACATTTCAGAAATAACTGGGGAAAAAATAAGTTGGGAGACGGCGGGTTTCTAGAAAATTTTGAATTAGCGATATCTCTAAAGTACTAAAATAACATTTATAATAATAATCTTGCTAACATCATTGCACTTTAGCGTTTTTGAAGTAAAAGCCCAAGTTCATCATCCAATGGATTACCAACCTCAACCAAAAGAAGATGCTATAAGAGATGTTCACTCTGTCTCAGTTAATGTTTCCACATGTTTTCAACGCAGTATTTCTAACTCCATTGATTTGAATGAAGTATGCTCCTTACAACAATGTATTTGCTGTGAAAAATATATACCAGAAAAGATGTTAAAAGCTCATCAAATGATTTGTGTAATTTCAAGAATAAAATAAAATATGGCTCTAAGGCTGGCTGGCCTAATGTACTGAAATTTAAATTGTTATTACATTCTTATTTTGAATAAAACAGCTTTGATTAATTAACATTTATCAATATATTTTAGATATTTGGTTTATCATAATATACTCTTATCGTAATAAAAATTATTTTTAAATATTAATTATTATATTTATAAAATTTTTTTTTTGTTTTGTTTCTTTTAATAATGAAAAAATAATTACGAAATTTACATCAAAAATTGTTGTCATTAAAATTTCAATGATTTCTTTTTTAAATTTTTTCTTTTAATACCATTGCACAAAATTAGAAAATTTATTATTTTCTTTTGTTAACTAAATTATGTTAAGCCCTATTAATTGGTAAACAGTTAACTGGACAATTAAACTATTAAATATTTTAAAAAAAGCATTAGTAAAAAAATGATTTTAACTTGATTTAAAGAAAATGGCAAATACATTTGCTTGACGGCAATAAATAAAATGTATGGAACTGATATTGAAAAATTTTTTTTAACTTATTCATTTTATACTATTGTGAAAGCAATAGTATATAGTGTAATTCTGAAAGTTCCATAAAAATTACATAATTGTTTTTTATTTTAATTTTTTTGTTGTAGATTTTTTTTCTTAGTGGTATCAAAAAGCGAAAATTAAGAATCTAGTTTGGTTAAAAAATAAATACAAATCTAAATGGAGGATTAACTAAAATGCTGAATTTTTATTTTTAATCATTTTCAGTAAAATATTTTCAGAGTTCCCAAATTCGACATTTATACCAACGAAGAATTAATTTTACACATTAATAAAAAACAAGTCACTTGGTCACTTTATTAAAATTTTACTGAAATTTAATGTAATTCGTGGTTGAAACAAAGGAAATAATTTATTCATTCCACTGGAAGAGGATCCTCGTAGCTAGTATTCATTGAGGCCCAATCTCAGTTATCACCCTTTACATTTCGACGTAAAAGCGCGGCAGCCAAATCTTGTTTCATTGCAGCTTGTTGTTTTTGGTCAGATAATGTTTGTGTACTTCTAAGACCATTTACGATATCCTTAGTTTTGCCAAAATATATTTCGTTTAATGTATTACGAATTTTATTTTCCATATCTTCAACCATTCGGCCAATATTAGCAATATGAGGGCTTGACTCACTCACACTAGCATCTTGTTCAACCTAACAAAATAATTGATTATTGACTAACAAAGTAAATTTTGATAATAAATAGAATTTTATAACCTGTCTGGTCAAACTGCCCCCTAGATTCATGGTACCAGAACCTTGTTTATTAGTTTGCAACCATAACATGGCCGTAGATGTAAGTTTATAATGTGCTGTACGACCAGAACTTTTTTCTTGCACTTCAACTACATGAATTGAGTCCCAACAACCTTTAATTTTTTTGCTTCCATCACCAGCCTTTTTTATAAGTATAACACCAGCAAAACCATGATCTAAATCCCACAAATAAACGGATGAAACACCACCCTCATAATACATTTCACGGTATTGGTCAAAAGCGTGATTAGCTTCAATTTCTAATTTTCTTAATCTCTCCGATGGCATTGAACCATCCTCTAATAGTGGATCATAGGTATTCGACCATGGTGACCTGTATGAATCACCATCACGATTATAATCACATAGTAAATAATCTTTTCCTAGTTCTTTATCTTTAGCAATTTTGAGTGGCTGATCTACAGATGACAAAAGATCTTCACATAATGCAGGCGCCAAATCTATTAAGTCAATCAAATTTTTTTCTATTTGTTGTGGGGGTAAGCGACGCATTAAATCTAATGCACAATCCATTTGTAATTCCGCCTAATGATAAAAAAAAAAAAATTTATATTTAAGTAATGATAATATATAACACTGAAATGCGATAAGAGATGATTTCAGATTTTGACAACCAAGTAGGAACAATAAAAAAATGGGCGTACAATCTTTTGTAAATTGTAGCCTTTATTAATCAATAAATTACCATTTTGTATCACAGTTATAGTTGAATTATATGAATTGAGCAATAATACTTAATTTAATATTTAGTTTTACTAATAAAATAAATATTTCTAAAATAATAACTTTAATTCTTGATGACGACACTACTCACACAATACGAGTGAAGTTAAAACTTAAAAGTCAAGTTTTGATTGGTAGACCTGAATTTTTAGCAGTATTTTTAATACTGAAGTTAGTAAGAATGCAGACCTGACCGATCAATAATAAATTTGACATGAATTTAGGAATTTATTTGAAATTTTTGGCTTTAATTTAATTTATAATATTAATATTTTTTTGAGAAGTTGAGAAGTATCCATTTCATATTTATTTGTCAATATATATTAGACTGAAAGTAATAAAATCATGTAATTAAATAAATATTAATTTTTTTTTTAAATTGGAAATAAAATTTTAATTGGTATTTGTACATTAATCCATGTGGCATAAAAATGGATGCTTAAACAAAATATGTGTTATCTTCTATTGTGTCTGTTATCTCGGCGTTGTCTATCTCTTCTATATCTATCATTAAATGAATTATCTCTGTTGTTGCTTGAGTTTCTCGGAGGCGAATCTCTGGTCGAATAAGGTTTATCGTGATGTGGACGATTAGAACTCCAGTTTGAGCTTTTGTGTACGTTACGATCTCTTGATTTATTATAATAATCCTTATCTTCATCTCGTGATTTATTATAATAATCCTTATTATCATCTCTTGAATAGTTATTAACCATTTGTGTATTCATCTGCGCGTTGGTGGTTTGTAACATATTACCAAACATCATTTGATTACCAAGCATGAGTAGTTGATCATAGTTTAAATTATTAAATGAAGATAATGGAAATGAAGGAGTTATTTGAGGATTCATATTACAAAAATAATTTGGATCCATAGTGCTTGTGTTTCCTTGCCGTAATGATTGATTAGATAACATTTGTGTCTGAGCGGGAGAATAAGATATATTCACAGGGGTTTGATTTGGTGGCATTATCTTTTCTTTTCTAAACCTCAAATTTAATGTTTTGTTAAATAATTTGGTATCGGCATACAATTGTAATGCATATGGAACTGAAACTTCATGCACATATGTAACAAATGCAAAATTTCTGTGCTGTCCTTCTTTACTTTTCGGAAGTGAAATTTTTTCTAGTGGCCCAGCCTATATTTTGCAAAATAAATACCATTATTGAGTGAAATATTAGTCAATAAACTGCGAATTACTTGTAAAAATAATTCATATAGAATTGCTTCTGTCACGTTTTCTGCGATGTTTCCTATAAATAATGTACGATATTCATCATGATCATTGTTTTCCGTCATTTTTTACAATATCAAATTTATTTCATGTAACAAAAACTATATTTTATAAATGAAATGAATAAAAAATTCAATTTTGATAGAAATAAACACATTAACAAAATTTGACGTTTCTGTTAATGGCGGTCGATTTTGTAAACAAAAAAACTATAACACAAAATACACTATTAGGTATATTTAATTTTTATCAATTAAATAGAAATATTTTTTGTTTATGGATAATTGTCTTATTCTCGTTTTTATTAAAATTGTCACACAACACGTAATATTATATTTTTTTCATAAAAATTATATCTTTTTCTCGAAAATTAAAATGGAAATAATAATATAATAATAATAAAAACTAAAACACAGCCAAACCAAAGTAAAGAAGAAAGCGAAGAATAAACAAAAACGCTACAACAAATTTTCTTCCATTGAACTAAATTCCATTGAACTAAAAATGCTTTATTTACATCGTCGATAAAGCTTCTATTTTAAAATGCGCCAATATTTAAAATCAATGTGTTTTGATCAATATTTGTAAATGTAAAACAAAATAGATATTTATAAATATATAAAAAAGTTAAAATGACTTAAAATTTACCTTGAAATATCAATCATTTATAATATTTACTACATAAATGCGTTTAATTAAAACTGAGCTATAAAAAGTTTTACTAGTAAAAATTTCCATAATTTTCACATTTACATAATATTTATTCAAAAAAGAAAAATATATAAACAATTTATTGAAATATAACAAAACAACATAGGTATAATAATGTATTTTTTTCCAAATATACAAACATCAAATTCAAAATTTATTTATAAAACTTAACAAAAAAAAAATTATCTAATATTTTTAAGTGTTTTCTCAATGTTGCGATATACTTTTGTAGGAATAACATCGAGAATTACTTTATTATAACTACTGTGCAATGATAATTGTCTGAACATTTCTTTTGCATAATTTCTTGTATCCAAGCTTCCTTCTTGTAGTAAATTCGCTCCACTTATTATCAATTTATCTCTGGATTCCTTATTTAAAGAAAAAACCTTATCACAGCCTAATCTGCTAACTAATCGATTGAATAGTCTAGCTGATGTTGTTCTAACAATTGCATTTGGATGTAATGCACCTCTTGATGACAGAATGTGAATAACCTTTGGAGGACTTAAATTGTCACACATTTCCTCCAATGCTCGTCCAGCATCAGCACGTAAAAATTTATTTGTATCAGCGGTACGATTTAACAAGTTTGTAACAAGATCTTCTGATTCAAGTTCCAATGCTTTCCTATGTGTTAAAAAGAATTCACCAGCTGCCTGACATGCAGCTCGAGCTACTTGGGATCGAAGATTTTTTACATGTTTTGCCAAACTTACGGTTAATAAATGAATTTGAGTTTCAACCAACTCTGGGTGATATCTAATTAATCTAACAAATCCTTGAAGTCCAGTCATTGTAACTTCCCAGCTGGTACTTTCTAACTGATTAAAGCAGATATTTAGAGCTTCTCTTGGGCGGTCAAATTTTCTAATTTCATTAGTTTTTGCTTTTGCTGTTGTAGGAGAAGTTTTAACAGGGACCACTTTCTTACTTCTAAAAACAACAGGTTTAAATTTTCGTGTAGGAGATTTTGACAACGGTTTTATTCCATCTGTATGTAAATAATCTACTTCATCACTTGGACTCAGATCCTGCATTTCTGAACCAATATCAGAACTTGCAAAACTTTTTATTGTTCGACTGGATTTCGGAGTATAAGTTTCTGAGTTAATATCTTTATTTGAATGAGAATGAGTAATTGATCTTATTCTCGCTGAATTATCATCAGAATCTTCATCTGTATCTGATCTAGTTCCAATTGAATTGGATGAAATATCATCAATATCGTTTGGGGTTGGTGTAACCATTCGGTGAAATGGTGAACGAGAGACTGATGAAAGATTTTCTCTTGAAGGAGCTCTTGACGCGGTCCTTGATTTAATTATAATTTCATCGTACGAAATAACACTCTCTCTTGATGGTACTCTTGATCTGATTGGAAGTTCATCAAATGCAAGTTGTTCTCTTGATGCTGATCTTGATTTTAATGAATTATCTGATCGTGATCTAGATTTTAATGATACGTCATCAAGTACTAAATTATCTCTTGAAGTTGATCTCGATTTAATTGGAATATCATCATATGAAATCATTGCTGCTGTTTTTGGTCGGGATTGTTCGACACTGTCTTGACGATTATAAACTAAATTCGCTGCAACGGACTGAGGTCGTGATAATGGAATAGATGATTGTTGCATAATATTTTCAACCATTTGAATATCTAAAATTGTATTACTATTTCCAATCACACGTGTTGGAGTTGAGGTATCTGAATCACTGCTTGTTATATCTGATGATGTTATAACATCTATATTCTGTTGTGATGCACTTACATTGTTATTACTTTGATAAACAATCCCTTTACTTGTAACCGATGCTAAACTTCTGACACTACCTATTGTTCCTGATACTAAACTTCTTGTGCTGCCCTTTTTATCAGAATTAGGACTTTCTGCACTTTCTAATTGCGCTTGCGTTTCAGTTTGTTGATATTTATTACTGTAACAAAATGAATTTTAATTAAATATAAATTTGTAATTTACAATTCAAATATTTATATAATATAAATCGATATATTTGTCGTCAAATATGGACATAAGTGTAACTATAACTAAAAAACATAAACAAAACAAAAAAAAGTACCTATCTATAATTGATTAAGAAAGGAGGGTAAAGGGAAATATAAAATAATTGGTGTGGTCATTTAGATGACGAATATAAGATTAATGATGAACTAAATTGTCTATGGTAGGTAAATGAATGGGGTAGAAAAAAATTACAACAACAACAAAATACTTTCAAAAAATTAGTTAGTAATTGTTGAATCACCACTGTCAAAAAAATATTAGTCTTTTTTTTCATGCGCTAATGGCTTTCAAAATACTAAGGGTATTTTATTTGTACATGTTTAATTATTAATAATTTTAGATTTATTCTTTATTGATTTTATAAGACAAATATGGATAGAACAAATTATATAGAACATTCACATACGCATCTGGTGATATTGTAATTGGTATCACTGGTGTTCCTTCATTACTATTTTCAATAATTATATTTTCTTCAATAGATTTTTCTTTTTTACTCATAAAACAAACACAACACTTTTGAAAGAAATAATTTGGATAAATTTGTATAAATTTCTGCACATTATTAGCTTTATTAAAAAAAGTTTTATTATTATTATTATTTGTATTATTAACATTGTTATTATCATTGTTGTTATTATTATTAACATTGTTGTTATCATTATCATTATTATTATTGTTTAAATTAGTATTATCCACTGATTGATTTTTTCTTTCGCATGTTCGACAACAAAAATTCTTAATTTCCGTGCAGGAATAATTTGATGTGAAAAAATACATTATTTTTGATTTGAATATCTTGAATATAATTATAATCACTTCAACCTCATTTTCCGTTATTACGATTTATATGCATAAAACACAAAAAAAAATTAATTAGAAAACAGAGAATAGAAAATTGAAAAAAAGGAATCCTAATTAATATTCTTGTACTCTTATTTTTATTATTTTAAAAATTATAATAATAGTCACGGTGAGACAAACGGTCAGTGAACATGTTTTCAACAATTGTTTCTATTATCGACTGAGCTCTTGATTTTACTTTTGCTTAGTACCAACAGCAGTTCGTTTTTATAATTTTATTTTTCTACTGGACATCGATTCTATGGTGGTTGTGTTGTGAGTTAAATTTCTTTTTTTTTATATTTTTTTTTTGTTGAAAGAAAAAGCGGAATCGTTGTTTCTATGTATATGTTAGTTATTCCATTTGGAAAGAGGCAAGAAGAAGGATTTGTATTTTATATATTTTTTTGTAAGGTGGTAAAAGGGGTTGTGTTGCTGTGTCCTCAAAGAACATTTTCATACCTATATTTTACATTTACATTTATATTTGCTGCGTCGTTAAAAAACAAAAAAAAAAATAATAGAAATAAAAAAAAGAGAGAAAAATTAAATTGAGGAATCCAGTGACGGGGATAGTTATAAGTTATAACCCGCTATACATTTATGATTTTCATTTTACATTTGACCATCAAAAATATTTTAAGACATTGAAATTGAAAGTCAAATAGTTTTTTGGCATAAGATCACGAATAGAGAAATGTATAACTATTTATGAATAAGTTTTAAATATGGAAATTATTTGTTTTTTTATTAATTAGTCAATTTCCTATTAATCCTTAACATGAAAGAACTAATAGAAGTAAAATAAAATGACGTCAATGGATATATTGACATTACGATGATTAATGAATAAAACGTTATTTGTTGTTGTTGTTGATTTTTTTTTCTTTCTTTTTAATTGACTTTTACTTCTTCTTTCTCAAACTATAAAAACGCAAAGGAAAAGAAGAAAGGAAAAAAAATATTATCAATATTAACACTTTTTCGTACGTTTTTTCTTTTATTTTATAGGATATACAATTAATTGATGTTATGTTCGACAGTAAAATAGTAAAATATTACCATTTTTATCCAATTATAAGTTTTTTTCTTTTCCTTTCTTTTTTTTTCCAAAAATTCATATTTTAGATCATTAAACGTTTTTTATTTTATTTTTTTTTGTTTTCATTTTTTTTTGCCAAGAGCAATAAAAAAATAAATGTTAAGATTTTTTTGAATTGATAACAAAAGAAAAATAAAAATCCTCACGCGGTGAAAAACCCAAAGAAAAGAAAAACTCTGATTGCTTATTTTATATTTATTTTTATTTTTTTGAAGGTGAAAACTAGAGCTTTGTGTGGATACTAAATAGAAATAAATAAACAATCATAATAAAGGACCTTTCACACGAAAACATGTTAAGTCACGATTTCTATGAAAATGCCTTATTTTCCTTCTTGATTTTTTTTTTGTTTAATTTCATTTCAAAATGATTTACTTAAACTTTCCACGAAGATAAATTATAATTATACGAAGAACTGAAGAGTAAAGGTATTATGAAAAAATATATATAAGACTTATGGGGTGAAAATATGATGAGAGCGTTTAATAATGAACCTGAAGTTCATTAACAATTCGTATACAAGTCTTATAAAAGTTAAAACGAATGAGTTTAAATTACAATAAATAAATATATATAAGAAAGTAAAGGCACGCAACATTTAATAATTTTTTTTTTGTTAAAATGAAAATTAAATGGCGACTCAAATTTTTTGTTCTTGGAAAAATTAATATTGTATGTAAAAGAAAAAGAATTATCACAATAATTGTATTTTTGTTTATTTTTTTTTCTATCTAGAATTCTCTTTAGATGACTAATGTTAATTTGAATATTTTATGATTATGTTTTCCCCTTTATTATTTGACTGTCGGTTAGTATTGGTTATTTTAAAGATTATTTACAATGTCTGGCCATCACCATTCATTCATTCAGTCACCACCACCACTTTTGTTTTTCTTTATTTTTGTGGTTGTTGCTTGTTTTTTTATTGAAAGAAAATAAAATGACAAAATCAATAATAAAACAAAAATAACGATAAATAAATTTGTGTTTAAAGATTAAAATTATATATATATATTTTTCTTGTTTGGAAAAAATAAGTATCGAATTTAAATTAAATAATCATTCTAAGTAAATCCCGAAATTGTGATTTTATGTTATTGTTGTTATTTTTATTTTATTATTTTTTAGGGGGTGACGCGATTGACCCAGTTAAGCTTTTATTATGAATAATCGATTAGTCATTAATATTTAAAATAACTTCTATTTTATTTTATAACTGGGACATATTTGGAATGAGTTTTAAATAACTTGACCCAATTAATATTTAATAAACTATGATAATAATAGATAATTTACCTTATTGTATGTGTTTTATTAAATTGTCCTGTTCTATTGACATCCGATTTATTTCCATAAAAACGTTTATTGTTGTTATTGGATAAATTCGTTGATGTATTGATTGATGTTAATCTTGACTCCTCAAGGGAACTCTGTTTAATAAGAGTGCCTAAAAAAAGAAACAAAATATATAATAAATTAATTAATTTTAATCGGTATTGTATAAAAGGGAATTTTTATACGATACATACAATTACCATGAGAGTCTTTAGTGAAACCATTAGACCTTGGAAGATTTATATTTGAATTTTTTGTAATTTTTTGAACAGAAAAGCTTTGATATGGATTGTTATCGGTATGACCATTTTTCATATCTGATCTTTGCTCCATAGACGGAAACCTGAAATAAAAGAAAAACAACATGAAAGGAAAATATGGAAATTATATTTTTTTTATTACGAAAAAGAAGGAATTTTTTTTCTTAACCTTGGAAAATAGAAAAAAGAAAATTTTTATTAAGTACCTTGTTGTTGTAATAGGCAATCGTGAAGGACGTATAATGCTGCCATCAAATTGCGATGTCCTATTATCGGAAAGTTGTTTTGTTGGTTTATTAGTTCCTGTTTCAGACAGTTCCGGAAATGACCGTGATTGCATTTTCATATTATATAATGGTCGGGGTGCACCTGTTGAAACAAAACAAATATATAATAAAAATATATTTTAAGTTTTATGGTTGAAGCACTGCAATCACTTATTTATTTATAACGAAACTTGTTTTTATTTTTTTGTTTTTTAGTATCTTTAATATTTTTATATTTAGTTAGAAAACTAATAATAATATTTTATAAGTTAAACAGTAACAACAATAATGGCAACAAAAAATAAATAAATCAAAAAAAAAAAAATAAATAGAAAAAAAACTAACCAGCTAAAATTGATGGTATTTGAATAGGAATAGCTGTAGCAACAATAAATTGCGAATTTCTTTCGTCATCCTAAAAGAAACAAATAAAAAAAAATAATTCAAAATCAAATTTTCATTCATGAATATTATATTAATTCTGTTATTTATTTTCTTTTTCATTTCATTTTCTTTCATATTTTCCTTATATTTTCGTATTTCTTCATTTTAATCATGATTCATGAACACACACACACAAAAAATAAGTATTTTTTATATGCAAATCATAGAAAACGAAGAAATAAAAGAAATAATATTGCGAAACAATAAAGGAGAAAAAAAGGAAAAAAAAAACTAAAACAAAATCAATGAAAAAGGTTATTTTTATATTTTACCCCTTTGAATGCATTATTGTTTTATTTTATTTGCAAAACATATATTTTGGAGGGTATTATTGAAGTTATGAAATTGAATTGCCAATAACCGTAATTTAAGCTAAGATCCCAAATTTGACTTTTCAATGAAGATAAGATAAGTTATGTTCGATTTGTCATAGTTAAATTTTCAAAAATATAATTGAATATAAATTTTTTCAATGAAAGTAATTTACTTGTCGTTGAATTCTCAGTAAAATATTTTTTTCCGGTTGTATTAATAATTATCATTGCAAGGACACATTTATGAGCTTATTGATCTGTAATTCTTTCCATAGTCAAGTAAGTGATTTCAGTATAGTTATAATTATTAATGCAGTTAGAAATCAAATTAAAATTTAAAGCCCAAAACAAACAAAACTCAATTCAAATTAAGTTCTATCAAAAAAATCAATACAATAAAACTTTTGATTGAATTCGATAAAGTATAATTATAATTTTCATTAGTAAAAAGTAAAAGCCACTCTAAATGAGAGAAAAAAGTAAATAAATAAAAGAAATTTGATTATTTCGATTAAATCAAATTTAATTCATTTTCCACATGCATTCAAGGGTTAAAAAATTAATCTTTTTATGTGTTCCAAGAATTTGGTGAAAGAAAAAACAAATACGTCTAGGTATGAAATATCACTTTATTGATAAAAAATTATTTTTAGTGTGAGTTAAATCGTAGAAATAATAAAATGAAAAAAAAACATGGAGGAAAAAAAGAAGGAAAACACAAAACACCAGGTGTCTCCATCAAGGCCAAATTTGATGATGTTTTAAAGACGTTTCATTGAAACAGTATTTTTATTATTATTGGAATAATAATAAATGGTGAATTTATTTACCGTGAGTCTTTTATAACTAATTGGAATAAAACCAATAACACGACACAACAACATTTTTTTTGATTTTTTTTCTCTTATATAATTTTAAAAAAGAAAATTTGCACAAAAACCATAAAAAAAATGGTAGAAAATTTAAAAAAAATTTAAATGGAGAACCAATAAATATAAATTCAAACTTAATAATTCCGAATGAAAGATAATTTGGATGTCAACACAGTAAAACAACAAACACAAAACTGAGACAATAAAAAATAAAACGAACTATTTTCTTATTCCCTGAAAGTTATTTATTCTAAATAAGTTTTTTTTCGGTTTGTGTATTTATTGTAGAATAACTCGAAACAGAATGATCAATAATAATTTTCGTTTTGTATTTTCCCATTCAAGCCTAAATCGACAAAAAAAATGTATAAAAATAACAACACAAAAATATTGTTTGTGTATATTTTTGCAACGGCGGATATAAAGGGCGTTGAAAAATATATATGTGTGTCACTCAAAATATATTAATATAGGATCGATTGTTGCATGCTCGCATGTCATTTTTTCTTTGTATGACAATCGGAGATTAATATAAAGTTTAAAGCCTAATGGCAAAATTATTGTTATTATTTGTTGTTATTATTTCCGTTTGTTGCTTGTTTTTTTCTGTTTCTGATGTCAAAATGTTTGTACTTGAACACAATGTACATATTTTGTGTTATTTTTCTTTTTATTCGTAAAGAAAAATTAAAGCAAAAAAACTAAAAATAGAAATAATAATTGTGATGGAGACGCCATGTTATTTTGTAAATCATACCGTATGATAGCCAGAATGTTTTGTCCAATTTCCCATTGAATTATTATTGAACTCATTATTTGGTTTAACGCCAACACCAATTGCAAGCATTTCATGTGGTGCACGTTGACCAAATCGCTTTGACCCATCAATTATACGGCTAAAAAAATAGAACAGAAAATCGTAGGGTTAATTATTATTGCATTGTAAATAAAGTTAAATTGTCCAAATTGTAACATGTGTGTGTGTGTGAATTTATTTCTTGTTTCTTTAAATTTGAAATTTATAGAAATATAGGTTACAATTTTAATAACACAACATGCACGTAAAGTAAAAGGGAAACACGTAGTTAGTTAGGTAAGTATTTTTGCTTTATCTTTCTTTCACAATATTTAACTTTCTTTTTACTTTTTTTTCTGCTCATAAATTTTAATCAATAACTTAATATATAATTTATATTTCGCTTGAAATATAAAATCAATCGATAATTGAAAATTTCAATTAAATTATTAAGATAATATAAATAATTTAATGGCGATGATATCTATTATTATACCTGTTTCCATTCTCATACAATTTTCCACTGAAATTTGGTTGTTGCTGCTGCTGTTGTTGTTGTTGTTGTTGATGTATTTTGAGAGCACGTTTCTTAATAGATGTTGGTGATACTGAACCACTTCCAGCAATAATCCATTCTATATCCGCTCCAAATAAATGAGATGGTATATTTGTTTGTGGTGATGGAATTCTAAGTGAATATTGTACACTTCCGTCTGTTCCCACAATTGGAAGTTGTTTACGTGATAAACGTGCTTTAACAGCTGCATTTAAATGGTCACCATCTTTACGATGTTCAACAACAGAGTTTACAACATCCAATATTGTTTTTGGTGAACTTATTTGTCCTAAGACAGCTAAGACATCCAAGGCTGCCTAAAAATATAAATGGTAATAAGAATTTTATTACGAAAACCTTCAACCTTTTATAGATTCTAATTAGAAATTAAAATTTTCAACTTACTTGTCTTACACGTTTTTTACGATCAATAGCTGCTTTTGTCGCACGACCGACACAAGTTGATATGTCAAAGTATGTACTTGGAAATGTCATTAGGGCATACAATACCATTTGCAGCGCATTCTCACGAAACTAAAAATCAAATAGAAAAAGAAGAAAAAATACAGACAATTCAATTATTGGTCTTTGTATTCTATTTTATAGTGTGAGGTCAGGAAAACGGGTCAAGGAATTTATGACTCACCCTAGAACTTCTTGCGTGAAGAAACTCATCCGATAAAAGTCTGAGAACTATCGCAGCTGCTGGTAATCTTTGCATTAATGATTTAGCAACACGATTACTGCCAGCACCTCCTTGACGACATAGACCTGTCACTATCTGTCCAACACGATTCTCAAGATTATCCAATGGAAGCCGTGATATTAAATTACTTAATAATCGTCGTTTATCCTCACATACATCTGGATGTTTTTCTGAAGAAAGTAATGTCCTTAAAAGTGAATCCAAACATGGCTGAACTAGTGCAAGATTTTCCGTATTCTTTAATGATTCTTCAATCGCACAAAAAGCTCGTGAACGTAATCTCCAATCCTGTCAAGTCAAATACAAAATAATTCAATAAAAATGCCATTATATATTTTTAGTTGCGTATATTACATAGAATGAAAGGAAGAGGATTAGTAAATAGCTTTAGGATATCATGTCGAAATATATATAAAAAAATATAAAAGAACAAGAGACGATTATATGATTAAGCTGTTTCCAAATTATTTAATCACACAATAATATACGTACATACTGAAATATGTAATGTAGTAATATCTAATTGAAATTGAATATTTTATTGTATATCATCATATGAAGTTTAATCACCCCAAGATATATTTGGATATAGAACGAAATAGAATATGATTGTATAATGACATTAAATATAACAAAATTAATATAAATATGTCCGATCCAATTACAATGATAACGTAAAGTAAAGGGCAGTAATGGCAATTTAACATTTTATATAAATTATGAAATGTAAAATGCAAAAAAAAAAAAGAAAGTGCATTTACCATTTAATTTCTTTTAATTTTCGATTTTTCTCTTCTATTGACATTTTACGGCATTTATTTATTGCATTGACTAACAAATTTTATGAATTTAATTGGAAAATTAAAATAAAAAACAGTTTATTAATATTGCATTTATTTGTTATTATTTGGTTTTTCCAGGCATTTACATTTACCCCACTGTTAAGGTTCAGAAACCTTTACAATAAAAAAATGTTTAATAAAATAAAAATCATCATATCGCATGTTTGCAACATTCTGATAACAATTTTTTTTTTGTAATCCTTTAGTTTTTGTTTTCCATTCAGTGCATGATCTTTTTTTATTTTATTGCAATCTCTGTTCACCAATAGGAGTAACCTAGTTGTTAAATAAAACTTAAAAAAAAAATTGGTAAAATAAAAATATAAAAAATATTGAATAAATTCTTTAAATTTGTAATGGAAAACTACCTTGTTGTTAAAGAAAAATCACTCTATTCCCTCGCACACAGAGTAAAACAATAAGAAATAAAAATTGCCTGACTTAAAGAATGTACGCCACGAATAAAATTATAATAAAGCATATTTATTTTGTAATAAACAAAAACTAATCTTTAATTAAAGCTTTTACATTTATTCATTTGTTTTTGTCCAGTTTTAACCACTTTGACTTAATTTATAGATTTTTTTTTTTTGGAAAAAAACTATTTGTTAGAAGTATTAAATCTATAAATTATTATTTAAAGACTTATAACCAGTTTCACGAAATTTATTTAACATTTGCTTCTAGAGAATTTTTAACAGAATTTATTCTTTTGTATTTGTGTTTTCTTTTTCAAATTCCTTGTGAGTAGAATTTTAAATATTTTTGTATGAAATTAACTAATTAATTTATAAAATTCTCTTTAAACAAAAAGAAAATATAATTCAATTGTGATTTGTATACTGGAACCTTCCGCGTTTCAACTATATATTTAATATATAATTTAATTCTAAAAAACAATAAATAAAAAAAAAAAAATAGCAAAATCAAGAACAACAACAAATAAAAAAAAATATGAAAATTATATACCTTTCAAAATAAAACTTGATTCAAGAAATCATCCCACCCAATATAATAATCGTTCTGACAATTTTTAGACGCCCACCACATGACATTACTTTGCGAAAACGATTCAATCAAATTGATATTATTTTGTCATGCAATATGGGTTGGGTATTTCTTTCTTTTTCTTTTTTTTTTTTTTTTTTTGACTATGGGACACTTAATTTGCATTCATTTCATAAATGTGCATAAATTTTAAACAGTACAAAAAAATTCTGTAGATAAAAGATAATAATTATTTATAAATTTTATAAATTTTATAAATAATAACAGCAACAGACATATAATTCTGTATGTGTAATTTTGATGCAATACATGATCTATGAAATAAAATTGTTCGAGTCACATTTTATGAATCTATGTATTACATTAATTTAATTAAAAAAATAAATTAACTTATGTTTTGATTGAAAACCGTAAAAAAAAGTATTCAAAAATTACACAATGACAACCCTATGTCAATCTAATAATTTCACGTCACACTGACTTTTATTTTAATAGGAAAAAAAATATATTCATCCAACATAACAAAAAAACCAGAATTCACGACAATCGTTGGGAATTGAAGTACATGTAAAACAGAACAAAAAAAAAAAGGGTGGTAAAGTGGAACAATTTATTTAGTTGATTTTTGTTGGTGAGTCGTCGTCGCGTTAATTCTAAAGCTGTATAATGTGTCAAAAAAAAACTTTACTTTATTTTTTATTTTTCGGACACAGTAATAACCGAGAGTCACGTTTTTATTGATTTCCTTTTTCTTTCTTTTTTTTTCTTTTTAGTTTTTCCTTGTGTTTTGGTTTGACCCACATTATCCTGTTGCCTCGGCATATACGATATGATAGGATTGTTAACGATAATAATCCAAAATAAAAAATAAAGTAAAAATTGTAATAAATTATGAAAATCAGTAAAACAAAAAAATAAAAAAATGTAAGAAAACAAGAAAAAATTAAAGAAAAATTATAAAATAATATTTTCTCATTTTTTTCTTGTTTTTGGATTATTTGGAAAAAACTAAATATTTGAGTAGGAAAGTAGTTTAAAATAATTCAACTGGAGCACATACCTATTTTATACACATAATTAAAGTCGCACATGAAACTAAAATATAAAAATCCTATCGTTATTTTTCATTTTGTCGCTTCCGTTACAAAAAAAAAAAAAAGAGAAACATAACAAATGATAAAAGATAAGAAAATGTAAGAAAAATTAAACCCAAATAGAAAATATAAAAAATTACATTTGATTGTATTTTGATTTAGCGGAAAACAAGATTATATGTTTGACGGGGAAGTCCACGCTTTCTATTCAAATACAAAAATGAAAACACAGAAAATAGTTTTTACAAGGAAGGAAGAAAATTTAGAACAAAATGACGGGCATAAAGTTTATAACTTTACTCAAAGAACAAAGAAATAAAGTAAGTTTTATAAAACGACATCGACATCGACAAGCTTTTTCTTTCTTACAGTTTCTTACTTTGAGTTTGAGTTTGATTCTTTTTTCATTTTTTTATTTTAATCAAATCAGGTTAAAGTTCTCAATCTAAACCAAATGAATTAATTGAACATAATTTTCACACGCAATTTATCATCTATAAAACTAAAAGTCTATACTATGCTTTTAAGAAATTTTGTATTAAGTTTCTTGTTCAAAAATACGCTTTTCTTTTTGGTTTATAAGAAAAGAAAAATTTACTTATTTTTTTTTCTTCATTTTTCTTTTTGTGTGTGAAAATATGCATCTAAATTAAAAATTTTCTTCATTAATATCGCGTGATGGTCATTGGATTGACTTCTATATTTATATTTGTATTATTATTTGTGAGTGTGTAAGGTGGTATTATATTCTATTGTATATTGTATATTCAAAGTTTTAGATTATCAGTGATAGGAGATTGAGGTCGTTCGAGTCGCGACGTTTTCTTTTTTCTTTTTTTTTATTCTTGTGTAACTTAAAATAATAAAAAGTTGATTTTTCTTTTATATTTTCTTAAAAAATATATAATTTGTGTGTATGAATGTATTTTGATTGTATGTGTGTGTATAAGGAAAAGTTATTAATTTTGTGTGTTTTTAAGCCATGAAAGTGGACCTCCTATTTAATACTGGGTGTTGTGAATTTTAATTGAAACTATTGTTTAATTATTCGCGGTTTATAGTCGCCGGTAAAAAAAAAAATAAAATAAAAACGAATGGGGGAAAAACAAATTGAAGTTAAAAGAAAAATGAAAATATTATAAGTGGTCGATTAAAATACTTAAATAATAATTGTTCGATTTATACATACTCCACTTTTGAGATCATAAATAACATCATTATCCACGATACCAAGATCCTCCCACTGTTTCGGTTTGATGATTTCTGAATTGAGTTCATAGTTTCCATTTACGTCATCATCAATGGCCGCTGGTAATATATATGATGTTTGTGTTTGAACTGTTTGAACATTTTGAACACATCCAAAATGTTTATCCGCACTTAAATCTTGTGTCACAGGTGAATCCATATTTTCATTTAAATTACTTGCAGTTGAATTTTTTCTTGCTCTGGTAGGTGAAATCGATGGACTTCTTCCTAAATTGTGTAAAACTTGAACTTCTCGATGAGCTGGAGTTGGACTAAGAACATGTTCCATTTTTCCAACACTAAATTTTCTTCGTTGTCGTCTTGGAGATGCTGACGCTGACCTAATATCCATATTTGATTGTGATAATGTTGCAGATAGTCGATTTGGAGAATGACTTTTTGGATTCTTGGGAGAAAAAAGTGATGATATTTCTTCAGTTGGAGTTAGAATTTTTGGCGAAGCTTTACTTGGTGGATTCTTCGACAGTAAATTAGGTGAATTTTTAGGAGATGATTTTTCCTTCTTTGTTAATCCTCCTGGTGACTTAGGAGATGATTTTTCCTGTTTCATTGATGCAGTTTTTGGTCGCGTTGGAATGGGCTTTGTATTGTCATTTGGTATTTCAATATTTAATGTTTGAGTTTTGTCTGCTATTGATGGTCTTGGAGTGTTCTGTCCTGCTGGAGTTGATTGTCCAGATGAATTCGGTGTAACTTGACTTCTTGTACCATCATCAACATCACTATGTAATGTGTCACTATCTGGAGTTCTCATTTTCACAATCTCACCACCAAATCTTACTCGTCTTGGTGTTCTTGGTGTTGCATCATCAGTTCCAAATGTATCATCCATTTCACTATCACTGGCAGCCCTTAATACTCCTTCTTGTTTTGCAGTAGAAGTGGATCTGCTAGAAGTTTCTTCTTCACTTTCCTCAGTTAGTAATTCTTGAGATGTTTGTGCTTCCAGAATTCTCATAGTAAGCGAAGTATCGTCAGATAATTGAATTTCCGTCTCCATAATTACCTTGTCATTTGGACGAATTTCTTCTGGTTTTAATCTATCATATTCACGGTTTGGAGGGCAGGCAGTTGCTTCAATTCCAACACCGGTCTCATCTTTCCAACAAACTTCAATTGATGGTCTTCGAATAGGTGTTCTAGCACTGGCGGATTTTCCTCTTTCGTCTTTTAATTTTTTCCCTTTAGAAGGAGATTTCGTTGGTATGTTACTTGGTTTTGGTTCTTTATGTCTAACCGGTGAGGTTTTGGATCTTGATGTTCTACTTTCTGTTATATCGTCAGACATTATATGTTCATAAATTTGATCGATTGAAGTTTTTTGCCATCCACTATCGTATGAACTATTACAAGGAATTATCGCAGGACTTAAAAGTTCATGATGTTTTGCTCCATTCGTGTTGCCAGTAAATGTAATTTCACTTGAATGGGAAACTGGTGAATTTTCTTGCCATGAACTTTTATTTTCAGTATTCACGTCATTTCCTAAACTTTCTATTTTAATAAAAGAATTTTGCTTTTTTAGCATAATACTTTCGGAACTTGTATCGATACCTGAGCAAGCATTTTGGCTAACTGAATTTGTTAAACTCCAAGAATTATGACTATCTGTTAGAGCATCTATTCCAGAACTAATTGAATTTAAAATATCAGAGTTTGTTTCTGTTACTGATGTTCTATTTGATTTAACAGATTCATTCAAATCCCATGAACTTTTTTCTGTACTTACAAGTGTTTCTGAACTTTCTGTCATTTTTGTGTAAGAATCAATATTATCGGATTCATCTTTTGATTTTTTTATTAACAAAGTAGGATTTTCATTCCACGATTGTCTATTATCTAAATCATCCCTTGAAATTTTTTTTGTTAAAACTGGAATTTGACTCCACGATTGTCTATTTTCTAATTCTTCCCTAGAAGTTTGTATTAGCAAAGTTGGATTTTGATTCCACGATTGTCTAGTTTCGGATTCATCTCTGGTATTTGGTAAAGGAGGAGTTAGACTCCAAGACTGTCTATTTTCAGATTCATCTCTGGAATGTTTTATTGTTGAAGCAGGACTGTGATCCCACGATTGCCCAGTTTCAGATTCCTCTCTGGAATTTTTCATTGATAGACCCTGACTTTGGGTCCAAGCTTGTCTATTTTCGGGTTCATCTCGAGAGTTTTTAATAGATGAAACTTGGTTTTGATTCCAAGTTTGTCTGGTTTCGGAAACATTACTCTGTCCTTCTACAATTTTAACGAATGAATCTTGTCTTTTTAAATTTTTTGGTGGTTTCACAATTTTTTCAGGCCTTTCAATTAATTCTGGTTCTGGGCTCATATTGTCTTGGCTTGTATCTGTTCCTGAATTTCTAGTTTCTTTTTGCATTGAATTCATGTGCCAAGTATTTCTAGCATCTGAACTAAAATCAGCCGGCGAATTTCCTAAAGCTTTTAAAGATGAATTTAAATGCCATGTATCAATATCTCTAACAGAATTTGAATTAATTTTCATTGAAGAATTTAATCTTGTTTCTGATCCAGCGTATCCATTCATTTTTATCATCCCATTCCCATTGTTCCAAGAATTTTTACTCTCAGAACTAGACGGAGCATTTAAGTCAATTCCCGAATCACGTAAGTTTGGTGCTCCGGATAATCCATAAACTTTACATAAAAGTTCAAATTCACGTTTCGCATTGTATGGCATAAAATCATTAAATTCTCTCAAACCAATTAAATCCCTAATTTTTAAAATAGATTTTAGTGCTACCTCTTGATACGTGATTTGAATCATTTTAGTCGAAAGTGCGTGTAAGACCGATCTCAAAATAAAATTACGTTTTACAGACATGAGGGCCGGTTGTATTAAAGCAGGTAATGCCAACATAACTCCAACCGCTAAGCGGCCGGCAAAATTATCAATTGATAATTTTTGTTCCATTCCTAAATCAATAATTTCTATGATAGCTGTTTCTGGCATAGCAGCCTCTGAAATATGAACTCGTAAAGCATCCAAAGCACCTTTTCTTACCGCTGGAGCTGAGTGACCTAAATTTTCAACCAGCGAGGCCATTAGTCTTGATGCGTAGACATCAGCGGATTGTCTCATTACAGACAAAACATCCACTAATACTCTTAGTGCGTGTTGTCGCACTTGCCATTCTGGATCATGTAATCTTTCCATAAACTCTTCAAACATTTCACCAATATTTAAACCTTCAGGTAAGGTGGATGTCCTTATAATATGTTCCCATAACGGTGTCAATTGTAATACCGATAATCCTTTTTGTTTTTCATCAGATGTTGTACGTCGTGTTACACGAGCTGGTGAATTACTTGACGAATTACCAAAACGTCCATTTGCTGGCGCTGAGAATGTATGAGGATTATCCTTTTTTGAAAAAACACGACGGAAAAACATTTTACTTATTTATTAATTATATATATAATTATATGTATAAAAAATTTTCACAACATTATTTTACAAATTACAAAAAAAAAAAAAATTAAATTCACACATTTTCCATTGAGTATAAAAAATTTCAACTTAACCGCTTGAAAAGTAACTCGCAACTGAAACAATACTAACCGTTGAAAATATTTTCCAAACGAAAAATGTACCATTCGTTGATTTAATTGAACTATTTGGAAATTTTCATGCGCACTAAATTGTATTTTTTTCTTTCTCACACATGTTTTGTTTACTCGACAAATTCAACAAAAAAAATTGTGAATTAAAGGCAAATTGCCTTTCCATCATATTCCAGCACGCGATTTTTTTTCCTTATACTTTTCTTTATATTATGTATATTATTCCATTTTCTGTACTTCAATTATAATCAGAATTCATTTTATTCTTAGTACTTACCATACTATGTTTTGATTGTGTGTTATGTTATATATACTATGTTTTGATTGTGTGTTATGTTATATATATATATATACGCAAAATCAAAATCAAAATGTTACATAAAGTCTTATATATTTATTTCTTAGTACATTTATACATTTAATTATTAGAAATAAAGTGAATAAATTTTATGTTTTATAAGTTCAAATATGTAGAAAAGGGCATGGATGATTATTTTCCTGGTAATTCCAAAAAAAAAATCTGAGACGCATAAATTGTATTAAATATTTTTATGAATATTCCATAATCGATCCTTTAAAAGGTTCGTTCCGTTTATTAGGTGATAATTTCCCATTTTTTCGATTATTTTCTTTATTTATTTGGAGGTCATTATCCTTATACACTCTTTCTCTAAATATATTTAAATAATAATTGATAATAATAAGTATTTTTCTATATTTCAAAAGAAAAAGAAAAGAAAGAAAAAATTGATAACAATAAAATAAAAACAAAAATTTGACAAAAAATCAAAAGAAAAATAATTCTTTTTTATAATTTATAAGAAAAAGTTGAGAATGTTCTATGTTTTGATTACTATTCGAGAGTGACTAATTCGATGACATGGAAATTAGTTTTCAAAAGAAAAAATAATAATTTCGCGTTATTTTATACTTTGTTATTAGATTATTATTTTATAAACAGTACGCCTGCCTATATTTTCCGTATTTATGCATGCATATGTGTGCGTAAGTGTGTATGTGCGAATTTGTATATAGATTAAGATTTTTTGTTTCCTAAAGTTTTCTATAATTTCTTTTGATATATTTATTTCATTTTATGTATTGTTTTGTTTTGTTTCAAGAACAAAGGTAATAAGGTGTGTGTACGATATGAATTATCATCCTTCAATATTATATTATGTACATTATTTTATGTACTTGAACGTAAGTTCAAAAATCCTAATTATCTTCTATCTACAATTAAACTTAATAATTTTATTTTTCATATCAAGTTTTTATTTATTTATTTGATTCCGATAAACAAATTTAGCCCTCATATTTTTGTTTTGTGTTGTTGTTGGTTTTTTTTTTAAATTAACGAATATCTGAATTTAGTTTGAAATTCAATGCCAATTTTGTATTGGAGAAAAACAGTGGGAGTGTGACTTAAGAGCTAAGTGTTTTTTAATATTTTCTATATTTTTCTTTTATTAATAATATTTTCTCTCTTTCTATAGAAATAATTTCTAAAGAAACTTGTACGTCTAACTCTAAAGTATTAGTACTAACTACATATAGAAAATATAAAGGAAAATTATTACCTAAATTACACGTAAAAAAAAATAAAAATTCAAAATAATAATAAAAACAACAATAAAACAAAAAACTAGGTAACAGTAAATTATTTAAATATTTCAACAAAACCTTGTTCTAAGTAGCTTTTCGATTTGAAAAATTAACTCAAAAGTAATCATTATTGCAGTCTTTAGTTCATTTAGGTTATTCTTGTATATTCAATTTATTATTTGTTTTAGACAGCAGAACTAAATTCAGTATAATTAAAAAAAAAGTGAAACTGTTTTAACAATAATTTTTCACTATTTATACTTTTTATTGATACTCGATAATATTTATGACGCTTTGTAATTGTTGTCCTATCTTCTTCATGGATTATTTACTATGGAAAAATCTTGTTGTATCTAGCTCTAATTATTTTTTTGGTTCACATAAAAATTGGAATACAATATCAACACTTAAGATTTGCCATAGAGCTTTGAAAAAATATTTACAAAAATTGTTAATTTTATTGATAAAACTAATTAAATTGATTATTTGAATTTGGAACACATTTTTACATTAAAAATAAAAAGGAAGGCATTAAATGAAATTTAAACTAACTTTGACTTCTGTAGTAATAGAACTTACGTAAGAAATTACATAAATTATATATTTGTTTTCACTGGATGTTACACACTTTATATTTAATTAATCGTTTGATTTTCTGTTTGTATGTTTTACGTGTATGCATTCCTTTGAGAAAAATCACTATTTATAAAAGGTGTTACCGGATACAGATTTTATGTTGTCGTAATTTTGAATTGATTTGGGAAAAACAGAGAAAAGGAAATTACGAAATAGTTATTTTCGGTACACTAAAATTAATTAAAACAATAATTAATGCCCGCGTGTGTAAGAAAAATATTTGAGAATAAGATCGATAAAACGATTAAATCTTATATCCTGTGTATAAAACATTAAGAAAGAAAGATTGTGAAGAATTGAAGAAACATACAAAATAAATAAAGTAAAGGCTAGAGATGAAATTTTCAGAGGCGGATGGTAAATTTTTCTCTGAAAATTCGTATAAATACCCCTTTTCATGATTTAGTAGTAAGCTTGTGATAGTGGAAATTGATTGAGATTCATATAGTTCTTATAAATGACTTACCTTTTATTTCCTAAAAAGTTTGCTAATTACCTTTAATCAACTTTTCAAGTTCTAGAATTGTTATGGAAACAATTAAACTTGTGTATACAAATCACAAAATTTCTAACAAAAACTGCGACTTGAAACTTTGGAATTCATGGCAGTAGCACGAAACACTTAAATAAATTCCTAAATGACGTTAGTCAGAAATAATAAAAGAAAAGGAAGTGGACGTACAAAAAAAAACAATTATATTTATTTTTTTATTAAAACTTATTTTTCATTTTATTTAATTTTTTTTTTATACAAAAAAATTTCTCACACAACATTCATTCACATCGTCTTTAAAAACTTAAAATAAACAATAATAATTCACATAAATTACAGTAATAGTAAAATATTAAAGATCTCATGTGTTTGAGCCCAAAAAAATCATTTTTTTTAATTAGAAAATCCTACATTAGAAGAAAAAGCTTTTTTAATTTTTATAATTTTTTTGCCATATATTTTTATTTTTAATTTTCTTAAAGAAAGAAAAAAAAACAAAAGCAAAAATAATTTGAAATTTTTTTGTTCTTTGAGGCTCTTCGATCTTTATACATAAAAACAATTCATTCTTAAAAACTACCTAATTTCTCCTCTTCTTCTTTTTTTCTTTTTTTTCAATTTTTTTCTGTACAAATATTTGCTGATTGCTTTTTTTTTTCTAATTTCTTGTTTTATTCTATTTATTTTGAAAATTTTATGTTTTACTGTACAAAAAGGAAACAATGTATAATTATGGATTAGGTGCGGATAAAGAAAGGAAACAAAAAAATATATAATATAAAAGAAAGACACAAAAAGGTTTATTATTTTTTTTTCTCTTTTAATTATTTTTATTAAATAATAATAAAAAAAAATCTAAAGTAAACAGTCTCGTTTTTTTTCTATTTAATTATTTATTTTTATAGTTAAAATATTAGTTTAGTTATTATTTATTATTATTTTTTTCTTTTTTTTTTAAATTCTCTATTAAAACTAATTAGTATTTATTCGTATGGCAAGAAAAAATACTAATTTTTTATAGCACTTAAAGGACAGAACAAAAAAAAAAGGATTTCAAAAATAGTTTTCATTTTTTCCTTTTATTTAATTATTTTAATTTTTTAATTATTTCAATTAATATTTTTTTTTTGTATTCTAAAAATTAACCTTGATACAAGGTGATTTCTTTTTTGTTGTTTCTTTGCACACGGTAATTGACCATATATTTACACTTACATTTATTTATATTTTTTTAATTAGTTTACTGTACTTAGAATAAATGATTAAAAATTTAACATTTTTATCGTTTTTGTTTTTATTACAACAAGCACTTTTTATACTTACAATTCCTTTTTTTTTGTTTTGTCTTTTAATTTATATATTCGATAAAGTAAAAGTTTTCCAGTTCAAATTAATACATTTTTCATTTGTATATATTTTCTAATTTTAGATTTTTATGCTTGTTATAAGAAACCCTTAAATTTCTAAAAAAATAAATTTCTAATTCTAAAATATTAAAAAAAAAAGATATTAAAAAATAATTAAAAATCGAATTATTAATTTACACATATTCTTCCGATGGCTTTTGTACACTTGTTGGTAGTCTAAGTGATGTTGGAACATGTCCATTGACTGAATCGGGTAGTTCGGCAATGTCCTTAAATACACCCATTAGACTTTCAAAGTTTGGACCCCAATTTAAAAGATAATCCCAGCCGAGTGCTGTTGATGATGGTGATGCACCATTTGGTCGATACATTCCACTTATATGTGTTGATAAATCATCATCAGATGCAACTAATGTACTAAGTGAGCCTCTAAATGATGAATCAAATCCATCATATGATGGTGGAGGCATTGGGGGTTTACTTGAACTAGCACCACTTTCATTTGCTCTTCTATCATCTTCTTCACCACTTTTTGAGTACTTATCACCACTAATGCTATTATTATCGTATTCTATTTCTGAACACGTAAAACTATCATTGCCACTTTCATCTGTTGTCGTTGAACTGTGAGCATCAACTGCTGGTGAATGATGCATATGTGTCAGATGATGCCCAGTTCCAGGAACACGTGGAGCTTCACTACTACTTGATACTGCATCTAAAGTTGATACTAAACTTGACGTCCTTGGCCGAGCATTTAATCTTTCTATTTCTTCGGCAGTTAAACCCATTGGACCAGATCCAACTGATGTTACATTTGGTGCTTGTGGAGGTGCCCCAGGATTTTTTCTACTGGCACTAGAACTTTGTCCTGAGAGTTGTGACATAACAGGACTGTTCAGACTTCTTTCACTGTTACTATGAAGTGCATCTTTTCCAACACCTCCAGAACTTGATGTGGTTGCCAGAAGTGCGCTTTGTAAAGGCTTCCCTGATATATCGTGCAACGTTAAAATACGTGGCTGCTGTGAACTAAGCTCTGAACTAGGTGACAATCGAGCTAAAGGTGTTGTTTGGTGTTGTCTTGGTGTACTTGACGGCGGAGGCTGACTAGCTTGAGGAGGAACGCGTGGTGCATATGGACCAGCATGGTGAGGAGAATGCCTGTGTTGTTGCTGCGCAGGTGACGCTTGATGTTTGTGATGTGTATAGGAAGCTACCGGAGGTGGGGTCGCTTTATATTTTCGTACGCCAGCTGCTTCTCTATAACCCTTGTAATGATAAACGATATCTATGTCAGAAGGTGCTATTGAACTCGCATTTTCTAAATCATAATGTTCGGGGAATTCTCCCAAATCAACTCCACCGGGATGATCATGTGGATGATGTTGATTTGGTGGAGGTATTGGAGGATGATGATCCTCTCTCAATGGAGAACTTTTACTTACAACTTCACGTTCAATTATATCAGGTCGCTGTGGTCTCTGATGTTCTCCCGTTCCAATTTCTCTTTCTTTATATTTTTTTGATATTAACTCTGGTCCTACTAAATGATGGCCTCCAACTCCTCGAATAATATCTCCATTATCATTATGGAATCCAACAACAGATGGATCTCCTGAACGAAGCCCACGACCCATTACACAATCTCCTGCGGAAGACACTAATCCACTACCACCCAACAACGTCGACCCACCATTTTGTTTACTATGTAGTCCTGAGCCCCCAGGTCCACCACTTTTTTCCTTGTTTTGTTTTCGTAATCTGAATACAACAAATGAAACAAGAATGGCTACAAGCAGTATAACAAAGAAAACAATTACAAGAGTAATTCCGATACTAAGAGGATCAGGAACTTGTGCAGCTCCAACACCAAGTGCTCCATGACATCCCTGAAAAACTTTGCCTCGAGAGACAACTTCTTGGAAAACACTTCCGGATCCATTGAATGGCTGAATCTCATTGTTAATTGTAAAGTTAACAAAACATCCTTCAAAACTTAATGGAACTGTATCTTGTGGATAAAGTTCTCTACGAACACCACCAATTGAAAGAACTGTTAAATATGGATCAAGAAAATCATGAACTCCAGCTGAATCAAGTTCATCACCAACACGTGTCCCATCAATCACAATACTGAGGACACGATTATGTGCATGCAATGTTAGATTGTGCCATTTGCCATCAGCTAAATTCTCAGGTTCATGAATCGTCATATTAAC
The DNA here is from genome assembly GCA_963082725.1 of Pedicia rivosa. NCBI lineage: Eukaryota > Metazoa > Arthropoda > Insecta > Diptera > Pediciidae > Pedicia > Pedicia rivosa. The sequence goes on along the minus strand of OY720154.1, from coordinate 44,691,891 downwards.
AGACGATCCTTGTCTTGAGTTATATAATATTTTACCATTATGAAGTTCTACAGATGTATAGTGTTTATTTGTTGCAGCATAAAGTAAAAGACCCTCAGGTCTATGCGTTCGAAATAATAGACTTAACGTTTTAGCTGGATCTTCAGTCATAATTATACCCGTTGAATTTTCAATATTTGTTGTAAATCGCCGACTTCGATGAATCTCATAATTCCATACTGTTGTTCCACTATACAAATTATCTAGTAATTGCATTCTTCGATGTTTTTCAGAAATTTTAAACTCAACAAAACCACCATCTCCCAATGTTATTGGATCCAATGAACTGTAACAATCTGGTGAAAGTAAATTACTTCCGCAACGACACATTGCTGTATGCCATCGATCCATACACCCTCCAAAGGTACCACAAAGCGATAAGCCTGGATCATTTGGAAGACCTAATGAACATGGTCCACCATTTGTATTACGACTGCATGTTGACTGTATTCCACGTGATTTTATAGGACTGCTAAGATTTAGTGCACGTCCATTTACTGATAAACTATGAACACACCCAACTAAATCATCTGAATGCACTTGACCTGGACGCTCAAGAACCGGATCAGCTGATGATAATCCACCAACTAAAAGAAGTTGTTTATTAAAGTTGAGCGTTCTGAAACAAAAATATAAAAAAAATTATAAAGATTAAATTCCGTTGTATTATTTTTTTATTATTATTTTCTTGAATAAATGGCCGAAAATTATATGCTTCCATATATTAGCTCCAAGGAGACAAAAGAATCAAGACACAAATTTCATATATGAAGTTTAATATTTTATTTTTTAATTTAATTTTTTTGTATCTTTGGTCTTTTATTATATTCAAATTGAGTAAAATTGACGCAAAACCGTGATGTGTGTCCTAAGGCAAATTGAATTCTTGACTTTGTCTTGTCTTGTTTAGAAAAAAAAATCGAATCTTGATCAGGTCATGTACCTTTTTTCTTATACAATTTTATCATAAACACCAATCAATCCTTTTCAGTTTTGTTTATTTTATTGAAGTTTGAATTTTAATTGTTTATTTTTCTCGTTTAAGAAAAAATTTTAAAATTAAAAAAAAAAACAACAAACTAATAATTTCTGTTTGAGTTTTTTTTCTGTTTCTTTCATTTTTTCAATTAACGTCGTGTAATAAGATTTAAAATCCTAAAAGTAAAGGTATAATGAAAAGACTAAAGCCGAATTTATAAATTTAATAATTGGATAGAATTAATAGAGCCGTGTCAAGTCTAAAACGTTTTGATTAGGGTTATTTATTCAATGGAAATATTTCTTATTGTATTTAACTTTTTTCCTGTAAAAAAAGAGAATTTTATTCAAGATTCAACCATGACTTTTTAAGTTAATGTTGTTTCATAAAATATATACAAATTAAAAACAAATAAAATTTTAACGTATGAGAACTTATTGCAAAAATTATAAATGATTTGATAGGAATTCCGCCGCATTTTTTTTAAAATTAAATGATGTGCTTGTATGTATTGATGTATTTCATATTTATGTTTTTATTATTAAGAGATTTGTTACTCAACAAACTTGAAATGTGTATGACTAACACCATCAAGTTTATTCAACATTATTGTCCGTTACTTTCAATTGACAGTTGTATGTTAAAAAGTAAAATAAATAAAAAAACACTTACCCAGTAGGTCCGCTCTCAGCTGAATAACAAGCTGCGTCACCTGGACGACATTCTTCACAAACGTCACCATTTTCTGTACATTTTGAGACACTCAATGACATAACACGTCCATTTCTTGTTGCTGTAACTTTATGCCAATTTCCGTTAGATAATGTATTATCTGGACCACCAACAATAATTGATGTGATAGCTGTTCGTGCACCACCAAATGAGAAAACAGCTTTTCCCTTAACAATTTCCATAGCAACGAAATCTGACCTTCCACCACTTTGGAATCCGTAATTATAGATTAAAAGTGCATCTGGTTTTGTTGTTGCAAAAATAATTGATATATCGTTTGTCGCTGCATCCAGTGCCGGGAATTTCATATAGGATAATTCTTGGAATCCATAGGTGGTTCTCTCACAGTGTCTTCCATAGCGTCCGTCAACACAACTACACTTATATCCAGGCTTGAAACTTACACAAAGTCCACCGTGAAGACAAGGGTTTGGGCGACAAGAATCAGCGACAGTTTCACATTGATTACCTCTATATCCTGGACGACACAAACAAAAGAATGAGGATCCATCTGGACTTTCGCGACATGATCCTCCATTTTTACATGGATTACTGGAACAAGCATCACCACGTTCCAATTGACAAAGTTTACCCTCACGATGTGGAGGACATGAACATTGGAAATCATAGCCTTGTCGACGACATTCTCCATTAGATTGACATGGATTTGGGGAACATGGATCTTGTCTCTTGTCACAACTAAGTCCTGTAAATCCTTCTGTACAACGACACAAGAAATCGTGACTAACCAAAGGGGATGTGAATATTAAATTTTGACTGTCTGTTATGCGTGTATCTTCTTGCACGTTTATATTCTCACTACAAATTCCACCATTTTCACATGTATCTACATTACATGGAGAATAACCAATCACTAAATTTGTTTTTTGTAATAATTGTAGCATAGCATCACGTTTTTTATTTAATTTCTCAATAACATAATTTTTTGAACGATAATCAAATTGACTTTTAACAGCAACAGTTAATTCAAGACTTGAATTTGTTTGTTTTAAACTATATAATGATAATTCATCCCCAGATTCAAATCCAGATTTCAATAAATCTAAATAACTTCTATAATAATTTGATAAAAATTGTGTGGCGGTCATATTGTCAATTCGAAGTGTTACTGAATTACCAACAGTTTGATTATCAAAGAATAGAAATTCAATACTAACTGTTGATACAACGTCAGCATGACGTCCATCATTTCCGGATATTGAATATGAATATCCTTGTACGGGTGTATTTAATGATGTATACAAATTACAACCATTTGGTATATGGAATCCATTTGATGGATTCATATTCGAATCCATTAATATTTTACATTTGTATTCACCTGTAATATCTGGATCATTTGGATGAACATCTGCAATTTTACCAATCTGTATTTTTCCATTGAATGAATGAACCAAAACATGTACGACACGTGGTGATGAAGGACTATCATTCTGGTCAAGTACTTTTACTGTTATTGTATGTTGTGAACGCATTTTTGGTTTACCATTGTCTTCAACTTCAACAACTAAATCAAGTGTTGGTGTTGATTCTCGATCAATGCTTCTTGTTGTTTTCATAAGTCCTGTGTGTTTTTCAATACTAACAAAAGATTTATGACGTCCACCAATTAGATAGTAAGTAAATGGTGCACCATTTGGTGGTAAATCAGGATCATTTGCTGATAGTGTCATAATACTAGTACCAGGTGGTTCATTTTCTGTTACATAACCGACAACATCAGCAGGATCAAAAACTGGGCCATTATCATTAATGTCAGTCAATGAGATTTTTACAGTTGTTGTTCCGGTTTGTGGTGGCATTCCAGTGTCGATTGCACCCAAAATAAGAGCATACATTGGAGTTGTTTCACGATCAAGTTTACGTGATGTTTCAATTTGTCCACTTTGAGGATCTACTTTAAATGCATGATCGCTATTTCCACCAATAATGGAATAACTGAAAAGATTATTTAAGGGACGAACATCTTTGTCGACTGCTTTCACTGATACCACTCTTGTGCCAATGGAGGCACCCTCAGACACATTTGCTTCATATAAATTCAATAAGAATTCTGGAGGATCATTTCCATCTTGTATTGATACAATAACTTGTGCTTCATCTGTATCATTTCCACGAATTCCACCAAAGTTCTTCGCCATAACTGTTAGAACAACACGACTTTGAGTTTCGCGATCTAAATTTCTTGCGACGCTCATAACACCTGTTTGCGGATGTATACTAAATCCTTTATCATTACTTGAACCAACAAGTAGATAATAAACTTTTCCATCATCACCTGAATCTTTGTCAGTTGCTTGAATAACACCAACACTTGTACCAATTTCTGCAGATTCTGACACATCGAAGTGAAAAACTGGCTGAATGAATTTTGGATAAAACTCATTTATTCCAGTGATGTGCACCAGTATACGTGTAGTACTAGACATAGGTGAATCTGGATTAACAGCAAGAATTTCCAAAACATATAAATTCTCTTCTTCGTAATCAAAGTTCGTCTTTGATAATATAATTCCATCCTTTTGCTCGATTGTAAAAAAATCTTTGCCAGTGCCACCAATAATTGAATATTGAATGATTGCATTTTTCGGTGAATCTCTGTCAGTTGCAAGGGCTTTATATACAAAATGTTTTGCTGGATAATTCTCAGGAAGATATGCATGATATTCAGTTTGATTAAAAATAGGAGCATTATCATTGATATCGGTTAAGGTTACTGTTAACATTGCAACTGAACTCCTTGATTTAAATCCTAAATCTGATGCTGTTATATTCAGATGATATTCTTGTACAATATCGTAATCTAGTGGCTGTAATATTGTAACTGCACCAGTAACTGCATTAACAGCGAATTCTTTACGTTCATTTCCTCCAGATATCATGTATCTGACCATTCCATTTGGTCCATCATCACTATCAGAAGCACTTACAATTAATATTGTTGATCCAATTGGTCCATTTTCAGGAACAATTACTTGATAGCTTAGGGCTGTGAATATTGGTGTATAACGGTTTTCACCAGTTACTACTACAATAACCATAACCTCATCTTGCTGCGGTGGAACACCTCGATCAATAGCTCGAACCATCAGACTGTAAATTCTACCAGGACCATGTTGAAGAGGACGAGATACTGAGATCCATCCATCAATTTTATTTATCATAAAATTATTGCTTCCATTTCCACTAGTTATAACGTAATCAATTTCTGCATTAACACCGAAATCAAGTTCATCTTTTGCTAGAACTTGAACAATTCGTTGTCCGACAAGCGCGGCTTCTGGTACTGGAGATAGATATTCTCTTTGTTCGAATTTAGGTGAATTATTATTAGCATCCACAACATTGATATTTATAAGGCATTCGGAGTACATTGGTGGTTTTCCATTATCTGTTGCCAAAATAGTCAGTGAGTACATATTTTCTGGTGATGATTCCATTTGTGTGTGTTTGTAATGAATAGTTCGTTTACTGAAAAGTTCTCCTGTAGCTGGATCGATCGTGAATAAATCAGATGGTTGTTGAAGTGAATAAGAAATTACTGAGTTTGGACCTTGTTTGTCCCTATCAGTTGCTGTCACTTGACCAACAAATGCAACACTTCGTTGTAATTCAGGGAAATTAAAACTGTAATAACTGTGTTCAAATTCTGGTGCATTATCATTTTGATCTTGAATTGTAATTGTGATGGGAGTTTCTTGACGCCACGCACCATCAACTGCTGCAACTTTCAGAAGATACTCATCTTGTTGTTCCCGATCTAAATGTCCAGCAACTGTGACATTACCAGAAATTTGATCAATTGAAAATTTGCCACCAGGATTTTCAGCAAAACTATAAGTCGCATTAGCGTTTTCACCAATGTCTAAATCAGAAGACGTTACTTTGATAACAAAAGAACCAATTTCAGCGTTTTCCGTTACATTTACACTAAACAATCTTGTAAATCTTGGAGGATTATCATTTTTGTCTAATACCGTTACAACGACAGTTGCACTTCCAGTTAATTGTGGCATTCCTTGATCAACTGCTTCCACAATTAGTTCATAACTTGCAATATCTTCACGATCAAGTCTCATATTAGTATAAATAGTTCCAGTATCGGCATCAATTTCGAAAGCTCCTTCAAAATCTGTGACTAAGCGATATGAAATTTGGCCATTGTCTTCCGAATCGGCATCAGTTGCTTTAATTTTAGTAACAAATTGTGGTGGTGCTTCTTCTTCAGGAACATCTGCTTGATATACCATTTTTTCAATGATAGGTGCATTATCATTAGCGTCGGTAACATTAATTGTAAGACGAGTTACACTTCTCAAACTTGGTCGATCAGAATCAGAAGCTTCAATCCAGACTTCATATTGTTGTGATGTTTCATAATCAAGACCAGTTTTCGAAACTGAAATTTCTCCATTACCTGCATCTATTTTCAGTGCATCTCTAACATTTCCACCAGCGATAGAATATTTAATGTTACCTAAAGAGCCCTTCTTAGGAGAGGTGGCTGAAATACGTGTTACAATTTTTGCTTCTGGAATGTCTTCGGGAAGAACAAATTGTGTTTCGGCCATATAAGAAAATGTTGGAAACAAATGAGCTGGTCGCAGAAGAATTGTTAGTTCTGCAGTTGCGGATTTAGGTTCTGCACCATGATCGGATGCTTGAACAATTAGACTATACACTTTATCAACACCTTGCCCATTCAATGATAATTCTTCTGCTGCTTTTATCACACCACTATTTGAATTAATATTAAACTTTTTCACATCTTTTCCACTTATTGTATAAACTATTTTACTATTTCGTCCTTCATCTAAATCAATTGCTCTAACACCAAATACAAATTGATCAACTTTAATTCGATCTGGAATATTTACATTAAAACTTGATGCTTCAAAAACTGGTGAGTTGTCGTTAACATCAGCAACAATTATTGTTAAATTAACAGCAGCTGCACGTGGTTCTGTCGCTGAACTATCTTGTGCCATTAATGTTAAATAATAAATTGATGTATCCTCTCTATCTAAACTTGTTGCTGTTGTTATCTCGCCAGAATCTTGATCAACATTAAAACGTTCAACTTTTTCACCAAGCAAACTAAAACGTATTTTTGCATTAAGTCCATCATCTTTATCACTAGCCAATGGTTGTAATACACGTGTACCAGTTGCTAAATTTTCTGATACAATTGTACGATATGATTGTCGTTCAAATTCCGGACTGTGATCATTCATATCTTGAACAATAACCCGTACAGTACCAGTACCAGTTAAAGGAGGGGATCCTGAAATCAAAAAAATAAAAATAAAGCAAATGTTAATTGAAATTAATTAAGCAATTAAATTAAATTAATTACTATAAAAACTAAATTAAATATGTAGATTAATTATAATAGTTGATAGTTGTTGTTTCTTGATCTCTTACATTATGCACCATTTTTTTTATATTGTTTGAAGTACAACACGATGATAGTTTTATTCGATATAAACAAGAAAATCAAACTATTTCCTTACACGGCATTTCTTGCATTTATATAAATATATTTTCTTATTTATTTATTTATTTTTCAAAACTAACAGTCGATTATTATTATTATTGTGTACATAGTTGTGTTGTATTTATATTGCTATTTTTGTTTTTCACATTAAACAAAAAAAACCATTATATTTCATTATAAAATGAAAGAATAAAAACAAAAACGGGAGAAAAAAGTCTAAGTTGAAAAGTTGATCTTTAAATCGCGCGGCACTGCAACTGAATTATTTTGTCTAAGATGAAATTTTTTCATCATCAGTAATGGAATTAGTATTGTTTTGCTGTGTGTACACATTAACAATTACTTTTTTTTAAAATAATAATTGGAAATATTTTAAACAGTTGAAATGTTATTAAACGAATAAAATATAATAAAAATTGATCTAACTTCTTTTATTGCGTCGTTTAAATTCAATACAAAGAAGAAGAAAAAGATATTAGAAAAAAATGATGCATTTATTCCATATCTGCATTTTAGTTCAGATTTCGAATGAAACAAAATTCAAGTGAACAAACTAACTATAAGGTACCTGATCGTCTATTTTGATTGTTGTAGTTTCGATTATTATTATTATTTTTTCTCGTACATTCATTCTTCTACAGTCTACACCATAGTTTGTATTGCACCTTAGGGAAATATAAAATTAAAATGGATAATTCTAGCGTGTATCCAATTCAACATCGCAACTGAAGATCGTACATCCGTATTTTAAGTATATACACTTTTTACCCTTCTTTAGATGTTTTTCAGATATCAGTTATACATATTTTTTTATATTCATAAATTGTCTTAAGGGTAAATTTTGAATGATGGATAATTAAAGTTATATAAAACACGTGATATGATCATATTCTCTATAAAGCAAGGGAAAAGGAAAAGCTCCGAGTACCCATTTTCATTTCATCACTACCAACTTGGAGCAAGCATCTATAGATAATCAATGATGATAAATTATAATATTCTTCATATAGATGAACCTCAATATATTCACAATATAATTTATATTGATTTCTGTACAAATATTATAACTATCTACAATCAGTTGAAAAGACCTATTCGTTCATCCACTTTTACTTCCCATCTATTTAACAATTTCAAGAATTATGTCCAAAAAAATATTTCGCGTCCAACGTGGCACAAAATTCTTTTCACTTTTCGAAATAATCTTTTTTATACATCATCTATTATTTATATGTGATTGCTTATGTACTGTACCGTATTGTCGTTACTCTTTTGCATTCATCATTTAATATTTTTATTTTATTTATTATTATTGCAAAAAATACGCGCTTCTGTTCACACTAAATTTTTACAACAGCTCACGAACAGAAAAGTAAATAAAAAAACGGAATATACGAAAGCACATCATACAGAGTCTCAAAGGGAACATTTTAAGGTTATCTCCAATTTTATCATAAAACATAAAACTATTTTTCTTCTAGAGAGAAATTGTGGTTTTTACTATTAGTTTTTTTTCTTACTTTTTCATTTGGCTTTAGATTTCCGCAAATGTTTATTGAAAGGAAAAAGAGAAAAAGATTGTTTATGCATTTTTTTTTCTTTCATATAAAAACCAATATCACATTTTTGGTTAAAATAAACTGGAAAGGTTTTGTGGAAGATATGGATTTATATGAAGAAAAAAAAATCTGATTTTCTAAGGAGAATAATAGAAGTCATGGGGATCACCACTTATAAGAAAGAAGCAAAAGTAACAAAAAAAAAAAAATAAAAAAACCGATTATTATTGAAATTCATGTTCAATGTTTATTCTTGTTTTCTGTATTATTCGTATATATTGTCTTAAAAAAAAAAAAAAAAGAAAAACTTAAAGAAGCCGCATTTTAAATCTTTTATGTAATTTTATCGCAAACTGATACGAGACTATAAATTTTCGTATATATTCGAAATATAACTATAGGTATTCATTGAATTTTTATATTGCTTCGATTACTAAGTGGATATATAGTAGGTATATATGCGATCCAAAAGTGAAGGATCATTTCTCTAATGGAAAATTGGATAAGATTAAATGGACATCGTAAACATTTTCTGTACTTCTATACCTATAATGTACAGACATATTTTGTTGTTGTTATTTTTTTTTTCAGTTCTCACGAATTTTTATTTATTTGATCCCTTATTGGAAAAGTTATAAGAATATTTGAACTATATAATATCAGATGGGCTATTAGGATGACTAAGAGGGAATATGTCATTTAAAAATGTCTTCTTAAATAAAATATTTTTTGTATATCATATCAAAGTGCATCCCATGAAGAATACAGAGAGAGGGAGAGGAAGAAAAAAAACAAATAAAAAGAGGCGTGTCGACGGACGCCGTACAGCCATGTTGGACTTTTTATTTTTTAATAATAAGATCGTGACGTCACGAGATCCCCGAGGGCTGTTTTACCACCACATCAGGTTGAAGATTTTTATATTAAAAGAGAAAAAAAAAACCAAAAAAAAGAGAATTTTAAAATAATATAAAATTATAAAGTTGTGTACGCGAAATCAGAATAATTCAAGGTTAACTTTAGAATTATTATTTTTATTAAAAAGTTTAAGAAAAATGTATATAACCCTTTGAGGTCGAATGTACATTATCATCGTTGTACATTATCAACGTCTCTAGAAAAAATAATAGTTTATGCTTAGATTAGATTATTGTTTTTGTTAAACGGCTTTTTGTAACAAACACAAAGAATAAGTTTTATTTTATCTAAAAAATTCGATCAAAGACAAAAACAAAAAACGTAAGGACAGATAGATGTACTATATAAGAAACAATTGAATCTTTTCAAATCCACCTTCATTCCCAAAGATAAATGTCTCTGTTTAAACTATACAAAATACAAAACAAAAAAAAGTTCATTTCATTTCAACTATGACCTAACTCATCCTGAAAATTTTTATATTCTTTGTTTTAACCATTTTCTAAATGGCAATAAATATTATTATGATTATTATTATTTAAGAATTTTATTTAAAACAAACAACAAGTTAGTATAACGAATTCCGTGTTACAGAAAACTTTGCGTGGAGACAATAACACAGAATTACTTATTAATTGTACTGGCGGAGGAACGAGAAAGAGGTCATTTTAATGGTCTTAATAGACTATGGCACTGTATAGTCTAGCTATAAACTATAAACATTTTGCAAATCAAAGAAAAAGAAGAAAGGGCTTTAAGGCATATATGAGTCTTGTCTTGATCTCGTTCCCCTAGACAAGAAGGGGAACGTTTTTTTGTTTTTATAAAGAGCAATTAGTAAATCTTAACGATCAAAAAATTTATGTATATAAAATTTACAAGAATATAATTGTCTTATCTGAAATAAATTTTTACTAAGGGGCATAATTGTGTGTGGATTCATGTTGTATTTGTTGCACACATATATACGGGAATTATATTGAGGATGAGGAGGCAGATCGATATTTTCTTCTTGTTTTTTAGTTTTTTTTTACGTTTTTTCTATTATTTTCAGTTGTATTTTTTCTCTGTTCTATAAAAGAGATTACTGATATCATCTGAAGAAAAAGAAATAAGTCTTATTGTACAGTTTTGTGCGTTTTGTTTCGTGCATTCTGTTTTCTTTTATTTAACCTTTTTTTATTTTTGTTCTTTTTTAACTTACAAGAAAAAAAAGGTCAAGAAAATATCTATAGATTATAGGGGATATATGTGTGGGTGAAATTCATTGTGTAATTATATGGAAGCTGTTATTTATAGGAGATTTAATAATAGTTAACATTTAATATGATCACTACAAAATCTACAGTACGATCACTTTTTGAATGAACCAACACCGAATTCTATAACAACATGTCACAAGATCTCCTATTCATCCATATATTTACGTTTGTACGTGCAAGTATATCGTGCGTTATGGTACTTTGCTATTTTATTGTTGTTGGAATTGTTTTTTTTCCTGTATTTTTTCGTCGTTTTCTTCTTTAAAAGATACTTTATATTTAAGTTTTGTTTTATTTTTATTTTTTTGGTATTATCCTTTTGTTGGCTGTACAATGCGAATAAACAACCAGTTTAATAATGTAATTCTTTTTTGAGGTTAGAGTAACAATCACACAAATACATATGACACAATAGAAAAGAAAATCTATACAAACGAGTTGAAATGATCTGTATAGGAAGTTGATTCCATAGGAATGTGTTAAAAAAATTAAGAGTAAAATTATTTATTTCAACATTTTCTTATTTTTATCCAATTACTAAATTCCCCAATTTTGATAAAAATCAGGCAATATTTAAAATGTTTCACTATTTCATAAAAGAAAATTGGATACAAAATATTTCTATGAAATTTTGTACTATGGTATTTTATGTATAGGCTTTAGGAAATTCGCGTTTAATTACAAACGTGAGGATTGAAGAAAAAATGTTATTGATAAAAGATTAGAAAAAATTAATTTAACTTGTTTATTGGTCGGTAAGAAAATACAACTAATAATAAATAATTCTGTAAGGACAATTATTACAAATTCATATCATTTTGAGGTCATATCATTTTTATAGATAGTTTCTTTGTTGTATTTCAGTTCAATGATTCTTTAAAATCGTATTTTAGGATAGAATATGCGTGTCTTTGCATCCGACAATAAATGAATTTGTATATTTATAACATTTTTTTTCTCTCTTTTCGAAAGTAAACAAAATTATTCAAAATGATAAAGCAGAAAAAAAATCAATGGCGTACATTGTGTGATTTTTTTATTCTTTATTTTTAGTTTAAACTTATGAATGTATTTGTGGTACTTGTGTTTCTAAAAGAAAAAAAAAATCATCATCATTGAGCAAGAATAAGACGATGATGATGATGCTGATGATGATGATACAAAAAAAATTTGTTTATACGAAAGGTATAGAGAGTGCATGTTGATTGTGTGGTTAACACTATTTGGATGAACAGGACAGGATGGCTGATCGAGGGAGGGCGATTTTATTGAGTCATGTTTCAATTTTAGACCGGTTAGTTATAGAACGGCACCAGTTTTTAGTGTCGTAAAAATATATATATATATACAATATTTTCATTTTCTTGTTTTTCTTTCTTTTTATTTTTAGGACAGTAAAAAAATATAAATAAAAATTGTATATAAATATAAATATTTTGTGATGAACCTTTGACTTGACTTGACTTTATAATACTTAATCTACACCCTGTTATATTTTTTGTTGTATACACATAAAAAATACAAAACAAAAATGTTTTGATAAATGTTTAAAAATTAAATGTTTGGGTTGATTGGCTCGTTAAGACAACATTCCTTTAAAATACAAATATATAAACCATCATAATGATTGAATCGAAAATTTATCGATGACCGTGCGATTGAAAAATATAAAATATTATAACCAAAATTAATAAAAAAAAATATATAACTAATCCCTAGAGAATTTCTATATATACCAGTCATAACTCATAAGTACATACAATTTTATATATACCAATTCATATTTTTATGTACATAAGAAAATAAAGAATAGTATTTGTAGACGGCTTATGATGGTTAAGATCTTATTGTATATTTTTATACCCACAATATGATGTGATCGATGCCAATCCAAACCGCATACTTATCTCTTATTATAATTATTCTATGATGTACTGTTATGTACTGTATATCGATTTAAATTTTTTGTTCTTTTTATTGTTTCTTTTATTAGGTTTACAATTACAATTATTTTTTTCTTTGCATTATATTAACTCTATCAGTACCATATTTGAATTTAGGATACTTAAAACCTATTTGTATCTTTATGATAAGTTTGATCATTCGAGGGTATTATTGAGGTATAAATCCAATTGTGTGTTAGTGAGTTTTATTTAAATTTTTGCATTTTTGCAATTGAATAGTTCGTTTTGATTACAAAAATAGAAGATAAAATGAAATGGTTTTTCGGAAAAATATTTCCAATATCAATGCACTAAAAGTTACTAAAACTTCTCTCCACTAGAATTGAATACGAAATGAACGAATGGGTTAAAAAAATATTATTATTAATAATTAACTTTTTTTTTTAATGTTATGAGATATCTTTTCATGAATTATTTAAAATCAACTATAAAGATCAAAATTATTGATTTGTTACAAAAACAACAAAAAGGAAGAATTTTCTCTCGATGCCTTTCGATTAGAATACTCATCTGATTTTTGTAGGTATATCTTGCGCATATAATAATAATAATAACGAAGATGAGTTTCTTTATTTTTTTTTTTAAAAGAAAAAATAAAGGAAAAATGAAATGATGACCTCAAGCGTTTTATTCATTGAACTGTAACGGCTATCTTTTTGTATTCTATCTCCGGCATTTTCTATCAAAAAACTTATATTTTCTTATATATTTTATTTACTTTTACGAGCGTAGATTTCACATAAAAATAATCATTAAAAAAAATAAAACAATTTTAATCACCTGTTTTTTATTATTATTATATTCGTTCCACACAAAAAAAAGAAGACAAATCGAGGAAAAACTCAAAATTCACAATCAAAAATTCAAAAATTAAAAGTAAAAACGGAAATATTTGGTTTTTTTTCGTCGATCAAATATTGTGATCTTAATGTTACAAAGTAAAGTAAAAAAGTTTTGTCGAAGATCGTTTGCGTATTTCATTCTGTTTATTTCTTGTTTTGGGGGATTAATTCAAATTTATAATACCCCCAAAGAATCCGACTTATTTTGGGTTGCTTTTTTTCGTCTTCTCTTTTTATATTTTGATTTGAGAATTTTTGGTTGGTTAACTTAAATTTATACCTTTTTTTTAAAGTTTTTTTTTCTCATTTTAGTGTTCAATTTTTTATAAAGGAACAATTTATACCCCGCGGTAATAAATTTTTACATATCGATCGTTCGATAAATATAAATTTTGTTAATAATTTTTTCTATACAAACTTCGATAAAATTTCCCCTACCCATCTTTTACTCTCTAATTCTTTGTTCCCCTTTATTATTCTTACGGATCATATTTTTTTAAATTAACAATATTTTATAAACAAAATTCAGGTAAGTGAGTGATGCCACCAATATTCTTTTTATAATTCGGTTTAAAAATTTTGCAATCCATCCATTAGAACATTTGTTTTGCTCCGCCTGGTTCAAAAATTAACTATTGTTCATGTTAAAAAGTTGTTTGCGGCGTACTTGTATTTTGACCAAAAATGATTTTTTGTATTATTATTATAAGTCTACATTTTTGTTTGGTTTGACAGGAGAAGAAGAGAAAAAAACAACAACATAAAACTGACATAAACGATTGACTAATTTAACAAGTCAAATGTGAGGAGAAAGACAACAACCATCTTGTTTTTTTATATATTTTTTTATTTGCGGTTGAGATAACATTAATGACTTGAATTAATTGTCTGTTTCCGACCAATCGTCATCGACACTGACAATGAGTGTGAATAAAAGTTATTTGTAGTATAGAAGAAAATAAAAAATTAAGAAGACGAAATGTAAAAAAAGAACTGATGATGATAATGGTAAAAAAAAGAAGAAGGTAAAGGAAGAAGAAATATGTGAAAGACAATTTGCATGCAGACAAACATTTTCACATGACAGAGTTATTGGTTGGGGTAATTATTTTAAGTTGCATCAAGAAGGAAAACATTTTTGTTTTTGTTATACTTTTGTTGTACTCCTTTTGCAACTCTTTTTTTTCGCTCTTTATATTAGTCGTCTTATATTTTCATATTTTATATGGACAAGATGAAATTTTTTTTATACAGAAATGGTGTTCTTTTCAAAAGTTAAAATCAGGAGGAAAAAATAAATTGCTTTGATATAAATAAATGAACGGTGTGCCATAGGCACTTACACAAGATGAAATTAAATCAACCAATGAGAGTGGTCTTACCCTTTTATTTCATACTATTATTAAGTGGGTTGTACTTGTTTGTACTAGAATATAATTTTATAAATGAAACAACAAAATTATCCAAAAAAACAAAACAAAACAAATCAAAAACAAGAATAAGTTTTAATGAGATCACGATCATGAATGATCTTTGAATTTCAATCTTATAATTTGTCATTTTATCTTTTATTTTGATTTTTTCTTTTCTTCAATAAAAAATAAATAAAAGAAAAATACTTAAAATATTCAACAGTCTTTCTAGTTGAACAATTTTAACTAATTACAAAATAACTATTTTAGAATACGCTCGTAAATGCCAAATTTATTGGCAGCTCTTTAATTTATGATCAGAAAATCGTACGTTTAAACTGCAATGTCATTTCTTTTGTTTAAAAAAAAGTAAGGAAAAATCTATAAAAAAACTGTAGAAAATTAAAGAAAGACAGAGTAAAAGAAAAGTTAAATAAATGAAAAATGAATAATAATAATAATAAGAGTAATAATAATAAATTTACATAATGTAATAATAAGTATTATTTGTAAAAAGAAGATTATTATATTTTTTTTAGTGACATGAAATAAGAATGTTAATCTGGTGAATATCAATATTTGATTTATAGTTTAAACTGTTCTATACTTAAGAGAAAAAAATGTATGATGATATAGAATATATAAAGCTATTGACTTATTTAGTTGAATAAAATTAAAGATATGAACGCAGTTTAGGCCAAACCTTGTTGATCGCATCTTGGGTGTTCAATTGTCTTTTTTTTATAAATGCCCAGATACGAATTTACGCGTAGGCAAATGCACCAAACATTTTAGGTGCGTCAAATTTATGATTTAACTTGAAAATTTATTAAAAACTGTTTCATTATAAAAAAACTAAATGTTACACTAATTTTGTATATTTATAAGAATTTTCTCAGATACTGATAATAATTCTAATTTTAATGTCGTCTATGTTTTACATTAAACATATTAAAATGGGAGTAAGTTTTATTTTTGTTAAAAACCCAGAGGCGAAATACAAAAATCCGGGCCTGGACAATATCTCATTTGTGAGTTTCATAGAATCTAAATTATATAAATTGAACTTATAAACATCATTAATCTATCAAATTATTTCTATTCAATTTTCTTTTATAATTTGAAATTATCCAATTATGAACATATTTTTTTCTTAATTTCAACTTTGAGAAATTTTAATTATTTTTGATTTTTTTTGGTTCGTTTTGTTGTAGCATTTAATATAATTTTCAAGAAATAACTTAGACCCGCATATTTTAGAATTTTTAAAAAAACAAAAATGGCTGCGCGTTAGCTATTTTTTGTGTTACGTTTGTTTTTTTTCTTATTTTTTTTTATTACATAACTTCATAAGCATTTTAGTTTTTTTATTATTATTTTTGTGGTGCGGTATGGAGACACGATCGCATAATTTAATTTAAATATAATCTATTGAAAGTCTCAAACTAAAATAAAATAGAAAAAAAATTGGTAAAACAGGTTAGATTTTTATGCTGGTTGTTTAAAGAAAAAAATCGGTTTAAAAAAATAAGCTCCAGCAGATACACATACACACACACATAAAATTAATCAATAGGATGACAAAAGATGGGTAGTAGAATAGTCGATAAATCTTACCGCAAATATAATTGACAAATGTATTTATAGATGAAACGAATTATCTTATAGTTCACACCGTTGTTTATTTATTTGGTGTTTTAAAAATCTAATTGTTTTGTGTCTGCATGCAATTGCAACAATAATAACACTACAAACTTACAAAACAATTATGATTGTTTTTTTGTAAAGAAAAAAAAAGACGTTATACAGCAGTATAGTTAGTGACTGTGTTTATTAATGGTAACATCTTTTTATCTTAAGAAAAGGAAGAATATGAAAAAGTTAAATGAATAAGAAAAAAAAAGAAAAAAATCATGAGAAGAGACAAACAGAAAAAAATACGTGCAAAATAACTCGACACGGTTGTCCCAGTTGTTTTATTTTATATTGTTGTAATATTTTCATTTATGGATGAAGAACTATCGTCATAATAATCATAATAATAATACGCGAAATAATAATAATAAAGGGAAGAATATGTTGTATTCAAATGAGTCGAAACTTACCTTCACACAAACACACACAATATATATATATATTTTTACCCATCATCCTTAAACATTATTAATGTTGGATTTGCATAAAACACAATATTTATTTATTTTTTGTTTTGTAAAATCCAAGTGCGTTTTGTATGTTAGATGTGTTTACATGATGGATGAAAAAAAACCCACTGTATACACAGGGTGACAGGGAGTACGTTTAAATGTATAAATATCTTGAAGAGGGAAAATCAATTAATTTACATCCCTCTTATGATGTCAATCATTAAATGTATTATTGAAATTTATTTATTTTCTTTTGTTAAAAATGATAAATAAGAAGTTTTGTTTAAATTCAATCGACGATTATGATTTGAAAAGGATGACATAACAATTGACATATGGGAACCTCTTATATTTAACCAAACCCATTTTTTGTTACAGAAAAAAATGCACACCCTATATGATGGGAGAATAAATTTAAAATAAAATAAATACCATATGCACTAAAGTGGCGTATGCGTTATGCATGACAGACAGTTCACATTGTTTCCTTTTTTATTTGTTAAATTTAATTTCGCTTTTTAATTTTTACTCGAGTGAACAAAATACCTTCCTTTTTTTCTCTCTCTTCATGTCAATAACTATCATGTGTGTTGTCTACACTCACGTATAGATACGAGGTTCGTCGCTTATTCGTTCGTTTATTTCTTTCTTGTTCT
The DNA here is from genome assembly GCA_963082725.1 of Pedicia rivosa. Lineage (NCBI taxonomy): Eukaryota > Metazoa > Arthropoda > Insecta > Diptera > Pediciidae > Pedicia > Pedicia rivosa. The sequence goes on along the minus strand of OY720154.1, from coordinate 44,673,863 downwards.
TTATTTTATCTCTCTCTCTGCAACGAGTTTATTTATTTTTTTTATTTTTTGTAAGTTTTTCTTTTTGGGATATTTAAATGAGGTAAAAAGACAAGATATTAATACCATCAAATACACAACAAATAAATAATGCATAATATTTCAATTAAAGCGGTTAGGTACAAAAAAAAATTAAAATTTATCTTGTTTCATGTTATAGGTATATGATTGTATATATTACTTGATGATGGCGTTAATATAATACTATAATTTTCTATGCATTCCAATCATTACGAATGATTTAGCGATTTTTATCTGATTGACCTCAACATTGTAAGTTTATTCTTGTATTACATTTTTGATGTTTTATATATAAAAGAAAAGTAGAAGAAAAATAATAATAGAAAAATTCTCACCTGTATCCATAGCAACGAGTGTTAGTGTATATTCTGCTTGTGATTCTCTATCTAATGCACGAAGTAATGAAATTTCACCAGTTGAAGCATTTATTCTAAATAAATCAGCATCACCTTCTTTCAAGAAATAACGAACTTGTGAATTAAATGGTGGTGTATCAGCATCATATGCTTCAACTGTTATCACATAACCACTGTTTGGTGGTATAACATTTTCCATAACATAAGCAAGATAAGGTGAATCCAGAAATGTTGGTGGATTATCATTAATATCAGTTATTGTTATTGTTAATTCAGCGGTATCATAACGAGATTCACCATTACCAACATCACTTGCACAATCTTCTGCTCTCACTGTTAGTACATATCTAGACTTTCTTTCATAATTTAAATTTTTTGCAACACGAACAACACCAGAATCTTCACTTATACTAAAATCACGATTATCATCACCAGCTGCAATTGAAAAACGTACACGACCATTGGCTCCTTCATCAATGTCTGTGGCGGACACCTGAAACAAAATAATAAACAAATCAATTAAATAATTTGGAAATATAAAATTTACACAATATGAAAATGTACCTGTAGGACACTAGCACCAATACTGGCATTCTCAGCAATCGAAGCACTATACTGTTTTGGATCAAAAACTGGACTATTGTCATTTTCATCCAGAATTTTTACAGATATTTGTGTATTAGTTGATCGAGGTGGTTCACCACGATCTTTAGCAGTAACCATTAAATCATATCCAGCTTTTAATTCACGATCTAAACGTCCAGATACTCTTAAAAGTCCATCAACAGAACCTAATGTAAATGGTACCGAAGGATCTGGTGCTAAACTATATTCAATATAACCATTACGTCCTTCATCACGATCAATTGCTTTAATTGCCATCACAACTGTATTGACAGGAATATTTTCAGCAACACTTGTTTCATTTGCTGTGATAAAACTTGGTGAAAGATCATTGATATCTTTCAAAACTACGGTTACCTGAGAAAATATACAAAATATATAATTTTTACTTATTTGGCTTTTAATTCTTGTTTTCACTTATGAAAAAAAAAATTGTTATTACAACTTGCATACTCATTCCCGGGGGTGTAATGATAGAGTTGAAGGAAATTATGAAGTTGATGAAGAAGAAGAAATTGAAAAATAATACAAAGAAGTTGGTACTGAACAAAAAAAAATATATACAAAAACAAAAAAAAACGAAAGAAGTAAATTTTTTTTTGATGTTTTAAATGTTTGTATAGGCAATATTTATTTAAAAATCTTCAAGTGCTTGCCTCATCTCATCTGAAGTGGTTAACAAAAAAAAAATGTAGAAGCGTTTTGGTTGGGTGTTAAACAGCATAATTTATTCAAAGTTAAGATATACATATTTTTTTTTTTTTCTCAATCGTTCATTTATATTTTTTTCTTCTTTCTTCTTCGTATTTATTTATATTTTTCTTCGTTCTTTTTATTCTTCTACTTCAACGTTTTTTTTTACTCAATATCTTCGGCTTTTATTTTTATTTTTTTATTTTATAAAATTCCGTTTCTTTACGTACGTACATAAGTACATTCACAGAATATATTTATTTATTTGTGTTATTTTCACTAGAAATTATAAATAAAGGAAAAATCGAAAACCAAAAGATAAAATAAAAGTAATTGAGGATAACAGAATTTGATTCAATTAAATGATTTTTTTTATAAATTTAAACACTGATTACTGATGATGATGTAATTAATTGTAATTTATTATTATTTTCACGAGTTAAAAAAGAAAAGAAAATAAAAAAGTCAGATTCAAAAAAATGTAAAAAAAATAAAATCAAAATGAAATGAATACCGATAATGGATTTTGTAAAAAATCTTTGTTTAATTTTAATTTTTAATTATTATTGTTATTTGTTGTTTTTCACCTGTACTGTTGATGATAGTCGATTTTCTGGTTGTTTTGCTGAATCTTTTGCGGTCACAACTAAATTATAGGTACTTTTTGTTTCACGATCAAGTACCCGTTTAGTGATGATTGTACCATTTTGTACTATTTCAAAATCATTGTTATCGTCACCAGCAGTTATTTTATATTCAATACGTCCGTTGTCTCCTATAATTATTTATTAAAATTGAAATAAGAAAATTATCTTGTAAAGAAATATTAGAATAAGAAAGAGGAAGTAAGATGTAAAGAAATTATTTGTTCTTTAATTCTAAAGTGTTTTTTCTTTGGTTCTTTCTTTTACTTTTTGCTTATTTTGATGTTTTGCTTTTCAAACAAAATATTAAAGATGAATAAGAAGATTTAAAATAGCTGTAAAATTCTATATATATATATATGTATTTTTTTGTTTGTACAAATTGGGTTCTGATCAAAATCACAACAACACAACAAAAAAACAACTACACCAATAATAATAACCACAACAACAATAACAGCATCTATGCAATAACTGCGAGATAAAAAATAGACAAAAGGCTAGAATATAATAAGAAAAAATATTGTTTCTAACTATTTGAATGTTTGTCTGGCTGTGTATTTCCTTCAACGTATTTGTGTACATAGGCACACACACACGCATACATACAGAAGGAATAATAATTCAAAATATAATTCTTGGTCAGTCAAAAATGAAATAAATAAATAAAAAAAATGTGCTAATTAGAAATGGCGCCATTTTCTTAATTGGTCATTGCATTTGATGGATTTTTACATTAAAAAAAAATTCTTTTTTGTCTCTCTTTTATTATATAAAAACTTGATCAGACATCGAGACAACAATGCGCGATGAGAGAAAAATGTCCTCCTTCAAAGAAAAAAAATCATTTTCAAAAATCTAATGTTGGAAGAAAAGCAACTTTAATAATTAATTTAATTTTAATTCTGACACAGATGATGTTTTTTAATATACGAGTTACATTGTTGCAGTGGATGTCATGGTTCAATATTGTCCCTTTTAGGAAAGATAAAAAAACGTAGTGGAAGAGGACAAAGGGGTTTTTTTGCATTTGTTTATTATTCAATAAATCAAAAATTGTAAAAAAAACATTTGAGTTTTTTTATAGAAGTTACAACTGAATTAATATTCAGAAAACGTATTATTTGTTGTTTCATTTTAAAAACGAAAACGAAAACTACAAAAAAAGGGGGAAAAGATGGAAAACAGAGAAATAAATAAACGATGAAGAATGACTTAATTAATCTTCATAATTAAATGCATTTTTGATTTTGGTTTTGGAATTAAAATATTTCTTCTGAGTAAAATTTACAATTCATGTTTTGTGTTGGCTTCATTTGGGATTAAAAAAAAAACAACTGCAAGAATAAAAAGAATATAAAAAAGGTTCAGAAGTTAAAACTTTAAGGATGTATGGTGTCTCTGTGGAGTACCTTTTAACATATCAACTAAATTAAAACTAAAAATATACACGCACTTTACAACAACAAATATATTTTTAAGTTTAATGATGATGACGCACATGTATTGGAAAATCAAATGAATACAGAAAAGACAAGGTAATTAGGATTATTCAATAATGAAAAGATAAATAAACGAATATGATAAAGGAGAAAAAATAGTCAGCCAGTTTTTCTACAAAAAATGACATATCGTTACTAAACGACTATTATTTTTTTTTTTCTTTTTCATTTCTTATATCTTTCTAGTCAAATACTAGATGAAGAAGAACAAGACGAAAGAAATGAAAGAAAGCAAAAGAAAAAAAAAGAATTATTTTAAACGAAAATTAAAAAATAAAAACACAAATAAAAAATTTAAGAGAAGATCTTGTCTTCGTTCATCATATGGAAACCTGGAGTTTAGACTGAAATAGTTGAAGAAGAATCACCATCATAGTCGAGATACAACGACAACAATAATAATAGCAACAACAAAATAAATATATAAAAAAAACAACAATTTTTTTTAAAGAAGAAAAAAATATAGAAAAACAACAAGCAAGCAACGAAAACAATAACAACAACATTTTTCTACATAGATTTTTTTTTTGTTGTTTCTTAAAGTTTTGTTGTATTTCGACCTCAGAAGCAATCAATCATTGTGTCTCAAGACTGGCTACAATAAGAAGAGGAATAAAATAAAAGAGATTCATCTCCAGAATAAGGTAAAATACATACATATATGCAAACATACATATATATATATATATATATATATATATATATATATATATATATATGTACGAATAGGCCTCTATGTATTATGTATGTGTGATCATATTATTACATGTGTATATAGTTCATTTTTCTGTCTGTCTGTATGAATCAACAATATTTTCTTCATTTATTTATTTGTAAATTTTTGTACAAAAATACACGTGTTATACATTTAAAGATGTGTTTACACTGTATGATTATAAACTTTATTATAATTACCTTTTTTATATTTTGCTCTGATAAGAATTATTATATTTCAAGAAGTTGGGTTTCATGCAAAAACATTTGTTTATACATGATTTATTGTTGTTGTTACTTAAAAATGCAATTTTTGAAAGCATTTTATAGGATTACAAATGATTTTAGTGTTTAACTTTAGTTTAGTTTTTTTTACAGACTTCAAATTTTGTAAAGTGTAAACACACCTTTAATCATTACAAGACAATTAAAATTTTCTTTAATTGAATATTTAATATATTATTTTACATTTGTATTTAAAGACAGAGAAAGATTATACAAACAAGTATTTAAAAAACTATTTTCTCATCTTCAAATTCATCATCTTTATGTCTGACGAACATTTATTTAAGAAAATTGAAAGAACAGAAGAAAACAAATACGATTTTTACGTTTATGAAAATAAAGAAGAATAAGATGAAGAAAAGACACAAAAAAATAAATAAGAAGAGACAAACCTGAATCAATATCAGTTGCACTGACAGTAACAACACCAGTACCAATTGAGACATTCTCAAAAATTTCATTGGAATAGCTCATTGGATCAAATACAGGTGCATTGTCATTTAGATCAAGTACATTACAATAGACAGTTAATGTGGTTGAAAGACTTGGATGCCCATTATCTTGTGCTTGAACAACAAGAATGTAATGTTGTACCTAGAAAGAAAATAAAATTAATTAGAATTTTGTATTTTTTTGTCGTTATCGTTCAACATTTTTTACGTTTTTGACTTTTTCTTTAAATTTTTCATATTTTTTATCTCTATCATTTTTTGTATAGTTGTTTCATCGTCTCATTTCTTTATAGTTTTGTTGTTGTATTTAATCGTTAATAATTTAAAAATGTTAAAATCAAACAAAAATGTAATTAAGATAATAATGTATGTTCATTAGTCATTAGTCATTTATGAAACGAAAATATTTTTGTGTTTTGTTTTCTGCCTTTCCTGTGTCTTTTGTGTATACAAGACGAAGTATTTAAAAAGAAGAAAACACAAGAAAATATTAAAAGGAAATACAAAAAAAACGAAGATATTTGTTTGTTGTTATATATACGAATATGTCAAGTTTTCTGATAGTTGCTCTCTCATCTCATCTCAACTCATCTCGTATCATTACAGATACCTATAATATACAATATACGTTTATTGTTTTTGTGTTTTATGTTTTTCTTAGAATCACTTTTTGACTCGATTTCACGAAACCAAAAAATGTTTTTTCTTTATTTTTTATTTGTTTCCTTTTCAGAACTTTTTTTTCTCCTCTTGGTTTTTGATTTTGTTTGTTTGCTGTTTTTTGTTTTTAAGAGACAAAAATATGTCGAAATTTTATCATCCAAAAATTTTAGCGTTGTTGTAACATTGTGACAAAACTTCAGACAAACAAAAATTTCGTCGTGTGGACAAAAAAATCATTATATCGAAAAGTGGAACGTTAATATATGAGGAAGAAGAAGATCTTAAAGAAAAACAATAAGAATATAAAAATTTGAAAACAAACAAAATACAAAACAAATAAAAGTTCACAAAAAAACCAAGCATTTCAAAAATGAATTTAAGTTGAGTAAAAAAGAGAGAGATAGGAGACAGCATTCATTTTTGACTTCATCCCTTATTTCAATGGAATGATTTCTGACTTGTCTGTGGAGGGTGAGATTGATTTGTGCTTTCAATTATGCTACTTTTTAATCGTGAGCTTTTGTTTTTTTTTTGTAATTTTTTCTTTTCTTTTTAAAAGTGAATATTAAAATTTGTATTATTGACTTTCAGTTGTAACTTTCTTTCGAAAAATAATTTAATGGAATTTGGTAAAATCGAAATAAAGAAAGAATACAGAAATGGGAAGGAGAAAAATAAATAAGATGATAATGAAAAGTGATTTCAATGACATGCGGTTTATGTAACAATTTTTTTTATGTTCAACTTCAATTAATTCTAGATTTAATTTTTACTTTCAATAAAATCATCATATATTATGGTGTCGACTCCACCTCGTCATCATCATCATCATCATCATCATAATTATCATGATTTAATTCTCTTTTCTGATTTTTCATATAAACATAAAATGCACTCGCATATGACTGAATGTAAGACGTTATTTTTTCACATAAGTTAAGTTGGCAGTTGGAACAGCATCAAAAATAATAATAAAAAAAAAAAATATGCCTTTTTTTTTGTTTCTTTAAAAAACAAGAAATAATATCAAAATGTACATCTTTCGCATAAAATGAAAATGGAAAAAAGAGGAAAAGAATCGAAACATACGCAGGGAAGAGACCAACTTTTTTTATTTTCTATATATACACAATTCAGAATTTTCGAATCATTTTTTTCTTTTTCTTCTTTTTCTTCTTCATCTTCTTATTATTATTTTTGTACAATTTCAAACAAACACATACACACACACACACAAAAACACACACAATACGCACATTTCATAGTATCTTACATACTTATATAGGTACGTTTCATGTATTCCTTTAAGATACTTCTTTGACTTTGATGGGATATATTTTTGAGTATTTTAAAATGTTATAAAAATATTTCTGTTGTCTGTCTGTTTGTTTTGTTTTGTTTTTTTTTTTTCGTTTCTCTCTTATTCTTTCTTTCATTTTTCTTATATTATTTGAAGATCAAATTATTATAATTATTTAATTGGAATTGATTTTTTTTTTGTTAAAAACAATTTTTGTTCCGCGAGTCTTCTTTTGTTAAAAATCAAATCATGCAAATAGTAGGAAAAGAACATTCATTAAAAACAAAAAAACATAATTATTGTACCGTACAGATGAAGAGTGACAAACGTAAATTGTAAGTCGTTTTGTCTTCTGCACCCACACACTCACGCACATACACACAAAAAAAGACATTTTCTATTTGTTGTAAAATGAAAAATTAAGAAATGAACGATAAAAAAAAATTGAATCTTATAAGACAAAAAATAATAATGAAAAACTCGAGAGATACAAAAATTATCTTCTTTTCTTAGTACTTATTTTTTTTTTTTGGTTTGATTAATTGACATAATCTATTCTGTATGCACTTGTAATACATCATAAAAAAAAGTTTAATAAATACCTCCTCGTAGTCCAGACGTGCAGTTAAAGTAAATACTCCTGTTTGTGGATTTAATGAGAATACATCATTTGCCCAATCAGATATTACTGTATATGATAGCATTGAGTTTGCACCTAAATCCGGATCTGTTGCTGATATCATACCCACTTGATATCCACGTGGTGCATTCTCAGGTATATCAAATGAGTATGCTGGCTCTGTGAATACTGGAGGATTATCATTTGTATCAGTGACCTGAAAAACAACAACAACAAAAATTTAATAACAAAAATATAAAAGGATGAAATAAATATTTCAATCTGTCATTTTTGAAGAAAAAAAAAATTATAAAGATTTTGGTTGGATTAATTTTTTTCATCTTCTTCTTATAGTTTTGTTAGTTGGCTCTCTTATTTATTTTTTTTTTCTTTTTTATGTTTAGTTGTCTTAAATAGTTTAAGTTTATTGATGTTTATCATTTCACATGATTGATTAGTACAAAAGTATTTCGGTCAACAGTCACGGTCAGAAATAAAGAGAAAAAAATAAAAAAATAAATAGAAATACAACTAAAAATGTTTAAAAATTTTAATTCTCAGCATTTGACCGCTAAAGGCGCATGAGTTGCAAGGTTTTTTTTTCTCTTTATGATTTCATTTATTTTTTTTTTTGTAAAGAACTTATAAAACTATAAACGTTTGTAAAGACAAACTAATATAAATAAAAAAATAGAAGCTTTACAGAAGAAAACATCAGAAGATGGAACAACAAAAAAGAAAAAAAAGAATATCCATTAAACCATCTAGTACACTATACTATAGCGACTAATGACCTAGTCCTGAACATGTAATTCTCATGACAATTTATTCACCACTTAGTATAGGTAGCCTCTTACTTTAACTCTTTTTTAGTATTATAAAAAAATATAACAACAACAAATAATAATAACAACAAAAAAAAAAAAAAAAAAAAAAAAAACTGGTCGCCATTAGATGTCATTGTGATTGAACGTTCTTGATGGTCTGAAGTGCGAGACCCGTTTTGTTACTATTTTTTATTTTCTCGCCTTGTGATAATCCGTTTTTTTCCATTTTTTCCTCTCTTATTTATTTATTGTTTTTACGAATAGAAACAAAATATTAAGAATAAAATAATAAGAAAAGAAGAAGAAAAAAAAGGACAGAACAAAATCAGAATGAAGAAAAAAAGAAAACATTGAACAATCGATTATCGAAAAAGATTTATATTTTTGTAATATTCCACGATCCACCATCAGCTAACATGCTGCGTGCCGTTTAACTGAAGTTAACACGTAAAGATTCTAGTCAAAGATAAAAATATATATGACAGGCCACTGTAGAAAATACATATTCTTCTTCTTCTTCTTCATCTTCATCTCAAGTCTTATTGTAAGGAAAAAAAAAAATAATACAATGTATCAAAAAATCCAACGAAATACTTGGGTGCTTTGGCTGAATGTTTTTTTATGTTTTGTACTTATGTTGTTGTTAAGTTACTTTTATTCTTTTTGGACAGGGTTTCTCTGGTGAGTATGTGCTGATGTTATTCAAACCGAATGTACGAGAACAATTATAATTTATTTGGTTTCTTTTCTCTGTCTCTCACATTTTTTAAAATTAATTTTTTTTTTAGGTGCAGTTTGATGGAATTAACTAACAAAACCAAAAAGCTCTAAACTGAACTACCTACAACATTTTTAATAATTTTTTTTTGTTTTCTGGTATTTTGTTGTGTTCAATGAGAATTCCAATCTGATCGATTAAAAGATTAGTTAACAACAAAAACAACAATAAGAACAACAACAACAACTAAATAAAGAATAAATTATGAATAATTGCACTAAGCAGCATTTTAGTAAAAATTATATCCAATTCTTGTACAGAATCATACAGACTTTTAAAAATAAACAATGACGTTCATTTAAACCGTATTTCTTTTGTAGAAAAAAAAATTATTCCATTTATTAATTTTAAATATTTGAAACTCAAAAAAAAAAAAAAGGCAAAAGAAAAAAAAAAACACAAAATTTTTAATCATAAAAATATAAAGGTTGATCTTCTCTTTCCAATTCTTATTATTTTATACTTATTTTTTTTCTTATTTTGGATTTTAGTTTTTTCTTGTTTCTTTTGATTGTAAGAAACAATTATACAAATGAATAAGTTTTTTTTCATCTTTCTCTCTATCTCACTCTGTCTCCCTCTCTATGTATATACATAAAACGCGTTATAATATTACAAGATTTAGGTATGACATATTTAAAAAGTTACCAAAAAAGTATCAAAGAATAAAAAAAAACGCAACAACAAAATCAACCGTAGTATTTAAATGTAAAAGAAGAAGAAGAAAATGAAATTTAAACAAGCAAAAAAAAAAGGTGAAAAAAAGAATCAAATGAAAAGAAATATCGAAATGTAAGGAAATATTTATATAAAGAATATTTTATAAACTATAAAAGAATGAAACGCGAACACAACAACAAAAACAAAAAACTATAAGAAACTTCATTTTAATCTTCATCTTGACTTTTTGACAGCCATTTCAAAAAATGTAAAACAAAAATGTTGTTTCGGTTAATAGACGAAAAGAAAAAAAAATTAATAAGAAAAAGCAAAACAAAAAAAAAAACCAGTAAGAAAGAAAGAAAGAAAGAAAGAAAGAAAGAAAGAAAGAAAGAAAGAAAGAAAGAAAGAAAGAAAGAAAGAAAGAAAGAAAGAAAAAAAAATATATGGAATATATAATTATCTGTAATTGCTTATTTATAGTTTTTGGAATCTATCACTTCGTTTACATTTTTAGATTTATTCAAAGATCTTTTTTTTTGTTTTTTCTTTCTGTATATATAAAGTTAAATCTACTTTTTGGATAAGGTTTGTTTTGCAAAAAAAACGAGTTTGCTTCTTTAAATTTATTTAATTTCGCATTTTATTTATTTATTTTTTTATAAAATGAAAAAAAAGAGCCACAATCAAATTCTTCTCGCCATTTAGTTATTTAATATTGTAAAAGATTATGAATATTCATAACCCATAATTTCTTCTCTTTATTTTTTTCATTCAAAAATATTTGTTTGTTGTTATTGTTTATATTTATTTATTTTCATATGTATATGGTTGGCTAGTGTCCAAACGATTAGTTAAGATTTGATCATTTTAGGTATGTAATCCCGATTTGACAATCAATTATAGAGACCTTATTGAATATTGATAGAATATATTGCGTTTGTTTATTAATTAATTGACCAGTTAAATGTTGGAAAATGTTTATTTTATTATAAACGTTTGATGTAATAAAAATCTGATTGATTTGTAAATAAAGAAGAAGAAGAAAATAGTTAACAAATAAAGAAAACAAAAAAAAAGTTAAAAAGGCTTTATTATTATAAATTATATAGGTTAAAAAATTTAACCGCAATCGAAGCGTTTGAAATATTTTAAACGTATAAAAGAAATGATAAAGAAAAATAATAAAAATATTAAATCAAATAAAATATATAATTTATAATAATAGTGATAGGAAACTGCATAATATGCAACCTAATATAAAAATTATTTAGTCATCCGGTAGGTAAATCGCGTGTTTTAACGCGAAACATTGGCGCTCATATTTTTGTTGTTGCTATATATTGCGGTTCTGTGTCTTTCCGTTTTTTTTTACATAAACCTAACCTAACCCATACCTAAAATCTGTCTATATTTAGCTGAATACATACATCCAGTTTATTTGATTTTTTATTTTCATTTAACAATAAAAAATAAAGAAAAAGTAAGAATCCAGGCCAGGTAGCCAAGGATATATTCTCTCTCTGTCTCACTCTTTGAACACAAATATAAAGAAAAAAAAATAAACGGAGAATGAGAAAAAAAATTCAATTTATCAAATTTCAACCCATAAAAAGAATCAAATTTCATGTAAATTTGTTTTATTTTTAATGATCTAAATTTTCTAGATTGAACATCACACAGAAACACCTGCCCCGTTGTATTTATTAAGAATTTTTGACACATGACCGTGTTTATTTTGACGACACAAAAATTGACGCCATTTATTTTTTGCATCTATAGATGTTAACATTTTATCCTTTTTATTTCACCATTTTAATATTCTGCTAATTGTTGCCAATATTATTGTAAATTATTACAATAATTTTTGGAGTAAGAATTTAAAATTTATGGTTTGGTACAAAATAATTCACAATAGATTAAAAATGAAACGTGTACTTGAAATTTATTCTAAGATTGGCTAATCGTGATTTAAAGAATACTAAATACATAAATAATATTGCAGATTATTGAAAATACAGTTTGGTGAAGTTTTATAAATCATTTTAATTCTAGGTTGGATAGAGGGGTTAATTTAAACGTAGAGGTTAATTATAATGAAAATCCTTCTTCACTGTTGGCCGATATTGAATTAAAAATTATAAATATAATGTTCGAGATTTAAAAGGATGTCATAGAGAATCCATTATTCTGCAGAAGAATCTTATAGATTAATTATGTTGTCACATATTATGTGCTTTTTGGGTAAAAATTTAAATAAATAAAAAATACACTTACTTGAACTGTTACTGTTGCTTCAGTGAATTGAATTCCATCACCAACTTTAATAATTAAATTATAAATATCCTTTATTTCGCGATCTAATGTATCCCTTAATTTTAATAATCCAGTATCCTTTTCTAATAAAAATTTTCCATCATCACCAGTCAATAATGAATATTCTAATGTTCCAATTGTATCTGGATCTGTTGCACGTATTGTTGCTACAGATTGTCCAGCACCAAGATCCTCTGATACAGTAAACATTAATGGAAGATCACGAAATGTTGGTGGGCTATCATTCTTATCCAGTACATTGACTTTAACCTGTAACCATAAAATAAGAAATGTTGTTACATAAATCTGACAATCGAATAGAATAAATCTAACAATATAAAAGGAAAAAAAGGGAAGGGGGAACAAAAATTAATTCAGTTTTTTATTATAATAATTATTGGTTGAACTTCATTTTGTAAATTGCAATAGAAAATATATGCAAATATGCAATGATGAAAAAATAAAAAATAAAAATGGAAAGAAAAGAAAAGAAAAACAAAAGATGTATAAACAGACCCGTTATATACTCTTCTGGATGGCAGAAGGAAGATCACCATCATAAGATATTAAAAAAAGAAAACTAAAAAAAACATGTGTATTAATTTATTATTGTTTTCCGGACTCTTTGATTTCATAAAATTTATTTCCAATTTTTTTTTTCTTTACCATTTACCATTATCAATTGATATAATTTAATATTATGTGTTCATGGTCTTTTGGTCTTTATATACCTATATTTTTTTTGCCCAGTAGCTAAAAAATACAAATAACACAAAACCAAATAAAAAAAAACTTGTAAATAAATTTATTGTGTGTAATATGAATTGAAAAATAAAATGATAATCAGAGCAGTTTAAAGTAAAATTTTAAACCTAAGTTAAATCATAAAAAAATATATAAATACAACAACGAAAACATAATATAGTATTTATATATAAATGAACAAAATAAAAAACAACAAAAACAACAACATAAAAATATATACCTACATACAATTATAGCAACAACAATAACGTAGTAACAAAAAGAAAAGGAAATAACGACAATAAAATTATTAATATTTTAAAAGAAGGAATAACATATAATAAATTGTATACTTCAGTTGTACCCAAAGAGACAAGAGAGGTGTGTTAAAATTGATCATTTTTATTTGATGATCTGAAAAGATTATTTTAATTTTGTTTTTCTTTTCTTATTTTTTTTCATAATTTTTCTTAAATTATTTTAACCAATGCAACATTTTTATATGAATGAAGAAGTTTTAGAAGATCTGAATAATAATTTGTTAATCGGTATTTTCATTCAACATATATCTTGGTCAGGACCATTTAAATGTGTATACGATTATGTTGGAATCAATTTTTTTACATCACATGTACCCATATAGTTAATAAAATACAAAAACCCTATGAAGGTCAAACGTGTTTTATTATAGTAGGTAGGATCTTAACAAAATCTTGAATTTCAATTTATTAAAATATCAAGTGAAAATAATAATATTGTGGACTATTATTATAAACTATTATAAACTAAAATTACAACGATTGAATTAATTTTGTAGGTATAAATTTATATGTATATATTTCGTATAATCTCATCGATTTTTGTTGTATATCCTTTTCCACTTGAATTTTAAATAAGTAGTGACAATGAACCTTTTATTACTATCACCTAAATAATAAATAATTATTGATTTTTAAATACTGATGAGTATGCTATGTATTATAATTTCGTAATTATTGTATTTAAAAATTCACAATTAAATTAGATTGACTTTTAATCAATACGATGAACCGCATTTAAATTCAAGTAAATATATTATTTGAAAACTCCCTAAAAATATGAATTAATCCATTTTTTGTTAATTGCTTTCGACATAAGAAATTGAATAAAAAATATCTTCGGGCATAATTTAATAAATAATAAGTTTTTTTTATTTAAAAAAATAATAATAATTAATTCAATATTCAGTAAAAAATTTACTCATTTTCGCTTCTTGCATTATGAAGTTGAATTAATTAATAATTAATAAGTATTAAAGAGTTAAAATGGCACTCCTCCATTTTTTTATATACAAAATATTTTTTACTTCATCAATGACTTAATCCTCCAGTCAATTTATCCTATATGCTAATTGTGCTGTTCTCTTTGAAAAATTATTGGTACCAGTCACTTTATTTATATTTATGTAATCTCTGCGTATAGACGAGATGCCTATGAACCCCAAAATTTTTAAATACTTATCGGATACTACAATTTTCTTTAAGAGAAATAAAGTTTGATTGAAAGTCAAAAACATAAGAAAAGTTTTCATCTATTTAGAAATTTATTATTATTTTATTAACCATCGTTTTGAAGAAGTTGTAAAATAATCAATGATTGAATAATATTATTTTGAAAAAGTTATTTAAGAATTGATTTAAAATCGTTTTTGAATGAAGAGCGGAAGTTTTGTTTTTGGTTTTGCTTCTTGTTTCTTTCTTTTCTGTTAATATATTTTAATCAAAAGATGTTAGCCATGTTAAACACATCACGGACCCAATCTCTTTATATTAAGAGAAAAAAAAGCTTTTAAATATTTTTACACAATGTTTGATGAACACTCTCTAAATCTTAAATCTAAAAAAAAATATGTCTAGAAAAAATACAGCTTTGTTGTTGTTTCTCTATTTCAATTTTGCTTTTTTTTTTGTTTCTAATTGGAATTGGAAAGAAGAAGTCGATTACTCCTACTAATTGCAATTCCAGAATGAAAAAAAAGAAGAAACAAAAAAGAATCGAATTTAATTGATTGGAAACGGATGTGAGTTTGAATATTAATTTCATAAAATTCTTCTTTTCTTTTTTTTTTACTGATTTTGTTTTTTTTTTTTTCTTTTTCTTCCATTTGTTTTTTTGTTTTTAATATCAAATCGTGTAAATTAGCATACTGATATATAGTCCACGGATTTTATGTTAATTTCAGAGGCAGCGGCGATAGCGAAAAACCAAAAACCCCAATTGTGAGTTGGAAACTTTATGAGTTCTTAATATTTTTTTTTCTTCCATTCATTTTCTTAATTAATAAAATAATATATACTTTGTTGTTGTTATGTGTGTTTTTGTTGTTGTTTATTTGTGGTATGAAAAATGGATACGACTAATAGGCTTCTGGATTACGTTTATAATGATTCTGATTTAACTGGATATGCATTTGTATTATTATAATTGGGCTTCCGGCAAAATCAATTGTTTGTGTTTTTTGGTTGGCATATACTCTCGTGATTTTTGATCATGCTTCTCTTCTTTTACTTTTTTCATTTGTTATAAAATCACCTTGAGGTCTCATTTAAATCTCTTTGATTAAAGAAACAAAAAAAATTAATCCATTTTTTGAGCCTACGACGACATCATAATCGAAAAAAAAAACTGAACTTACCGCACTTTGATTTTTCGCCCTTTTTCTTTTTTTGTTACTTTAACACAAAAGAAATTAATGTTTGAAAAAAGGAAGAGAAGAAGAAGAAGAAAAAGAAAAAAAACCAGGTAATGTAATTCGAGATGATTAATGATTAAATTTTCGTACGTTTTAAAAAGATTAAAATTATATTTTTCGATTGCGTTTTGTATATTTTTTTTTCCTTTTTATACAAAAACAACACAAAAAAATATATTTGTATAAAATTGCTTGGGAACTTATTTTGTTTGCAAGGCTTAAGGGTTTTCTTTCCAGGCCATCAATTTCTTAAACAAAACAAAAACAAAAAAAACTGAAAGAAATAAAACATATGAAAGCAACAAAATAAAATCGCAATGTACAAAAAAAAATGAGTAAAAAAAAATATATATAATTGCTTTTCAAAAACGTCAGTGCATCACTTTATTCAAGTTGATCATTTTTTTATTCTTTTAATTTTGTTCGTTTTTTTTTTTTTGATTTTCCATAAAATTTAATTTTTTTCTTCATTTCTTGATTATCGTCTTTATGTTGAAGATGGTACAGATGATCCGTGAGATTTGGGATTTTTTACCTACAGACAAAGATGCTGGAACATTAGGGAATTGGATTATATTTTTAGAATTCCTAACAAGATGAGAAATAAAAAAAGCTTAGAGCATAAGAAAAATAATATGAAATAATAAAAAATGGGATTTCCGAGCAACCAGCATACGATTGATGGATTTTGACGCGTAAAAAAAATGAAAAATGAAATACAAGAAAAAGAAAAAAAACTGCACAGAACAGTTAATTGTATTAAATTGTATTTGCATTTTTTTTTTTTTTTATTCTTGCCCTCGTCTTCATTTTCTTCTCATTCTTCTATAAATAATATAAAATATTTCACGGATATTTTTTTTTGAGCGCACGCAGAAAAAAAAATGCCAACTGAAGAACACAAAAAAGAAATGAAGACTTTTTGTGCGGGATCAAAACAAAAATATTGTATAGAAAAAAAAAACAAAGTACCAGAAAAACAAAAGTGACATGTGAATAACGCCCACAAGACACAAACCAATATATTTTAAATTAGTTTTGAATAACGAAGAAGGAATTTTAAAGTTAAAAAAGAAATGAAGAAAGAACAACAACAAAAAAAACAACAACATACAGTTAAATAACTGTTTGTTAGTTTTTTTTCTTTTAAAAAAACCATCAACCATCATGAGTATAGTTTTTTCATTTAGTTTTTCTTTTTCATTTTTTTTTTTTCATATAGATGACCAATTTGTTTTGATTTAATTGGGACGAGGAAGTTAAAGTGTTTCACGTTTTAATCATAATATACAATGGAATTAAAAATGAATGAATAAAAAAAAAACGAAAAAACTAAATAAGAAACAATTGAACCCAAAATTATATAAAGTCAAATATATTCATCATCTATTATATTTAATTTGATTTTCTTAATTCTATGCGCGTATCTTCAAATTTTAAATGATTTTTTTATTTAGTTTTTTTATTTTCCTTCTTCAATTTGCCTGACATACGTATCTACTACTACCTACTACCAGTATATATAACTACATTTGTAGTTTTTAGTTATAAGAATGAATGAAAGAAGGAAAAGACAAGAAAAAAAAATGGTAATAATTAAGGCCAGCAAACAACTAAAAAACAGTCGGCTATTTATAAAAACCTTCAAAGTGACCACCAAAAAAGTAATCAGAAATAAACAAAAAAAAAATTAAAACTTTAAATGAAACAGACAAATACAAGAACAACAAATAATAATAACAACAAAAATAAAGAACATATGTTATGTACGCACTTTTAAAAATATATAAACTAATATCAAAGTCACCAAAATAAATGAAGAAAATTAACCCACCCATGGCGATAACGAATAAATTAATTATTCCATATCTTGTCATCGTGTCCTTTTTCCGTGTTATCGATTTTTACTTTATTTCATTTTAGTTTTCCATTTTATAAACTCGAGACTTTTAATCTTTTTTTAATCAAAAAAATTATTTATTTATTAGTTGGAATGGAATGGAATCGAACAATCATTGCCAGCCACCATTGAAGAAAGATCAAAATTAAATTAAAGTACAAAAACAACAAAGAACAAAAATAAAAAGAGGCAACAGGCAACAGAAGAATAAGAAATAAAAACAATGACAGAAATTTAATCTGGACTCAAAAGTACTTGTGAGATGAAAGCTTTTTTTGTTGTTTGTATTTGCTCTTTTTTTTTGTTTACGGATCCCGTTTATATTTTGAATTGAAATTTTTGTTAATTTTTTGTTTTTATTTTCAGAAAAGAAAGAAAAACTGATTTGCCGAGATCGTGTCAGAATCCGCCTAAATGATTAATCGAATTTATGATTCGGTAACTCGTCTTTGTAAATGAATTAAATGTTAAAATTAATTTAAACATTTTGTACGATTTTTATCGCAAAAAAAAACTAAAACATAAAAAGAATTTAATTTAATTTAATTTATTTGTTTCTTTTTTTTTATTTTGTTTTAAAAAAAATTCAGTTGAATGAAGAGGTTAAAGTCGACTTCTTGTCACTAGTCATTAACATTATGACAGTTTCATAATCAAAGATCACTTGACTTTTGAATTTTTGATTATTTCTGTTGGTGTTTACCCACCCCTCTTCATTAATTTATTCTTTCCACAAGTAAAACTATTAAATTTTTCAAAAAAATTTCTTTAATAAAGAAAAATAAATTTTAAATTTTAAATTTTAATATGATGACCGCCTAGAATATTTTTATCAAATAGCGCGTTCTTTTAAAAATATTTGGTTTTTTTTTTATGACTCTTTTTTTCTTCCACAATATTTTTTATTGTATGAGAATATTATTTTTTTTAATGAAAACAAAAAACAATAAAAAATAGAAAGAAAAAAAACGTTAATCTTTAATAAAAATCATAAAAAAAAATAAAATCAAATTTATATTTTTTAATAAATAAAAAAAAATTTTTTGGTAAAAGATGAAACGCATACACGTGACTGACCTCTGTTTTTAAAAATATTTGTTATAGGCTTAGGAGGATATATACCCCCACAAATTGGGTACATACCTATGATGGAGAAAATGGTCATAATTTTGATTACCAATAAAAAATACAAAAAAATAAAAAGTAAGAAGAAAAAAAAAAAATTTAATAATAATAAAAATATTTCTCCTTCATTTCATTTTTTACGATGTTTTAAAAATTTTCGAAAAAAGAGAAGACAACAAATAAAAAAAAATTAAGAAGAGGAATTAAAAGAGATTCGTGTTATAGTGCATCATCATCATCATCAACATCAGCATCTTTTTGCTTCTTCTTCTTCTTTTTGGATATAAATACAATATTTTGTCTCCCAAGAGAGAATTTCATAAATAAAACGCAAAGAAAGAAAAAAGAAAAAGAAGAAGGAGGAAAAAATGGGAAAAATTTATGGTGGACATTGTAAATTAGAAATAAACATCAGATGATTGTATATAAATGATCGTTTGTGTCTCCATGGATGAAACAGTAAGAACATGAAAGCATATACATATATGTAAGTTTATATTCATGTGTGATTATATATTTGTGTATATGTATTTAAGTATTTGTGTTTATCTTGTACGCGAATTTTTATTAAACAATTTTAATAACTTGACCTGCTGGTGCACCATCATCAACATTAACCATCAACTAACCAGCAGCAACAGCGTTAAAATCAAGAAAAGCAAAAGCAGCAGCAACATCAGCAACAACAAAACAAAACAAAAATAAAAGAAGAGTTACAGCAGCAACAAAATAACATAACATATAAACATGTGAATCAAAATTTATAAGACAAAATTTATTTTTATTTTTTAAAATTCGTTAATTAATGGATTTTGTGAATTTTTTTTTTACGTTTATTATTTCTTTGAAATTCGGATCAACGCAGAAGAAAAAAAGGACAAAATACGAATTAAATATTTTATGTATAGAAACAATAAAGTTAATTTATATTATTTAGTTTTTTGTGCCACTTTGTGTATGTGTGTGAGGACATCAATTTAGATTTAGTGCTAGAATATAAGAATGTCCTTAAAAAAGTTATAAAACACAAATGCTCTCATCATAAAAAAGTCACTTAACCTCTATTAAAGAAAATTCATTTAATATTTTCATTATGAGGATGCTGATGATAATTATTGTTATTATATTATTAAGTAAAAAATTTCTAACATTTTAGGCAAATCGTGAATTTGGATCTGAATAATAAAAAAATGAAAAATAAAATACTTTCGCTTAATTATATTCCCTTTGATAAGTTTATTTTTATTTTTTCAAAAAAGATTTTAATCAAACAGAATTTTAATTAATAATAAAAATCTGTGATCAAATCAATTAATATTGTGTTGTGTCTATAATTCAATCGTGCACATCTCTAATATCTGTCCTTTCGGCATAATTTATGAATAAATTTTTTTTAAGAAAAAATTATTTTTCTTTACAAGAAAAACTTAAAAAACTAATTAATTTTCATTTTGTAAACAATTAACAGAATTTTGTTTCTTTATTGATTCTATTTGATTGAATACATTTATACACATTTTTTTATTGATCTTCTTTTCCTTCTTATTCTTCTTCTTCTGCATCTTCTTCTTCTTTATTAATTTTGAAAATGAACACCATATGAAATTTGGTTGTAATACATTTTGTGAGCCTTGGGGCCATCTCGAAAAAATTCAAATAATTAAGACATAATCGAACTTATAAGCCAGAGAGCAGAAAGAGTGAGACAGACAGAAAGAGAGAAAGGAAGATAATGAAAAGAAAGAAAAGAATAAATGATTTACCGTTTATTACACTGACAGCAGAGACCTAAAGTTTGAGATGTTAAACTTTTTGAGTTTGGATTTTTTGCTTTATTTTGTAACTGAGGAGGGAATGCAAGAATAACGAAAGAAAATTTACATTTTTATATCAATCAATTTGGAAAAGTTTTTTTTTTTGTAAGAGCAAACTGTTCTTGTTTACCACTTGTGCTTGAATTTGGTTGTGAAAGAAAATTTAAAAAAGTGCAAATATATATGACACATATGACACATATGACTTAAACAATAAAGATACACGTGCCATTTACCGTATTAACTTTACGTTTTAGAAAAGCTCAATTAAAACAAAAGAAAAAGGTTCTAAAACACTGCACGCTGCGATAAAACTAAGGCCAACAAAATCAACGAAAAAAAACATAAACAACAACAAAAAAAGTATCTTAAAAATGATATCGTACATCAGTAAAAGCCAAAGAGAAAGAGACCCTAAAAATTTACGATGTAAATTTTATTGAAGCAAATCATCGATTCCAGACTATATCCTTGAGTTTCTTGTTTATAGTTTAATTCTGACATTTAATATTCAGAGTCATTTTTATTATTTTGAATTGGACCCTATGGGGGTCAAAAACTGTTGAAATATTACTTGTCGAAATTCAAAAAAAACCGCACAAAATAATATAATATTTGTACATTGGTCATTTTCATTTGGTACTTTATTCTTTTTCCCTTTTTCTGTTTTCTTTTCTTATTGGCTGATAAATTTTTTTTGTATGAATCTTCTTCATTTTTTTTTTTTTGTGATTTCAGCTTTTTTTTCCGTATAAATAAAATGTGTATATTATGACAGTTTTGCGGAGGCCGGCCACCTCAAATATTATTCTTATTTGAACAAAATTTTATTTTGTAAACTTTATAATAAAAAATGAACATTTTTCATTCTATATGATCATCATTGTATAAAAAATCCCCCTTACCACCCCCATTAAAAGAAATATATTTTATTTTACAATGAATTTTATTTATTTATTTACTTTTTGTGTTATTTGTTATTTTCGTTCTTGTTGTTGTTGTTATTGATGATGTTCTTGTTGTTGTTTTTGTTGTTGTTGTGTTAGGTAAATACTTTAAATAATAATCACAATAATAATAATGCTTACTTACTTACTAAATAAAGGAACACATCTTAAAGAAGAAGAACAAGAAGAGAAGAATAGAATAAGAAAATAACGACGACGAAAAAAAAAGGAAATAAAATAACGAAAAATAAGCAACAACAAAAATTTCAACGAATATAAATTGAGCATAAAAATTGCGATAAATTTTTCATGTCAAAATTTCTTGATAATTATTTATGAAAAATGATACTTCGTCGTTGGGTTGAGATTGTGAGTGGTTTTTTTTTTCCTTTCTCTCTTACTCTTCTTCATTTTCTTCATTATTACTTAAAATTTTGTATACGATGAATTTGAATTGAAGGTAAAAAAAAACGTAGAAGAAAATGGTTGATGGATTTTCTTTGTTTTGTTTTTAGACTAATTTAAGCAAAAGACAATGTTGCAGCATTTTTGCCAAGTAATTTTCATTTTTGAAGACTATTAATATTCAAATATCTGTCAGTCGAATGAGACAGAGTCAACTTATCAAGATTAAAGTAAATTTAAAGACGAGTTTCACATAAAGATTAAATAATTCTTTAAATTTTCTGTCTTTATTCTGGGTGATATAATTTTTTCTCAACGATATTTCTATAATTAGGGGTCACTTAAGATTTTTTGTGAAACCAGCCATATTATCTGACTAGATGATAATTAAAGCAAGAAAGCATTTTTTTTTAAAACTATACAAATAGTTTTATTATAGAGATAAAATTAATAATACGCTAATGTTAAGGTTAACATTTAAATGGATTAACATATGTAATTGTTTATGTTTGGTTTATGTATAGGTACATTAAAATAATTAATAGTGAATTCTTTAATCTTTAAATTGTATATATATTCTGACTATCCATTATCTATATTTATATTAAAAGTGTAATTTATTTTAAAAAGTCCTAATATGCACTCACGATTTACATAATTTATTTTGGATGTCACAAAATTAATTTTTTTTTGTTTTTTTTTTTTTGTTTTTTGTTTTTATTTAAACTTGTTTGTTTAACATGCGTACATTTGTGTGTGTGTATGTCTGCGTGTATGCCCATATGTGAATATTTGTGTAAGGTTTTTTTCTGGTATTTTTTTAAAACTAAAATTTTAACATTCAAGAAATTAACGCCAAAAGCAAAAACAACAAACAGAAGAAAAGAATCATTTGGTAAGATTATAAATTTTGTTGTTTTTTTCGGTATATTATTTAATGAATAATAGAAAATGTTAACTAGGTTTAATATGGTAAAAAGCAATCAAGAAAGAGTATTTTTTTTCTTAACTTTACATCACTTGTCCTCATCCATCCATCCATCAACAATATATGAAGGCAAATAATAATATAACAAAAAAAAAAACGCAAAATGGAAATCTCGCAATCTTTTTTTTTTCTTCTCCTTCGTAACTTCTTTGAATAAGATCCACCCACTTTGCAATATTATTTATATATTCTATGCATTCAGGGCCGGTTCGTGGTATTTTTTTAGAGCCTCAGGTCAAGAAATTTTTTAACGCCTTCACTGAAATGCCGCACATTTTGTGTATTATTTTATTCTATTATTGAAAAGAATTAACGCAACCATTTAATCTTTGAAAACTTATATGATTAAATAAATGAATTGAATTGAATTGAATTTATTTGAATACTGTAACTCAAAGAATTTAATGAACAATAAACAACCCACAACAAAAAAGTCAATTCAAAAATGAAATACAATTACAATTACAACATCAAGTGGCCCTAATCTAACACCCGTGAATCAGTTGATTAACATAACAGATATATTATTGTATTATTAGTTCAATCCCATCATGGCTGGTATATTATTTGAATGATGAATAAATAACAGAAGTGTTCAAATAATTTAACATACTACACCAACACAGTGGAATAATGTTCTACAATTCAAAGCTAAATTTTTAGGAATATATAATTTTGGAAAATAAGTAAAGCTTTATAAGAAAAAATCATCTAGAATTCGCATTACAATATTTCACCAGACACAATGCAATTATGAGGCTTGTCACTTAAGCCGTCCCTGCAACGCAGGAATTTTCATATATTTCTTATATTCCATATTGGCGTTATTAATTTTTTTTTTACTGTCCAATTGTGAATTTTTTTTCTTTATAAGTGCAGTAAAATTAATCCATTATTCTTTATATAATATTGTCTGGTGCGCTACTTTAACAAGCAAAATGATTTACAATCGAAAGTGTTAAAATCAAGTTCGTCGATATAAGCTACAACAAGTAGAATTAATTATTTTAATATTATTTTTCTTTCATATTTTTTGTTTTACGTTTTTCTTTCCGCTTCTTGTGATAATTGGGTAGACAATAAATGACTTAATTAGCATAAAGTATTTAAATTTTAGAATTATGGTTTTAGTTTAACCCAATCGTATTTGTTGTTTGTTTTTTTCTTTGGTTTTTTGTTGTTCTTTGGAGACCACCCAAAATAATATACAAAAATTAAATGTTTCGTCAGTCGAGTATAAAGATGAAGTTCATGATTAAAAAAAATTAAAAAAACTCTTTTTAAACTGGATTAAGACAAATATGATATGGATTTGAGACTGTCAAAAATAAATGGAGTGGTCAGTTGTGTTTTCCTTTTTCAATTAATAAACTTTTTTTAAGGTATATAAAAGAGGATGGATGGATGGACGACTTTCGGGGTTTCACAGCGGAAATAATTTGTGAAATTTGTGGCAGGAATTTTTATCGTTTTTTTTTTTCTATTTTCTTCTCTAATATTTTTTTTTGTCTCTTATAAATTAAAACTGAAATTTTATACTGTAAAGAAATTTAACGTTAAAACACATTCAAAAATTTCATGTACTTTTATAACAAACGATATTAAACAGTCTCTAAAAATCACACCTCTTTTGATGACCTTTTGGCACTTAAACAAAATTGTTTTGTTTATTTTAATAGATGTTTCACATTGTATGCATGTATAATTTGAATGGATCGTATAATAAAATAAAATAAAGTTTAGAGAAGGGTTCTATTCACTGACACGATTCTTGACTATATTATCTACATACACAAACTAAATTTTTATATTCTAGAAAAAAAAAATTAAATCATAAAAAAAAAACAATGTTCTCAATCGGTGTAAACTTTTTGATGTCTTTCTTTATTTGAATTAACAAATTTTTTTAGATCTATTTTCTTGATGTTTATAAGTTGCTGAAACATTACATTCCCATAAGAATTATAACAAATCTATGGGAGTATATTTTGTATACTTTAGCAATATCAAATATCTAAGTTTTTTTTCAGATATTCTGTCGTGGGATTACAACATACTACATAGTTCTATCAAAAATCGGTTGAATTGAGTTCGTTGTAATCCCACCCCAGTTTATTAACGATAACGTGTAGACTAAAATGAATCTTTAACTATATACACAATAAATTTAACGAATTTCATTTCTCATCAAATAAAAAATAAAAATATATTTAAGATCGTCCATAGTTCAAACAACCCACTCAATTGCCAATTGATTTCTTTCTCCCCTATAAATCCCAGAGCTAGTTAAAAGTTTTGTGTATTGCCGCTGTAAAACTGTCAGATCTTTTATAGAGATTTACGATCAAAGTTTCCTTAGGGCTCTCCACTTCTTTTATATTATTTTAGTTTTTGTTGTTATGTTTTCGTTTTCTTTTTTTTTTCATAAGCAAAATTGATGACCATTTTGCCTAACCAAAGATTTAACTATAGATAAAAATTATTTTATATATCTTTGAATAAATGAGAGAAGAGTATGAAGATAATAATTTTTGGAATTCGATAATATTGGATAATGTGGATAAGATTAAGATGATATTTTTAGTTAAACTTTTGAGTAGTAGATCGTTAAATGTCATCTACTTATGTCAAAGAAAAATTAATACAAAATTCCAATACTTCAGTGGAACATTGGACTTTTAACCAAAAATAAACGAAATATTTGTATTTATTTGCAAGTGTTTTTTTTTTGTTCTTAAGTGTTTCTGTTTTTCTGTATGTGTGTGTAACCAAAGGGAAATCATTTATTTGTAAATTCAAAAGAATAATAATAGCAAACATAAAATTGATCGTAAACGATGGACTCTGACTGTGCAAATGGATGCCGTCAAAAGATAAGACTGAGAGTATTCATCATTAAAATTTAGATTACTTCAAAAAAAGGAAAGAAAAACGAATGAACCAAGAAAAATATATGTATATGATACACAAATGTATGTAAGTACATATGTGCCCTCAATTATACACACATTTTTGTCCATCAACTTATATACTTTTAAATCTCTCTGTATGCTGCAATATTCATGTGTCTGCGTCTTTTCATACTAAACTCAAACCACGTATGACCATAACATAATGTATAAAGTCGTTACTTTTGTTTATGAACTGACATTTAATATTTTTGCTTTTTCTCTCTGTTTATTTTTCTTTTGACTTTGACTTTTTCTTTAGATTTTTATTATTTATTTATTTCTTTCTTTTTTCTTTTTTTTTCGATTGATTTGTATTTCTTTTCTTTATCAGTCTTTCTTTCTGTGCCACACAGACCTCTCCTTTACTCAGTCTAACTTTATATAAAAATAAAACAAAAAACTATTGATTCATCTCATGGCTAATATACAAAATGATCTATTAATTACATTTATATATATTTTAATCGCGTGCAGGTAGACCTTTGACATTGATTAATGTTAAAAATTGAATACATTGACAATAGAAATTGAGTTCATTTGTCAGTGGGTGGTGGCGGATTTAAGAATTTTTTTTTTTTTGTTTGTTTTTTTTTTTGTTGAATTGATTTGTGAGATGTGAAATTAATCATACAGATTTATTAAACAACATCAACCTTCTGGTGTGTGCAGATAATCTACATAAAATCACACACACGCACATATACGCAAAAGAAACATTAAATTAGGCCGACATATTTTTGATGAAACAAAAACATCAGAAGGTATTTTAAATACGAAAAAAAGGGTTAAAACATAATACACGATCGCATCTCTTCTGTTATTTTTTTTTTTTTTTTGGTTTTTGATTTATAAAAGAATTTGTTTTGAAACAAAATTCGATTGATCGATGCCTAAGGCTGTACAACATAATGTATCTCATGTAAAATACTTGATCTGAATAACTAATAGAGCACATTTTATACGATTTTCGATCGTTCCGATAAAAATGGTGAACGCACATAAAATATGTAGGTATACAGAATAGCCCTCGAGATGATAAAATTTTTAAACATTTTTTATACGACGAGACAAGACAAGACACCACAAAAAGAAAACTTTACAAAATGAACCATCACTTTTATTATTCTTATTCTTTGTCTTTTACTTTTATATTTTTGATACAAATTATGTTAGATTGGAAATTGATAAAATATTGTTAATATGTAAAATGTTTGCCGATTCATCGATTGTCGTGATTTGATATTAAATATATAATGGTCTTTAAATGAAACGTCCATAACGGACATCCCATACTAATTTATTTAATTAAGAGAGAAACATTTTCGTAATCATTAAAATTTAAGACAAAAATAAATAAATATAAAAGGAACAAGAAACAAAAAAAATAATTATAGTCTTAATTGTTTAATCTAACACAGCAAAAACCGAAAATTTTGTATAAAATCCCTCAGATAATGATGAAGAATACGGAAAATAAAAATTAGCACCTTGTTCATAAATTTTATATCATTAGATCAGTTCAGGTTATTTAACTTCTTTATATTATTTTTTTGTCTTCAACTCAATGTTTTTTTTAATGTATTCTAATAAAAAAAAAACAACAACAGTAAGAAAATAATATTTCCCATATTTATCTAACTGAATGAATCAAGAAGAAAAACGTTCACAAGTCACATAAGAAAAGATTGGAATAATATTTTGTATTTCCAATATAAATTGTCCACAAATAAAAATCAAGAAGAAGACGTAAAAATACTTTATTTTCTTTAAATTGTTTTTTTTTGTGACGGCATTTTTAAATTTTTTCTTTTAAGAAAATCGAAAATTCAAAATTCAAAATTAAAAAATGTTCCATAATGCGTGTATTCTGTCATGGTTCATAAATGGTGTTAAAAAGAAAAATATTAACTAAAAGAAAGAGAGAGAGAGAGAGAGAGAGAGAGAGAGAGAGATAGTGAGAGAGTGGAATAGATGATCGCGCTACAATCAGTAGTGATCACCAGATACTTTATTATTTGAAGTGGTTTTTCGTTTCTATATTTTTCTGTATTTTAATTTTTATTCCTTCTTAAGAACTTCTTAAAAAATATATTCTCTATGGAACCATACAGTATTATAGTTCAGGTATTATGCTGCTTTCTTATGTATTTATTATTGTTGTTGTTGTTATTGTTGTTATAAGGTATTCAAGGTGTGAAGTGATTGTAAATTTCTAACCTTGAACTTGTGTGTTATAATATAAAAGAAATTTTTGTTGTTGCTATTAAAGTTATTTAAGATTTGTACATGTAAGATATAAGACGTGTTTGTATATATAATTGTTTATATATGTGTGTGTGTATACCATATCAAATAAATAAATAAGAAGAAAAAAATATGTTAATGCCTTAATATCTTTTATTTTTGACTATTTTTTTTTGTTCTCTAAAAAAAAAATCAAATGAAATTATAAATTTTCATATAAATTGATGTTTCTTGACACAAAAATTGTATAAATTTGTCATTAATCAGGAAATAGAATTGTGTAGAGATAACATATTTTTATAATTAATTCGGATTGTTACGTATGTTTTATTGATGTAATATCGGATCTCATTTTTTTCATCTTCTTCTTCTTCTTCTTTTTGTTGATTATTATATATGTTTGATGTTTTATATGCGGGGTCATCTATATGAATCACTCTACTCAAATCAATAAATTAATGTCAAAAAGCAAAAATAATCAGTTTTTCCAATCAATCTTTCTTCAAGTTCTCTTTTTTTCTTTTCTTTCATATTTTTACGATTTCTTCTAATTCTAAGTAAGAAACATGAATAAAAGAGGACAATAAGAAGACCAGTATTTTTTTATTTTATTTTGAGAAACCAAATTCAAATTCAAATTCAAGTTGGAACAAAAAAAAAACAAACTTCTTCTTCATTTATTAGCTGACAAATGGGATAATGTGGGATGATTAGTATTATTTAAATTAAACAAAATTAAAAACGAACACGATTAATCGACTTAACTATATAAACATAGCTGCAAATTACTTAAAACTTTAATTTATTTATTGCCGTAAGATATCAAACCATTTGATTTGATAGACCTACCACATTTTATTTAATCAAAACTATAAGAATTAATTCTACAAAAAAAAAACAAAAATATTCTATATAAAATTAATTTTCCAAGGCCAAAAACAACATCAATAATCATATGTGATACGATGAGTCAAAAACCGTATATAAAAGCATCATTATTGTTTTTGTTGTCATCAGAGACAAAAAAAAATTATACAATTTAATCGATAATTTGGTTCAAAAATTATAATTTTATCCCATAATTTATAATTTAAAGTGGAATATTAAATTTATAGTGACAGTAATATTTGTGTGTGCAAACAGATTATATACAGAACATGTTTTAATCGTCACCATTTTGTTTGACAAAAGAGGGTTTGAGGGTGGTAGCTTAAAAATCATTATGATAATTAGGATTCCACCATTTTTATACAATTCACTCAAGAATTGTCATCCATTGTAAATAATTTAAATTTGCATTAATTTCAATAAAAATCAAATTGACAATTACGTTTATTATTATGATTATCTGTTTTTATTATTATTATTTTATCTTTTCAGTTTTTCCTTTTCATTTGTTCTTATCCATCGCATCATTTGAAATCTTCTTAGTTTTTTAATAATAATAAACTTGTGCATCCATCTAACTTACAAAAAAATGAAAGAAAGAAAAATAAAAGAACTGAGAAAACTAATCTGTTTAACAAGTCTTTGTATATTCTGTATATAAATGAATATCCTATCTGG
Organism: Pedicia rivosa; assembly: GCA_963082725.1. Lineage (NCBI taxonomy): Eukaryota > Metazoa > Arthropoda > Insecta > Diptera > Pediciidae > Pedicia > Pedicia rivosa. Next base: position 44,643,955 of record OY720154.1, on the reverse strand, counting down.
TTGACGATTGAACACATAAAAAAGATAGTTTGATGATCACAAACATGACATTTTAGTACATTTAACGAAGTCGCTTCACACCAAGTTATTATTATTAGTTAAGAGAGACAGCAAAAAAAAACAGCTTAAACACCATCATACAATAATAATAATAATAATAATAATAATCATCATCATCATCATCATCAGTATCATCATCATCATCATCATCATCATCATCATCATCATCATCATCACATTCGACGAGACTCTTTTTGTATTTGTATTTTGAATTCAGGAATTTTTTTGTTTCTGTTTTTGTGTTTTACATACACACACACATTAAAGTTTTTTGTATTTGTATTTTTCTTATAAAATTCAGTTTTAGTGAGAGTTTGTTATTTCATTTTTTTTTTGGTTTGTACGTATTTAATAAGAATGCTATCATCCTCCTTTCGTATTAATTTTTTAGTCTTTTTATATTTTTTTCTCTTCATTTAAAAAAAACAGAAAAAAAACAGAGAAGGAAAAAAAATTATACTACATTTTTTATTTGAAGTCTGTCACTTTACTAACAATGTAATAAAATGTCAAATGTACGATCTGTTTTGCATTTTGCAGGAGGGTTGAATATTCACAGTGAAGTTTAATTCCCCAGAAAGAGTGAGGTATTCATTTTTTTCTTCTCTTGTCTTGTTAGAAAAAAAATTGTATGCTTACTTTCTTAATAAAAAAAATGAAATTAAATCGAATAAAATGAAATAAACAAAATACGAATGATGGTCAGTAGTTTAGTCTTTTGAACGAGGAAAAACTTTATGCACAAGAAAAGGAAAAGAAGAAGGACATATAAGAGAATGAAGAGAATAAAGTACAGAAAATAAATAAAACTGCATTAAGAATATAATACGTCCTGCTGTTTATTTATTTTTTTCCCCCTTCTTCTTTATTATATTTCTCGCGAGTTGAAGAATGGAAAAATATTATAATACTTAAAATTGGTGTCGCTGATGTGCGCGGTGTTTTTTTTCTTCTTTTGCCTTAAATTTATAAGAAGAAGTTTTTTTTACGTTTTTTTTTTAAATGAACGAGATCATAAAAATGATCTTGACGTGTCGGGCACAGCTTATTTGAATTTGAATTTTTTTGGTTTTTCTTCATGTTTTTTTTGTTTTATTTTGAAAGAAAGAATTCATTTCCGGCAATGGGATTGTTTGGTGGGATGACATAAGGAAATGCGTCCAGACAGCCGTCTTACGTGTTTGATCATCTGATGTGTAATTTTAAAGTTTTCTGTATTTAGGAATAATCAAATAGTTGATCTTGATCCTTAATCTTTTGTTTGGTAAATTTAATTTTTTCCTTTTAGTTTTGCTTCCAATTTTTCTGTTTGACATGAGGAGAAAAAGAAAAAAAAAATATATGGTTCCATCGTCATACACGTTTTTATTATTTTCGTTGTAATTTTGTTGCTTTTTTACAAAAGATTATTAATTTTAAACCAAATATCTCGACTTTTAAATGTTTCTTTTCCTTCATAAAAAAATACAATACTTTCATGTTTCTTTTTCATTTTTTTTTTTGCTTGGCTTTTTGGTTGAACAAAAACTGTCTTTATAAAAAAAACCCAATGAACAAAAAAACAAAACCAACAACAACAAGACTAACAAAAAAAAATAAAACGGCACTGTCTCAACAGCAGGGGGCAGCACGCAAGCAAAAAACGATTTCACCACAAAAGTATGACTTGAAGAAAAAATTATAGAAAATTGATAACATCACAACTTATCGCAATCATCATCATCATCATCATCATCATCTTGACTCTGTTTATAACAGCCTCAAAAAAAAATACAAAAATTACAAACAACAGTAAATTCTTCGCGGTTTTATTCTGGTAAATTTTTTTTCCTCTGAAATTATCAATTTTTCTTGTGATAGAGCAAAAAATTTATTCAGTTCTGAACTAAATTATTTTCAAAGTCTTCAATTTATTCACAAAAAAATTAAGAGTTTTGTACATTTTTCTCTATAGCTCTGTTTATTTTACTTCCTGAAACATTCGGTTTTTATAACATTTTTTTGCCTTTGGCAACAACAAAGAAGAGGATACTTTAAGGTTATGGAGGCAATAGAGATTAAAACTACTTCAATATTAATTAAAAATTGTTGTGAAACCCGGCATAGATGAATTATTATTATTTAATTCAAGATCAAAGAAATAATAATTATGGTCACACGATTTATTTAATTTAAAAGAAAACAATTCCTCCTTTTTTTGTTTTCTTTTCATTTTAATTTGTAAGATGGGAAAATGAGAAGAAAACATGATTTTTAATTTATGCTTTAATTGTTAAAAAATGAGGTTAAAATCGTTTCAGCAACATAAATAGGAAATTAATTAGAAAATATGTTTTATAATATAATAATAACTAATTAGCTAATTTAGTAAAGGAATTTTAAATTAACATTAAATTTATAAATTACGTGAAAAAACGTTAATTATTCAAAGGTGTCAATATTGTGACACAATACATTATTTTGAGGTTAAGTAAGTATAAGACGTGCAACTTAAAGGAAATGTACTTAATATATGTGATTTTAGTTTTAAAATAGAAAACATAAAACACAACATTCATACAGAAATACAAACATATAATAGAAGAGATCAAGGAACCTATCTAATTTAATTAACTAAAAACATTTGTTGATTACATAAAAGTTCGCTTCCAATAAACCAAAACAATGAAACAAATGTTTTGATAATATTAGATAATTCATTGGATGTTTGTAAAATTACACCACGTACATCCCTGTTACAGAGCTTTAATATATGGAGAGCTTTAAGTAATGTTATAAGCTTTACATGTATATTTAAGTGGAAATGTAAATAATATGATTAAAAAAACTAACGAGTTGAGGGGAAAGCAGAAGTTGAATTTGGTGATTTATAAAAAAGTATAGGAACTGTTTTTGTAGAGTTTAAAAGTTTTTCAGTTGCAATTAAATCCAATTTTACTTTTCTTATTCAGCAAACTTTATTTTTCTAACAAACAAATAAACAATGGGAGAGAAAACAAAATAAAGAAAAAGTGTACCACAAGAGTGCAATAGAACATTCTTTCTTATTTTATTACAAGATTTTTTTTATGAAAGACGTTTGATACGCGAAGAATAAAATTTTATAACAATAATTTACCTTATCCTATAAGATAGAACAAATTCAAATAATTCACAAATCATGCTCGAGAATTATATACGATAAAAAAACGATTTTCTTTTTATTTCTCTATTTTTCCTTTGAAATAATAAAACTTAAGTTTAGAAAAGTGTCTAACGTCTAACCTCAAGAGAAAAAAAAACATTGTTAGAGAAGAGAAGAATCTACAATATAATCCGCACGGTCACGGCTTTAAGGTCAATTCGATAGATATGAACGATATCGTTTCGTTTGATTCTTTTTCTATATTTAATTTTTGTTATTTTTCTTTTATTATTGTTGTTGTGTTTGTCGGGAAGTCGGGAATATTGAACAGGATAAACAATACATTAAATAAATAGTTTATTTTGTGTGTGCGATTCAGGAATGTTTTGTTAAAAACTTTTCTCTTTTTTAATATGCAGAGTTTTTTTTATCAAAAAACCGATAGCATTATTCTAAATTATTGTAAGTAATACACACAGAAACGTACACACACAAACAAATATACACTCTCATGAATACACACATTTTCAATACATAAAATTTTGTAAAAAATATTTATGGAATTTTAGATATTTTGTCTATCGTTTGTTCAGTTAATCTTTCTTTCTATACATACTTTTAGCCGAATGGAATAGTTAAAAATTATTCAAGTTAAAAGAATTCTGATTATTATCGATTCTCGATTTCTTTGAATATGTTATTATTATTATTTTTTTATCCAAATATTTGATTTAAGGATTAATCATCTTTTATAATTTCATGTCTCTTTATTGTGCCGATGAAAAGAGTAAAAAGACAAACGTCTATTGTTATTGAAAGTTCATGAATCAATTCAAATTATCTTTGTATTATTTTCATATATAGTTGATTAGATGAAACAAGACAATATGTCAATATGAATTCGACATGAAATAAACTAATAAACAGTTGACTGAATTATAATTGGGCTTCCGTATCTCGAACTTTTGTAATTCAAAAGTTCAAATGAAATATTCTATAATTAAATTTTCTTCGTGGAAGTCAAACAATTAAAAAGATTTTAGTAAATCGAATTTCCTTATAATTCCAATTTGTTTAAATGGCAGAAGGCACTTTGACTTCAAGATGTCCTTCTTAATTTTTGCAAAAAAAAATTACGAATATAAATTCTATACTTATGACCTCGTTCTCACACCGCACCTTTTCAAAACATAAAACTTTTATAGATTTTTAGTAAATTCTTTGTGTAAATTAAGAATAAAATAAGCAAAAATAAAACTGCAGATTTGTTCTTCGGCGGTTATTCGATTAGATTATTAGAATATTCTTTTTCTTATGAAATTCATAAAATGAAATCAACCAAAAATTAGTAATATGAAAAAGAACAGACGATAAATAATCGTATTGTTATTTTGTTCGTTTTTATTAAAAAAGAAATCTGATTATGTGAGAAGAAAAAAAAATAATCAAAATGATTAATATTTTCTAAGGTGAAATAAATATAATATTGTCGTTGTTGTTTTTCATTTTCTCTTCTCACTCTTCACCACATTCTGGATTCATTTCTGGACTTTGAATATTTCAAAGATTTTTTTCAGCTTTTTTTTTATTTTTTTATGAGTCAATGTGTGCATCCGTGAATATATAAAATCTTTCTAAGAATTGCCGACAGAATCAGTGGTGATAGAGAGAGGACAAAAAAAAGAGAAAAAGACAGGTAAGACAACATTAGATATGACTATTTTTTTTGTTTGTTATTTTTGGATCCAACACTGTAGCACAGCAGGCAGGTTTGGCGCGATCATATTTATGAATATGTAGTGTCTTATTTTTTTTCTTTCTTTCTTTCTTAAATATAAACTATTTTCTTCGTCGCATTCCTCTTTATCATTATAAACATTATAATCATCATAATCATCATCATCATCATTTCATGAATTTTGTGGTCATTTAAATATACACGTATGTTAATCTTTAAGATCAGTGCTTTTTAAACTTTTTCTTCACTTCAAATGAAACCTTCCTCGACAGTTTTTTTGTTGCTGCTTAATATGATATTGCACGCAACATTGTTGCAATTAAATTATAAAGTTTAGTTTCTATGCTAATAAACAAAATTAGGTTAGAATCAATTATTATATAGAATAGAATTTTTAATTTGATGAATATGGGTAAGTACATTTTATATATCCACTTTATGATTGTACAATAATGTTATAAAAAATAATAAATTGATGTTGTTTCACAACTCTTACGTTATAGTTTGAACAACAAAAAACTAATCTATAAAGTGCGAAAGATATAAGGAAATAAAGAGGTCAATTCACATAGAATTTCATAAAGACCATTTATATACTTAAAGCATAAACATCAGAAGATTAAAAGTAGGTATAAGGAATTGATAGTGTTGCACATTTTAGATTCGCTAAGAAAACAATAAATATTAAATGAAAAGAATTTTATGTGCAAACGTAATATAAAAAAAATTATCTAATTGACATCTTCCGCATTTAATATCCCGATTATTCCCTTCGTTCTGTAATTTTGTTGAAAATTGTTGCAATAAACGCAAATCATTCAAATGTAAAAGTATATTTTTATTATTAAATAGGATTCCTTTTTTTTTCTTCTCTTTAAATCTTTTATTTTTTATTATTATTTATTAAACGGTCATCAAGAGAATTTTTACCTTGTAATTTTCAAAGTCATTATTATATTATCAACCACAAAACACTAATACGCTCGCGTCTGCGTAACTCGATTCGCGCAGTCTACATATTTGGCCGTTTTGGATAAAAAACGATTTAATCTTTTTCTTATTTCTTTTTAAGCCTTTATTTTTATTTTTTTTATTTACTGTTTTTTTTTTGTTTTTGCTGTTCCTTTTATATTTTTGTTCATCTCTCTTCCATACAACTATTTGCAGAAGAGGAGCAAACAAATTTTAAAATAACAACAACAATAACAAAAAGTGGTAAATAAAAATAAGAATTCATTGATCCTGAAGTCTTTAGTTGTTTTAGTGTAATTTTGTGTTTAATAAAATTAATTATATCCCGTTGAAATGGGTGTTACTTTTATAAAGAAAGAAGAGCAATATTGTCATTTTACGAGGACCCACCACAGAAAGGTCAATTTATATATACTGAAATACTTACAACAAATTCAAATTAAGAAACACATGCAAGAAGGACGCGATCATTTACAGATGGAATTTTAGTGTTAAATCTGCATTTTTATTTCTTAAGACAAAAATATGCATGAGTTTCTATTGAAATTTCATAAGAATAACAAATAAGAAAATAAAGAAATTGTGAATATTTTATCATTGAAAAATAATTCCAATAAATTTGTTAGAATTTTTTATCATTTCTGCTTTTTTTCCATTTTAATAAATAATTCTATGTGTAGTTTGACAATTCAAATATACGTTTTGTTAATAAATTATTGATTTAACAAATAAATTTAAGCACCACAAATACGACGATAACATTCCTATACACACACACGCACATATATATAGTTTTAGAGACACCCATACAAAAGCAACAATATAAAGAAAAATAAAGTATTTCTCTTTTTTTTTCACCTCATGAGGGAAAAATGACCACGCTGGTAATATAATACATTTGTACTTTATATACAGTCAGTGCTGTATGTAACAATAATAACCAACGAAACCAAGAAGAGATTAAGGCTGGAGGTACATTAAACTTGTACAAAAATAAAAAGAAATAAAAAAAGATGGAGAAAATGATGAAGAAGAAGTAAAAAAAAAAATCAAGAGAAATACGAAAGAGAGGAAGAAGTGGATAAAAAAAACGAAAATTTTTTTAGAGCTAAACTTGTACAATAAATATTTAAACAAACAAGCTGAGGCTATTTCAGTTCAGTAAGAAAAATAAGTTGGTGAAGTTCGATGCTGTTGATGACTATATTCTTTTGATGATGATGATCATCATCATCATCTTCGCCAGCATTATGTTTTATGGTGTTGGACTTTATTGTGTTGTATGTGTATGCATATTTATGTATTATTTCTATACAAACAGACAAATCTGAGATATGTTGACTAGACCCAATATACTGTGCTACTCTCCCTGTGTGTGTGCATGCATGTGTAACTATGTGTGTATATGTTAAAACAAGGCAAACAATAAAAATACAATTTCATAGCACTTAAGTATGCTAATTTTTGTCACGCATTTTTTTTGTTTTAGGTTTTTCGGGGTTTTTCGTTTCGTTTTCAAAAAAAGTTGAAATTTGAATTTTTGAATTTTTTTGGTTATTCAAATGATGATTGTTGATGATCATTAGGATGATGATTATGAAATTTTTTGGTGATTTGATGATTATTGATTGTGATCTTTTTTTAGGATCTTTCATGTTGGTACAAATATACTTTCTAATTATAATCAAACATCAGAAACAGGTGAACTAAATTAATGACGATCAAACATATTTTAATTTTGTTAAAACAACAAGAATAACAACAATAACAACAACAGAAACAAAATGAATACACGAAAAAATAATTTGTGTTCGTTAAGTAAATGATAAATTGTTAATATTTAAAGACCTTTTTTTGTTGTTGTTCTTGTCTTTGTTTTTCTGTTTCTAAAGTTACTTTAAAAGACCCGAAGTTTTCTTTTACTTATTTTTTTTTTCTTGATAGGATTACGTTAAAGAGATTACAAATCAACAGCATTAATATGCAAATTATATTATTTATTTTGGTTTTGTTTGGTCAAAACAAATGAAACATTTTTGTTCTTAATTGAATTAATTTTAGAGACATTTATATGCAAGTTCTTTATTTATTTTAAGGTTTTGTTATTTTTTTTTTAATTATCAATTCATTTTAGTACAATAAAATGGTTCTTTCCGGGTGAAAGGTAAAAAAAAGATGAGATAAATTTAATTTTAATTATTCATTTATCCATTTGGTTTTTTAGTGTCGTATTTTATAATCAAATTTTAAGTATATTTTAAGTAAAAACAAGACAACAAGAGAACAATAGATTCGTTTTTATTTGTGAATTTATCGAGAGTAAAACAAAATATCTATTGTTGTATATTCTTTATATGAGAAAGAATCACAATTCTTATTTAATATAAAAAAAAAAGTTGTTGTACGCATATATTGTAAAATTGAAGAACAACTCAGAATTTAAAGATCTGGTTAATTAAAGCAATAGACTTCTTTTTTTTTATTCAAAGTCACCAATTATCGAAACAGTTAATCGTTATTTAGAACTTAAAAGATTTTTGTGTTTGGATTAAATAAATAATTGTCGTCTTGAATATACAATCAATTAATAAGATATTAGTGTTAACACCAGAACTCAGCCATATTTATTTTGATCTGTTTTATTTTAATTTTTGTTAATTAATTATAAACGTGGATTATACATTTCCATCATCCTGATAATCCCATAATAATATTAATAAGATGAAATCACGACACATTATTCTTATATAAATAATATTTATTTTTTATAAATCAAAAACCATAAAACGATATTATGATCTCTCAGATAATCTGAACTTTTAATAATGACACACTTAATTACATGTTTCTAAATAAAACAGATGAAACAGATATTTTTTCATTATAATAATTTTTGGATCTTTAAAGAAGAATATAAGATCATCTTTAAAAAGGAAAAATGCATATAAATGTAAACCAAGCGCCGAATATACGGAGTGATTATCAAGATCGATATGACAAAATATGAAACACTCACAACATTAAGAACAAACAAAAATAAAATGCTAAAAGAAAAAAGGGGGCAAGTACGATGATGGAAAATATTAAAAAAAAAGAAATATAAGACAAAAATAAAGAAAAAAAAATTGAAGAAGAAAAGCAAAAAAAGGAAAAGAAAAGAAAAGAAAAAACGAACAAAATTAAAAAGAATTAAAAGAGCGGCAGCAAGGAGTATGTACAATAATAATAAGAAGAACAAATAAGTTATAAGAACTTCTGGTGTTACGAAGACGAAGAGGGCGGGTCTCTGTATAACACATCATACTATTGGATGATAGTCTCCTCTTGAACGCATGCCATTATACAATTATTATATAAAAAAAAATAACAAAACAAAACAACAACAATCTCACTTATTTTTATTGTGGTAGGTAATATAAAATATGTCGGTCGGTCGGTTTATATATACATATTTATTCATATTCATACTTATAAGGAGTTGTTGCTGTTGTTACTGTTGTTGCTGTTTGTTTTACCATACTACTGGGATATAGTAGTAGGTAAAATACGATACATTTTTAAAGTATTTAATATCAGACACGTCCCAATGCAGTAAAAAATAGATTTCAACTATATTATGTTAAATATCTGATTGTGGTAGGATTATGTTCAGATCCGTAACTACTTATCGTGTCTCTTTATAATGAAAGTGAAAGGACTCTCTAGTTATTTACATTTGTTAAAATGTAAAATAAGGGAATGTAAAGGTTTGTTTAAAGTAAAGATTCTCTTCTTTCCTTAATTATATTTTCATACCATGAAAAGATGCCATGGTTGTTGCTTAGAAGTTATCCATTTGAAAGATTCTCAATAATAGAAAACTAATTCCGTTTGAAAGAGAAAATTATAGTTTGTAATAAATTATTATAGAAGATTTCGTATTGACACTTGACAGTCAATCATTTCTGTTAAATAAAGAACCGAATAATAGCAACGATAATTAAATATTCATTCGGTTAATTAATTTGAAATTCGGTTCAAAAATTATCTACTTGAATTTGTCTAATTTGATTTTTCATTTTCAAAGTAGAAAGTCAATGCCTTTTTGCTCTATAATTTTTACAATTCAAAAACACGAATAAATAAAATGAATTAACAAAAATTATCCAAACAAAGTGAGATAATTCTCATTAAGGCATTCTCCCATTTAATTCAATAAAATCTCAACCTAAATAAGAATGTGACTAAATTTGGTTAATTTTTTTCGTTTAGTTAATAATTACATAACAAAGTAATCATTACATGTTGTAATAATTATTCACGTGAATGCGTACGAAAGTAAACTCTCAAGGGGGTTTTTTTTCTATATTTTTGATTGAAATTAGAAAAAATATAGATTCTCGTTTACGGGTCTGGTATAAATAATAAAGAAGCAAGTGAGTGATGTACAAAAAGACCTTCACTAGAGAGGTCATGGTTTTTTTTATTTAATTATTATTATTTTTTTTATAAAAATAAATAAATATGATCATGATGATAAACAAGGACGAGTTATTTTTTTAAATAAAAAAATGTAAGAACTTAACTTAAATTACTTCTATCGATCAAACAAATAAAATATGCATCAATAGTTCAGAGCTATGCAAGTGAAAAAATAACTATGTGGGAGCAAAAATATAGTATTTTTGTTTCTATTTTCTTTGTAAATAATAAGGAGGTGCCATTTTTAACGCAACATAAAATGAGGAACGGTTTTTATATATAATTGTCATTCTTTGTTCTTTCAACTTATTTAATAAAATATATTTTTTATTGATTTGATTAAAACTTATTGACATTTCGAGTGTTCATTAATATAAGGAAGCCTCGAATGTTTTCATTTTTACCTATTCTAAGAACACCATCTTATATTACCAGTATATGATGTGACACGGAGCGATAAATGCTTACCTAAAAAGACAAGAGAGAAAAGACACGAATTAAAATCAAGTTCACATTTCACCTCATAAAATTTAAAGAAAAAAAAGCACTATATAACTACTGTATACGCGTACATGATATAACTATATAATAAAGTAATCAAACGTAACCCCCCTTTAATACAAAAAAAAACAATAACAGCAACTATAACAACAACCACGAAAAAGAATGAAGTAATAATTTGGAAGCTATAAACAAAATGATGATGCATGATGATAATAATGACGACGATGATGATGGTAATAACAATTACCACACTACATACTTTAAAATCAAAAAACAATTTTCAATCAAATCCTTCAAAACAAGAAAAAAAATTAAAAGGAAAAAAAAAATCAACCAACAAAAAATCATGAAAGAAGAAGAAGAACAAAAATCGATCAAACGTTCGATGACGACAAAATGAAAAAAAAAAAGAGCAAATGATAGTGAATCAACCTATTCCTCTGCGCCTGCCACGTTATTTAGGCTTCTTATTCGTTTTTCTTCCTCTTATTAGAAAATTTTGACGTAGAAATGAAAGAAAAAAAAAACGCAGGTGCCAATCGTTCGATATATTATTCGATTATGATTAGTTTCGGTATTGTTATTTTTAAGAAACGAATAAAAATAGGCATTTTAATAAAAGCATGACATAAGAGTTGGTCACTCACTTATATTTTATTTACTAATACGCTGAAGAGAGACAGAGACGAAGGGTAAACAATTTTAAACTGAAAAAAAATAACCACAATTTTTTAATTAAATTCAAATTAATTGTTTTTTTTGTTTCATTTAATTTAAATGAAAACGTGTGCGGTTTTAATAAGAAATGAGACAATTTAATAAAAATATAAATCAGCATATTAGGGCAATTTAAACACCTGAGTTCACCAGTACGAAATTTGTCCCTGATGGATACTAGACGCGAATACACGAGAAGTGAGAGCAAAAAAATTATAAAATTTTTATTAAATAAATATTTGACGAATAAAAATAATAATAAGAAATTGTCCCACGTTGTTTAGAATTCTGGCGTCAATGACGTTAAATATTTCAATTATTTTATAGTTATTCCATTCGCTCTTTTTCATTCATTCATAATTAATTATAATGATGTGTTCTTTTAGAGAAATTCTTTATTATTATTATTTAAGATTTCTTTCTTCATTCTTTGTTTTTTTTTTTCTATCTATTTTTGGTTTTGGCTTATAATTTTTGAGGTCCATCAGAGTTCGAATAAATTACGCTACGGTAGATTATATGAATCGTTTCAGTTTAATAATTTTTTTGCGAAATCATTTTGTCCTCCCTTCCTTCTTCTATTTCAATTTACTAAGATTCAATGATTTGCCTTTATAAAAAACCGAAAAATAATGAAAAAAAAAACTAAACTTAATTTTTCTCATCCATGTTCCATGTTAAGTTTGAATGAGTTTTTTTCTGATGATGGCATGTCAACCCTATCAAACTGTGTTGTTTTTTTTTCTTTTCATTATTATTTCTCTTAATAGAACAAAAAATTCAGCGTGAAGTGTGAACAATTAAAATGTTCTTTCGTAACGAAAAAAAAAAAAACAAAAGATGGACAAATTTTTTTCACATTCGTTCATTCAGATTGCTTCTTCGTACTTCTTTTTTTTTGTTGTTTTTTATTTTAAGTGTTTCTCTTTTCTTATACAACAAATGAAGGAAGTATGAGTGGGTGAGATTGTGCTTTTTTTTGTTCTTGTTACCTTTATTTTAATGGAAATTCATTTTCAAGTTTAAGAAAAAAAAAATACAATCTAAAAGCAAGGTAAAATTGTTTCATTTTTAGGTTTGGTTTTATACAGAAACAACGAATGAAATGAATATTTAAGGAAAGAAAAAAATTCAAATAATGAAAGAATAAAACTTCTAAATTACAACGCACGTTATTAAAGTAAAAAAAAAAAACAATTTAATCGAACGAAACGTTTTAATGATTCAACAGAAATAAAAATAAACTGAAAAGATGTCTTACCAGAACGATTTTTGTTTTTCTTTATTATTTTTTAAAGTGTTTTCGTTTCTGTTTTTTTTTTCTTCTTCTTTACTATTTTTAAAAGAAAAATCAGTCACGGACAAAATTAAAGAAATTTTGTGATCAAAACTATTCGAGCTCTACTGTAATACAGTGAGTTTAGGTACAGGTACCAATATATACAAATACAATAACAAAAAGTATGAGTGATCTGGCTGAAACGTAACGAAATTCTAAATACAAGAATAAAAAAAAAACACAGAATTCTGTATAACAAATATAAAAGAGATTATAAAATTAATTCACTTTGGCTTCTGTTCTCTTGTATTTTTTTTTTTACAAGAAACAAAAAAAAATAAAGTTGTGTGTATAAAACATTTGGACATGGATCGTGGATAAATCGATCGATCCAATTCAATCATTACACATCTCTTTTCTCTGTCTTTAATTTTTTAAATTTTGGTTTTTATATAAGATATTTTTGGAATGTACGTTTGTATACACACACACATACAGATTGTAAATATTTCCATCTTTATTATATTATTTTTTCAAGGACGTCCTTTCAAAAGAAACAAAATTAATGGGGGCGTAAGAAATGTTTCTTTTTTCAATTAATTTACGATTATTCTTGACGATTATAAAGAAAAAAAAGCTTTTATTAAAAAAAAAGTGTTAAAGTTGAAGAAACAAACACCTTAAGCTTCTTATTATAATTATCATTTTGACACTTTCTATAATTATTGTTGTTGTTTATTTGTTGATATTCAAATGTCGCATCCGACCTTCACCAAAATTGTTGTTGTCATTATTTTACCATATAAAATATCCCCTTATCCGACCTATAACAATTCAATAATCAAATTCCAAATTATGGGATTTTTCTTTTTTTTTTTATTAAAAACGATTTCAGTTTTTTAATGTTTTTTTTTTCTATTTGATTGGATCGGTTGAATTTTAAAATTCATTTCTTCCTTTATTTGTGTTGTGTTTCGTTTTTTATATTAACCGAAATAAAAACACAAAAAAAATCGATTAATTTCTAATTGAAGCGAAGAACCGCTATAATTTTTTTTTGCTTCGGCATTTAAGTTAGATTTCCTATTTGGATGGATTAAAAATATTCTAATGAATGAACATATAGAAATGAAACCCTTGGGGTGAAGGGTCTTAAGGAAAATTTTAATATAGAGATTCCATATGCATACAGTCTATAACAAACAACTGTGATGCAGATGAGATTCGAACTTCTCAACCTTAACCGTCTATCATTAAAACATAAAACGTTTATTAAAGTTAAATTGTTAAATTATATTTTTTTTTGATTATATGTTGGTTGTTGGCTTTGGTACATTACAGAATAAAAATACATAAAAGTTCTGAAGGTCACGTGTCAGATGGTTTATAACAAACATGACGTTTTATTTAAATTTACTTTTTTTTTCCTGTTCATGTTTTTCTGTTTCTTTTTCTGTATGCGGTTTTTTAACTTAAAAAAAAAACTCTTTTTCGATTTTCAACAGTAAGAGAAGATGGTGATTTTTTTTTGTGTCAATTTTTTTTTCTTCATCTTCTGTACAGTTGGTGTTGTTATTGTTATTGTTTGTTGCGCGAAATATACAACAATGTACAACAGTATTGTACTACAGATGTATACCAATGGTTTAAAAGAGGAATTATTTTACATAAAAATATATATGAGAGAGAAATATATTTATAAAAAGAAACTGTTCAAAAAAGAAGAAAGAAAGAAGAAAAAAATATATACAACTGAATAATAATTTATATTTCAAGTGCAGACATCTTTTTAATATGTAATCAGATTTTCAGATACGGTCAGGTACTCTGTTTACTTTTGGTACCTTTCAACTTTTTATAATACCATTACACAATATTTTTGTATTTCTTTTTAAATATTAATAAAAATATTATAAACGTGTAGCTGTATTCTGATATTTTATTTGATTTAATGGCACATTAACGTTAAAACTCATTTAAATCTAAATCCATTGACTAAATCTTTAATAAAGACAACCGTTATGGAATATTCTTACAACATTTGCATAATTTTCCTCCTTCTAGAACTCATTGTCTAACTAGAATTTATCCTAAAATTCCTCATAATATTTCTTTCACTAAAAATAATTTCATGATGTCTTGAATCCACCATAAATTCCTTACAGCATTACACGATAAAACACTATTACTCACATTGGCCCAGTTAAGCTTTAGAAAAATTTATGATAATTTTACTAATCCGTTTATTAATAAATTGAGTGTCTTTATATTAGAATCCATCTTTTACATAATACCACAAGACACTGAGACGATATTATTATAGTGTAATTCTGCGTAACTTGGCAGCTCGCGGTATTCACTGTCAAGAAAAGATATAAAACCAAAGAGAGAGAGAGAGAGGGGAAAAATATAATAAAAGGAAAAAGGAAAAAAAAATAAACAAAAACTACAAATCTTTTATGTTGATGGTGATGAGTGTGTATATTGACGATGTTGCTGATGATGATGATGGTGATGATGATGATGTTGATGATGATGATGACGATGATCACAAATGTGAATGTATATGTCAGTGGTTAAATTTTTTAGCCTACTGTTTCGTTCGAACTGGAAAATATTGAATGCGGAAAAAATGTGAGAAGAAATGAAAGAGTAAGTAAGAAGATAAAAAAAAAATACAAAACAGAAGGCAAAAGGTGGTGGAGCAAAGGAGCAATCTTGAAAAAAAAGGAAAAATTATTTATTACTGTAAATTAGGGTTGCACGAGAGTAATAATTAAATTTTATTAAATTACATGCGCTTGTAATATAAAACAATTTTAATCTGATTTACCTCTTTAATTAATTATTTAGAAGACGGTTAGGTGATTTCTGTTCAGTTTCTTTTCTTTTTATTTATCTCTTTTATGCTTCTTCTTATTCTTTTCTTCATAATCATTTTATCCCCCCATTAAGTATTTTTTATTAATAAATTTCAATTATTACTTAACATTCATTTATTACTTTTAATTTCTCTTTCCTTTAAGGAGTTAAATAAATATTGAATGAATGCCAATTTTTACGCGAAAGCTTCTAAGTCGTTCTAAATATTTTTTAAATGTTTTTGTATTGCATTTTAAACTATTTTTTAAATGAATTGGTCAAGTATTCGTGAAACTCGACATTTTATTGTTACATAAATTATTTTCAAAATGGCCACACCATCATTTATTAAAAAATTTTAGTTTATATATTTGATCTTTGAGAATAGAAATCAAAATTATTCACCAAAATGAAACAGCAGTAACAATAAGTACCTCGTATACCTCTTTGGAATTTATTTAATGTATCTTCTTCATGAATAATATTATTTGATTCAAAGAATCGATCCTAAATTGAACAACAATCAACTCTTTCATAATTCGTAAAAATAACAATCTGTTTTCTTGTTGTTGTTTTATGAGATTTTCGAAAGAAGAAGACGAAAGAAAATTATTAAAAAATTTTGAAGATTGGAAAGATGAAGAAGAATAAAGAACTATAGAGATAAACAGGATGAATTCTTATAATTTTTTTGATTTTTTTTTCATCTTCATCTTCATCTTTTTATTCTTTCAATCCGTCTGTCTATCTATTTATTGTTATTTGTTGTTGTTATTGTTGTTATTTTTTTAATTCTTCTTCTTCTTTTTTTCTTTCTTATTATTATTTTTGTTTTTTTTATGAAGAGTCTTTATAAAGATGACGACGATGAAAAAGACTGAAGAGAAGTGCTTAGGAATTTTTCTGACGTTAATATTATTTGTATGTGGAAATATATAACGAATGCACACATTCACACAATTACACATACGCACTAAATTTTCGATTGAAAAAAAAATGGTGAAAAAATAAATATGTGTTCCTGCTGTACATCCTATATACATACACGCACAGATGTATCTATATAGCCAAATAAGAAAAAAGCCAAATTGTATTTTTTGGTGGAAAGAAAGAAAGAAAAAAAAAAAGAAATGAAAAGAAAAATAAGATCTCTTCTTTTTCGTCGTCATCATGTAACTAAATAACACTTGATTGTTTTTGAAGTGGATGAAAAAGAAAAAAAAATTAAGAATGAAGATGAAGAGTCGTCCATCAAATATTCGAAGTTAAATATGGACACATATATTTTTCTTTTCAAACGATATTTCATAGCACGTGGGAAAACTTAAATACTTACACATACACATAGAAATATGTTAAAAGATTCATTTTAGATTCTTTTCGTTTAATTTAAAGTTCTTGGCGCGGCTTTAAAAAAATAATAATAATAATTTTTACGGTCAACTAAAACTAATCGAAGCTACATACATTACTGTTGATTAGTATCTATGCAAGTTTATGTCTTTGTATGTGTATATGTGTATGTGAATTCTATTATTATTTAAAAATACAATTTGTTGCGCCCTTGTACTCACTCACTCAATCACTACAGTTATTTTACCTAAAATCACACATGAAGATTGCTTCTTTAATTTATGTTTTATTTGTGTGTGGGATTCCTCCCTATAGTGCACAATCATGGAAATATGTTCATACTCCAATGAATGTCTAAACATTTTGTTTTCATTTTTAAGTGAATTTCAGTTAAAACGTTAAAAGGAAAATAACAAAAATATTATGTTTGATGTCATGACACGACTTAAAAAAAAAGAAAAATAAAACAATATTTCCGTTTCAAGTCAACCAGTCCGCTCCATTATCTAAAAAAACGAAGAAGATTTGAATTATAGCAAAAACGATAATATTTTTCTATTGTTTTGTTTTTTAAAAAAAAAAAAAAATAGAAGAAGAATATCGTTGAGATTCGTCAAGATTGAAGATAAATAAACCGACCCCTCTTTTGTTCTGATTCTGATCAATTTTAAATTTTAAACAATTTTGTATGTACAAAAAAAAAATCCCTCAGCAACCAAAATTAAAATTAAAAAAAAGAATAAAACAAAAAAAAAGGTTCGTCGCTTGATGAACTCTTTCATACATCACGCAGTTTATATCATCAAAAATCTCAATTACAAATCATCAATTGTTTTCTCATACATAAAATGAAAAACCGCATATGTAGAAGAATAATATACAATTCATATCTTATAGAATTTCATTCTTTTAGTTGTAGATTTCGTGTGAGCCAAATTACCATAATAATAAATATTAAAAACATTAAAAAAAACGTCTTTAAAGAAAAAAGGAACAAAAAAAAAACAACAAAATCTCAACACACAAAAATTCAGACATTTCTAATGGTCTGAAAAAATGAGAAGGGTAAAAAAATTCTGACAGCAAAATATACTTTTTCTATTTCTGTTCGTTTTTTTCTTTTCGCTCTGTCTCTTTTCTAGACGAAATTTATGAATATATTAAACTAAAAACAAAAACAAAAAACAAGAATATAAAAAAACTAAAACTTGACGCAGGAGGGGTTTTTTTGGAGGAGTGAAGATTGAAGATGGAAAATGATAAAGAAGAGAAATAAAAGAATATATAAAATTTAGAGAAGGAGAAGAACAAAAATGAAAGGAACAAATTAAGCAACAAAATACAACAAGGTTAGAAATGAAAAATTTAATATAGAGATATTACTACGGCCAGTCAAAAAAATATTAAAAATAATAAAAAACTAAAACATCTTCTCATGTAGGTTAGTTTTTTTTCTTGTGTAGAGAACGCATTTTATTATGTTTCGTTTATTTAATTTTTTTTTTTAGTTTGTGGTTTGTAGTTTTGTAGTTTTGAATTTTGAATCTGAAGTCTTAAGTCTTGTCTATAGAAATATAGATTTTTTTCTTCATTTGCCCACAACAGGGGTCCAAACAATGACGTGTTTTTTGTTGTTATTATTTTTTGTTGTTGTTATGTTTTTTTGTATTGTGTTGTAACAAGAATCACTTCAACTATTATATTCTGTCTGTTAAGGAGGTATACTCCGTAAAAGGATCAAATCAAATATTAAAACTTATTCTAATAAAGTACAATAAAAATAGAGAAGAAGTATACAAATACAGTACCACCATGTTAGACGATAGATTTAAAAGCTCAAAGGATTGTGAATGACAACAACATAACAAAAACTGGTTACAATATACATGAATAAAGAATAAAGAACGAAAAATATATTAAAAGATATGAGTAAAGTGAGGTTAAAAGACAATTATATTTAGAGCAAGTAAATTTATAACACTTTATGATTATAAATATGTACATCGTACAAATATACAACCACATATGAAAATGTTAAGGCACTTTATTATTACTTTTATTATAATGAATTTTTTTAAATATTCAACTAAATGGTGTTTTTTTTCGTTTATTTTATTTATTTCAACTGTCACTTAAATACACACACACACATACATTTGTGTGATTCCAAATGTATCCAAACTCAGAGAAAATTTATAAAAATGTTCATCAATGATAAATTGCAAATATGTGACAGAGACACACAGCTGTATTTATATTATTTTTAAAATATTTTAATTTACTTTTTTTTTCTTCATGCCATCATCTTTCTCCGCCTCACATATATGTAAGACAAGACAAGTCTAAGAATAAAAATGCTTAATAAATGATCAAATAAATTATAAATAAAATCAGAAATATAAAAATAACTTTCACTTTGATGATAAATTTGTAACAAAAATGCAAATTGAGATTTATCAAAATTTATTGCAATTTTAAAATTTATGACAAAAATAAAACACAAGAAACAAGACACAAAACTTATTTAATTTCTATACTCAGTAATTTTATTGTCATTTAACAAATCTTTGAAACCGACAAATATGAAAAAATCATAATAATAAAGAGAAAAAAGGAAAAGTGCACGTGCACAGGTTTTTCTTTTTAAAAAATGTGTGTATGCGTGAGGAAAAATATTCACAATATTTTACCCCTTCCTAAATGTAATTAAAGTTCCTATTTTATTCAAGTCAACTAACATATCTAAACTCAACTTCTAAAGTGTAAGAAAGGGGGTAAAACGAACAACTGGACATATCGTTATACATATACGTGATTGTTTGTTTGTATGTAGAACGAGAATATATACGATGATCACAATTATATTTATCACGTGGACAGAGAAAAATGATAGTCAATTACAGTTCTGACTGTAAGAAAATAATCATAACTCTATAATAGATATCTTAAAAAAGACAAATTGACCAAAAGAAGGAAATGTAAATTAATAATACAAATTATATGTAAATGGATGCAATATATAAATACGCACACACACACATATATATATATATATATATTTACGTATTCACATGCACATAAGTAATGTGCATAAAGCAAAATAGGAGAGCCTTGGGTGATTTGCATTCAATCTTAACATTTCTGAATCTTCTTTTTTTTTTCTTATCCCAGACATTAAAAATTATTATAAACATAAAAGTGCGTGTGTGTTTTATAAATATTATAACAGAAAATTAAAAAAAAAAAAAAAACAAATTACCAGCAAACGAAGAAACAAATAAAACTGCCAACAAATAAAACCAACGAAACTAAAACATACATTTTTGCTTTAAGGAATTATTTCATCCATCTTTTTTCTTTTCTTCTTCTTCTTTTTTTTCTTATTATTATTAGTATTATTATTAATAAATGAGACGATTTGTTTAAACTGCCACAATATATACAATTTATGTGTAGGATCTAACACCCTCCAATGAGTCATCATCATCATCAATTTGTTCACAGTTTGTTTTTTTTAAGTCATTCTACTCTTTACTTAGCTAAGTGTATTTTTAAAACCTTTCATGTTTCTCAATCTGTGTACTTTATAAAGACAAAAATAAATAAATTTATTCTCTATTTGTACAATGTTTGATTTTTCTTTCTTTTCTTTTCTGTTTTCTGTTTTCTTTTTTTTTTTTTGTTGTTTAAATATAATTTGCAACAATGTTGGTTGTCTTTAAGATCGAAATAAATAATTTATTGAAAAGACCCCTGTGGTCTCATTGCAGCTGTATAACTTAAAAATATTATTTATGTACTGATGTTTTTTTTTCTTACTTTAATAGTTTTTTCTTTCAGATCTTTCATTTGTTTTAACTTGATTTAATTTTTTTATATAAAATTCTAATTGTTTATTTCTGGGTAAATAAAATGAGTAATATAGGGAAATATATTACAAAGAAAAGACGAGACAAAAATAAAAAGAGAACGAGATGTAAGTACTAAGGTAAGCTAAGACATAAGACTGTCTAAATATTCAAAGAACCTAATCAAAAAAAAAAAAAAACAGAAAAAAGCAACAATAAAATATATTGATAAATTGCAAACCAAAAATCGTGAGTATCGATCGTTTCAATCTATTGCACTGGCATTGGTTAAATATAATAATAATAAATATATTAAAATATTCTCGATGAGATTACGTAAACCGTAAATATATCATGAGTGAAACATTATTTTCCATTCGATTTTTAAATTCTTGTTTTGGGACCAATGCCAGAATGAAAAAAAAGATAGACACAAAGACTCCCAAAAATTAAATAAAAAAAATCCCATATTAAGAGAAAAATTCTTTCATTCATTTATTTTTTTTTTTTCTTGCTAAAAATTATAATTTATCGTTTCATTCTGAAAAATTCAATCTTTAAAATATAAAAAAATTAAAACCCATCACTGCATCACCGTAATCAATTAAATTTTTTTTGGGTTAAGGAAAAATTAAATTAAACTAAATCAAATATTGTTGTTGTTTTTTATTTGCCTGTCTATTTGGTCAGTCTGGGTCAGATAAGTTAATAACTTGAAGAGAGTGAGCAATCGGTTTAATCATAAGAATTTTTATTTTATTTTTTCCTATACAAAAAGAAATATTTTAGATAAAAAACCTTGCGACTAGACTAGACTACAGACACTAGCGAACACCTTGAACCTGAAAGAAAAAATTACGTATGGACACAAAGGCTACAAAAAAAATAAGAAAAAGATTGAAAATGAATTTACATCTTTTAGATACCATGAAGAAGTCCCACAGAGATATGCCACTGCGTATATTTTACTGCAATAGATATACAACCAACAAATAATATGTATATTGTCAATATTATATATTCTCGTAAATAGAGAAATATATGTACATAAGAGTCTGTGTATAGATAAGCAGACTCATATTAGTTAAGAAGAAACATGAGTTCGATAATATAAAAATGTCTTGTTAAAAAATATATCGACCATCTAACTATCATCAAGCAAATACAGATATTTCTTGCAAAAATACATAGAAGAAGTTTTTTTAAATGATTCCTCATCACTGATCCTGATGACTGAAGTTAAATATTATGATGAGATCATATTTAAAGACACACAATAAAATACTTAAAAAGAGAAGGAAAGAGGAAACCACATACATTAATTTCATCTATATACAAAAAAGTAGAGAATAGAAAAAAGTCAAAAGGGCAAAAGAAATAAAAATATATAAAAATGGCGCCATCAAGTTTTGTTTTTCCAAAAAACATCAGCCATTTTATTATCAAAAATAAACAAAAAAAAGCATTCCCATTTGTTTGAGAAGAAAAATACAAGAAAATAAAATTAAATTAAATATGAAGGAAAAAAGAATACAATAACAACAAACAATACATAACACAACAAAAAATTATGGTATAGGTAACACGAAAAATAATATAAGAACCAATGGTGGCTACCGCAAGGCCATATAGCTGTGATATGAAAGACGTAACTTGTATTTCAGCATTCCATCTAGATTTGAGTTTAGCTCTTATTTCTGTTGTTGTTGCTGTTGTTGTAACACATAGGTCCATGTGTGTTTTTCTTTTCTCTTTTTTTTTTCTCTTATTTATTTTATGAGCATATATACAGACAAATTTGTATACCTTTTTAAAGAAGACATACATACATATACAAACATCCATAAATACAAACATGATACAAATATATTAAATAAATCCATACAAATGTATAAAAAATACGTATAAATGTATTTTAGTCTACTCTAGTCTACTCTTGTACTCTTGTACTCTACACTATTTTACCTTTTCTCTACACTTTTTGTCAATTTTTTATAATGTTTGAAGTATTATTATTATTTTGCTTAAATAATTATAACTTAAGTTAAAAAAACAAAAGAAAAACGAATAAACCATGAAGACGAAGAAGGAGAATAATAAGAAGAACCAATTTTTTTTATAAAAGATAAAAGATTAAGAAAATTGGAAAAAAAAAACAATGAAAGAAAATTAATAACACAATCATTTTTACGTGACGATATTGTTTCTTGTTTTTCTCTATATACATAAAATAATGTTGTTTAATCGATGTCCCTTTTTGAGCGTTGTACAAGACTTTTATTAATACAAAACAGAATTTTACAAGTAGAAAAAAAATGCATTAAAATAACAGAAAATGTGTTTGAATTTTTTTCTTCACTTAAAAAAAATAAACGAATCGAAATAAAATTCCAAACCTACAAAACCACAATCAATTTATTTCATGTATTACTTTTCTCTATAGTTTAGCAAAAATGCATACCAATACTTTCCCGCCATTCTTTCATGACTTTCTTTAGATTGAATTAAGTCAAAGGTTTAAAAAAATCAGTAAAAAGAGAAAAAAAAATCAATTGACTTTCATTTCCTCGACTTTTTAAAAACTTAATTAAAATCACAAATGAGACAATTCACGTAATGAAATCATGAGTTTTGATTTTTGTTTTTCTTTTAGTTACAACTTCCAAACGGCAATTAGAAATAAAAAGAAAAAAAATTCGTACTCAAAGAGAAGTAGTGACGGTTTTTAATCAATAAATAAATTCAAGAAACCCAATTAAAGACCCAATAAAAATAAACAGATAGATTTATTTAATAAAGGATCGTGTGACCATCAACGACCATCAACTTATAATTGACAAATATAAAAAGGCCAATCCCTTTAAAAAAAAACAACAAACACGCTATGCACTTAAAAAATATTCTATCCTATAAGCAAAAAAAAAAACTAGTAACAATTTTAACTCATAAAATAACGACAATTTATAAAGGGAAATTATTTATAAAATATTTATTTTCATCTTTATCAAATTACAATTGGTATAAATTTCTTTAGCTGATCACTCGATCAATTTGATATTTTAATTAAATAAATCATCAATACAACAAAATATGTCTGGTCGTCTGCATGGGAGGTAAAATGAAATGAAAGAAAAATAAAGTAAAAACAGAATCAAATAATATAAAATTCACACCAATACCGAAACGACACCATTCCATTCTTATTCAAAAATAATAATAATTTTTGTGATAAAGATATAAATTTATTTATTCTAAATCCCGATCCTTTATTTCTTAACAATAATTAAAGCTTTTGTCTTTTTCTCTCTCTTTCTATCTCTTTAAGAGCTACGCGTTTATAAGCGACATTTAAACAGAAAACAAAGTTCTTCTTTGATTTGTTGTCGTATTTAATACGAATGTGTTATAAATTTGTTTATTTTTTTTCTTATAAACACATTTTTTTCTTGTTTTTTTTTCGTTGTGTTATTTATTGGCCGCTCCTTTACATAAAACAAATGTTTATTTGTTTCTTGTATTACATCAATATGACACTCGGTTTTCTCTCTATCTCTGTTTACTTGTTGTTTTTATCCTATTAAAACAAATAAAAATAATAATAATAAAATTATCTATAAAGAATATAACATCTTCAAGCCCACTATTTTCTTTTCTTTTCTGTTTTTTTTCTGCAACATTGTATATAACCATACATTTTATAATTTAAACCAAATACAAGACATAACCAAAGAACGAACGACAGAAAACGAATAAGAAGAAGATAAATGTAACATCCCAAGAAGAGCCATTGATCTTGATGATGAGATTGAGATGAGATGATCAATATACAAGATCAATTTATGTGATCTTTTTCTCTATTCTTTTATTTTCTTTTCTGATTTTTGTTGTTGTTTTTTTAATTGTTATTCTATAATTTTAATTATCTAGCATATTTGTTTTATCTTCCTGATTCTTGTATATGGTTTAACTAACGATCGCTAACTTTAGTAAAAAGTCAAAAATAAAAAAAAGATAAAAGGAGTAACAAAAAAAACTAAGAAACAAAAAAAAATCAAATCTCACGATCTCATCTTGTGATCTCTTAGTGGTTATTCGGTGCCACCAATTTTCATTCCACGCGATTCTTAATATTGATAACATTGGTGATCATTCATCTTTAACCGTCTGACATTTATTATTGTGTTAGTGTATGATCACGTATGTGTAAATGCATCTGTTTATGGACTCTGATCAACTTTATAGTAACGAAACAATTGTTTCAAAATTTCTGTATAAGTGAGTAATTGAACAAAATCTCAATTTAACAATTTTATTTATTTGTTTCATTTAATTTGTTCCTTTTATTCTTATTCTCTCCGTTTTATTTTAATATTTAAAAAGATTTAAAAAGAAGAAAAAACAATTCATTGCAAATATTTCTCACATAAATACATAATAGTACGCAAGTTAACCGGGAAGCGAATAATAAAAATAAGAAACAACCGAAAAAGAAACAGAAACAAATTATTATGATTGAGAACAACATTTGGTGTTTTTTTTTGTTATAGTCGTTTCTTTCAAGGTAATTACAGACAAGAAGAGATAAAAGGGTCTATTTCATAATAATTTTCTTATTTATATTCTGTCTGGCACATTTTCGGTGCTACTCTGTTACTCGTCTTCTGTGATTACACACACCAAACATAACATCGATTGATTTCCTTTGGTATAATCAAATGTTAAGCACACGCGTGTGAGATTTCTTGTTGATGCTTTTTTTTGTTTGTTTGCTTTTGTTTGATTTTTTTCTTTATATTAATTTTCCTTCATTTATTAATAAGTTGAAGAAAAAATAGTCAGTAGTTTGAATAAAACAAGAAAAAACAAAATAAGTAAAATGTTCACTCTTCTTCTTTTTTTATTTTGTTAGTTTTTTATTTGCGACACGAAATGACAATAATTGAAATGTAACATTACCAAAGACATCGGAATTTCCTGTTTCTTTTTTATATAGTTTCAGTTTAGTTATAAGAAGAAAAAAAATAACAAGAAGTCAATTAAGAGAAACACTTTAAATTTGAAAGTTTTGTTATTGTATCTATTTTTTTAAGATGTAAGAAAAAAAACACAACTAAGACACTGAATCTAATGAAAAAGAGACAATGGAGATCGACAATCGATATATACCACTTTTGCATTTATATGTCTATCCTAATCCTAAAAAGAAGTTGAATTCTATTGAAAAATCTCTACTTCTTTTTGTATACAAAAGATAAATGAAAACTCGAATATAAAATAGAAGACATTATTATTATTTTTTTTTTGTAATATTGAACGAATGTCTGTCGACAAATAAAGACATCGAGATTATTCTCAAAAGTGAATTAATGAAATAGAAATTTTTTTTATTTTTTTATTTTTATATATATTTTTTTGGCGAGACATGAAACAGATCAAATTCTTATATATATATATTATTTTTTCCCTTTCTTTGGTATAGGTTTTAAATAGATAAATAGACAAGACACAAAATAATTTTAAATGTTTGAAAAAAATTATTTTTTATTTTGTAATATTATTCATGTTTTGTACTTTATTTTAAAGACTGTCTAACATTATATAGTTTTTTTTAATTTATGTTTTGTGATTACACTAATTGATTCAAAGGGTGGAATTCATATTCTATAATTTTTCAATCATTTCTCCGCATATTTGATCATTTGCAAAAACGAAACAAAACAAACTTACTTAATTTTGTAGATTTTTCCTTTATATTCCCGAATAGTGTAATATACTTGTGATTAGTAATACAAACAAAACAAAACGTAAGCCACAAAATATAGTTGAGTAGATAGTGTAGTACGTCCTTTCAAATTTTATATAAAATATAGAAAAAAAAAGAGGTTATAAAGTAAGTTAAAAGTATATAAAACTAAAAAAAAAATAATAATAATAATATCATGTAATAAAAAGTGCGGGCGTTTTAAGTTTCACTTACAATTATTTCAATTGTAAAATGTAAATTGGTTTTTGTATCCATTATTTTTTTGTTTTTTTGTGAAACGTTTTTCATTTATATTTTTGCGTATATTTATTTGTATCGTTCGTAAATAAAATATATTTTTATTCTCCTGGTACGTAAATAATAAAGAAAAAAAACACTGTATATAAGTTAAAGTATATAAGTAAGTAAAAACAGCATGACGTGTAAAAAAGATATTGAGACTTTCCAAACTCTGACATCTCTTATAATATTTTTATAATCAAAAAAAAAATTTCGATGATTTATAAATCAAATCAACGAAACCCTTGGGCTGTAAATTCCATAAAAATTAACAAATTTATTATTTAATTTTATTTCTGTTTATACATATGTTATTGGATTGCTGCTCTGGTTCTTTTTTTGCCTTTTTTTTAACTCATTTAAGAGATGAAAGATGGAAAAGTTCACTATTGTTGTTAAACATTGAAAACTATATTAAAATGTTGAATTTAGGAAGTTTCAGTCAAACGCTGCAATACTTAAAGAATATTTACTTTAACTCTAAAATGTTTAAATGCAAATTTATATGTTAATATTTTTAATGATAATTTAATATTTAATCAGAATTAGAAGGAATTCATTTTAAAATCATAAATGAAAAAAGGTTAAAAAAAATTAAATTGTCAAGTTAAAATATTAAAAATATGCAATTAAGCAATATTCAATGGTTTCAAAAGGGTTAACATAAAGTTTCTTGCCATTCACAAAAGGAATAAATTGAAACGCAACTTGTTTCGCATTTTATAAAATGAAAAATCAAAAAGAAAAAAAGAAAAGAGAGAATATTGTGTTGTACATAAAGAAAACCACATTTAAAAAAAATATGTTTCTTCATTTTATATATATTATTGTCGATAATTTTGTACATAGTTTGGTATTGCACATACCAAAATATTTTATAAGATTATAACAGATGCCGCGAAATAGACTTCAATTCATAATAATAATAAGTAATAACTAAATATATACAATTTTTTTCATAATGTTAAACTAGATTTAAATCAGAGTTCGCGTTCATTTGCCTCCATTGTTCTTTCATTTTTTTCTTATTTATAAAATTATTAAAATAATTGTGTAATCAAATCAATTTGATATGAGACATACACACATACACATAATAGTTCTACAGAACTGGATAAATAAATTAAAATTCAAAACAATTTTAAATAATAAATAATAAAAAATCAATTCAAGTAATTTCAATTTAATAATTTTCATGATCAGTCGACTAATATAATATTTATTGTGACACAATTATGTACAAATGTTTTAATGTTATTTTATTATTAGTAAATAAAGTAAAGTAATAAAGAATGTTTAAAGTCTAAGTTTTATTTTAAGTTTTTTTTTATATTAAAAACCACAAAGTCCAGCTGTGGGATTGAAATCAATTCAATTCAACTAATTGTTGTTGTTTCTGGGTATGAAAGTTGTGGATTTCTTTGCATATAATTCAACCAAAATTTTTTCTGTTGCATTTGTTTTTATAAGCCCACCCTAGTATTTTATAATGAAATCATATTTTCCACAATGCAATAAAATTTTGATGATTTTGTAAAATTATAGTTTTAATACAAAAGAAACGAAACAAAAGAATGTAGATTTTTTTCTAATTTTTTTTTTGTATTTGATTTAACTTACTATTTTGCGTTCACGTCTTTAAAATTTAAATCATTTACTTTTAAACGATTTGTCCTATTTATTTTTTGTCTTGTTTTCTTTCTTTTTTCTTCCTCTAAGATTATAAGAGAGGGATAAAAAAAACAGCACAATTAAAACGATCGACCTTTTGACTGATGTGAATTTTTAACTTTATTTTTAAACAAAGTGATAAAATAAAGTAAATGAAAGAGACAATATGATAGAATCATATAAAAGTGTGACGACAGTGGCATGAATAAGTTTGTAAATTGAGATATCTAAATTCCTTTTATAAGAAAAATAAACTTATAATAAAAGGTATAAAGACATGAAATTACTGAAAATTACAAAATCAATCGACGTCCTAGAATTTTAATTAAATTAAAAATAACAATCACAAAATGTTTTATTTGAATGTTTTAGTCAGACATGAAAAACCTTTTTAAATTATTATAATTGGAAGTTAATTTGTTTGTTTTTGCTTTTATTTTTCTTTTATACTTAGATGGAAGGGAAAAAATATAAACAGAAATGAATCAAAAATTCAGAAAACGTTCATCGTTCAACACTATTTTGAACTTGATAATATTTTTCATTTAAATGATATTTATCAATTAATAAAAATGACCCTTTAGTTTCCTGTCATTCTCACACATAACTACATAGATTTTCATTTAAAAAAGAATTTTATCACTCTTCACATACCGAATACTTATGACACCAACACATTTTTTTAATCGATTCAGATTTTAATATTAAATTTTATTCAGAAAGTAAAATATAAATTTTAAATAAATAGAATTTTCACTGATATGTAACATAAAATGCGGGTACTCTTTGAATATCTGATTTTCCCATCCTTCGTACCTGATATAATTTCAAAAAAATTGTAAGTTTTTTCATTCTGTTTGATTTGTTTTTTTAATTAAATTAATTTTTTTTCGTGTACAATAGTTTCCCCTTCACTCTCATTTATTTGTGCCATATTCTCCTAATTAAGGATTTCACTTTTTATCGCAATTGAATTCTTCTTTATATTTTTTACTTATAAAAATAAAATAAAAATTTATAAGAATGAAAAGAGAAAAAACAAAATACAGAAATAACAAACCTTATTCTATCGTCGTCAATGTTTTCTTTCCATTTTTATTTAATTTTTGTGTCTAATCGCGGAATTTAACAAAGACCTCTCTTGTATATTAAATATGGGTATTGGTATTGAGTATGAATATTTGTATGGTTATTTTTCTATTATAAGATGTAGATGGGTGACACTCCTCCGGAATGCCTAACAACTGTCACTTTATTCTATGAATGTGTATTATTATATTGCAGAAAAAAGAAAACAAAAATAAAACTTATAACTATACAGAACAAGACTCTCTCACAAAACTTTTTTTTTAGTTTTCTTTTTTCTTCTTCTTCTTTTCATTTTAAAATGAAAAATTGAAACAACTAAATATTCGTGATGTAGAAAGTCATCGCGTTTGGTGGCTGTGTAAAAGATTGCTTATAAAAAGAAAAATAAAATAAAAAAAATGAGGAAGAAGAAGAAGAAGTCGTAGTACGGTGAAGAAAAAAAGAATCAATTTGCGATCTTTTTTTTTCGTTTCTTTTCTTTTCTGTTGTTTTTTTTTGTTCATTTCAAATTAAAAATCAGGTAAAAATTTTAATTGAATTTTTGTTACTTCTTCTTTTTTTTTCACTATTTCTTTATTATCATTATTAAAAAGGTGAAATCCAAATAAATCACTCAAAAGTGGAATCTCCGTCAGATAACTTTTATTGTTGTTGTATACAAGTGGCTTGCTGAGCTAATATGTTACTCTCTCTTCCTCATTCTCAATAGATAATAACAAAAGAACAGATATTTTGGTTTCATGTGTGACAAAAAACAAAAATAGAAATCATAAGATTAAAATTAAGTGAGGATAAAATAAAAAAGGTTCCTTGTTTTTATTTACATTTTTTTATACAAAGAATCGCTAATCTTCAATTATCTTTTTTTTTTGTTTTTATATTTTATTCCAAGAGTAGATATTCGTTTGGCTTCTGTAACGTTGTACATATAACAAGAATGTTATAGATTGGGAGTGGGACGACGAAAATGTATGAATGTATATAAAATGTATAAAATCTTGAAAAAGATAATCTTAAAGATATAAATATAAAGATGTAACACCAAAATTGGTTAACTGAAGTTCAAGTCTATTTTTCTTTCTTCGTCATCGTTTTATTTTTTTCACAAATTTTAATTTGATAAATTGGTTTTAATGGAATTTGAACACGGTACCTTTTAATTGCCAATCCAGTAATTTGCTATGATTTTCTTTACTCATTTTATTTGTTATAGAATATTGACTTAATACAGCCTTATTACTTTGTTACATTGTAACAATATTTTAATGAATTATCATTGTCGTAAATTTTTTTTATCATAATCAGTTGTTTTTTTGTTTTCGGTAGCAGCAGACCCGATGGATAAAAATTTCGATATCAAAGTTGAATATCTTGTATTGTAATAAAATCATGAAAAACGACAAAAAGAAACAAAACAAAAGCAATACAAAAAAGGAATACCAACAACAATCTCTTCTGTTGTTGTTATTTTGGTTTTGTATATAAATCCAATCTAACTTTTATCATATGTGCGACAATTAATTAAGTGGTAATTATAAGCCTCAGAAAGACCTGCATAAATATAAAATATATATACCGATGAATACACTAAAGTGACTAACTAAGTAACTAACTACATACATATACATATCTATCTATAGAAGAAGGAAAGGAGACAAAATAAAAATATTCTCAAAGAGACATCAACAATATTATAAGAAGAAGTGGAAAAAGAGCAAGAAGAAGAAGAAGGCACGATTACTATTTTATATTAAATTGTATCTTTAAAATTAAAGCAGAGTTGGCGTTAGTTAAATACAACAACAAAATATCTCTATAAAAATGAAACGTTGGACATGCAGTTAAAATTTATAATGAAGAAGACGAAGGATGATTAATCATCATATAAATGTAAAAGATTAAAAAAATATATATATATAGAGCCCAACCCTGCCTGAAAAAAATACATCTATGTTTGTGTGTGTGTGTGAGTGCATGTGTTTTTGCCTTTGACTTTAAGACTCTATTCGTTGTGTACTCCTTTTTTCTTTTAATTTTTCTTTATTTTGTTTTTGTCATTTTGTTTATTTCTTTATTTTTTTTCAGTCTATTTGAACTAAACATGACTATTGGATTATCTGTTTTATGTTTGTTGTTATTTGTTAATAAAAAAAAAGGTTTAAAGGTTTTTTGTCTTTTATTTTCTGTTTTACCAATAATGTATGTGTGTTCAACCATAGGGAAAAACAACTTGGCTACATATGTCACCAACAGACTAAATAAATCAATTAAAATAGATTTAGTTTTGTATAATAAACCACGCGTATAGTTCTGGTACAATTTATACCTTTAATTTGTGTTTTTATTTTATTATTAAAGAATTTAAGTAAGTAATTATAAGTAAAGCAAGTAAGTAAGTAAAGATATAAAAGGAATGAAGTCAAATTTTTTCTCCTATAAATATAAAGAGAATGAAATACATGAACAGAAACCAAATAACAACAACAAAAAAATAAATTCCCTTTCGCGAGTAATTTAACGATTAATATTTTGTTTTTTGTATCTTTCTTTTTGTTTAGAAAAAACTAAACATAATTATTAATTTATTCTGTAAAACGTATAAAGAGTTAAGTCTTTTATCTCATATAAATCAAATAAATTGCCATACATTTTTATTGTTTAGTAGTTAGTTTTAGTTCTTTAAGAGTTTTTTTTTTTATTTTTTGGTATAAAACAAGAGAAGTTAGAATAAGAATAGAAACAACAACAAATAATAAAAACAATAATAAAACAACAATAAAACAACAACAAAATAAAAATAAATATTCAACTTTAAATCGAATAATTTATGAAAAATTATCATAATTAGTAGAACACAAGAGAGTTCAATTTGGAAATGATTAATTGGTTTGACTTGAGCCCAGAAAAAAGAAAAAACAAAACAAAAAACAAGAGAATGAAATATTTTTTATAACGAGTTTTTTTTTGTTTTTGGCTTTTTATTTCGATTTTGTTGTAATTCAGTTTTTGTATTTAAAGACAAATCGCGTAAGTGTTTCTTTTATATGAAGAGAAAAATTCCAGTGGCTGGTTAAATTTTTCATTAAACATCATAATAAATCTAATTTACGATTTTTTTTTCAATTAAATGTCAACGTTATTCATTTATTCAGTTTTTTTCCTGCTCCTTTTTTTGTAAGAAAATTCGCAATATTAAAATGCAAATACAAAAAAAAAGTTTAATTAAAAAGCCGCAGGTTATAATTTTAAGTGTAAAGAAATTTTTTACTCTTTCATATTTACCTACAAAATTACAAACAAAGAAAAATGTCTTAAAAAACCATTAGCCTATTTTTTTTTTAAACACTCACGTCAATTATGCATAATTATTTTCTATCGGAAAACATGTTTTCAATTGATAATTTTTCACCTTACACAAATAAAATGGCAAAATAAAAGTGACATTTTTGACACGTTATCAGTCTGTTTACTTTTAGTCGCGTTTTTTTTTAATCAAAAAATAGAGAAATTTTTATGAAATTCACACGAGATTAAACAAATTGACAGAATTTAAAAGAAAAATATTATTGACAGGCACAAACGGTTTTTTAAAAAACAAGAAAAATATAAATAAAATTGAAGAATAGCAAATTTTCATCTCATTTTCTATTCCCTTTTCTTCAAACTCTGTTTTTTTTTTATTTAATTTATTTAAGAAATGGAAAAAAATGGAATTCAGGAGAAGAACATGAATTTATAATTTAAATATTTTAATTTTATATTTCATTAAAACATGCAACCATTTTACGAATCTTAAGTTTATATTTTTCCTCTTCCTCTTCTTCAATTTGGAATTTTTTGTTTTTCTTAACATTTTAAATTTTTAAATGCAAATAAATTCTATAAATAAATAATTATAAAGAATTAAGAGAAACAAATCAAATGAAAGAAAAAGAAGGGGAAAAAAGGAAAACGGAAAAGGTAAAGAAAAAAAAACAAGAGTGCGAATCAATTAAACGAAAACTTGAAATTATTTTTCATTTATGAAAAAAAACAACGAAAAAAAAGAATAAAGAAAAAAATTATATACAAAAATCTGTAAAGAAACTCGTTATTTTTCATAAGAGTAAGAAAAAAACCGCGTTTTTATTTTTTCTTCTTCTTTTAATTCTTCGGTTGATTTTTTGTTTTTTATTTTTTTTTTCTGTTTTCTGTTAAACAAAAAAATTGAATGGCTTAATTAGTCACCTTAAAAAATATACATATATACGATATAAGAGGTCCGTACCAGCGTTAGAATTAATAATGAAACCTAATCGATTCTAATCATTCAATAGAGTCTCGTTCTTCTTCAATTTTCGATGAGAAAATTCAACTGAGTGAGATGAAACAAAAAAAAAACACAGAAAAAATTAACTTTTTTAAATGAAGAAAAAAAAATTAACTATTTTTTTTTAAAGGAATGAATTGAGTGAAATAAGAACAACAACAACAACATAAACAAACGTGTTTGTTCAGACAAAAATCAATTTTTAATAATTTTTTTTTTCCTCACTTTTTTTTTTGTGTAAGAAACAGAAGAAGAAGAAGAGGAAAAATCAGAAAATTAATTTTATTTCATTTAATTTGGTTAGAAAATATAATAAACGTTTAATGTATCAATGTTTTATGCGCGTTTATTCTTATTATTTACTGTTGCTGTTATTATTGTTATTGTTTTGTTGTTTTAGTTCCGTATAAGATATGACATTAGAGGTGGGCTTATGTTTTTTAGCTACTTTTATTTTTTGTTTTTATGATTTTTTTAAATTAAAAATCATTTGTTATTGTTGTTGTTATTTTATTAAAGGAAAAAAAAAGTTATAAAAAGAGTAACTGTTGAGGTCATGCCTAAGGCAAAATACCTCTCAAAAGTCTAGTTACTCAGATTAGACTTATGTTTGTGTGTGTGTAGAATTAAATAATATTATTGCACAATAATTTTGTGTTTCTGTTTTCTGTTGTTGTTGTTGTTTTTTTTTTGCTAACGAATTACTTTGATTGAATTTACGAATTTTACAACTTTACTCTATAGAGTTTCGATAGAACATATGTTTTGTTGAATCAAAACAATTTAATTGATTTTGTTTCTTTAATTGTTTATCCCTTTTTTTTTTTTTTTTTTCTTCTGAAAATAGATTTTTAAATATTTTTAAATAAATAATAAACTGTTTTATTTAAATTTTTTTATGATTGAAATCGTGCCGATTTAGTTAATATGTTCGTTAAATATTTTTATTATTCAGCGTCATCTTGTCAAGTTGAATATTAAAATTATTAAATTATAAATTATAAATGAATATTATTTTAGAACATTTTTAAGGACTGTATTTTACGAACAAATCAATGAAAATTTTAAAATAAATAAGCGGATGTGATTTAACTCGTAATTTTAGTGGATGTATTACCTTGGTAAGTCATGTGTGATTAAATTCCGATAAAAAAAAATGTGAGGAAATCGACTTTTACTCCTTACTTGATATTGTAATTATATTTGGAGAAAATTCTCACCGCAACAAAGTTTTTTTCGCCACAGTCACAGGAATTAAATAATTTATTGTTAAATGAAAACAACAAAACATATAAAATCTTCAAAACAAGAATTTTTTTATTAAGTAAAATAATTATTCAAGATTACTTTTATGATCAGTTAAATATACAAATTGATTTTGTTGCAATTTTTATTTTGTGCATTCTGGTTGCGGGAGAATAACATAAATGAAACAAAAATTTTGGAACAAAGAATTTAATTGAAGAATTTAATTATTCTTGTGAACCTTTAGTAAACTCTGAAATTACAGAGACGATATTCGTATATAAAAATTGGCGTACTAAACGTATTATTTTGTATAAATATAAATTTAATTATTTTTTAAAGATTTAATCACAACTTTGTTCAATTAAAAATTTATGACATTCTGAAATTTTACATATTTCCAATTAAATTTTGTTTAAAAACAATCGAAAATACGGAAGCACATAATAGAGAATGTCAAGGGGGTGATCACTATATTTGCAATCCTATGACAATGTGCTTTATATACCTCTTTTACATGCTGAGCAATCTTTGTGAAATCATTGCAATCTTTCTGCAATCTTAAATTAATGAAGCATAATTTTGATGAGTGGATTACCTTCTCTGGATTTTCAACATATTAATTTAATTCTAGTTGATAATTATGGCCCTGATATATGCAGAGAAAAAAAAATATTGATGGTGTCAAAAGTATCTCATGAAATCAATTTCATTTTCAATTTGAAATAAAAAAATAATAATAATAAATATGCGATTTATTATTTTTGTAAACTGGAACTATTATAAAATATATTATATTGGATTTGTATAAATTGATTTCGATAGGAGTGGATAGAATTTAACAATATTTATATAAGTAGGTACGATACACAATAAATATACATTCATACATACTACGTCATTTTTGTTTCTTTTTATTATTAATATTATTTGTTGTTGTTGTGACC
This sequence comes from Pedicia rivosa, assembly GCA_963082725.1. Taxonomy (NCBI): domain Eukaryota; kingdom Metazoa; phylum Arthropoda; class Insecta; order Diptera; family Pediciidae; genus Pedicia; species Pedicia rivosa. The sequence continues at coordinate 44,607,733 of OY720154.1, read as the reverse complement.
TTTTCTATTTATAAGAAGAAAAAAATATATATACATTTTTATATTCTTATACGATGTTGAGTGGAATCAGACATGAAAAATTATAAATTGGAATTGAATGAGGTCATTGAATTGATTGTGATCGTTTGGCATTTTAAGTAAGAAAAAAAAAGGGAAACAAAATAAATAAACAATTAGGAACTAAAAAGATGTTACAAAGAATGAAGATATACTTTTTTTCTGTTCTTGTTGTACATTTTTAATTTTTTAATCCCAGTCAGACTTCTCTCTACGAATAAAAAAATACTGTTTCGATTTGATTATCGTAAGAAAAGTAAAAAAAAAATTGTTTGTCCTAAATATCATGTTTGGTGGTCAGAAACAACAACATCATTACTCATGATCATATATGAAGTCCAATATAATCATTTTTTATATGAATAACACAGAAAAATCATAATATTAAACGTAAAATCAAATTAAAATTTATAATATGAAGAAAAGAAAAGACAAACAAAAAAAAATAAGGTTTTTTTTTACTTGATAAAAGGCGACATTCTTTAAAAAAAAAAGTTTGGATTATAATCCTCGAATTGACAAGCGTTTCACATTAGCCACAAAGATAGCGTTTTTTTTTTATATTATTATTTTTTCTCTCCTCCATTTCAGTCATTCTCTCTCACTCTCACTCTGTATTTTTGTTGTTGGATTCTTGTTTATTTTTTTTGGGGGTCATAAATTTGTGTAAAAAGAAAGGATCTCAAAATATTTATTGAAGAAGTAAAAAATTATTGTCAAAAGAAGAAGAAAATAAAAGAGAAAACAAAATTAAACGAAGGAAGACAACCGAAAAATTATAACAAAAACATGGCGGTCTTTTGATTTTTAAAGAACTAATATGAAGAAATCCAAAAGACTAAAATTTAAGAAAACTGTATATATGTTTCCCTTCATTTTTATATATTTATTGTTGTTTTAAATAATTGTGCGCACACATTTAATTCAATTTGGTTGGACAGAACAGGGGAGATGATGATTATTAATGGACGATTAATATTGTTAACTACATTTCATAATTTATAATAATAATTTTCTTTATTATTTTATTTTAGACTTATATAAACACATACACATTACACAGACACACAATATTTCAGTCTACCTCTTTATCTTTTTCAATTCAATATTATTCTGTTTATATAAATATATATTTTTAAGTAATATTCATATATTTTATGTGTGATAATTACCTTTTTCAGATAACTACAATAAAATTTATTACACTATTTTAATCTCTAAGAATTGCATAAAATATCATTAGAGATTTTGTATTACTGGTATATAATGGCAAAGAAAATTAATGTAATTTTTTTTCTATTTTACACAACCACCAGAAGAAACTTTTATACACAAAATAATCATTAAATAGAGTTAACCCATTCATATTATATTAATCGTTCTCATATAACATTTTATGTTGTATATAGTATAGAAGTAACACTAGGTATGAAAGGGTTAATAAAAATATAAATATTGCAAATGGATATGAATGAAATGAAATGAATTTGTACATATATACGTAAAAGTGAATTAAAAATGGTAAAATGTGAGAAACGAAAAAGAGAAAAAAAATATAAATAAATAGATGTTGATTATATTTTGATATTTCTTTATTCCAAGCGTCTTTTAATTCAATCAAAACATTAAAATCGTAAATTAATCATTTGCCAAATGACGTAATGTATATAATTTTTTTTTTCTTCTTTCTTCTTTCTACTTTTCGAAAATATAATAAAAGTTTGCCATTCCGCATTCCATAAATTCTTGGTAATAAACGAATAATACAAACGTGATGGTTCTTTCTTTCAATTTTTTTTCTTCAACAAGAAACCAAAGTTGGAATAGAAAAGTCATATGTTTTATCTTTTATTTTGATTGAATTTTAATTAACTTCTAACATTCATTCATTCTTACTCCTACTTCTACTTCACCTAATCAAATAAAAAGATAACAGATTTAAGAATGAAACTTTATGTGATTTCCGGAAGCGTAAAATAAAATTAGTGCTACTAAAAAAATTTACTCATCTCAAAAAATGTAATCACAGCAAATTGAAATTCCTCCATAAAATTCAAATTGTCACGTTAAGAACAATCAACCAAGGGTAAATATAATTTGAATAAATTTCTTTATATAAATTTCAATACGTAACCAATTTTTTAATTATCTAAAATCTGAATTTTATAATAAAAGGATAGGTCGAACTGTCTATAATATGAAAGAGTTACTTAACATAATTAAAATAAAATTTGATAAGCTTATTATTGGTAACATCCGCAAACAGTCATTCGATTTAGTCATTTTTCATTTATTTGTTTTACTTTTGCAAAATGTTTTCAAATCAAAATCCCTAAAATAGTTAAGCTTTTGAATCAAATTACTGAAATCATACAGAAAATCAATTATAAAAATTTTATACAATAAAACCTTAATTAATCGGCCATTAATCTACAACAACTTTCGGTCAGAATATCCAAAGTGGTTAATTTCAATTTATATAACAGAATTTATTTTCCATTGTTTCTTAATCTTATTAAGCGAGAATGAAATTTTGTTTTTTAAACGAACTTTACTCAATTTGTAGAGGTGGTCCCTTATTGAGGTTTCACGATATTTTATATAGGAATAAACTTAAAAATCAAAAATCAAATATTTTTCTGTTGTTTTTTTAATTTAAGTCTTGTTTGTTTCTATTGTTGTTGTTTTTGTTATTAAGTTTTATTTGTTGTTGTCATTTTTTGTTGTTTTTATTATAAATTCATAAATTTAGAATTGTTTTTTTTTGTGTGTGCGTATAGCATATTTTTATGAGTACGCAGTACAGGGTAACACAAAATATGGAAAAATCTTCTATCTTCTATTAAGTTAATAAATTATGAAATAAAAAATAAAATACAAATAATAACAATAATCATAAAAAAAAATAGAAAAAGAAAAATAATAATTCTAAACGAATCGAATCTGATCGATCACTATTAATATGCTAAGGTTTACTGACTTGAAACTATATATTCAAAAGAATTCTGGTTCGTCTTTTTTTTTGTTTAGTTGTTTTTGTTGTATTTTGACTTTGAGAGACTCCTCTTCCTTTTTAAATAACTTAGAAGAGAGAGAAAGATTCAATAAAAATGATGATGATGATGATGATGATGATGATGATGATTCTGATGATGATGATCATCATCACATTACATATACACATATGTATATGTTACGTTAAAAGTTATATGTAGGTACTGTGATTTGATTGGACATAGCACTAAGACATAATTGTATTTTTTTGAAATGAAAAACGAAAATACTGGTTTCGTTTGAAAGAATACAAAAACAAAAAAATAAATGAAAGAATGAAAAAATATACAAAAAAATTCGAAAGAATAAAAAAAAAAAATAAAGAAACATTTATTCTTTTCACTTTATGGAGGATTATGATGATTATAAAAGGCAATAAATTGTCCTCTAAATAATTTGTAATAAATTAAACACTCTCTGTATTATGTTTATATAAATTGTATATTTATGCGAACGTGTGCGTGTTGTTATGTTTCACGGTATAAACCTATAACCGAAAAAATAACACAAAAAAAAATTAAAAATCTTAGAAAAAGCATAGACAAGTCATACAAACATAATATAAAAATCTATCCATCTGACTAATTCAAATATGTACACGTTTACACTATTTTTGACTTGTGAATCTGACTGTATTAGTTTATCTGTGTGTGCCATTGTATATGTTTTTTTCATATACACAACATCTAGAACTGATGCTGTGCCATGTTAAACATAACCATCTACATATAAGACATTACTGTGAAGTTGTCTACATAACAAAAAAAAAACAACAACAATAACACAACATAATAATAACAACAACAAAACGATTTAAAAATAAGAAAAATTAAAGAAATAAAAATAAAGAAAAAAACAAAACGAAAAAGAAGAAAAAGAAGAAAGAAGGAAAGAAAAAGAAACAAAAATTATAAGATTAATGAGATATTTTGAGATTCCAAATGTGGCCAGTCAATGGATAGATAAATTGTTCCTCGAACTTGAATTCATAGATTATCGAAATAATATAAACTTGAAATATTTCTCTGGTGTTTTGTTGTTTTTTTCTTTCTATATTCTTTCTTAACATTTTATGTATTTTGCTTCCTTCTTGATTTTTGGACTTTTTTCTCTGTTTTTTTTTTTATTTAAAATTCTTGACTGTGGTGTTGATTGTCACCCATCCCGACGGGAACTTGGTGATAAAAAAAAATAAAATAAAGAAATAAACAAAAAAAATATAAGAAATATTTAAAAATTGCATTAATTAAAATCAAACGGAACAAGTTAAACGAAAAAAAGGAAACAGAAAAAAAAGTCAGCATGGTTAAGTCTGATTTGAAATTTCTGTCTTCTGTGAATTTTGTTTTTCTTCCCCTCTGTTTTTTTTTTCCTCAACTTCTTTTGGTTTTTCATTTAAAAAGAATTGAAACAGATTCCATTGCGTCGTTTTGGTTCTGTCTTGCCTCTCATGCTCCCATGTGTGTACATTATATATCGAGTTGCACATGCAATCAACGAATGAATATATTATCACGCACGCATTAAACCATTTCGATTGATTTGTATTTCTTTGAATCATCGAAAACTTAAAAACGAAAAATAAATAAATATACGAGTAGAGGAGGATGAAAAAAAAACTATCTTTTGTGCAGCCAAAAAAAATGAACAAGACAATTTTTCAAAACATTTAAAGATTGAGTTATCTGTTCTACCACAGAGATATATTTAACTGATTTCGACGAATTGTTTCATTATAAATTCGACAATATTTACTTGGGAGTCTTTTACATAGATGGAGGGTCACATAAATTGACAAGTCGTTTACAAAAAATAATCCAGACTTGTTACGGCAATTATTTCTATTTTCTTAGTAGAGTGAAACATTACGAGAAAAAAAAATAGATGAAAGAATTTAATCCCTTTATACTTAAAGTTAGAGTTTCAAACACAAAGTACATAATAACAATAATAATGATAATTCTCATCTATTGTTGATTTTAATATCATAAAAGAAGATCTTAAATAAACATCAAAAACATAGGGACCGACTAATTATTATAATTGCTGTGTTAATTAAATTTATGATATTAATTTTTATTAATTTATATTTCGTTTCCTCAATTACTGTCTCACTGATATTTTTCTCTTCTTTCTTTTCTTCATCTTCATCTTTAACATCATCATCATCATCAACAACAATAACAAGAATAACAATAACAACAACAGCAATCCAGTTAATCGATATACTAAAAATAAAATCAATCAGATACTCATAATATGGAAGCAATGTCTATGTCACCCTATTATTGGAACAAGAGAAAGAAAAAATTAGTGTATTTGTAGTTTTTTGAATTAAAAAAAAATGTTTATTTGGACATCCGTTTTGAGTCAAATCTTTTGGGGCTTCATGATCGTGTGAAACAGCCTATTTTTTATAATTTTTGTTTAATTTACACATTCACACACACACACACACACACACACATACATATTTACACACACGACCAGCCACATATAAGTGTTAATCACTAAAAGAGGGAAAGCCATTCATTTATAAAGAATTCACAATGATTTTCTTCCTTTACCATTTTGTATATTTTATTTTTTATTTAGAATGTGCGTGATCGTGATTCCATTGAAAAAAAACCAAAGTGATGATTCTAATTACGATTTACTTACATTTTTTTTAATTGCAAAACATTGTTTTTCTCATTCACTTTTAAAAATATTTGTAGTGTGGAAATCTTAAAAATGGGATTACGATCAGAAATCTTTTTTTTTATTCTTTTATATAAAATTAAACGTTTGCAAAAGATTGAAAATGAACAAGATATTGTTTTATTTAAAAAGAGATCATTCAATTATAGAAAGGAACCCACTAAATTACAGGTTCTTTTAACGAATTTCTTAAAAAAAAAATATTTTGGGTTTTCTTTTTATTATTTTATGAGTCTCTATAAGAATACTAAAAAAAAAAAACAACAAACCAGAGAGAAAAGAACAGAAACGAAACGGAAATACACTCGTGCTCTTTGTCGATAGCGTCGATGTATAATGACTTTTTTTCTTTTTTAATTCAGTTAAAAGGCAATCCGATCCGTATTTATGTTGTTGTTGTTAATTTTTGTTAGTTTTTTTTTTATTGAATGTGTGCTGACTCTCTGAATTAAAAGTGTAATTTATTTTTATATGATGAGTTTTGTTTAAAAAACTCCGATGAACCGATCCTATTGAACTCTTTTCTGTTTAATAATAAATCTACAAAGTAAACAAAATTTATTTTATTTGTATTTTCTATTTTTCGGCAAAATATTTAAAAACAAAAAAATCAAATTCAAAAAATTCTTAATGTGAGAACAAAATTTAAAAAATATTCTGCAATTTTTACTAAATCAATAATAATTATAATAATTACTTTCAAATATCTTGGGAATGTTGTTAATTGAGAAAAGAAATCCATAAATGTTTACACTATTTTATCATTAAGAAAAAAAAAACAGAATTGTCTACGGAGAAAAAAAACAAAGGTGGAATTCGTGATTCTAATTCGTTGGGGTATCTCACTAGTAACGCCACTGTTAAGTGAATTTTATAAATATTTTTCACATAAGAAAATTTGAAGAGAAATAAACAAAATATTCATCTCGTTTTAGACCTTTTTCTTGTGTATTTTTGTTCATTTCTTCCAAAAACCAAAAAAAAAAAAAAACGAAAAACCAAAATAAAAAAAAAACTAAAACAAAATACAAGAGACAACCGCAACTATTTACCAACCACTTAATTATGATGTTTTAATTTTATGTTAATTGAACGTGACCCAGGAAAAAGAATATTCTTCACAGTCTTTGTGATTGTGTTTGTGTGTCCATTTTATATGGAATTCAGCGTGTTATAATTATATGAGAATTGGACGATAACTATGTATATTTATATAAAATCTTGATTATTATTGTTGTTGTTTTTGTTATTATTATTGTTATTGTGTAAATGAAGATTGAAGAAGCGTTTAGATGATTAGATTATGAAGTTCCTTTAAGCGGTTAAAAGTGCGAAATAAGAATAAAAAACTATAGTAAAAAACTATTTTTTTCAGATTTTGTAATTTTTACAAAAAAAAATGTTTCTATTTAATAAAGTATAACAACAACTACAATAAAAACAGAAAATAGAAAATCAATGTTTTACTTTTTTTTGTTTCTTGTAATTGCAAATCTGTTTATCTAAATCTCCCTCAGGGCAAACGATCTCAATATAGAAAAACCATGTACACAGAGAGAAAATCTTTTTTAAAGTTAATAAAAAAAATAAAATAGACAACCACTGGAATGTTTTCTGTTAAAAACGTTTAAAAATAGTTTTATGTTTTGCTTGAAGCTTTCTATATAGTTCTTGATGTCAGGGATTCTTAAACTTTTCAAGTTCAGATCCCTTTGAATATGTCGGAAAAGTGGAAATTGAAATTTATCTTTGAAAAAAAATAATTTGAAAAATGTTAATTTCATAAGAAATCCAATTAAAATTACAAGATCCAAAAAAAAGGACACTTTTCAGGCTTTGGATTAAAAAACTGAACCGACATCGGATCGAGGATTACAGTTTGAGAACAAGACTCTATAAGATTGTGGTAAAGTACTTTTACTATATAGGTGCTCGTACTGCAGACACAATTTCCGTTTGTCAAAACTCAAAACAAACAAAAAAAAAAACAAAAAACCAAAAACAAATACAAATTATATATTTTATTTTGCTTTTTAACCTTCCTGGATCGTTGTCTCTTTGTCTTGTTTCTTTATTTTTATTATTATTATTATTATTATTATTATTAATAAGTATTTCTTATATTTATAAGTTAAGTGAGTATGTGCTTCTAATATGTATGTACTTTTTATGTCACTATTCTGTCATTTTACTTCTTTTTCATATAAGAAATAAATAAATCTATGAAGAAAAACATGGGTGAGGTCAGGTTCGAGATTGTTAGACCAGATTTAAATATATGTCTCTATCTCTGTCTCTTTATTAATTTTTCCCCATATTTTTCTTTTTATAAATTTGAACTCTCAACAACTCAAACCAAAAAATATAAAAAAGAAATAAAAAAAATACATTGCGAAATGATAGCACGAGTTATAAATTGAAAGAAAAAAAAATCTCGTTAATTTCATAATTTATTGGTTTCTATTGTTTAGCCTTTTTTCAGTTTCTAAGATTTGTGTACAAAAAAAATATCTAATAAATAAAAAAAAAACTGAATAAAAACGAGTTAAAAAATTTGTCATGAATTATTTCTTAATTTTTATTATTGCTGTTGTTGTTGTTTTTGTCTTTAATTTTCCCCTTCCCTCTAATGATACATGAATTTATATAATTCAACTTTTAAGGTAATTGATTTTGATGGATTCCAAATCAGATCGTGATAAATTAGTTCAATGCTTTTTTCTCTCTCACTTAATCTCTTACTTACTCTCTCCCGCTTTTCTGGAAGCATTATTTATCTTTTTTCTGTTTATTGTGAAAGTTATTTTTTGTTTTGTTTCAAATAATAAAAATTTACTCACGAATGTTTTTTTTTTTATTATAAAATAAAAGGTTTTATTTTAATTATATTTAGAGGGATGGTTCTGCTGGTTTTTTTTTTATTTTTTTATTACCCATGGAAAAAAGTCAATTAAGTCAATTAGTTTTATTCTTTTTCTTATACATAAAGAAAATACAAATTTTTATTCTGAATGCATAAAAAAAATATAAATTGTCACGGTTGAACAAGTTCATTGTCTTCAACAGTATTATGATTATTATTTTCTTTCAATTAAATTTATGCAAAAAAAAATGGAAAAAACAAAAACAAAAAACAAAACAAGACAAAATTATTCAAGATCTTAAAATTATCTGTCATCATTTTGAATGCCGGCCATCTTTATTGTTGCATTTAAGAATTGCATTTATTTACAGTCAGTTTTTAAATCAATTTACATTTTTTGATTTGATTTCCTTAGAAAGATGAACATAAAAAATATTTAAAGGATGAAAATTATAATAAAATTATGTACCAAATTCTGGTACCAAAGTATACTGAAAAAAAGTTTAAGAAAAGTATTTTGTGATTTCATCACATTTGAAACGAATTCACTCTCAATTCCTTATCATTTTGACAACTAAATTTTATTAATATCCACAGAAATAAATAGAAGGACTACATTGAAAATTCACACCTGGTGGAATATTAATTTATTTGCTCTTTTTATTAAATACATTAAATGACTTTTAAATATTATATTAATATTGTTGTTGTTCTTTTTAATTAATTTTATTATTTTTATTGAAAATTTGTCTAAGAAAAAAAATGCCTAAGGTCAAAATGCCAAAACAACATGTTTGAATTTAATATTTAAATTTTTTAGGGGGGGCAAATACAATTAATCAAAGCCAACTTCATATTACTTTTCATCCTTGAAATAATTTGACGAAAACATTCCGGCCTCTAGATTCTTATTTTTACAATTAAATTGTGTTGGAAGTTTTATTTGTTTAATAGAGAAATATATTGGAAAAGCATTAAAAGTCTTATGACGTTATTAGTACCATTAATTTGAATAAATTTAAAATAATTCAATCGCCCGAAAAAATATTAATTCCCAATTCTATTGGTACCAAAAAATAAGTAATTGAATTTTTGGTGAATTTCACATTTAAAGAAAGAAAGTTTTTTTTCATTAAACCAAAACTGTTGTCTTAAGTTACTTATAGTTATTGATGTGTTAATAACTTTATTGTTTCTGTTAAACAAAAATAAGTTGAAAATAAAATATAAAGAATTTAATAGAAAATAAATTCCTTTTAACTATCAAAAAAACCTAATAACAACAACTAAAACTAAAAATTTCTTTAATTTTCTTATTGTTTTTACATGAAACAACAACCCACTCTGGGTCTGGATAGTTTGTTCGTATGTATATAAGAACAATAAGTGTTTAAAACAAAATTAAGTCCACCAGAAGGCATTCACGATCTTCAACCCATCCATGTGTTGCCATCAGGTAAAAGAAAAATAGTCAGATGCATATAAAAATTTATAAGAATATTTTTGTCCCGGGATCTCATTTTATTCTTTTTTTTCCTTATTTTTTTTACGCTTCTTTTCCATTTTTGTTCTTCTTATTCTTATGTACCATAATATTATGTATGAATGCCTTATTCTCTTATATTATATGCAATTTTTTTCTTTCCTTTTTCTTCATCTGTTTTTCCGTGATATTTTGATTCGACGATTTGGTTCCCGTAATACGCTGCCGGGGTCTTAAAATATTACGATCACGATATTCACATTGAGTTTTCTTTTCACAACAAAAATAAAAACAAAAACGAAGAAGTTATAATTGTATGAATTGTTTTTATCTTTCTTTCATTCCTCCTTCATTTTTTCTTTTGTTAATTGGGGATAATGTTTTTTTCGAAAACATAAAAAAAAACAAAGCAAAAGAGCTTTACCTATGCAACAACACCCAATGTTTACTTATAATAATTTTTATTCTACAAAATATAGAAATTCCTTACCCTTTTTCTTGTACTCATTTCTTTTATAATTAATTTTTGTAAAATTATTATTAGAAAATATTAGACAAACAACAAAATAAACGACATACCTGAAAAGAGAAAAAAGAATTATGTTATTTGTGTTAAATCTTAATTTAAGTGCAAAATATTATTTCCGGATTATACGAGCTTATTCTTTAGATATTTTAACACTTCATTATTTGTTTTCTTTTTTTTTTTTTGCATTTAATTTAATTTATTTATAGAGAATTATTAGTGGAATAAGCCGAAACTAATCTCAATTTTAAAATGCAAATAAATTGAATCAATAGAACATAATAAATTTTCTAAAATATTCATTATTAAAAAATTGATCAGAATTTAAGACGTTAATTGACCAAAAATAGAGTACCTATAATTATTCCATGGAAGAAATTGGTTCAATTTCAAAAATTAAGAGGAAAAGCTTTTAGCAGAAACCCTAACTGCAGAAGAATTTTTAAAATTGAAAATAAAAACTCAATAAAAAATATTTCAGTTTTGTTTCTTGAAAATAAAATTGAATAAAAAAAAGTGAATTTTCACGAGAAATAAAAACGCATTTTTTAATTTCTATAAAATTTCGGTACAGAACCAGTGATACGACCGGTTATATGAAATAATTTCATAATCTTGTAAAGAGATGATTTAGATTCAAACAACAAAAACAACAACAACAAAAACAGCAATAACAAATACAGAAAATATGAAGAACAAAAAAGAGGCAAACTAAAATAAAATAAAAAGAAAAGGTAAAGTTATAAAGATGGGATCACCGCACGACGACCACATACGATGATTGTATATCATATTTATATTATTATTTTCTTATTCTTATGATGATTCTAATGCGAATCTTTTATTTTTGCATAAATAATATTTACTTACTTATAACAACGTATACATATACAAGTAACTACATATTTCTTACTTCATAACAACAACACAACCAACATAACAAGAAAAAAATAATAACAATAAAGAGAACATTAGTTTTTTTATTTATTGCCAAATATAAATATTTCTATTTTTTTTAATCTTTTTTTTATTTTACAAAAACAAAAACAAAAACAGAAATTAAAAAGAAACAGAAAACAGTGTTTTTTTTGTTGTAAGAAGAAAGCAAAGAAAGAATATTTCTTAATGTTTCTTATTTATTCATTGTTTTTAGTTTTTGTTTTTTTTTTAAGAATTTTAATTCTTCTGTTTTTTTTTTATCAAAAACCAAAAAAAAAACAAACGACGAAGTAGAAGAAGAAGAAGAATAAGTAGGAAATGTTAAAATAATGTTTTAATTTTGTTGTTTTTTTTTTGTCTTTTTCTTTCTTTTCATTTTTAACAAAAATAACAAAAAAAAGTTCAAAAAAAAAGAAAGAAAGAATAAGAAAAAGTCAAGAAATACTTATGACATGACATATGAAATTTAACGATCAAACAGAAAATGAAGGTTAAAACTACCAAAAAAAAAGCATCAACAACAACAAGAGAAAAAAAACACACAGAAAGAGAATCTAGTTTTTTTTAATGACTTTATTTTTACTTTATTATTTTAATGGTTTTTAATTTTCTTTCCATTCCCCGTAAAGTGCACCGTCGTCATTTATGTTTGTTTGTTTATTTGTTTTGTTTATCTTATTTATTTCGTAGAATATTTTTTCAAAATTATTCGCAACAAAATAAAAAAAAAATTCTAAAACCGAAAAAGAAAAAAAAAACTACAAAAAAAAAAGAGAATTGTCGGACTTCATATTTTTGTCGTTATAATTTTGTTCCTTATTTTATTAAAAGTTTGTATCTTGTATTATGAGGTAAAGATGACGGAAGACATCATATATATAATATTATTTGTGTCAGGTACCGGCGAATGTGGAATATTGACAGTTTTTTTTAATATTATTAAAAATAAATTAACAAAACACAACAAAAAATTATGTAAAAGTTTTTGTATGAATTTACCAGTTGTTAAGGCTACTTTGATTGACGTTTTTATCTTTTTATATTTCACGAATGGTCATCATATGCAGCAGCCAACATTCACAAATGAAATATAAAGACTTCTATAAGTTTAAATTAGTTATGAGAAATAGAAAACAAAAAAACATCACAGAGGTTTATAAAATAAGAAAATTTCTGATAAAAGATAAAAAAAAATTGAGTTTTCTACCTAATTTAAAAGCCAGCAATAGATTATAAGACTTTATAGTATGGGTCCTACACGCATCAGTACGACCCTGCACTTGGAACTTTATTTTATTTTTTTTATTCTAATCAGAGAATTTTTTTTTATACACAAAAGTGGAATAATAAAAAGAAATCAATAAAACTTAACCAATATATACATACACACACACACAGACAAAACTCATGAATTAAAATTAACGAAAGAAAAAAAAACTGGACACAAGAGACAAGAAAAAAAAGGTTATAGTTTGGACCCACTTATAAGTCTGTCACATCTTTCTCTCTCTGGGATAATTTTATTATCCAGATATATGGAAACACGCCCAGATTTTAATCTTAATGAAATGAATTTCAATCGAAGAACAAAATAAAGAACGAAAAAAAATTTCTTAATATTAAAATTATATTTATTTAAATATTTTTTAAAAATTTTTTCCCAAAATCTTCACGTTTTTATTATTAAATTTTTATTCTTTCTTTTTTTTTTTTTTTGTTTTTGTTTTTTTAACTTTTTACTTTTTTTCTGTTTTTTCTCAAAAGATTTAAGTTCGATATTTTTTCTTTATAAAATGTATAAACAAAGTTCTGAGCCTCACTGTAACATGATCCTAAACAATAAATTTTCTTTTTAACTGAATACAAACAAAAACCTACAGGTGGATGGTGGATGAAAATAAGAAAAATATAAAAACAAACATTCTTCACTCACACTTTGAATTTTTCTCTATACTTGAATTTTGGAATTTTATAAGTTCTCTCCATTTGATCTAATCCAAAATAAAACCCAAAATAAAAAGGATTTCGTGTGTGTGTTTTCAGAAAAATCATTTCTATAAAATGAAACTTTTCGATTTAATGAATTTTAAGAATTTATCAACAAAAATCGAAATAAATAAATGGTGTAAAGAAATTGTCCGCTACTTTTACTGATAGAAACGAATCATCGATTTTAGGATATTTATCTGTCTTGTGTCTGTGAATTTGTGATTGATGGATACTCGGAAAATATGTCTACATATAGAAAAACATAATTTCCGTAATTTCAAAACTTCAGTAATTGAACTTCTTATAATTGGACCTTCTGATAAATTGAACATTTGTGATAATATTGGGGCCAAATTTCTTTATAAAATGATGGTCCTATTAAACAAGTTTTATTGTATTTTTATTATAATTTTTATTTTCATTTTATTATTCAAAGAATTTCCAAATCATCTTTTGAATAACAAAAAAAAAATATCAAATCCATAACTTAAGTTTTGTCTAAACATATAAAATAGGACATCAAAGAAGACACGAAATTCTTTAAGACAAGAATAACTATAACTAATAATATCATTTCTCTTATAAATATTTTTTAAAGTTTTTATTTCCGTTATATTGTTATATTGTTATTATTATTATTATTATGATTATTATTATTACCATTATCATGACATCTTATGACACGATCTATCTCTATACGAATAGATGATCAAAAACAAGAAAAATACTGTAAGGAATATTTTAAGAAGAGTCTTTGAAATTATTATTAAAAGAAACTCTTACAGATTTGAGACTATGAGAGTTTCTATAAATCTGAATAAATAAAATATTATAAAATTTATTGATCATGTGGAACAAAAATTGTCTTTTGTTATTTTTTTGAGATTTTTCATCATCATCATCATCATATATTTCTTTAACCAAAAAAATAAGAAAAAATAAAAGGTAAATATTTTCATGTTGAGAGGAAGATCACATAATGTCTTCTCACTATATAATAATAAGTAAATAATTTCTGCCATAAGCGCCTAAATCTAAATTACTAATAACAAAAAAACTAAAACATAATTTTCCATTGGAATAACGAGAAAAAAAAACAAAAATAAGCAACAACAACTGATTATTATTTTTAAAAAAAGTGTAAGAAGAAGGAGAATAAAAAATGTACTTTTATGTGGGATGGGTTAATGTTTTCTGAGTGAGATATGTAAATATAATATCTGGGAATATGTTAATTACTTGAACATATAAAAAATAAAATAAAGCTTACAAAGAGACCTCTGTTATAAAAGAGATGAGATGAGTAGACACATATACTCACACACACAAAGCCACACAAACACAAAGACACCACAAGGAAATAAATCTTTGCAATCAATTTAAGATCTTATAAATTTATTTTCTTATAAAACAAAAAATATCTTTTCTTTTTGTTTTTTTTATTTGGTTTTTTTTTGTTTTTGTTTTTGTTTCTTAAAACATCAAATTCACGCCCTGAAATTTATTATTATTGAAGACGAGCCACAATCAGAGAAATATAAAGATATTTGATTTCTTTATTTTCAGTTCTTTAACTCTGGTTGATATTTCTGTGTGTGTGTGTATTGTGTGCGTGTGTCCATCTTTAAGTCTATATTCTTATACATAATTTATAATATTATGTTGTTTCAATATTATAAAAATTGAAAGAGAAATAAAATAAATAAAATATACAACAGCACACCCTTTTTTAGCGGCTTAACTTTTCATTTTGTTTTTTGTCATTTTTTTTGTTTTTTTTTTTTTCTTCTTATGTTCTTATTATTTTTCTAGTCATCCCAGTGTCATTTAATGTAAAAATTCATTAATTACTCAATTGATTCAATAGAGATTTTCTTAACAATAATTCATTAAAAGATAAAAGAAAAAAATGTTTTGAATAGATTTCTAAGCAACAATTAATGGGTTATGACATCAGATTCTATTCTACCTCGATTCTTAAAATTCTTTTTGATTCTTAAAATAAGATATTACGAAAGTGAAATTGGCCACAGAAAAAAAAGAAGTGTTTGACAAATTAACAACAGAAAAAAAGAAAACTTTGCGTGACACAACATAATTCTAAGAAAAATTAATGAAAACATTACAACTTATATTTCTGATTTTCTCGATTGTCAATATTTTATCCTTTAATTTATTTCTCAACAGTTTATTGTTTGTTAAGCTCACCTCTATACTTTTAAATCTTTCTAAAATTAACTTTAATGTCTGAAAATATTTTTTAATCGTTAAAAAAATTTAAGTACATAAACTAGGTAAATCGCTCAATCAATATTCTTTCATTTTTTGTCTAGAAAATTACTAAAAAAATAGTTACTTGCCAGAGGCCATTAAATTCAACCTTTTGTTATAATGTAATGAATACAAAATGTTTGTACTTCATCAGTTTATAGAATAAATTAAGTAATGCCAATATAATTTTTTTTTTTATGTGGTTTAACTTTTATAGTTTCATTCATTAAAATTGCGCTAACTGAACAAATTTGATCATACAAAAGTATAACTAAGTATAACTCTGCAGAATATCTACAGAATAGAATATCTCTTATTTATGGAATTATTCCACAGCTACAAAAAAAATTTAATATAAAGACAATTAAAAAAAATGTTGAAATTAAACAACTTTTCATAAAAGAAAATCGCTAAACAAATAATCAATAAAAATTTGAAAAATGTCAATTCTTAAGAATATTAAATGAAAAGAAATAATAATTTATACTCGATTTTATTTCGTAAAGGAATTCCAAATAGTAATCGAACATTATTCATAAAATCCACAATAAAATCTGAAAAGTGTAGGTGTCAAAACTTCGCCCATTTAAATTTTTTTTTCTACCTAAAAACAAATAACGCTTTAAAAAAATCACACGCACTAAATTATTATTTTTGTTCTGTTTAATTAAATGAAAAAAAAAAATCTCTATAAAATTTTCATTTATTAAAAAATTTAAATAATAAATTTATTTTTTATTATTATTGTTATTACTGGCAATAATTTTTTATTTGTGACCACTTTCATCCACATCCACCATACTCAAAACTTCAAACAAGAATCGAACAACAGATTCTTTTCATATATTTTTTTTTTTTGTTTTTCTAATCGCAAAATTTATTTAATAATATATATTTTATTATCTAGTTCTGAAATATTATAATGGTGTGTATCACGAAAATATTAGCAAACTACGATAACGGAAAGAGACACAATACAAGAATAACTTAAGAAACTGACGAAAAAAAATGTTTTAGTCTAAAAGTTTCATGAAACATAGGACACAACAATTTATAATATTTTATGATCGCGTAATGGTATTTTTCTAGTCAGAACAAATCTACACACACACACACGTTTGACGCCGATTCATATTTTATACAACAACAATCATTTTTCTTGTATTTCTCGTATATAAAAAGAAGAAGAAGAAAACTTAAAAGTAGACGATAGATTTTGTTGGTTTTTTTCTAATATATAATAAAAAAAACCAAATCTCAATCGCATACTTATGCTAATAACATTTAAGTTTTGTATATTATGGAAAATAAGAATTATAAGAAGAAGATAAAAAAGAAGAAGAAACACCAAAGTGAAATGAATTATTTGAAAAATATTCAAATGCGTTCACACCTTGGTTTGGTATACCCCATATACAAACCTCTGTCTGTATACATTTTTTTCTATAATTTCTTCACATCTAATAATTTTCTAGTTTCTCTACATTCTTCACTGTTCTTCTTAAATCTTTTACAAAGGAGACATTTTTCTTTTATATTCTTTTTTTTACTTCTCATATTTTGATTCTGTATATTTTGTATTTTTTTTTATTGAAAGATCCAATGTCATTATTGGTTGAACAACAATTAGCCAAAAAATACGCATGTGGTCAACTAAAAAAAGCTCCGCCTTCTTGTCATAAAAATCTTAAAAGAACCAAACAGAAGAAAAAAGCAAAAAATAAAAAGCCGAAAGAATAAAAATCGGAATTTTTGCTTTTGTTGTTGCTGTATTTACTCGCGTAAATTCGCTAATCTCTTTAGAAAAACTTAACGAAAAAAAAAGGAAAAACAAGAACGTCGGCGACATAACAATGATAATGATTATGATGACGATCATGATAATGATTATGATGATGAAGTTGAAACACACTAGGAAACCAACAAAAATTCAGGAATATGAGAAGCAAAAGAGAGGAGTCATGACTAAAAAATGATATAAAAAACCAAAAACAACAGCAAAAAATAATAAAAAGACAACAACAAAAATCAAAAACGCAAAGGGAAAAAGAAGAAAGAAAAAAACCAAAAACAACAATCACATAATATTTATAAGAAGACAAGAAACTTTTTAAACGAAAAAGATAGAGAGCGAAAAAGTTTGTGTGTTGTTATTAATATAAGAAAGAGTGAAAAGACATGATATTGCAGAATGAAGGAATTTCAAAAATTTTATGTGACATAAAATTATATGATAAAACGGACATAAAACGTCATTGTTTATTGTTTTGCTTGATTTGCTGGCAAACTTAGAGAGAGCAACACAGTTCTTTATATTCTTTTTCAGCATCTTCTTCTTATGTTTTTATTCGATCGTTATTTTCACTTCCCTCTTATATTTTATTTTTCAATCAAAGAAAAAAAAATCATCAACGCTCAGTCGCCATTTTTGTATTTTAATTTAAGAAAAGAAAATGTACAGAAAAGAATAATAAGAATACAAGAAATTATGGTGGTAAAATATAAGTATTTATACTTAGGCGGTTATTATGTTTTCTTTTGTAATTGGTTATAAATTTATATACTGACTAAATAATAGTTTTGTATTATTTGTTACAAATCCATTAAAATTTAACGACTTTTTTTTCTATGGAAATGTTAGATTTTTCTTTTCTTTTCGAAAACAAATGAATGAGAAAAGTGATAACATTAAGAGGACGGACGCCATTATTGTCTGGTAATGTGATTTAATTTTACAAAAAGATCTACAATTTCGTAAGATGCATTTCTTTTCACTTTCAGAAAATAACGATGATTGGACCTAATTTCACGTGAATAAATAATTCACATAAATACAAAATAAAAATGTCCGCATTTGAGTGTTGCCATTCTGAAAATTTGGACACAGTTCCTAAAATATATTTCAATAATCAGAATTTTTAGAAAAGCAAAATTATAAATTGAAGAACTTCGAACTCTGAATCTTTAACTAATTATTCAATTAATCACAACCTAAACGAAGAAAAAAAAAGTAAAAATTAAACGAAAAGAAAAAGAAAGATGAAAAAATCAAGTTAAATTCCATTCCTCACGAAATGAACTCTTGTTCCAAAACGAAATATTAATTGATTTCCTTATGTTTGTTTTCATATTTATAACTTTTTGTTTATATTCAATTTTTGTCTGTGTTGGGAGAGCTTTTTCGCTTGGGTTTTGAAATCGTTCAAATTCAAAACGCAGTTTATAACTTTTAAAAGAATTATAAAGAAGAAGAATCTGTAGAATACAAGAAAAGGTTGAAATAAAGAAAGAAATAATAAGAAGAAGAAACTTAAACGTAAGATAAAAAAAATATAATCTCTTTTCGTATGAGAAATTAATGAAAATTCATTTTAAATTTGACGGCTTGTTTTGTTTTGTTTTGTAATTTTTTTTCCACCCGTCTTTTAAGATTTTTATTTTTTATTTTTAAAAGATGAATCTAAAAACATATTAATAATCTTTAGCGCACTCGGGTTCCTGCCAAACTGATCATCATTCCATCAATACAAAAAAAAATTCTTTATACAAAAAGGAAAGAAAAAAGACTACACAGGGGGCTAAGTGATTTAGATTTAGAAATTGAAATTAATAATTTCTACATACTGAAACATTTTGAACAATTCATTTTTTTAATTTTAATTTTAATTTTTTTCGTTTCTTTTATGAAGAAAAAAAAACAAAATTGTTTGGTTGAACGATCTATGGGATGAGTTTTAAGCAGAAGAGAATCTTTGAACATATAATATTATAAAGTCTCAGATTATGCGCCAAAGGGGTTAAATCTCATTGATTTTAATATATAGAGACGGACCTTTGGCAGGTCCAAAATAATATTATGAATCGGTTTTTGAAATTTTTGATGATTGAATATATGTAAACCATAATAAACCTATAATAACAGAATTGATGAGTAGGTAGGGAGTACCACTCTGGGTTCTTTAAAAATTTTCTTGTGATTCGTCTCTTTTTTTTTCTTTCATGAAAATACCAGGCTTTTGATCAAAAATATAAAAAAAATAACAACCACAAGAGGAAAAAAAAATGAGCGAAGAACCCTTTTGTTATACGCATTATATCCCGATTATTATTTATGGATCCCATTATTTATTGAGATATTGTCCAGAACGCAAATTTCTAGTGCCCAGGGCTTCTATTTTTTTTTTATTTAAAGGAACAAAACATTTTATTTTTTTTTTATACACAAGAAAAATAAAATGTTTTATTCCTTTTTCGTGAATAAAAATCTGAAAAATAAAAAAAAAAAGTTAAATTCACAATCAATCGATCGATCGATCGATACACGCGGATCCTTCTTCTTTTCAAATATTAAATAAGAAGGAAAAAAAATGTACTTCCATAACCTGCGAACAAAATTTGAACTTGCTACACAACAGCAGAAGAAAGGAAGAAGAAGAAAATTTTATTATATAAAAATAATCAGAAAAGAGCGCAGGGTGTTTCGAGCACGTAACGTCCTCCACAAAAACACTTGTGTCTTCTTTTTTTTTGTGTCTTAAATATTTTATAGAATATAGAGGAATGTCACATCCAGAATTAAGTGTGCGAAAGAGAGACAGAGAGATAGAGAGAAAGAGAGACACGAACAAAAAATTGGATACGCTGTTCAAACTGACATAAGAATTTTTTATTAAATTTGTTCTTTTTTTCATATTCTTTTGTTGTGTGTTTTTTTTATTTATATTTTCTTTTGAATCAAAAAAAAACTTTTTTTTATAAAAAAAAAAGTGTTACAATAAATTTACAACAAAAAATCAAGAAAAAACAACAACAACAAAAACACGCGCTATAAAATAATAATTCAACATAAATTATAAGATTTTTTTTTGTTCAATTCTTGTTCTTCTCTAAACATACATAAAATGTTCTTCTTCTTCTTCTAAACTCTAACTCTTCCTTCATGATTCTTCTAATTAGGTATTATAGATACGTTTTTTTAAGTAAATTTTTTTTTTAGTCTTGTTAATTTAACTTTTTTTTTTGCTGGTTTTTGGTGTATAAACAAAACAAATGTATCTGTATTTTTAAATATTTTTATTCCATTTTTATAAAATCTAGTAAAACTAACCCTCGTTTTAAATTGTTGTGAAACCCGACATTATGTAAATTCAATTTTAATTTTCAGTTTTTCTACCTGTTGGTTCACCCTGCACTGATTCGTTATTATTGAAATTTTTCGCTCTCCCGCTCTCTAGAGAGATAGTATTGGTATAGGTACTTGTTCTTGCATGTTTTTAATATTTTATTTTATAGCTTCTAGGCGCATATATGAAAAACCACTCCCATTTATGAATTTTTAGTCTTTTCTTTTTATTTTCTTCTTTTTCTTTTCTTTTATTTTATTATATTAATTCCTTATATTTAAGTTTTTACCTTTCATATTGCAACAATATGTTATTTTCTTAAAAATAAAGTTTTTAATTTTAGTGAGAAAAATAAATTCACTCTTTTGTAATAAAAAATCTTTTTTTTACGGATAAAATTAAGTGAATTTTAACTAAATTGTATGTAACAGAACAATAATTATTAAGTCCCCAAAGGTACATTATACTAGAAACTCCTTTTTTATTAAGCACAAAAGGTTTTATATTTTGAAAACATTATAAGGAATAAAGGATGTAAAATAAATTGTAAGTAGTGAGAAAAAAAGCCTTCAGGTAAACTTTATGAAATCAAAAGATAAGCACACAATAATAAAAACCGCAAATTATTAAACATTAAACATTCTCTGAGTAGAATATAAAAGGAACACAAAAAAAAACAAAAGTGTTCATAGTACAAAAAAAAAGAATTAAATCAATGTTTTGTGTTTTTTTTTTACTTGCAAAATTTTTGTCGGGTTGTTGCGCATTGAATTCTTTTGTTTTATTTTTTTTTTATTTTTGAAGATTTCATCAAAGAATAAAAAACAAAAACAAAAAAAAAATGTTTTACCCCAAAAAAAAAAACAACAATAAAAGAACAAAATGTTAGAACCAATTTTTATACCACAAATTTAGAATTAAAATAAAATCTTAATACACAATTTAAATGCATAATACAATAACAAAAACAAAAAGAAAACAGAAAGAAACAATCACAACAATAACAACAACAACAACGACAACAACAACCAAAATCATGACTACAAATACAAATGAACACTTCTTCTTTTATTTTTTATTATATTTTATTTTATTTTATTTTATTTTATTTTATTTTATTTTACTTGATTCTGTGTTAAAACCACGCGCTGTTACGACTTTAGATCGTTAAAAATGGTATGAAGACCAATGAAAAAAAAAAACAACACACACAAAATAAAAAACAAAATGGTACAAAAACAAAGAGCCACAAGAGTTAAAAAATGCAAACACCAGTAAACATTTACACACACAAATACAGAAATGAAGTCCAAAAGAGAAGAACAACAAAAAAAAGAGTCAACGTATTTGAAAATTAGTGTTTCCAGAGTGACAACCCAATAGCAAAATGGTATTCAAATGTCGTGATCAATATTCAGAGAAAAAAAGGATGAATGAATTAAATATTAATACGTTAAACGAAAGGGGATCTTCTTCTTTGACTGTGATCCAAAAAACAAACAAACAAACAACAACAAAAAGATATAGAAAAATCAATTCAGTCTTCTTCACATGTCTTTTGTAAAGACTTCTGTTGATGGTTTCTTTTTAGTCTTTTTTTTATTCTGTTTTTTATTTTGCTTTTGCTTTTTTTTTTTTGTTAAAACAGAAAAAGACTTGAAAAACGCAAAAATCCAGAAGGAATGAAAAAAAAAGAGTTTATGAATGACAAAAAAAAACAAACACAACAAAAAGTAGGAAGAGAATTTTGAAAAAAGAAAAAGAGGACAATAAATGATATTTAAATATAATTTGATTTATTCATCGCACCAAAAAGAAAAACAATCTGAACAGAATTGAATTCCGAAGTTCTTGAAAAAAATATGTACAGTGAAACCTAAAGAGAGTAGCTACTGTTCTTAAATTTGTGTCTTGTCAAAAGAAATAATTTAATTCTATTGGTCACCTTTAAGAAAATCCGATGGTCAATTTATAGAGGTTTCTACTGCATATAAATAATTTAGATTAATGCAAAAGATTAGGCCAAAAAAGAACGAATAAGGTGTTTTCTCAGCTAATTAGAGAAAATAATCTTTGTTTATAAATCAATGAACTTTTATTTATACACAAAATCACCCTAGATTTTTCCTTCTCCTTTGATTTTGCTGTAATAAATTCGCCAGGGTGGGATTTGACGCCAAAGTAACATACGCTAAAAATACACAATAAAAAAAAAGAAACAATGAAATTCCCAAGATTCGAAAAATTGTTAAATAATTTATCTCTTCTCGCACTCGCTTCAGTCGCAGTATAAAAATACAAGAGACTATTGAAGAAGAATAAAGAATGGGAATGAAGAAAAAATAAATAAAAGAAGAAAACATGTCGGACACAGACACCCCGACTAAACCCATATAGACTCAAGAATCAGCGCCATATACCAATTTATTGTTCTGCGTTGAAAATTCTCTCCTCTTGTTTTTTTTTTTTTATTTCTTCAGTTGTTCTTCCTTTTCCTTTTTTTTTTTTGGTCTTAAATACAAGATATTGAGGAAAGATAACTTTCCCTATGTACCACGGTTTTTCCTTTTTTTTCTCTCTGTTGCTTTTCTTATTTCTTTTTTTTTTATTGGTTTGTGTCTTTCTATTTCTTTCATTCTTTTCGTCGTTTCATTCTTGTTTTGATTTCAAGTTCAAAGCCTTTTGTTTTATTTCTTGTCTTCTTTTTATTCTTATACAATTTTTATATTCCACCAACTGCAATTTAATACACAATTCTGTACATATTTTGTAGGTACTATGGTTTGTGTGTGTACCTCGTGGTATTTCTCTTCTTCATGTTCTTCCTCTTTCAAATTATAAATTTTTTATTTTATTTTATTTTTATTGTTGTTGTTAAATTTTAAGATCCCGATTTTATTCTCTGATGTTGAAGTGACTTTAACATAACTTATTTTCAAGTAAAAAGAAAGACAGTCAGCCCAAAAGGTCAGAAGGTGTAATAGCAAATTAAACAAATAGCTAATTATTCATGTTATCTGGTAATGATAATTGGAGTGAATTTATTTTCATTTTATTTATGCTTATACATGTAAATTTTAATGGTTTATAAAATTTTTCTTCACTTTTCATTTATAAAGTAAAGTCAAAGGGAGTGAAAGAGAAAGAGTCAGAGAAAGAAATAGTTGGAGAAGATGAGTCAGAGAGAGGAGATCGAGAGAGAAAGAGAGAGATGAAACAGTTCAAAAACAATTGATTCAATTAATAAAGTGATTCAGAAACGGAAAAAAAGACGGTTTAATCATTAACTTTGAAATTTTCGTTTTTATTATTCATTATTACCAATTTGTAAGAATGAAAAAAAAAAGAGAAACAAAAGGGATTCACACACAACACAATGAATGCTCACAGAAAATAAAAATGACCAACATCATCATCATCATCAACATTTAAAAAGATTTAAGAAAATAATATGAAACCATGCCTATTCTGTTTCAGTTTCTTGTGTTCTTGTCTTGATGTATCCAAATCGAAACTAAAAAAAAATAAATAAATAAAGTTGCGCCCTGAGGGAAGATACTAATTACACTCCGTCTTGAATGGGATATACAATACACAGCCTCTGTAATAACGTTTTATTCTGTCTTTCTTTCTTTCTTTCTTCATCTTTGCGTTTTTTTCCTGTTTTTTTTTGGGTCGACCGCAAATATTCAGTTCAATCTTATAAAATGGAAACAATAGATTCGTGGGTGAAATAATAATAAAAAAGAATTCATTAAAACGAAATAAAAAAAACAGAAACAGAAAAATTTTAATCATTTGTCATTTTTTTTTTCATTCTTTCCAGATTCTTTTTTGATTTGTTTATTAAAGATTTTTTTTTAATAAAACAAATTAAAAGAATAAGAGAAAAAATAAGATCTGGATTTGTGTTGACGCAAGGATAAAATAAAATAGTTCTCGTTGTCCATCGATCATCGATATTATTTATATTATTGGAAGGACATTTTTATTGGACTACGTTACCCGTTTTATATACTTTGTACTCTCGAATCTGAATTCCTTTTACCAATAAATTGATCAATTTTTTTTTATTGCGCGTATCATGTCTCGAGGCCATCGTAATCGTACGCGTCGTCCAAATACATAAAAAAAAGTAAGCAAAAAGCAAAGAGTCTTAAAAGAAATACAAAAAAACCTATCAAAACCATCTTTTGATTTATTTTATTAAACATCCTTAAGCTTTTGATTGTTATTTTATTTTTCATTTAAAATAAAATAAAGCAAAAACAAATAAAAAAAAGGCAGAAAAAGAAACAAAAAAAATAAATAAAATAAAAGACGAAGAAGAAAAAAAGAAGTCAAAGTAGAATTTTAAAAGGAAAAATATAAGAAAAAGAATAGATTTTTCTTGTATAGATTTGATTGATGTCTTTAGTGTGCATATGTTTATACCACATCATTGTAAGATTACATGTAATGTTTCGGTGTACGCATAGTTACTCGATTTAAGTTTTTTTCTATAGCATTTTATTTGATTTCGTTTGACTTTGACTATGAGGAATGTCTATTAAATAAAATCTTGAATTATTATTTCCTTTTTATAAAAAACTCAATCACTATTTTATATTACTTGGAACATAGCAGTATATTTGTATCCATCCAAGTATGTATTGTGTGTGTATGTGTCTGTGTGTAAACATTCCGATGGCAAATAAATAAATGGTGATGATAATAAATATAAGGTAGCTTTTCTTACATAGATGGACCATAACATTTAATAAAGTGTAAAATTTAAAGTTTTACAAAAGATAAAAATTAAAATTTGTCATAATCAACCAATTAGAACGCTTTTTATATTTTATTATCTTGTATTTTTATGTATTCATATGTGTGTGTGTACAAATAAAATTAACCACAGAAGATAAATGCCAATAATATGTTTAAACATTTCAATGATTCGTAAGTTTCCGCTATAACTCTATGTTCCAGAGTTAGATTGACTTTTAGATTGATTTTTTGAATTAAAATTAAAACGATATGCAATAACTGAAAACTTCAGACAAAATAAATGGAAATACGTGACGTATATCACGCTCAAGCATGAAGTCGGGTTTTGTATGTTTCTAATCCCAACTGTTAGAATAAGAAAAAATACG
This sequence comes from Pedicia rivosa, assembly GCA_963082725.1. Lineage (NCBI taxonomy): Eukaryota > Metazoa > Arthropoda > Insecta > Diptera > Pediciidae > Pedicia > Pedicia rivosa. Next base: position 44,581,590 of record OY720154.1, on the reverse strand, counting down.
ATCCAACATCTAACATGACTCAGGTAGTGGATAATAATTAAATGAATTCCATTCTATGTTTAAAAAATATCCTCACACGTTTTTCTGTAATTTGTCACTGCTGAAGATTTTAATTTAAAAATTAAGAAGAAAAACAAATAATGACATAAAGAAACTGGAAGCCTCCTTTTTTATTTAAATCAAACGACAAAAAAAAACCAAATCTTTCTCTTACAAAGCAGAAGAATGTTTTTATTGATTTGTTTCTCCGCCCATACCTCTAAGATCAAATTCTAATAATGTTCTTAACAATCAAAGAAGACCAATCAGATGGTGGCAAGATTTAAAAAAAAAATTCTCCTTAGTTTCTTCGTTCTTTTCATTTTATTGAAATTTATTGACAAGAATTAATAATTCTTTAATTCTAGAAATTTTATAGAAAAAAAATGTCAGAGTGAGAGAGAGAGGATAAAAAAAATAGAATAATAAATCGTTTCGGCAAAAATTAAAAATTAAAAAATCATTAATCAAATAATTTTATAAAAAATATTTGTGTGTTTGTTTTTTGTTTGTATTTTTTATTTTTTTTTAAACATAAAAATCGATTACTTTCACTAATCTCGCGAGAAATAAAAATAAAGAAAAAAAACAACAAACGTCAATATTATGAGGAAGTGTGAGGGGGAGTGTTGTATCTCGGTATAAATAATGAAAAAGAATTTTCTTGTAATTTTTTTTTATTGTAAAATAATTCGATTATTTATTTTTTAAATAATAAAATAAAGTAAAGGTGTGTCAATATTGGTACTCACAGTTAATTTTATATTTTGATCAATTTCAAAATATTATTGTCTACTTATTGACTGATTGTATTTTCCATTCAATAAATTAAGAGTAAAATTTGTACGCTCTTTTTTCACACATTTATTGGAAGATTATTTTTCAAACATTTGAACTTTGTAAATTATTTGTCTTATAAATATTTAAAACGTTTTTAATTCATCAATGTAGAAATATTAAATTTTGTACGAATTTCATTAACATTGGTCGACATAATTAACTCAAAATGTGCTTCTGTTGTGTTGTCGGAAATAATGAAATTAAATTTGCATTCAAAACTATTTTGCGTGTTCCCATTTTTTTAACTATCTAATTGAATTTTTTGTTTCGATTGGAAAATGCCATTAGAGAAAAATATATAATAATAAAAGCATAAATATATGGAATTGAAGGTGTTGCGCATACTTTTGTTGATTATTAGGTACATTAATTTACGTTACGTTTTATATTATTTATAAAAAGCCGCAAAGATCCTTAACTCTTTACTTTTTTATTATTATGACTCTTTCTGCCTATAAATAATTTAGAGGTTACCAATAGTCGTATACATTCATCAAAATATTGGATCAAAAATTAGATTGAAAAGGTAATGAATTATGAACGAAACAATTGTTTAATTTTATTGAAAAATATTCACCAAATAAAAATTGAATTTCAATCGAATGAATAATGAACGAACAAGAAAAAAAAACTGAAAAAATAAACAAATCTAAAAGAAAAAGGAAAACAGAAGAATTATTGTGTGTGTGTGTTTTTATCTCCTTTTTTTTTTAGTTAGTCTTTTTTCAAGTTTTGTCATAAGACAAGGCACAAGGCCGAAAATAATGAGGAATTCAATATCAATTACCTCTGTAGAGTGTACTAATGCGCTTTTAGTGTAGTCAACAGATATGAAGAAGATACGGTGGTCGTCGATGATGGAAATAAAAAAAATAACAACAACAACAACAACAGAAACACTTTTTATTTTTTTGTACTGAAAAAATTGTGTGTTCTTTTTTCTTTCTTTTAAAAGGCAAAGAGATACCAAAAACTGAAACGACAAATAAAACTTCTTTAAAAAAACGTTTTTAAAAAATGATAAAAAAAAAACCAAAACAAAATAAGAAGAAGAAGAAGAAAAGACGAAAGAATACAAAAACTACAAGCATCGATGATACATAAATATAATCATGAGCTCAAGAGTGTTTTGTGTCTCCCAAAGCCAAGGATAAACGGATGGATATTTATGTATTTTTTAAGAAACAGAATTGAAGAAAATTTATATATTTTGTAAACGCCGAGGAGAGGGATCACATCCAAATGAAACGGTTGCATTGATTGTTTTTTTTTTGTTTTTTTTCTCTCTTTTTCTTCTTCTTAACTTTTATATTATTTTTTCCATTATCATTTCTTGACTATCAAACACAAATAAGTAATAAAAAATTGAGTTCATCAATTAGTGGGGATTGGGATAGGGAGGAATGAATCAAAAACAAAAAACCAAAAAAAAAAGAAACCCAAACGACAACAACAACAACAATAACCCGCAACGATGGGATTTAAAGCTTAAATCATTTATAAAAAATAAAATAACAAAAAAATGCAATATACAATCTAAATGAATGCGTGTGTTTGGCTTTAGATGGTCAAGTTTTCTTATTCTTTATTTTGGTTTTTTATTTTATAAAGTTCTTTTATTTGGTTTTTGGTTTTTGTTAATTTATAATTCCTTTTGGTCGGTTTCAATGCAAGAGAGGGAGACAGAAGACAGTAATTTTAGTCTGGCACAAAATGAATTTTCTACATGTAAATACATTCACATATGCAGATACACACACTTAGTCAATCAAAAAAAAAAAACAAAAATGAATAAAAAAATCAACAAGAAATTCAATTAATTGAACCGCATAAAGTCAGACCAATCTTTGAGACGACCAAAACGATATCCTATCTTTTGGTGTCGTTCCTCTTCTCTTCTTCTTCCTTTAATCCCTTTTCTATCACTACATATAAATGCATTATAATACATATAGTCATATAGTAGTCATATCATACCACCATACCACTATAATTTAATGTGAGGTTACGTATTTCGAACTTATATATTTTCTCAATTCGATCGGAATTTATTCTTTTTCTCTTTTATTTCCGACTTTTGTCTTTTTTTCCTTCCTTTCTTTCAAGTGAGAAAAAACTAATTATCGTGCAATTAAATATTTCGTTATTGGCTAATTGTAAATTCAAAATGGTAATAAAAAATTATTTAAATTTTCAATAAAAAATAAAATTGAAAGAATATAAAGAAAGAAAATGTAGAAATTAATATTTACCTATAGAAGAATTATTGAAGAAAGAGAATTACAAGAAGAATAACCAGAAAATATTACGTAAATCAAATGATAATGTTAATCGTCTTCTGTTCTTGATCATTAAATAATTCTCTCTTCTATTTCTTCTTCTTCTTCTTCTTCTTTTTCGCACATTAGAAATTATTGATTATTAAATCTTATATATATACAATTCCACTCTTATATCCACACTCCGCATATATTCATAAATAAGTTTTCAAGTTGATTTCAGTTTTTTTCCTTCTTCTTAATTTTTGATTGAAAAAACGTTTTTAAAACGTTAATTTGTTTTTTTTTTTCTCTTTTTCTTAAAATTTGTGTTGTGGTAAAAAATCCAAAAATTAATTATAATTAATAAAATTTGATAAGCCAGTGTTTAGAAGATGACAACAAGAAATATATAATAACAAAAACAACAATATCAAGATCTAATTGGATTAACAGAAACTGACTATTCGAATAATTCTGAATGAAACGAGAAAAAAATTAAATACCAAAAATCAGACGACAAGAACAACAACAAAAATATATGAATTTATATTTCTAATTAAAGTGACGTAATCTTAGATAATCATTTGTGACATCCAACCAAAGAAATTAAGTATGAGTCTTTTTTTGTGTAGAATAGAGAAAACGATTAAAATTTAATTTCTAAATAAGTACTATTATAGGACCACTTTTGTAGGTAACCAACGACCTAAACACAATATTCCTACTCTCTTAAACGACCAAATTTAATTTTGCCGACCCTTAAAACGACCAAAAGTTAAGCTATAAAATGAAGTGGTCGCCCAACAGGATTTTTGTTTTATTTTTGAATTCTTTTTCTGAAACTTTTGCCAATAATGTTCCTTTATAAATTTTACCTTTAATTCTTTTTTTTTTTTTCTAAAAATAAAAATTCAACATTGAAGATCGTGATAACTGATGATGATGATGGTGATGATCAGAGAAAAGGAAGGTCTTGTACGTCTCAGACTAAAATGTTGTATAAAAGACGGAACATACAATAAAACCAAAAATTATAAAAAGAAAACGGACAGGGAAATAAGAAAAAAAAAAGAAAAAAAGGGGAACAGAATCAAGAGGAAGAGAATGAAATACTGAAAAAAGAAAAATACTACAAGAAGGTGGTTTTGATGATTGAAAAAGTATTAAAAGGAGAGACTTAAACCCACGTTTTATAGTCTTTCAAACATTATTATAATCTTTTATTCTTATTATTCGTTTCACAATCATCATCATCCACAATCATCATCACCATCATCATCATCATCAACATCGACATCATCGTCTTATGAGGATGCCATTTGTTTTTTTTTATTCTGTATATTTTTTTCATCTTCTTATTCTTTTCTGTTATCGTCTCTCTTGTTGTATTATTTTTCCATTTTCTACTCTTCATCTTCTTCTTCTTCTGGAGTTTATTTTTTGTTTTTGGTAAGGCAAAAGGTAATGTTTATTAGTAGTGTAGGTTGTATTTCCTTTTTTTTTTATTTGAAAAAAAAACACGGAGAAAGACGAAACAAAAATAAACATATTTTCGCGCATACAACATACAATTTTCAATTATATCATTATTATCAAAATCATCGTTATTTTTTGTTGTTGTTATTACTTTTTTTGGTGTTGTTGTTGTTAATATCGCTGTTGCTGTATTTTTTTTTAGATTTTCTTTATAAAATTACCTTACCTTACTTATATTTATATACGCAAAGGAAATATTTTTGTAAATAAACTTGTTGTGAATTATGATAAATTAAAGGCGGACTTACTTTGCTTGGCTGGTTGTTTTTTTTTTGTGTATCCAAACACAGAAAAAAATTAATAATAATAACAAAAACAACAACAAAAGGTGACGAAGAAAAAATAAAATATTTGATCAAATGCTTGTTGTTGTTGCGATCGATAAAAAATTATTTTTATTAATTTTGTTTATTATTCATTATCGTGAATTTTCATTTTGATTCTTGTATCGAGTAATTCCTGGTCAATATAGGGTTAAGTCTTTACAGTTTTATGAAACAACGTTAATAAAATCTTGATCTTAAGCGATTTTTGGGTTAAAAGTTAAATTTAAAAAAAACTAAAAAAATTAGTTTCGGTTGTTGTTTTGGTTTTTTATATTTTTGTAAAATTTTGCAATTTTGTAATTATAATAATCAGAAAACAGACAAAAGTTATTGTTCAATATTCAGTTTTATTTAAAGAATAAAATGAAAAAATTATAACAAAAATGATCGTCGTACCATCATCAATTTTTTCTCCCCTTTTAAACAAATGAAGAAGAAGAAACAAAATAATGTTATTTTCTCATTTACAGTCGCGCAGAATTTTTCTGTTATTCTTTAGTAATAATAAAATAAGAAGAAGAGGAAGAAGAAAAGAAGAAAAAAAAAAGTCAGGCAGAACCATTAAAAAATTTTATGTGAGAAATATAATGACATATCTTTGTCGAATGTTTTCCAATTCAAAAACAAAAAAAAACAACCTAAAGAGATATGCATATTATATTCGTTTTCTTAAGGTATGTATATACGTCGCGTTCGTTTTCTTATTTTGCATTTTTCTTTTATATTTTCTACATTTTTTTTTTCATAGTGGATTCTAGATGGGTGATTTGCATATCTACAAGTACATATTTTTCAACGAAAAAAAAATAAAAAAAAAAAACAAAAGAGAAAAACTAATCTAGTCTGAATTAAAATTGTTGGATGAATACTCAAACTCAATAACAATTCATGTAAGTCAGAGAAAGAAGGAGGACAGATAAATGAAGACTTGTCGCGATTTTTGTTGTTTTTTTTTTGGATTTTCTCGTGTTATTTCAATTCCTCCAATTCGAACGAAGAAATAAAATATTATAAAAATTCATTTCTTTTTTCAATCCTTCATAATATATAAATGATGATCGCGACAACAAAAGACATCGTGATCATACTCAAAATCGAACTCGCGATCTCTTTTTCTTTTTTTTTTGTTATTATTATTTCTTACATTTTAGCTAAATTGTTAACCGGTTTCAAATATAAAATAAATAATTTCTGTTTTGTTTTCTTTATCATTTTTTTTTGTTTTTTTCTTTTTCATTTTATTTATTTTGAATCCTCCCTTTACCCTCTTTTCATACTTTCCCCTCCAATCTTCTTCTTCTCATATCCAATAAACTAGAGATATTTATTCACATTTATCACTAGTCATCGGCCATCCATTTATGTTTTAACTATTTCTTTATTTCTTTCTTAGTTTTTTTCTCCCCGCTTTGAACAGAAAAAAAAATAAAAAATACAAAAAAAAAAGAATTTTTATTTTGAAAAGAAAAAATATAAAAAATAGTTAAGAAGAAAAACTTGAGATATTCATTTTGTATCCATTTTGATCGTGAGATAAGATTAACCGCACTGTGTCACAATCCAGTGTTAGTACAAATGTATTTAATAAATAATCCTTTTTGTACACAGAAAATAATTAAATTAATTTATTATAAATTTTATTTTTTTTTTGTTTTGTGTAGAGAGAAAAAAAATAAAATAAAATAAAATTTATAGAAATAGAAATGTCATGAACCAGCAAACAAGCGATTCGTAGGTGGATTCTCAATTGAATTTAAGAAAAATAATTTTATGCGTGTCAAATTTTAATTTGTGCGTAAGTAAATAAATAAATAAAGGATTGTCACCGCAACAGTAACAAGTTTTATACACATATTAAAAATAAAATACAAAGAAATTATTAGAATCCTTAAAATCCTTGTTCAACGAACTTAAATCACAAAAAAGGTAAATAAGAAGAACACAAATCTTAACAACTATAATTTTTCTTCATATCTTCCTTCCTCTCTCTTATTCTTCATCTATCTTATTCTATGGGTAAAAATTTTCATAGTCCATAACATTTCTACTAGCAAAGCTTTATAGACGTTTTGGTATACGTTTCTTCATTCATTTTAACGTTGTTATTTTTGTTATTGTATTTAAATTTGTAAAGTCAACGCCATCATATATTTTCCCTCCTATCAATTGTAATTACAAATTAAACATTTGAAATAAATAATAATCTATAAAATTATATATTGTTGTTTATTTTGTTGTTTTGTATGTTTGTAATCTAATATTTGATTTATGTACAGCAGAATAAACGCAAATGTGTCGTTCACAATTATATGCATGTCGTACTCTATTAGTTTCATTGCCACCAATTGTGTATTTGTATAATTTATTTATTTCTAATGTTGATATTTTTGACTTAAAAAAAAAAGTCAGCATACGAAAAGTTCACTAAACTCATTTCTACGAAAGGCTTTGATATAATCCCTCTATATAGTTTAGACTTCTTCCCATTTATCGTGTGCTTCAAGTGAGAACTCCAGTGATTGTCTTATTTTGGTCAAAAGATTATTGGATGTTTTCAAATACATATATGTATTTTTTGGTAAGGGGTAATTAACAGATGGATGTAACCAGAGAAGAACAAGAATTTCAGTGAATCCATAAAAAGACAATAAAAACTACATTCCCAACCTACAAAGTGACTTTTAAAAAGGGAATGTTTTACTTTCTTTCATTTAGGATAATTTTTCATTTTTCAAACCAAAAAAAAACAAACAAAATAAACCCTCAAACCGATGATTTTTGTGCCTCGAGCATTTTTTGTTGTGTTTTTTTGAAAAGGTTTTTTGAGTTTCGTTTTTCCTTCGAATAAGATCAAGAGAAAAAAGAAGGACAAGAAGAAGAATAAAGGTTCAAGAAACATTAAGTAAATTTATTAGAGAGAAAACTGTGAATAATTGACGCAAAATAAAAATGTCAACGACATTTTTTCTGAAATCTATTTTGCACGGTTTTTTTTCTTTTATCCCTCTTATATTTTCAAATAGATATTTTGCAATTAAATACGATGTACATGCGTGAAATTTTTTTCGTTTTATTTTCTTGTAAACAACATCGCAAGGCAAACCAACAAAATTGTTGTTGGCGACACTTAACAAAATATCGTGATACGATTGAATAAGCTCGTCTAAAATGTGGCCTTTGCATAAATAAATTTTCGTTTTGTTTTAAAAATTTATAATTTTTTTTTTAAATATTGAAATTCTGGACTTACCTTAGTGCTTGATGTTCTTGGTGCACCACCAATTGCAATTGCATAAACTTCAACCTCGTAACTATCCACACCTGATTCTCTATCCAATTCAGCAGCCGTTGATAATATACCTAATTTTGTATCAACATCAAATAAACGGTCAACTTGTTTACCATCACCAGTCACATTTGTCACATAATATTCAATTTCTGTTGCTAAATTAAGTCGTGCCATTATAGTTAATATACTTGTACCGGATGGTTCATTTTCATAAACACTACCAAATAAATCTCTTTGTTCAAACACTGGTCCATTATTTGTTAAACTACTAGCAATAATTGTAACATAAGCATCAGAACTTTTTCTTTCACTTTGTACAGCTTCATCGGTGGCCTTAACAGCTAATTTATAACGTGCCTCTGGATTAGCGATTGACTTACGTAATGAAATAGCACCATTACTACGATGAAGTTTAAATAGATCACCATTACCGCTAACCATCTCATATGTTACTAAACCATTTGTACTTGAATCTGCATCACGTGCAAACACGTTCATTATAATCGAACCATCTCTACCTGGTGATACACGTATATCTTTTAAGGGTAGTACAGCTGCATTCATTGAAACAAATACTGGTGCATTATCATTAATATCTTCAACAATTACAGTCACGAGTTTTTCAGCAGATAAACGTTTTATTATTACTTCAGCTTGGTCTGTGGCCACAACTGTTAAACGGAATGTATCGATTGTTTCTCTATCAATTGTACGTAGCGTGTGAATAACACCAGTTTGACTATTAATACCAAAATGTCGTGATCCATTTTCAGGATCTTGATGTGATATTGCATAGGTTACTTTACCATTAACACCAGAATCAGGATCTTCAGCGGTAATTGTTACAATTGGTGTATTTATTGGAATTCCTTCTTTAATTTGACGTACAATTGCCGTATTTGGAAAACTTGGTGGATTATCATTTGAATCTATTACATTAACTAAAAATGTTACTGTTGTTGATAATCTTGGATTACCACCATCGGATGCTGTTATATTTAAATTATAAGAAGTTGTATCTTCATAATCTAGTGGTTTATGAAGATACAATGAACCACTAATTGGATCAATATGAAATGTATCACGACGATTACCAGCCACAATTGAAAATGTTATTTGACTATTTACACCTAAATCTGAATCAGTTGCTCTAAAACGAATTAATTCTGTACCAACTGGTGTTGTCTCATTAATAGATATTTGTGAATTTGTTTGTGTAAACTCTGGTGCATCATCATTTTCATCTAAAATCTCAATAGTGACAGTTGTGGTAGCACTTAATCGTCCTTGTATAGCTGCATCATGTGCAACTACTGTTAATTTATATGATGCGACAGTTTCACGATCCAATGATTTCACTAATGTTATTTGACCTGTTGCATCGTCAATTGAAAAACGTCCATCAATATTACCGTCGGATATGTAATAAAATACATCACCATTTAATCCTTCATCAATATCAGTAGTGTAAACACGTATTAATTGTGTACCAATCACAGAACCTTCGGATATTTGCACTTTATATGGTGCTCGTAAAAATTGTGGTGCATTATCATTAACATCAGTTATAACAATTTTCACTTTAACTTTATCTTTTAAACGTATTAAACCATTATCTGTTACAATTGCTTCAAGTGTAATAAAATTTTGTCCAGTTGATTGTACTAATGATTCACGATCAAATTCATGTAATGTTTTAATAAAACCATTACGTGGATCAATTGTAAAATCTGTTTGTATATCAGATAACATAAATATAAGTTCAGCATTACGTCCAATATCACGATCAATTGCTGTTAATTTACCAACAAATGAATCAGCCGGTTCGTTCTCTTGTATACTAAATGTAAATGTTGTATTTGTGAATTGTGGTATATTGTCATTTTCATCAATAACATGAATTATAACAGGAACAATTGAACTACGAGATGGACTACCATGATCACTACATGTTATTGTCAATGAATAATAATCTCTTTCTTCTCGATCTAAAATACTTTTAACAAATAAATAGCCATCGGGAAAAATACCGAATTTTCCTTCACTGTTACCTTCTGTTATTGTATAAGAAATACGACCATTTAAACCTAAGTCAGCATCTGATGCAGCTAATGCAAAAAATCTTGCATTAACTGGTGTTGACTCTAGTAATGATGTTTCATATGATGTATGATCAAATACAGGCGTATGATCATTAACATCTTCAATTGTGATCATAACGGTATTCTTTGATGATAATGATGGATCACCACCATCGGTTGCTGTTATTTCAACATGTAAAACAGTACCAGGTTCAGCACGTATAGGACGATTTAAATATAAAACACCAGTTGATTCAGATAATCTAAATTGATCATCAGGATTATAGGCTAAACTATATGTAACACGACTATTAATACCAGAATCCTTGTCACGTGCACGTGATAAATATACTTCTTGTCCAACAGCAGCATTTTCTGGTAAATGGATTTCATCTCGATCATGTGAGAAAATTGGTGAATTATCGTTTAAATCAAGTACAGAAATATTTACAACAGTTTTACCATACGCTAAACCACTACGAGCAGCAACAGTTAATGTATACATTAGTGTTACTTCTCGATCAATTTTTGTTGCGGTTGTTATGATACCTGAACGTTCATCTATTCGGAAATTATCTTTAGGATCACCAAAAACAATTGAATATTCAACCGGATTTGCTTTTCTTGTGCGTATTTGTGTACGTCCAACTTCACGTTTTAATTTTGGTAATTCATTTCCGTGATCTTCTGTTATTTGAAATTCATAACCACCAAATGAATCAAATTCTAATTCTTCTAATTTTGATTCTTTAATTATTTCTATAATTGCATCCTTTTCTGAACGACGATCACCACGATCTTTTGATGATATAATTAATTTATGCAATGGTTTTTGTGATGCACGAAAATTACCACGTAAACTTATTACTCCAGTCCAATTGTCAACTAAAAATAGACCATCACCACCACTCTCTAAATTATATGTTATAATTGCATTATCACCGTCATCACGATCAGTTGCTGTTACTTTTAATAGGGAGGTACCAATGGGTGTATCCTCGGCCACAGGTAAAAAATATTGTTTTGGATAAAATTCTGGACTGTTGTCATTTACATCTTGTACATTTAAAAATACAGTAGCTGTTGATGATTGTGGTGGTAAACCTTGATCTCTTGCAATAACATGAATTTCATAATTGGATATTGTTTCACGATCAAGACGTGTTTTTGTTGTTAATTGTCCTGTCAACGAATCTAATGCAAAAACATCAGGATATTTTTGTTGGACACCACTTTGTAGTGAATAAGTGACACTACCATTTGTACCTTGATCATGATCAGCTGCTGTTAACATTGCCACAAGCGTATGTGGTGGTGTATTCTCACTTAAACTAACATTTATTTGTTGTTGTGAAAATTTAGGTGCCTCATCATTTTCATCTAATATTGTTACTTTTAATTGTGTATATGCCCATTTTGGATTTGGTCCACCATCACGTGCTGATATACTTAATTCAACGGTACCTTGAACCTCACGATCCAATGATGATTGGGTTGTTATTAAACCAGAAATTGGATCTATTGTAAACCATTGGTTATTATTACCGGAAACAAAATCATAAAATATTTGTGCATTTACGCCTGTATCTTCATCAGTTGCAATTATACTAGAAACATATGTACCAGACGGTGCTAGTTCACTTAATACGGCAGAATATTCTGATTTTTCAAAAACAGGCTCATGATCATTAACATCATTAACATGGATAATTAAATAAGCAGTAGCAGTTCTGGGTGGTGATCCTTTGTCTGTTGCTACAATTGTTAAATTATATTTACCAATTTCTTCACGATCAAGAATATCGTTAACACGAACAATATCAAAATTTGGTGAATTCTCTATACGAAAATGAAATAATTCATTACCGGAAATAATTCTAATGCTAGTTTCACCATTCAATCCTTCATCCATATCACCAACAGAGACAGCCGCTACAACTGATCCATTAATAGCATTTTCGTCTACAGTAGCAAAACTTCCAGTTGGTGGAAAGTATTGAAATCTTATCACTGGATCATGATCATTTGTATCCACTAAATTAACTGTTACATATGTTCGTCCATCTTGGCGTGGTGTACCATGATCACGTGCAAACACAGTAAACACACAACTTTTTGGGCAACTACCTCCTGGTCGTGAAAATGTTGGACAATTTTGTTGAGGACACGTTAATTGTTCTGTTGTTGATATAACACCAGTTTCTGGATCAACTGTAAATTGTGTTTCGGTTTCAGCTAGATAATATGTTATTTTACTATTATCACCAAGATCATTATCAGATGCCATCACCTGTAAAACAGGTGTACCGGGTGGTACACTTTCATTTAAAGATACAATATAATCACTATGATCAAATATTGGTGGATTATCATTGACATCTAATACTGTAACATTTACTTGTAAGTAACCATTCTTAGGTGGTGTACCTCCATCACGTGCAGATATATTTAATACATAAAATCCACGTGTTTCTCTATCTAATTTTCCAGTTGTCTCTAAATGTAAATACGATACATCACCACTGGGATTTGTTGTTACAGCTAAACGAAATTTATCATCATGATTTCCATCAACAATACGATAATCATCAGTCACACTATTTATACCAATATCTCTATCAGTTGCAGCATCTAGTAACAGACGTGTACCAGATACTGAACTTTCTGAATATGTAACAGCTATACTTGGTTCAGGAAATTCAGGTGAATTATCATTGATATCTAATACTGTTATTCTAACCTCAATTGGATATGTTGGTTGACTTGATAATACAACTAAATCATAACGATCACGTACAATTTCTCTATCAAGTACAGCACTTGTTTTTATTTCACCAGTATTTGGATCAAGTGTAAATTCTCTAGGTGGTTCATTAAAACGATATGTAAAACCAGGTTTTGTTGGTACATAACCAACAACTGTACCACGTGGTTCACCTTCTAATATTTCTAATTGTAATGTTGTATCAACAGCTCTTGATTGCATTTGTGATGAATAACCATCACTTGATGAACGACGTCTTGAAAATGTAATGCCAGGACCTGGTCCTGGTCCATGTGCACCACAAACAACAACTAAAAATAAACCAGCTACGGTTAGTAGCCATAGTGCATTGACACTCTGCATTATAAATGCCGATGGATATGATCGGCACCAGAGCGTCATAATTCTCTTATTTGTATAAATGATCGATTTATTACAATACGATCCATTACACTTTTTAAACCACAAAAAAGAAAATTTTTAAAATTTAAAAAAAACACAAATTTTAATTAACTTAATTCTTTGCATTTTTAAATCACCTTTTTTTTATTCTTTTTATCCAAATATTTTTTTTATTTATTATTTTTCGTTTCTTTTATTGATTTTATCTTTCTTTATTCTTTTTTTATCTTTTTCTAAAAAAAAATCACATTGGCATTGACAACGCACACAACAACAACAAACTAAAAAAAAAAAAACAATTGAAACCGATCACGATCACTATTGAATGGAAATTCGTTGCTTTTGATTTAATTCTTTTTCCTTTTAAATCACAAACAACAAACACTCTTTTGTTTTCACTAACACAAATTCCTTCTTTTCTTTTCTTTTCTTTTATTTTCTTTTCTTTTCTTATTTTTTCTAATATTTTTTGTTGCCCTTCTTATCACTTAATTTTTATTTTTTTTTTTTTATAAAACTGTAAAAAAGACACTGAAATCCTGATCTAAGGAAGAAATTTTAAAGGAACAAAAATTAATTTTATTTATTTTCTTTTATTTCACGTGTTTTTATTTTTGTTGTGTTTTATTCTAATTTTTTTTTTCTTTGGATATTTTCACTTTAAATTTTTTTGGAAAAAATAAATTCTATTCATTCGTAAAAATTCAATAAAAGTACAGAAAGAAATATTTCCTTCTGATCGTCTGTTCGTAGAAATCGATCCTCATACTCTCATGCATGCATACAGATACACACACATGCAAAAAACGTAAACATATTCACAAATACCAAAATATGTTTCAATAAACTAAGAAGAAGAAGAAGAAAAAAAACTCCACTCATACCAACCAATACATTTATGACACCAAAACGAGTTATGGTTTTCTTTATAGCCGTAGAGAAGTTTCTTGGAGAATAAGACGATAAATGTATGGTATGTAGAGAACAAGAAGGTACAAAGGTAAAGGGGGGTTTGATGGTGCTGGTAAAAAATAAAAAATATTGAAAAAAAAAATACAAAAGTCCAACAAGAAGAACAAGAAGAGAAGAAGAAGATTTTTTTTTCGCTTCTGCTGCTGCCTTTTGCTGTTATATTGCATGAGTTTTGAGTTTTAGACAAGTTAAAGTTGAGAGTCTCGCTCGCGGCTAGTGAAACATTCTTTCTTATTTTTTTTTTCTTCTTTCATTTAACATATACAGCCATAGCCATTCTTCTTATGGAGAACACTATTTCATGTATACATACCAACGCACAAACATATAAACATTCAAATAAATATCAATAGAGAAAGAGATGCAGACATTGACTTTTACCTCACTTCTTTTATATAATAATAAGAAGAAGAAGAAGAAGAAAAAAAAGAAGTATATTTATCCATCTCTTTTTTTAACATTTATTCTTTAGATTCAATCCATTTCATTTACACAGGTATGTACTATGGCGGAATACATTACCATCAACAGATACATTCACAAGAAACCAATCACACATACACACCAATGTAATTGCATAAACACACATACAAGGATATGGTAAAAAAATATGTTATAAGGAATAAATAACAGCAATACAGCAAAGAATACCAAATGGAGTCTTTTAGTTTAGAGTTCTTTGATTGTGGTCAAACGCTCTAAACTTTAAAAAAATAAAAATAAAGAAAGATAAAAGAAACAAACAAAAGAGACTTTTCTTATACAGAAAATACAAAAAATAGTTTCAAATAGGTGTTGTTTATACATATATAAATATATCAAAGGGAGAGAGAGAGAGAGAGAGAGAGTATACACCAACAACAACAAAAATAAGTTATAGCATTAGGACAACTAAAACTTGTTGATGGAATTTTTTCTATCTCATTTAAGTTTTCCTCTTCTTTTACTTCTTCTTCCTCCTTCTTTTCTGTATATTTCGTCGTTTTTTTCTTCTTCTTCTTTTTATTATTAGAATTTTTTTTACTTCTTTTTTTCAATATTTAGAATTTCTTCTTTTGGCCGTCTCTTCCAAAAATGAAATTAAAGCTCACTTTGGTTGATTTTGTTTCTTCTCTTCTTCTTCATTATTTTTGGTTTTTTTTTTCTTTCTTCTTCTTCTTCTTTTTAAAGAATAAAATACCTTTTGATTAAAAGGTATTTTTGGTGGACCGTTAGTTTAAAATTTGAGCCAATCGCGTAAAAAAAAAAGACAAATTATTGTTGGAAAACAGAGATTTTCGATTAAAAAAATGAAGGATCAAAGATCTCCGTGTTTTAGAGAAAAATATATAAAAAACAGGATTGCAGAATCCTTATTATCGATTTTTTTTAAATCAAAATAAATGAAATTTTCTTTGATTTTGAATTTTCATAATTTTTATATATTAAAATTAAAATTTCCTGGGTTTTACGTCGATTACTTAATTTATAGAATTGATTTTAGAATTTAAAATGAAAGCAAAAGAAGAAAAAATAAGACCGTCGGCAAATTACTCAATTTTAATCAAAAAGAGAGGAGCAAAGAAAAAAAAATATATCCCTTTTAGCAGGTTTTTTAAATTCTCCGAATATCCTCCTCTTTCCACGTTTTTTTTTTATCTTCCTCTTATTTTCTTAAACGAAAATTTAAAAACAAAAATCTTGTCTCGTCTTTTGCGCAAAAAGAAACAAAAAAAAAAGAAAAAACAAGATTAAAAAAAAATGTAAACTCTTCTGCAATCTTCTTCCGTCGTTTCTTTCGATTATAACTTTTTTTTGCTGTAGTTGTTGCCGTTTTGGTACGTTTTTTTTCAATCCAAAACAAATAAAGAAAATGTCTAAATGGGAAATTGTTAATCGGTCAGAACAAGCCCATTTCTCTTACATAATTACGATATACAAAAAACATTAAATAATTTTGACTTTTTTAACGAGAAAACTGAACGTAATGAAATAAAACGAATTATCTAAAGAGAATTTAATTTTTAAGAAGATGAAAAAACAACGAATATTTAAAGAGTAAAACAACAACAACAAACTGAAGAGTAAAAAAAAAAATTAAGAAAAGAAAATCGATGGAGGAGAATTTTTTTTTTATTCTTATTTTTATGTTTTGTTTTGTTTTGTTTTGTTTCTTTTTTTTGTATTTTTATTTATTCTGCTTTTTTTTAAAGAAAACCAAATACATGAGTATAAGATTGTTGAACCTGATACTGAATCAAAAATGAAATGAGAAGAAGAAGAAGAAGCAGAAGGAAAAAAAGAAGCAAAATAATAAAAGTTAGAAATTGTTTTTTTTTCTTTTCATTTAAAAAAAAAAAAAAATAGAAACAGCAGAATGTTGGTACTCTATGTTACGAATGTAGGAAGACACCATCGAATACCATAGTGGTATTCATGCATAGCTAAGTAATTATTTGATATCAAAATTATTAACAAAAAAAAAAAAACAATCAAAATTGTAAAATTTCTTGAAACAAATTGATTTCATGATTCCGAAATGATTGAATATTTTTTCGTCATATTCTGTGTATTGGAAAGTTAATCTCGATTTTAGTATCTTGAGTTTTCCTCCAAAAATGAAGATTAAACAAATTCAAAATCAAAAAAATTATTGAAAAGAATTACGACACCAACATAAAATAATCCTTCATGGGTTCAACACAACAAAAATATTTTTTTCTTAATTTTTGGCACAAGATATTTTTGCACAAAAACAAACAAACACAAGCACATGTTTTTTACACACACACACACACACACGATCAAATCTTATAGATAAATGCATATTCAGACAAAAACAACAACACACACTAATAAAAAATAACAAAATTCCTCAACTTCTTCTTCTTCTTATTCTTTTTCTCCTTCTTCTATTTATTATTTGGTGTAAAAATAACAAAATATAATAAAAAGAATCAGAAAAAGCAAGAAAAAAAATCACAAATAAAAAAAAACAACAACAATAAAATTTGTATATTAATCTCTTTCACACAATTTCGTACCATGAATCCAATAATAATAATAATAACAACAACAACAACACCACCGACAAAAAAACACTATAAAAAAAATGTTAACGAATTATTGTTATTATTTTTATCCTTTATTATTATTTTTTTCTGTTCTTCTTTTCTTTTTTTTTGTTGGAAAATTAAGAGAGAGAGAAAAAAACTACACACACACACAGTAAAATAACTACAACAAGTATAAAAATTAAAAACCAAAAAATTGGTTAAAAAGTTTAAAATTCTGATTTTTAACAACGAAAATTAAGTATCCGCGACGGTCTAAACAAACTCGCGGTCAACTTTAAACTAAAGAGGAGAATTTTTTATTACACGAGAAGAATTTTTTTTTTCTAAAAAAACAAAAAAATATGAGAGACTGTGAGAGAAGAAGTGAGAGAAGAGAGCAACAAAGAGAGTGAGAGAATAATTATTTGAGTTTATCTACCTTTATGACTTATGTGATAAAAGAAGTACACACGCGATCTACATTAAAAAGAGACAGAAAATATAATAATTAAATTGAGAGAGGATCACGAAGAGAAGAGAATTATGTTTTTTTTTTGTTTAAAAACAGAAGAAAAAAATTCCTCTCTCCAAAAATTGTTTTTTCTTAAAAGATTTACACAAATATTCTCTTTTAAAATCTTTCTATTTATGTGTGAATGTATGTGTGTTAAGTTTATAATTGTTCACTAGTTCTCTCCCATTCTCTTACACAAACATACTATGGACTATGTAAAAAAGAAGAAAAGAATAAAAACAAAATTAAAATTCAATAAATAAACACGCAATGTTGTTTTTTTTTTTATTACCAAAAGAATGTTTAAAGAAACTCTCTTTTATAAACAAAGATGGAAGAAGAGAAAAAGAAGAGTTTTTAAGCAAAAAAAGAAACAACAAAAAAGAAGAAGAGGAAAAATATGAAAGAATCTAATAAATTAGTTAGACCAGCAACGGATTCATCTTTTTTGTTGTTGTTGCTGTTTTGGTTCTTTTTATTGTTGTTGTTGCTGTTCTTTATTTTTAACAAAACATAAAAAAACATAAATGAAGAACCTTATCCATCCACTGACTTTTAAAGTAATTTTTTTTTGTACAGGTGAGAAAGAGAGAGAGATCAGGAGAAGAAGAGATATACACACATGCACAAGATCACACAAACATATAGACTTCCACACATATGGACAGAAAGCATAAATGTTTGTTAAGAATATTGTAAGAATGACGAGGGAGAACCTGATATAAATTGGACAATATAATGAAATGTAATTCGAAAAAAAAGAGGGGTATTGGAAAACTGGATAATGAAAAGAGACATTTTTTTATTCCTCTTCTTCTTATGTGTATTTTTTTCTGTATTCCAGGTATGTGTAAAATCGTTTGGTCAGCAGGTAGACACGATGATCATCATAATATAAAAAATGCAATAAAATAAAACTAACAATACCTGTATATATGCATGTGTGCATGTTTTGTGTTGGTGTATGAGCATGTGTGTTTGAGTGTGCATGTGTAAATTTTGTGTGTTTTTATTACCGTATTTGAAAAGAGAGATGATTGTGAACAACCAGAATAACAACAACAATTTTTGTTATAAGGTATAAGAAGAAGAATAAGAAAATGAAAAAACAAACTTGATCTTCACTCGAAAAACATAAACTGTTTTCTTATTTTTACAAAAACAATAAAGTCAAAAAAACCTAAAATAAAAATATTCTAGAGCAAAAGTTTTTTGGAAAACAACGAAAAATTGGAACAACAAATAAAAATAAAAACAGAAAATATAAATAAGGAAGAATTATGTTAGACTGACAAACTATAGAATTCCCCGAAAACGTTTTTTTTTTTCACCTCTTCTGTTAACTTTGGTTTCATTGCATATGTGTCCAAGCCTCTATGTGTGAGTTTGAGTTTTTTTCATGTTACTTTTTTGTTTTTGTTGTTTTTGTTCAAATATGAATTCTAGTTCATCCTAGTAAAATATTTCCTGACCTCGCTCCCTCTTTCTTCCTTATTATGTATTTTATGTCGATTAGAAATTCAAATATACCATCTTACCTTTTTTTTGTGTTTTTTTTTATTATTATTATTTGTGTTGTTGTTGTTGTTACTCTTCTTATTGTTATTGTTGCAGTATGTCTACCTGTCGAGTAAGAAAAGAATAAACGTTTTTTCTTCAAGAAAAACACAAACAAAAAAATATTTACACGTGAAAAAAAGGAGCGAAAAAAATGTTGAACGTTTTTTTTACTCTCTGTTCGGGCGTTTTTTTTTAACAGGATCAACCGTCAGCAGGTACAAATTTGTAAGAAAGTATAAAGCCGAGCAGATTTTTTTTTGTATTACTTATTTTTGATGAAAAACGTTCTTATGTGATTTGATTTTTGTCAGGATTTTTGAGAAGATTAAAAATGGTTTTTGTTTTCTTAAAAAATTTTTAGGTTCGTCGCTTAGTTTTTTGTTGAGGTCTTTTGTTTTTTTTAGGTTTTTTTTCTGACATTTTTACCTTCTTTCAATCAAAAATTAAATGGTAGAATAAGAAACGAAAAAAAAACATCACAATCTTTTCTATATACAACATCATTATCAGTGGAAAATCTTTATAGTCTTTTAAGAGTGAGAAAGATAATGGGAGTGAGACAAAGACAGCAGAAGATGAAGGGGGCCTCATATAATGTTTCTAACAGGTACCATCAATTAGATTGATATATAAGATGTCACCGGTTGAAATATGAATAATTAATTGATACAAAATAAAATAATCATATAACAAAACCATTCGGAATTATTATGTAGCTATACAACAAAAAAAAAAACAACAGCATCAGTAAGCAACAACAATAATACAACAACTAGAATTTTGCACGATTCCGAACGCGATTATGAAATGCACATAACTTTCTGTTTAAATTTATGTTAATAGTTTGGATTGATGAGGACGAGTATTAAAGAATGTATTATTAAATATAGTTGGTTTTTGTTAGTGTTTAGTCGTCACTATATTTTTTGGAATCGAAAAAACAAAAAAACGTGAAGTGAAGTGAAGAGAGGCTCGTTGGGAAATGGATACATAATACAATAATAATATACCAAAAAAAAATACTATAATTTATAAAAGAAGAAATTTCACAACGAAAAACATATATAAGAAAAACACATATCGCGTATCTTAGAAAAGTTTTTCTTTTGAAATTAAAATTAAATCAGTTTTGTTTTTATTTTTTTTTTTTTTGTTTAAATTATTTTATTGCGACGTCTAATTATAATATGCTAATTTTATTATGGTTTAGATCTTAAAGAGATGGTTGATGTTTCTTTTTTTCGACTATGTCTTCTTCTTAAATTTCAGTTATATAAAAGACGCGGTTTCTGTTTGTTGTTTATATGCGTATAAATATATTGGTTTAACATTTTGGGATTAAATTAGGAGAACCATAAAAAATAATAAATATAAAAAAAAACGTTAGAAATTGTTTGACTTTCTTGTTTTTCTCTTCATTTTTGTTTATTTATTTTTCTTACGTACGTTAAATAAAATATGAATATGATTTGTAAGCGTTTATAAAGAGTCATGTTCATACATTCTTTTTTTAACAGAATAAAAAAAAAAGATTGATACATGAAGTGACTGTATATATTTCAATCGAATAATGATGTAAAGTTATAATATTTCTTCTACAATAAGCGATATTAGTTCATGCCATATTCTCTTTTTTTTGGGTGTTAACTTACTAATTTTCAATTGGCCATTTTTTAATTCTTAATAACAATTTAAATGGTTATATTATGGCTCCATAGATTTGTAATTAAATAATTCTTGACTCAATATAGAAATTAGAATCATTCGACTTTAAAGTGTGAAAATTAAGGAATAACAAGAACGGCATCAGAGGCGTATTGATGAATATTTTTAGGCAAATGAGAAGAATTATAAAATCAATTATTGTAAGAATTAGTATTACGCCAATTTTTGTAAAAAAAACAATTCTTAAAATTTGGAAAATATAAAACATCACCACCCAATTAACAAACTCCACGTAATATATTGACAAGTAATTCAGCAAAAATCATCAAATATTCCAGATATTTGTTATAAAATTTGGATCATAAAAAAAATACCTTACATAATTGAGTCACAGAACTTGTAAAAATTAATTAAACTTTAATAACTCAAAAATCATTATCGTCATTGTAAATAACCAATTAAATAATTTCAAAACAAATTATAACAAAAAAAAAAACAAAGTGCAGAGTAAAAGAAAAAGAAGTTTTATTTTTAACAAAAAATAATTTGATCCTAATTAAACTCAGCAAACAAAACAAGAAAATAATTATAAATGTAAAGAATAATTAAAGCATGTAAATATCTTTTTAATTATTGAGACAGTGCAAGAGACAAGATAACAACAATAACAACGAAAAAAAAGGTTACTTCCTTTTACTTAATATCTTAATAATAAATGACGAAAAATATATTTAATTAAAAAAGCATAGAAATAGAAAAATGAAAGTTTTAAATATAATGAAAAAAATATATACATATATCTCTTTCTTTTTCTCTCTTGTTTATTGTTTGTTTGTCATGATTAAATAATAAGCATTTTTTTCACACACAAGACAAAAAACTGAATATAAAAAAATATGATAAAAAATTGGTGGATTTGATTGAAAAAACCCGCCGAAGTTATAATTAAAATAAAATAAACAATAAAAAATATATAAATAATCAATAGAGAAGACAATTTTTGTCTTTTTTATTAAAATGTTTAGACTTTTTTTCTTTCTTTAATTTATAACAATACATATAAATTACAATAATAAGAAAAATAAGAAAAGAAAGTTGTAACAAAAAAATGGTGTAAAAATTGATTTTACATATTTGGAATTTAAAAATTCTTTAAACGATATTTGAATAAAACAATTTTTTACTTACCCATCTTCAACATAAATTATTCAGGCTGTCACACAATTCACTAGAATTTTACAATTGCTAAATCACAAATCAAATTATACCTATTTGCATCTATATAAATATTTTCATTTTAGTAAAATAAATAAAATTAATTTTTTAATCTTTTGGATTTCTGATGTCATAATAAAATAAATTTTCAGAATACTGCCAAATAATTATTTATAACTTGGGTAGATTACTGTAATAAAATGGGAATTTAAAGAGGATGTTCCTTTAAAACTTGAAGGAGGATTGAATATAATGTTATGTTGAAGAACCTATTATTTAACTCCCATAATTAATTATCTTAGGTTTCGAATGGTAAAACATTTATGTACATTGTTTTATTTCCTTATTATTTTCTTTCAATTTTCCTTTCACTTTATTTAGTAGAACAAAAAACTTTGGAAAAAAGCCTTGTTTTATTGTTCCTTATTTCTCTCTTTCTTAAAAGGACGAAAAAAACAATAATTAAAACACGTGCACATTTTATATTAGTTTTTTTTTTATATTAAATTTTAAAATAAAAATCAATTCTTTCTTAACATAATAAATACAATAATATTAATAAATTATTAAAAACAGATAATCAACATGTATTATTGATTTCCAAAGAAAACAAAAAATACTTTTTATCCTTTGTATAAGAATATTATCTTCTTCGTCAAAAAACAACAACAAATAAGTGAACAAAAGAGAAGGAATAAAAAAAACAATCAAAATCAGGCGGAATTTTTAAATAAATGTGCCAGAAGTTCGGGTTCAGTCATATCTAATTTATATTTCTGGACCATATCTTGTACTTTAAGACGCCTACGCACATGTGGAGGCTGATATCTGCAATAAATAAAATAAAAAATTATGAATGTGACTGTTCTTTCTCGTATTTTTTTATATTTTTCAAATGTTATTGTTGTCGTCGTTGTTATTATTATTGCTGCTGTTGCTGTTGTAGTTGTTGTTGTTTATATCATAAATTAAGGTTTTATCTAATAAAAAGAATTTTTACGAGTGTGAGTCGTTTGTGTTAAAAGAATAACAAAAAAAAGAACAGAACAGAACAGAAAAAAGAAAAAGATCTATTAACAAAGAAACTGAAAGACAGATAAAAAACTGTATGATCTGATAAATATATGGTATAGTGGAGGTTGAGAATGATTATAGAAGGTGATTAAAAATATAAAACTTCTTTCTTTTTTTTAATGTCATTTTCTTCCATTAATTTTATTTATTAATCAAAATTTTATAGAAAGAAAATAGACGATAACTAATTTTGTTTTTCAATCAATTAGAAATCTAACGTGTTTTCAGTGATAAATTTTCATATTTGTTTCTTGTTAAATTCAAAAAAAAAAATTGTTTCTATCCTTTAATTTATCGTATTCGTAGGAAGCCTTTTAAGTTATAAATTTGTTTTATCACAAGAATTTTTTTTTACTTCAATTCTTCCATTTTTTCTTGTGTCCCATGCCATGCCCATTTTAAATCAAATAAATTTTAATAATTCTATGATTAATTATACTGAAATTTAGAGGCCTGAATCAGAAATATCCAAAAAAAATTTAAATAATGTCAAATGACAAATTTACATAAAAAAAGTTGAGAGTTAGAATTTTGAATTTAGCAGAAAATGAATTTATATTTAAAATGTTAAGAATTGAAGAATCAATTATCTTTAAGTAATTTTAAATGGTTAGAAAACAAAATCAATAATTAAATATAATAAAATCAAAACCAGAAAAATAACATAGAACTTACGCATCATTTTCAAGACGTCGTCTTCTTGCCATATTATGTGTTGTTTGTCGTACTAAATTTCCAACAACACGTCTACTAATGACCATTCCATCTACTAAGGGTGTTGCAAAATTCATACGACCAGATGGTCCATGTAATTTAACTCTTAAAAGCCCAGAATTTAAGGAATGAAGAAAGATAATGTGACAATCACTAGCGCGTGCCATATGTCCAGTATGTGCTTCCTCACCAGTTTTTGTGTAAGAAAGTAAATCATCTATTGGAAAAGTAAGATGATCCTCATAACTCTCTAACCAAACAAGCATAATTTTAGCACTAGATTGTCCAAGTAGTAGGGGTTTACTGGCACCAGTACGTCTTCTTGATGGTGGAATTGGATCAGCTGATTTTGAAATTCCACTGACCTGAGTTTTATCAAAATCTAAAGATAGAGTTCGTGGTTTTTGTCCAAGTGGAACTTTTGTTAATGGTTGAATAGGTTTAGCATCTGGATATTCACTAATACTTCTTTCATAATGATGAGATGGATTATCACTACCAGGTGCTGTTGATGATGGACAGTTTCCATCATTTACATCAGACTCTGATTTATTCCAACGTGTTGGTACAACAAAAGCAATTTCAGCACCAACATCAGCCCAATATAAAATACGTTTTTCACCATTAAATTTCATATCATCAATTCCCAGTGTTTGTCCTTCACACACTAATTCACCACTATTAATTTTCCAACTACTGTTCACAAAACCAGTCCAACCAGAATGTTCTTCAACATTAACTGGCCAACCAAGACTTAAAAGCATATTCCAAAAATGTGGATCCAATGAATTTAAATTTTCATCAATCATATTACCAATTATATCAGATTCGCTTGTCTGCCCAACTTTTACATAAAATATATGAATTGTATCACTGGTTCTTGGACTCATTTTATCTAAAATATAAAGATCACTTGAGAACCCTTCCCTTTTTGTATCAAGGACAGTTAACAGGGGAGATGGTGTTGGTGTATCTGCTGTTTTTTGTAATGAACCATCGTCAAGCGATAAAAATCCAAAATGTGATAAGAAAAGTCGTGCTGCTTGAAATTCATGACAAACAGAAGGTGGGATTGCTTCCTGTGCATGACTTAAACTATCAACAGAACTTTCTGTCTCAGCCCATGCCAATTTTTCATAAACCGTTTGACTTTCCATTAAAAGAAATAACTGTCGTGTTGAATCACTACCAGTTTTCTGTATAACTGCATCTAATGTAGGAATTGAAAAATCAGCAACACATGTTGGAATTCTTTCAACACCATCAGGGAAATTTTTTTGATCAACTTCTTGTCGCATTGGCATATCATTCATTGGAACTGGACGTCCAGGATTTGGTGCATGATATTTTGTACCCGATTTACTTCTAGGTAAGTGTCTCAATTGCATTGTCCAAGCGTGGCGTCCAAATGGACCACGGATTAAAACTGAAAATAAATTTATAAAGGAAGCATTCTTGTATAACGAAGAAACACATCATATAATAATAATAACGAAAACAAAAAAAACTTAAAAACTAATTGGAGATAAATAGAAATTAAAGTAAAAATAAAAAAAGAAACATTAACTTACGTGTAACAGTTGGTTGAGGATCTTGGTCATTTCCAAGAGGTTCTTCCAAAAGGGCTAAAATTGTTGAGTTCTCAGTTACAAAATATCTAAACTTTTGTACAGCTTGTTCATGATTAACACTTCCAGGCCATGAATTGCAATGTTTTATTAAAGCAACTTCATCAAGTAATGAGGAAAGAGATTGAGCACCACATTCGCTAGGAAAATAACCCACTTGTTCCAATATTACTGTTAAAAGATTTTCAGCCGCATCTCTGACTCTCATCGATGCTGGCTTTAATTCCTTATCATCTTTTAATTTATGAGATTCTCCAGGTTTCCCAATACTTTTCGATCCAGAGATTCCAAGTTCAACTACTTCAAGAACTGTTGTAAGACAGTCTTTATCTTGAAGTAAATATGGATGTTGCATTAACCATGCGGAAGTGCATTGAAATGCAGCGACGATTGTACTGTGTAAATCTTTACTGTGAGCTGGAGGAGGACGTGAACACTGATAACAAATATAATCACAAATCCATTTTACTGCGCGTTTACATTCCAAAGCATCTAAAAATAAAATTTTCAATTAAAAAATAATAATAGTAGTAAATATTTAAATCACAAACGAGAACAATGCGATAAAATATTTAAAACATTTAACTATAGTTTTACTATAGCCGAACTCCAATGAATTTTAACTCTTACCAGTTAATCTACGAGCTGCATGAAAAATGCAGATTTTATTTTATTAAATCAACAATTAATTAATCAATTAATTGTAGGTATCTTACCTGAGTCTTTAATATGCATTCGTGCTAATCCAGTTAATAATTCAAGAGCTGCTAGTGATACATTTAAATCAGTTTTCCATGATGAAATCAAACGATGACAAACTAGATATGTTGCTCTAACAAACAACGCATGTGCATTGTCTGAAATTATTTACACATTAAACATTATTAAAAAACAATATTCTTATTTTTACAATTTCAATATTAGTTAATTATTGTTGATTTGTGAGATCATGAGTTGAAACAATATTTATTGTAACTAATATTGGTCCACTTTTTGCTGTAAATTTATCGATCATTCATAATAAACGTTTTAAATTTTTAAAGCACGAAATTGTTAATAAATCGTAATAGTCGAAAAGTTACCAATATTATTTATGAATATTCCTTCTTCTCCTCTCATGATTATTAATGAAAATAACACAAACCCTTATTTTTTAACTAGGTATTTTCTTGTTTTTGCATAAAAAACGACAAACAAAATGACAAAAATGTAACAAGCAATTAATAATTAATGTAGAATATTATAATAATGAATAAATACAAAAAGTAAAAACAAAACTTCAAATTTCAAACTTCAAAAAAAAATAAAATAAAACAAAACACAATTTTTAAAAACAAAAATAATAACCAAAGGATAAAATGAACAAAAGACAAGCAATTTTCTGTTTAAACAAAAACTCCGAAAAAGAAAAAACTTAAATTTAAAATTTTAAAAAGCATTTTTGTTGTTTTTTTTCTCTCTCTTTTACACAATTTCTTTTCTGTTTCTGTAATAATGATTTACCATAAATTGATGACATTTCAAAATCATGTAACAAATCAGCTGGAAAATCATCAGATATTGTAAGACTAGGTAATTCATTGCCTAGTGTAGCTGTACTGTTTCCTCCAATACTTGAACTTGCACTAGCTATCGAACAAGCACTTTTTTCTGAACAAGCTGAACAACAATAAAATAATAACAATAATAATAATAATAATAATAATAATAATAATAATAATAATAATAATAATAATAATAATAATAATAATAATAATAACGATAATTATAATAATCATAAATATAGAAAACGGTTATTCCCGTATTTTCCCATTTGACAATATTCTGGAACTTTGCAATATAATTATTAACGACGAAAAAAACTTTAACGAATGCATAATTTACTGAACAATTGGAAAAATTCTCATTTATTTTAAACCAATCGTATAAAATTCTACGACAATAGAAAATATAAAACTGCAAAACTTATAATATCGCTGAAAGATTTTAATTTCGGGAATAACCTTAAACAAAAAAACATATAAATAATACATATTTAGAAACCAAAGAGCATTTATAAGAGGGTTCAAAATTTGCTGAAATTTCAACAGAATTGATATTTTAATTCTTTGATTCGTCCTTTTTTTATTTACAAAATAATTTTTAAAACAATAAAATGACATTGCAGACAAACAATTTCTTTCATCACATCATTTTTCTCTTTTTTTTGTTTTTAGTCAAAATCATAATCTTAATTAATAATTGGCTTCTTCCTCTTATAAATAGTCCTTGATTCTTACAAAAATAATAACAACAAAAGAGTTAAAAAACTTTAAAACATATTGTATAATTTTTGACTAATTTTCTTCTCTTTGTGTGAACTTTTAACAATAAAACAAAATAGTTGCTAAAATTTTAAAAACTTTTCAAAAAATAAAGACACAAACCCCAAAAAAAAATTATGAGTGAATGTTTTTTTTTACTTTTCAAAATGAAAATGATGGACAAAAAATAAATAATAAACAATCAGCAATAAGAATGAACAAATAAAGAAAATATACAAATTCTAATAAAAAATAGAAATTAAAAATGTGATTAAGCTGAATTTGATGGTGATAAAAACAAATTAAAATAATTTTAACTCGAATCCAGGAACAAAATATTGAGTGAATATAAAAAATAAATAATGAAAACATAAATACTTTGTTGTAATTCTGAAATACCTGAACTCAAAAGATTAGAGTCACTTGGTGGTGGTGATGTCTGTGATGAATCATTATTTTCATTTTCTTCAAACATTGCTGAATCTTGAACGGTTAATAAAAGTCCACCCAAAAGCATATGTGTATTTTGTGCATCAGTTTCAACTTGTAATGCATTCATTAAAATATTTATAAGTCTGGGCTTTAATTGAATTATTGTTATAATTCTAAAAAAATTTGTAAACAGGAATATTATTTAAAATAAAAGAAAAATCTAAAATTGCTGATTTCATACTTCTCCGATGATCCAGTACCACCAGAAAGATCACGTACAGGAAGTGATTGAAAATGAAGTGGAAGCATTAAAATAGATATTAAAATTTGTATTGATGCCCGACGTAATTCAGTTTTATTAAATAAAATTGTTTGAAATTTTAATTTTAAATCTTTTTCAGGCAGTACCAATTCTAGTGCCGAAATAAATGCTGGTAGAAGTACTAAAATACCATCTAAATCTAATCGAAATAGATCAGCGGAATTGTAAAGTATGCTTGCTAAAGTTTCTTCACATTCTCTTGTATCTGGTATTTTTAAGCCCTGTTGAAGTGCCATATAAAAACGTGCTAAATAAACTGGTAAAATTTCTTCACCAGTTTTTTTTGCACAAAATATACGACAAAGGGCACCAATTGATTCACCGCGCCCAGACTCATATTTATCAATTGTTAGTCCAGACGGAAGTTCCATTGATTCATTTAATGAGGACGGCTGTGATAAAGATAAACTTCCCTTACGACTATCCATGATCATAGAAGATGGGCGCCTACTTGCTTCTGTTGCTTGTTCTGAAAATGAATAAAATAAAATTTTACATATTGCTGTTTTTATGACTATGAAAAATTTCTTCTACAATTTGAGCTTAACATTTAGAAACAGTGTACAATCTAAAAATTAACAATTCTCTAAGTAACATACTTTTTGTATTTTCAATCCAGGATTCACTTCCAATGAGAGCAGCTTCAAATAACCATTCACCGAATAAATGAAGAATGCTGTTACACTTTGGTCGTGCTTGAGCCAATGGAGGACGATTTTCAAGGCCAATTGAAATTATTGCTAAAAATTGAAGTAAAAATAGAAGTATTAAATAACAATAGATCATTAAAGAGGAAGATCTTTAATAAAAAATCTTCAGTAAAAATGAAAGAAAAACTCACAAGTAAGACTGGAAGAAGATGATGGTCCAGAATTAGGTGTTGACAAAGCGTGAATATTTGTAGTCCTACTACTGGTTAATCCAATCAATGATGTTTTACTTAATCCTATTAAAACACAATAAGTAAATATTTTTAATTTACAATTTTCAAAGCGAACAAAAAAAAACAGAAAAGGGAAGAAAGAATGAACAATAAGAACAAAATATATATAAATTAAATTATTAATCTGAAAACAAAAACTAACTAAAAAAACATGCATGAGGAGAATCAAATTACATTTTTAGTGATAAGAAAAATGGGATTTGATTGTGGTTGTCTTTTTTTGTTTTTCTTCTTTACAGTAATGATAAAAATTAAAATAGTATTTAATTTTATTTAAATTTATTTATGAATAAAGTGTGAAAAATATAAGAAATAGAAAATATTGGTTTTTAAATAACAAAAAATTTTCAATTATGTTATTAACAGTGCAAATTTGTGGTGTGATAAAACTCATTAATCTTGTATTCTATTTTTAAATTAATAAAACTAATTAAAAACTGATTCAGAAATAACAAAGAAAAAAGCACAAATTCGAACGCAAGAAAATAATTTTATTTTGTTCACTAAAAATTAAATTTTCACCAAAAACATATAACAAGACTTTATTATTTTGAGAAACATTGGATATTTTTCAATCTCTAATGAAATTTTTACGTAAACACATGGTCAAATTATTTATTGTTAATTGTTAAAATGTAAAGATATTTCTCTCCTTCATTCGAGTAAAGAAGGGCAAGGAAGAATAATAAGACAACCAACCAAGGATTAGTAAAAACGTGAGAACTAAATGTTCCTGCTAGTTTAGTTCTAATGTTCTCTCTCTAACAAAGAAATATTATTTACAAATATTAAAAATAAAACGAACAACAAAATAAATAATAATTTGTTTAGATAAAAACCCTTATTCTGAGAGCCAGATGGTGCAACACTAAAACTTTTAGCTAAACGTCTCTGTAGTGGTGGTGTTGGTGAATGTGGTACATCACTAGTTGTACTAACTAAATTACTAGATGTTCCCCCAACACCGCTATTTAAACCACCGCCAGATACGTCATTAACATTCCGTGATTGTTTATTATTAAATTCACCAGATTGAATACGTGATGTTGTATTTTGTTGATTTATTCCTGTATCAATATTACCATCTTCCCATGTAGTATTTTGGTATATTCCTATTTGTGTATTTTACATAAATAATATTACATTTGTTTTATTATGTTTTTTTTTTTAAATTGAAAATACAGCGGCGTAATAAGAAAAAAGCTCAAAAATAAATAATAAAAGCTTCACTAAATGAATATTTTAAAAGAACAAAGAAAGAAAAATGTTTACCCAAAAAGGCATCAACTTGACTAGCAATTCCTTTAATTGCTTTCAAAAATATTTGCGGAAGTGCCAAAAGACATGGGTGCTGATGTGGTTCCATTCCAACTTCACGTGTTAAACAATACTGCATAAATTGAGGTGTATGACTGATTAATGCTGGACAACACAATCCAGTTGGAGATCCAATAATACGTAAAAAACGATACCATGTTTGTGCAATACAATCATTTGTCATTCCCATAGGAATAAGCTGAGCATCCTCCTCAACTAATTATTAAACAAAATTTATTATTTTGTTTTTAAATAAAAAATAAACAAAATTACGTATTTTTAATTCAGGAAAAGCCGCACCATAAGTAAAGTCAAGAAGTCTTGCTGTTAACGCTAAATTGACTCTATTCCATTGTTCAATTAATGCAATTCTATGACGCCACATTGCACATGATTCTTGTAACGTTTTCCATAATGATGGTGCTGGAAAACATCGTACGCATGCCAATAGCCACAATTCAAATAGTACGCTTAAAACACGTTCACACAATTGATCACCAACATCATCTTTCACTGTCGGTGGTGCTAATAGTATTTCATTGATTGCTAACAAAAACAATAGCAATGCTTCCCATGTTTCACGTGTTAAATTTTGTGACATTTGTGCTGTATGCTGTAATGTTCTTAATACTCTGTGACATAATACAGCTTGACGATTAATTGTGTCCAAACCTAAAAATTAAAATAAAAAAATAATTAATAAAAAAACATATTCAAATAACAAATATTGAATGAAAATTAATTATGTGCTTTGGTTGGTGTCATGTGTGTTACCCAGTTCTTCCTGGTACAAAAATGGCCAGACTTGTGTGATAATAAGAATAGAAGAACAATTAATTTCATGCATAAAAATAAAAATAAAAACAAATTATAAATCTATGTTTTAAATTAAAATAATATACCTTCTCCAAAACGTGGAACAAATAAATTATGAAAATGACTTATAATACGTCTTGCATAATTATTTGCATCTTCACATATTGGTTTAGGCACACTAATTCTTGGCGCTGGAAGTAAAGATGTCATCCATTCACAATAAACATTCACACAATCTTTAATTGTTTCATGTTCGGATAATGGTAGTGATAAACCAAAACATATAACATCCATACACCATTGTACTTCTTGATCTGTATTCAATGTACTTGGTTCGGCTGGTTGTGTTATTCCAAGATTGCCAGCTAATTGTTTTACAACAGCAACAGCAACTTCACGACCAGAATTTACAGAAAATTTATTTAAAACACTTTGTGATTGTGCACCACAACTATTGGCAGCAATTATTGATGATAATGATGCCCACTCTGTATACATTTTTTTTTACTTCTTTTAACACAATTTAAGATTTATAATTTATTGGAAATAAATAATCTAGGGCCAATGAACCCTTCTTGTGATTCCATGCGTAAAGAACAAAATTAGAATATAAATTTTAAATATTTTTAAAAGTTAAACAAGAAATGTAACATAATAATTCAATCAATTCCAATAATTATATTGACGATTATTATAGCCATTTATTTTCTTCACCATTAATTCTCATTTAACTATTATTTTATTTTATTTATTGTTTACTAATAATTTAGCACTACAGTTTTCTTTAGTTATATTGTGTATAGTTTGAATCTTAATAATAGTGATAGCATGCAATTGAATTTTTTTAAAATAATTTTTTCTAAAAATAAATAAACATAAAATTGCTTTAAAAAGAGAAATTTGACATCTCACTAAATTTGTATTTTCAAAATATTGAACTGAAATCAAAATGTACATTAAATTTAAAACAACAGATGGCGCTTCGTTTCCAATATTAATTATAAATTGAACTTATATTTTAATATTTTATGTTTTTATGCAGCGGTCTATTATTGACATGACGTCATACAAAATTTTCAGTTGTTGCTTACATTTTGCATTTCTTTTTTTGTTTCCTTCCTTATGAATTTCTGAAATTCTGAATTATTATTTAAAAAAAAACTTTATGTTTTTATTTAACTAGTTTTTCTAATAGAGCTGATATTTTTGATACCCATTGCTCTATTTTTATAAAATATCTTGGCTAGAAACATGGAAATTATAAATTTATGAGAATTTTTATTTAAACTTCTTTATAATTTTATTTTACATCTTTATTGGGAGATCAAGTCCTTTCTTCAAATTTTACAGAGTTACATTATTTTGAAATGATTACAATTGAGCAGGTGATACAAACTTTTTCAAATACTTAAAATAAAAAATATTGATTATAAAAATTTTAGTACTTAAGTTTTTATTTATATGTATGTGCTTTATTTTATATGTTCCTGTTTATTATTTATATCAACTTCTAAAAGAAAAATGTTTTCTAAAATATTCTTATTTAGGAAAACGTTACTTTTATGTTATTATATTTTAAATATAAACTGTAACAAAGTTTTGATTTTAATTGTTAGGTAGGTATATATATTATTTTATTTTTATTGTGAATCACTAGAACTTGAACTGGAACTATCTGTAGACATAACTTCAACATCATCTTGTGCATCTTTATGTGCCCTTGTATCTAAAGATACTGATCCACTAGCCCCCATAGACATATGTAATTCACCAGACGGATGCCAGGCAAATTGATTCTGTGCTGAGGCAGGAATTATAATCTCTCCAGTTGTATTCCTTTGCATTTCATTTATACTAGTTTGATTTTGTAAATTGTGTCCATTTACATTTAAATCTGATTTTCCTAAAAATCCCAATCTCATTTCAATATCAGTAGGATATGGTCGTCTTAAATCACCTTGTTGCCAAGAAAGCGGAGCACCGATCGCGTGTGATGCACTTATTCTATGAGCATATTTGATCAGCTCTTCTGAAGGAACGGGACGCTTATTTGCACGTGCAATACTTGCTAATTTTTGTCGTGATTGAAATAATGCTGTAGACAAAATTTGTTCGGCTTCTTTCAATTGCTTTTGTAATTGATTTATTTCTTGATCCTGTACCTCAACTTGAGCCCTTAATTTATCCATTTGATCTTCAATACCAGCTTGTTCTTTTGCAAGTTCTAATAAGGATTTAAAATCATTGTCTTTAGATACAAGCAGATCAACTAATTGTGTATGTTCAGCACTACTAATTTTTTGCTGTTTTGGGGCAATCGTGTTTTCTATTAATTCCTTGGAAATAATTTCAATATCATCAATGATAGATAAAAGACGTTCTTTTGTACTGAGATGATGAGCCATAGCCATTTGAAAATATATACAGAAATATATAATTAAATTTATTTTTATATACAAGTATTAAAATTATCTCAACACATTCACTACAATAACAACATTAGTTAAGAAAAAACAAATGTTAAGAATAATAATCGAATTAAACAATGCGTTATATTATGTGAACGTCAAAATGTTTGTTTATTATTTTGACATTTCAGTTTCAAATTTCAATGAAAATACAGGGATTTTTCTACTTTTTGCTGCAGGCAATACTGTAAAAAAATGGGACTTTTTTGGTTATAATTTTACAGTATTGCCTGCAGCAAAAAGTAACACAAAAAAGAATATAAAAATTTTATATTGTTTTTTGTGTTGCTGGTGCAGTCAGTTGGCGCTTGAATTTACCACATGTTTTGTTTTTAACAAAAAAGAAAAATTGCTTTAAGAACACGAATTTTTGTCAATTTAACTATTAATAATGGAATGTGGATTATGTGGACGTCTAGACGATAATGCACAGAGTTTAACATCCCAGAATGCCTTAAGAATTTTTAGTCGAGTTACAAAAGTGTTTACAGTTAAGTTAAAAAAATTAATATTTTTAATATAATATTTACAATAATTATTGTTTTCTAATAGCTCCAGACTAAGTTTTGTGCAGAATGTTACAATACATTAAAAAAATTATACAAAACAGGGAAAAAAAAGGAATTGCTTCGCCGTAGGCTAGAAAAAGAAGCTATTGCAACTGCGAGTTTAAACACGGTAGCATCTGAAATTGATACGATTAGAAACAATAGCTCATCAAATGATGTTGTTTCACCTATAAGACCAGCCCCGCTTAGAGCTAAAATCGCTTTGGCTTATCAAGAAGTTGGTAGTACAACTTCTTCATTTGAAGATGAGAGGAGATATGTTGATGATGAGATACTTGAAGAAACGAATTCAGATGAATCAGATTTAGTCCCAAGCACTTCTGCTGATCTAAGTATAACACCAAGTCAAAGTTCCGTGGCTTCATTTGTAAGTGCAAGTGATCCCGCTATAGTACAACCTGACAATGCAGGACCAGATAGTTTGATTTCAGAGATTAATGGTTCAAATCAATTGAATCATTCTGTGACATCAAACCCAGTTATAGTACAACCTGACAATGCAGATGCAGAGAGTTTGATTTCAGAGATTACTGGTTCAAATCAATTGAATCATTCTGTTACATCAAACCCAGTTATAAGTTCAAGGGCTGGAAGTTTAAGTTCAGACGTCGTATCTTCAAATTTTGATCCTATTGCTCCACATCGAATTCAACGAACAAATGTTGATTTCCCGATATTTAGAAGAGTCTTTGGCGGTTGAAATTTAAATTTTTAATACAAAAATGAGGATATTATGAGGATATTGTTGTTTTTCTTTGTTTAAAATTTAAATTTATTTAAAAAAAATTATTAGTCAATAATAATAAATAATTTAAAAAAAAAGAAACAAAAAACACTCCAAAATTAGAACATAATTTCCTCAGACTGAATTAATTGATTTATTGTTTATTTTTTCGAACAAATTGTAGAGAGTATTATTAATGGATAATAATAAATGGATTAATGGATGGACTATTAATGGATGGATATAATTTTTCAAATTCGTTTTTCTTTTAAATTGGATTATATAAATTGATTTAATTAAATTTACTTTCATTTCTTTAAATAAAGTAAAATTAATATAATATAATCTCTTCTAACCTGTATTTTATAATGGAATTATATGTTAAATATAGAAGAAATAAAACTTAAAAACACAGTATTTAAATAGCATCGTAGTTTGGTATTCTTTTTATTTTTTGTTTTTTCTTTTTATTATTTTGATTACACACATACAACTTGTTATATTTAATCTTTATCTAATAAAAGATAACATATTATATTTAAATAATAATTATATTATAATTATAATAATAAAAAACTAATACAATATTTAATCATCTTTTTTATTGCTAGGAGACTTATTTTCAGTAGATGGTTCAGCTGTCGGTTCTACAGAACCTGGAATCTCAGCTACTTTCATTTTAGCTTCATCTTCCATTTCAGCGGAAAACCCAAATTCATTAACACGTTTCTTATCTACTTTGTACATCCATCTTTGGTACAAGAATATAAAGAAGACAATATCTGTGAAAGAGAAAACAAAAGAATTTTTTTTAGCTTAGAGCTTCAACCTGTATATAAAGAATATACTGTTTCAATAATCAAAAATCGACCGATTAAATTAAAATCCATTTTCTTTTTTCAAAATTCAATATTTCTTTGCATTTTTTGAAAGATAGTAAAGATAATAAATGAAAAGAAACCTTTTGTTATTATCAATAGTTTAGAATATTTAAACATCATAAATTATATTTTTTGAGAAGAGATTATTATTGAAAATAGAATTTCCTCCTTGACAAAAAGAATTTGAGACCTACTTTTATTCCATTATTAGATAATTTATTTTTGTTTAAAATTGAAAAAAATAAAAATGATGACGTTATCACTTAGCGGATCAAGGAACTAAATATTTGGAAAATTTTAAGTTAATTTCTTGGTTGTCTGATAAAAATTGATCAAAATTAAATCCTATTCTTTTTGGTTTCATTATTATATAATTAATTGTCATTTTTCATTCGAATTTTTCTTGTAATAAAAATAATGTAAACAATAATTACCATCACGGAAACATCCTAAACGATACATTGTTGGCATTTTAATAACAAATGCGAAAATATCATCAATAAATGTATTCAAAAATTTATACGTCAACATTCTCCATGGAAGATGAGCAACTGATTTCAGTTTATAGTTAATAAATAATTGTGGTGTCATCATAATGAATCCAAATGTTAATAAATATCCATAAAGCATATTTAAAACAAATGAATACCATCCTCTATGTTCATTATAAACAAGTGAGTATACAGAATAACCAATCAGTAATGGAAAACATAACCATCCAAGATATTTAAATGCCAGATTATCATAAACTCTTGTACTTGATGCGACATAGGATGATTTATCAGCAAATGTTACTTTTGGCAGCAAACCAAATATTCTTTCTTGAAATGAAATTTTTACATCAACAACTTTTTGTATTTTCCATATTTCAATTCCTAAACCAACAAAACAACTAACTCTAATCATGAAATTTGTTTCATTATCCATAACGTATAGGAGAACGATGAGTGATTGAGCTACACCAAAAAATACTGAACGAACAGATAATCCTTCTAATGATTTTCTATTATTCCAAAATTGAATATCATTTTTGAATGCAAGAAGTTCAAAAACACTATGAAGTATTGATACTGCAATTGTCATCCCTAAAAGATATGGATTTGTATCTAATAAAGTTTCTTTTAATGAATCCTGATCCTCATCTGATTCATCTCCAGTTGATAAAGCTTCTCCGAATAAGTTGCTTGTCCATTTGTTTTTCATTGCTTGGGCTGCATATAGTTGCCATTTAAATAATGAAAGTGGTTGGAAAGTTATATAAACTTCCAATTCTTTTGTTGTTGTATTAATT
The DNA here is from genome assembly GCA_963082725.1 of Pedicia rivosa. Lineage (NCBI taxonomy): Eukaryota > Metazoa > Arthropoda > Insecta > Diptera > Pediciidae > Pedicia > Pedicia rivosa. The sequence continues at coordinate 44,543,609 of OY720154.1, read as the reverse complement.
GGTTTATAGTCTCTCATCATATTCCAGAAATCATTTACATATAAAATTGGTAAATACGTTTGCCCACCAGGAAGAAATTGTACATACTCATCTAGTGGTGCGGGTATGGAACCTTTAACCCAATTTGTTTGATCAGTAACTAAATTAAGTGTTAAATTTGGATGCCAATGTGAAATTATTTCATGTTTCATTATTTCAGATTTCCGTATTTCCTCATCACTTTTATCTGTTTCACCCGTTAACAAATTTTGTGTCTTAACATAACGTATCTTTTTAAATTTATTTAATAATCTTCTTGTATGTCCCATATTTTTTCCAGCATAAAATTCACCAGCATTTGGATCAGGACTTTTCCCAGATTTGGTTACAAATGCATGTAGGAAAATCGAACCGTTATTTTGTAATTTATATGATGCTCGAATTTTTGTGCTATGTGTATAAACACCATCACCATTTCTTCCACTTGACCAATCCCCGTATATTAAATTTTGTTGAAACCATATAAGGCTTTCATCATTTCGAAAATTAACATTATCATAATCATCTGATACATAAACATACAGATCGAACATAGTTCCATTTTCAAAGTAATTCCATGATGGTAATTTATTTGCTTGAATATCGCCACCTACTGAAGAAGTATCTGGATTTGGTGTTGCGGCTGGACGTCGGAAAAATGACGATATAAAATATATAACAAGACATCGGATTATTAATGATTTAGTTACTGCAAAAAATGATTCAAGTTTTGTAGGTTGTCGTAATTCCGCTGCTGTTGGCTGATTCTACAAAAACAAAAAATTTAGTCACGAACATTCTATTTGACATTTTTTGACAAAAAAAAAAGATTCTATTTTGTAATTAACATATATGAATGTCATTGAATAATTAAATAATTATTAATTAACATCACTTACTTCGCTGACTGGTCCTCCTTCAACAGCTTCGGGTGGAACAACAAGGGGGTCATTTTCCTGTAACCCAATTTCTTGGGCCCCATTATTGTCTTCATCTGGCATTTTATTGAATGATTTTATTATAATTTAATTTTAATTTCTCATGAAACAAATAGTTATCGTCTAAACCATATCACAGTTTCATATATATTTTAATACAAAAAATAATTAATTAAAAAGTCCAATTTGATTTCTTTTTTCAACACGGAATGAAATAAAGGAACACTCACGAAAAGAAAATGATGTGGACTGAAGTTGTTGGAGTAAAAAACTCATCGAAGGAAATAAAATGGCGCAATAAAAATCATTTTTAAATAATGAGAATTATTAAGGAAGAAATTAAAAGATAAAAAAAATATTTTTTAAATACTAGATTATTTAAATTCAAAGTTCACTCATAAAGCAATGATCAGTTTATTGTTCTAAAGTTTTAAAGGATATTAAAATATGAAAATATATAAATACAATGTGATAATTTTATAAAAATATAATAGAAATTATTTCGTTAAGATTTAAACATCGCTTTTTATGTACCTCCTTCGTTAAAGGTGAATTTAATAAATATTTTACTCTGTTACCTCCTTCGTAGAGTTGAATATTGTGTAAATTATATCTTTCCCACTTTTCTATTTTTTTTTCTCTTTCTCTGAGAAAATTAGGTCTACATACCACGTTGTAAAGTAAGTAAAGCTTTAAGTTTTGTGTAATTTTTTTCAATAAATCGAACAAAATTAATGAATTAAATACGTTTATTGTATTGTGATTAAATTAAAGTTGATTTTGGTAGTATTTCTTTAAAGTTAAATATTGTAATAATGTATTTTTGTGCATATTAAAAAAAATTTTGCTGCCATTTTTGATTCAATTTTATAACCCTATTTATTAACGTCAAATTAAAACACCTTGCATTCTTACAAATATAGTGCAAATAATCATTTATTATATTATCAGGACAGGCCATTAAAATGCAGATTTTTGTGAAAACACTAACTGGAAAAACTATCACCCTTGAGGTTGAGCCTTCTGACACAATCGAAAATGTCAAGGCAAAAATTCAAGATAAAGAAGGCATTCCTCCAGATCAACAACGTTTGATCTTTGCTGGAAAACAATTGGAAGATGGACGTACATTGTCCGACTACAATATCCAGAAAGAATCAACATTGCATTTGGTACTCCGTCTTCGTGGAGGTAAATTTAAGAATTAATTTGTCTATATTTATAGTTAAATAGGGAAGCAAACCTATTTACAACATAATCATTTCTTTTTACTAATTATAATGCTTTTTAGGTATTATTGAACCTTCTCTACGTATCTTGGCACAAAAATACAATTGCGATAAAATGATTTGCCGTAAATGTTATGCACGTCTTCATCCTCGTGCAACAAATTGTCGCAAGACTAAATGCGGACACACCAACAATCTCCGCCCAAAGAAGAAGCTTAAGTAAACGTCATTGCAATGGGATCAATATTTTTACGAAATCAATACAAACAACATTTATTTGGAAACAACTTATGTATTTGGTTTATGAATAAAATTCAAATGTAAAAAGAATATTTTGCTTATTTTGTTCATACTTTTCTCGTGCATCATTAATTGTTGATCTAATGTTAAAAGTTTAAGTGGCTTGTTTTTGTTATCTACTTTTTAACTAAGCTCTCATGCCTTGGTGGCATGTAATTGTATAATTAAAAATTTCTATATCAGAAGCATTGCAGAGATTTAAATAAAATCAAACAAATTGGTATTAAGTTGGCAATTTCATACTGAACTGAAAAAACATTTTTCTCGCTTTTCCAGTTCAGTTGATCCAGTTCATGGATCATCTTTGTTGAATTTCACGTTGTCTCAAAATCTATTGACATTTATTTTCTTTGTATGAATTTTGAGGGACCTGAACTTGGCCATGCATAAAAAACACTGAACTCAAAAAAACGTATTTTTGTGTTTAAAATTGTGAAGTTGGTAAGGATGCATAAAAGTTTATGCCGCGCATTTTTTTATAAAATTGAGAATAAAAACCAAATTTTCGTAATTTTTCGTAAACATTCGTCATTCGTGTTTTGAACGTTCGCAAGCACGCACATTGGGTTTATTTTAGCGTACCGAAATTTAAAAAACAAGAAAAAAGGTAACAAAAAATAAAGGAGATAAAAGTTCAATTTTTTTGAATATAACCAGTGTTTTTTTTTATTCCGTGCTTTTGACATTTCTTGTGATTCTGTGTTTATCAATTTATTAAACTTTTAATATTTCGCAGAGTAGTTAAAAACAAAAGAAGAATAAAAAAACTCGAATTTTAAATACAACTTGTTTTTCTATAAAACAAAAAAAAAACAACACACGATTAAATAATACTCCAGTATAAAACAACACTCCAGAAAATTGAAAACTTAACTGTTTCTGTTTTTTTTCTGTTCATGTTTTTTTTTGTTGTTCATCAATAAAAAATATATAAAAAAAAAAGTAAAAGATCAAAAAATTTTCTTGGGTAACAACATTTTTGTGTGTGTGTATATGTGTTTGTAGTTAAAAGGTTACGTTCATTTTTTTTTTATTTCGTTCTTGTTTTTTTTTTGTGTATGAAAATCAATACCTAGTTTAGAGGATCGCGCCCACAAAAATTACAAAAAAAAAAAAACAAAACTTATATAGAAAACAGAAAAAAGCACACACACTAGAAGGCTTTTTAGGTGAGGAGGAGAAACAATATAAAACAAAAATAAAAATAAAATACAACAATAACAATAAAAAAAAAAAATAGAAAAGTAGTAAAGTGAAAATACTATACGCGTTTTTCTTTTCATTTTTCTATTTTCAAGACTTTCTGGAAAATCTATAAACGATTGTTTTATTCTTGCGTTATTATTTATAAAATTATTCTTGTTTATATTTAAAAGCTAAAAAAGGAAGAAAAGAAAAAATGATTGAAAATCAATTGTGATAAATTTGTGTAAAAATATTATGTTTATTTATTGAGTGTGGAAATAAAAAAAAAAAGAAAAAAATTTGAAGAAAGAAAAAATAGTATTTGTGTGAAAAGCACAAAAATTAAAAATTAGTTGAAAAATATTTTAGTTCTTGTTTTTTTTTTCTATTGTTCAGTGAGAAAATTGTTTTATTATCAATTTTTTTTTTGTTTTTGTTTTCGGATTAATTAATTTATTTTCAAGAGTTTGGTGAATTTTTTGATCAATTAAAAAATTCAGAAAAAGGTAAATGCTCCATTTTATATAAAAAAAATAAACATTTTTTTCTTTACATTAATATAATTTAAATCTTTAATCTCTTTCTCTCACTCCACCCCCCTTAAGCCCCAACATTCCTTATTTGTATTGTATTGTGTAGTGTAGATAATTAAATGAACTTTTTTCTTCTTCTTCTTACTTTTATTAGTTTTCTCTTAATTACAAGAATTATACTTAATTGATTTTTCGTTTTATTTTTAACTGTTTCTGCTCCAAATTGATTTGAAACAAATTAAAAGAAAAAAAAAATTATAACAAAACAAACAACAACAAAAAATCATTTTCATTTGATTGATTTTTATTTCTTTTCTTTTGATTGATTTTTTTTTCTCTCTCTCTGTTTTGGATTCGGATCAGAGTTTTTATTTTTAGAATATGTTTTTTTGTTTTATTTTTTATTCATCTTTTTAGATTTTTAAGAAAAATGATTTCCTATTTATTTCTTTGCTTTCAAATTTCGGTCGATTGGATATCTTCAATTTTATACTTTATTTTTTCTTCTTCTTTTTCTTTTTTCTTGTAGAAAGATCAAAAACGATTTTGGTTGATTTTCCTTCTTTTTTTTGGGTTAAAAAAGAAGAAAAGACGGGTTGTGTTGGGGAAAGAAAAAGGGTAAGACCATTTCATCGGGTTGTATTTTCCAGTAAAAATGAAGTCAATTTTTCTTTTCTTCATCGAGAGGAAAACTTTTTTTTTTTTAAAAATGTTTTTAAAGGAAGAAAAAAAATGTCCTTTTTACTCTTCGATAACACAAGGTCGGAGTTCTGTGACAGTATCTAATTTCAGATGACAGAATGCAATCATTTGTCTTCTGAAATTTTCTAAAGAGAAACATTTTTGAATTTTTCCATTTTGGTTTGTTGCTAAAAAAGAAAAGAAAAAAAACCGTGAAGACACAAATCACAAAAAAAACTATAAAATTTCTGTTTCAAAGTTAAGAGTAAGGGAGAGAGTCAGTGAAAGATGAAGAGAAAAAAAAAAGAAATCATAAAATCATAAATCTTATTTGCTGATCTTTTGACTTGATTCCCCTATTTTACTATTTCTATTTTTTTTTTTCTTATTCTATTTTTCACCCCTTAAGTTATTTATCCCTATACTTTTTACATAAGAAATAGACGCCAATAAAAACAACAACAACAACAAATACGCAAACACAACAAACAAACAAACATCGTACTGAAATTACTTTATTTTTAAACCAACAATCAATAATTTATTTATTATTTGATTTTTTTTTTAAGTTTCCATTTTTTTAATTTTGTTGTTGTTGTAGTTGTTGTTTTTTCTCTTATTAAGGTACAGTACTTATTTTACTCTCTGATTACTTACCTGCGGCTTACCTGTTCCTTTTTCCTTTAGATTTTAAAATAAAAAAAATAATCACAATACATTTTCAATTTTCTACGGATTCTTTTTGCTTATTCTATTTTTTTTTAAACAAAGTTGATCTAAAATTATTCTTAAGAATATTTTTTTCTTTGTTGCATTTTTCTAAAAATTCATTTTCTTACTTTTTAATTCTTCTTTAAAGGAACGAATTGTATTACTTTACTGAGTATCCGTAATGGGATTTGATAATATTTTTACTGACTTTCCGGTATTGCTCACTTGCTCAACTGATTGCACAAAGATTCGCCACGAGTTCTCATGAAATATTCGCTTCTATTAGAGAAAACACTATTGCCTAGTACAAAAGTTTAACTAATTGCAACCATGGGAGAAACAATATGTAATCTATGTGCGATTGCGCCATATATGGGGTGACATTCTTTGAGTGGTTTAACCCCTCACACTAAGAAAATGTTTTCTCACAATATACCTACTTATGCTCAAAGCTAGATAAATTTAAACGATTTCTTTTTTTTTTTCCCACTATTGAACTTACTTAAGTGTGAACAACAACAACTGTAATGCTTACGCATGTGACACTTTTAAAAAGGACTAATGGGATTGGGATCCTTATTTTATATTTTTTTATTTTGTTGTTGTCCGTTTTATCTTCTCCTTCTCGCATTCATAAAATTGCAATAACAACAATAAGGAACAAGCAGAAGAAGAAGAAGAAAGAAAAAACATTAAAACCTTAAAAACACGAATAAAGAAAATATAAAAAAAATATAAATTATAAATTGAATAATAATAAAAATTTGTCCGATGGGAAAATTATCTCTTTTCTAGTCGACACAACAACGGCAACAACAACTACAATTTACAAACTTTATGTGTGTGGGAATTTTAAGAGAGTGAGATTAAAACATACGTTTGTGTAAGCGGGTATATAATGGTGTTGCCGATGTGTGTGTGTGTGTGTGTTCGAATGCGTATTCGATCATACACATTTTTTTTACCTTTTTTTTCTTCACGCATATCTGCCGATTAAATAAGAATAAAAAAAGCATAAGCATAAGACGAAGAAGATAAAAAAGAGAGAACCTAATATAGATTCCCTCTTTATTTAGGCATTCAGGGATAATGTAAAAAGAAGAAAAAAGGAAAAAAAAATTGTAAAAAGAATTAACCAACAACCTAGAAAAATATTTTATAAAAATGAATATGAAAATTCAAGGAATAGTCGGGAATACCTTATCTATCTGCCCGTACCTTACTTCTTTAATATTAAATTCAATAAAGTAAAGTAAAGGAATTGAATTGAATTTCTACAAAAAAAAAAAAATATAAGGACAAAAAAAATACTGAAAACATGTAAAATGAAAAATGAAAGAAAAATTATTATTGAAGACTATTGACTATATTTTCTTGATCGACCGCACTAACATCTTATCCGTTTTTTTCCTTCTCTGTGTTCATTTTGTTCCGTTTGCCTTCGATGATGTCGACAATTCTGGTGCGGTTGAAAGAATTTTATTGTAATAAAAACTCACCTGTTCATGTTCTCTCTTATTTTTTTCTTTGCTGTTGTTGATATTTTAACCCATTCAAATATTGTAGTGGCTCAATATGTGTGTGTGAATGTATGTATATGTGTTGTTGTGTGTAAAATAATGCGGTAATTGAGAAACTATGAAAAGCTCACTCATCTGCTTCTCTTTTTACAATCAAAAACCTTGGTAAATGTTTTATAAAATGCAAAGAAAAGAAGTGGAAGATCAGAACTACACACAATTTCACACTCTTGCACACTAACACATGCGTATACATACACATGATTCTAAATCTTTTTCTAATTCCTCGTATCGCTCTCATCCTCTCCTCTCTCTTTATCTCTTTTTCTCCTTTAAATACCTAGTTTTGTTTTTTTTATTTTGTTGTTTTTGTTTTTCTTTTATTTTGAAATTGAAACCGGGAATTTAAAAAGCCTTTAACTCCGCTCCTTCTTTGACTCTTATTTCATTTATAGTAGTTTCTCTGTTCACTTTTTCTTATTTATATTTTTAATGATATTTTCAATTACGAAAATCAGAGAAATTAAAGATAGATAGAAAGAGCGAGATAGAGAGAACCAGATAGGGGAGTAGAAAAAAACGGGTTAAATTTTTGGCTAGGTCATTTTACAATTTTACCAACACAGAAGAACTTGTATTATTATTGTTTTATTTTATGGCTTGCCTTGTAGTTGTGTGAGAGTTTGATGGTTTCCTCCTCCACCGACCTTCCACTTCTTCTTCTTTTTCAACCTTCTTTGTTTTTATTTTATTCTATTTTTGCGGAATGAAATAAACAAAAAAAAAACAACAAATAAATAGAATAAATGTTCGTTGGTTCTAAGAGTTTTTTTTATAAAATAAAAGGTATAATTTATGAGCAGTTAATTGTATAATTATTAAAATGTAAAATATTATGTTATAATTATTTATGTAACAGAATAGGAAGAAGAAAAAGAAAAGGAAAAATAAAAATACAAAAACAAAACGAAAAAAAAAGTACAAAATAAATATTTCTAACTAACAAATAAAAAAAAAATATACCTACAACAAAAACAACAACAACAACAATAATAAAAGCAAACAAAAATGAAGGATAGAAGAATAAAATAGGAAATAAAAGGAAAGGATAAAAAACAATGGGGGAGAATCATTAAAAAATAAAAATTCCAAGAGAAAGAAAAATATTATTGCATCATTTTTTTTGGTTCATAAGAAAATACAAAAAATAAAATAAAAACTTTGTATAAAATTTTTTTATTCGTTTATTCGTTTTTTTTATTCTCCCCCTTTTAACTTAAATCGTGACTTTTATATTACTTACTTATTTAACTTTAGCTGATTATATTTTAATAATCGCGTTCACAATGATTTTTTTTTCTGTTTAAAAGGAAAAACCTAAACTATACTTTAGAGGGGAGCCTGGAAATTATAAAAGAAATCAAATGGTAAATGACCGTATTGTAACACACTGTTGTGACAAGTGAAACTTTATCAGCATTCGTATAGAACAATTCTATTTAAGTCACATTTATAGGAATATAATAAAAAAAAAACCAATGTACTCTCTGAACTTCTGAGCCGCAGTTTCATAATAAAATTCCTATAATTGACTGATAATTTATTGGTAGCACATTCTCTAAATATTCGTGTAATTCCAGTGAAGTTACCCACGAATATTCAGTGGGTTGATATTCGTTGATATTAAACTTATAAGAAAATATTATTAATAAAAACGAGAGTGTGAAATAGACAGGAATTGAGCACTTTCAATTTTTATGAATATAAATGTTGGGAAAAGTGGAGCAAAGTAGTTTAAAACATTCTTTGAATAGTTTTACGAAGTAAAATTAATGTAGGACTTATTTTCGACAAATAAATATTCGACCATTCCAAAAAGAGACTGAACAATTTTTGTGTCATTCTTATACAATTGTCTTGTATTTGTATTTGTATTATCGACGAGCAAAATTATTTCTAACTTTTTTAATATTCCCCATATGACATTTTTATTTTAGTTGCAATTACAATTCGTTACTGTTACTGCCTAAATTTTTAGAGGACAGATTGGACTTAATAAGTTTGACATAAAAAGATAATTGAAATTAAATTAATAAAATAATAACTATTTTGAATGAAGAACCTTGTGAATTGTCGATTAAATATTATTATTATTAAGATAAAAATTTCCATTATCCAATTTAAGAAAATTTCAAATAATTTCTTCTTCTTTTTATTCTTCGTCTTTTTTCTTTCTTTCTTTCTTTTTTCTTATTTTTTAATTAAGAGAAAAACAACGCCCAATGATAACTTCTGATATTATAATCCAATTGTAACCAATTAATTTTGTCTCCGATAACAGAAATTAAATATCGGCCACGATTCTCACGACGGAAATAGAAGAAAATTAAAGAAAAAACACAAGACAAGACAAAAAATAAGAAAGAACGATAGATTTTTTTTCTCCTGTTCTTTCATTCAACATTTCTTCTTCGTCTTTTGAGTCTTCATCTTTTTTAATTAATTAATTGATTTTATTATCTTGGCGGGAATTTGATATTTTAATGGCATTTTAGATCAGATATTAAGAAAGTTTTACTTTAAATAAAGAAAAAAAGTCCATATTTTTTTTATTTCTTCCTCTTCCTCTATTTCTTCTTCTTCTGTTTTTATTTGTTTTTTTTTTTCATTTTATTTCTTTTTTTTTTTGAAATATTTTCCCTTGATTTTGATTTGTAACGTCAAATTCTAGATTCTCGTGCAAAAATCTCAACAATGTCAATTTGTTGTTGTTTTCTTGTCTCCGAAAATGACGATGCAAACAGAAACAAAACGAAAATTGAACGTTATTTTCTGTTCTTTTATTTTATATATATATTTTTTTTAAGACTTTTTTTTTCTTCTTCTTCTTGTTCTTTCGGTTTTTTTTGTGTGTTTGTTTGTGTGTATTATTATTATTATTATTCTCTGGTTGAATATTTTAACATCTCTTTGGTGAGAGATGAGAAGAAATGCTTAGCCAACAACAGACATGAAGAGGCCACTGCCCTTCGTATTCTTTTTTTTTATTTTTATTTATCCTCCGTAAGTATGAACATCTCTTATTATAAACAACACACACACACACAAACAGATATATAAAGTTATATAAAGCACATATATATATATATATATATATATATATATATATATATATATATATATATATATGCTTACATACATAAATGTACATAATTTATATTTGTAGGCATCGCGTATAAAAATATATAAAAGAAAAACTTATTATGAATAAAATACCAAACATAAGAAAATTATATTACTTTACTTATTTATGAGGGGCGAGGGTTGGTGGGTGGGTAGACATATCTACTTACTTACTATAGATAAATGGAAAAAAATCTATATATTTATCCGTTGATTACAATTCGTGAAATGATTTCAATTTTATTGCAATTTGATTTTGAATTGGATTTTTGTGTCATTTATAGAATCAGTAATTTACCAATTATTGGAATAATAATAATAATGCTAAGATTATTTATGCACTAATGACAGTTGGTTACAATGTCTTCAAATTTTTGTTATTGGGCTGCAGGATATAAAAGAATTTACTAGAAGAAAATATTCAAGGTTTATTACAATTGATTAAAGTTCATCCAATTTATTACCATTTGGTTTCAATAATATTTTCAAGCATGTTTATCTATAATTTTAATAAATTGTTATCCCCATCACTTTATGGTTATTAAAAAAAATATATTGAATTGAATTCGTTATTGGTAGTGTGGAATGGAAGTGGAAGTATAAACAATAATTTTCATTTTTTTTTATTTTTATTACTTTTCTGTGTTCTGTATATTTTTTTACTTCCACCTACATTATGATTGTAATATAGATAGATACCTCTACCACCTCTCTCTCTCTCTCTCTCTTTCTCTCCGTCTCACTACTTAAATATATATATATTTTTTTATTAAGTAAAGTGTAGTGAAGTGATATTAAGGAGTAAAGTAAGAGAAAAAGAGAGAAATGTTTAATAATTTTTTTATTTCTTCTTCTTTATTTAAATTAAATTAAATTAAAGAGAAACACGTTTTTTTTTGTGAGAAAAGAAAGAAAAACAACAACAACGAACTATTCAAACAGAAACAACAAATAAATAAAATACAAATGAAAAAAAAAATCGACTTAAAAATTTTAAGTTTCTTAACTAAAAGTATTTTTTCTTTAAATTTATATTTTACACCTTTACCTTACATTTCTAATCTAATAAATTATGACAGAATCTAATAAATTATGACATGAAAACGGATATATTTTTCTCTACTTAATGATCAATCAGGATGTTTTATATTTTGTAAACTTTTCTCTGTTATACGTTACAAGCTTTTATATAAACAAGAGAATTTAAACATGAATTTTTTTTTTGTTTATTTTTCTATAACCGACCGACCGAGATTTTAACTTACATACACAACACACATATCCAACCTATACACATACATAAAAAAAAAAAAAGTTACTTCCTACATTCGACCCGGTTTTTGTTTTTTTTTTCAACTACTTAATGTCTGTTAATTTTCATTCTTTACCTATGAATTTTCTTTTTATTTTTTCCTTTTTTGCAAAAACGAAATTTTCATGAAAGATAAATCAATACTATCTCCCTTTCCATAGAGTCTTCCTCCCATTCATATATAATAAATTGAATTCTTATTTTTAAACGTTTAGTTGTTTTTTTAATTAATTTACAATTAATATGTACAAACATTTTTATACATATTTTCATTTAAAAATCTGTGAAAAAATCCGTGCAATTATAAATTATAACCAAAATTTATATAAAAAAAAAAATGATTCATTTCAATTTTGTATCTTTGACTAATTTGTCATTTTGATTGTGGTCTCACTCCTTAACTGATCTTTGTATATCCGTAATTCTGTGAAAGAACGTTAGTAGTTTGGTATGACGTTTTAAATTATTTTTTTCTTTAAAGATCACGAGAGTTAGAATACGAATACTTACAAAATCTTTTTACTCTAAAATTATTATTATTATTATTTTTTTGTTCTCTTTTAAATTGTGATTTGTGAATAGAAATTATTTTTTCTTTTCTTATTCTTATTTTTATTCTGATTCTTTGTCTTTTCAATAGATTCTTCTTTTTTTCTTTTTTGTAAGTAATTTCATCTTGTGTTATTTTTTTTGTTTCCTCCCTCTTTTCACTACTTCATCTTAGAATGGTAATAGAATAAAATTACTTGAATTGTATTTAATAATATGGCTTCTCCCCTTCACCCATCACATATCTCAATGCGTTTAAAAAAAAATTATACAATTCTAATTTGTGAGAAAAATGGGGATAAAAAATTTAACAAAAAAAAGTAAAAAAGTTTTAATTTAGAGTTTCTGATTTTTTTATTCTCTACGATTCTTCGTTTCGTTTTTCCTTTTTTTTTATTGTAAGTAGGTAAGTATAAAGCATTAAGTATTTTAATTTAGATACAGAAGACTGCACACACTCTTACAACATATACCGATCCAATTAGTTATTATAAAGATCCATACGCATAAGTAGATTTCACACATTACCCAGTGTTGTCTAACGTTTATAAGAGTCTTGAACATTATCAATATAATAAGCGCCACCAAAATAAATACATACACATACTAAGAAGGGATTCACTTTAAATTAAAAAAGTTTGCACTTTATACAACAATAAATATAAATACATTCCACAGCTATTTAATTACACCATCGTATTATTCGACCAAATCTAAAATTGAAACTTATTTTTCATACAATTGCATTTTAACTGTGTTTTCTTTGCATTCTTTGCAATCTTTGCGATATTTCTTGTTTTAGTTTCACATTGTGGAAGCAGTTAAACGAGATATTGTTCCTAATATTAATTAATTGAAATTAACGCGACTTTCATTATCAAAAAAAAAGTAGGAAAAATAAAAAACAAAAGTTCTTTTGTTTTTCCTTTTTTATTAGAAAAATCCCACGGTCACACACACGCACACCCAAAAATATTACACTAATAATCATAAAAAACAAAACAGAAACATAAAAATTAAGCAGAAAAAAAAGAAGAAAAGAAAAATAAAATAAAAACGGAAAACAAGAAATTCACATGCGCTTGAGTCTGTTTTTTTTACTTCATTTTTATTGTTTTTATTGCTGTTTAAAAAAAAATTAAAAAAACCTAAGAAAAGTAAAATTGACCTCGATGGCAAAAAAAAAAAAAAAACAAAACAAAATATGAAGACTGGTTTTGCTTGTGTTTGGTACTTTTAGTTTTTATAAAATTATTATTATTATTATTATTATTATTATTATTGTTGGAAGGTACATTATTATGGATGGATCTTTTAATATATTCTTCTCTCGGGTACTGTCTCTTCTTTTTTTCTTCCTTTGTTGTTTTTGTAGTTGCTGTTGTTGGTAATGTGAAATTCATGGTATAATGTTTACTATGTACACTATGGGATTCCTTTAATTCGTAAAGAATTTACAAATTTTAATACAAAATTTATTCTCTCATCTTACTTATTTTTAATAGAAACATGCAATCAGCTGATTGATTCTATTTATTGTTTTTGTTGTTCTTGTAATTTTTTAGTGCTTTTTTTTCCAAAAGCCATCTGCTTCTTTATTTTTGTACCTAAATTATTATTAAAGTATCGTGAGAAAAGTAAAAGATTGTAGGGAGAGGTCAACGAGAGTCAGCAGCCATTTAAAATTATTCAGCACCTTAATAGTTTCTTGTTTGTTATGGAAGATTGACGTTTTACATTCATCAGAATTGATCAACTTAAACTTAACAAAACAGACAGTGATTTAATTCTCGTGAGTCTTGTTTGAATATTTTATTTATTTTTTTTTCTGAAATAAAAAATAAATATCAAAAGAATTCGCCTGTTTTATATTTTTCTGCATTTATTAATTTTAAAGAGAATACCAGAATATCCATAGTGTATATAATCAAAGGGTGTGTTTGTTTCTCTTTGACAACAAAAAAAAAATTCTCCAAAGTTTTATTATACAGTTTTTTTTTCTTATTCATTCATTCATACTTTTTCGTCTTTTCACTTTACTTCTTTTTTTTTTCCTTGTAGGTACTTTTTAAAACAGACACAGACAGATTATTCTCTTTTTTTTGTATTTTTTATTATTATTAAATCTTATTTTTTTTTTATATATATTCTGTGTGTGGGATGGTTATTTGTAAACAGAAAAGAAAGAAAGAAAAGAAAAAAAAAATGTCGATGAAATTTAAATTAAAATAAAAAATGAAAAATGAACGTTCACGTCTATTAACAGCGTGTAGGCTCGTGTAGTCCAAAAGACTGTTGAGTAATTTAATACAATTACAACAATTAAGTATACAAAAATACCTTTACTTTGCTGACTTTACATTGTACATACTTTACTTTACTTAACTTATTTACTTTACTATTTACTTTATTTTACTTTAATTAACCTGTATGTGTGTGTGTGTGTGTATGTAGTAAATATATATATATATATATATATATGTATATTCAATAAATATTTTGTATATAAGAGAGAGAGAGTAAATTATTATATGTTACCTTCTTACATTGAATAATCAGCGCCACTATATCAAAAACGTAAAGTATTTCTTTCTTTAATTTTTTGATTTTGTTGTTAATTTTGTTGTTGTTATTGTTTTTTGTTGTTTTTGGTTATGTTATTGGTGTGTTGTCTCATAAGAGAAGAAATAATAATAAATAAAAAAAAACAAAACAGAAATTCTTCTCTCTAAACAGAAGGTGAAGAAGAAATGAAGATGAAGAAGAAGAAGAAGATATTGTGTTTTTACAATGCAACGTTTGTTGTTCTTCCAATGTTGTTTGCCGCAAATAAAACATTAAAATGTATAAATAATAAAAAAAAAACAAAAACAGAACAGAGTAAAAAACAAACAATTGTCTAACCCTTTTTGAAGGTAACCGGCTCTAAAAATTAAAACTTAAAATAACGTATTAAACCGGTTATCATACCTACTACACTATTGTTTATTTTTTTGTTTATATTTTTTATTCGCGATAACGCAGGTGAATATAGATAGATAGACACAAATACATTTATACATATATACATAGTTAAGTTAGGGCGTCTTATATGTTGTTATTGTTATTGTTGTTTTTCTTTTTTTTGCAGATTCTTACATCCTTTAACTAACACAAATATTTATTTGTTTTTTTTTCGTTGCTTTGCTTTCTAGGTATTTTTTTTTCTTGTCTTTTCTTCTCGTTTTTCTCTTATTTTTGTTGTTTTTTTTTTGCTTCCCAACTCATTTATTAGGATTAAGAATCGTGTAAAGTAGGTTTATTTTTAGATTACAAAAAATAAAAAAAACGAGAACAAAAAAAGAAAACAAAAAAAAAAAAATCAGAATTTCTTTAACTGACTGACTGCCGTTCTTCTTCTTTTTCTTCTTCTTATGTATTTGTTGTTTCATCATAATTTATGTTGCACATCTTGGAATTTGACCTTGATTTTGACATGTTTTTTTCACTTAGTTTTGTAGTTTTATAAAATAGCATCTGTTTATTATGACATTTTCTTTTCACAACATTTTGTTTCTTTATCCTTTACTATATGAAATTAATTATTGTTTTCATATATAGATGAGTTTCACGAAAATCAATAATGTGAATATTATAATTTTATCGGAATGAGTGAAAGATAGGATGCGTAATACAATTTATGAAAGAGATAAAACGAAATTGATTTGCAGTAATTGTGAATGTTGAACCTTAATTTCGTTATGTTAAAAATTCATTTAATGAAACATAACATAATAAATATTAACGTAAATTACTTTAGCTGAGTAAAGTAAAAGTAAAAATGGAATAATTATGTATACATATTTTTTTTTTGCTTGCGTTTAGAGATACACAATCTATAAATTCCTTTAAGAATGTATTTCTTAAGGATAACAAATAACTAGGTACCTATACGTATACCTATACTAAATATACGCAGTGAAACCGCCCTTAAGGGATTTCTCTATCATCGGCGTGTCTTTGAAAATGAGATTATAATGTTATGTTCGTTCGTTCATTCTTCTATAATACAAGAATAGGACAACCTCTCTAATTCTATCCTAATTTTACCTTTAATTTTTTTTTTGCTCTTGGGTTCTTTTTTTTTTTTGTCGTTTTATATTGAGATCCCATAATTTTCTTTATTTTACTTAATAACAGAAAATTTGATTTACTTCCATAATAATAATAATAATAATAAGAATAATAATAATAATAATTCTATTGTAAGATATACATACTACTTTTATGTTGTTGTTATTGTTATCTCTGTCGGTATGTAATGTACCAATACCCACCTACCATTACTATTAATGCTGAATTCCAAATATTCACATCTATTCGTTTAGTATATAGAACGACTATAACTAAGGAACACAACGTAATATTTCTATATTGATTATTTTTCTAAAGACGTTAGCACTTAAAGATTTGGAGAAAATTACTTTTGATCTTTGATTATTTTTTTTTGTGGAAGTGAATACGGGAAAGTGCTTTATAGATAGATACATTTTTTCAATTTTTTAAATTATCGTATAAACTAGAATTTTAACTTCTGGAACTTAAGATGAGTATGGGTTAAATCGAAGAGAGAATATTGAAGGGAGGGAGATAGTAAAGATTTTTTCAAGAACAAAAATTTATAATAAATAATTTCTTAAATCGAAATTAAAAATTAAGATAGTTCTCTTAATTCATAATTCGTGTTTGCATTTTTTTATCAAAGAGCAGGAAAATCGCGAGACTTAAGTGATTAATCACTGTGTGAAGAAACACTGAACAATTCAAATCGTGCTGAGGTGTATACGGTACCTTGTGAAAACCAATAAAATTCTTAAGAAATTCACAATTAGTGGAGAATAAATGTTACCTAGTGGTTAACCCTTAAAATCCTAAATGAGATCCTATATATTATATATTTAATTTATACATCACTATAAAGTCAGGTATAGGTTATATATACACACAGAATGAACCTTATTGCGTATATAAGAAATGCAAGAAATCTTATAAAAAAAATATGAAAATGTAAATTTTAATACCCTAAAATGTTATGATTAATATAATAGAAGGTTTTTTTTTACTATTAGATTACAATTTTTGATCTTCTCTCTTAATACTTAATATACAGTTTTTATTTCAGCGCTCTCTTAACTTACATTTCAAATTGCATTTTTATAGTCATGTTTTTATATTAAAATTTCCATTTAAATTCATGTTGAATTTTGAGCGCCCTTTATCCAATCCTTTTTTATAAGATCTTTTAGCATTAAAAAAAAATAAAGAAGAATATCTTCGTTTTACTTTAATTTAAAAGAAAAAAACAAGAAGAGGCAAACTTTATAATAATAATAATTAAAAAGATTAATGTCACAAAGCAGAGCTGTGTACTACGTAAAATAAGAAGAAGAAGAAGAAGAAGAGGAGGAAGAAGGAAGATGTAGAGAAATAAGATGTAGAGTAAGAAGAAGTATAAGAACCATAGATTTTTATCTAAAAGTTTAACTTATAATTTTAAACAATAAAACTTAAAATCTGTTTTATTTTGTCCGCATACAAAATAATAACTATCGACCTGTTTTTTAATTCGGTAAAACATTGTTGGTGCCTTATATAATCTTGTTATGCGACTTTATACCACCTCTTTCTTCTTATACTCCACTACCTCTCTCATACTTTTTTCTTTTATCCTTCTCATCATGATTCCTCCTTCACCACCTTTAAATACTTATATTCTTTTCGTTTTATTTTTGTCTTCTATTCACTATACCCAACTCAAAATACACAATATTTTTCTTCTTCTTCTTCTTCATTTCTTTTTTTTTTAACTTTGCAAAAATAATTCATGGAATTTTTTTGTTAAAGTTAGAAAGAGAGAGAAAAATATAAGAAATTGAAAAGAAAATATAGTATGTTGGTACCTTATCCTTATAGTTGGGAAGGAGGAAAACTGTAAGCGAGAAAAGAAAAAAATGATTCATATTAAACGGAATCTTCCTTTTTTTTTTAAAAATAAAAATATTTGTCTTATCTGTGAAGCAACAACAACAATTAACATTTAAAAAAATAGAAAGAAACATTTTTCAATTGAATAATAATAATAAAATAATTCTCACTGCAGGAATAAGTATAGGGAAATTTATTTTAATCTAAAAATTTCATCGGTATTTTCCGGTACCTAAAATGGGGAAAAAAATACTTACTTAAAAAAATATAGAAAGAATCAAATAAATAAATAAAATGAATTATTATCAGTTACTTTGATCCCTTCTTCATCGTCATGGGAACGGATGTGTAAGAGTCCGTCTGTCATTTAAAAAAAAGGCATTAAAAAAAAAAAAGAACGAAAGAAGTTCAATTTTACACACACACACACACATACACACACATACACATTAATTGATCAACCGGATACTTAAGTTCTTTTTTCGTTTCTACGGTTATTTTTGCTTTTCGTTTTTTGTTGTTGTTATTGTTATTGTGTTGTTGCATTTGAATTGGAAATGATTTAATAAATTTAAATAAGATTTTGTCTTAAATTTTTTTTTTGTTTTTTAATAAAATAATTTAATTTAAAAGAGACGTGACATACAAAAGAGAAAAAGATGAAGAAGAAGAAGAGAAGGAAAAAAAAGTCGTCTGAAACTGTTAGCCAGTTTGTTGACATTACGAAATTTTATACGCAATTACATAATCAGCTGATGGTTATTGCTTCTCGTCTTTTTTTTCTGTTTTTTTGTATAAATTTATTGTTGTATTTTTTTGTGTGTTTTGAAGTTTAAAACGCATTTTCTTTCATCACATAAAATATCCTATACTTAATGCCGACTACTTAATATGCTATACTATTTGTTGTGTTGTTTTATTTTTTTTTTTTTCTAATAAATGATTGCGATATTATTTATATTTTATGAATCAACCTTGACTTCATTTTTTCTCTATATTATTTTTTTTTAATATTTTCGTCAAACCAAATACCGCAGTAGCACACAAACAATAATAACAAAAGCAACAACACTGCCACCAACAATTAAACTATATGTGGTCAAGGTGATATGAGCTCGGTTTATATGAGGTGGTTCATTTTTGAGGTGAATAATAGAAACTAAACCTACTCAAACCACCCACCAACTTACCCACCTTCCTAAATACTTATAAAATATAAATGAATAAAATAGAAAAACGTTAAAATACTTAGAAGGATTTGTTTTTTTCTCGTATTTGTTTTATTTAAAGATTTTTTTTTCTAACATGAAAAATATAATATTTTAAGGAAACATTTCTAAAAGTGAATGAATTTTTTTTTTTGATAATCCATCTTATGTTTGATCAGAAGGGTTAAAAGGATCATATTTTTAATAAATAAAATTTTCTCTTTAGAAAATATTACCTTGACTTCATATAGTCTCACTCTCTCTCTCTCTCTCTTTATTACCCTCTGTATGGTGTTTCACTCCTTTTATTTTTTTTCTAGATAGGTTTTGTGTGGGGTGGTGCGGTGGGTTGTTGTCTTTTATTTTTCATTGTTTTTTTGTATTCTATTTTATTTATAAAATCAATATATTTGTTGAATAAAAAAATAGAAAAAAAAAAAGACCAAACATGCAAACATATCTGTTTAAGGACGATTAACTATTGTTATTATATATACTTACTTATAGTTTATATATAATGTACTAGACTCATGTTGTTTTATATATCCTTGATAAATTGAATAAGGTTATGACCTCCGTTAAATATGTATAGAAATATTCTATATAGGTGAATTTTGATAGATGTTGAGGAGAAGGAGTTTACATATCTTTTATAACTATATACAATTAAAATTTCCACGTTTATTATGTGAAAAAAAAGCAGTTTTGTAAAATAACCATACCTACCTATATTAAGTATAGAATATCCCCTTCTTCACTCTATACAAACTTTATATATACAAAATAGAATAATTTAAGGCATATAAATATAAGGAGGTACATAACAAATTAAATCAATAGAATTGTTTTTCTTTTCTTTCCATTGAATATTAAACAAGACACATCGATTATTGTATATACGAGCCTTTAATCTAACTCCAATTTATATTCAAAAAAAAAAAAAGAAAATGAAAACGAAAGAAGAAAAATGCGCTATAAATTTATTGACAAAATATAAAACGCAATAAAATTCGATAATTTATTATTCTTAAAATAAACTGTTCTGATTATGTCACTCTAAGTACATTTTGAATGTATCTTTTTCTTTTATTCTGTTTTTTCTCTTGTTTAATCACTTTCTATATGTTTAGAAAGTATTGTTACTTTAAACTTACTTAATTTATAATTCTAATGTTCCATCAAAAATGAAGGAAATTCAAGTTTCGCTGGCGTTCGGCGATTGTTTTTATTCAAACCAAAAATTTTTATTTTAACTATTTTTTCTCATTTTGGTAATGTAACTAATGTTTCGGTAACTTATAATAACATAACAATTATGGAAAATTCCAAACGTAGAGATAGAGAAGAATTGAAAATGACAACAATTTTTTATTTAGATTACTTTGCTGGAGTTCATTGTGAATAATCGTTAATACTTTCATGGAATTGTAATAATGTGTATGTGCAAGTAGATGAGTTAAATCTAATTGTTTTTAATATTAAGCTAAAGTTTTCGTAAAACTCGATTAAGAATTATGAGAATACTAATCGAATATTATAGATTTTTTTTTGTCGTGGGTGGTGGAGAAGTAGGGAAGTTTAGTGTTTCTGGTCAATATTGATAAATTTTAATTTTATTAGGTGACATTTGTTTAGATAAATATAGAAATATGTACGTCATTTAACAATGAATAACTAAATAACAAATTTTGTTTACTTATGGAAAATCAAATTAAAAAGATAAAAAAAAGTTATAATATTTATAACCTTAAATACACACACACACACACAGTGAAATACACATAAAATATTTGTATACAGAATCAACATACACTATGCTATTTAAAATATAAACATACAAGAGAAAAATAATACATTCACAACAATGTCGACTAATTTACTTGCGCTATTCATAATTTAATGAGTTTTGAATTTTCAAGTATGTTTTCTCCATTAAACAAAGTGAACTATGTAAATTGTAGGTAACAATATATATATGAGTAAAGAGTATATAGGTACTAGTATATAAAGATATAAATATATATAGGTAGTACTATATAGTAGACTTTGAGTATATAGAAGGTTTTTGTGAAATAAAATGAGTTTGATTGTTAAAAATAGACGCGGTTGTTAATTACAGAACTTTTTGAAGTGTATTGTGCGTTTAATGATATACTCATGTCATGATGATGATGATGATGATGATGATGATAATGATGATGATGTTAATGATAATGATGATAATGATTAAAAACTGTATTGTGGTTTTATATTTGTACATTAAATAAATATTGTTAGATTATACTTTTTATAAGGGTTGTATTCGTTCTACTTTTAAATTTTACTCTTTTCTGTTTTTTTTTAGAAATAATAAAAAAAGAAATAAATAGAAGGTCAACATAACTGCATTCATTTATTTCACTGTCACAACCTAATTTTAAATTTTACAATCTGCATCGCGTGCAGTTTTTTTATATTTACCATAAATGCCCTTCTATTATTATTATAAAACTAGGCCTCGTGAATGGGGTTGGGAAAACAAAGTAATAAAGTAGAGAAAAAAAACCACCTACATTTCTTTTCATGGTCAACTTTAATATGTAGGTACAATTCACACCCTCCCTTATATTTATGGAATATTGTCTGGTTGAAAATTTGTTTTAATTTTGTTTCACATAAAAAATAATAATTTGTTGTTGTTTCATTATTATTATTATTTTTAACTTTATTGATTAAGTAACTTTTAATAAATATAATTTAATTATACATATACACACACAAAAAACTATATTTTGTTTATTTTATTAAATTGAAAAAATTAATTTTATGTTAGACAGATCAATCACTATATTTTGATTATTATCTGTGTTTGGGTGCGTTTTTCTAAAACCGTACTTTTGCTAAATAGAGGTGAGCAAATTAAAAGAAGAAGGTGTACCTTCTTAATTTATACGAAATACACATAATTAGACCTCACCCATTTTTAAAGTTCTTATCTGAAGTTTCTTTATGCTTGACACCTTCGATAGATTTCACTTAAAATATAATTCTCAGTGTAAGCTGTTGTATGTTGCTGATTATAGTATGTTTTAAAAAAATAAGAGAAATTTACTACTTAACTTCCAGTATTTTAAAGTGCTGCCTCTACTTGAATTCTTTAAGTACTTACTTAATACTTTTCAATACAAAATTGTAATTTTTCCGATACTTTATATTTTTATCTAGATCTCCTTTCTTCTTAACTACTTCTTAACTACTACTGAAATATTAAAGATTGAATTCAGAATTTCTTTAACTTACTCTCAGAGTCTCAGTATATCATAACTATAAACTAATTTACACAACTACAAACTATAAGCTGTTATATGAAGAAATGTGTGTTACGTTGTTATATTTTTAAGTATAAAAAGAAACACAATTTTATTCAATAATATACGGCTTAATGATACCGTAATAAAATTTGTACCCCGCATTGATTAAAAATATCGCAATAAGATTGCCTATGAATTTCCTTTAACAGGCGAATATCATGTGCTACTTTCTAACAGAAAGCTTTAGGCAGATACAGTGCACAATGCAAGACACTTGCATAAAAAAAGTGAAAGATTAAATTCCTTAACATTTTGTTGAAATGCGATCTTGAACCTTGGCCACAAGAATTGCACATAAGTATTGGATTGCATATTTTGTATAAAAATTGAGGAAATCTTATTTTACAAAAATCATTCAAGAAATTATAATATTTATTCTCTTTACGGTTTTGTTAAAAAAAAAAAATAAGAAGAAAAGCAACTTTTTTTAATAAAAAACTAATTTAAAAATGAGCAGAAATTTTCTTTAAAGCGTATTGAAAAAGGAAATTACAAAAATTGTTTATGCAAGAAGAAGTCTTTTGAGTAAGAAAAGACGACGATTAGTTCTCTGTTTCTCTGTAGGGTGAATATCGATACAAATCCCAATATTGTTTGATGCAAAAAAAAAAAAGAATAAGTTCTTTATTAAATAATAAGAAAATTGGGGAAAAATGAAAGAAATATCAATTTTTAATAAAACAGAATAAAAATAACAGAAAAAAAATTGACAAAAGAATGTTAAGAGCAGAAAATATGTATTTTTAATAAGAACATTTTTATCTGTATAATGAACAGATTTTATATTATATTTTTGTTTTTTTTTCTTCTTAAATTAAAATTAAAAGTTAAAGACTGAATAAAATGGTTGTTGTCACAAATATTTTTTTTTGAATTATATTAAATATATAAGGAGGATATAATATTGGGTGTGTCCTTTTAAATTGAAATTAGTAAGAAAATAAATAAATTAGAATATAGAATAGAATTGTTGTTGTTTGAAAAAGGTTTTAAAAAATATTATTGTGTTTTGTTGGACTTTTAGAGAAGACATTACTATTTATAAATAAATAATTTATATATAAAACAACCTTCTTCCTGTTTTAGTATTTAAATTTTGAATAAACAAATAAACATAAATAGATTATTACAAAATTATGATAAATGCCATCAATAATTTTCTAGTCTTACTTATTTGTAAATGTAATTTTGTAAAATTTGTTTCAATTTATCTTACTGGATTCTTATTTCTTGTAATTTATTTTCTAAGACTTAAATGAAATTAGTTTAGGGAGCTTTAAGTAAGCATTACTCGATTGAAAACATAAAAAATATATTTAGAAGTGTAGTGAATTAGTGAGTGTCTTTGAATTAATTAAGGAGTTAGAATTTAGTGTACTGAAGCTTTCAGATATGAATATGACCTTAGTATAAGTAGTTAAGTTATTTATAAAGTTTACTGAGAATAATATTTCTACATTAAAGACAAACAAATTCATTGATTAATTAATAACTATAAATAATTTCTAATAAACGTATAACAATAATTATTTGAGTTGTTAATCTATATTTATTTATATTCTATGATTGTTGGTTATTAAAACACTTTTTATTTATTCAATATTTTATTAATGAATCAAAAAAAAAAAGAAAGAAAGAAAGAAAGAAAGAAAGAAAGAAAGAAAGAAAGAAAGAAAGAAAGAAAGAAAGAAAGAAAGAAAGAAAGAAAGAAAGAAAGAAAGAAAGAAAGAAAGAAAGAAAGAAAGAAAGAAAGAAAGAAAGAAAGAAAGAAAGAAAGAAAGAAAGAAAGAAAGAAAGAAAGAAAGAAAGAAAGAAAGAAAGAAAGAAAGAAAGAAATTTTTATATTTTTTATTTGGTAATTATTTCTATCCCTTTGTCTTTTATATAGCAAAAGGAACGTTTTTATATATTTATATCAATAATATTCAACGTCAGTTTATTTAATAAATCGATAAATTTCTTAATCACAATGCTATTCACTACTTCCAATCAGTCACTTTTTATTTTGTACAAAAGAAAAATCAAACTAAATAACTGAATATATGTAGTTTTAGTTTAAACTTTTGCAAACGAAACATTTTTTATCGTAGTTCGTGGGAATTGAAACTACAAAAAGTGGTTCAACCATTTATTTCCAATTTGATTTTGTTCTCTTTCTAAGATCAAAGTTTTGAAAAAAATTGTCATTTGGAGACGCAATACAAAAATAACCGTTTTAAGTTATAAAGTTTCCCCTGCCAACAACAACAACAACAACAACATAAAAGGAAGACACTATTCAATTAAAATTTTATGATCAAATTTGACTAACATCACAAGGAAGAGGAAAAAATTGTGAAAGAGAGAGAGAGATAGAGAGAGATAGAGAGAGATAGAGAGAGATAGAGAGAGATAGAGAGAGATAGAGAGAGATAGAGAGAGATAGAGAGAGATAGAGAGAGATAGAGAGAGATAGAGAGAGATAGAGAGAGATAGAGAGAGATAGAGAGAGATAGAGAGAGATAGAGAGAGATAGAGAGAGATAGAGAGAGATAGAGAGAGATAGAGAGAGATAGAGAGAGATAGAGAGAGAGAGAGAGTAGACATTACTTAAGATCAATTTAGGAAAGAAAAAGATGTTTTAAATAAGAAAGAAAAAAAAAATAATCAAAACCGGTGTCGGTGTCGGTATTTTATTTATTATTATTTTTTATGTGCTGCTTCTTTTTCGTTGATTTCAAGATCAAGATGATCAAAATAATAAAAAAAAAATGTCTTAAAGTATTCTTAATTCATTCTGATAAAAAAGAAAAAAAAAGTAAAAGAAGGAAGAGGCGAAAAAAATTTAAATATATTCGCCAATGGCATTGACAGTGAAATTAAATTCCTTTTAACTAAAAATCGGTCGGTGGTATGGCGTAATCATTTGTATATTTTTCTTATAAAGAAGGCTTTCTCCGCCTCTCCTCTCCCTCTTCAACAGCCACTGTTTTTTTTCTCTTTCTGACTTTTGCAACGACTCTCGATTCCATAATAATAATCGTAAAATTCGCATATATTTTACGATATAAATGTGCCTCTGTGTGTTTGCGTATGTATGTAAATATGTGTGTGTGTGTGTCAGAGTATATAAATGGATTTAATATGAGTTTAACATTTTTTTATGTAATATCTTAAGAAGAGAAAAAAGACTGCCATGCTACTGCTGCTGATGCTGAAATTGTTTTGTTGTAATCATTTCTTTTTCTTTTTTAATTTGCGATGATGCAACATACCAACCAAGTTAAAAAAAAGCTTCTTGTTTTTAGCGAAAAATAAAAAGAAGAAGAAGAAGAAGAAGAAGAAGAAGAAAAAATTGACTTATGGAATAAAGTTTTATAAAAAGTATGAAATGTGACAATATTTTTTATTCCTTCTTTTTTTCATGGAACCAAAAAAAAACACGATCATAATGGAAATGTGTGTTCCTGTCCGGTTTGTTTATTATTTAAAAAGAAAAAATGAAGAATATAATAACGACCAGTTTTTGATCGGACGTTTCCCTGAACTAGTTTTTTTTTTTTTTTCTGTTTTAAAAGTTTTTTAAATATTTTTTTTTAGTTTGGTGAGAAATTGACTCTCGCCGTTTGCCTGGTTATTGACATCGCTACAGATACAATAATTTATAGCATACAAAATATAAAGTGTTGCATAAAAAAATACATTCATACATAATGCTAATGATTGCAATAAATAAGATGATACTGTTGATCATGATGATGATGATGATGATGATGATGATGATGATGATGATGATGATGATGATGATGATGATGATGATGATGATAATGACCATGATGATGATGATGATGATGTGTGACGTGGTTATTGCTACTGTGTACTTGTTTGTTCTTACCTATTCTGACAGCCTGTTTTGATCTTACATTATTTACAACAATATTTACAAAAAAAGTAAATAAAAAAGAACCAGTTTACTATATTGAGGATGTTGTTGAATATAAATGATTTCTTCCTGACAGGAAGATATGTGCGGTGATAAGAAATGGAAAGTTAATTGGAATTGAATCATCGTATATAACATATTTTTGTTGTTGTTATTTGTTTTTTTTTTTTATAAATGACCATGTGACTGTTTGTCCCATTCATTATACAACAACTGTACTTTTTTCTGTTTTTCCTTCTCCCAATATAAATCTAAATTTACCGTCAAAATATTGTCGGATAACTACTTAAGTAGTAAAGTGTTAAAAAACAAAATTATAAACGCATAAGTACGCACGTGATACACGTTTTACCTATGCCTACTTATGACGATCTAAGAAAAGAAACACAAAAAAAAAAACTAAATAACAACAACACCAAATCATAACAACAAAATTGTGCGTTCGTAACGAAATTTTGTTATATAAAAATAATTAGAAATTTTTTTCTTGTTGTTGTTGTTCTTTTTTCGTTTTTTTTGTTGTTCTTAAGGAAAGTTCATTGACGTATGTTTGTTCGCATAATATAACGTAACTGAACCATTACTATTACTATTACAAATCTATATTTGATTTTATATACGAAAAAAAATCAGTTTTTGTGACAAATTTGATTTTGGTGAGATAATTTCTTAAATAATTATTTACAACAATAACGCATAACTTTAATTCAATATAATAACGCAACAATGCAACAAATAAAAATAGGAACAAAACAAAATAAATTTTAATGAAACATTATTGGAATTTTTGTTGTGTTTTTTGTTTTCTTTTTTATTCAAAGATTTAAGAAAAAGCGCGAAAACAATTTGAAAAGAAAACATTGAGTAGGTATCAATACAGTAATAAATTGTGTTTATCTATATGTGTGTGTGTGTGATTTTATTTGTATTATTGTGTAAGAGGTCAGGCTAAAAACTAAAATCGTATAACAGAACACGAAGTTTGTTTTGTTTTGATTCTGTTGTGTGTGTTGTTTTTTTTTTTACTTCTCTTATTCATTTATTTTCGTTCAAATCTTTTATATTTAAATTTAACTATACATTTTCTTCATCTCTTTCTCTCTCTCTCTATTGAATTTTCTTGTTGGAATTTTTTTTTATATATGGTCAATTTTTATCGAGATGCCGTTTTAAGATTTAGTATAAATATGGGCAAATATTTTTACAATTTAAAGAGACAAGAGGTGTGACCATGTATTTCATTGTGTATAATTCATTTTAACTAATTATAAGTGATTCCAAGGATTCATCTATAATTGAGTTCCTTTTAATTTCATTGTGTTCAGAACTGGTTTCATTCAATTTTTATTTGAATTGAGTCGCATCATATTTTCAATTGATTGTTATCGATGATTTCAATTAACCTTCTGGTAAACCAAACAAAATTTCAAGGAATCAATTATCTGTGTTTGGTTAAATATAAAAAAATTTGAACCCTCTACTACTAAATGTTAAAATTCATTTCATATTATAGAATTGAGTCTTTTTTTTTATTTGTAATAATAACAAATATATATAAAAGTCTGTAATCTTACTTCTCGCTTTTTCTTTCTTTGTTCTAAACTAAAGTAAAGAGTAAACATTGTACTTAAATAATCAATATAACAAATCTGTGAAATTATACAAAAAATATGTTAGTTTTCTCCTCAATATTGCTTCTATAGAAAAGGAAAATATAATTAAATTAGATATTCAATTACTGAATTTTGTTAATTGAAACAAATTTGATGTGATTCCTTTTCTTTCTTATGTCACTTCCGCTTTCTCCCACTCTTAATTTCTATCTCTCTCACAAACACCATACACTATCTTCGAGATAGAGGAACCATTCGAGAAATATTTATATAAATAAATCCAATTAGAATAATCAGACATTGTAAACACTGCTGACAGTAACATTTAGTTTGAATTAAAATATATTGTATGAATACATACCGAGAGAGTCATCATCATCATCATCATCATCATCATCATCATCATCATCATCATCATCATCATCATCATCATCATCATCATCATCATCATCATCAACATCATCATCATCATCAACATCATCATCAACATCATTATCATTATCATTATCATTATCATTATCATTATCATTATCATTATCATTATCATTATCAATATCATTATCATTATCATTATCATTATCATCATCATCATCATCATCATCATCATCATCAACATCATCATCATCATCAACATCATCATCATTATCATTATCATTATCATTATCATTATCATTATCATTATCATTATCATTATCATTATCATTATCATTATCATTATCATTATCATTATCATTATCATTATCATTATCATTATCATTATCAATATCATTATCATTATCATTATCATTATCATTATCATTATCATTATCATTATCATTATCATTATCATTATCATTATCATTATCATTATCATTATCATTATCATTATCATTATCATTATCATTATCATTATCATTATCATTATCATTATCATTATCATTATCATTATCATTATCATTATCATTATCATTATCATTATCATTATCATTATCATTATCATTATCATTATCATTATCATTATCATTATCATTATCATTATCATTATCATTATCATTATCATTATCATTATCATTATCATTATCATTATCATTATCATTATCATTATCATTATCATTATCATTATCATTATCATTATCATTATCATTATCATTATCATTATCATTATCATTATCATTATCATTATCATTATCATTATCATTATCATCATCATCATCATCATCATCATCATCATCATCATCATCATCATCATCATCATCATCATCATCATCATCATCATCATCATCATCAACATCATCATCAACATCATTATCATTATCATTATCATTATCATTATCATTATCATTATCATCATAATCATCATCATCATCATCATCAACATCAACATCATCATCATCATCATCATCATCATCGGATGTTCACTCGTATTGAATTTCAAACAACTCTTATAAAACATAAAAACACCGGTTTAAATCTCAAATCATATAATATAAGATTGGCCTCTTAGTTGATTCAGTCTTGATTTTATTTCTCTTTTAACTATAGTAGAGACTATACACACGTAGGTTGGTTATAGTTACCTACAGTATATTGTTATTATTATTTTTGGTGTCTGCATTTTTCTTTTCTTAACCTCCTCATATTACTTCTTATTGTAATTTTATGTTTTGTTGTTATTATTCTTTTGTTATTTTCTTTTTTGTTTGTTTCTTTTTTTTCTTAAATAAATTTTTTTCATACTTTTATTATTATAATTATTGTTACTTTTATAGTTCTTAGTTGATTCCATATCGTCAACTTTTAACAATCCGTTATAGTTATATTAATTCCTAAAATTTAAACAAATTATAAAGCCAAAAAGGAAAAATGACAATATAGAAAGAAACAAAAGAAATGGGAAGTTTCTAGTTTTGTGGTTTATAAAGTGAATTTCACATTACATGTTACACATACATGTGTATATGTTTCATTTGCGATCCTCATAATATGTCTGCGGTTATAAAATAAATTGTAATCTTTTTATACTTCTTGTATATATATTGTTAAATTTTATACTTAAATTTATTTGATTTTATATATAATATAAATTAATTGTATTCAAAATTTAAATAAACAAAAGAAATAGCAATTATATTTTCAATAATATTAAAATGCATTTTCACATTACAAATTTATATTCATAACAAGAGACGGTGATAAAGGATAAAGATTTCTAATTTCCCACATGTACCTATATTTTGATATCCTTTGGGTAATGTTTATGTGCAATCTGTGTAGAATATTTATACATTAGTATGCAATCGCTATGAAATCTCAATGCAATCTAAATGCAATCTTTTTGTAATCTATACAATAATAATAAGAATTCAATTGTAAATTTTATTCCCTAGAGGCAAATATTAAAAATAAGACTATACTTACCTATTTTGTGATATAGTGATATATATATATATATATATATATATATATAGTAGGTACATACGGAGAAGTACATAAATACATATATGCAAATACATTCAGGCACGCATACATGTCATACGTATATCCATGCATATAACAAGAAAATAAGTATAAATGAAAATTAAAATTAAGAAAATATGAGAAAAATGTTTATACATATGAATGTTTATATGAATCTGTGTATGTGTATATATAAATATTGAAACAAAATTAAATAATGCTAACAATCGTAAGGTTTAAAGTGAAACGTCGCTTTTGAAACTCTTCAAACAAACATTTTAAATTTAAAACGTTTGATTCAACCCACAACAAACAGTATTATTATTATCCTTGAATCTGCTTTTATATAGGATTCTTTTTTCTTTCTTTCTTTTTTTATTTTTTTTTATTTACCTCCTTCTTCAAAACAATTAAATTTTCCCTGTTTTAAAACATTTCAGATTTTCCGTATTCAATTCCATTAGTCAGCAATCCAAGCGTATACAAAGCTAAGAAACTGAATTTCAAAAAAAATAAAAAAGAATATCATTTTTATTTTATTTTTATCTCGTTCCCTTTGCGTTCCCTGAAAATCTATACAATCACCTATTTGTTATTCCCTACATTCCCTTACCCAACATCATTCTGTGTATCAATTCAGATCAAAAGCCTACTCTCTCTCGTGTGAATGATTCGGCTTTTGATGTTTCAAAAAAAAAATGAAAAAAAATGGGAAAAAATAGAAATAAAAATAAAAATGGATTTTAAACACTTCATCGAGAAACAACCAGATGCTCAATTGATTTGCAAAAAAAAGAAAATAGAAAAAAGAAAATTGGTACAAGGGTTTGAGGTATGAGGCCACGTTATTGAAAAACTGAAACGTTTGTTTTTTGATTGAAAATTGAAATAAAAATTGTTGTACCTGTTGTTTGTTAGATCAAAAAAAAAAATAAAATAAAAAATTACTGGGCACCGGTAGAGAGGTTGAACGTGTCACTTACTAAAAAAACTATTCAACTTTTTTTTCTTCTTCTTCTTTGACTTTTCTTCTTATTTATTATATTGATGTCGATTTAAGGGAAAACTACTTCAATGTCGATTGTATTTCAGAAGATGTGTAAATGACAGAATTAATGTCAATAACAAGACAAATAATTGACGTTGAATATGAGAGAAAGAAAATAAAAATAACAAAAAAAAAAAACAAAATTGAAAGAAAGAACTTAAAAAAAAAGAAATAAATAATAAAAAAAGAATGCACTCATGTCATATCTGGTGCTCGTTATATTCTCATTCACATGAATTGTTAGACGTCAGCGCAGTGTTAAGTTTCATCTCATTTATTGCTTCAGACATGAGGGAGCACATTCACTGAATCTTATGTTACGACGATGACTATAAGAAAACAGAGAAAAAAAGAAAATGTTAACCGTAAAGAAAGAAGAAGAAAAAAAAAGAAAGAAGAAGACAAAAAGTGGAAAAGGAAAAAAACTAATAAAACTTCGTATATTTGTAATTTAAGAGAACTTTTATATATTATATATTTTTTCCCATAAAAATAAAAAGCCTTGGTAAAGATAGGTGGGCGGTAATGGTGGATGAGTTGGTGTTAGGGTGATGAAAACAATTTTTTTCGCTAATATTCATATGTATGTATGTATATATTTATTTTTTTCACGATCCTAAAACAGTTCCATTTTCCTTATTATCGCAGGTATAGTGGGAGTTATATTCGATTTTAGCGGATATAAGGTTTTTATAGAAATAAGTTGTGTGTTTGTGTATTTAATTTTTTATGCATGTGTATATCTGTATTGTTTGTGTCAGAATATGCGTGAATGCAAATGACAGAAAGGACAAGACCCCAGAATTATAAGGCAAATCTGGCAACTGGCAGTTCAATCAAGATTTAATGACACGTTAATTAATGCGCTATCGAAAGTTTCTGTTTTTATTCACTCACTCTTTCCCTTTTCAGTTTCGTTTTGCGTTATTTTTTTTTGTTTAACCATTCTTGTTGTTGTTGTTATTGTGTAAGGCGACAAAGAAAGAGTAGGGTGAAAATTTGTGACAAAATAAAACAAAAAAACCAAAAAAGAAAAGGGTTCTGATCGTTAACTATTTTCATGAGAAAATCAATTAATTTGTGTGCTGATTAAAATATTTTTGTTTTACTATTAGGCTTTAGAAAAGGGATATTTTTTGATATAAAAAGAGAATTTGATGTTTGATATTTTAAACACAGAAATCTAATTTGATAGATTTTGAAAGTTCAGTGATCCAACAAAAAAAAGTTTTAAGGAGCTTCAGATGAAAAACAATCATTGAAATCATGAATGAAACTGAACTGAAATCAATTGAAATCTAAAATCACAACTAATCAATTGACAAAATTGCCATTGGTTGTAATCAATGGCGTTTGTACGAAGCAAAAATATTTTACTTTATATTTGAAAATAAATTCATTATTAATATTAATAAAAATCAAAAAAGACACTATTTTTGTTACCAACTAACACAAATACGATACGATACGATACAAAGTAATGTAATTTTCTTTAAATTTTCAATGACTGATCAACTTTTAGTCTTGACCCGTTTTTTAAACGACATTAAAATACAAGTCGACCGACCCCTTTACCTTTTTTATTCCTTTCTTGTGTTTTTTTTTCTTTCTTTTTTTGCCACACAAAAAAACCTTTCATGAATATTTTATGAAACTACCATAAGATATTTTCTATATTCGAGACACGCGAATATTAAAGGTTTTTTTCTTCCTTTTCTCTTCGTTTTTTCTTTCTTCTTTAAACAGAGTGTTAAGGAAAGAGGATCACGTCTGATGTTACAATTGCATGTGAGTTGTTCACACAAATACATCTTGCAAATAGAAGAAGAAAAAGAAAAAAAAAGGAAAATAAAAATAAGAAAAAGAACAGATAAGAAGAAGAATATTGTGTACCTATAGAAGACACACGTACGCAAATACATACACAAAAAAACACACACAAATACACAAATAAATATATAAGAAGTTGGAGTCACAAAAGAGCGTTGGGCAGATACATCGCATATGGATATACATATATCTGTGTGTTATGTATTTTATATATAAAAAAAAATCGATATTCACGGGGATTTTCCTAACGTTATTTTTGCTGGGTATGGAAATCTGCCATAGTTTTCTCTCGATTGTTGGCTGTTGCTTTATAACATATACTTGACTTTGTTCAATGCATGAATATCTATAAATATAATTCAGCGTGTGTGTGCGCGTGTATCCATGTGTGTGTGCTTGTTGGGTCCATTACATATATCCTTTTAGTTAGATGGAAGGTTATACATCATCATATTATAAGGATATGTGTTTTACTGTGAGTGGGGTAGTAGAGAGAAGAGGGGGAGTGTCGAATTCTGGAGCAGGATCATCTTCGTTATTCGCATCATTTATTGAGATTTTCTTCTATTT
The DNA here is from genome assembly GCA_963082725.1 of Pedicia rivosa. Classification (NCBI taxonomy): domain Eukaryota; kingdom Metazoa; phylum Arthropoda; class Insecta; order Diptera; family Pediciidae; genus Pedicia; species Pedicia rivosa. The sequence continues at coordinate 44,509,509 of OY720154.1, read as the reverse complement.
TTTTCCCTTTCGCCTTACGATTTCCTTTTTTTTGCTGTTAAATAGAGTTGTTTGGATGTGATAATATTTTTCAATTAAATACAAATTGAGTGGAAAATCTTTTCTATTTTTTCATCCTTAAATTTTTATTGTTATTAATTTTATTTATGTAAAATTCGATATTTATTAGAATTGCTTTTATATATTCTTCTACCCTTATTTTTTTCTTTCTTTCTTTCATTCTTCCTTTTATTATTATTTTCATTTTTCTTTTTTTTTCTCATTTTTTTTTTCAATTCAAAATTGGAAATTCTTCAATTTCCGGTTGTATCTTACATATTTTATTTTCTATTTACTTTTTTATATTCAAATAACATATTTTACTTTTTTTCCTTTATTTTTTTTTCTCTTCTGTATCTGACTCGTGTAGTTAGAATAATTTTTTATCGTACATTTTCTTTTTCTAATGTCTTTGTGTTTGTGTGAACATTTTTTTTTGCTGTCATATTAAATGTTGCACAAATTGCGTGTGGCTTCAATGTTGCAGTGTTACGAGTTCACATCATTTTCTCTATTTTTAGTAATATTTTGTTGTTGATACGGAAAATGATGTGATCTCACGTCCTCCAAATCACTTCGATGATATAATAATATTTTACAAAAATTATATATCCTGTCTGTCTCATGTGACATTGTGTTTAGATTTTTTTTTTGTACCAAAGAAAATGTTGCTATATTTTCCACTATAAGTATCTTTTTGTTGCATTCGTTCGAAACATTGTTGCATTACCAATATTTTTCCTTTTTCTATATTTTCTCTTTTTTTCCTTTTTTTTTTAATAATTTATAAAATGTATATCCTGTCTGTCTAAATATAAAAATGTTTAAAGAAAAATATATCAAGTAAAAAGTATATAAAATATATAAATTTATATATAAGTAAGGTACTAAACAAAATATTTGTAAACTGTCACACAATTTTTGATCTCAAGGAAAAAAAATCTAAATTGGATGGAAAATATTTTTATAAAAATTTTTTCTTTTTTTCTTTTTATTTTTTTATTATTTTTTTTTACTGAAACATAAATAAAATGAAGAAGAAGAATTTTTTTTTGAAAAAGAAATAAAATAAAACAAAAATGTCTCTTTAATCCTTTCGAAAAGGAGATTTTCTGGTATCGAGGATTAATTTAGCAGAAAGCCTCTTAAGAAAATTTCTAATTTTCTTAAAACCATCACCTTTCTGTTTTTCTATATTATTTTTCTTGGTGCGTTTGTATGTGTGTGTGTGCTTGTTTGTATATACTCTTGTCAAATTCTCCTCCGTCTTTTTTTTTATAAGACTTCTTTTCTTTTCTGTCAGAATGTCAGTGCTATTTTTTCTTCTTATATTTCATTTCAAAAGATTCACACACACATATACATACATTCCCATAAGATTTTGATTCACTAATGTACCTATTTTTTTTTTAAGAAAAAAAAATGAAAAGAAAAAAAATATAAAATAAAATAAGACGACTCCTTTTTCTTGTCTTCATGTATTTTTTCCCATCCTTTTACTTGTCTTGAAAAGTGAAATTTATCGAGCAGACAATTACCTTGATTTGGAATTTTGCTTCGTTTTTTCTTTTTTTTCTTTTTTTCTTTTTTTCTTTTCTTTCTTTTCTTTCTGTTCTTTCTTTTCTTTGCTTTACTTTTCTTATTTTTTCTGTTCTTTTCTTTTCATTCTTTTCATTCTTGTATTTATTTTGGTCTGTTTTATTTGATTGAAGAACGAAGAAGAAGATAAAAGAAAAAAAGAAAAAGTTTATGCCTTTTTTTCTAATATCGTTATCGACCACCTGAAGGTATATAACAGCAGAATCATCTCTTTACTTACTGGTGACATTTTTTTTTTCGCCTTTCTTTTGTCCGACCTTTATCAAAAAAAAATTTATTTTTGACCCGTTCACGGACAACAACAACAAAAGTATGTAATCATAGATTACCTTAAATAAAATTCTCTGAGTATTAATTTGAAGAAAATTTTTTTTGTTTTTTTTTTAATATAGAATCTCTGTTTTAATTAGAACCCTTTCTATAAAATGTTTTACATACACTAAACCACAAATACAAGGTACTTCTTGTTTTTTTTTGTTTTACGTTGATGCCAGTAAATAAATTCATTCATCTAATCTATTTGAAAATAATCATTTAATTCACTCTTAAGTAATTTGAACATTTTTCTTTTCATAAAACTCTAAAAGTAAAACTATTTTTTTTTATTTTCACTCATTTTCATCTTAATAATTTTTTGTGAAATGTAAAATCACCATTTACATAGGAAATAATATAGATTTTGTTAAAGGAAAGAAAGTAAAGGAAAGAAAAAGGAAAACAAACATCTTTATGGACACATGCCGAACCAGAATAAACTAAATTCTTCTTCTTCTTCTTTTGTTATATACTTACTTGCTTAATATATAATGTATATGCATGTGTGTGTATGTGTGCATTTGTGTTTCTGTATGTGTGTATAAAGAGTTCTCTTAAGGGATTTAGTTTTGAGGATACTTTTTGGTATACAGAACTGACCAATTTTCACTATGCAAATAAATTCAAAAAATTTTCTCATACTCTTTTTATCTCTAGTCAAAATCATCATCCCCTTTTATATCCCCTAAGAATGCTCAAAATCCATATATATAACATATATAGCTACAACTACTATATATTGATAGTATGTGACTGTTTTGTTTGGATACGAGTTGTAAATCCCCTTTAAAATGCAGAAGGTAAATTCCTTGTCATCCCCCACAATATAATACACAATATTAAAGGAAAGAGGAAAGAACTTGAGAATAGGATTTAAAAGTAAATTCTAGTCTTTTTTTCTTCTAAAATGCATTGAGTGAAATTTTATCATACTACTTGTATGTTTGTTTTGAAATATAAATTCCATGTATAAATGGAATAATGGGATTTATTGCCATATATGAAATGAAAATGATGAGATTTACTTAATATGAATTAATATCAATTTAATAAGTAGTTAAAGTATTTGTTTCTGTATCTGTAATGTAATAAAGATAAACATTGCATTTTGCAAAACTTATATAGTTTTATATATTCTCACAAACACCGATGTAAGAATGGATAATGGCTGAAACGAATAATTGTATTGTGTGTGAAAATCCCGGTTGATAGAAATAATGGATCCGGTTAGAAGAAGTAATTATATTTCATATAAGTGTTGTTATTGTAGTTGTCACTGGAAATATGTCATATACGTCATTCTTACCGTAGAGTGTAGTTAGGCATATTTTACTTTTCTCTTTCATTATAATTACCACATTATATTATGAGGGGTATATTTGACATCAGTAAATAATTTACATAAATAGTTATTTTCTTGACAATAATAGTGAGTGGTAAAATTGGACAATTCTATTGATATAAGTCAGTCGAATGCTTTTACTTTAACTGTCAATTTATGAAGGTTTGACTTTATTGGATTCTCACAATATTTAATAATAATTAATGGTTTAATAACATTTAATGAATTTAATGATAACACAAAATATCATATTGTTAATGCATCAGTCCGGATATACCAACAGTGAAAGATAAACGCTTTTATGTTAATCGAATTTGTAGACTTTATTTAAAACTCAGTGATTATTCCTATTTAGATAACTAAAATGACTTTGACTTGAATAAATAAAAAGACTTCATTTTTATTGAATAAAATATTTCTTAAATTTATTCTCTAAAAAATTCCTACGATTTTTCTCTTAATATTTATTAATCGAATCTTAATTCTGAAATCAATTTATTATTCCTATATTTGATTCTATATTTATACATTTGTGTATGTGTAGGTATCTATAATTTTAGATTTTTCTTCTGTATTATTATTTTAATCTAATAAGGGTAATCCAATTTCCCACTTATTTTATTTATATTTTATATAAAAGAGAATCAAAACATTTTGTCAATCATACTAAAATGAAAAGTTATAAAACATTGTACTTATATGTATATATGTGGGCTCGTCTTGATTTTCCATATATCCTTATGTATGTGTATCTGCTTGTGTTTATATATATTTGCATATGTGTGTGTGTGTATATATGGCTGGGATATATAATATAATATATGAATTTGAATTTGAAATTTTCAACATTGAGTTATTTTATTTTACAATGAAGTTACGCAACTTTATATATGCGATATATGTTGTTTGATTATGTGGGAGTTTGGAAAAGAAAAAAGAAGAAAAGGGAAGAAGAATAAAAAAACCAAATAGAAAAAGAAAAAAAAAAGGGATAGCAAACATGAACACCCAGGTTTACTTAGGGTCGGTTCAAGTGTGATTACATTACCATTCTCGATTGTTGTATACGGGGTTTCTTCTTTATATTTAAACTGATGTATGTATTGATGGTTTACTCACATACACACACACACAAATACAAACACACATGCATACACACACACTGTTCCATACACACATACTATGCATAAAGAGAGAGTATTATATACAGACGATAGATGAATAGTTTGGTAAAAGGATCAGTTTACATATTTTGTTGTGGTTTTTCTTACTGATCCTGAATTCCCATTTACAAAAACAAAAGTACACAACCATATATAATTTCGGTGACTTTCAAGTATCTTTATGGCTTCTTTGGGTTATCTCTTTATCTTATATTAAAGTATATTCATTTTTCTTTTTTTCCTCTTTCTTTTTTTCTTTTCTTCAAAACTCAAAAAATTCTTGAAAGTTATTTTTTTTTCTTTTTTTATTTTTTTTTATATAAAAAATTTCAAATAATTTTTGTCCAAATTTAATTTCCGGTCATTAGTTTTTTTTCTGTTTGTCTGTTGTTGTTTCTTTTATTGACTCTTTGGTTCCCTAAACGGAACATCGAACATATGGAATGTCAGATTAATGGTTCTCATCGTATTGAATTTATCCATAGTCACGCAAAAATGAAAGTAATTTTTATAATTATTTAACGGGAACTGTCTCATTCTTTACAAAAGATTTATTAAGTTTTATATTTTATCGTCCTCAGGTTCTTGTTGAAATAAGTTCAGGAGCGAATTCAGATACAATTGGAATTTATAGAAAGCCAATTTTTTAGATGATTTTTTATTTTTTTTTCCGCAAATGAATTCTTTGTCATTCTAAGTCAAGTTAAATGAGTAATTTTCTTTTATTGTTATTTTGCTTTTTGTGCAACATAATCGTATACTTAAGTTGTTTATGTGACCTCAAGAAAGTGATTTTGCTTTAGTTGAAAACAAAATGATTTTCCCATTAACCTTGAAATATTTGCTAAATGAGAAATCAAATTAAAATTGAAAGAATAAAAATTAATTTGGCAAATATTTGAATTTTAATTTTGTAAACTTAAACCATCAGCAACTCATTACAATTTCCTTCATCAGTTTTACTGCATTTGTTCATCTTTTTTTCAAAGTGATTAAATCCAAGGTTTATAAAATATAAAAGTATTTATTAAATTTGACTCTGGGTATCTTTTCTATATTATGTCAAGTTTTTTAAAATTACATTCACAAATTTTAAATAATTTGACTTGTATATATTTATTTCATTATTGTTGTGTTTTTTTTTTTAGAGGACTTTAGTGGTTACAATCTGTTGTTGATATATTTAACAATTTATAATTCAATGTAGAAAAAAAAAAAACCAAGAAACCAAATAAAATAAAAGAAAAGAAATGAAATGAAAGACAAAAAAACGAAAAAAAATAACACAACAACTGAGTGAATTGTTTCTCTAAATATTTAAAGTGGCACGTAACATTTGCGGTATATAAGCAGAATAATAGACCCATCATGCGGCAAGCTGCAAGTCTGTGAATGGGTTTCTATTTTATATATGTGAAAAAAAGAAAGAAAGAAAGAATTGCTTTTTCTTCTTCTTTTTTTTCTTCTTTTTATTGTAAAGGTTTTTTTTATTTTATTTTATTTTATTTTTCTTTTTGTTTGGTGGAAAATTCGAAAAAGAGATACCCTAAGGGATGATGTGTTGAAAGGCGACGACAACAATAGCGTTTCCCATAATGACGTAAGCTGAAGGAATATAAATATATATTTTGTTTATATATAGTATGTATGTGTGTGTGTGTGTATGCGTATGTTTAATCCTGACATATGCGTCCGTCACTTTAGTTAATTAAAATAAAGGTCATGATGTTGTGTTCACAATTTTTCTAAATTTCCCTTTTTTTTTTTGTTTATTTTCCACATTTCGTTGTTCTTTTTTTCGCCTTCTTCGTCTTCCATGTAACAAGAAGACTAATCACCGCTACTAATAGTGACACAAATCCCTAAAGCTTCTTGCAGAAAACAAAAACAAAAATAGAACAAAAAAAAAGAAGGAAAGAAAAATGTAAAAATAGAAAGGAAAAAAGGAAAGAATTTTCATTCAAACAATTGGTACTAAATGTGTCCGGATCCGGATTGGCGGTGTATTCAAACTGTTTCTGTGATCTGAATTATTATTCAATATTGATCAAAAGTTTTTAATTTAAATATTTCGCTATGTTTTTTCTTTCTGTTTTCCCCTCTTTCCTGTTCTTCTTTTTTTTTTAAATGAACATAAAATAACATAAATCATGTTGGTTGAAAGACGAAAGAAATCCATCTTACCGAATGAATTCTCGGGAGGAAAATATTTCTTTTGTTTTTTTTATTCCTTTTCCTTCTTTTCTTTTTTCGTTATTTCCTTTTTTTTTAAAGAAAAAGAAAAAAAATACAAACAAACAAACAAAATTGATACGAAATTCACCTGATTGTGACGTGCTTGTGCTTTTCTTTTATATTTATATATATTTCTATTTTATTTCGTTTCGTGTTTCGTTTATAAGAATGAAAATAAAGAAAATGATGAAAATGAAGAAAAAGAAGAAAACCGTAGGTACCCACCTATAACTCTCTCTTCAGTCTTCACACTATAATTTAGGTTTTTCTTATATCATCATCGGATCTCTTCTTATATTATTATTCCTTCATCTTTCACCTCCTACTTTCTTTCTTTTTGTACTCTTGTATATTATTCTTTTCGATTTTTTTTTTATTTTTATTTTTTTATAAAAGAAGAATTAGAAAGAAGAAAATTTCTTAAGATATCCACTTGCACTTGTAAAAATATAATAATAATAAAGATGAAGAAGAAGAGGAGTAAAAAAAAATTTAATCTGTTTCCTTAATGAATTTAAGGATTGGGAAAATATTTTATATACAACAACAACAAAAAATAAAATAAAAAAGAAATAATAAAGAGAATAAAAAATAAAGTGCGAGGGGTGTGGGCTGTGGTTGAGGGTGGTTGGTTGAGTTTGAAAGTATATTCAGATACTTTACACTTTTATACTGAAATTCATTAGACTTTGTTTGTATTTATTGTATTGTGTTACAAGTTTTCTTTTTCTTTTTCTTTCTTCATTCTTTTCTTTTCTTCATGATGATGATGATAGAGGTGGTAGTGTATATAGGGAAAATAATGTATTTATTGTTGGAGGAAGTAGGGTAGAAAATAACAAATAAATAATAATAATAAAAAAAAAACACAATATCCCTCGAACAAAACACAACATCGTACAAATTCAATAGAATTTGACACAATGTCCAATATGTTTTTCAGTTTCAATAAAAAAAAATAAAAATAATAAAAAAAAAACATAGCAAAAAAAAATTGAAAATTCCGGAAATATATTAATTAAAAATATTTGTCAATCAAATAGGGACAAAACAGAAAAACAGAAAAAAAACATAAACAGAAATATTGAAGGGATGAATATTACCAATGTATTTTTTTTTTTGATTTTTGTTTTCGTTTTTGAAAGAGAGAAAAAAAAATACAGGAAAATATTGACATAGGAAAATGAACAACATTTTGAAAATTGAACTTGTTACCATCATGACCTTACCCCACATCGGAACAAATTGCATTTTGTGTTTTGATGTTTTATTCATTATTTTTTTTTTAACTAGATACTCTGACGGGTGGTTGGTTAAATATAGATAGGGGTTTTTTTTTGTTCACGGGGGTCTATCACATTTCTTTTATTTTTTTCACTTTTTTTTATTTCTATTTTTTTAAAAACAAAATAACGAAAACTTTAATTTTATATGAACAACACACAAAATTGTTGTGTTCCTTGTTTTTTTTTGTGATTTATATATACGCATACATACATATATTTACATATGTATGTACTATTATGTACATGCTTGTATAAGTATTTGTTGGTTCATTTTCATCAAATAAATTCTTTTTTTTTTCTCAACATTTTTTCACCTTAGCACAATTTATAAACCCAATATGAGCTGCCCGCAGGGAATCTATGTGAGGTCTCCCTTTTTAAAAATTATGTCTGTAAATGGAGGTGTGTATGTGTGTGTGCATGTATACGAGTGTGTGTTGTTGTATTTATGTTTCTATATGGGAGCCAACCACCCCCTAAAATGAGAAAAAAAACCTGTTCACTGTTCTATATTATATATGGTTAAGTATTATCACACACGAAAACACACACATATCTGTATACACACACACGCACACACATATGTAGATTCCATATATATGTATATATGTACGTACACTTGGTACGAATAACTGGCATCGTACCTACATTGTTTCAATGAGGGATGATACATACTAGAGGGCGAATGTAACGTAACATAACATTCATATTATTATATTCGTATATAGCAGGTTTTACTTCTTTTGCTCTCTTCTATGGTAAAACAAACTCGAGTCAAGGGACGTATGAAGTGTGAGTGAGTTTTTCTTCTCTCTTTTTTTTATCCCGTTTCTCCCTTCCATGTTTATATGTACCGTATATATGCATGCATATACAGAAATATACATTATCTACCTATAGGTATAATATAATACACATTTTTTCTACTTCTTCCTCGTTTTTTTCTTTTTTTTTTCTGTTCATCTCTTTACGCGCGTCAAACCCGCATATATCTACAAAATAAAAAAAAAAAAAAACTTAACCCCACTTCTCGTCCTACCTATTACATCCATCCATTTGAAGTTACAAAATAAAATAAAATAAAATAAAAAAAAAACAAAGTAACACAAAAAAACTTTTCTTCTTGTTACAGGTACGTACCAACAGTTTTTCTTCTGATTTTCATATATAGACGACATCATCATTTTCTTCTTATTATTTTATTCATCATCATCATCATCATCATCATCAACAATTTTTTTATGTTGTGGGTTGCGCTGTTCTCAAATAAAAATATTTCTTATATTTTTTTATTTTCTGACGGCGATTCTCTATTTTTAGCCCTTAAATCAGATACTAATATAAGTGAATGTGTTCACTTCACTCACATAATGTACAGGTAGGTGATAAAGGACAAAATTGTCTTTCTTATATTATGTATAAATATAAATGTGTGTGTGTGATATAAGTGGAAAAGTGTATAGTAATAAACTACATAAAGTGTAGTGTATATATAGGTACTACACGAGAACACAATATATGTCAAAGACAAAAATACTTTGTTATAGTTTTCTGCTTGTTTTCTTCTTCTTTTTTCGTTTTTTCTTTTTTGTTTTTGTTTTTTTTTTTCATTTCTATTGGCACAAAAGGATTTTACTCTTGTGTTTCTATATAAATTTTCCATTGTGTTACCATTTGTTTTTTCTTTTTCTTTTTTTTTGCCAAAAAAAATAGAAGAAAGAAAATTCAGTATATTTCCTTTCTTTTTTTTTTTGTTCTTTCCTGTTTCTAAACTAAATCTAACTCGATCGAAAATGGGGAGTTTTTCTTTTCTAATATGTGAGTGAACTCATTTATTGATTACACGTACCAAGGTAAAAAAAAAGAGAAGAGAAGGAGAAGAAAAAAACAGAAAACAAGAACAAGAAGAAGAAAAAAAGGTATAAAAAAAGAAGGGAAATTATTTAAAGATTCAGAAGAACCATTCCTGTTCAATTATCTCGTATACCAATAGATAATACCCCCCTCTTTTTACACCCTATACAATCCAATGCATACTCTTTATTTTTACCATATATTCTACACACACACACACACACACAATATACTCACATACACACATAAAATACTTAAATTTGCGTGAACGTTTTCTCTGTATGTATATGACCATGTATATGTGTGTGTATATTTATTTTCTCATACCAATTCTTGATATATCGTTCTGTGAACGTTTAACCACCCATCCTGTGATCTTATTACTTTTTATTTTGGACACATATGTTATGTCGGCTAAGAAAACTCCTTTTTTTTCTTCTTCTTCTTCCTTTTCTTTTTTGACCAATTTGTGAGTACCAAAACTCTTATACTACTTTTCCTTCTATTTTGTTTTGTTGATTTTTAGTATTTCTTCTGAAGTTTATATAATACAATATATGAATGCCTTTGTATGTATGGATATATATGTGTGTATGTATGTCGCTTTATAAGATTTTTCCTTCATTTCTTTTTTTTTTGTTTCTAAATAGTAAATAGAACGATGTTTGGTTTTTATATGTTTTATTGTATCAAATATAAATATATATATATACAAGAGAAAGAGAAGAATAAAGAATATATAGGTTTATCTCATGAGATGTTAATGGGAGAGGCAGATGGGTAATATTGGATGGATATACATAAATTGATTGTTTGACTAAATGAGTTAACCATAGTCCAAAAGTTGACCTCAATTGAGGCATAAATTTTCTCTTATAACAATTACATTTATTTTTAGTTCGATTAAAAGAGTTTTTATTGTATAAATATATTCGTAAACGAATGAAACGAACTAAACTAAACTTTCATTGTTCTCCCTTCATCTCACACTTCGATTTTCATTTTTATTTTACTTGAATTTTTTTTCCTGGTGTTATCCTTCGTGTGAGTTAACGTGTAAATTATAGAGGACGATATAAATAGTACTCTTGGTGTGGCTATATAGATTAGAAAAGTAGATGGTCGTTCTCTATGTTTTCAGTATTTTTTCTATATCTTTCTTGTTTTTTTTTTCCACAATTTTCCCATTTTTTTTTCTTCTTTTTTTCTATGCCAAGTGACATGATTATGGTGGAATCGAAAAAAATATGTGGATTTTATTGGTGAAATGTAATTCGTTTTTTCTTCATTTCTTTTCTTTTCTTTTTTTTCTCTTTTTTTCTCTTTTTTTCCATTTTATTCTTTGTTTGTTCCAAATCGAATTGTCTCGATGGAAAATTGATGATGGTGTTTGAAGAGAATTTAAATGTGATAAATAGAGTACGGATCTTAAATGTCAAAATTTAAAAATGGTGTCCCTATGTTATACTTATAAGAAAAATCATACGATTGTTATTCAAACCGCACGGTTAAATCAATGCTATGAATTTACTTCTTCCACTTTTTTTTTTCTTTCCTTTTTCTCCGTTTCGTTTCGTTTCGTTTCTTTTTCTTTTTTTCTTTTTTCTCTGGTTTTATTTTTATATTTTATTTGGAATTTCTTTTTTTTTTTTTCTTTTTGTTTATCAGATAAAATATATAAAGGAGAAGCTAGACTAGGAACGTAACGTATATAAAGAGTTGTATAAGACATTTTTTATAAGAAAAATCAAAAGAAAAAAAAACTTATTAGACAAACAGAAGAAAAAAAGCTGCTTTAAATTTATCATGATAAAGAAATAATTTCATTACATTTTTAAGATTTCCGTTTAAATATTTTTCATGTTATTTTTTGTTTTTCCCTCCTCTAAAATAGTTTTTCTAAAAGAAACTAAAATGCAGAATAGGAAATTTAAATATTATTTATTTTATGAAGTTTCCACGCTAATGATCACAATAATGTGATTAAATTTTAATAATTAAATTTAAGTTTAATTAATATTTTAATTAAAATTAGAAATTGAGTTTTTTTTTAACCATTTTCTCACACCATTAAGTCTGTTGTACAAATAATGTTAGTATTTATAGATTTGTTTCAGTTTGTTAAAAGAAAGAAATAAAATGGAAATAGACAAATAAAATGTATACTAGTATTTTATGTTTCATGACTAGAAACAGGACATGACAGACACTGTAAACACTTTAAATTTTCGTTGAACAGAAATAATAAAATAATTGCAGTTAAAAAAAGAAATTGAAAGTATCAGTGCATATCAGGGATCTACTACTTTAATGAAATGTTTAAACTATTAAAAAACAATAAAAGAAATACTGTTGGGAATTTCACTAATATCTGGGAGTAACCTCTATGATTGAAAAAAAAAGAAACTCCCTCGTATGAAATTTATGAAAGTTGAAAAACTTTCTCGAAAATATCTTAACAAAAATCCCATACATTGAAATCTATCTATCTCCTCTTTATTGCCAATCAGCCTAACATAGAAAGACAAAAAATATCAAACACTCTCATAAACGCCCAACTCCTTTTAATAAATTAATGAATAAACGTTTTATATTTGGAGGAAGAAAAAAACTCGTGTTAGATTTATTCCAATTAAGTCAAATAATATATTATCTACAATGAATGATTAACAATTGTTGTTTGTAGTTTTTTTTTTGCGGTCGAATAATGATGAATATCCAATAAATTAATAAAGTATAGTTGTTGTATGTATAATATAATTATGCAGACTGTCATTTGGGAATGTACAAAACAGTCCCATCAAACATATACCCATTGCGTCATATAATCCATAAATATATAAATAAATAAATAATAAACTTTATTATTTTATATAAAATATACATATTCTCATACTCTATAAAAGCCTATTGCCTTTATAATATACAATCCAATTACAATCCGTTGAATTTAAACATTTGTATAAATTAAAATCTAAATAATTCTCCATTCTGTAAATACATTAATTTTAATTTTTTACAATAACTACAAAAAAAAAAACAACAACAACATTTTGAAATTGATATTTTGACATTATTGTTTTACCACAAAACGTACATGGATACAATATTTATGTCTTCTTCATATTTTTGTTGTTGTCGTAATTTTACGTTTTTTTTAGTAAAGTTTGTTTTTTTTTTTTGGTTTTTTTTTATTTCCGATCATGATTATCGATGAAAATTGTGTATTTTCTGTGGTCAAAAAAAAACAACAACTGGGAGTATATTTTGTAATCTGAATTATAGCGTTACTGATATCTGTACACCAACCCAAATATACTTACATATGTCACATATTATACATACGTTGAACCACCACCATCATCATTATGATCATTATCATCATTATCATCATTATCATCATTATCATCATTATCACCATTATCACCATTATCATCATTATCATCATTATCATCATTATCATCATTATCATCATTATCATCATTATCATCATTATCATCATTATCATCATTATCATCATTATCATCATTATCATCATTATCATCATTATCATCATTATCATCATTATCATCATTATCATCATTATCATCATTATCATCATTATCATCATTATCATCATTATCATCATTATCATCATTATCATCATTATCATCATTATCATCATTATCATCATTATCATCATTATCATCATTATCATCATTATCATCATTATCATCATCATCATCATTATCATCATCATCATCATCATCATCATCATCATCATCATCATCATCATCATCATCATCATCATCATCATCATCATCATCATCATCATCAGCGTCACAGTCATCTACATTCCCTATATAAATATGTATCATCCAGAATTTCTATGCCTCTCTTAACCAAAAATAAATAAAAACCGATGAAGGAGAAAAATTCATATCTGAAAATTCACAAAAAGTTAAAACGATGAGGTACATGGGCAACAAACAGTATGTCTTCATACCTCTCCACTCTATATACTAATAGAAATGGAAAATACTATATATATATGAACCTATAACATTCGTCCCCCGGTATACAACTATGACGATGGTTTATTACTCCAACTGGTACCCAACCGCTATATCTATCGCTTAGAGATAGGTCACACACATTTTCCAATGTGTTTTTTTTTTCATATATAAATATATATAAATGTATGTATATCTGTATATGTACATACAATATGTGAGTATGGGGCTGGGTATGTTAGAAAATTGATCCTTCATCTATATATCAGTATAAACATATATATATATATATATATTGTTTTATAGTCAATATTTTCCTGGTGTTCAATATTTTCATTTCAAGAAAAATAAAATAAAATAAAATAAAAAAGGGAAACAGCAAAAAAAAATATAAAAAAAGAAAGAAAAATGAAACATACACGAAGAAGATGTACAGGGTGAAGTCTCTCGTTTTTCTTCAGTTTTTCTTTTGTTTTTTTTTTTTTTAAATAAAAACACAAACACAAACATAAACATCGTAATGGAAAATCTTTATTAAAGTGTTTAATATTTTTCTTTCTTTGTCTTTTGTTCTTTAGAAAAGAGAAAAAAAATTATTAAAAAAGAAAATTAAATTTCTCTCCCCATTTTTTAATTTTACAAAAAATGTTTTATTTAAGTGAAGGAAAAACAATAAAACAATCAATAGATTGTGTTAGTATATTATATAGTTTATGTATCACCCTATATACAATATATACAATATATACATATAGTGTGAAAGAGATAGATATAGATATATGAGTATATAGAGAAGATTATGATTTTGATGTTTCAATTTTCCACGTAGAAAATTTCTCATCCAATAAATTTTCACACCAATATTAATATTAGATCTTAATTTTCTATTACACAAATACAAACATATATACTTAATATATATAAAAGAGAAGAGAATCTTGAACGAATATAATATAAAGATGAAGATGAAGATGAAAAAAGAAAATGTATGGAAGGAAAAAAAAATTATAGGAAGAATGAAAATGAAGAAGAAAGAAAAGTAAAAACAACAACGAATATAGTATATTATATGTGTATATATGAAGTACGATATATACATTTTGGAATGGGTTCTGTTGATTGGTGAGGGGAGAAAGAAAAATAGGGAGGAACGAAAAAAAAAATCATCAGGAAAACAAATAAAGTAGAAGCAGAGAGTAGAAGAAGAAGTGAGATGAAGAAAAAAAATCCTACATAGTCAGTATCAGGGATATTAAAGATGTTAATGTTATTAGTTTATTAATGAGTTTATCATAAAAATTTATGAGCAAACACGAAATTAAAAAATGATTTGTAATTGTGTAAAAATATCTAATATTAAAAAAAGTAGGCGATGAATGTTCTCTTCTTATTCATGTTCTTTGTTGTTCTTTCGTTTGTTCCCTTTATTTTCATGTTCGTTTTGTTTGGTCGTATTCCATCTTTTAGCTTCTTATTTTACTCGCTATATAAATTCTGTAAAGTAAAAAAAAACAACCATCAAAAAAAAAAAAAAACAAAAGAAAAATAAAACAAAAAAATAAGTAAACGAAAAAGAAAAAGAAAATCAATTAAAACAAAAATAAAAAAAGAAAATATATAATATAGATTTTATTGTCATCAAAATTGGTCATTTATCATCCCTTGTCCGAACAGATATTTCATTTTATTGATTTTAATCAATAATATACAGCCTTATATAATGTATATGTACACCCTGTGAAATACCCACCTCCTTTTTTTTTCTCCCACACCATCAATTGTAAACTTTGTTAATTTAGTAATAATTTCAACAAAGGGATAAAGGGAATTATTTTACTATTATAATAAGAATCAATATTTGTAATTGTAGACAACATTGAACACAGTTGGCAGGGGTATTTTCTATGGTCTGGACTGGATCCTTATTACATACTAAACCTTATGTATACATAAATATAATATTGTTAGACACACACACTAACTCACAACCTTCCATGTATATACACAATTCATACATAAATATGTACTTAGAACCTCATAATTTGCAAAATAGCAGCCAATCTAATATCTGTTCTAGATCACTGATGACGTCATGGGCGGGTCAATGACGTCACAAAAATAAATATATAATATAATATGAAATAATATAAGGGAACGAGAAAACGATATATGTGAATTTTTGGTTTTGTTTTGTATCGATCCTTTTTTTCTTTTTATTTTTCGTACTGTGAACCACCCAAAAATACATTGGATGATGCGAGAGATTTTTTTTCCTTGTTTTTGTTTCCATATACATACTCTTATATATTTTTTTTCTTTACTTCACTGTACCTAAAATCCTTATATGCTCTCTCTCTCTCTTTCTTTCTCTTGATTTAAAAATGACGATAAAGCTTTACGGGAGACTTTTGTTTTTGTATGAGCTTTTTTTTATTCTCTCTTCTTCTTCTTCTTCTTTTTCTATTTTGTTTTATTATTGGAACAATGTTATACTATTAAATATATGAAAAATACATGTTTTGGGATTTATTTTCTCGTTTTGTATTTTCCAGACAATAATAAAAAAGAAAAAAAAAAAGAAGAAGTTTCTTCTCTCTTTCTTTTTTTTTTTGTTTTTGCTTTTTTTTGTTTCCATTTTCATTTTCTATTTTCTTTCTCTGATATACAAATAAATAAAACAACAAGGGTGATACGTTGTTGCTTCTATTATAATAAAATTTCTCTAGAAATTGGATGATCCCTGTGTGTTGGCTTTCTTGTAAATACACACATGCTTACAGTATAACATATATGTACATTCAAATATAGGATTGCAAATAACAACATTTTTTTTTAAGAATTGAAAATAATTAATTTTAATTTTATACTCAATTTTCTTCATACAAATAAAACTAGAAAATTTTCTTTGCACTTGAGCGAAAAAAAAAAACACGAAGTAAAATAAAATAAAAAATACTATTTGTGTGTTTGTACAAATGTACATATGTACATATGTATATGTGATGTACTTATTTGCCACATAAAGATTCTTGTACATATATATTTTAAAAACATGGGCTGAGGGTGATAGGAGTGAATAGAAAAATAAAGAAAAAGTAAACGGGATGATTTTCTTAAATATACATATGTATGTAGGTATAAGTGTGTGTGTGTGTATTCTTATAACGGTTATAAGAGGGAACATCAAAACCCCTATCGTTACGAAAATATTTGATGTTTGATCTATTCAAGATGATTTTCAAGAACGGATGAGTATACACAAGGTACCTACTAGCTGACAAAATAAAGAAAAAAGGGGAAAAATTTATATAAGATGAAGAAAAGGAGAGATGATCAGAAAAAAAACTCTAGAAGAAGGAAGAATTGTTGAGTGTGTTGACGTTTGTATACTCTGGGAACAAGATAAAAAAAAACAAGAAGAAGAAAAAATGAAAAATCAAAAAGAAAAAAAATAAAAAGAAGGAGAGAAAACTGATACGCTGAATGTTGTTTGAGAGATATATTTTTTTTTTAATGATTTTAATTCAGACATAAGTCGAAAGTAGTAGCCTCCTCCTGAGTTGGGTCACATAAGAGAGAATCATATTAAAAGAAAAAGAAAAAAAGAAAATAAAAAGAGGAAAGAAAAGGATAATTGGATTTTATAAAAGACAAACAGAGAATATTTATAAAGTAAAGATGATTTAAGTTTTTCTTTCTTTCTTTATTTTTTTTTTCTTTTCTTTTCATTGAATTGAATGAAAGGTAAATTAAATTGTTTTTCAAAATTTTTAGAGATAAAATAAGAAAAGAAAAGGACATTAAAATGCATTAAGAGGTTTTATTTTATTTTGTTTTGTTTTTTATTTTTTTACTTTTTTACTTTTTTACTTTTTTAATGCGTGGAAAACAAATTTCTTTTCAAAATATTTGTTAGGTTTTAAATTATGTTTCAAATGTTTGCGAAACAGTTGATTAATAATAACAGATTTTACTACAATTTAATTTTTTCTCAAGAACATTTTATTGAACGTCATTCCTCTCTTGCCAGCCACATAATCTTTATCACTCTACAAAAATTCTATTTTTAGTGAAAAATAATTATGTGTTTAATGAGAAATTATTTCTCTTGTTCCAATTGATGTTCCAAATAGGAAAATTTAACGATTTTTTTTGTAGATTATTTTTAACATTTTTTTTTATTGAAGGGGCTAATATGATAGACTATTTTTAGATTCGTGTGTTCTGCTTAATTGAAATTTAAAATTGAAATTCTATATTTATTTGTTTTTATTTTTCTATTTGTTCTTTCGAGTAGAAATAAATATCAAAATTTTTTATTTTAATTGGTTTTCAAATAACTAACAGCAAAAAGATTTGTTATATTGGAATATTGAAAATTAAATTACAGAAAATATACATTATGTCTTTAAGTTATTGGTTGGACTTTAATATTCCATTATAATATTAAACATTTTAACACTTTTCATTCAAATTTAATGATGAAAGAATATTTAGGTAAATCAGAGGAGTAGCATCATTTCTCGTCAACACAAAAAATGATTTCATACTTTGATAGAATAATTAAATCAATTGTAGAATAATTTTACAATGTGTAGTCGGATAAATATTATCTGTCTGGTGATATTCACGTAAAGGTGCTAACAATGTAAAAATAAGAAAAATACAAAATATAATTTAAGATCCACTTAAAAATTAAAACATTTGTGTTACTCGACATGTAAGTAAGTAACAACATAATTATAAATTACAGTTATAGTTAGTTAACCAAAGAAAATCTATAAAGTATAAACTAAAGATAAACTACATAAAGTTTTCAATTATACCTCACATATATAAATTTAAGTCATATATAATTTGTACTTAAATTGAATTCATTTTAATATTTTACAATTTTTCTCTGGTGTCTATTCTTAGAATACATTAATAAAATTTATATTAAATTTCTTTCATATAAAAGTAACAAAAAAAAAAAAAAAAAGAAAAAGAAAAAGAAAACACAAGTAAATTATTAGATTCTTTACATTACCAACTAGAAATTCTTACAGAAACAGCAGAATGTAGATAATATTGCTGAGTACACTTACATTGTATATGTGTACTTAAAAAGACTCAAATATATTTATGGAAATTTAATTTTTTTTTTCGGGACTGTATGCATAAGTGTAATTGGATCCAGAAAAGAAAAATGAATGGAAAAAAAGTGCAGACAATGCAAATTGCAAATAATTTGGAGAATGAGAAAAAAAAAAGTAAAAATTTGAGTATAAATTTTTTTTTTGTTTGTGAGGAAATTTTTGTTTTTTTTTTTTTAAATAAAAAAGAAAATCAAATAATAATGAAAATATATTTTTCATTTAGTCGCGTCTCGTCTCAATCTATTCTATACATTTTCTTTGTTTTGTTTTTCTTTTTTCTTTCTATTTTTTTCTCTTTTGATTAAATAACAATATCATATTTCATATATTTCAGTTATTATGTATTAATATCGAAAATATTATGTTGAAAATTGGATTCATGAGTTTTTGTCCTTAATCAATTATTTATTTATATGTATAGGGGGTTGTTGTAGTAGTAGTAAATATAAAATAAACAGTTGTTGTTGTCGTGTTTGTTTGTTTGTTTGTTTGTTTTTTTTTCTGTTTATCGACAGAGGGTCATCAAATAATCTATATACATACATATATACCCACATACATACATTACACAGTAAAATGAAATGAAGTTAAATTGTGTGCGGTTTTGTTAAAATTTTGACATTTAACTATATAGTATAACATAAAACACCCAATGCATGTATCATGTGACATGACATTATTTAATAACTCATAATTATTTCATTAAGAACATGGAAACCAAAAACAAGGCAGAGTTAAACTATATTGTAAGTAATTTAATTAACAAAATGAAATATGCAATACTTGTTCTTCTTTTCTTTCTTTACTTTTTTCTATTTTTTCTAGTTTTTTTGGTTTCTGATTTATGATCGAAATTATTATTCTCAACACCAAAAAATTCATTTTTTTTTCTTCTCTTCTTTTCTTTTTCTTTTTCCTTTTCTTTTTCTTTTTCTTTTTCTTTTTCTTTTTCTTTTTCTTTTTCTTTTTCTTTTTCTTTTTCTTTTTCTTTTTCTTTTTCTTTTTCTTTTTCTTTTTCTTTTTCTTTTTCTTTTTCTTTTTCTTTTTCTTTTTCTTTTTTTTGTGTTTCCCTTTCTTTTTCTTTTCTTTCAACAGCCTTGGCTCGATGGATAATAATATTTTCGTCTGTTAATACAAAAATTGTATGTTTTATGTGTGTGTGTGTTGTGTGTGCATGCGTGTGTGTATGGTCCACGTTCCCATCAATGTCATGGTCTTATTGTATGTGCCTACTAAGTGTGAATGTGTAGTGTGGGTGTGTAAACCTATCTGTGTGTGTGGTTATAACAAGGGTGTGCCTTCCAATTCCAACCATCTACGATTGAACTAACAAAAGCGCCAAAATAAATATGAAAAAATATTATTGTGTGTTTGTGAACGAGCTATAGATTTTGCGTTGTCAGAAAGTCTATCAATCTACTCTCGCTATCAAAGCTCTCACATAGCATATATAAATATAACATCACCCACCTCGTATATCCACCACCCACCAAATACATTTTGTTTTCTTCTTTCGTTTTTTTTTCTTTCCTTCTTTTTTTTCTTTTTTTTGAAATCCGTCAGATCGGATTGTCTGTCCAATATCAGAAAGACCAAACTAGACGATAAATAATAAATGCAGATCATGTTCGGAATAGAGAATTATTTGGACGTTAAAAGGAAAGGGGTGGATGGTATAGAAGTTCCTGTTTCCACCTCATTCCATATCTCATTCTTGTCTCAAATTTTCTATTCCTTTTGCTGCTTCTTTACTTTTTTTTCTCTTTTTCTTTCTTTTTTTTTTATTTATTAATCATTTGTTTGTCTTGTATTCGAATAAGGGAGATGATGAAATTAGAGCCAATGGGGTCGAATCAAAATGATTGATTTGAAGTGAATTTGACCTAACCGTCTTTAATGTGCGGAAGTTAAATCATGTGATCGTTGTTATAATCAACTTAACCGGATGTTCGACGATTGAGCTCTTTTTCTTCGTCTTTTCATTTTCTTTCTTTTTCTCTTCCCTCTTTTTTTTTTTAAAGAAAATGAAAAAAAAAATCCGGAGTTTGAGAAATTTCTTTCTACATTTTTTTTGTCTCTTTTAAAGAAAGACGAAGATAATTTCAACGGAAAATGATGATGAGGTAAATCATCAAGCCACAATCGGAAATTGATGAGATGGGAGAAAATATTCATAAAATTTATTCGTGGAAAAAGATAAAAAAAAAGGGGGATATTTTTTTTTTTGGACAAACCGAATTAAATTGAGCCTCTTTTTGGTTCACTTACTCTAAATGAATACGAATTAGATAATGGAAAAAAGACTAGGCACAAAAATAAGTAGAACAAGAAAAACCCCTTTTTTTGCACCATTATAAAAGGATTCTTGAATTTTGAAACGACAAATGACAATCACTTGAGACTATAATTCATTCAAATCCCGTTTCTTCTTCTATGTTGTTTTTTTTCTTCTCTTCTCTTCTCTCTCTATTTTCTTTTTTCTGTTTTCTTCTTTTTCTTTTCTTTTCTTTTCTATTTTTTTTCTTTTGCTTTTTTTTTATTTAAAAACAATATTATTTTTCCCTCTTCAAAAAACTTTCGTTTTATTTGTTTTAATTATTTAAGCTCAAGAGCTCGCATTGTTTAGTATACGCCCCAATCCTCCTACCAATTCTAACAACCCATGATTTACCCACACACATACACATATATTCTCTTAAATATACACAGATATATTTAGTAAGAAGATTTTCTCTCATCTCTTATCACTGTATGTCTGTATGTATTTTTGTATATATACATTTTTTTTATTGATTCTACTATATTGAGATTCATCCTTTAATATCCACCCTAGTTATCCTTAAAGAAAATGAATTAAGGATTAATTCTTATGCTTTCGTTTTCGGATTGTCGTTTTTGACAATACAAGTAAAAATGATAAAAGAAAAAAAAAATAGAAAGAAAGAAAGAAGAAAAGCAAAAAGAAAAAAAAAAAATAGAAAATAAAAAAAGGGAAAAGTGAAAAGAAAATGCCATCAAACCTTTTATGCAATCAAAGTCAATTCAACTCATATAGATATGTGTATGAGTATGTGTGTATTTGTGTGCCTTATAGAATGCTCGTTGTCTGTATTATAAGATGGAAGTTATATATTATGCTGAAGAATTTTTGCCTTTCTTTTCTTTTTTTTTTGGTAAAAAATTAAGAAAATGAAAGTGTTATGTATACAAGGATTAAATCGTCAGTGTTTGTATGTATATGTATGATGATAATATTGGTAAACTATGGTGACATGTTCATCTAATTGAATCAAATGATGACGTCTTTGAAAAACGTGTCACATCACTTCTTCTTTTCTCAACTTCTATACATTCTTCTACCTCGACTCCTCCTCCACATCCACCACCATCTAAATCCATTTTCCGTTTTTCACTTTTTTTGTTTTTTTTTTTTTTTTACTTCTTTCCCTATTATAATATTTTCATTGAAATCAATCTTCGTAGATTTTAATTATCCCTCGCTTTTTCCTGATAGGAGTTGGAGGGAAATGTGGGGTACTATATAAAGTCAACCTTCCGTTATGCCAGATATAATTCATATCAAAAGAATGAAAAATCAAAATAAAAAAGCATTCATAAAAAATAATCCCTCTTTTCTATCGCATTCAATTTGAATATTACTTCCGGATGTACACACACACATATACACGAACACACACACACACATATTCATACATAAATACACGCACACGTGATATATCGTGACAAAATTATAATGAAAATTTCGTGCAACAATTTTTATGTGAATTCGTGTTGGTCTGTGAGTGTACTCTTTATTTTTTTTCTCGTTTATTTTGTTAACATAAAATACAATTTTTGAGTGGACATAAAATTTTCAATTGCTGTGATTGATAATCAATCAAAAAATAACATAAAAAATAAAATAGTAAAAATTTCTATTGACGATGCTGATGATGATGATGATGATAATGATGATGCTGATGATGATAATGATGACGATGATTATTTTGATGATGATGAAAAATAATATTGACCTCAGCAGTTTGTTTGTGTAAAGTTGTGTGTGTGTATTTTTCCTTGTATTTGTACAATAAAGCTTCCTTTTTGTGTTGTCATTAAAACCTTCTCTCATTCCCCTTATCTTCACCAAAAACATCTAACAACAACAGTAACAAAAAAACAAATTCTGTAACAATAACAGAGACAACGATCACATGTATAATACAGACATATTAATCAGACAGACAGACAGAGAGACAGACAATCCTTAATAAAAAAAATAATATAAATAAAAAAATTTTTAATCCACTTCCATCTCTAGATACAGAAGTATAGATATAGTAATATATGTCATTTGCTTATTATTTTTTATTGTCCACCCTAAAAGTATTGTCGTGCTGTTTTCCTCAAGAGCACAAGTAGTCGTCGAGTACAATGAATTTATTTCTTTTTTTTTCTTCTTCTTCTTCTTTGTTGAATTACGGGTAGTATGAATTGTATTACATCTTTTTGTTAGAAAAGGCGACATTACCCGCGCGTTTTGTAACAAAAATAAAAATTATGTTGTCATATAAAAATATGTGTCTCTTATCCATCCTATCCTTCTTTTGTTCCAACCATTTCCCACTTACCAGCCCAAACCCATTCGTCCATTCCTTCTTTACCTTTTCTGTTTTTATTCTTTTTATCTTTTTATTATTATTGTTTTTTTTTACACTTAAGCTCTGTCAGCTTCCCCTCTCAACAACAAATCCTAAAGTTGGACGCACGGACAAAAAAGGATAAATACAAAAAGTAAGAAGAAAGTAAGAAGAAGAAAAAAGAAAGAAAATTGTAAGAAGAAAAATATTAAAAAAAAATTTATTTCGTTGAAATGTCCATTTGGTAAAACTTGTCACGTCTGCATATGGTCATTCCTTTATATATGTTTTTTCCCTTTCTTTCTCTTTCTCTCTTCCGTTCTTTTTTTTTCTTTTTCGTGCTTTTTTTTTCTTTCTTTCTTTGCCAGGGTGTGAGAGATTTATTCAACCGGAATGAGTTTGGACTTTTATTTGCTGACAGTCATTCCAAATAGCGAAACTAAGGGTTTTGTCAACGAAAAATTCGAAACCAATTTAACTCTTATTTTTACGAATAATAATGTATGCATGTGAAGGTTTGTGATTATATGTGAGTGTGTATGTATGTGTATGTTATAATAAATAATCAAACCATTCTTTTTTTTCTGAATTCCAATTAGCCAAGACCAAAACATTCCCTTGAGACTTTATTTTTATAATTACAAGGGTGTTTTAAGAACTTCTCATTTACTATCTTCTTCTCACATCCCCACTTTCACCCATTTATTATTATAATTTGTCTAAATATATCTATAAATAATAAACAATCTTTTTTTTATAAATATAACATAGAATATTCTTATAATTTTATATATATTCCTGTCTCTCTCTCTTTTTCCAGTTCTGTCTCATTCTTACATTTTCTCTTTTTTTTTTTGATATACAAATTTCCCATCTATAAATAAATTTTCAGATCGACTCGTTGAAAAACTGCTTATTATTTTCCTGTTTTATATTGAACGTGATACATTTATCAAAAAAAAAAAGAAGAAGAAGAAAAAGAAAAAGAAAATAAGAGGAAGAAGAAGAAGAAAAAAAAGGGAAGAAAATTGTTCTAAAATATTATTTATGATGATGATGAAGACAAAAGGGAACAATATTCATCTACCCCATCTTCTCTTTTTGTATTCTTTTCTTATTTTTTTTTTCATTTTTCGTTTTTTTCCTTCTTTTTTTTCTTATTCAAAATAGAATAGAGAAAATCCGTTTTTTCCATTCCACCAATACCCTTTTTCCATTCTTTTTACATAATATAAATTTCACCTTTTACGTTTCTTTCTCTCTCACTCTTTCTCTATCTTTTGCTGTTATTCTGTAGTTATGTGTGTGTGTGTGTTTTTTTTCTGTTTTGCTTCTTTTCTCTCCTCCACCATTACGTCATCTCATTATCTCATCAAAACTGAAGGAATATATTTTGGAATGTTTGTAGAAGACAAATCTTAAATTTAGGTCACAACACATCAAGCAAAAGGAAAAAGAAGAACAAGAAAAAAAAAAAAAAGAAAAAGAAGAAAAAATAAAATAAAATAAAGTTTCTTCCTGTTTCTTCCATTTTTCTTTTAACATTTTCTCTTCTCTCATATTCCTTTCTTAATATTTTTCTTTTTTGTGCTTTTTTTTATTTTATTTTTTTTTCTTTTTTTCCTTTATTTTTTCTTTTTTTTTTTGGTTGTTATTGGAGAGAAGAAGACGAAGAAGAAGAAAAAATATATAAAATAAAATAAAATTTCTCTCTTGAATAAGCTTTTTGTGTTGTGTAACGTCATTGGAAAAGTTCAAACCTTTTTTCTTATTATAGAAAAAAAAGAAAATCTTCTTTCATGTTTTTCTTTTTTCCTTATTCATTCTTTTTTTTCTGACAACAACAAAAAAAAAATCCTTGCACCTGAAAATTATTAAGTTTATACTTTTTTCCCTTCTCTCACTTACTATTTTTTCGTCATTTTTTTATTGAATAGAAATCGAATATTATAAAATATAAAAAATTGTGAATATTTTTCATTGTGAAAATATAAGGAAAAGAATGAATAAAGACGGGGGAGAAAAAAAAACCGGAAACCTATAACAATAATAAATGTTGCAACTTAGACATCGATGGAGGCGCCTCTTTTAGTTTATTGTAAAATATTATTTTGTATTAGCTTATTTTATATTTTTCCCTTAATTTTATTTTATACTACTTTTTTTTTATTTTTATCCATTTCCTTCTATAAAACATTGTAAAGTTTCAAGGAAAATGATAGAAAGAGATAAACAGAGAAAAATGGTAAAAAAAATATATTGGCGTCAATACAAAAATTGACCACAAGATGTACGTCATTGAAATTAATTTTATCACCGATTTGGGGGGTTAATGGTGTTTAAGGTTTGAGAGTGAAACGAAATATTCACAATGTTTCACAGAAGGGAAAAAAATAAGAAAGAATAAGAAGAAGGGAAGGCCTACATTATAGTAGAAATCAAAACGACTGCTGTGAATTGGGTTAGAAAAAGGATCGATTTGTACCTTCACATTTGTCCAGTTGGGATATTTTTCCTCGTTTGGTTGTATAGACCGGATAGAGCTATAAATAACAGACAACGAATATATGAGAAGAAATAAAAATGAAGATGGTTGAAAAAAGAAGAAAACAGAGAAAGAAAAATAAAAAACTGAGTTTTATGCTACTGGATGGAGAAAAAATTGTGGCTTCCAAGTGAAGATCGGTGGAGAAGACCAGAGACAGAGAAAGAAGAACAATAAATCTTTATGTATTTTTTTATTTTTAAAAGAAAATCAAAAAATAATATAAAATGTAAATTAGATGCAAATTAATATTTTCATCAATGAAATCAAGCTAAATCGGATAGACAAGAAGAAACAAGAAACTCAAAATAAATAAAGCAAGATAGAAATAAAGAACGAAAAAAAAATGAACAGAAAAAAAAGACAATCGTTGCTGTTGCTGGTTCTTAAATCACATCCACCCTATTTCTCCCCTAATATATATTTGTCTTGACTTGTCTTCTTCGTCTTCGACTTCTTTTATTTTATTTATTTTATTTAGTTCTCTCTTTAATATGAATTTAACCATAAAACACTCAATTTAGTATGTCGTTTTATGTGTCCATTTTGGTGACTAGGTTTGAATGTTGAATGTTTCTGAGATAAAACACAAAAAATAAGAAGCAAAATACTGAAAGTGAAATGAATAAATCTTTGGTTTCTTGACCCCCGCCATGTGTAAGTGACAGTTTTTCTATTTGACCATATCATCCCTAACCGCATATTTTCGTGGTTAAATTGTCTTCTCAGGCTACACCAGTTTTGCTTCTTTATTTCTTTTATTTTCTGTTTTGTTTTTTCTTAAAACAAAAAAGGAACAGTCTCCCGTAAAGATGACAATTGGGGGTGATGACATCAATATATTTATCAAATGTCTAATTTGAGGAAAAGTCAAAATAAAAACAAGAAGAAGAAAACACAAAAAAAAAAAACAAAAATTTCACTTCGGGTGCTTGTTTTATTGTTTTTGTTGTTGTTATTTTTCCTTTATCAAATGATGTCCCGAATGAATCCTTAAATCACTCAAAAGTGTTTGTTTTATGGAAACTTGTCGTTCATACAATGAATTCTTTGTTCTTATGGTAGGTTGGATTGGCTTTTTTGCAATTTTCCTCTCTGTCTTCGTCTTGTCTTCTCCTTATTTTTTTGCTTAGGGACGAAAATAATATATTTACAAAGACGACAACAATAAAATATAAGAAAAAAAAGGAAGAAAATTAAAGACATAAAATTTCATTTTTGATGTGAGGAGTAAATAGGTGGTAGTAGAATATGGGTAAAGTAGAGAAGGAGGAGGAGTGGCTAAAATTTTGAACTTTGGTACAAAAGAATTCGGGGATAAAAATTGAAACAAATTTAAATTGACTCATCAAAATGTCCTGAGGGATAAAAAATGTTGTCTGCTCCTGTTAAACGTTTTGTTGTAATTATTTCTGAAAACAAAATCCCGGAACTTAATTTTGATTTTTTTTTCTCTTTTCTGTGTCTAAATATATATGCAAGAAGGGCAAAAAATCAATCTCGCTTCCTATGCCCACTTTTCAACCTTGTTCTCCCTTAACATTATCATGTTTTTTGATATATACAAAAATTCAAACTTTCAAAATTAAATCTATTTGGAAAATTTTAGCTTTTATTTTTATATTTGAACAGACAAAATTGTTCTAGTGAGAATAAGTACACACACACACTTACAGATAGGGAGATATAGAGAAAAAAGAGAAATAGAGATATAAGGAAAAGAGATGGACTATATAAAACGAAGAGAAAGAAACAAGTTTCATTAGATGTCTAAGATTTTATAAAGATTCATGCCAAAACTAGAGGTTTTATACTGTCAAAATAAACTAACCACAAATAAAAGAAAAATTGAAAATTGAAATGTTTCAACTCGTTCGTTTTTTTGTTGAGAGAAAAAAAAGGAAAAAAAAATTGAAATCCGCAGGAGACATTAGAAGACGAATACACAAAGAAAAAAAAATAGAGAAAACAATGGAGAAAAGGACAACATTTTCTTTAAGAGAATAAGATCATTTTGTTTGGTTTATTCTTCTACTTCTTCTATCTTTTTCTTATCTTTTTATAAAGAGATATTTTGTATTATTCCTTCCTTTAAATAAAAAAAAAATTCATCAACAATCCACTAGATATGGATGTGGTTATTATTTATACATTTTTCTGTTGTGCTTTGTACTCAAACTTTTATTCTTCTTTTATTTTTTGTTTTTTGCCAAAGTAAATTAATATCGAGAAAGAAAGAAGAATAAATAGTAGTTAGGATAGTGGGTGAAGGGTGAATGTGTGTTTGTAAATATATATATATGTGTGTGTGTGTGTGTGATAGAGAAAAGGAAAATGTATAGAAAAAAAAATTTATGGATTTATTTGTTTCTAGTCGAGTGCATGAAAAATATTAGGAAATTGTTTTTCTTGTTATGTTTTTATTGCCGTGAATTTGCCCGTTCACAAAAACTGTAAGGAAAAGGAAAAAAAAAAATAAAAACAAAAGACAAATAAAAAAAAAGGAAAGGAAAGGAAAGAAAAAAAAAGCTGGGTGAATTTTTGGACGTCCTCAAGCATAAAAGTCAATTTAGATGATTGTCAGACTTTCCAGAGAAGAATCGCAGTCTTAAAAAATTTTATATAAAAGATAAAAGAAAAAAGGAAAGGAAAGAAAAGTAAAGAAAAGAAAAGAAAAAAATATACACTTCAATTTTATGATAATAAAATGTCGCACAATCGACAAAGTAAGAAGAAAAATCAAAATGGACGTTTCATACAATTTTTCCTCCTAATATCAATAAATAGGATAGGGCCTTATATATACATACATATATATATTGTGGAAAAAAAGACTTCATATGATGAAGTAAGAAGAAGATGAAGAAGACGAGAAAGACGAAAAACAGAAAAAAAACCTTCTTCAAAAAAAATATTGACCATTTTTACTTTATTTTTCCGCACTCAAACGTGAGAATATTTCAAAACTCTCAAGTTCAACTTAACTCAACCACCATAAGACGTATTATACATCACACCACCTCCTAACACAAAAAAGAACCCCCTTCATTCACTCACTATGTCACTGTCTCTGTCTCTTTCTAGATTTATTTTTATTTTTACTTTACTTTACTTTTTTTGGTAACACAAACTCACATATACACACATTCTTGTCATCAAAATTCATCGAACGAATGAAAGAATGAGGAGAAATGAAAGAAACGAAAAAAAAAAAAATATAGAAAGTAGAAAACAAGAAATAAAAAGAAGAACAACAACAGTAGGAAAAAAAAAACAATGATACGAAATAGAGGCAATAACACAATATAATTTGCATATATTCAAGTGGTGATTTGAACAATTCAAAAACAGATCGCCCTTCGGAAAATTGTTTTATATTTTTTTCCATACAATAATATTGATTTGTCAAATAAGACGAGGAATTGAGTAAAGGGACGAGATGGTTATGTTGATGGGTTTGGTTGGTGGAGAGAGTGGATGAATGGATAAATTGATGATGATGTGCTTGCTATACAGAACATCAGCCACCATCAAAAAAGGAAAAAAAAAAAGAAAGGAGAATAAGAAGAAGAAGGAAGGAAAAAAAGAAAAGCAGAGAAAAAAAAATATAAGGAAAACCACAAAAAACTTGGTCAAAATGTTATCGAATATTGTGTTTTATAAAAGAAGAAGAAAAAAAAAACATAAAACGACTTTTCATTCTTCGTTTTTTTTTCTTCCCTTAATCCCCCAATTCCTCTGTGTTCCCCACTACCCTTATCAGCTCCTCTCTTTCTCTTTATCTTTTGCTTCTCATTTTTCCTTTCCTTCTTCTTCTTTATCTTTTTCGTTTTTCTTTTTTTTTTTGTTACGCCTTTTGACGAGTTGATGAAAAATGTGGTAAATTAAACTTGAAAGGAGAGACTCTAATATTCTTTTTTTCCAACGATGGTAAGAGAATGTGCGGATAGCGCGGTTGTAGGACTTTCTTGTATATAAATACAAAAGAAGAAGTGTGTACGAGATGATGAAAGGGAGTGTAGAGTGAGAGGGGTATTAGTCTTTTGAAATAAAGGTGCTATAGATTTTCGTGTTTTCCTTTCTTTATTTCTTTTCTTCTTCTTCGTTTCTTTTCTATTCTTCAAGTGAAAGTCAGTTTTGTCTGTGACAGCGAATTTGTGAAATGATTGAATGAGTTTGTTTTCATTTTTTGTTTTTGTTTTTATTTGTTGGCATGAAAAAATGAAAAATGTTTGGAGGTGAGAAGAAAAAAAAAGGGTGTTCTTTTTCAGATGAGTGGTGATGGTCGGGTGGTGAATTTAAAACTTGTGCTTATTAGTATTTTTTTGGTTGAAGACTTTTGGTACAAGAATGTATATAAGTGTTACTTAGTAACATTATTTTCTCGGGGTTGATGTTATTTTCATTTTTTTTTCTTTTCTTTTTTCGTTTTTCTTATTCTTTCATTTTTGTATTTGTTGTAATGTTAAATAAAAATATGAGAAGAGAGTGAGCGAAATTTTATGAGTCGATTAAAGAAATGTCGGCCATTTTGTATATATTAAATATATTTTTTGTTTTCCATTTTTTGTTTTTGTTTATTTTTTTTTGTTCGCTCTGCTTGTTGTTGTTATTACTTAACTTTATTGCAATGAATCTTATAAATAATTCACCTCCTCGCACCAAAACCAAATAACCTTCCGCATGTACGCTCTACCACGTTACCCAGTCTCCCAAAACCCACCATTTTACTTTTTTTTTGTGCTCTTTTTTTTTTTTAAAGCTAATTGTCGCAAATTAAAGCAAAATTCTATTAAACAGATGTGACTCTATGGCTGTGTATATATATATATTCCAGTATTTTATATTGTCAATTCGTTAGCTTCAATAAACATTCTTATTCATACGGCATACAGAAAAAAAACGACAGAGGAAACAAAACAAGAAACGTATTTTCATTTCTTCTTCTTCATCGTTTTCATTTTATTTTCTTCTTCTTCTTCCATTTAGCTGTTATTATTATTTGCTATATTTATATACAATTCTCGTATTGCATTCAAGTATTAAAAAAAATGAAACTTTTTTTTGTAAGAAGAAGAAAAATAAGGAAAAGAAAAAGAAGTCAGTGTCACCCTCGATGGAATGAAAAGGTATAAAATACAGAAAAGAAAATAAGTAAAATGGAAATAAAATAAAATAAAATAAAAGAAAGAAAAAAAAAACAATTTTTAAAATCTGACATTAAGCGTGTATTCAGAATGAATTTCCCGTGAAAATTTGTTCTTGTCTCCTTGATATGCAATGTGCATAAAAAATATTGGATAGACGGAAATGGATTTCAAGGCTCTCTCATTTCTGAAGAAATGATAGAACGAGTATAGGGTAGAGATTGAACTTTTTTTTTAAATATTAAGTAAAGGAAATGACAATTTTTATTTTCTTTTCTTTTGTGTTACTTATACAATCGGAGGGTCGAGAGTTCAAGAGTGTGAGATGTTTTCTATTGACTTTTAAAATATATTATTTGGCTGGGGGAAGTTAATAAATATTGTTGATTATGTTCGCAAAAAAAAAACAATTGTTTGTCTGTTTTGGCAAAGAGCGCTGTTCTTCTCGTTTTTTTCTTTTTCTGTTTTTTTTTTGAAGGCTTGTAATTTTATTCAATGCCGCTCTAGTCTAAATAACTTTTCACCTGTTTCTATTTTACCACCCACTATTATTGTAATTAAATGAGTACCTGTACTCATTTTCATATATTAGGTATAATAATAAATGTTGTATTTGGGGAAATCCTTTTCAATAAACACGTTCGTTTGATTTGATGCGTCACACAATCTGTTTGTCTTTGCGTGATTCAATGTGAGACACGTGAGAGAATGTCATAATTAGAAAAATATAAAACGTACCATGAATACATGTATACATCCATATATTCATACATACAAACTTACATATTTTCTTTTTCTGAAGAGACGACTTTAAGTGTGGTACTCGATTGGATGGTATGAGAAGAGAATGTTTAGGGTGAAAGGGAAGGGGTGGCGTTGGATGATAGAAAATTGTATAGAAAACTTTTATACTGACTGGGAAAAAGATTTTATCCTTTTTAATATTCTTATGGATTTTACGAATGTGTTTTTTTTTTCTCCTGCGTTGTTTACTGGTCGGGGTTCGTTGGATATGAGCAGAAAGAGGTGTAGGAGGAGAATAAGGTGGAAGCAGGCTACTCACTGCTGTGTAGATTGAGGATGAAAAATATGTTTTTATTCTGCTTTTAAAAAACTTTTTTTTTTCTTTATTTTTTATTTTTGTTCTGATATGAATAGAAAAGAATTCCTTCTTCTTCTTCTTCTTCGTCTTTTTATTTTTTATTTTCATTTTTATTTTTATTTTTTTTACAATAGTGTTAGTATATGATGCTTTTTAAAGATTGCTTTGTAATGACATAACTATGACGCACAGCCTCTCAATTCTATATACACTACGTATATATACACGCACATATACACACACACACACATCTATATACCGCATCACATTTATATATCAACAATAATATCACCCTCAATAGGGCAATTCATTCATCCTCTTGGTAGCTAACATCATATAAATACACACATGGACACACAAGATCTATAGTAATATAAATATGTATATACACATACACACACAAAAAGATATGCATAATGTTTAATATAAACGAACACACAATTGTAATACAATACAAATACTAAAATACAGTATTCATAGTGAAGCAAAATCCTCAACTTGAATCTCTGTATGTTTTTTTTTTGTTTTCATTTTGTGCTTTTCTTCTTCTTTTTTTTTGGGATGTTCAGCGATTCATGGCATAGAATTTTGTATCGAAGATAAATTATTCGCATTTTACTTACACTCAAACACACAACTCACATATTCATATGTATACACATATACAAATATACAAAAGCACACACACACATGTACACATCAACGTAATACAAACCAAATACATTAATGATGGAATGGTTATACATGCCAGCATCAGGTCTGAAGGAGGTGAATTTTTTTTATATATTTTTTTTTGTAACCGAATGGAAAATAATATTGGAAAATATTTTGTTGATTAAACTCATCTAATAATTTGTTAAAAAAAAAAATATAAACGAAAACAAAAACAACAGCAACAACAGAAAAAAAAGGATGATCGAAGGAAGGATTTAAAATCAAAAATGTTTAAAACAAAATATACAAATCAGGATCGTTTGCTTTAAATTTCTCTCCTTTATTTTTTTATTTTTTTATTTCTGTTGTTATATAATCGGTTGGAATGTTAGGGGATGAGTGGGATTAATATGTTTTGTTTACATAAACTTTTTTTTTGTGAAAATTTCAAATTAAACTAAAAATTAGGGGATGACTTTTACTCATTTAATGGCATTGATTGCGTCTTTATGGATTCAATTAATTCTATTTCTGGTCTTTTAGAAGGAGTTGGGGAATATCATAATTTAACACTTGAAATCCCTTGAGGACCGAAAATCATAAAACTAAAATGACATTTATTAAAAGTATTTTGATTGCTTCACTATTTTGAAGTGTAAAATCCTTGATTCTTCAATCCTGTTCATGAGATGTTAGATTCTCATGACGAATGGTGACATTTACAAAAAATTTAAATTGGACCTCATTTATTACTTTCCTTTCTTCTTAACTAAACTACAATTTCAATGATTGTGAACCCAGCCTGTATCCGATTTATCTTGACTTAAATCTTCATTAATTGCATTATTTTTGTTGCTGCATTTTTTGACTTTTTTTTTTCTATTTTGGATAAATTTTTTTCACATCGTCCTTAATTAATTAAAAAATTTAATTTGCTATAATAACTTTATCGTATTTTATAAACTAATAAAAAAATTAAACTGGAAGAGAAAAAGAAAAAAAAAACTGACTTCTGTAGTAAAAAAGAAAGAAAAGAAGAAAAGTTAATTAAATAGAAAAGTCAACTTTCCATGAAAATTAAAAAAAGAAAAAAAAAACTATGCGCTTAATGAAAATAAGTTTTTCTTAATACCTACCGATTAAAGGTTTATGATACAAAAAAAAAAAAGAAGTCATTATGGAAATGAAAACTCTGGATTAAAGAAAAAATGCAACTAAAATTTATATGATAGAACAAATACGAAGGAAAGAAAATGAGGGGGGTGAGGTTAGGTGTATGAAAAAAAAAGTGTTAAAAAAACGTTTGATTTTATTTTACCTTTTCTTTTTGCGATGCTAACCGTCTGGTTACTTCGTTGTTTTTTTTTTTTCAATTTCCAATTCAACCAGCAATTCCTTTGTTCAATATTATCATTATCATCGTCATCATAGTAAGATAACGGAGTGTAGAGAAAATTGAGAAAATTTTATAAAGAGAAAAAAAATATCAAAATGCAAAACAAAAAACAAAAAAAAAAAAAAATAATAAAAATAACAACAAAAATGAAAAAAAGGAGCAAAAGAGACAAAGAAAATTATAATATTTTTGTACACGATTTTTTTTTGTTCAGATATTTATATTTTAATATTCTCTCTCTCTCTCTCTCTCTCTCTCTCTTTGTCTCCATTTTCTCTTTATCTTATTCTCTTCTCTTTCTGCTAAACAACCCGATCCACTCCCACCCTTTTTCTCACCTCCTCCACCCCCTGCCGGTATTATATTTTATATTATACATGTGTTTTTACTATTCTATCGCAAAACTGGCAAACACACAGTCAGGGCTGCCTGTCTCCCCGCGGTTATATTTCACTGGATCAATAAGAGGGTCGTGTACAATGTTGTATGTGTTGAGTGGCGCCACGGTCCGTAGTGGTGGCGAGTAGATGAAATTTTTTTTTCTTCGTTTCCTTTTTTTTTCGTTTTTCCTTTTCTTTTTTTTTTTGGTATATTTTTTATTCAAATTTTTCTTTCCTAAATATTTCTTCTCCTTTTTTTTTAAATTTGACGCGCCCTCAGTCACAATTAAATTTTCTTTTTACTTTTCGTTTTGAAAAGAAAAAAAAAGCCTTCAATAGAATAAGGTAAAGCAGCGTAAGCCAACGTATAGAGATTTTTCCTTAGTAAAATACAACAATATACGATTGATGTAATTGAATTTTAATTTTGTTTTCCCTCCCATTTTCTTTTTTCCTTTTTCCTTTTCCTTTTTTTTTTCTTTATTTTTTTGTGGTTTTAATATTATTATTTTCTCTTTTTCTTTTACTTTTTTTTTCCTTCTATTTTTTCTGTTCTGTTCTGTTTTTTTTGGTTAATAATATTTTTGACACGACATCAAAAGGAAAATGGGGAAAAAAAAAACAAAAACAACAAGAAATATAAAAAAAAAGAAAAATGTACATACCTACATACTTATAAATACTCGAGGTTACACTAATAATACAATAATACATAATAATATGCAAATTATTATTATTTTTTATATTGATTAATTAGAAAACATGTTCGTTTTTGTTGTTGTTGTGATAATAAAACACGCGATGCATTTTACTTTACTCTCATGTTCATGACTTTTTCTCATTCGTACTCTCTCTCTCTCTCTCTTTTTTCCTATCAAATAAAAATTGACATACAAACAGTATTTAAAGGCATGCATGCACATACAGATCTATTTATCTATCTATGTACACCTTCACCTGTATATTATTACGTGTATAATCTTGTTGTTGTTGTTGTTATTTTTCGTATCCTTGTAATATTATTATTATTTAATTATTATTATTATTATTATTATTATTATCCTTGACGAGATTCAAAAATAAATGTGAAATTTATGTTACATACAATTTATATAAATATATTTGCTTGTACGTGCATACATACATAAATACATATATGTAGTATATGCGCCCTAACCTTGCTCCAAATATAGTTTTCATTCTATGGTTAATTTACTCACTTGTTATAATTACAGTATTAATATTCTAATAATGTTAGTATATAATATACACTAACCAACCATTGTAAACCCATTTTTGGTATATGGATGTGGTGTCCATGTGTGTGCGTTGTATATATGAGCGCTGTGTGTGTGTGTGTGTTTATATGTAGATATAATATTTGTATTATTCGAATAGTATACACGCCGAATTAAAACAAAAAAAAATAAATAAAAGAAAAACTTTTATCCCTTCACCCCTCATCATTATCCCTCACGATTTTATTTAGAGAAAAAAAAACAACAAAAAACGAAAAGAGAGAAAGAAGAAAACCCGAAGGTTTTTTCAAAGCGTTTATTTTCTTCTTCTTCTTCGTCGTCGTCCTCGTCGTCGTCGTTGTATTTTATTTTTCTTATACTCTGTGTTTCCCTCTATATGCCAAAAAGGGCGACGAAGGGTGTTTTCCTTCTTCTCTTGTGTATTGTATTTATTGCGCACACTCGTTTTTTGAAATACGTACTTTTTTTTGTTGTTATTCCATTTTTGTGTGTATGTTTTTTTTTCTTTCTTTTTTTTTCTCTATGTTTCTACTCTGTAATATTCTGATTGTACTCTTTTGGGTTATGTTTAGGTTGACGTCGTATTTGAAATCGACAATTTCCGTATGACGTCGACTATTAGGCTCACAAATAACAGGGCTTGAATGTTATCGGGAGCTAGTTCGACTATACGTTCTTCGGTATTCCACCCAGTTTCCAGGCCATCACAAAGGTTTTAAGTTTATTAGTGAATAGAATGAGAGGTGAAACGTTTTTTACATCAAAATAAAAGAAAATTTAATAATTTCTTTTCCTTTTGGTTTTATCCAAGTTTTGTTTTTTTTTTCGGTTTTCCTTTTTGGATAAAAAAAACTTAATTAAAACGAAATACAAGAAAAAAGTTGAAATTTCGCACAGAAAATTTAAATTGTTTAAAAATAAAGAAAAAATGTAAAAATTTGGTGAATTTAAAAAGAAAAGTTTAATTCTGAAGAGAAATAAAAAAAAAGGAAGATTATTAAGAAAATTATAATTTTCCGTAGTGAAAAATAATATTCCCGTACTTTGTAGAATTTTTAGTTTTCATAAAAGTTTTGGAAAATATTTCCTATTTTTTAATTAAAAAATAAAATAAAATAAAAGTGAAAATTGACATTTCGAATTTGTTCTTCTTCTTACTTCTTCGTCTTATTCTTCTTCTTCTTGTTCTTCTTCTTCTTCTTCTAAAAAAAGAGATTCACTCTTTTTTCGTTGATGTTGTTGTATTTTAATGTGAAAGTGTTCTGAAAAAATAAATAAGAAGAAGAAAATTGTTATCGAGAAAGAAAATTGTGTGTGTTTGATGAAAGCAAAAAATTAATTTTTGAATTTTTTTTTATCGCGTTTGATCGTCTATAATTTATAGAAAAAATAAGAAAAACAAAATAAAAAAATTAGGAAAATGGGAGAAAATTAATCAAAAAAAAATGTTAAGAAGAAAAATTGTGGTGTGTGTGCGTGTGTATTTTTTTTATGATACCTTCTTTATTCGAGTATAAAGTGTGTGACGACACAAG
Source organism: Pedicia rivosa (assembly GCA_963082725.1). Lineage (NCBI taxonomy): Eukaryota > Metazoa > Arthropoda > Insecta > Diptera > Pediciidae > Pedicia > Pedicia rivosa. The sequence continues at coordinate 44,471,888 of OY720154.1, read as the reverse complement.
TTTTTCTTCTTCATTATTTTTCGGGTTTTCAATTTTCTGATGATTTTTGCGTTCGTGTAAAGGAAAACTTTCAAGTCAAATGGTTTTCACTTTTTAATTGAGAAAATTCAATGAAAGACGATTTGTAAAGAAATTTTGCTTGTTGTGTTTTTTTCTAAAAACAAAAAGATTTTAAAAAATTTGTTATTTTTTATTTTGTTTTCTTCATTTTCTTTTTCATACAATTTTTTTTCGGTTTTTTTTTTTGGATTTGGACCAACCCAGACCACGCCCGTGAAGAAAATCTTTGTGTACATCCATACAATCATACTCATCCATAAGATTTCTATTTTCTATACTTTCTCTCGCATACATACAAAAGAGAAAAAAATAAAAACAGAAAGAGACAACAATATTTGTACTATTATTAATAAAATAAAATATTTAGAGAAGAAGAAGAATAAATTTAAAATTTATTGTTTTTCATTTAGAAAATAATCAAAATAATTAATTTACGAATTAAAATTTACCAATAAAAAAATATTGAAAAAATAAAAGAAATACAAAAATAATAAACGGAAAGGGTTTGACATAAAAAAAGTGATAATTTAATAAACAACAAAAAAAAAAAGAAGAAAAGTTTAATAAAAACAAATTTTTTTGTTACCGCGATAATTTCGCGGCTATCCCATTTTTTTTTTATTTAAAGGGATTACGAGCAGAACGTAAAACATTCCCCATAGAAATGCTTTCTAAATACAGGTACTGAATTTTTCTTTTTTTTTATTCCGTAATTTCCTTTTTTTTGCCATCACCACTTTTTTTTTCTTTTTTATAAATTTTCTTTAATTTCTTCTCTCAATTTTTTTTTGGCTAGGAAAATTATTCCATTAAAGAAATCGATTTGACGAATTTAATCAAAAAAATTAAAATTAAATTTCGTTGGGTTTTTCTTTGTTGTTTTTTTTTTTTTGTTTCATTACATTTTATTTGTATGAAAGTGAAAAAAGGTTTTAAGAAAGGATCATAATTTTTTAATGAAATTTTTAAAGAATTAATTATTTAGTGAAGTAATGCCGCGAAGAAATGTTAGACATTTTTTATTATTTAATTTTTTTCTCTGTCTGAAATGTTTTGTTTGGACAATCAAGAGTCTCAACTGAAGCCTCACTGAATGTCAGAATGCATTTTCACAAAACAAACTTTGACATCTTCTGTTTTATGTTTTTAGATAAAAATAAAGAGTCCTTATACATATTCTTTTCTCTCTCACACTAACTCTATCTCTCTCTGTCTCTCTTATCACCATTTTTCTCTTTCTATTTATCTATTTCTGTTGTTCGCCCGTTTCATACACTATTTAATCTATATACTATTTCTATATTTCTATATTTGGATAAGAAAAGTTTAAAAGTAAAAATAAAAAGAAAAACAGAAATACAGAAAAAGGAAAAAAAAAACAACGGCGGAAAAACTGTCGACATATATTTTCATTAACCAATTAAATGTTAGACATAATTGCAACATAGATATTTGCACCTGTTTCTGTCTCCGGTTTCATGCTTAACTGGCAGAAAAACGTGAAAAAAAAACGTAAAAGAAAAAAAAAAAACAAAACGAAGAAAAAAATATATAAAAGAATAAGAGAAAACCACACACAACGAACCATCAACAACGATGATGCTGAGATGTTGGTGGGATGGGTGATACTCTAGAAAACCTATGATTATTAAAAAATATTAAAGGGATGAGCCGGGATGACCCGGAACACAAACAACGGATTTTTATCTTATGTTCAGTTCATTTTATTTTTTATTTTTCTGTATTTTTTCTTCCATTTTTTGTGTCAAGCTCGAGAGATAAACAGAGGAAGCTCACTTTTGTTTTATATTTGGTTGTTGTTGTTGTTTTTCTGTATAAACTGGAGTTGACTGTCTCAGTATGTCAAGATGGGGTTGTATTTTATTATGGGGTGTATTTTTAATACCATGATTGTATGAATGTATGTATATATTTGTACATATGTATACATATGTGTGTGTGGGAGTGTATTTATGTGTTAAAATAAGAAGTTTCTTGTGTAAATCACGTTTTTCATGCAACCCTAATTTGACGACACAATTTTTTTTTTATTTTCTTTCTCAATCTCTCGCTCTCTCTCTTTGTCTCGCTCTCTCTTTCTCTTGCCATTCATTCGTTTCGTTTTGTGCTCCCTAGTGTTTGTGTTAAAGTTAGACGCAAAAGTGCGGGTGGGTTGTTGGATTTACCCGGTTCCTATTCAATACTGTCTCACACTCACCTACACACACAGAAGCACATGCATAAAAAACACACAGCACAAGCAAAGAGAGTGAAAACATTTTTTATTTCTTTCCTTTCTTTCATATTTTTTTTTCTTGTTTTCTGTATTTTTTTTTTTTGCGTGTGATAATGAAAATGTTTTTTTACGAGGAAATATATTGATTTTTCTTTTATTATATTTTCTTTTTATTTTTCACGGATGTTTATTAGATGATTTTTTCTTTTATTTTTTGTGTATGAAACATGATATCCTCTCACTTGCTTCTTTTCATTTCATTTATCGTTTCTCTCTTTTTTCTTTTTCTTCTTCCTTTTTTTTTTCTTTTTTGTAATATAAGTCTTCATTGGTTAAGCCCCTAGATTTCAGGTGATTCTGATCTTTTATACGGATTTAATAATAATAATTGAAAATATAAATATCAAAAAAAAATTAGAAAAGGAAACTTCAAATGAATTTCAGATAAAAATTACGATAAAAGAAATATTGAAAAAAAAAGAAAGGAAATTCGGGAAAAACTAACGTTAATTAATTTAATTACAGCACTTCACTCATATTTGGATAGAAAAATGTGAACAAACAAATTTACAATTGACTGTAAAAATGGTGAACATTTGTATTTCTCTAATTTGAACTTTTTTTTAACTCAAAGTAGATTCGGTCCGACCGTGAATTGTAATTTTCGTATAATTTGGTCTTTTATCCAAAGAAGCTTGTATGAGTGGTTTTGTTCTTCTTGTCCCATCCCTAAAAAATCAATACGCTACCATTTTTTCCGAGATTAAAAATTAAATTTTTTGGGTATGGCCAATAATTTTACACGCTCCATTCTATCCTTTTTTCTGTCTTATTTTCTTCTCAGGTTGATTTTTATGTACCAAAAAAATTGTAAAAAGAAAAACGAAGAAAAGTAAAATAAATAAAAATTTACAAAAAAAAAATGAAAAGCAAGAAAGAAAAACAGGAGAACGAAAATAAAAATCTATTTTATGAGAATTTCCCATTTTTCACCCAAAAAAAAAAGTAAGAAATGGGGGGAAAATAACAAAACAACAATAACAAAAATGGGGCAACAATTTTTCAGCTAAACAACGTTGCTATTTTTTGTTGTTGTTGTATGAATTGTCCCAAATCTAAAATTCCATTCCAGTTTTAAAAAATTTAAAAAGTAACAAAATAAAAAAAAAAATTGTGATAGGGTTAAAATGGGAGGGTGGGGCGAGTTCAGGGTGGTTGTGATGGTTGGTTTGGTACTTTTTTACAGAGAGTTTTGTTGATGAAGAAGTTATACCGGCAGGGTGGGATGGAGTGTTTTTTTTATGTTCATATAAAAATGTCTGGAAAATAGTTATACTGAATAAACATTTTTTTTTTCGCTTTCTCTCCCATCCCTTCCTCACAAAACTTTGGTTTTTGTTTTCTGCACTCTTTTCTATTTTTTTTTCTTTTTTACTTGTATTTTAATTCATTGTTGCTCTTGTTTCAGTTTTCTCTTTTTTTGTGTTGCTGTTGTTTGTTTATTTTTGTCTGAAAGCAAAAAAAAAAATAATGAAAAAAAAATTCCGCGAATTTCCTTCTTTCGATTTTGTATTGTGGTTTAAGTATTTTTCTTTGTCTTTTTTTGAGTGCCCTATATTTTTGTTTTGTATGCTTTTTGTGTTGGTTGTTCGAAAATTGTAACACCCCCGCAAAAATAAAAAGAAAAAAAAAAACTAAAAATAAGATGATGAAGAAAGACAAGCGCAAGGAACAAAACAAAAGTATAAAATCGAATAGAAAATTTTCCAATTTAAAAAAAAATACGAGGCAAAAAATAAAAGTAGAAAAAAGAAAGAAAGAGAAAGAGAGAATGAAAAGAAATAAAAAAGACAAAACAAAAATAAAAAGGATCAGACTATTTGAATTTGATTGTTATTGGAAACAATCCAGAGATGATGCTTTTCCTTTTATCTCAATCTTCAATATTGATTTAAAACAATGAAGTTTTTTTTTGTTTTTTTTTTTTGGAAAATCGTCGTAGTTCTTATTTTTCTTTTTTTTTTGTGGTTTCATTTTTTTATTTAATTAATTCTTTCGTTGGTTTGATCATAAAAAAAGAAAGGACTTTTTTTTTGAAACAAAAAGGAGAAGAAACAAAACAATCAAAACGTTTGAACAATAATTTTTGAAACAAAGTTTAAGTTTTTTTCTTTCTTTTATTTGGTTTAAAAATAGGAAATATATAAAAATAAAAAAAAAATAAACTAAAGGAAAGAAGAAGAAGAAGAAGAAGTTTGAGAAAAATCTCAAATCTTTTTTTTTTTTCGGAAAGAAAAAGTTTTCAGACGAAGAAATAAAATTTTCTACTTTTTTTTTCTTATTTTTTTTTTTATTTTTTTTTTATTACAAAAGAGTTTTGAAATCTAGTGTAACTGTATTTGTATTGGTATACAGAGAATCCCCTTGTGTGACACAACATTCATTGTCATGAGTCTATATATATATATAGTCAGTACTCCACCACAATCATCCCTCACCACTTGTCAATCCAAACAAAAGATTTAAAACACACCGGGAAAAAGCAAGAAAAAATTATTACATTAGACTTGTGTCTTTGTTGAGTGTATGTGTGTGTCCGTTAGTTCTATCTGACAATCAAAAAGTTTTTTCTTGTCTTTTCTTTTCCTTTTTTTTTTGTTGGCTTCAGTCGTCATAAAAAATTTTCCCTTTTTTTTTATTAAGAAATAAAAACAAAAATTCTAAAGATTTTACGTTTTCTTTTTTTTTTGTTATTTTTCAGGTGACGCCGCTGCAATGACGACGATGCGTTAGCAGTGACTATGGGACCAGAGGCATGGGCGTGCGCGCGGACCCTGGGTCTTTCCGGTGGTGTCAGGCATTAAGCCGGTCGCGATCGTTCGCCACAAAATTACAAACATTTTCCTGTTATATTACAATTGTAGTTGTATTTTTATCTGTTAGTATAACTGCTAACTCAATTCCAGGTGAGTTACAATATACTTATTCTTTTTTTTCTTGCTGTTTTCTTCTTTTATAGGTACTTACATTTTATATATTTTTATTGTCCTTTTATGCTCCTTAATCCTTATAAATAAGAAACATAACTTCTTTTTTTTTTTTTATCTAAAGTATAAAAATCCAAGATAAAATATGACTGCTTTATCATTATGAAGGATTTTAAGAATAAATTCCTTATGACGACTTTTATCGAATTGCCTGATTTTAATTAGGCTCAACTTAAATATTTTTCTTTAGCCAAGTAAAATTCCAAGTGAAAATAGTCCAAATGTTTCAACGGCAAAAGAACACAGAATTTATGATTTTTTTTTTACTGTAATCTTTATTTGTAGAAGACTTTTTCATTTTAATTGGATGGTATGAATCCTTAGATGGATTCCAAACTTTTTAATTTTTTTTGTGTGTTTTGGAATTGGGAAAAGATAAGAGTGGAGCAACATAAATCTTAAATTTTAAATTTGACAAATCTCAACTAGAATTTTGTAATTCATGAGAAAATATTTAATTGTTTTTGTCAATATTTAACTCGGTTTGAGTTTCTGCCCTTGATGAAATTAAAAAAAAATCTATTATTTGGATTGAAATCAATTTGAAGTAATTTAAAAAATTATTCAAAAATAATGTATTAAGCTTGGCAATTGAAAGTATTAAAATATTAGAGAAATTCACTTATTTCTGTCGATTTTCTTTCTCAATGGACATTTATTTTATAAAGTTGAGAAAGGCACAGGACGAACATCTGATATAACTGAACGGTGCAACGATTATTTTCATCGGTGATTTTTTATTTTTTTATTGGACAAAAATTAAATTAAAACTATAAAAGAACACACTCACAACAACAACCAATAAACTAAAAACAGAACAAAATTATTTATTAGTTTAAAAAGTGCCCAAAAACCAAAAGTCTGTAGGAAATTTCCAAAAATTCCAAATAACTGAAATAATAATTGAGTTTCACAAGAAAAGAAAAGGAAGAAAAAAAAAATGAAGGGAGAAAAAAAAATTCTTTTACTTCAACTCCCTTATTAGATTTCCAACCAAAAAGTTTATCCAACTTTATATATATAAAATGTATATAGTTTTTGTTCTCCTAAAGGACCTAAGACTATGATAAATATTTATAATAAAATCACAAGAACAACAGCAGCAACAAAAATATTTGGTAAACTTTTTAAACTTAAACTTAAGAGAACTTGAAATACAATTTTTATTCTCTCTTTCGCTCTTTCTCTTTTCGTTTTTCTTATTTGTTTCTGTTTCTATCAAATTTTCTTTAAACAGTTTTCAACAGAAACATAAATTTAAATACTAAATAATAATAATAATAAATAATTTAGCCCCATGACGTCATCAGTTTGTTTGCTTTTTTTGTGTGTGTTTTTTTATTGTACAAAATAAATTACAACCAGGACTAATCAAATTCGTAATAATAGTGTAACCCTTAAATCCCTATCCCAGATCAAATAAAGTCGTTAAATTCCAATTTAAAGACAAAACAAAACAAAGTAAAGCGCAAAACGAGAAAATAAAAAAAAAAAGATAGAAAGAATGAGAAAAAGCCAGAAGAAAATCGGATGAAATAAGTTAAAAAATTCCAACTATAAATTCTTTTTTTTTCGTTTTTTCTTGGAAAATCAAATCTTTTCCTTTTTTTTTATTTTATTTTATTTGAACGTACATATATATATTCTATAATAATCCCCTTCCCGCACCGATCTGTTCCCAATTTTCTTCCTCTTGTTTCTAAATGGACTTTTAAATGTGAGCTTCATAAATTTGTAGTATAAAAGCTTGTAAGCGGAAAAACTTTCGAGACATCTGTAATCCCTTACGACAAGTCCATGCCCACAAATCGGGTTTTCTTCTTTTTTTTATCTTTGTCTTTTTATTGTGAGTTTATATATTTCTGTGCGCTCTTTTTTTTTGGCGTAGTGGTGTGTGTATCTAAATTCTCTTACAATTTCCATGAATTATTAAAATAATATGAATATAACTAATGCAAAAGCATATCTCTGAAACACTCGAAAATCATAAATATTTTTTTTTCCTCTTTCGCTTTTTCTTTTCCTTTTTAGTTTGTTTTTTTCTGTATTTAAGTAGAGAAATACGTATTATACGTCATCTTGGTTAACCATCTTAGTCTTAGATCCACTTTTATGATATTTTCTTCTTCTTCTTCTTCTTCTTCATATTTAATTGTGTGTGTTTGCTTGAACGAACAAACGAACGTGTGTATGTATATTTAGGATAATAATTATTGTTTCAACGATAAAAGTCTTTAAAAAGCTTAAAATTTAGTTTTCCAAAAAGACTTAAGCCTTCATTTACATTTTGTAACATTTTTGTGGCGTCTCCACTGTTACATCAAGATTTTCTCATCAACACACAAAACAAACTCCCTCTATTCTCTCATTCTTTTTTTTTTATTTCCTGGTCATGCAATAATCTTTCAATTAGGCATACTTCCGTAAATTTGCATAAAAGGTAGATTATAATTTAAATTATTTCTTTCAATTTTTCTGTTTTTCTTTCGTATAACCCAAACCTTCATCTCGATCACGCAATGATTAAGATTTTACATTTTACTTAACTTTCGTCTTCTAATTTGTGTATGGAGAATTCCTTTGTGTTGCTGTTTTTAGAGATTTTGAATTATTTGTTTTTCTTTATAGAAATAAGATTATTTTTATTTATGTTTCAAATTTTTTCTTTCTTCTTTTTCTAGCACAACAAGATGCAGTACATATTACCGCCATACTTGGTGAAAGTGTCGTTTTTAATTGTCACGTTGAATTTCCTGGCGATCATCCCGTTCCTTATGTCTTACAGTGGGAGAAGAAGGTGAGCGAAACGGTACGATAACAGAATCTTCTCTGCTCTCTTAATTAATTTTATTGTAAACAGAAACAAAAAAAAAAAACAAAAATAAATCAAACAATTAGAATCACAAAAAAAAAAGAATAAATAAAAACGTAAAAAAATATTGAGTGCTCAAATAAACCAAAAAAATATTGATATTAATTTTGAAACAAATGAAAAGTACAAAAAACAATTCGAAGATAAGCTAAAAGAAACAAATATGAAAAATTTAATGAAATAAATTGGAAACAAAAAAATGTGTAGGTGGAGACGCCTGGTATTCTGTGAGCTAATTAAAGAGATCTTCGATCTTCATACATTTTTTCTTTTGTCATTGTAATGAGAATTCAATGAAAATAAATTATGGAGAAATAAAATATTGTACAAACAATAGAATAACAATCACACTGTGTCATCCACTGTCGTGTCATCAATTTGTTAAATTATCCCTTAACGAAATTCTATTCTTGCGTAGAATTTTTTTAAGGATTTTAATTAAACAAAACACAAAGAAAAAAAATATAATACTCAAAGATAAAGCGTCACAACACGTGTTCACAGGAAACTAAAAAAAATTTAAAAATTAATTAATTTTCATTACATTTAAATTTATTAATTTTAATAATTAATGGAAAAAGTTCGTAATTATATTTTTTTTTTGTTGTGTTGCTATGAAAAAAGAAATCTTTTTTTTTTTGTTGCGTTTCAATATTTTCCGTTTATATGATTTTTCTTTTCCCTTTTATTTATTTATTTTTATATGAAAATAAATAAAATTGATTTTTCGTTTCGTACTTTTTTTTATTCAGTTTTTTTTTTCCTCTTTTTAAAAATAAAAAATAAAAACGTAAAATGTTCTTTTCTTAAAAAAAAAAAAAAGAAAAAAAAATCTAAATGGATAGAGAAAAAAGTAGAGATAGAAAAGTGATATTTGTTGCATTTGATCAAATTTAAAAACATGAAAAAATTGATACACTGAAAATTGAGTTTCGATAACAAAAAAAAAAAAAAAAAAGAAAGAAAGAAAAACGAAAAGAAGAAAATTTTATCTTTTTCCGTTTTTCTTCAATTTTTTTTTTCTTCTTCTTCCTGATAAAAAAATTTTATTAAAAAGAAAAGGAAAAAATAAACTGAAGAAGAAAATGCTAAAGAAAAATGAAAAATCAAATCACATCAAATCGAATTGAATCAAATCAAAATGCAGAAAATAAAAAGTTAAACGAGAGAACAAGAGAAATATTCTTTAACTGCAGTAGTCGATTTAGATGCCATTTTTTTTTCTTTTTTTTGTTGTTGTCTCAATATCAGTGAAAATCGTTACAAAAATTTACAAAAAGAATTTTCCTTTTCATTATTTTTTTTTTATCTAATTTAATTTTGTTTTTGTTGAAACTTTTTATTTATTTTCCGTTTTGTTTCTTGTTTCTTGTTTTTCTTTTTTTTTTGTTTGTTTTATTTTTTTTTTTTTTTATGAAAAATTTTAGAAAGGAAAAAGAATGAAAGCGATTTTTTTTTTTTTGATTAAAAACCAAAATTCAAAAACAAAGATTGCCAAATAAAAGTCAGAAAGAGAGAGAGAGAGAGAGAAGAATATAAATACATTAACCAAATTACTACAAATAGTTTAGTAAAAAAAACCAAAACAAATCAAAATTCTGTTTAAAAATTCACAATTTTAAAACCTTAAAATAAATTAACAAAAAAAAAAAAAATAAACAAAAATTAAAAGCCCGTTTAATAAAGCCGTAGGATAAATTTGAAAATAATTTTAAATGCACTTCTTGTCCTCTCACAAAAAAAAAAAAAAAAAAATTGTTCAAAAGTAAAGAAAGGGGAAAAAGGGATAATTTTCCCTTTTTTTTTTGTTTTTGTTTGGAAAAAAAAAATTCACATTAATATTTTTTTTTTATTTTTTTTTTTAATATTTTCCTACCCCTGCCCTCATTTCTTTCCATAATACTAATAAAAATAATAATAATTATGCACTGTTCACGACCACCGCCCATATTTAACAAATAAAACAAAAAAAAACCACCCTTAATATAAAAGTTACGGCTGTGACTAACCAAATTATCGTTAGTTTTTTTTTTATTTTTTTTTTTTATATTTTTGAAATTTATTTAAGTTGCACCTGCGTGTTTTTCTTGTGTTCCTTTTATTTTTCTTTTATTTTTTTCTCCTTCATTCTTTAGAAAAAAAAAAAAATATAAAAATTCTTCTTCTTTATTATTATTATCTTCTTCTTCTTCTTCCTCTTCCTCTTACTTCTTTTCTTCTTATTCATGATAACATGATTTTCTTTTCTTTTTTTTTCACAATTAATATCATGTTTGTTTCAAAAGAGGATTGAACAAAATGGAGAGAGTATGCATGTGTGTGTGTGTATGTGTGTATGTGGGAGAGAGAAATCATAATTTTCATTTTATTAAAAAAATAATCTTTATTTAAGTAATTTTCTTATTTTTTCTTTTGTTTTTCCATTTTGTTTTTCTTTTGTTTTCTCTTTTCTAATAAAAATGGATTTTGTATTTTCACTTTAATCTTTTACTTAAATAATAATATTGAATTGAATTGGTAACAAGAAGCACATTAATTCTTATCTTTACTTTTTTTTTTGTTTTCTTCCAATTTTGTTTTTGTTGTTGTTGCTGTTGTTTTTTTCCTTTACTTCACTCTTTTGAATTTTTATATAGAAAAATTAGATTTTCATTTGTTTTTCCTACTTATTTTTTTCGGTTTTTCTTTTTTTCTTTATTACCCAAAAAATAAGAATGAATGAGAGAGAGAGAGAGAGTGACAACCGAATAAAAATGGTTGCCACTTTTTATTTATTTTTTCTTCATAAAACTTTTTTGTTTTGTTGGTTTTTTTTGTCTTCATATTTTTTAAACGTGTTTTCTGTTTTCTGTTTTTCTTTTCTTTTCTTTTATTTTTTTTTTTTACGAAACACAAAAATTTTTTCTTTCTTATAAATTTTTGTTAATTCGTCGACTTCTTTTTGTTTTTCTTTTTCTGTGTTTGTGTCTATATATGTGTGTGTGTGTTTTTTTTCTTTCTTTCTGTATAAAACTAAACTCCCGCGCGTTAAGGATTTATTACATAACTCTTCTCGTTTACCACCCTTCCACTTTTTTCTTCCTACTTCCTATTCTTCTGCTTCCACCACTATCATACTTTTATTTTTTTTTCATTCGTTTCTCACTGCCCTTCTTTCTTTTTTTTTTCTTTTTCTTATTCTTTTCTTTTCTTTTATTTTCTTTCTTTCTTTTTTTTTTTTGTTTTTTTTTTTTGTGTTTTTGTTTTTGTTTTTTTGAATGACAAAATTAATTTCTTTTCTGTTTGAGTTATATTCTTGTATCGATTGATTATAGCCCCGAATGACTATAGTTTTGATGTCACTAAAGGGGATTTAAGACATTAATTACGGGACACGAATTTTTATTGAGGACACTGATTTTAGTTTTACTTCTTCTTCGTCTTCTTTTTTCGTATCTTCTTCATCCTCATCTTCATCTATTTTTTGTTTTATTATTATCTAGAGTTTTCTCTACAATCTTCCGTTTAATAAATTGAATTAAGGAAAATTTATTAGTCCTTTTGACGTCAGATGATAGTTTCTATTTGACGTCATTGAAATTGTATTGTTGTTGTTGCTGTTATACTTTTTCAATAAAAATGAAATGAAATTTCGCGAAGAAGTTTTTTTCTGTCTCTTTTAGTTGTTTGTTAAAAATGAAATGAGAAAAACGTAAACTAATTTACTTCAATGATTGTTTTCTTCTTGAATTACTTCATATGAACAATTTAATTAATTCAATTGCTAAAGTATATAAATTGCTACAAAGGTAAACAAATGTTCAAGTTTAGTAATTATTTTAAAGAATCTAATTTCATAAAGTCAATTGCAGTGTAATTGACCTTTAAAAAAATTGATCATCATAAAATAATGTACATACAACTTACATTATATTTAGTCATTTACCTTTATAGGTATACATTTTTTTGTATTTGCAGTTTTGGTGTGCTTTGTATACATAAGTAAATTGAATACACAATTACTTTGAATTTTGGTATTAGTTACTAATTAGATTTTGTGTTATCAGCAAAATTTTCATCAATCCCCTACTCTCTCATCAAAACCATACCTGGTTTAAATTGTTATACACAAAAGCACCTATTCAATCATATATCTAGATCTATCAATTTAATCAAAATTCAATCTAATTAACCACAAACAATTCAACTTTATACATTAGTCTTTTGTCTCAATTTTTTGAGTGTGTGTGTATGTGCATGTGTGTCTGTATGCATAATAATAATAATTATAAACATATATACACATAGAATGTATAGAATGAAGGACTACAAGGAATCTTATCTTGTTAAAAAGATTATCTTCCATAGATGTAAATAGATTTTAACCAATTTTACATATGTTAAAGGGACAAGAAGAAAATGAATTTTAGGTTGAATAGATAATAATTATTAAGGGTTTTATGCTTCATCACCGTCAATTTATATATAACATATAAAATTTCTCTCTGTGTGTGTAGATTTTAATGTATAATCAGTGCTAACAAAACCATCAAAGGATTTCATGTTATATTGAGAATAGAAATACAAATTCTTGTAAATTGATTCATTATATTAAGTAAGAAACTAATCTAAAATATGTATTTTGCTTATTCAGAATGCTGCATTCCATAAAATTAAATTTCCGTTTTGGAATAAGAAGAAGAAAACAAGAAAAGAATTTTTATCATTTTTCAATTTTTTTTAATGATGACGAATTTCATGAAAGTTTTGAGGTGTCTGCAATGTGAAATTGGAAGACCGAATATACCATGAAAGAAAACTAAAAGAATTTTCAGTAAAATGTTCATGAAATTCACATGTCACCGCATTCATTCTTTAAAGCATTTCACACAAATATTATGTGTCTGTCGTCCATTTCTACAGCCCAATTGTATTTATTCTGTGCAGCTTTACCAAAAAAAAATTTCCTTCGCTTAAACAAATTTAAATTCCATCGTTATAATTATAGAATAATTTATAGTGGTTGTGACCGCACAATGACCACAATCATATAATACAAGATTATTTTATTTTTGGGTGAATAAGGAAATTTATTTATATTACGTAAAGTGTAGAATAAATTGAAGTCGAATAAGACTGGAATATTCCCTTAGAAATTTAAACTACATCATTATGATAATAATAATTAAAAGTAGGATGGATTTATAATGACTCGTTTTTATTTAAACTCTTTTTATGTTTTTAAATAATGCTCACAACTCACAACTCACAACTCATCCTTAACACATCTTTGTATCCGTTCTTCTTTTTTTTTTGTTTGTGTTTTTGTGTTCTTATAAAATAACAAATAATAATAACAAAAAAAGAAGAAGTTCACCACCCAATGTTCTTCATACCCAATTTCTCTACTCATTAGAAAACTTCGCTCTCATCATAATATATCCTTAAACCCATCACATTCATACCTTTACGAATACACATCCTTATACATACATACATGAACATGACGATTCACATAGTCACATGTGTGATTTAATATTTTTAATGACAAAATTAATTATTTAAAAAACAAATATTAAACTTTACTTTTTTTGTTGCCGTTGTTTTGTTTTTCTCTTTCTTTGGTCGTTTTTTTCTTTCTTTCTTTTTTTATAGTACAAAAGGGAATTAATTTTTTAAGGTCCCTAAAAGCTCTTACATCAATTTTCTATTAAATATTTACAACAATAACAAGCCGACAACAAAACCAACAACAAAATAATAATTTATAAAACAAAAAATTAAAATGAGAAAATAATTTGTTGTTGTTGTTTTTTGTTCAATTTTCTTTCTTGTTTTCAACATATTTTCTCGTCATTGAAAAATTCTTTTGAAACAGAAAGAATATATTTTTATCATTGCACTTTTCAATATTATTTTGTTTCTTATTTTTTACACCCTCAGATGCTTTTACCAAGAGCAGACACATTTATAAACACATACTCACTCACAGACAAACATTAAACTAGACTGAAAAGATGAAAATAGAAAGATAGATAGAGAGAGAGAGAGAGAGTGATACTGATGGGTGAATGAGTGAAAAGAAGCTCTGTTTTTATGTTTACATAGTTTCATGTCAGAATATCAAATATTCATGAAGCACAAACATTTTTAACTGGGTGTTTGTCTTTTTGTCTCTCACCATTCTTCTGATATTTTTATTATCAACCGTACCAACCAACCCATTTTTCATATGTATGTTGTTAAGTTTTTTTTCTTCTTTTTCTTTTATGTATTTCTGTTTTTTTTTTCTTTCGTTTTTCATTTTCCCTTTTTTCCTTTCTCGCGTCTTACGGTTGTCCATCATCTACTGACATAAATATATGTATTCCTCTCTTGTATTCTTATGAATGACTGAATGTGTATAAGAGTGAAGTGTAATTGCCATCATCATTGCATTATTATAAGCTCTCTATAATAAGATATTTTTTTTCCGTCTCCTTCTTTTTTCCCTTTAAGGGTTTTTTTTTCTCTCATATAGAAAATAAATTTTTTTTCTTCTTTTCCCTTTCTTCGGATTCTGCTTCCATTTATATTTATTTTCGTCGGGATTTTTTTTTTGTATCAACGCAAAAATAATAATAATAAACAAAAAATCACGCAAAAGAAAAAAGTTTATTTTTGGTTTATGATTTATTATGACGTCACACTTTCTTATGAATAAAAAAAAAAAGGAAAGAAAATCTTTTACCCTCTTTTTCTTCTTCTTCTTAATATCTATTATATTTTTGTTGAGTATAATTTCTAAAAAGAGAGAAAAAAAAAATAAATAAAAATAAATAAAGGATGAAAAGTGGAAGAGGATGTAAATGTTGATGTGATGAGGTGTATATAGAATGAGGGGAGGAAAAGAAAACATAATTTTTATTATACAATTTTCATTATCATATATTCATTTTTATTCATGTGTTACGTGACGTGAACGTGACACAATGATATCTCACTCTTTCAAACTTCATAATATTTAGATAAAAATGAGTTTTAGATGGATAATAATATGTATGTAGATAATACATATTTG
Source organism: Pedicia rivosa (assembly GCA_963082725.1). Lineage (NCBI taxonomy): Eukaryota > Metazoa > Arthropoda > Insecta > Diptera > Pediciidae > Pedicia > Pedicia rivosa. The sequence continues at coordinate 44,456,634 of OY720154.1, read as the reverse complement.
TTTGTTTGTTTGTGTGTATGTATGTATGTATGTATGTATGTATGTATGTATGTATATATGATTTACCAAAAAATACTTCCCACTTTCCTTCTGTTCTTTTTTTTTTAAACATAAAATAATAATAATAAACTCTCTTGACGTTGTTGTAATAAATTTCTTTATAGTCTGATGTGTTATGAACGGTTGTGAGTGAGTGTGAAGGAGTGTGAAGATGGGTGGGTTTCAGATTTCTGTTTTTTTTTATTTTTATTACATTTTTTTTGGGGGAAGAAGATAGCAGATAAAAAAGAGTCAAACATTATTCTATTTATCTCTCTTTCTATTACCTATTTTTATCTAACTTTTCATTTCACCTCTTTTTACAATTTTCTTCTCATTCTCTTTACTCATAAACCCCAAACTCTACCACCAAATCCAACTCCATCATAATAATAATTTTACTTATAACTTTTTGGGTTTAAGTTTAAAATTATAAAAAAAAAGAAGCTGAAGAAGAAGAAAATCACAAAAAAAAAGTAAAATCAAAAAAAAAAAAAAGAAAAAGGAAAACAAAAATTAAAAAAAGGAAAAATGAGAAATAAGGGAGGAGAGAATCAAGAAGGGAAATAAAATATATAATTTTTTTTTTATTTTAAATTTATTATGATTTTTCTTATTTTTCTTCTTCATTTTATTTATTTTGGGAGAGAATAATAAAATAAAAGGAATGGGATTTACGTCATGAATATACGTTGACAACAGACAAAGAAGAAAATATAAGAAGATAGAATGAAAGAATGAAAAGAAAATTATGATGATAAGGGATCATGAAGAAGAGGAAAAATAAAAGAAGAATATTTTATAATAAAAGAATATTGTTGAATTATCATGACTCCATTCCAATCTTTTCCTTTCTTTTCTATTCTTTACGTTTCTTTATTTTTTCTTTTCTTGTATAAAGATATTTGATTCAATCATCAAAAAACCCTTTCAATTTTTTTTCTTCTTCTACTTCGTCATCTTCTTCTTCTTCTTCGCCTTTTTTGTTAGAAGAACTTTTCGATTAAAAATTCAAAAAAAAAAAATAAAGAAGAATAAAAACCCAAAAAAAAAAATTAAATTAAAGTTCGTTCATATTTTTTTTCTTCTTTTCTTTGTTGCTCGTTGTTGTTGGTTGGTTTGTTGTTGTTGGTGTTAGATTGGATTTCGTTTCTTTTTTGTGTATTAAAAAAAAAAATAAAGAAGTAAATTCCATTAGGATTTTGTTACAATTATTATTCCACTTTTTTACCACCTTTCATTATCCGTATTGTATCGGGGGAATTTTCTCTTCATTTAGGAAGTTAAGCTTGTCTCTTTTTTCTCTCTTCTCTTTTTCCTTCATTTTCTACAGTTTTTTCTTATTCGTTTTGCTTAAGTTAACAATTGACCCATTTATTTTCTTCTTGATAATAATTCAAATTTTCCTACATTAAATTTTTATCAACAAAAAAATTATGTTTCTGGTCTTTTAAGGGGGAAAAACTAGTTTTTTTTGTTGCTGTTGTTGCTTGATGTGTGTTCTATACTCCAACCATTTTTTTCATAAAAAAAAATTGAATTAGATAAGGGAAATGCACAAAAAATGTAAAACAATTAATTAGAACATGATCAGAAGTTTATTACAGATTCGGATTGAGAATAACTTCGCCTGTATGTATGTGGTGGAGGCCTAAAATCCATCCATTGGACATTCGTAATAATCACAACAATCACTGTATTCCTACAATATTGTATTGAGCTTCATTACTTAAAGTAAAATTGTGTCCTTTTGTCATATGTCTTACTTTAAGCTTATTTTGTCCAGAATATGTGATGAACAAATTCATTTCCATAAAACAAACAAATAAGAAACTGACCTCGGATGACATAGGAAAGCTTTTTTCCTTTTCTTTTTATTTGGCATTTTGTTGTTTTTCTTTTATTTTTATGTTAAACAAACACGGAAAATAATATAAAATTTGGGAGAAAGAAGTCTAGGAACAAAAAAATAAAATAAGAATGTGAAGAAAATGAAAAGCAAATGAAAATTCTTGTTTTTGGTTGTTGTTGTTTATATTATCTCTTGCTATTTTTCATTCTTCTTGTTGTGTTACTAATGCAGTTTTCACGTTTGGGACACGTCAAAGTACCTTTCTATCTCTCTTGTACAATAATTTCCTTTATCATACCTGATTTTTTTTTAAAGTCTTTAGAGATTTTTGTGTACTCACATACACATACGGATGTATGTGATATATTTCTACGACAAGGGGATGTGTGATTACTTTGTTAATATATGTATGTGTGTGATTATATGTACAAACCCATTTGTATCTCTGTATATGATGGTCGATTTTTGCTGACTCTAATTATTTTCAGCCAACACCACCCATCCACCCACTCACATGGATGGATACAGAAGTCCTTTTTTTTTTGTACCCTTCATCATAATATAAACATATATAATATTCACTCTTAAAACTCCCTTTATTTTATGTCTGAATGTATGTGTATGTGTGTGTGTTCTGTATTATGTGTACAAAAGTGTGAGTATAGTTTTTAGTACATATATGGATGTAGATATTTTCTGTCGAACTTAAAAACCATATAAAGAGTCTCTATGGCTAAAAAACATTCCACCAATTCAGATAATATATACATACATACATATATACATAAATATAAACGTACGTATATAATTCAGCCACATTGAAGTAGTTAATGACATTGCCGCATAGCACATTTGAAAGTTTCCACCATTCTGAATATATTTGCAGATGTAAAAGAAACATATGTATGAATTTGAAAGGTTGGTTGAGTATTTTTAAAGAGGGTCGGTTAGTTGTATTCGTTTTTTTTCTGTTTTTCTTGTTGTTATTTGATACATAGTAAAGAATATCTGGTTGTTTGGTGTAAATTCATAAAAATATCGCAAAGTGAGTAGTGTGTAGTTACCCTACACAAAAAAAAACATACGAAAAAAGTAAGAGACATGTTAAAAAATCTAAATCTAATCTAAAGTTAGTTTAGTTAGTTAGTTAATATGGTGAATTATGCTTACATGTATATTAGAGGAAATTTATTATTGAGTTGTCATCTAAATACAATTCAACATTTCCAAACTAAAACTTTTACTTTGCTACTTTTTTTTTATTATTATTCAGTATTATTCATTTGTTCAGCACCACAATTATTGTTACTAAACTTTATGTGTTTGAAGTTTTTCTCTATTGCTATGCGTCCAAATTCAAATTAATTTTATTTTTATTTTTCATTCTCTGCTAAAAACCAAAAATGTAAAATATTAAAACGAGAATATAATTCAATTATTTATTAAAGTCATATTTATTGCGGTGGAAACAACTTGTGCATTTTTTTTCACAATGGCAAAAACAAAAAGAAGGAAATAAAATAAAATAAATAAAAAAATATGAAAATATTTGATTTGTGTTCGTACAGAATGACGACAAATTATGCAACGGAAAAATAACAAAAAAAGTGAATAAAAATCAAAGTTTTGAAATTCAAAAATATTATTTAATTTTTAAATTAATTTAAATAAAAGAGAAAAATAAAAGGAAAAGTTCAAAAAAAAAAATGGGAAAGACCATAAAGTGAAACAAAATTATAATTTTTCATACAATTTTCCTGCTTCTTCTTGTTGTTGTTTTTTCTCCGAGGTTTTTTTTTTGTTTTTCACTCCATAATTTCATACCATAAAACTTCTTGTTTTGTTTGCTTGTTCCTATTCCTGTAGAAGTTTTTTTTTTTCAGTTTATGAAAAATAAGAACAAAAACCAAAAAGTACAGGAAGTAGTACCCCACCCCTTACATACGGCTGCCGTACCACACATTAAAAATATTAAATTAATTTTTAACTGCAATGAAAACTGACAGATATCGCGGTATAATTTTTACAACATGACTTCCCTTTACTTTATGGCTTTTTTTTTTTGTTTTTTGTTTTGGTAAACTAGAATATTTTTCTTTCCCCCATATTCATACACACACACAAAAACACTCATTTTCTCTCCCTCGTGTATTTCATGTTTAGATTGCAGTTGCTCTTTTAAATATAATTTAATTGTTTATGATGAATAACATGAATAAAGGAGAAGCGCTATTTTTTTTTCAAGAAATTTTGTGGTGCGGGAAAGAGACAAAGATATAAATAATTTTAATTTTTGTTCTTTTGTATGGTTTTCGTTCACTTGCATCTCTTTGTTTTTGTTGTGTGGTATTTTTTTTTTAATATTTATTTTACTGAAATATTTAATGGGAAAACTATAAATATATGAATGTATATAGAGGAAAATTAGTCTAGCTATCTAATGAGAATGCTATAAAGATAGATGGTTACATAATGTATATGTGTGTGTGTGTGCATTATGTATGTATGTTTGTGTATTTATATTTTATATAAACACATATGTATAAATATGGTGTCGTAAAATATTCAAACGTGTTTGAGCGTATAATGAGTTTCCGTTTTTCACTATTTTCGATGTTGATATTTATTGTGTAATCTGTGTCTGTATGTATGTGTATATTTGTGCAAATGGATAGATGGATGGATGGATAGATGGATAGATGAGGGATTCAAAAACATTATAATGTATCTATAATATATAAAGGAAATCTATTTGTGTAGATAACACAACACACAAAACCAACATATCAGTTTATCCGTTTTTCTTTTTTTTCTCGTTTTTTGTGATTTATTTGCATTATATGGAAACTCTGTGAACGATCATACACACCCATATATAGATATATCTGCGAATATATGTATGTATGTATTTGTTCACACAAAAACAGAGACTCAATCGAAATAGCTCAGGTAAACATGAATGAGCGATTTGTCCTCAATTTCGTATAATTCCTTCTTTTCTCTTTTTATTTTTCTCTTTCTCTATTCAAATCGATTAGATTGATGTGAGAAACCAATCTGCTGTTTGTCTGGTTTTGTTTGATAAAGATATTGTGTCTAGGAATGGACGACAAGCAGAAAAGTAAAAAAAGACAAAAACAGAAATGTGACAAAAATAAATTAACACCCATGCTAGAAAAAAAAAATATCGAAAGGAAAATAAAAGAAAAATAGGAAATATAGAATAAGGAAAATAGAATCAAATGTAGGAGAATCGTTTCTGTATAAATAAATCTTATAGAAAATTTTCTCTCTCACTCCAACCATAAAAGAAAAATGGGAAAAAAAAAAAGAAAAGACAGAATAAAAATAGGAAAATAGAAACTTAACCGAAATCCTTAATTTATCGAAGTAAAAATGTCAAAATTTATGTTATTCAGAACGAAAAAGAAAATTGTGAGTGGCATTCGTGAATTACGTGCACATTAATTACATCCGAATTACTATAGATTACACATAAGTTAATTATAGTAATTGAACTTGAATTATTTCAATGGGAATTATTGTTGAAAACTCTTCTACAATTTGTCTAATTACATATACTTGAATTTATTTAAGACTAGAATAATTTCAGTTACTTGAAATTCGTTTGAATTATTTCCAATAATTTTTAATTCTTCTTCATTATTTTTGATTTCGAAGTTTTTGATTTTTGAATCCGTGCAATTCTTCTTTTTTTGAATTGCTTGAATTATTTCAGGATTAACAATTCTAATTTCTTAATTATTTTTTTTTACTTGAATTACTTGAATTCCAAATGCATTCATTCATTCTTTTTCACGAATTACTTCAATTACAATTATTGACGCATAATTTTTTTTTTGCTCGAATTATCCCTGGATTGTGTAAACTGTTTTTAAGTTTCCGGCAAATTGTAATCGAGTTACTTCAATTATTGATGCATAACTTTTGAATTACGTCAATTACACAAAGTTAACAAATTTATTTTCCTGAATTATTTCAATTGTTTTTTTCTTTCCAGTTTTTAATTCGTTCCATTACTGGAATTACTTAAATTATTCAATTACATATTTCAATGAATTTAATGACTTTTCACTTAATAGTCAGATTAAGTACAAGCTCTGAACAGACCAATAAGATTTGTCCCTCATTTTTTTCTTCATGTTTAAGAAATAAATTTATGTATTTTTAATTTTCATTTCATTTTCTTCATTTTTCTTTTGTGTTGTTGTTTCATTTCAAAAAATAAAAAAATATCAGTTCATTTTCTTTTTCGTCTTTCTTTCAAATTTTTGTCTTAATTTTTTTTTTTGTTTTTTATAATTTTCATTTATATTTTCTTTTCTCTTTTTTTTTAAAGAAAACAAAAATATTTCAATAAAAATGAATTATGTCGTTTTGTGTCATTTCTTTCTTTTATTTTTATTTCTTTATTTTTTTTTTGTATTATATTTTGCATGATTTTGCATGAAAATGAAAATAAATTGTGCATGGAAAATAAACAAAAAAAAACTGCTCTACTGTGCTGCTGCATGTCTTAATTTCATTAAAAAAAAAAAAACAGAAACAGAAAAAGAAGAAGAAGAAGAAGAAGAAAAAGCAAAAAAAATATTATTTATTTATTATTTTTTTATAAAGAAGGAATGTTTATAAAAAATGTCTAAGAGGAAAAAGAAGAAGAAGAAAAAGGTAGAAAATTGTGTATTTTATATTTTCTTTTTCTTTTTTATATGGAAATGATGGGAAAATATTATAAAAGAGAATTTTCTTCCATATTTTTTTTTCTTCAATTTTTTCGCCTTTTTTATGCAAAAAAGGAAAGCAAAGAAAATCACAGGTTTCTCGGACCTTTTCAAACATATTTTTCTGTTGTTAGAAAAAAAGGAAAATAATTAAAAAATCTTTTTCTTAACAATTAAATTTTCTTTCTTTCGTTCCTTCTTTATTTTGTATTTTATTTATTTAAATTATGCTTCATTCTTCTATATTTAAAAAGAAAATTCGAGACAGAAATGAATAAATGTAAATTAAATATTTTTCCTCATATTTCGTGTTATTTATTTGTTGTTTCTTTTTCCTCCTTCCTCTTCTTCTTCTTCTTATTAATTTTTTTGTGTATTTGTAAGTTTTTCTTTTCTGTTTTCTTTCGTATTTTTTTCTTTCCTGGTGCTTAACGATGGAACGCAGCTTGGATAGAATTTTAAATAATAAAAAAAAGAAGAAAAATATAAGAATAAAAACAAGGGAAAATTTATACAAAGAAAATAAGATGAAGTAGAACAAGAAGAAAAAAAATATTTGGAAAATTCGTGCTGCATTACAAAAATTTTCCCCGTATTGTCTTGATTTTGATGTTTGATGATCTAATCGATTTTTAATGTAAAAGTTTTCTTCATCTTTTGCTTCTTTTTCTTCTTCTTCTTCTTCTTCTTCAATTTTATTATATATTTTTTCCCATTCGTTCGTTCATTTTATTTTTGTTAGGAAAGAAAAACCTTCTGAAACACCTTTCTCATTTTCTTTTCAATTTTAATCTTTTTCCTTATTTTCGTTAACACTTAAAACGCCTTTGTATGCTTTCAACTGAGTATAAAATAACCAGAAAATGATGAAAAAAAAACTGGACGATTTCAACAATGTGCTTTTCTTTATTTTCTTTAAAAACGAAAAAAAAATATAATAAAAGTATAAAATGTTCAGAAGGTTTCTTGTCCTATACAATTTTGCTTTCTTTGTATTTATATTTGTGTATATTGTAGTATTTTATGGGTGTCTTAATAATAGTAGATTAATATAATTATTGATATACAAAAATAACAAACAAAACAAATCATTAATATAATTTAATTGCAGTGAAATATTGAATAATAATTTTATTAACAAATTTCTTTTTTTTCTCCTTTTTTTTCTTAATCAAATTCTGAAAAAAAAACAAAACAAACTAATATAGGGTCAAGAAATTCCAATATACATTTGGTACGAAAACTATCCAACACATAGTGGTGAAGGTTACGAGGGTCGTGTATCACGTGTATCACCAGATTCACCTTTTGGTGCTGCATCACTTAATTTAACAAATATACGTGAATCAGACCAAGGATGGTATGAATGTAAAGTTGTATTTTTAAATCGTTCGCCAAATCAACACAAAAATGGTACATGGTTCCATTTAGATGTACATGCACCTCCAAGATTTAGTGTTACACCAGAGGATATTATTTATGTAAATTTAGGTGAGTTTTCTTCTTTTTTTTTTGTGAATTTTAAATTTCATATTATTTTTCATTCTGTATTATATTTCATCCAGTTAACCTATTTCTTTTCCTTTCTAATAAATTTTCATAATAAATAAAAAGAAAGAAATAGAAAAAGTGTCTTAAGATGGCATTCTGAATATAAATAAAATATTGTTTGAATTGTTACAAAAAGAAAAATATATAAGGAAAATGATAAGAAAGAAAGAAAAATGAAATGAAATGTTTTTTATAACTTATCATCTGCTTTTCCCTTATGAGACTCATATCTAATTTTGGCTTGTGTATTTAATTCTAATAATTTGTCATAAGTCATAACTCAACATTCCGTATAATTTCTGGTAATTGTTTTGAGTTTCTAAAGAAAATTTTATGAAAATTTCAACTAATAATAAATATTTTTGTAAGAATAAAACAACTGATGTCCCGTCACATAAATTTTATCTTGATTTCATTTATTATGAATTAATTTTTAATTCATTTGAATTTACTCAGAATTCTTTGCAACGATTTATTAATTACTTTGAATTATCTAAGTGAGTACATTTAGTAAACTGTGAAACCAGAATAATTAAATATACAAAAATGTAAAACAATTCCTTTTAGTTTTGCTGAAATTATTTATTCAATACCAAAAGTCAAAAACTAAAGTGTTTAGAAATCTCCTTGATAATTGAAACTTATTCCTTGAAAAGTACTTTGGTTTTGAATAAGTAATTTTGTTAAAATTTAAAACAACTTTAACTTTTCTCGATTTTAAAATATTTGGGTTTAAAGACAAATTTATAAAGAGAAAAAAAACACGTTTCCTTACACTTACGATAAATTAGACTCCAAAAAGTAATGAATCGTAATTCAATTAGTTTAACATTTCATTAAAAATTGCAATAAAATGGTTTTTCTTAACAAAAGTTTGATTACAGTTTTTTTTTCTTCATCTTTGTAATTATTTTCGTTTTTCATCGCTTGTTAAATATCCATTTAACTTTTTGCCATTCATAAATATTATGTACAAAAGAATCATCAATTATTTTATGGTCTTTTCTTTTATTTAATTTGTTAAATATGCGCGACCACTTTCTATATAATAATTTAATTTAACCCTTTTATTGTTACGTGACAGACTCAACCCTAAAATTATCTTTGAAATTGACAATACTTTCTATAATTATTCTCTCTATAAAGCTCTATTAATTTAATGTAAATTTATCACTTTAAGTTGTTTAATTATTGTGCAATTTATAGTTAGTAGATGTTAATAGTAAGATATTTTACTTTAGTCTGTATTTAAATGTTTGAAAAACAAAATTTGTCAAATCGGCCCAAAGTTATGCAACTACATACAATTTCGGTCCATTATTATTCCTCTTTCCATTTCTTCGACAATTATTTCAAAGTTTATTTAAAATAAAATATTTTGACAGTATTTTAACCAGTAAAGCAACCAATACGGCTTATTCTTCTTATAAATACAATAAAGAATATAACAAAATCAAAAATTATTGTTCCTTCACTTCTTCTTAATTTTTTACCACTATTTTGATTGCCATTTAACTAAAATGTCATTTCGCCTGAATGCATACAACGATCGTTAAATTGACATACCACATACCAATATTTTTCATCTTTTATTTAAATTGTTATAACAAGAACACAAAATTTTCTTTCTTATTTGAATTTGACATTTTAATGAATAACTTCATGAATAAACTTTGAAAAATCCATTTAGTAGGATTTAGAAATGAGGCTAATTGAGATTAAACATAAACCGCCATCTTCAAAACCTACATGACATTTTCTTTAGTCAAGAATTAAGCAAATAATCCATTCCTATTTTACCCCTTTTTTTCTTTTTTCTTTTAAGTTTTCCAACCCCAATTCACCAACCAACCAACTTCGATTGAGATAAATAACTTTCAAGTACGCGGAAACATTTATCAGTTTTTCCACTAAAAAAAAAGAAGAAGGAAAAAGAAAAGCTCTTAGTTGGAAAATTTATAAAAAGTTTTTATTTTTCTTTTTTCTTTACATTTTGTTCGCGTTTATTCGTCTTTATAGCTTAATTGTCATTTCTTCTTACTCTTTCTGTTTTTGCATAAAATTTAAATAATTACACTAAAAGCTATCGAGCAATTTTGAACAATTATTTAAGTTAAACTAATCGATCTTATCCTTACTCTTTTCCCATTTCTTCCCACACTTCTCCTACTCTTATACATACAATAAAACATTAATTTTCAATCGTTAAATTAGTTTTATTTCTGAATGTTAAATTGAAAAATAAAATAAAAAGAAAATTCATTTTATAAAGTTCAAATTAAATCAAATAAAATGATTGATTTTGTTTTCGGTTACAATCAAAAGTTGTTAAATTATATTCTGATTAGAAGAAGATTTATAGTTTGAGGTTATAAAAGGAAGAGGAGGAGTATTATAGGTGTAGTTGCAAGTTACTTTTTTCTATTCGCGCTTACTAAAATTTCTTTTTAAGTTGTAAAGTTTTGTTTGAATTTTCCTCAATTTTCTTATTTGTTTTTTATTCATTTCAGGTGATTCAATTATTCTAAATTGTCAAGCAGATGGAACTCCAACACCAGAAATTTTATGGTACAAAGATGCAAATCCAGTTGAACCTTCTTCTACTGTTGGTATCTTCAATGATGGTACCGAATTACGGATATCCACAATCAGACACGAGGATATCGGGGATTACACCTGCATTGCTCGCAATGGTGAGGGACAAGTCTCCCATACGGCCCGTGTTATAATAGCGGGCGGCGCTGTTATCATGGTAAAAAAATTGAATGTGATGAATTTAACAAAAAAAAAAAAAAAAGAAAGAAAGTAAAAGAAAACTTTGATTTTTTTATTAAAAAAAAAATTTCTTTAAAAATTTTTCTTCAAAAATTTTTTAATTTTTTTCCAAATTAAATTTTTTTTTTGACTAATTCTTTAAATTTGATTAAATTTGATTAAAAGTTTTTTTGTAAATAATTAATTGATAAAAGACAATTGGCAAAAGTAGTTGAATGTTAAAGAATAAAAACTTATGAAAACCCCCTTTTTATTGAAACTCCTTTTTTTGTTTTGCTATCAAAATATTTTTCATTTCCTTTTAAATTTTTGTTTTGTTTAATTTTTAATTAAAAATAATTCATTCTTTAGTCATTTTTATGTTTAATTGTTTTTTTTTGTTGTTATTCTGTTATTTTTGTTCTTTTATAATTTAAAGTGAGAAAAAATAAAAAAGGGGAAATCGCTAACTCGCGCTGACCCGCTGATATATCTATCTATATTCTATAAATAAATAAATAATCATTAAATATCCATTACATATTACACATATACATACACACACATATCCATATCCATATCCATACATAATATTCACATTTTACCTGAATCATGTTCATCATCATAATCAACAATCCATTGTAATCCATAATAAAAAATGCCAATCCATAGGAAAAGTAACACAAAAGCATTGCTTATTTATTCCACGATTTTCATAAAAACAAAAAAAAAAAAGGAAAAAACAAAAATTACAAAAACAAAAACAGAAAAATAAATTTAAAAATAAAATTAAAATGAAAATTAATTATTTAAATTGAATTTTAACTAAATCCGTAAAAAAAATGATAACAAATAAATTAAATTAATTGCGGTTATCATTTGTTGTTGTTATTAAAAGTAAAGCATAAATTACGTCACACAGCTCACGATTATAACAAAAACAACAACAACAACAACAAAATTGTAATATTTTTTTAATTAAACTTTTCGGTGTCTGTTTGTTTTCGTTTCTTCTTTTCTATTTGTGGTTGTTGTTGTTTTTAATTTTACCAAAAAAAAAAAGAAAAAAAAGGGTAGGGTTGTCACAAAGGTAATTTTTATTAAATTCAACGATCAATATATAGATTAATTTATTTAGATGTGCGCCTAACATAAGCACAAACATTATGTTTAATTATTTATGTGTGTTTGTGTGCTTTTTTTTTTTTCACGCACTTATTTCCTACTCTTTTTAAATAGACGAACATAATTTTATTAAATTTACTACCTCAATCGTATAACATCGTCATCACCTCTAGCACTCTGTCACTATAACAAAAACACAAAAAATTCAATTTGAAAACAATATTTACGAAAATGAAGTGAATTGAATTTATTAAATATAAATAGAGAACCAAAAAAAGAAAAAATGGTAACAACAGTGGACTAATAAAGGTGAATTCTACAAATTCAAACATACACTCACACACACACACACACACATATAAAAAATATTTTACAGAAATTCTGATTTCTGTTATCCCGCGTTGAATATATTTATATGAAAATTCTCAATCAGCTTTTGATTGAAGTATGTTTTTATTAGTTTATTCCACTGCATTCATTGAATATGCTCTGTTGGTTTTATTTTCCTCCCATTTTTTTTTTTATTGCACGTTTCGATAAAAAAAAATTGCCTCCTCCTTCTACGGGTAAATATGAAAAAAAAAAATGAAACAACACCCCGAAATTGAAATGCAATTCATTTTTTTCCTTCTGATAAAATATATGAATTTGTTTGTAAAGTAAAAAATAAAACAAAAATTACGTAAAAAAATAAAACGGGAATTTTTATAAAATTGTGTTTTTCTGTTTTTTTGTATTTTGAATTTTCCAATAATCATTATTCATTATTCATTACAAACCAAATATTCATAATTACACTATTCATTAATATTATTATCATAAATATTTTTCTGTTTTTTTACTTTTATTTATTTTTTTTTTTCGATTTATAAAATTTAATTGGTTTAAATAATCTCTTCTTCTTCTTCTTTTTTGTGTTGTTGTTATTGTTGTTGTGTTTTATTTGAACATAAAACATAAATTTAAATTTGCAAACAAAAAATATGAATGAATGAAATTTTAATTTAAATTTTTTTCAAAAAAAAAAAAAAAAAAAATGAGAAAAAAATAAAAAAACTGAAAAAAGTAAATTTATAAAAAAGGAAAAAAATAATAAACGAATGAGTTTTTTTTTTATTTTTGGTTTGGTGTTTGTTTTATTAGGTGCCGCCCACTAACCAAACAAAATTGGAAGGTGAAAAGGTACAATTTACATGTGAAGCAAAAGCGATGCCTGGTAATGTAACAGTACGTTGGTTTCGAGAGGGTTCACCTGTACGTGAGGTAGCCGCTCTTGAAACTCGTGTTACTATTAGAAAAGATGGTTCGCTTATTATTAATCCAGTTAGTGCTGATGATTCTGGACAATATACATGTGAAGTATCAAATGGTATTGGAGAACCACAAAGCGCTTCGGCCTACTTAAATGTAGAATGTAAGTTTAAACCATTTTTAATTTTTTCTGTTAAAAATTATAATTCTTATAATCAACAAGAAAATATTTAGGATCAAGAAATTATAGATATCGGATATATTTTTTTTTCGTTTTCTGTTCAAACATTAATTATTATTTTTTATGGATTTTAATCGCAAAAGAATTTCAGCTATATAATTGATGATTATTAATTTAGGTTTAATAAAAACTCATGAATATCATAAACGCATAAATAAAAATTGAGACTACAAACCTATCGATATGTGCCTAAATGGTGAACTCAATTGGAGTGTCTCTTTAGTGTTATATCACACGTATTATCACATGCTTTTGACCAACTAATTGGGATTTTAAAATTTTAACAATATGCATGAATATAACTAAAAATAATGTTGTACCGAATTTAATGTTTTTTAATTGAAACTTAAACAATACATTTCCTATGTAAAATAATCAATTAAATTTTTTTACTTCTGTGCAGGTTGCAATGATTGCTAGAAAGTTTTATAACAAAATTTTATAATTTTTAAGTAATTTGAACTCAAATATAAATTCAATTTTTGTTACAATTCACTTTTAAATTTTTATTAATCCAATAAATAGTTATTAAGACACAATTGATTCCCTAAATTACGTATTCTTTGGAAAATATATACGCAGGAAAATGTAATTAATTCTCAATGCATGTTTAATACATTTAATGTTGTTACATTGTCACTTCTGATTTCCTTTAAATATTAATTAAATTAAGTGTTAAAATATATTATTTATTAATTTAATTGTTTTATTTAGATCCTGCCAAAGTGACCTTTACACCAACTGTACAATATCTACCCTTTCGATTAGCCGGTGTTGTTCAATGCTATATAAAAGCAAATCCCCCACTACAATATGTAACATGGACCAAAGATAAACGTTTATTGGAACCGTATCAAACAAAAGATATTGTTATTATGAATAATGGTTCATTATTATTTACACGTGTTAATCAAAATCATCAAGGACGTTATACATGTACACCATATAATGCACAAGGTACTCAAGGTTCTTCTGGTCCAATGGAAGTATTAGTACGTAAACCACCAATATTTACTGTTGAACCAGATACAATGTATCAAAGAAAAGTTGGTGAATCAGTGGAAATGCACTGTGATTCATTAGAAGCGGAAGGTACACAAAAACCAAATATACAATGGTTACGTAGAGATGGTATTGCATTACAAAAAAATCGTGTTAAAATTACTGGTGGTAATATAACAATTGATAATTTACGACGTTCAGATTTTGGTTATTATCAATGTGTTGCATCAAATGAAGTTGCAACAATAATATCAGCAACACAATTAGTTATTGAAGGTACACAACCACATGCACCATTTAATATTAGTGGTACAGCAACAGAATTTTCTGTATCAATTTCATGGATGCCTGGTTATAGTGGTGGTCCTGATTATAAACAAGATTATACAATATGGTATCGTGAAGCTGGTATATCTGATTGGTCAACAATACCAGTTATGCCATCGGGTAGCACACAAGTAACTATTAATCGTTTATCACCGGGAACAACATATGAATTTCAAATTGTTGGTAAAAATGCACTTGGCGAAGGTATGATGAGTAAAGCTGTTACAATCCGTACATTAGGTAAATACAAATAATTTATTTTTGTCTCCTTAACAAACATTTTATCAGACATGTTTTTCGATTTTCATTATTCTTGGAACAATTTCACTTGTTAATTTTAAGGTTCCAGTAGATTGTACGGGATTTACAAAATTTTAACCAATTCTTTAAATATTTCTTATAATCTTAAATTTACAGAACAATCTTGATAATTTAAATTAAAGTAAAGTCAGTTCAAATAATTGAGTTAATAATTAGCGAAAAATATTATTAAGTGGATTATTAAATCGGAATTTTTGTTTGCTATGTGATATTTACCCATTCCATAAACGCGTATTTATTATCTAAGAACATTGTCTGATAGAAATCTTCCATAATTATATTAATGAAATAAATAAAAAGTCAAAGTTCAATTAATCAAAGAAAAAAAAAGAATCAAAAAACAAATCGTTATTTAGAAAATAAAATAATTTAAAATTCGCGTCTTTAAAGATGTTGGACCTTCAAAACCAGTTCCACCATCTTCTACAGTGGCTCCACATGAACACGCATTTAAACCATCGACTGATACCGGTAAGAAATAAATGAAAAAGGAAAATCCCATAAATGTTTTCTTTAACTTTTGTTCTTTCATTTTCCTTTCATTTCACTTAAAATTTTCATTTTCTTTCTTTTTTAACAAAAAAGTGTTTTTTTTATTAATAATTTTTTGTCCCTGTGAACAATTTTAAGTCTGTTTTACATCATTTTGATTTGTGTATTTTTTTGTAAATTTATGTGTCACTTCTAGAAAATAAAAGATGTGTTTACAAAAACTATTTGTTAAGAGAAGAAATTGTTGTTTACAGCAACTTTTTTTCTTCTTTCTGTTGTACATTTTCATGATGGTTATTTCATCATTGTAACTGCACTTAAACCACTAAAAAAAACCCATTTCTCATTTGTTATCATCATCATCATCTTCATCTTTATTATTTTCGTTTCTTTTTTTTTTTCATCGTATTAAAGAGAAGAGTATTTTTTTATCACATTTTTCGCTCTGGCTTGAACGTATAGAATCGCATGCGATTAACAAACATTCCTTTTTTTTTATATTTTTAAAATAAATTATTTCACATAAAGAAAACAAAAAGTTTTCTTCTTTTCATGGAAAATGCTAAACAGATTTTCACTAATTAAATGAAGAGAAAAGAAAAAGTGAAATGAAAAAAAAATGGGAATAAAATAAAAGAAGGTGGAAACCGCAAAAAATAATTTACACCGATCGCCGCCTTTTTAAAATTTGCAATTTTCATTTCTAGTTTTGTTGAATTTCAATTTTTTTTTTCTTCTTTATTTCTTTTGTTCGGCACAAATTTTCTTTGTTTTATTTTGTTTTGGTCTAACGATTAATTTGACTTTTTATTATTTATTAACGGCAACCATTTTTTTTATGTGCTTTTATTTTTTTTTGTTTTTGTTTCGTTCCTTACAGATATTATTAATTATAACGATATAATGTTTCCAACTGATTCCACTGGTTCCACATATTTTCCATCAGTGTTTAGATCGACAGGTATTTTTTTTTTTGTTTTTGTTTTTTTAATTTTGTGTTGATTTTATTTTTTTTTTGCGGATTTTATTTTCTGTGTTGATTTTCTTTGTTTGTTTTTTTTTCTATTTCCCAATTTATATTTTAATTTTAAACCATTAAAAATCCATCATAATAATTAAAATGAGAAATTTAATAAAAATGCATGGATTTAATTTTATATTTAAAATTGTTTGTTTTTTCTATTCTAGTTTTGTTCAAATGAAAAAATTTGTTTTTAAGCCAATATAAAAAAAACAGAAAATTGTGTTTAAAGCATTCTTTGTTGTTGTTATTGTTGTTATAAAGACAAAAAGTCATCATTAAATCAAAACAAACGTTTGATATAAAAAATTATGTAAAGAAAAATTCTTATCTTAGTTAAGAAAATAAATTATAAAAGCGTCTTTATAGACTGTCTATATGTATGTCATTCTGTCTGTCTACGTCTGTTATTTAAAACTTTTTTTTCTGTTTTCTTCAAGCTTTAATGTGTCTTGTTTAAAGAGAAAGAAAAAAGGAAAAAAAAAGATGCTGCATCTCCCGTAAAAAAGACGTTTATTAATTCTACATGATTGCCTTCATCCCAACTTCTATTTTCTTATTCTTATTCTTATTCATAGAAACGAAAGAGTATCAATTTTTTGACATTTAAAATCCAACTTTGTCTAGACTTTGACAATGTAATAGAAGTCTACATTTAGGCCGTTTTTATTTTTTATATCTCACTGGAACATTATTTGAAATTTTTATTATCACGGTACAGTGGCGTTTTATTATTATTTTTATTAATACAGCCAAATTTTAAATTATATTCTAAAAAATAATAAAAGAAGATAAAGAGAGGAGCGACAGATGAAAATATAATAAAGCGTTTTTTGTCGATCGTTAATTGTTCGTGATTAGGGTACGACTAAAAATTGTCAATTTTATTGATTCTGCAAATATATTTATAATGAAAAAGAGATTTTCGATTTTTTATACTTTACTTGATTGTTGTTGTTTTCATTTTTACTTAATAATCTTTCCCTTAATGTTCAACTTTAATATCTTGACAATACGATAAAAAATGATTCAAGTTTTATCACAGTATTGTCGTTAAGCGCAACAACAACATGATAACCTATCTAGTTTTACTAGCAACTAGCATACTATTGCATTTAGCAGCTATCAGCTTACATCTTGCAACATTCTTGCTTTTTATCTAAGAATATGCTTTAACACAATTTTCTTTGTTTTTTAAAAAAGAATAAAATAAAATATTTGAAAAATCAACCGAATATATTTCTCCAATTAATAAAAAGAAAATTATCTTATTAAGTTATTGTTGTTTTGTCCTTCAGGTCCAAAACCAGGACAACCACGTAATTTAACTGTAACCGAAATACCAAATGGTTTTCTCATATCATGGCAAACACCAGCCGAACGTGCTCATCTAGTTCAATTTTATACAATTAAATATCGTACAGATGCACAATGGAAAACATTAAATCGTGGACAAATACGTCCTGAAGAAACATCTTATCTAGTTAAAAATTTAGTTGGCGGACGTACATATTATTTTCGTGTATTAGCAAATACACTTAAAAGTTATGAATCAAGTGATGAAGTTAAATTTCCGGTACCAGCTCGTGTTAAACATAAAGCTATTACTGCTGGTGTTGTTGGTGGAATATTATTCTTTATAGTTGCTATCATATTATCTGTATGTGCTGTAAAAATATGTAACAAACGTAAACGTCGAAAACAGGAAAAAGGTGAGATTAATTTTATTCCAATATTTTTTGATTGCCTTAGTCAAGGTGTATAAAAATACTAACCCTTTCTTTTACTAAAAAAAATCACGCTCGGATTCATTTATTTTATAATTTTCTTCTATTTCGTTTTTAATTTTTCTTCTTTTTTTTCTTGTTGTTCAATATTGCTTTTTTTGTTTAAAAATTTAAAAATAAAAATTCTGGTTAAAGGTAAAATTTTATAAACTCAATAAGAGAGAAAAAGAAAACAAATAAAACACATGACATGAGGTGTGAAAATTACTTTTATATAAAGCAAAAATCAGGAAAGTATCAATTAAAAAGGAGTGAAAATTTTGTGTTAAATTTTTAATTGGTTCTTTCCTTTGATTATAGGGAGTATGGTATTTATTTTTTTTTTCTTGAGTTGTATTTTTTTTAATGCTTAAGATAGCAGTGATATACTTAGTTTATTTAGTCAAGTGTGGAGGGGGTGTGAAATTGGTTTAATAGAAAATTTTGATATAATATGTAATTGAATTCGGGTTTAAAAAGGGGAATTCATATAAGATCTTCTTTATCGACATTTATATGCCAATTAAATTATTTCAGTATTCTGTTAAAATTTTCAAAATGTACAATTTTATTGAAATGAGTTTCATTCGTGTCTTCTTTCTTTTTTCTAAATGTAAAAGTGCAGAATATTTAAATGTACAAAATTTTGAATTGGGTTAATTAGATACGAGTATGTATATATAGAATAAAGTAACATTTTGAGAAGTAATTTATAAAGTGAGCGGAAATACGTTGACATTCTGTGAATAAATAATTATTTTTCTTGAATGGCAAAGTGAGGGCTTTCGCAATTTGTTAAAACAAAAAAATTAACTTTTAATTCATTTTAATTCTCTCTTTTTTTTTTTTGGTTCAAAAATAATTATCGTTTGAAATGAATTAAATCACTTAAAAATTAGAAAAAATAAAATCTTTTATGATGACTGTCGCAAAAACTGTTACGATTTTGGTATAGGTACCGCCAACTCCTACATCTTGCAGATGTTTAAATTCTATTTAAATTTGGAACGTTTTCTCCAAGCCGCTTCTATTTTTATGTTATCAATAAGATAACGTAGAATAGACTTAAATCAAGTAACAATTACCAAATATAAAAGAAAACATTTGATATTAATTAACCCATTCGATAAAGTAGAATAATTCAAAAAATTCAGTGATATTAAAAAAAAGCGGATGAAATTATAAAAACAAACTCAAATGTTAAAATTTGCTATAATAAACTAAAAGAAATTTAATAATGTGGATAAAGAAGAACTTGCTACAGAATTAAAAAAACTGTTATCTCGATTACGTAATTAATGAATTTAAATTTTAATTTCTTCTATTTTTTTTTGTATTTTGTTTAATAACATTTTTGACTTAGAATTTTGTATTTTTGTTTAGAAATTCAATTCTAACGTTTTTTTTTTATTTTCATTATTTAGTTTTTTATTTGTTCTTGTGTTTCATTGAAAAAAAAAAGAATTAAATTTAAATAAATCAATGGTTTTATACACCTTGATGAGTGCACCCCGTGTTTTCAAATGCTTTTGGTGGCAGCCTAGCTCCTTTATATATTTTAAATTATGTAATATTTTTGTGTAACTAACAAAATTAACTTGACTAAAATATATATAAGGACGGAACGGCTCACTATAACCCCATTAATTTTAGAAATAATTCGTTTACAGAATACAACATGGTAGCTTGTAGGATAACCGACGCCCGTAATGGACGAACCGGTAGTCAAGTGCCTTTGAAAAAGTAAGTAACATTTTGTGTTTTTAACTTGATTTTCTCACGTATTTTTTTTTTTTTTGTACTTTTATTTTTATTCTTTTCTTTTTCTTTATTAAAGTGAATAACTTTTTCTTAGTTTTTTTTTCTGGGAGAGGGAAAAAGTAAATATGTTGACTTTTGTCCTTTATCCGGCGAAAAACAAAAAAAAAACAGAAAAGTTTTCCATTTTTTTTAACTAATAAAAAAGATAACGAAGAGAAAGAGAGTTAGAAAGAGAGAGAGAGAGAGAGAGAGAGAGGGGGAGAGATGAACGCAAAAATAAAACAACAAAAATGTTAACGACTCAAGTTTTTTTTTCTTAATTTAAAATAAATAATTCAAAACTAATTATAGGAAGGGATACCAATGAGTTACACGTTAACCTAAAAACAAGTCAATTATTAAAAGAAAGAAAACCAAGAAAATTTATAGAAGTAAACCGAAAATAAATTGACATAAGAAAAAACTGTAAGAGAAAGAAAAAGATTTAATTTTGTTTTGTTCATAATTAAAGCATTTTGTTATCGTTATGAAAGAAAAGAAACTAAATAAGGATCAATTTAATTATGTATTATTGGTTGGAATAATCTGTATTCTGTATAGCATGTGCATAAATATTAGAAACTGGATTCATTTAATTTGTATACGCGTTTCTGTTTTTCATTTTGGGTTTACAACAGAAAGTCATACTTTGTCATAATCATGCTGACTGGGTATTTACGTTAATTAAAAATTATATTGCGTCACCTCCTTCTTCTTCTTGTTCTTCTTGTTCATCTTATTATTCAGTTTTTTTTTGTTTTTAAACGATTTGAATAAAATGATAATTGAAAAAAAAAAAATTAAAATTACGACATGTTTATCATCATCAGCATCATCATCATCATCATAATTCTCTACACCATTTTTTTGTCTTTCTTTCTTTTATTCAAGACATTAAACTTCAATTCGGTTATTTTAACTTGTTTGTTAATTGAAGATTTAGTTCATTTTATGTTTTTTTTTTTTTTTCCTTCTTAAACGATCAATTTAAAAGCTGATTTATTTCTATAAATAAAAATATAGACGAGATTAACTTATTACTAAAATTGTTTTCCTGATGCTATTAGGGACAATAGAATTAACTTTTATTTTTTCTTTAACAAACTTAGATATACCGCGAATATTAATCCGTCTAAAAGCTCTGTAAAATATGTAGAATGATAAAGTGCATTTTCATAAGTTCAAACAAAACAAATCTCTTTATTTTGAAACTTGAACGACAAATTGTGGAAAGCCTTTCAGACGAGATTTTAGTCATTATAATTTTACTTTAAATTTGTCAAAGCAACTGAAAATAATTCTTTAAAATCAAATTGTAAACTCTACTCATTATTCATTTATTCTTTCAAACTATGGTCTTTTAATTTTAATAACGTAAATAAGAAGATGTAAATCAAAATCTTATTATCTTTATCAAATTAAACCTTAGAAAGTATATAAGACAAAAGTATTTCACATTTATTTTTATTTTAATTCACTTACAACATTTTTAAGTGATTCTTAAATATGTGCCTCTCGCCAATATGATATCAGTGTACGTTGTACTGAATATATTCTTTACTTTAAATTAAAAACAAACCGAATTCAATCTGTTTATGTTTATGATGCAGTAGAAAATTATTCTTTAAAGACAAAAACTTCGTTTTGGTTTTTTTTTTTGTTTTTATTTTGGAAAAAATAAAGAGAGGAAGGAAAATCATAATTTTACCGAAAATAAGTAAATTTTCTTTCGTTTTCATTTTTACAAAAAATAAACTGAAAATTTTTCTTATAACTTAATACAAATCAATGTATAAATATTGCCAACGGGAAGTAACTTTTGCATTGTTAATCTTCGTCTCGTTTTTCCGTTCTACCATCAGCCTTATAGTTGGGGCCGGTAACTTTATAGAACTTTTCCAATTAAATGGTTGCCACAAAGTTTCATTCTTCTTCTTCTTTCTTCTCGTTTTCTTATTTTTTATTTTTATTTATTTATTTATATTTTTGTTTGACCATGTTGTGTCGTCTAAAATAGTTTTCTTTAATAATCAAAATGAAATTAAAATGAAAGATTTCTTCGTTCCAGTAAAGAGTCCAAAAAAAAAAAATGAAAAAAAGAAAAAGGAAACTTTTTTTATAGAAAATAAATGAAGGGAAAATATACGACGGATCCACTTAAAAAAAACCAAGTGACGTCAAAAAACTTTTTTGTTGTTGTTATTACTTTTTAACACAAAATAGAAACGTCCCGTGGTGGGGGTTTGACACTTTTTTCCCTTATGGTTTTTTCGTGTTCACAATTTTTAACCTGCGATCACGATAAAATCCAATTAAAAAAATGAAACTTTTCAATTCATTTTATTTTCTTTACTTTCTTTATTTTCTTATTTTCTTATTTTTTTTTATAGAAAAATTAAATAACAATAAAAAAATAATATTTTCTTTCTTTCCCTGTTTTTTTTTCTTTTTTTACATTTTTACTCCTTCGATTGCTTCCATTTAAATATTCTGGATTATTTGGGTTACAAATAATTATTACACACTTTCAAGGATAAAAGGTGAACTCAATACATTCATACTTTCTTATTATTATTATTATTATTATTATTATTGTAATTATTTAGGTTGTTTTTGTTGTTATTTTATTGTGTGTAAAGAAAATTATTTTTCTTTTTCATTATTTTCCATTCTTTCCTTTTCTTTTTTTTTTTTTTAAAATTAAATTAAATTGTGTCTGTGTGTGTCTTGTGACTATTTTCCTTTGTATTTGTTTTTGTTTTATTTTTGTTGTATTCACTATAATTTTTACCTTTTTTTACTTTATATTTTTTGTGTTTAATATTTTCTCTCTTCCTTTGATTCTTCCAAATATTCCAATTCCATGAACAATCCACACACACTCAATAATGGAAATTTATTTTAATTGAATCAATGACTGAGTTTTTCTTGTTTATTTTTTTTCTCAGTATTTTTCATTCGATTTTCTTTCTTTATTTCTTTTTTACATTTTCATTTTTACATTTTCATTTGGGTTGTTTTTTTTTTTGTAGTCGGTACCCTCAAATAAATCATTGGATTTATTTGGATTGATGCTATTTTTAGTGTTTGTTTTTGTTTGTTTTTCATTCGTGTTATTGTTGTTGTTATTTTTCCTTGTATTTCCTTTATTATTTTACGTTTCTGTATATTTATATTTTTCAATTTAAATTAAATTCAAATATTTGTCCTTGTTCATTTTTTTTTTTGTAAAAAAAACAAAAGCATGAATATTCTATATTTTTGTTTCTTTATATATTATTCTTGGCTGTTGCATAAGAAGAAAACTTTTTTCATGAGAAAAAAAAGGCAAACATTTACCGCTAGATTTTTAGTTTTTTGACGAAAACCAAAAATTTAATCAAAAAAAAAATATTAAGCTTTATTTTTTAATTGGTGAAAGAAATAAATCTATTTGTAATTATTTTCTATTTGATTTCTATCAGAAAATTTAATTGTAAATCAGAAAAGGAATTTAAATTCCATTAATAATCTATTCAAATTAATTATAAAGCAGTTTTTTTTTTGATTACAGTTTTAATTATGTGCGAGTAAAGTGCTACGCTTCGTGTCGCAATGAATTTATTTCCTTTCACTTTTTGATCTGATTTTGACATAAAATTGAAAATCAAAAATGATAAATTAAAAGAATTTTGTAGAGTTGTAATGTGCGACCTCCTATAAAAAAAATATTTTTCCAGCATGAAAAACAATTCTTCAAAATTTTTTTTTTTTTATTGCCATTATTTGTGCATTGAGCTAATTATTGATCAAATATTTTATGTATGAAGAATGCATTCTACTCCTACATACAAAATAAATATGTGTGTTTGTTTCTAAAGCATATAAAATAAAAGACACAATTAGCATGGCTATTTTATTTTTATCTGATTTTAAATCTAACATTTTTCTTATTATATTTTAATTTTTCAGATATAAACAAGGCAGAATACCAGGTTTAAAAATAATCGCCACTATAATTAATTGGATCTGGCCACACGATCGTTGCACAAATTGTCAATCAATATATTCAATAACAGCATCTGAACGTGGTAATAGGAATTTAAGTCAAATTCATCGTACAGCTGATGGACGTTTTGTTGTTGTTGATTCTGTTGATGGTTCAAGAAGAAATAGTATGACCGGATCACAATATACAAGTAGTGATGATGGTGGATTTTTACCTAAACGTCAAATACGTGGTAGGGCATCGTGGAGACGTCCTCTTGTTACTTGTCCAAGTCAATTAAGTTTTCGTTCTGATGGATCTGGACGCAGTCGTAGTGGACGTGGTATTTTAAGTGGTTTACGTATTGGAGGAAGACCATCTCATTTATTACAAACAGTACCGATTTTACATCATAAGCCAATAAACCAAAATTTACATATAAATACAATAAGTGCAAATGTTCCAGCTCCGTTAGTATTAAGTCCTTATACACCATCAAGATTTCATGCAAGTTCACCAGCACCCTCGAGTGCAATTGGATTAATGTCACCGTGGACTCCAATGTATTTCAGTGATTTAAGTTCTGTTCAACAACCAAGTTCTGCTGAAAGATCATTTCCAACACCACAAAGTGCTGTATCTTTACCTAGATCATTATATGAAAGATATACACAAGAGTTGCCTTCTTTAAGAGCAATTCACGAAGAAGCAAGAAGAATGACTCAAGGATTTGTTCCTGTTCATGTTCCTATGCATTCACCAGCAATGAGAGGCTATCAGACTCAACATGGTTACAGACCAAGATTTAGATTACTACCCCGACATGTACGAGCGCGCAGTGCACCTGATCTTGCATCACCTACAACGAACCTTAATACAACACTACATCTTGAAACGTCACCAGAAAGTCGGTCAAGTTCTAGCGGATTTGGCAGTAAAAATACGTCATCGCAACAAAACCAAAGTTCACAATCAGGAAGTACAAATGAATGGCGTGTTCTTCCACCATACAGACCACCCCCACCTCCACCACAAGCCCACCACCATCATCATCATCATCTTCTTCACCATCATAATCCAAATTATACTGGATTACACAAATCACCGACACCACCATATTCAATGGGACATTGGCTAGATCTTATAACACGTTTAAATGCTGCATCCGAAAATGTTAATATAAAAAAAGCTGTTGATGTCGGAAGTGTGGACGGACATTATGAATTTGATCCATCAACTCCAACACCAACAGCCTCAACTCCAACTGGGCCACGTGATGAAATTATCCTAGATCCAGTTGGATTACCGCGTAACAAACGTGTATCTCGTTACGATAATATTGATGCTCGTGTTCAAGCAATGAAAGAAGAATTTTTTGCTTATCGTAAAAGACAAGCAATGCAACGTATTGGTGTTGAACTGGAAAGCGCTTGTTGATATTCAATTTAAAAAAAAAACTAAAGACAATTATTATTCCTCCTAAAATAAAAAATAATTAAAAGTCACAAAAAAAAATGACGATCATTTTTCACTAACCACAAACAAAAAAAAAGTACTAAAGGTAAAATTTTATAATTTTAAAAATTAAAAAAAAAATCGTCGCGTCATAGTTTGTAATTCAATATTCCACCGCGAATTTGTGTTCGTTACTAGAAACAAAAAAAAAAAAACAAAATAAATAAATCACTATTTTGATCTCGTTTTTTAATATAATTTTTTTCGTTTTGTGTTCACTCTCTTGGTTTGTCTGTGTGTGTGAGTGTGTGTGTACGCGTGAGTGTATTTGTGTTTAGGTTATATGTATGAAAATGTTTATGTGTGTGTGTGTGAAAATGTTACAAACAAAAAAAAATTAAACGAAAAGAAAGCAAATAAATAAATAAATGGTTGAAAAACAAAGAACAAAACGAGACACAATTTGATGTCGTTACGTTACGTGATTTAATTAATTGCAAATAAAATAAAAAGGAAAAAAAAAAAACTAACAAAAACAGGAAGAAAAATAATAAAAAGTAAATAAAAATTAACAAGAAAAAAATAAATAGCAGAGACTGAAAAAATTTTTAATTGTGTTAATTAAAAACAATAAAATCAAAAAGAAAATAAACTTAAAAGTTGGAAAACTGTAAAGTTTCTCACTAACCAAAAATTAAAAGAAATAAACAAAACACACGCAGAACATTTTCACCAATTGTTGTTAAAGCAAATAAATATTGTTTTTTTTTATAAAAAAAATCTATTTAAAGAAAAAAATTTTAATCAAAAAATGAATAAATAAATAAACCCACGACAAAAAAAAAAAAAAAAAAAAGAACCAAATAAAAAATATATAAAAGAATAGAAAATTTTCACTTAAAATTCTGTTTTCTTTTTTCTGTTTTTCATTTTTCGTCATAAACCTAAAAAAACTAACAAACCAAACAAACCAAACAAACAAACAAACATATAAATTAAAAGTAATCAAACGAAATAAAATTGATGGACTAAAGAAGAAATTTTAAATAACAATTAAAAAAAATGAAAATTGAATAAACAGAAAAATTCACCAATAAAATATATAATAATTAGGTTAATCAAATCAATTAAAACGAGTTCAAAACAATTATTGATTTTTATTTTGATGAATTTAGAGTTTTCTTTTCTTAAATTTTAAAAAAAAAAAAATAAAACAAAAAAATTCAGCACAGAAATGAAAAATTATTTTCACGAGAAGATAAAGAAAAAAAAAAACAAAACTAATTAAATAAATAAATAAAATTCTAATAATAAAAAAAAAAAAACGACAACAACAACAACAACAAACTAACAAAAAAAAAAATGAATGGAAGGAAAGAAAGATAAAAAAAATACAAAAACACTAAATTAGAATAAAAATTAAATTAATGTGCGCGTGGATCAACGATATTAAAACAAAAACAAATTTAAATTTAATTAAAAAAAAAAAATATTAAAATGAAAAAGAAAATTTAAATTAAATTAATTAAAAAAAAAAAAAGAGAAATAAATAAGAAATATTAAATAAAAAAAAAAAAAATTACGACGATGATGAGGATGATGAAGAGAAAATTTAAATAAATAAAATTAATAAAAATGAAAAAATGAGAAGAAAATAAATAAAAATAAAGAAAAAATAAAGTTAATGTTCTATTATTATATAGTGTGATAACGTATTAGGTTATGTATAATTGATTATTATTATTAATTATAATTAAAATAATTATTAAAAAAAAAAAAATTAAAAAAGAAAAGAAAAAAATTAATGAATAAAAATTTACTTTTTTTTTTAAAATTGAATCCAGAAATCCATCAGTGATGTCTAATTTTGACATAAATGAAATTCCTTTTGTGATTTTACAACATTTTGATTTTTTTTTTTTTCGTTCAATTTTAAATCGTGAAAAATGGTGTTTCGTAATTTATAACGTTATTTAATCGTTATAATTCGTAGGAAATGCGTCGTAATTCACTCGAGAAGCCATTTTGTTTTTTATTCTATACAAAAACTCGTAATTAGGTAATTTACATAAGACCCCATTTTGTATTTTTCTCTGATGATTAAACGTGTCTATTTATCCATCAAATTCAAATTATTTCGAAATAGAAATTTTAATAACGGAACTGATTTGTTCTATTTGTTCGAGATTAAACAAATCAGAGCATTAAGATGAAATCTTTATATATAAAATAATAAAAATGATTGCTGTGTCCTGTTTGCAAATTGTATACGTTATGTGACTATACAGGATATATTTTTGTTCTTTTAGTTCCATGTTTTGTTTCTTTTTCGTTAATCTAAACAAGCGTGATCGATTTTTATTTGACTTTGATTAAACTTTGAGAATTTTTGTAAAGATTTGATTGAATTTAAGGATTTAACGTGCCTGAGCCTGAACAACTTATCAGGGTTATTTCTAGACATCAGGATTTATTATTATAATGGAATCCATTATTTTTACCAATTGAATTTCAATATTACCCGCTATCCTATGAGATTAAGAATCTGAACCACCGGTGACTTTTTTGATGTAGAAGAATAAATTAGAAAATCCGATTTAATCGAATATATCATTAAATTCACACAAATCTGACAAAACCAAAAATTATTCAAACAATTAATTGTTTAAAGAAAAAAGAAAAATAAAACAAAATGGCGTTCAACACGAATAAAATTACAACAACAAACAAAAATACTTAGAAATAAATGAAGTTAACAACAATTTCAAATTAGACATTACTGAACCAATAAATTTAATTAAATTAATTATAGAAGAAGAAGAAAAAAAATTATAAATAAATAAATTAAAAAGAAAAAAAAAAAAAAAATCAAACAAAAACAAAACAAACGAATAAAAAAGAAAAAGATGAAAATTAAAAATTTATTATTAATTATTATTGATTATTATTGTATAGAAAACTAATAAATGAAACTCATGTTCTAAATCATATAAGCAAAAAAAAAAAAAAACATAAACATAAACATAAAGTAAAAGAATAAAACTAAAATAAAGAAAAAAAAAAATTATTTAAAGAATTTAAAGAATTAAAAAAAAACGTTGTAACAAAAAATAAGAAATTAAAAATAAAAAAAAAAGTCTCCAAAGAGAGAAAAAAATAAATAAATAAGAATAAAAAATAATTAAAAAAATATTTAAAAATTTAAAGAAAAAAAAAAAAATTTATATTTAACAAAAAAAAAAAATGAAAAAAACAAAAACAAAAACAAAATGAAAATATTCTTCAGTGAAGCGATTATTTAACTGCAAACTTCAATTAAATTGCAATTAAAAATGACAAAAAAAAAAAAAAAATGAAAACATTAAAAATAAATTAAAGAAAAAGAAGAAAACATAATAATAATAATAATAATAATAATAATAATAATAATAATAATAATAATAATTAGAGACAAAAAAAAAATAAAAAATAAAAATAAAAATAAAAGAAAGAAAAAATTTAAAATAAAAGAAAGAAGAAAAAAATAAAAAAAAAAATTAAAGAATCTAAATTAAAAATAGAGAAAATACTAAAAAAAAAAATAAAAAAAAAAAAATATCATGTAATTAAACGAATATAAAAAAAAAAAAAATAACAAAAAAAAAACAAAACCACTAATTTACTTCGACCTCCAAAAAAGGTTTCTTACGTCACTATCTCTTAGTAAAGTAACAAAAAAAAAAAAAAAAGGTAAATAGTTAAAAAAAAAATGAAAATATGAAAATAAATGAATTGATTGAAAAACGAGGCAAACGGCCAATGGTAACGGTAACGGTAAAACAGAGAAACGTTTTATTTTTTTTTCCCGTTTATTTTTTCTTTTACATTTTCTCTCTTAAAAATCTTCTTCAAAAAAATTAAACAAAAAAAACTAAAAAGTAAAAAAACAAAAAAAAAAAAAAAAAAAACAGAAGTAAAATAAATTTTAACTTTAAATTTAATGAGAAAACTTAAGAAAACGGAAAATAATTTTTTTTTTTTTTTTATCTTTTCTTTCGAATAAAATTGTACGCGTTTTTTTTTCTTTTCATTTTTTCATTTTTTATTTTGTTGTTATTTTATTTTATTTTTTTTTGTAGAAAATTTATTAATTACGATATAGAGAAATTTTAATAAACAAAAAAAATTAAATAAAAACTAAAAACTAAAAACACATTTAATGAGAGTAGAATATTTTCAATTTGAATTTTGATTTAATCAAAAATAAAACAAAAAGAAGGAAACAAAAGAAAGATGTGCGCGCTCAATTTAAGATTTAAATTTAAAACAAAAAATGAAAAAAAAAAAAACAAAAAACAAAAAACAACAACAAAAAACAACAACATGGAAGAGAAGGCAAAAAAATAAATTAAACAAAAAAATAAATTAAATTAAAAAAAAAAACAAAATATGAGACTTGTATATTTTCTAGAAATAAAAAAAAAAAAATAAATAAATAAATGAATAAATTAAATAAATAAATAAATGAAAAATGAAAAATTTAATAATTTATAATAAAAAGAAAAAAGACAAAAAAAAAAAAAGAAAAAAAAAAAACACACACACACAAAAATGATAACGACATTCTTCGAGACACGCGTAATCATCTCTTATTAATTAAATAAAGAAAATTAAATTAAATAAATTCACAAATGAAACAAACAAACAAACAATAACAACAACAACAACAAAAACAAATACACTTTGGAGCCAAAAATATATTAAAAAATACACAAAACAAAAAAACCAAACCAATAGATACAAATGAATTAACAAAAATGAAAGAAACAAATAAAAAATTATTTATTAACAAAAATAAAAATTACAAAAAAAAAAAAAATGTAAGAGTTCCCCTTTTTAAACGACATAAAAACTTATTACTCTGAATGAGGACTAAAAAATAAAATTCAAATTAATAACTCCATCAACAACAACAACAACAACAACAACAAAAACAACAACAACAACAACAATAATAATTATAAAAATAACAACAGCAAAATGGGCTCTGTAATAATTCTTAACGCTTTATCGACCTGGGAGAGATTTTTTTCCCCCCCTTTTCACTTCCTTTCTTTTTACTTATATTAAATTATAATAAACAAAAAAAAAAAACATTATAAAATTAAATTAAATTAAACAAAAGAAAAAAAAAAGTATATTAATTAAATTAATTAATTAAAAATTAATTAAAAAAAAAAAAAATAATAATAAAGTAAAAAAAAAAAATTATTAAAAAAAAACTAAATAAAAAACAAATAATAATAAAAAAATGTCATCCCCCCATGGTCGACAAAAATTTTACATTCAAAAAAAAAAAAAACAAAAACAAAAACAAAAAAAAAACTTAATAAAATTTAAATAAATTATAAAAAAAAAAACAATTGCACATAAATATATTAATTAATAATTAATAATATTAACTAATTATATACAAAATATGCGAAAATTCTTAGATGTTAGGCGCAACAACAAAAAAAAAAAAACAAAAAAAAAAACATAAAAATAAAAATTAAACAATTTAAGTAAAAAAAAAAAATTGATTAAAAATGAAAACAAAAAAAAAAAAAGTAAAAAAAAAAATGGTTATATTATTGAACGAATTCACTGGTTGAATTACATTAATTAATTATCTTTTCTTTATCGATTTAAATTGACCCTATTTTAATTCAATTTTAAAATTAATCTAATTTTTGTCTCATTTTCTCTCTCTCTCTCTCTCTCTCTCTCTTTCAAGTACAAAACAATTACATAATTTATTTTTATTCCTTTTAATTTCAAATTTATTTTAAAACAAAAAACGGGCGCCATTTAAATGAAAAAATGGACGAAAATTTAAAACGAACAACCTAACGAAACACGAAGAATAATGACAACAACAACAATATCGTAATTATTTGAACCAAAAAAAAAAAACGAACGTTTGAATTTTTTTCACACATTTAAAATTAAAAATGGCCGCACGTCAAAATACACATTTTGTTTTTTCCTTTTTCATTGTTATTCAAAATGTGTGTGGGTTGTGTGTGTTAATTTACATTTACACAGTTTTAACTAGTTTTCTCTAAGTTTTAATTTTATAATAAATATTATTATTATTATCCTTTATTATATTATTATTATTATAATAAAATGGGCGACATATGACATTATATTGTGTAATATGAAAAATGAACGAACAGAGGGATAGGGATGATAAAGAAACCCTTGGACATCATTTACATTTTACAACAAAAAAATAGTGATATTAATCTGTTTTTTTTTCTCTGTCTCTCCTTTTGTTTTCCTTTTTCTTTTTTTTTTTTTAAACATAAATAAAACTTGAACAATTTGTACCTAAATTTTCTTCTTATTTTTTCTTTATTATTTTAAGTTTGTTTTTACATTACATTATTTCCGTTTTTTTATTTAGATTTTTAATTGAAGAAAAAAGTGAAATAAATTAATTTTTACAAAAAAAAACAAAAAATAACGAAATTATAAATTATGTTAAGTTTTTAATTTTTAAGTGAATTTTGTAGTACAAGAAAACAAGAAAAGAAAGAAAAAGAAAACAAAATTAAACTAAAAAAAAAAATTGTATTTTTGTTTTTTTTTTTTCTTTTTTGTTTTATTTATGGTTTTTTAATATTATTATTTTTATATAAATTATGTTCAAAAATATATGTTAGTGAAATTTATTTATTGAATTTTACAAAATTAATTGTGTTTTAATTATTTTTCTTAAAAAAATTTGATAATCTGCTTTCCCTTTGATATCCTTCATAATTATCCTTAAACGTAACAATTATTAATCCTTGAGAGTCATATAACTGAGAATTTTTAAATACCCCTGTGAAAGATGTTGCATTATTTGTAAAATAAAGAATTGGATGTGTAAACTAGGCCTCATGATTGAATTATGATAATTGAAAAAGGTTTGAAATTCACTTAAAATTGGCCGCCATTTTGAACCATTTTGAACGATGCCATCGAGTTCAAATTTTTGTGCAAATAAAACAATTACTCGTTTTTTGAATATTTACTTCCGAAATCACTTTTGTCTCTAAACGGATTTTACTAAATTATAAGGAAATCGACATTAGTAAAGTGTCAGATTGAAATTTAAAACAAGAAAAAAAAAAATCAATTTATTTTGAATAAACTAAATCAAAGATTACAAAGTCTTTTTTTATTATTAAAATTAATTTAAAATTTCATAACATAAAAATAAATATTCATTTATGTATAATGTACTTTACAAAGTGTTACGCAATATAAAATATTTTATACGTTTCATCATTACCCTCTGAAGAAGAAGAAGAAGAAAAAAATATGTCTCCGTTTCGGATCTTAAACACATAAATCATTTTTCTCTATAATATTTTAAAATTAACGATAGACAAAACAAAAACAATTGGCTTCTTCTTGTTATCAACACACAATATTAAAACAAAAAAAAAAACGGAAAGAAAATAAACATATAAGACGAAGAAGAAAAAAAAACACTAAAGGAAATTGTTTTATATGATAAATATTTTTGCAAGAAATGATGAACGCCTCGTCACGTTATACATACGAACATTTATTATTGTCTTAATCAAAATTTTTATTATGCATATTTTTTTGTTATATAGAATGATACAGTAAGTATATAGAAGATATTCTTTTCATCTCTAAATATTTCATTATTCGTCTTATTTGGTTTTTGTTTTTGTTTTTGTTTTTATGTTATTATGATAAAATATATAAAGTAAAGTAAAAGACGTAAAGGGATAATGGTCTGTCTATGTGTCACATAGATGCTGTAGAGAATATATCAAAATCTACTAAATAAAACTAATTTATTAATTCACACCATTCAACAGAGTATGGTTGATTCTATTAATTTAAAGTCAATTAAGACACGTGTGGGCGATACATTTTTTAATTTAAATTTTTTTTCATTTTCATCTTATTGTTGTTCTTCTTTGTTTTCTAAATTCTAAAAGAATAAAAAATAAAAGAATATAAAGAATAAATAAAGGCTTAGAAAATCGCGATCACAGAATATAAAATGGAAACTGCGAAAATAACCGCGAAAAAAAAGGTAATTTCTCAATAAATGACTTTAATAAATTTTCAAATTAATGGAAGTGCGCATCATCAGTTATTCAATAAATTAATTGTATTTTTTTTATTTTGTGTTTATGTATTCCCAATTGAAATATGAAAAGTGAACAAATAAATTATTAGGCGATAATTTGAACTTTATGAACTGATATTATGACACTGGTGTTATGTTGTTCATTTAAATGATGTCAATTAATTTGTATTTATCGCTGTAGTTGATATACTTGTAGGTGGGTATCTAATTAAATTCTTTAATTTACATATATATATATATGTGTGTGTGTGTGTATCTAAAGTGTATGTATGATTGTGTGTTGGTTTGGAAAATTCATATTTTTAATTGGATGAGTCAAGAAAAACAAACCTAAATAGATCAATATTTAAAGAAAAGATGCTGTTTTTTGGGTCAAATTATAAAAGTTGATTTGTGAATCTCTGATCTTAATAATTCCAACAAAATTAAACTTGAAATCTCTATTGTTTTTAGTACAGTCACGGTTGACTTAATAATTTTTATTATAATTTTTATTTCTCTTTGGTTTTTCAGCTTTTTTTTTAAAGCGCCATTCAGAATTTATAATTTCCCTCTTTTTGATAGATAATTCAAAATTGGTATACAAATAAAATGGTTTATCCCTAAAATTTTCCATTGTCGATCAAAATTACATAAAAATTTAAGATTTACCTCTGATCATCAGGATGAGTGGAAGGGAGGTTAAAGTATTAACTTGATCCCACATGTTCCCTCCTCATTAATTTAATAAAATTCTTAAACAATTCAAACCATTAATTCATTCTCATCATAACTAATTTACTTCTCAAATGTTAAACTTAAATCTTCCAAAATTATAATTTCACTTTTTAACTTTTCAACTGCGCTACAAATTTTATTAATTATTTTTTAATCATTTTTAATTGTCAGTTATGCTAATTTATTTATTTATTTAAAATTGAAATTTATTGTGTTAAATTTTTTGTGATTTAATTTGTGTAATAACAGTTTCCTGTTTCATTTTCAGCACGAACTTAAAAAACGATACAATTCTACTTTGAAATGTTGGAGAAATTGATGTGAATTAAATTCCAATTTCATTGTTAGTCTTTTTTAATCCATTTCAATTCACTACTAATAATATGTCTTGTATCCGCAGTACTACCTGACTACTCGCACTTGATCTAAGACACATTAATAAACCTAAAATACCTATACTCATATCTTTCCCCAGGAACATTTCTAAATACATATTTGGAAACTTCATTTATAATTAAAGTGAATTAATTATGAGTTTGAAAGGAGCTTTAAAAAAAAGATGTTGATTATTTTTTATTATTTATAATAAACAAATACATATGCACGTGTTTCAGTAAAAATAAAACCGTGAAGAGAGAAACCCAATTTTTTTCATTATCATAAAAAAATATTTGAATAAAATTTAATCATAGAAATTTTTATTTTGAAGATTTTTACTTTTAAACGCATTAGGTTCTAAACGACTGACCAAAATATAATGGTTATGATGACAAAAGTACATAGTGGACATCTTTTTATTATTATTATTATTTCTATACATATATTTATTATGTATACTTTAGTTCAATCAGATAGTAACTATAACGAACCATCAGTACAATAATATAACAAGTAAAAAAAAAACATCATTACATTCCATCAAAGAATAAAAAAAAAACATTTGTATATGTACGAGCTAGTTTAGTTAGTTTAGTTAAAAAAAATAACAACAACATTAACAAAAATAATAGTAAATAATATGATTAACATAAAAATGACTTGACACGACTTGGACAAAAGTTCAGAACAGATAATACCAACAGTTGCAATTTAATTTTCGCTATGAAAAGGTTAACGCGTTAATTTTTCTTCTTCGTCGTTTTTTTTTTTTTGAACGTGAATTTTCTTTTAAGATTTTTTTTTCAAGTGTTGTGACTGACTGACTTTCTTTATTTATTTCTTTATTTTTAATTATTATGGTTTGTTTTTTTTTCTTGTAATGTGAATATCACGGACCAAAGAAAAGTGAAAAATTATAATTATTGAAGGGAAAAGGATTAAGTGATTTTTTTTTTTGTAATTGTTAAAAGTGCGTTTAAAACAAAAGTGTAAGTGCGTTCATTCAAAATTTTAACTCTTATCTATTTATTTTGTATTTTCCAAAGAAATTATTGCGATTAAAAAATTTAAAAAATTTCGGATAATTGTGTTTGACTTTGAATGGAGGGAAACTTCTAGAAAAAAGCAAGAGTAGTGGAAAAATTTGTTAAAATTAGGAAATAAATTTTCCACTCATTTTTTTTTTCTATATAAATAGAAAATCATGACAGATAGCGTAAAAAATAAAAGTCAAAAGGAAATGAAAATCATTTCTATTGTTTCATTTTTTTTCATCGCTTTCCAATTATAATAAATCGCTATAAATTTGCTCTGTAAATTCTAGAAACAACAGAACTTCACTAAGTATTAAAAAGTGGGTTCTACTCAATTAGAGGATAGAACAAATAATAAGAGTGGGAAGCTTCGTTATAAAGAGTTTTTAATTATTTTCGTATTTTTTCAACATTTTTAAGAAATCCAAAACTTTTCATCCTAATTTAGTTTCTTGAGTCTTCTGTTTTATACAAAATATTAAAATGTACCACGAGATTTTCAACGATAAAAATTAATTTACGTCAAATTAATAAGCAGAGAATTCTAATAAATGATTTCTCGAAAATATACGAAAAATATAGAATAAAATTTCGAATAAAAAGCAACGTACATTTAATTCAGTCATAACTAGGGCCCGGATTTTTAGTTATTTATAATTGGATTTTAGGTACCTAAAAAAAGCACTTAAAAAGTAAAAATAAGCACTGAAAGTGTGAAAATAGGCATTCAAAAATTTTAAAAGCATAATAGTTTTTAAGCACTTTATTGAACAAAAAAAAGGAAACATTAATTCAAAATTTAAAGGATATAAACTCTTATCCAAACTACAAAATCGATATTTTACTGTTTATTTCTTTTTGAATTAACATGAACAATTAACGTTGATTTTAAGTTCTCAAATGTGAAGCTTTTTCGATTGTCTGCTAAAACGGATTTGTACATTGAAAATGATCGCTCAATATCGCATGAGGTTATTGGCGCAAATTTGAATTTTGTATAATTCTAACGGTGAAAACTTGGAATTTAGTTCATTATTCCCTCCTAAAATTTTAGCAATATTTGAAATAATTTCAAAGCCATTATTTTTCTGCAATATCCGATCTAGTTTTTCTCTAATTTTTTTACCATTTTCTCCTGGAACTATTTTAATTTTCTCACAACCAGATACGAATAATCCAATACTAGTTTGTATGGAAAGTGCACGAGCCTCTAATTGAGTAATTAGTTCTGGTGAAAACCCATAATTACTTGATACAAAAAACCAAATCATTTTTTATTTGGTTGTCTTGTAATAATTTTTTAGCAAAACTAATAAAAGCAAAATCTTCTTCGTCCAAATTATTTAAAACTAAGCGAATTTCAAATTTACAATTATTTATTTTTTTAAAAAAATTTGAATTTTTTTCTGATAAAATAAAATAAATCATTAAAAAAATTCTAAAAACAAGAAAAAAGTGATTAAAAATGTGAAAAAAAGTGAAAATAGTCAATTAAACGAAATTAGTTATTTATAGTAAAATAGGCAAAAATAGGCAAAATAAAATTAGTAGATTTGGAATCAGAAAATCACGAATCGGATTTGTGTCGAAGTAGATTTAAAATCGAAGAGCTCAATAAAAAAAGTTATTTATCCAAAATTCCGGGCCCTAGTCATAACTTTTAAAGCATATTATTAATCAACAATTTTTTTCTATCTCTTACATAAGAAATAAAATCCAAATATATTTTAAAGAATGACATCATAGACACTTTTGTACCTACAACACAAATTCACTACAATAAATATTTTTACAAACATCTTCCTGTTGTTTTTTCTTTTATGTATTGTTGTTTTTTGTTTCGTTTTTTTTTTTGTTGTTGTTATTATCAATCAACATCATATTCATATACTACAGTCAGTAACAAGTACAGGCATACTTTACTTTATGGATTTACTTAAAAAAAAAATTTCACATAAATCGCAATTATTCAATTTGTTTTGATTTTTGAAAAGAAACAAATTGTTTTCGAAATAAATTAATTTGTTTGTTAAAGAAAATGAAAAAAATAAAATAAATAAATTTTTTATAACTTTGTGTGTGGTTGGAATATATCTCTGGTAATTTGTAAGGATAAAAGGAGTGTAAATGATAAATTCAAAGAATTGAATTTGATGCAAATAAAAAATGAAAACAAATGAGAAAAGATGAAATTAATTTCCCCTTTCATTGCTAATATTTTTTAAAAATAAATTCTCTCACAATTCCTTATCCCCTGTTCGTTCTCATTTATATCAATCGTTTTCTTAATGTTTTCTTTATTTAGAACAGAAAGAAAAGGTTTCTCTCAAACATTCTCAAACATTCAAACCAAAACACAAATTAGAGGGCAGAAAAAATGAAAAAGTGAAAATAAATAAAAAAGGGATTAAAAGTACAACAGCAATAAAATTAAAACTTAAAAACAAAAAAAAAAGAAAACTTAAAAACATGAACAATAAAATGTGTAAAAATATAAATTTAATTGTATTAATATTGACAATAGTTTGTGTCAAATATAGTGTTAGTGGTGCAGAACCATCTTATCTTGAAGCACAAGTTGGTTCTTATGCTGTATTTAATTGTCCATTAGATTATCCTGATGATATACCGATACCATTTTTAATCAATTGGAATAAGGGTGTAAGTATTTTGTGTTTATTTATTTCTTTCTTTATTTGTTTGTACAAAAAGCAAATTGTTTCACCAAAACTTACATAGTGTGCCACTTTAAAACGTTTTAAGGAATCTCTATGTCTGGAATATAATTTGTTTGCCAAGACCTTAAAACAATCTAAATCAATTATTCCTAAAATGAATTCAAATAAGGGATGAAAATTATTAAACATAAAAAATCAATTTTTATACCAATTGTTTTAATAAAAATTAGTCTACGCAATCAATGTATCGTTTATTCACCCCAAAATTTGATTAAAAAACATGAATTTTTGATCAGTTTAAATTAAATTGAATTTTGTTGTTTTTTTTTTCTGTTTTTTACTTTTTGTTTTTGAAGAAAAATATTCATAAAAATTCATACAGTGAAAATTGCATTGCTTCCAATCTGGAGTTTAATCAATTTTTTTTATTTTTTGTATAAAATTATTCTTGCAGACAAATTGAATTTGATAAATTAAATTTTCTATATTTGTTGAAGTTTCCTCACACATGTAAATTGATTCTTAACAAAGTAAAATGTGGAAACTGTCAGAGAATTGGACAATATTACCAGGTTCCAATACAATTTTATTAGGAGAAACTCGACTTTATAATTTAATTGAATTTGTTGTAAAAGTTGTCACCAATAACTCTATATAGTTGTTCGTGGATTAATGCTAAGTGAAATTTTTCTCTAAAACTGAACCTAAGATCAAAAAGATGAAGAAAAATAAAACTGAAAAATTCTTTTTAACAATATAATTTTGAACGCATTAAATATTATTAAAATATTTCTGTTCTTATATTTAAATTTAAATGACACAATTGACGTTTTATATTTTTAAATTTAATTTAAAGAAAACATTTCTTCTACAACAACAAAAAAAAAAAAAATATCAGAATATATACAAAAGCTCATAAGGAAAATTACGCAACAAAAAAAAAAAAAAAAAAAAATATAAATAAAAAGAATAAATTGCAATTACAAATTTTCTCGGGGACAATTTTTAGATTAAAATTTAATGAATTCTTTCTTCTTTTATTCCATTTTTCATTTTATATTTAAATTTATTATTAAAAATGTAATCAGAGTTGATCACATACACACACACAAATAAACACAAACGTAAATAGAAACAACAACAACAAAAACAGTGAGTCGTATGTACTTACGAATGCAGCTATTTTAATGTACTGTACAATATTTTGTTTCGTTTTGAAAAAATTTAGATTTTTTAAATAATTTATAATTTTAGAATTTAGATAATTGAATAATACCAACAACAATAATACTAACTAACTAAAATAGAATACTAAAAAAATAAGCAAACAAACAAATAGAAGGGAGACGAATCACCTTGAAATTTAAGCGCCGACTCTGAGTTTTAAAATAAAATTTCATTCAAATAATAAAACCAGAAAATGTGCAGGAAATTTCGATTTAAATTTCAATTATTTTGATTTAAAATTTTTAAATAATTAATTCCAATTTATTTATTCTAGTTTTCGGTTTATGATTTTCTTTTTTTATGTTCAATGCGGTTTGGGACACTC
Organism: Pedicia rivosa; assembly: GCA_963082725.1. Classification (NCBI taxonomy): domain Eukaryota; kingdom Metazoa; phylum Arthropoda; class Insecta; order Diptera; family Pediciidae; genus Pedicia; species Pedicia rivosa. Next base: position 44,416,426 of record OY720154.1, on the reverse strand, counting down.
AGACTCTATGCGGTATTGTACTCATATGCTGATGCCAATTAAAATAAAAATATTATTCTATAGTTTTAGGACAGTTTTTTTTGGTACATTATTTTATTTTTGCTGCATAAAAAATTAACAAAAAAGGAACAAGAGAAAATGTTTTCCCCAAAAAAAAAGTAAATGTGAATTTATAATTTTTCTCATTTCACTAAATGAGTAGACGATTAATTTTGATTTATTTTCTTTTTCTTTTATGTGAATTTTAAAGCAAGAATGAAGAACAAAAAAATTAAGAATAGAAATGCTAAAGGTCATTGCTTAATTTAATTCATTAAATAAACTAATATTGGACAATAACAACAACAAATAAATTCTTGGAAATATTTAAAACTTTTTATAATTATATCAAATTAATTTATAATTACGTTAAATTGAAATCGGATCTGTCTGTTTATATTCTGTGACTTGTCATTTTAAAAATTATATTTTTATATTGTTTTATAATGTTTTATAATGTAAATTAAAACAAAGAATATGATCATTTAGATCAGAATTAAAGTATTATGTTTGTGATTGTAATAATTGTGTTAATAATCTATGCCTTTATAAATATTTCTAGAACCAACTTTCCTTGAAATCACGTTTAGCTTATAGTCCAGTAATTGTATTTAAGAAGATATGGCCAGTTTAAACTTTGGTTACATACAGATAATGTAGATATGTATAAATAGATAATTTGGGCTTATAAACGTGCATTATCTCAACTAACATGGACATACAAAACATGGAATCTACAATTATAATAAAATCCAAATCATTATTTTTACGTTAATTGAAAGGTGAAACCTGATTGAATTATCAAAGTAGTTTCGATTTCGTTTACACATTGACACTTTAAGTTTTATCATCTAATATTTGTACAACAAAACCTTAAGGAAAATCACAAGAACGTCATGAATTGAAAAAAACAATAAGCAACATACAATGGAAAAATACCGCCCTCACATTTCGGTTCAATCTATTGTGTTTGTGGGACAAAATATTTTTCAATTAAACAATATTATTATTTTGTATAGAATCTATAGAAATGCTGTTTTATTTTTCAATAAATATTTACAATATTCAGGTTTTCATATTCTCAGAATTTTTAAAATTTAATTAACTAACGAAATTTAATTAAATCAAACAAAACATTACCACATCTACTTTTTTCAAACCACCCCTTGTGAAATTGATAAATTGATTTTAGTAAATATTTGTGCTGTGAAAAAGTATATTTTTATGAAAAAAAAAAACACAATTTAATGAACAAAATATTATTATTAAAAATTCAATTCATTTTTTTTACTGATAATAATGTCTAAATTTAGACCAGGCAAAAAAAAAAAACAAATGGGTGATGTTCATAATAATATTGTCGGTTGTTATCACAACCAATTTTTCAATTTCATATGAGAAATCGTTTGTTTTATAATATGCACAAATATGTTGAAATTTTGTGCTAGGTGGGTTGCAAAATTTTGTAGAATTTTCAATAAATTTTTTACCTTTTCTTCTATTTAAATTCAGTTAAAAACACAAGAATTTTTTAAAAGAAAAAATTTGCTATTTTTTTTAAAAAAACAAAGATCAAAATTTGATTTATTTCGTGAATAATTTGAAGAGCTTATAAAACGACAATTTTTGTATTATTTTTCAAACAAACAAATTGTGAGAAACAAAAAAGATTGAACGAACAAAAAAAAAATTAAGTAAATAAATTTGTTGTTGTTGGGGAGAAATGAACTCTATAAATATTCATAATTTATAACTTAAAGTTTCATTTTTAACAATTTCCATCTACATCGGGTATGTTGGCTTTATAGATTCAGTATAATATGTGCTTTTATTATTTTTCCTTTTTGGATTTAGATTGAAAATGTTAAGTGTGGATACATAGATACAAAACATATGTTCTCAGCAGTTCTCAGTATAAAAAACAGTTTTACATTTTTCTTTTCCATTTTTTAATTTAATTTTGTTTTTATTATTTGTGAATTTATCGTATCTTTTTTTTTGTCATAAATAAATTTTTAATTAATTTTCTTTGTTTTGATTGAAAGAAAACTGAACCGTTGTCCTTCCTTTAAATTATAAAAACTCATTTCGTCCTAACATTTATATCAACTAACATTTATATCAATGACTTATATTAAAATTCTTTCGACAATCCAAAATTGTCAAAATAAATGAAGAAAAAAATTAATATTCTCCGTAAACAATTTTTAGTTTTGGTTAATTGAACCAACTTAAAACTCAGTTGTAACATCACATTATATTAATACAAATACAAAATATACTAAATATTCACTTTTATTAAAATTCAAATTACGGTGGCTCACCTTTAATTATTTCGTGTCATCCTTCAGTGAAACCTTTATACTTTGTAGTATAAACATATTCACGGATCATAAATAAAAAAGAAACGACCCATAATTTTATACATAACTATTTTTTTTTATGATTTCCATAATGAAAAATCCCATTCCACATCTTTACACATATAGAGTAACTGAATCTAAAAAGGATCAGTACATCTTTTGCATATAAATAATTTTATTCGATTTTCTCTCTTTAGAAAAATATTTTTACATATTTAAGTTAAGTTTTTATTTTCGAAAAAAAAACAAAAAAAAAACAAAAACGAATTTTCATCTTTCGACTCAAAAAGCTTCATCGCTACTCTTTTTCTTTTCACTAAAAATTTATTTTTTATAGTCCCACTGTTTGTGTTTTTCTTATTCGTATACATTTTTTAATATTTAAAAAATAGTAGAGAATAATGGTGAAGGGATAGAGGGTTGAAGTGGTTTTATAAAATAATAAATGAACATAAAATGGAATGAAAATATATTTTTGCGGACTTTTTTTTTATGTTTTGTTTTGTTGCTTTTTTATAAAATTAAAGTGAATATTTTTTTTTTGTAAACTGAATATCAAGAATATATTCTACCGTTTTTTTGTAATGGAGAAGTTTTTTTTGTTCATTACACTAGAAAGGTAACCGCATAACAAAAATGGAATATTTAAATAATGAAAGAAAAAAATGAGTATAGTAAAATAGAACCAACCGTCTATCTGTCACTATTTGTCTATATAAATTTATATGTGTACGTATAATTTTTAAATGAATAGCTTGAGCTTTTTTAATAGAATGCAGAAATATCCTTTCATTAGATTTGGCGTGTCTTAATTAAAAATATAGAATTCATCCTTAGTCAAGTGCAGTAATAAAAAATATGTTGAACTCTGAATCTGTTCATTTTTAATATCTGGTACCCTCATTTGATTTTTCTTTCCAAAGAAGGTTAGAAATATCCACTAAATTAATGCCATTTAAAGCTGGAATACATTTTTTATTTCACCTTACTCAAAAGAACAGGAAATCTAATCAAAACTGTCTAATGGGACCAACTCAATTGGGTTGAATCAAAATAATTTCCATGAATAATGGAAGCAAAATATTTTGTCTAAATCACTCGTTGGTCCGATTAGGCGAGGTTTAATTGGAAAAATATAACAAACAGGATAAATTATTTTCATGCGTATATAAAATTATTTATTCTGTTGAAATTTATGCATGGACAGAGATCCTATAAGTCAGTTGGGATTTTTGTCCTGTATTACAATAAACCATATAAATATAGTATAAAATGGGACTGTATGTAAGTCTTCTTATTTGATTAAAATTGTTACAACAACTTTTTGTATATCATACGAGCAAATATAGTGATTTAGAATTATTTATGAGCATATAAGTTGCACTTGCTGTTTGTTTACTTGATTACAGTGGAATTAAAATAAGATAATAAATTTTCCATATGCAACAGTTCATGTCTCAAACTAACTTTAAGCTTTTCAGGAAATTAAATCACATAACTATGGATTCTTAATTAATAATTTATGTGTCTTTGCATGTCTTTGAATAATCGTTAAAATTGGTTCTTCTTCGTAAATTAGATCTATTGAACTTTAGAATTTATTCAAATTTAATAAAATTCAGACTGAACTCATTGAACTCAGAAAATATATGAATATATGGACAAAAGTGGCTGATGTTAAAAGGAAATCCTCTTGTTTCAATTATAATCAACAACAATAATGTTTATTTTCAGTTAGATTTAATGTCAAAAATTGACTTTAAGTAAATTTCTGACTTTCAATTTATAGAGAATTTTCTAAATTCAAGCTCTTATTTAATTAATTTCTTTAAAATTTGAAATTAAACAGAAGAAGAAAATCTACATATTCGTACAATTAAATATGATTTTCATAGTAGGCAGTTTTAATGTAAAGAATATTCTAGAATGGATTTAAATAGAATTAAAAATAACAACAACAACAATAAAGACAATAACAACAAAATCTATTTATTTATTTATTTATTATTTCTAGTTTTGTAATTGGTTTAAAATGGTTTAAACGAACCAAAATAAAATAAAGAGCTAAGCTCATAATTCAACATTTTTTGTTTATTTTTTTAATATAAATTTATTTTGCTTTTTATAAAATGCAAAATTGTATAAAGTCTTTTTTAAGTTTTATAAATAAAATAATATATAAAAGCGTATTAAAGTACAAAATATTTTTTGCCACCGGATATCACACTGCACCCACTCATGAACAAACAAATTAAAATAAATATATAAAAAAATATAAAACCAAAATCGCAAATTACGTCACACATAATTAGATTTTATATTACATACACATATGCATATGTGTTGGTGTTGGTGTGTGTGTGTGTGTATTGTTTGACTGGCTCATTTACATCTGTTTGTCAGATATATGTCAGAGTATTGTACAGATTTAAACGTATGACCTACAATTTAATTAATTAAAGTTATTTCTTTTTATCATCTCTCTCTCTCTAATCTAAACATTGAAAACACGAATACACACACACATATATATATATATGATCACACACACATATTGCTAATATAAACAAATTGAATTAAATAAAACAAAAAAATTTGTATTTTATATTTTTATTTTTTAATAGAATAAAAATGTCTTCTCTTGGTATGATGGTGAATTGACAGCATCAAATTCATATATTGGACGTGTTGGTCTGGTTGATATACCCGGTGGTGAAGGTTCTGTTAATTTAACATCAATACGTGAATCTGATGGTGGCTGGTATGAATGTAAAGTAATATTTCCAAATCGGACACCAAGCACAAGACATAATGGAACATGGTTTTATTTGACAATCGATGGTAAGATTTTCCTAATTACAGATTCTATCCGTATATTATATACGTTATTTAATTTAAATTTTCTTATACCAAAAAGGTGGTGCTCTTATGAAAATCCCTCCAATTAATAAGACTGTTTTGGAAGGCGAACAAGCATTTTTACAATGTGTTATGAAATATCCAGACCTTTCATTTGCTACATGGCTTAAAGATGGAGAGCCAATAATTAATTTAAATGGTTTAAATTTACGTTCACATATGGGACCTGATGGTTCACTTACAATCACTTCAACTGTTATGAGTGATTTAGGTGAATATGAATGTATTGTTCAAGATATTGAAGGACAAAAACAATCAGCAAGAGCTTTTCTAAATATTCAATGTAAGTTTTTCACTAAAACATCTCTGATCAATTTAATGTAATCCATTTCATTCCAAAATCTATAAAAACTTTCATTGGTGAAAATATTTTGTAAATTCTGATTTAAATTCATTTTCGAAAATCTAAAAGCGATAATCAATAATAATAATAATATGTGATAATAATCATTTATAATTTAATTTTGTCGACACAAACAGAATAATTTTATTCACGAACGCCTATAAAATTTGTATCATCATCTTGTTAAATATGTAAGTAGTAAATGATAAAAGTTTTAACGTTGGCGTTTAAAGGTTTTAAGATTTTTACAATGAATTCTAATATGAAACGTGACGACACTTTTGAAATTAAATAGAATTTAAAGTACTTATTCAATGTATTACATGAACAGACATTTTTATTGATAACTTAAAAAAAAAAACATTTAGCTAATTGGGATAATTTTTTTTTGTCTCGGCTACGTTTTTGTATTTATCAATAAAGAAAATCCCATTTTTAACACGAATTTTTTCTTTGATATTTAAATTTTTGAAATATCTTGCACGATCATCCCTTGTCAATAAAGAAGAAAACATTCATCAACTTTAGAATAAAATAAAAATAGTCTTTAATGACAAATAAAAACGGATTCTTATGAAGAAACTTAAATCTTTTTTTTATTAGGCAAAAATTTTTACGGACGTCTTAAAAGGATTTTCACTTTCAATCAGAATAATTTTGATAAATTAATTCAGCGTTTTATTAGAAGCGAAAAAAATACATCGAAATCAGGGACATATTTTAATTAAACGAGATTTGACTTACATTTAATTATTCTGGAATTAAAATTAATTGAATTCGATATACACAGAATTTTCTTCTGTATCTACGCCCATTTACCTACTGGAATAATAAGAAGTATAAAATAAACAGGGAAACAGATACAGAATATTAAATATAAATTTATCAAAATTCCGTCGTACAAAGTGGAATATTTTAACTAATGAATTTAGTACAGAATAAATTTAGGCGCCCGTTTTTTTATTTATAAAAAACAAATTGTACACGTTTATTTTTTTTTCATTTTGTTTTTAGATAAAGCAAAAATTGTGTATACACCGCCTGAAGTACATTTTACAAATGGACAACCAGCAATTCTTAACTGTCATTTCCGTTCAAATCCACCATTAACAAATTTAAGATGGGAAAAAGATGGCTTCCTGTTTGATCCATTTAATGTTCAAGTAATTTATATTTTTGTTAATTTTTTATTTTTAAATTTATTTCCTTATTTTATGATTTCCCTTTTTCCTTTTTTTCTTTTTTTTCTTTTATTTCATTTAATAAATTTTTTTTATAGGGTGTTTTTTATGAGAAAAATGGTAGTTTATTTTTCAATAAAGCAGATGAGTCACATGCCGGTTTATATTCTTGTACACCATATAATGAGTTAGGCACAGAAGGATCATCACCGTTAATTAATGTTATTGTACAAAAACCGCCTGTGTTCACCATAAAACCAAAGTCACTTTACATTCATAAATTGGGTGAAACTGTTGTAATGGTTTGTGATGCTAAAGATCGTGATGGAACACATAGACCTAATATTGTTTGGACAAGGGTTAAGTTTTTATTATTATGATTATTATTATTTTTAGAATATTTTCTTAGGGAAAATGTGAGAAACAAAAATTAGAGAATGGGGAGGAAAAGCTAGACCAAACAAATGTAATTTATTTTATATTCCCAATAGAAAGATGGTCTTCCATTGCCTTATGAAAGGGTTACAAATGACAATGGAAATTTAACAATTGTGGGTATTCAGGATGTTGACCGTGGAATGTATCAGTGTTCTACAAGTAATGAAGCGGCTACAATTAATATTGATACAGAACTTATGATAGCAAATGTACCACCGCATCCTCCATATAACTTAACAGCTAGCAGTACGGACACGTCAATTATGTTAAAATGGCAACCCGGTATGATTATTCTCTTTTGTTTTCTTATTATTGATTAAAATACTTAGAATAATTACAATTACTATGAAACACGACGATTGCGTTGTAAAAGAAAAAAAATAAAAATATATTGTGCTTTTGTATTTCATTTTTGCTGTATTGTTGAGAACATTTAATTCTTTACCTAATAACATTAGGAAGTATGTCCATTAATAAATTATTATAATTAAAATTTCATAAGTCTTTACATTTATTATTAATAAAATAATTAATAATAAAAATGTATTTTAAGAAATCTGAAATTGTCTAAATCACAATATAATTTATAGCCTTGTTATGTTCTTAGTATATTATTTTATTTCTTTTGTTTTCAATTCTTCGTAGGCTATCGACGTCCCATGATGCAATACGTCGTCTGGTATCGATTATCAGATGGTACTGAATGGCGTACACTAAATTTAGAACATGAATCAGAATCAGAGGCGAATATAACAAATTTACTTTCTGGACGAGAATACGAGTTTATGGTATTGAGTCAGGATCGATATGGTGATGGGATGTTTAGTAAATCATTTCGTTATTGGACAAAACGTATTAAATTTTTTTATTATTTCGTAAATTTTAAATTCACTTATTTTTTGTATTGTATGATTTTAGAGAACGATTTTAATAATACCATCAATGAGAAAGGTTCAATAGAAGCATTTTCACAAATTGGTCCACCAGAAAATATGACTGTTGAAATTACTTCTAATGGTTTCTTAGTAAAATGGGAACCACCAGCGTATGGTAATGATCTCCTTCGACTTTATATTGTTCGGTGGTATAAAGAACCAATGAAATTAGATGGCAGTGCCGAAACACGTGAAACCTCTTATTTAAGTATGATTAAATGAATGAAATTCTTTAACAAATTTCATTTTAATTAATTGTTTTAATTGTTTTAGTACCATATTTGGATGAGGATGAAATTTATATTTTTAAAGTATTCTCACTTTCAATATCAGATTATGAAATTTCTGGTAATGAAGTTGAATTATTAGTTCCACCATATCGTCGAATGAAAGCAATTGCAATTGGTACAACTGCTGGATTACTCTTCTTACTTGCTGGTATTGGAATATTTATTTACATGAAAAGGAATTGGTTCCTTAAACACAAACAGGATGAAGTAGAAAAAATTCGATCTTGAATATAATATTTATTAAATATTTCTTACATTTTTCCCTTCTTACTCCTTTCACTTTTGTTTTTTTTTTTAATTTTAGTTTTATTCATTTAGTTACTTTTTAGATTTTTTAGTTTATAGAATTTTCTTTTTAATCAGTCAGACACACACACACAGACAATTGATTTAACTTTGTATATTGTAAAATATTAATGGATTTTCATAATAAATTTTAAAAAACAAAAATTTCCTCTTAGATTCAGATTTTTTTCATATTCTTTTTTGTAATCTGTTTTATCATAATTATTATTTGCACCAGTTGCTATATTAGATTAGACATAATTGCATATAGTGTTTGTGTTTAGACAGATAATGTTTACTGTTTACATTGTTACACATAAAGTGGAGGTGCATTATATGAATTATGAATGTTATATTTATTTGATCCATTACGAAAGAAAATAATAAAGTTTATAACATTGTTTGTAAAATATATTTAACGTGAATAATTAACTGGCTGTCTTGTTAACAAACATATGGGTTCTATACTGTTACAATGATATCTGAAATATTGTTTCTATTCAAGTGTGTTAATCCACATACTAAATAGAGTGTACCATACATGCTACAGGGATGAAAATACAGATCAGGAAAAGGGGCAGTGTTATATAAATGTCTCATGTCTCATGTACACTTTTTTTATGTTTAAACTTTATTTTGACCAGTTAATTAACGTTAAAAAATTTTAAAGTGCTTCATTTAAAAAGACCTTTTGTTGCTTAAATATTAACAAACAAAAAATAAAAAATTATTCCCCTGTTGACTTTATAAAATTTTAATCACAAATTTGGTCAAATATATGAATTTGACTTTATCTTTCGACTTACTTATTTTAATTACATTTACGTTAGACTATGTTGTGTAGGTATTTTGATAAAACGAAGTCAATTTAATTAACCAAAAGATGAAAATAAAATAAAAACCTAGTTTGAATTTAGAATAAGCGTCTAGCCTGGTCTAGTTGAGATAAATTCAGTAATTTGTTGGTTGTTCAAAAAATGTGTTCAATTTTTCTTATACACATAAATACGAGTTGCATTTGTGAATTATTGAAACATTCTATTTTTGACTTTGCCAGACTTCTCAAACTTTTCAAATTTTACGATTTCAAAAATATCAAAATGAAATTTTTAAAATTAGAAATTAAAAATCTCCGCCAATAAAATTCTAACCAAAATTTGTAACTTTTTACAATTATTCTAATTAAAATCTGAAGGTTGGTAATTAAGAAAGAATAATTAAAAATACAAATCAAATCGGCCAGCCAATAGCGGACCGCAGTTTGAGAATCTAGTCTAGAATTAGAATGTTTGAGATTCAAAATATTTCTGTTGAATAATAAATTTTTAAAATAACTTACTGCAGTTGTAACTGTATGTCGTAATCTGTCTGTATTCAGGCTAATTTTATTTTTACAAAATAATGTACAGATTAACTTCATATCCATACTAAAAATAGACTAGGTTTCTGTGGCAATTAACAATGCAGAACATACTAAAGTTAATATCAAGTGCAAGACTTATTCATAAATAAAAATATTTTAAATTTTAAAAGTAGAAACCTCTTCTAATAATTCGTGGAATAACAGATAGAAAATGAAAACAAATTTAATTTCTTAACATTAAAATTTTGCTCACAGACAAAACAGATTTGATTGTGATGCAAACATTGACTCATTAGCTGTGAAATCTTAGATAAAGTAGTGACGATTTTAATGTGAAATGTTTGGAGACTGTCGCTAAGTGCATATTTTTAATCACACTTTTTTTTTTTCAATGATATTTTCTCAGAACAATGTATCAAGATTTTCTGTTGTTCTAGGATTTTCTGTGTCTAGCCAAAATATACAATCTCATAGGAATTGTCATCGTGTATGTTATATACAGACTGACGTAACTCTCATATAAAATAGGTATGATAAAATGTCAATAGTCATAGTTGTATTGAATTAAATTTTTATGTTTCTATTGTGTGTTGTGTATTGTCTTGTTTTTATATAACAAAAATTAATTTTGGCATCGTATCGCATGTTGTAATGAGGTTTCTTCTTTTATTTTTCATTTTTTACTATTAAAAAAAAAAAAAAAAAATCAGGCACCTGTACTAATACACCAATAGAAATAGCCATTCTTTATGTATAGTTTTTTTTTTGTGACAAAAAAAAAATACACATGCCGATATCACGAATTAAGTTTATTAGAATAATTTTAGAGAAAAAACAATAATCAATTAATTATAATTCCGGTTTCTGAAGGTTAAAAAAAAATTAATTGCTCAAAAATTATTAATGAAATCATTTTCATAAAAAATTAACAATTAATTTTATTGTCTTTTTTCCCACAGTATTAAGTAAGAAAGGCAAATAACTCTTTTAAATATATCACAATTTAATAAAAAATAAAAGTACTAACAACATTTTATGATTTTTCGTTTTTATTTTTGATCATAAAAAAAATTCAAGTGCAGATTATAAAAAAATTTAAAAATTGTCGCAGGTCAAGATAATGATTGTAAGATAATATTCTTTTAGTAATTTCAGTATTAGGAGTTTTCCACCATAATTTTTTATCAAAATGTTTTAAAATGCGTTTTTTTTGGCCTTTAGATAAAAGTTTAATTTTAAATTAAATGAAGTGACATTAAACTTGTATGACGATTTTCAATCTGTCTCCTATATGTGTGCCCTAGAATGTTAGAAGTTTTCAGATTAGAAAGATAATAATGTACACAATAATTCATCGTTCTTTTTTTTCCTTAAAAAAAGGAACCGCAACAAAAACAGCAAAAAAATAAGAAATTATTTATTTAAAAAGAGAAAAAAAAAAAAAGAAACACAAATCGGCCATTTCGGGTTTAAAACATTAATTATTTATTTTGTCTGTATATGTAACCTCAATGAAGAGGATTCGTATAATAGTGTTAGTGGATTGTTGTTAAAAAAGTTATTACCCCATGAAATTCTCAACTTTGGGTATCATAAAATATTCCGTCATGGTGACCGAATGTATTCGAAAATCTTGTAATCCGCGCATTTTTTTTTCTCTCAAACAGACTGAATGTATGTTTTCTTTAAGAAATTCGCTTCTCATATAAATAAGACTCATACATATTTTAATATTTAATTTTGATGTTCGTTCTTTCTTTTTTTTTTTCTTTGCCTCCAAAAGAAAAGCAATAAATTCGAAAAGAAAATAAAGAACGAAAAAAAACACCATATGGAGAAAGAAAAAAAAAAAATAAAGAAAACCGAAAATCAGAATAATGTAGAGAAGGAAAATCATTCTATAAACCAACCATTCGATTTAACATTTTCTCCCTTTCATCATCATCATCATCCTATCATGAAAGAAATAAAAAACCCGTTAATATATAATATTTCAAAAATATATACAAACTCAAACTCAAACTCAAACTCTACTCTCATGACTCAACCAAAATATTATATTATATGACAGCACACGAAACAAAGATTATAATATTTTTCATTTTATTATTATTTATTTTATACAGAATTCTTCGAATTTATAACTTCCAATTTTTTATTGTTGTTTTCTTCATAATCATATATTGTTGTTGCTGTTGTTGTTATTTTTGTGGTTGTATTATATTTTCCATTCTTTTCCTTCATTCAAATTCAAAACTCTATTTTTAGTTTGTGCGTATACAATGCCATGTTTTGTTGTTTTATTTTATACTCTTGCCTTTCTCTCTCTTTTTATTTTCAGTATCATACAAGTGCATATGTACTTAAGTTCAGTACAATAATTCTAATGAAGCCGAGTGCAAATGTACCAAAAGAACAGATATAGAATGACTAACATATTATAGTGAATTTATTTTTCTCTTTCTCGCACAGTCTTTGTTAATGGATGGGTTAGTTTTTTTGTTGTTTTTTTTTTATAACAAAAAAAAAAGTAATTCATTGGCGTAGTGTAGAGTAGAGGATTTTGAAATCACGTGTGTGGTTACATATTTGTATTTTTTGTTTTTTTGTAAACATTATTTAATATCTTTTTATTTAATTATAGAATTTGTTGGTGTTTAAAAAACCAATTTTGACTGATTGTATATTTTTTACGTAATTAGAAAAAATTCGGTGATACATAAAAACGTTGAGTTGCTTTTTTTTTTGTATTTTTATATTTTCTTAAATAATTAGAGAAACTTGAAAAGAAACAGAGAGATGGTTGGTCACACCACTGAGAAACAACTTTTTTTTTTTGGTTCTTTAAAGAAAAAAAGACAAAAAAAAAACCCACAGCAACAAAAAAAAAATACTTAATAATAAAAGAACAAAGAAACTAATAATAATAATAAGAAGAAGAAAACGTAAGAAGTTGAGTGCAAAAAAAAAACGAAATACAAAGAAGTTTTTTTTTCTTGAACCAAACATGCAAGAAAACAAAAAGAAAAAGATATTTCTGTGATTCGAATTTTATGAAAAATAAATCTTAAAACAAAAAATGAAGAATAACTTTTTTTGTTGTCGTAACAGAATAAAAAAAAAAAGGCGAAACGATACGGAGAGAAAAAAAAACTAACTTGAAGATTGAAAATGACAAATCTTTTAAGGGGGTGTTTAATGGGTGAATATGTTGGGGTTGGATTGTTAGATGCAAAAACGGGGCAGTACTCTGCATAATCTCTGTAATAAAGAACAGTATAAAAGAATGGAAAATAATGGAAAAGAAATGAAAATTAAAGAAAAGAAAAGATATTTAAAAAATTAAATTATTATATTTTCACATTTATTATTACTTTTGTTTGCTGTTTTTCATTTTTGTTTGTTGTTATTGTTTTTGTTAAATTGTGTGGGAGGAAAAACCATCTGGTCGTTATATTCCTTTTTTTGTTTTGTCATTTAGAAAAGAAGAAGAATAGAAACCAACCCAAACTCTGGGTATGGGTAAACCTTATGGGAACTCTGTGGTTGAATTAAGAAAATCTGTATTTAATTGAATTTCGATTAACCTGACCGTTGACGCTTATTATTTTATTTTATTGATTTTTTTATTGATTTTTCCCCTTTTTTTTCTTTTTTTTCTTTTTTTATTACCTACTCAGAGAGTATGAGTCGAATATTTATAGATTTACGTTGTTTGAGATTTACTTAACCATGACTGAATCCCTCTTTTTGGGGTGGTGTACACTAAAAGGTAAACCCATCATCAAACAAACAAAAAAAAAATAGAAGAAGAAGAAGAAAGACCCATCAAATTATATTCCATCAAAAAATAATTTAATAAATTGTAGATTACATAATTTAATAAAAGTCCTTAAAGCTTTATTATTCTCTTACCTTACATAATAACATTATTCAATTATTGTATGGATTAAATTATTTATTACAAAAGAAATGAAAAAAAAAAAATGTATCGAATATAATTTTTAACTCTTTTTTAACGTAACAGGCAGAACAACAACAAAACAGGTAAATTAATTCAATTTTAATAGAAAGTGATGGATAGAAATCCAAATTATAAAAAAAAATTTAATATTTATTAATTTTTCATTTTTACAAGAAAAAAAAAATAATTCACTTCGGATATTTTATTGATTTCCCGTGGATGAAATTTATAAAAAAAAAAATGATTTTTTAATTAGTAATTTAATTTTTCATTTTAGAAATTATAGACATGGACAGTTAAATCTAATTAAATCATTTTTGTATTAAATATGGAAAATTGAGTTTTTAATTAAAGAAATCTTTCATAATAAATGATGTCATGATTTTATTTCTCGATATTCTGATGGACTCACCCCTTTTTCTATAAAAAGTAATAAAAAGTATTGTTCATTTCGTATACTTACATATACAAATTTAAGAAATAAAACGAGTCGTAATATTTTGTCACGAAAACTTCTGCACCACCTCTGACATTCTAATTTTGTGACATCATTTTTAAGAGGGATAGTTCCCTTTATTTCTAAACATAATCCAATGTAACTGTTAAAACAACGGGAATATGGAAAAGGTAGAAAATATTGATTTTGTGTTGTTCGTATATATTTGAGGAAAATTCTAAATGAAAATTTAATTATTTTATATTACGTCTAAAATAAATTTAAAGAAAACTAATTTTTCCAAGAAAATTAAATTAAAAAAATGTATTTGAAAATTTTAACGAATGTATTCTATTTTACGTGCGGCACCATTATTTTGGTTTGAATTTTTAATTTTCCTTACAAATTTGCGTAAAGATTTTGCTTAGAAATATCGACAGAGAGGAGAGGCTTTCAGAAATAATGAGCACGATTGCACTTAATTTTTTTTCTATAGAAAAGAAAATGTCAATTATTATTAAAATTCTTCTAATAATATTAAAAATATTGAAGCAAGAAATGTAACATTTTTTGGTACACTTTAAAAAACCTTTCTAATGTGACCTAGTGAAATTAGAATAATAAAGTATGAGTGTTTGCTTGAATCAATATTAAATTTTTGTGAAACATTTTTATATTGAAACCCGAAAAAAAAACATCGACAAAGTTCAATTAGATTGCCTTAGAAATTTTCAGTTGAACAAAAATTGATGTTACTGGCATTTAAATACGCCACGATTGTCGTTTTAAATGCGTTGACAGATTTTTAAAATTTTTATAATTTAATTGGCAAGGGTGTGAGATTAATTATTTTAAGTAAGACGATTTTTCTTTTCTAATTCACCCAATTATTTATTCATTTTACCCTAAAGAAATCTTTAGAATTCAGAATAAAGTCGATACGGAATTTAGTGCAAAAGGTTTTGAGGAAAAATCAATTTAAAAGTATTTTCGTTAAAATTCAAATTTTGGTCATAAATAAAATATGCAATAAATAACTTGTTTAAACATTTTTTTGTTAGCCAGAAAGTCTAACAAATTGAAAGCAAAGTTAATTGAAATATTATTCAATGTTGAGTGTATTTTTTTTGCCTTAGTATTGTGTAGTTTCACTTTTTTCATTTTATTACAAAAGAAAACTAAAAATGAGTCACATTAGAGTTGAAAAAATTCTGCCATTTTGTGTCATAGTAGAACGATTTAATTTACAATTTGCATCACTAATAATTTCTAAAGACAAACCTTTTTGGATTATTGTTCTTACATAAAGTATTTACTTAAGTATTTTCTTCACATATGGAATTATAAAGGGGAAAAAATGTTTTATTAAACGAAAACAATTAAATTAAAATTAAAAAATTTCATGTAAAATTTTTTATTTCAATCTATCGGATCTATCGGACGAATCATCAAAAATAATTTTGTGGTTATTGTATTATTTTACCGGTTCGATCTTGAATCCAAATCTCCCCCAATCAAAAAGTAAAAATAAATCTTTTTTTAAGAATAAAATGACAATATAAAATATTTTAGACTTCTCTGTGAGCGTAATATTGTTGGCAACTCGTTTTCATTTCCATTTCTCCACACGAGACCTAACAGGAAAATGAACTATTTTCTATTAATGTTGAAATGTTTTTTTGGTATTTTATTGTTATTCACAAATCATCAAGTTGCAAGATTAAAAAAAAATGTACTAAAGATTTTAAAATTGTTTCTGATGTGGTTTGACCTGAATTGAAATGCGTCATCATTAGTAATCTTAAATTTAAAGAATCGTGCAAAGTCCAAAAAATTTAACGAAATCTTTTCTGTATTTCTTGTTTTTCTTTTTGCATTTGCGAGAATAAATGTTATCTATTTCGTGAGCTCACTTCTCTCTCATCCAAACATTCTCTTTAGTTGATGATGTTGCGAATGTGTATTTTTTTCTTCTTAAATATCAAATCATGCCGTGCCATTTACATTTTGCAGCTTTACGTATATTTTAATCGCTCTTTGTTATTTTACTGTCATTAATTGTTAAATGTTAAACAATTTAAAAAACTAGAAAATTTATATCATCACTTAAAACACACAGTTAAAGAAAAATTCCGGTTTTTGTTTCATTTTTATTTACAATAAAAAGAAACAGATTCATTTGACTTCTTGTTATTTTTTTTTATTGTGCATCTTAAATCTTCTTTCTCATACATATTATTACAATTTGTGTGTCGGCTGACCAAATTTATATAAGACAATGAACTTGACTTTATAACTTTAATTTGCACACAGCTGAATATATTTAGCAGATATTTATATTTTCTTATACGGAAAATTTATACGAAACGAATAATAATTATTTTCAAGCAAAAAGTAAACGTTAAAATGAGAAGAAGGAAAAAATTAAACCATATTCCGGTAGTAAATAATTTTATTATTAAGAAATGTTCAGCAATTTGAAAATGAAATGAAATGTTTAGGAAATTTAGTATATATATTTGAGAACAAAATTAAACTAATATTTCCATAATTAATAATAATTAACTTAATACTTTTTAAATGTGTTTGTGTTGGCTTAAATCGACTGGCCTTGTAATTTTAATTATTATTATTATTATTATTATTGTATATTTTTTTTAATGAGAATATAAAACTACTACTTACAGTTAAGTAAAGAATTTCCTTTTTTTCTTTGTCCAAAAGTAATGAATTTGTAAATATTAATTGAAATAATTATAGAAAATTCTCAATTTGATTTGAACATATTTTTCTCTCACACCGTTCATTTTCTTTTCATAAAATAAAAAGAAACTGGGACAAATAAAGTAAATGTTATCAAATTTGATGACGTTAAATAAATCTGAACATATGGATGTGTGTGTGTGTGTGTGATTAAAAAAAGAAATAAAAGAATAACCTCGATCACCATTTACAAAAAGTCCATGTCAAATCCATGTCAGTTTATACTTTATAATTCTGTTGATAAGATTTATAATAATTATAAAATAATTGTGTTCTTTTTGACCCTTGTTCTAGAATTAATGTAGCGTAAATAAATTCTCTTCAGTGAAAGAGGTAAGGTATAAACACAGCCGCACGTAATTCGTATATTATAGAATATAGATTATTCAGATTACTATATGCCAGAAAAAAAAACTATAAATACTTGCTAGTTGCACTGTGCTTAAAACTATAGAAAAAAAATGAACACAACTAGTATTATAATTATGTAGGATTTTCTTATCAAATATTCTCTCTTCCTTTTCATTTATTTTCATTTGTTCACATTTTACTCATTCCCTTTTTATTTTTCTTATTATTTCATAAATCGTAATTAAATCTAACATTAAGCAATAAAGTGTGTTTGTTTATTATAATTTAATCAGTTTCTTTCTAATATTGTATTATGGTATAAATATATGATATCACTTTAGTTACACGTTTCATTGTTTTATTTTTTATTTTCATTTAGCGAATATATCTACTCTGAATTTTAATCATTATACTTTAACAAAGAAAGATTGAAGTGCAACGAATCGTTGATTGATATAAAAATATTATGATTCAGCTTTTAATTTTTTTTTTGTATATAAAATATATGCAACCGAATAATAATGAGAAAAATTATATAAATTGACAGATTTTTATAAAAGCTGATGCACAGTGAAGTGGAAGTGATTTTGTTGAAGAGACATTTTTTATTAAGTTAATGTGAGTGATGCGATTTTTCTGCAACAAAATTTACCTACTACTTTGGAAGTAATTTCAAGGTAAGTACATGAAACAAACTATAAGTATTGTAATTTAGTAACACTAACAACCAGAGCTGCAGAAACCGAGCTCCATTTCTAGTATAGAACAGTAGGTAAACAGCTCTCGCTTATCAAAAATGAAACATGAAACATGAAACATGAAATATTAAAAAGTGTAGACACTTTCAAGAAATACGTTGAAAATTGTCTTTATACAAAATGACTAAAAATTATATTCAATCATTAAACAAAGTAATTCTTTGATTACATTGAAGATTTTATAACAATTTCATTATCAGAATTTCTCTCCAGACTAAGATACTAGAAGTAAAAGAAAAACGTAATAAAAATAAAAACAAATCGTAAGTATTTTGAGAGAAGAAATAAAAAAAGAATTTAAAACATTTTTCGGTTTTATTGTTTTCAATTATCTTTTCATTTCATTTGTGCGAATAAACAAAATAATCTGAATCGCTATTTTCTTCATATTAACTAAGAATGTGCGCAAAAAAATACCTGTTGCAATTGATTACTTTTGATTTACTGCTTTAATACAATTACTAATATCCAATCGCATTAAATTGAAATCGATTGAGTCTACGGTCCAATTAGACAGTTTTTCATGTGTAATTTATTATATCGATATTGTCTCTATTTGAATTATTAAATAATTATAAATGTATACCGATATTGGTAACATCATTTTATTTATAATAATCAAAAATATTTATTTAATTAATAAATTTTCATTTTAATTCTAAATCAATATTTATTGATAAATAAAATGTTGATAATTATATAATTTCAATTAAACAAACCAATTATTTCTATAGAATCAAACAATAAAATCAGCAGAAAATGGATATACGAATAGGTCAGTTCATATTTTCTTGTTAGTTAATTATTTATATTTATTTCCTATAAACATAATTCGTTTTTTTATTATTACATTGAATTTGTTGTTTTTTTATTTTTGTTTGTGAAATTGGACTCAAGTTCAATCGAAAAAAAAAAAATGAAACTTATACAATTAAATTTTAATTTTGTTTGTGTTTATATTTTTTTTTCTTATCCATTTATATTATTTTTAGACGTGAACTTGTTATTCTTTTTTTAGTACCTACTTTGTATTTTTTTTTTCTTTATTTTTTTCCTTATCTTTTTCTATATTATATTTAATCAGAATTGGTATAGATACAGTGACAGTCACGTTAAATAATAGAATTTTATACTTGTCATCAAACTCAATTGATCATAGTTAGGATGTACAAAAAATTGATGTTTCTTGAACACGAGACCTTTAGATTAGATATCCAGTCGAATACCAATTGTTATTGTCCATAGAAATAATAATAATAACGTAATGCCAACTAAATAATTACTTTAAAAATTAAACAAGTGAGAATATGACTTGACAAAAATATCAAAGAAACTAATAATTTTTTAGAATCTTATAGGATTCTGATAAATTTTTGTATTTTGTATATGATATTTTTCTTTAATATTTATTTCTTAAGCAAACAAACCACTGTTTCACTTCTAACTAATCGACCCTGGGTATTTATTTTTAAACAAAAAAAAAATTAAAGTTTATTTTTGAATAAATAAATAAATAAACGTTTAATCAAATAATAGGTGCTATTTACCTCATCGTCTTATGGCTCATTTTTTGTTTTGTTTAATGAATAAGAATCAACGATTAATGTCTGACAATTTAGTGATAATTACAATAAATGTGAAATTATTATTGCATTATGGATTCATTTTTATTTAAATAAAAATATTGAAATTGAAATTGATAAAATGTAAATAACAAAAATTAAATGAAAATGATTAGTAGAGGAAAACAAAGGGGTGATAAAGAAAATAGAACGCGACAAAAGTAATTGTATTAAAATAGTGAACGTCAAAACGACGTCAACAATGTCAAATGCTAATCTCACCTCACACACACACACACAAAAAAAGAATATTATTATTTCCTATTGAAATTTTGATATAAAAATGAAATAAAAAACAACAATAACAAAAGTAAAAAATATAAAACAGATGACAAACAAATAGATTTGGGTAAGCAATGTAAGTATGTGTTTGTGAGATAGTTGAATAAAATCGATGCTCTCTCTCCTCACTAGCAGCTAGTCACAACAAAAAGAGATGGTAAGACATTTTTAATCCATTCATATAAGTGCTATCCTTTTTTATTCTATTGAATTAGAGTGCATATGCACTCAAGAAGAGTTCAATATTTTATATTTTGATTATGGTCGAGTATTCTATGTTAAATATAAGAACGAACGACTTTATTGACAAAAAAATTCTTTGTTCGTGAATCAGCTTCGCTCTTTGTACTTGGAATATACACGACGAATGTTATGATACATTAAGGTGGGGTTCTCTGTTGATGTATCCATTTTATGTTGACTTTTTAATTATTAATTAATAATGTAGTAGGAATAAACGCAATAAAGATTAAAAAATGTTATTTTTATACTGAAATTAATTGATAACAATAAAATGTTGATAGTAAAATATAAAGTAATAATTGTTTTATTTAACTGATAAAGGGAAGAAGGATTAACGATTTTATTTAGTCGATTTATTAATTTTTTTTTTTGGTACGATCGCTTTATGTATGTAAACATAATCCAAAAAAAGAATGGAAAAAAAAGAAATCATAGAGGAAAGAAAAATGTTTAAAATGGGGGAAACAGAGACAAAAATATATACAAAAGAAACAGATTGCGCATACTCAGCTGTTTCTGGTTGAGTTCGCTACAACAACTCGGTTTATAACCAAAACACGAATTTGTTAGAAATACAAAATTCAGAAACGCGAATGAATCGGAAAGAGTGAAACGTCGCAAAAGTAAATACAAAAAAAAATTGTTTTTTTTTTGTGTTTTTATTGTTGTTGTTATTAATTATTATTGTTATTATAATTGTATTGTATTTTTTTGTGATGTAAGAGAAAAAGAACAAGAGAGAGTGAGAGAGTGACTTTGTCAAAAAAAAAAACTAATTTTTATTTTATTTAATATTCTGTTTTGTGTTGTATTTGTTTATAAATTAAAGAATAAAAAAAAAACTGTGTGCGGTTTTGAAAATTTATTAAAACAAAACAACAATAAATATTAAAGACAAAAAAAAAAAAAAAGAAACAAGAAAACATTTTTTGATTAAAGAAAAAGTAAAATTTGTTTAGTTATAGGTTTCCTCATTACCTTCTCCTTTCTAACTCAATAGTTTTTCTTGGTAAAATAAAAAGAAAAAGAATTAATTGAACAAGAGAAGGAATAAAAAAAGAATTTTCTCAACAAAACATTTAAAAAAGTAGATGGAAAGTGAAAGAAATGTAATAAAGAATGTAATAAACAACAACGAACACAAAGGTACACCAAGTTATGCAGCAGCAGCAGTAGTAGTATAGTTAGACAGCAGCAGTAATAAAGTAATAATTGTTATATTCGTGTCGAAAGAAGAGAATAAGAAGAAAAAAAAAATTTTTTGTAGAAAATAATACGACGAAATAAAAGGAAAATTTTGTGTTTTGTTTTTTGCAGTGGCGACGTTTCCATTTTTTTTATAAAATTCAAGTGAGAAAAACAAAGAAAATAACAACAACAAAAAAAAAAACAACAACAACAAAAAATAAGAGAAAATCGTATATTTTTAGGTGCTGGAAAATATCAAAGAGAGAAAAATTTAATTAAATAAAATCCTTTAGTGTGAAAATAATAATGATGTAAGTTTTCAATTATAAACAATTAAAACATTCTTTCATGACAATAATAATAAATTAATGTGTCCTTTATTATCCTGTTATAAATTATAACAAGAAGAAGATGTGTACATGTGTGTGTGCATGTCTGTGTATGTATGTGAAGGAGTAAAACAGCGAGAATGTGTTCATATGGGTATGTTATATGTGGGGATATGTGTTGGGTGTGTGTGCGTTCTATATCATGTTGTAACAAATGAATGATGGCGGTGCAATAGTATTTTGTACATTTGTATTGTCCTTAACAAAGTAGAATTGAATAATAATATATAAATCAAGGGAAAAAAATTTAAAATTTCCTTCGTGTCTTCTTTTTTTTTTTCTTTTCGTCTCCTCCAATCTTTTTCTTTTGTTTTCTTATAAAATATCCCTTTTACATAATAATACAAATATAGAATATTAGATGAGAGCACACATTAACCCAACAAAAACAACCAACTCACACAAACGCAAATGTACCACATACACACTGAGTTAAGAATATAAAAGAACAAAGTAGAAAATAGGATAAAGTAGGCAACAAAATTTTAATACTTGAAGGATTTTCTTTCTTCTTGTTTTTTTTATTCTTGCTGTTGTTATTTCTGAAATTAAATTTTAAAGATTAATGAAAATTTTCTATAGAATTGTTATTGTTTTTATGAATCAAAAATAAACTGTGAGTGCATTGTACTGACAAAACTATTTCCTCTCTTTCCACTTACTGCATTTATTTATATTTGATTGCTTTTACTGCACCTTTTTTTTTTTTATTTTAATTTTTTGTTGTTGTTTCCTATTGTGTACTCGCAATGAAAGACTAAACCTACTCAGTGCAAAAGAGAATAAAGCAAGAGAGCGAAAGTGAGACAGAGAGAAAATTTTGAGAGAGTGAGAGACAGTGATCGATCAATAAATTTCCATTGTGAAAAATTGGCAAAAAGAAGAAGGAAAAAATATATAATAAATTAAGTCTGACAGTATTTTCTCTTTTTCCTGGTGTAAGTAATAATAGAGAAAAATCCTACCTTGAAACATTTTTTCTTCTTCAACTTCTTTAAACAAGAAAATAAAAAATTATGTAATTTTATAATTTATACTTTTTGAAAATGAAAAACCAATTTTTTATTTTAATTTTAAATTTTTGTGTCTCTTGAATGCTAATGAATTTTTGTTTCTCTTCAAAATAGAAAACAAAAGGAAATTCTTTACTAAATTTTAAATAGAATTTTCTTCATCCCTTTTATTTCTCTTTCTGTTATTGTTTCTATTTTGTGTTTTTGTTTGTTTGTTTTTTTTTTTGTGTTGGTACAAGTGTTAAAAGTCACATGAACTTTCACACAACAAGACAGAATTTATTTATTTTATAGAAAATATCAACTCCCCAACTTTTTCAATAAGTAACAATTACGGAAAAAAACTAGTAACAACTTTATTCCCATTATGTATATTTAGTCTAGAGTTTTAAAACTTAGTAAGTTATTTATTATTTACTAAATTCTAAGCAGTGCGTTTTACTATTATCCAAAACCAAATAGAAGTTTAGAACCATGGGGCAAAATTAAATACGCGCGAGGACAACATGTGGCATTTTCTCTGTCATGCAATTTCTTGTTAAATTTTTTTAGAATTTTAAGTATTTTTTTGTGTTCTGTTAATTGTTGTGAAACAGAATTTACATTTTTATATTTTGCTCCACTTAAATATTTTAATATTTGACGACTTCAATGTTGATTCAACTTGGCCACCCCTGTTCCAACTGACTTTTTTTTATTAATAAGAAAAACCTAGAAAAACAATTAAAATGGTTTTTCCAATATTTTTCAATTCATAATAAATGATAAATGAGTTGTCCTCGACAGAAACCCCGTGTCTTCCTATTTCTATAATTTATTATCATAATTTTCATGTGAAAATCAAATGGAAAAATGAAAAGAAAAAAAAAACAACAATGCAAACATTTATGAAGGTCTAAACTAAACTAACGATATTATTATTTATTATTATGAATCTCAATTATTTAACGTCAATTTAGACGATTTGCTATAATCCAACAATACTCATTAACTTGTCTAATTTGACCGAACAGTAAAAGTACTTAATAGTCGGTTGCTTACTTCTTGAGGCTGAAGGTGCAACTTAAATCGAAAATATGGATCTTATGTTCTGAGTACATTTACAATTCAAATTAATTCAAGCGAAAGAAGAAAAGTATATTTAATTTTTTTAATTATGCAACTTCATTGATGACAAATTTGAACTTCTATGTCTGCGGGTGTTTATTCACCACTAAAGGAAAACAATGGAATTTTAATTAATTTAGTTATAAGTTTTAGACCTAAGAAAACTGGAAAATTGATTCGGAAAACTTACAAGAGTTTTCATATTACAAAAATTACTAATAATAGTTGATGCACTTAACAATTGTAAATAAGTTGTAAATATAATTCAAAGGGGTGACGATAACTGTCACTTGTAGGACTTTTTCATAAAATTTATTTTTTTTCCCATTTAGGCATCCATTAAAAAACATTGGAATTACAAGGAACTCGCCTCCCCTAATTTGGATAGAATTTCAATTGTTACAATTTTGATTGAATTGAGTTCTTTGTAAGCCTACTTTTCGAATGAGAATTCTAACGATAGTAATTCAAGTCTCGTGGATGAAAATTTCTTGAAATAAACGAGATGATTATTTGAGTCAGTGGATTAGGATTTATTTTCTAGACCGTTCTGTCTGACCTAAACAATGAAAAATTCAATTTGCATTTTCTTTTTTGGATCTTTTTTTATTC
Source organism: Pedicia rivosa (assembly GCA_963082725.1). Lineage (NCBI taxonomy): Eukaryota > Metazoa > Arthropoda > Insecta > Diptera > Pediciidae > Pedicia > Pedicia rivosa. The sequence goes on along the minus strand of OY720154.1, from coordinate 44,391,542 downwards.
TCTTCCTTTGATGAATGTAATAAAAATGGTGACGTCACATTAACTTAATGCAACAATGTAATCGAGCTTTTTTTGCTTTTGTTAACAAAAGAAATCCGCAAATAAAAGCATAAAAATAGAAATGGAATCAGCAAGAGATAATCAAAAATCAAACAACAAAAAAGAAAAGTTTTCTTTATAAACCTTCGACGTCGTATATTTTATATTCACTGGTCCTCCCACACTCTCTCATTCTTTCTCTCACACAAATACTCAACAAAAGTCAAATTATTATTAACTAAAGTAGATTTTATTGATTTGGAAATCCAATTTCCAAGTTATCTAAGAATGAAAGGGGAAGAAAGGGGAAAAATATAAATACAAACATTTTTATGATGTTTCATTTACAGACAATTCAGTTAAACTGAAAACAAAAACAAAAATATTGAAACAATAAACAATAAACAGAAAAAAAAAATTAAAAATACGCAAAAAATTATCGGGAAAAGAGAAGAGAGAAAGAGAAGAATATTAAAAATAGTTATATAGACTTTATAGAGAAAGAGAAAAAGAGAGGGTGAGAGAAAAATGATCATAACTCATAACACGTCGTCATTAAAAAATTATTTAGTTTTTTTTTCTTACTTTTTGAAGTTCGAATAAGTTTTTTTTTTCTATTTCAGTTTTTTTGATCATAATATTTTCCTTCATAGTTTAGTTCATTTTCGATCTTTCAAACTGATGGTTTATTTTGGCTTTAACGGAAACCAAATAAATGTAATAAAAAAAAAAATTAGCATTTTTTTTTGTATTTTGTATTTTGTATTTTGGTGGTGGAATAAAGAGAAAGAAAATTAGAAAACGTGCGCACGATCATTAAAATAAAAATAAAAACAAAAACAATTAATTGCATTAAGTTTATTTTTGTAATTTTCCTCTTTCAACAAATTTAATAAAATAAAAAAAAAAAAAAGAGAGAAGTGAAACAAGACAAATAACAAAATATACAAAAAGTGATCTTTTTTAAGTATTTTTTTCTTTCTTCGTTTTTCTCTTTTATGTTTCTTAATTTGATTTTGAAATAAACTTATAATTTTTGTTGTCTTTCTGTTTTTGGTTTTTCGCACAAAAAAAAAAAAAAAACTTATCCAATCTGTATGCGTGCGTTTGTATTGTCTAATTTTAAATTACTTTTGTTGTTGTTGTTGTTTTCTTCTTAAAAAAAAAATTATAAATATTATTTAATTTATTTTTATTTTCAGACAAAAGCTAAGACGTAAATTACGATGAAAATGTGAACAGTTTTGTGATCAGTTTTTTTTTCTTTCATTCTATAATCCAAAATAAAAGAAGGAAAATTTTAAATGGTGAAAAAAGTGAAATAAAAAAAATACAAAATTTAGAAACTTGGAAGGGAAGAAAATTAAAAAACAAAAAAATTATCAAAATTTTGTGTGCGAAATAAAAAAAAATTATATATAAATTTTTTTTGGGTTCAAATAAAACCGAAATAATTTTTACTCTTAATAATTTATTTATTTATTTATAATAATTTTTGATCTCATTAAAATAAATTAAGGAAAAATAAAAGTTTATATAAATAATTTAATGAAAGAACAATTTTCTTTTTATCGTTATCCTTGCTGTTATTGTTGTTGCTCTTAAAGTAAAAAAAAAAAAGAAGTTTGGTGGCAAATGTTTGTCTTTAATTGGACATGCTTTTGATTGATATACATTCTATATACGACAGTTAACTGTCATTTATATGTCTGTGTGTGTGTGTGAACTATGCGTTTGTGTTTTCATGTTCGTGTTCATGAATAATCTATTTTTGTAATTTCTTTTTTTTCTCCTTTCTTAAAATATAAAATAACAACAAAATAACAACACTTTATCTTCTGTAAAAGAACTTCAAACAATACTTAAGGAAACACAAAAAAGAATAAAAAAAAAAAAACAAAAAACAAAAAACAAAAAAAAAAAAAACCAAAGAGAAAAAACACAAAAATGGGTGAAGTTAAAATAAACTTGCCACTGTTTGGTCGTGATGACTTAAATTCAACCGCAATTGTTCATTCAACAGCAGTCAGTTATCATAGTGGAATACGATCTCCTCCAGCTTTAGTTGAAAATCTTAATAATGGTGCAACATTTGGGTGAGTTTTTTTAATTTAATTTAATAAAAAATAATTTATAAATGTTTAGAATCTTCACTGAGAAATAAGAAAAAAAATTATCATTCTGTTACCCTGAGACTTATGAAGTTCTCTGGTTGTCGTTGTCGTACATTATCTAATAAAAATTTCTATCTGCATTTAAGTAACTTAAATTTTCATAATTAACAAACATTCTGACAAAGATATTCTGTTGAATTTTTTTTAAAAATGGTATAAATATCTAGAATTTTTTTTAAGATAATTGAATCACATAACTGCGACGATGACATTTCTGAGAATTATTCCTACTTAAAATTTGAAGAAAATAAATGACCTTTTGCAAAAAAATTTATAAATGAACTTATTGAATTCAATGTTTTTGTTTTAAGTGATTTAATTTAAATTTCCTTTCTCAATCTCACAATATCTGACTTTTGATTTAAAACTCATAATGTGTTTTGTCTCAATTAATAGAATTACGTAAGATCAAAGGATCTTTTTTATAATGGATTAAAAACCAGTTTTTCTACCACGTCGATGATCATGTTCATATTACACGAGACTCACTGTGACTAGACATAAAGTCACTAGTTGACCTAGAGGAATTAAATTCAACTAATTAAAAGTTTTTTTATAACAATTTTTTATTGAATATTTATTGAATATTTATATTTATGAAACTATTTAAAATCGATATTTCCAATAAGCACATGTCTCACTTTGCAAATATCTAGGAGATTTTTAGTTGCTGCAAGGCTCAAATATGCAAACGAGGATAAAGTTAAATAATGATCAAAATTTGAAGATTTCAAAATGAAATCTTAAGTTTGAATATTTGTCACAAGAAAGAATTCTATTTGCTTGGTATAAATATCTGAGTTTAGATTAACATCTGTGTGAATATATAGAATCAAATGTTTTAACAATTTAAAAATCAGTAATAAAAAATATTTTATTGAATTGAAATTGTTTTCAATAAAAATAAGTGGACCAATATGGCACAGTTTGTGTTACATATACTGGGTCACGTTAGCCAGTTCTGTGAAGCTGTTTCAAAAAAAAAAATAAGGCAATAAAATGAAGAGACACAAAATTAAAGATTCTGGAATATTTTAATTTAGCAAAAAATTCAGCTACTGGAATGCGTCTAATAAAAATATTCAAAGTAAAAAATTGCATGCTTATCGATAAAATTAAATCGAAGAATATTAATAATAAAGAAGTTACGATTTTTTTTTATAAGAAAAATTAAATAACCTTGTCAGTGTGTATTCTGTATTTTATAAAAAAAAAGAACCCGTATTTTACATACATAATTATTAAATTATACAAATGGAATGAATAAATTGAGGAATCATATTATTAGTCAGTCAATAAATAATTCTTAATAATTAAAAATAATGATACTTTATTGTTAAGGAAAACAACTATTTGTAATTTATTGTTGTTAGAAGAAAAAAAACTAATACCTACTTAAGTAGGAAAAATATTTTAATTCTCGTTTTTTTTTTTCTTTTGATGAATAAACTGAAGAATATTCCTAATAATAATTGATTAAGAATTTTAAGACAAAGAAAAAAAAATCAAGGTTACCGTTTAAGTAGATATAAAAAAAAATTGGAATTCTAAACAGAAAAACATCATCAGTAATTCGATAATGTGGTTAACCTTAATTCACAATTCAAATTATTTTTAGATCAATAGACTTTTTTTTCCCTTCATTTATTTGAAGTAAGACAAGAGATTAAAATTGATTAAAAGTACACTTTTAGTTTGTTTTTTTTGTTCATATGAACAGGTGTTCCGAATTGTGCCAAATTAATTTAATTTTGTCTGATGAACTAAGGGGGACACATTCTTATCATTTTTAATTTCAACAACTAAATTATCTATATAATGATTGAAAAAATATTAAAATTCTTTTATTTAATTTTTCCTTTGTCCCTATGATCCACTGAAAAATCGAAATAATTCAACAAACAAATCACGACACTTGTATCACAATAACGCATCCGATTGGTTTAACTACTGTAAAAATTTCACCTAGCCAATTGAATATTTGGCACATTGTACCACCAATCAGAAGTCTTGTAAGAAATCAAAAAAGGCTTATACTAAACAGCATTTAATAAAACAAATGTAAATAATTCCAGCAATGAGTTTTTTGTTCTTACATTAATCAAAAAATAATTTTATTTTTAAATGTCAGTTATTTCCTACAAAAGTTGTAAGTATTTCCTATTATTTTGTTATCAATTGAAAATATTTTTTAAATTCCTATAAAATTATCACAAAATATTGCGCAATTTGTTTATATTTAATATGATTGTAATTTACAATCTTTACAATAACAGTCGGAAAATATGAAACTTGAATAATAAAACAAAAACATTTTATTCTCAAATTCAAAATTTCCTCTTTTCTTTGGTTCGCCATGACTCATAAAGATTTCCCGTAATTTCACATGGTGGCTAAGCAATCAACGATGTTTTTTTTTATGTGAAATGTCTGTGTGCATTCTCTATAAAATTGTAAAGGGTTCTGCAATCTCATGTAACGGTAAGAGAAATCATTGAAAACTTTTGTCTCTAGGGAAGGGATGATATGGAGAGAAATTTCTGTATTAACACGAAAATACCTAATCAAGTAGGTACTTACCGCGAATATAAAGGAAAATTTAATAAAAATAAAACGTGTACAGGTCTGTTAATTCTCACAATATTCTATGTCTATCCATCTAATTAGTTTGCTTCTGATGTTTATTTGATAATGGTAACCACATAATTTGCATAGAGAGTCGGTACCACTCAGTTGTTTCATTATATGAATACAAAGAAAATTACATAATTTTTTATTGTTTTTGATTAAAATCCAAATGCATAATTGAGGACAATTCAGAATTCACATTAGGCAAACACACTCAATATTATCAAGTGGGATTAGAATTTGATTATTTTGTTGGTTCTGGTTTTTTTTATTTATTTATTTATTTATAGTCTGCGGTCTTAGTACATTTTTTATTAATTCTTGTTCCTGGTTATCAGTCAACTGACAACATGTGATTAAACGATTAATAAAAAAAAATAAAACAACAATAAAATTTGTAATGCAAAAAAAAAAAAAAAGATTGTTTACTTTGTATTTATATTCGATTATTTACAATTTACATATAATATTGATTTCCTTTATACAAAAAAAAAAGAAGTCCGATAAGAAATGAACATCTGGAAGTAGAAATAAAATATATACTAACCGCACATTTGTCTAATCTTATCTTAATCACAATTTTTTTTATGTTTTCATTTCATATTTATTTTTTCTTTTATGTTCTAAAATATTTTCTTTCAATTATAAGTTCGTTTGTATTTATTTATTTAATTTGAAATAATTGATTTATATTTGACGGTTTTATGATCAGTTAATTGTATTTAATTGAACAAAAAAAAAATATAGTCAAACTTTATTATGTTTATTATTTTTTAGAATTTTTATTGAATGTACGAATTGTTTTTTTTTATCAATAATTTAGTACTAACTTAATATATAAAGAAAGGAGATTGCAATTGTTATTATTTTCTTTATTTTTAATAATTTTTTCTAAATTCTATTATCGTACATTACATTCTCATGCACTTGATTTAAATTCAAATTTAAATGTTAACAAGTTAATATTTTTTCACTTGTTTATTTTTATTTTGATAAAAGATTTTTTGAATTAAATTATAAATTCATGCATACGTAAATAAAATTAATTTATATCTTTAAAGTGAGGTTAACTACTTCTTTCAACGTCATCAGAATCAATGCGTATAAACTTTGTGCAATATATAGGTGAATCTTGTAAGATTATGTTGAATTTCTTTTGATTTGAAATTAAATTAAACATTTAATTACAGTTCCTTATTCATATGGAAAACCTTAAATTAAACACCTTAAATACCTTAAAATCACACCAACATAATTTATTTTTTACATAATTTTCATTGAGTTTTGCAATCTTTTAATCAAAACATAAAAGAACAGAATAAAAAACATGAATAAAATTTTTTTCTAACAAAAAAAAAACTACACATATATGAAACGATAACAATCATATTGCCCAATTGACTTATAAGTATAGTCATTTATGTGGAGCTTTTTTATAACAACAACAACAACAATAATAATAATAATAATAATAATAATAATAATAATAATAATAACAAAAAGTGCTTTAATCAACTTTTGACATATATATAAAATATATACATTCATTTAAATATTGATATCACATATGATAAAATAGAGACCTACCATAAACATTCCATATAGATAATTATGGGTGAATTAAATTATGAGAGAAGTGTGGGTGGTGCTTATGTGTAAAAGGAAGAATGTGTTTGAGTAGTATATATATACCAAACGTATACCGTATAGACATAACACTTTTAACTCTATTTATATTGAAGATCGATAAAAATACAAATAGATTTGTATCTCTTAGTATTATCATGCTGAGTTTACTCTTTTGTTTCTATTATCAATAATAATGTACTTCAAAAAAAAAAAAAATTAAATCAATTTATATGCCTTTAAGTATTTATTATAAATGGTCCATTTATATATAATAATAATAAGTATTATCGGTAAAATGAAATCGGTATAAAAATTAATATCATTCTAACGATATTTTATATTTTGAAAAAATATATATGTAACATGGCGAGACATGATAATTAATCATTTTATAGTTAGTTGCTTTTGTTTTATGTTTTTTTTTTCTTTCTTTTTGTTTTTATAAGTTTTTTTCTCTCTCTCTCTCTCTCTTCAATAAAAAAAAAAGTATAATATTATTGATGGTTTAATTAATTTTTAATTTTTCTGTGTAAAATACTTTCAACTAAATTGATTCTAAAAAAAGAAAAATATTGTGACAAACAGAAACAATTTTCTAATAAATTTTAATGATGATGGGAAATAAAACAACAGCAAAAAAAGTATATAAAAATAGACTGTTCTTTCCATAAAAATTGTTCAATATCAATAAGTATTACGAAATTGAATCAGAGAACATTACCAACATTTTTTTTTTTTTTTAGGAAAATTTAAATTTCAATAAATTTTCATTGATAAATTTTATTGTGGAAATCCTCTTTGATTGTACAAATTTACCTATATAATGTCTGGTGGGATTTCTGAATTTTAGTAGATATAATTACTAACGCAATTAAACTATAAGGGCCAACAATTATTGAATTAAACTTATTTTATGTACTCGAATTATCACAGAGCAATTTTACATTTTTTATAACTGGAATATTCAAATTTAAATAAGCCAAATAATTTATATTTTATTTTAGTCACAAAATAGTGCGTTGTATGTTTTAATTCTACAATAAATAATACGTACTGTATTTTTATTCTAAATTTTACGTCTTAAATATTTTTATCAATTACATTAATTAATTAAATTAACTCGGTCAGTTTTGTTTTCTATCTAAAAAAGAAATAACAACAAAATGTAAGGTTAAGTTCATACGGCGAATAAACGTTTAATTTTTTTGTTTATTTTTATAAACAAAAAAAAAAAAAAATAAGAGAATATTTATGCAGGGCAAAAATACTTTAGCCTTTTCCTATTTTTAGGAAAAGAGTTCCAAATTTTTTTGGATTTTTATATTATTGACAAAATATTATTATTACGGGTGAATATACTTTAGTCTTTATTCTTTATTTATAGAGATTTCAGAATTTTTGTGTTCGGACAAAAAAAAAAACACCGTATGTTCCAAAAAGTATAATTAGAAAACTAAATTTAGTAAAATTTGTTAATTAAACAATGTATGAGTTTATTTGTGGAAAATAATAAAGGAGCTTTAATGTTGCCTTACGATTATTTTTTTGTTAATTGGTTCTATAAAAAGCTCCTAACTCTGTTGCATCCGCCCACGATAAGTTAAAATTAAAACAATAAAAATTTTCCTGTCTGATCGTCATGAATAATATTTTTCCGTTATTAAAAATCGTCAATTTTATTTCAACCAATTTTTTTTGTTTTCAATTTTGAATTTGAACGAACAAAAATTAGCCATAATGTCTCATCATTGACTTTCGTATACGCGTGTCTTACAATCAACCTTCTATAACATTTAACTTCTGTTGAACGTTTTTTTTTCTCCAAAAGTCGTGTAACTAACTACTTGCGTTTTTAAATACAATAAAATAAAATCTGATTTATGTTACTATGCTTACATAAGTCAAATATATCATTAACTATTTTTAAGAAATCATTATGCAACAATTCCTTTAAATACATTATTTGCCAATAGTCAATAAATCTTGTAATATTTTATGTTAAATGTGGTTTAAGAGTTATTTATATTTAATATTTTCATGACTCGTCCTTGCTTTAAATTATCTTTTCGTTAAATCATTTAACTATATTTTTTCTATTATGGGAAAATATAATTTTTCATTTAAATTGTCAAGTTTCGTCATTCTTCTTATCATAAAATGATTATTTTGCAATTGCAGTAATACTTACTTTGTATATTTGTCATTATAATCTTTATTTTATTCCCAGATATCGATTAAAATTTTAAAATAACGCATCTAAAACCCGTTTTACATTTTATGTGTGTTAATTCTGTTAATTCTTTGTAATGAAAGATTTATTTTTATTTTGTAAATAAAAAAAATTTTTATTTGAATTTAATGAAAAACATTTTCCAATTAGAAATTAATCATCTTATAATTTTCATTTATGTCATTAAATCAAAAATGAAGTGAGAGGAATGGAAGAAGACACACAGAATATTAATTATTGAATTCATTGTATTTGTACATTTTTTATTTTGTTTTTATATTTTGGTTACGTGAGTCAGCAAGTACGGCAAGTACATGACATGGGATTATCAATTAAAATGGGATCCAGTTGAGCTTTGAACTTACTCCAATATTTTAATGTTAATAAAAAAAAACAAACTGTTCAGTCTACTTTTCTATTAGGGATTTCCTCTCAACACATGGTCCATTCATTGCATAATGAATGGTAATGAATAATCTTAAAAACCAAAAAAAGGGTACACTTTAATTATTTTAAGCGAACAAATTTTGATTAAATGCAAAAAAAAAATTATTAGTTAATTTTTTGTGCGTCTGTACGATTGTTTTTTTTTTTCGTTTTTTTTCAAAACATCATTATGCGGATTGTCGTAATTTATATTTTGGACAAAAAATCTATATTTTAATTGGCCTTCGTAAAAATATTATCCACTATTCATATGATTAAATATAAACTAGGCAACAACAATTCATTTTTGGTTTTCTTTTTCCTTTCTATATTTATGATAGAGAATAAATATTAATTTGTTGTAAAGAAAAATTAAAGTGAACAAAAGTGGGGTCAGAGTGATGTCAAATTTGATGATCAATTTGATTTGTTCATAAAACAAAAAAAGGAAGAAGAAGAAGAAATACATAACACAATAAAACAAATGCTGAGTTTAAAGTTACCAGTTGACCATATTTATTTATTTTATTTCATTGAAGTGATTCTCAAAGTTTTTTTTTTTTTTGGAAGTAACGTGCAAACTGAGGCCAAATCCCTGTGGGACCAAATATCGCGGTAGGACCAAATCCCGTTGGTACAAAATATCGGTCGGATTATTTATCTGACACCGTACAAATTGCGTTTCCATTATATAACTTTGATTCGATCTCTAGACCTTCATCAATAGTTTGAGAAACATTTTTCATTTTTATTCTTTCTTTCCTTTACATCAATTAAATAAAATTAAAAGTTTTTTTTTTCTCTGCGCTACGAATAAAATTAATTATAAGAAGAAAGAAATTACAAATAAAATATTTGTGATCAGTCGTTAGAATTTCTTTAAAGTGTTAAGATCGTTTTTTGTTTTCTCAATACAAAACAAAATTGTGAACATGTACCAATTGTAATTGTTTGTTGTTTTTTTACAAGTTTGATTTTTTTGTTCTCTTTGGAAATCAGTAAATTTAATCCCCGAGAAATTATTAGCGGACTAAACGCAGCAGCAAAAAAATAATGAAAAATTAGTTTACGGCAAAAAATTGAAAGAAAACGAAATTACAATTGCCTTGACCTAAAAAAAAATTCAAGAATTTGATTTTCATTTTAAAATTTATTAACAAAAATATTGGGTCTTTTTTCCCAATGTTTGAGTTAAAATATCCGAAATTTATGTTTTGATTTTGATAACAAGAAAACAAACCATAAAATCAAATAAATAAATAGAACATGGGCATTGTTGATTTATATATGTGTGAATAAGTAACGTAACATGTTTAAATTAAATTCTGAATTTCAGAAAGGTTAATTTTTGAAACACAAAAGAAATATTTCGTCTTAATTATTTTATCAGATGATAAAATATATTTATAATAACCTTTGACCTGTTCACTACTCTCGATCAGTACACACGTACTGAATTTAAAATGAATCGATTTCTTTTTTTTGCATTTCTATAAAGTTTACAATTTTCTTTGTGTTTTTTTCTTTTTAATAAAATTAAGCAGATATTAATGGAAACGACGCGTGTATTTTCTTATAATTAATTTAAAAGTTTTACTAAATTATTGATTTCCATGTCTTTGTTGTTGTATTGAAAAATTAAAATAAAATAAAAAACTGCAAGTGAGTGCTGGTGTGTTACAATTAAATTATCAACGGGGTGTGGGGTGTAGCTGTATTGAAATTTTTACACTTATCATTCTGATGAAAATTAAATTATGGAAATGGTCAATCTAGAGAATCTTTCTAAGGCTGATCCAATTTCAGTGAAACAATTTAAGTAAATTAATTCATTTGTTTTTTGTTTTCATTTTTTAGTATTAAATTTTTTTTGTATACTTATTTTATGTTCTTTTTTCTGTGTTGCCTTTTTTTTCTACCTTCCTTAATGTATTTATTTAAATATTAACTTATAACATTATAATCGTGTTTTATGTAAAAAACAAAACTTTTCGAGTCACCTCATCATTCGCCCTTGGCCCTTCCTCATGTTTTTTTTTTTCTTGTTTTTGTTTTTTATTTTTGGTTTTTCGTTGTTCATGAACCAACTTGAAATTCAAATTCATATCAGAAAAATTTCAATTTTTATTTAAACAGGGGAAAAACAAAACAACAACAAAAATAATAATAACAAGAATAAAAAAAAAAAAAGTTGGAAAAACGCACAAGGAAAAAAAATTTCAGTTTTTTTTTTTGGGAAATGAAAAAAAAGCGAAATTGTTGTTTACAAGAATTTCTTCTTGAATTTTCTTTTATCATGAATAAGGATATCTATCTTATTGGAAGCAAAACGTACAAAAACAATTTAAAAGAAAATTGCTCTTAAAAATGTTTTCTTTCTTTCCTTCACATTTTTTTTTTTATTCTGCTTATTTTGCACCACTGAACCTGAGCAACATGAGTTTTTTTTCTCCTTATTATTATTATTATTATATTTTTTTTTCTGGTGTACATAAGGCATGTTTTTGTGTTAAGGAGTTTTGTAATCGATTTAATGTAAATGGCTTGGCAAAATATAGAGAGAGTAAAAGAGTGAGAGGAATATAAAAGAGAAAAAAACCCCTAAATTAACCAGGATTGTAAAAAAATGAGGAAAAAAACAAAAACAAAAAAAAAAAGAAGGAAAAAGAAGGAAAAAGTAAATTGTGTCAGGCACGAGAACGATTTATATATTTCCGTTTTTACCTTTAAATAAGGTTTTATTAATAAAACAAACAACAACAACAACGAAGACGATGACGACCGCACACAAAAAAAAAGTTTATTTAAAGTTTGAGTATTGAGGTTATGTATAGAGGGGTGTATAGAGTGTACCGTCTCTAAATCAACGATTCCATATCACAAACTATAATCAGAATCAGACACATTGTAATTAAATTCAATTTATATAAGAAAATTTATTTGTACTACATAAATACACACACACACACACATACACACATATATAAGAACAATATCAATGACCGAACAAAATCAACGACCTCAATGACAATTAAAAATAATTTATAACAAATTTATAGCATCGGTTATATAAACATATTCACGAACGAACACAACTATTATTTTAGAAATAATAAATTCACTTAATGTGTGAATATTTTGATGGAAATGCACATTATTAACCCTTTATTACTTTTGGGTCATATTTTGGGGTGAGAAAACATTTTACACATAAAAGATTAAAATCTTTTTCAGAAATAGGGTAATCAATGTCAAAAAGTATAATTGATTTGTCTTTCAATCAAAAATTAATTGAATTTTAACTTGAAATAAAAAAAATCTGGAGAAAATCTGTTTTTTTTTTTTCATTTTCTTTCCTTTTTAAACTTTGGTATGAAAATTTTATTCATTGACTTTAAGTAACATAAAATTTCTTATTATTGCCGTTGTGATTACTTAAATTATTTGTTAAAGCAAAGAAAAAACTGCTTAAATATTCATTAAAATTAAGTTGACGCGAAAAAACAAAATTTAACAGAAAAACTTTGCATGAAAGTAAGAAAGCATAAAAAAATGAATAAATGGGATAAGGGAAGAAATAAAGTTAAATTTTCATAAATAAACTGAACACAATAAAAGGGTAAAATAATTATATACTTTCTTTAGAGAAAGGGGAATGATGGATTCACACTGTGAAATTTCCAAAATTAAGAAGGATGATAAATTTGGAATGCAAAAAAAAAAAAAAAAAACAGAAAAATTCTTGTGAAAACTTATTTTACATCAATTTTGTTATAAATTAACATAAATTTATTTATTTTAAAATGCGTTTCAAAATGTAAAAAAAAATGTTTTAATTTTTAAATTAAAAACAAAAATTCGAAACAATAAAATATTTGCTTTGACAATAAAAGGGTTTAAATTGTATTCATATTATATGGAATGCTAAAATAAAACACAATCACACACACATTAAAAAACAAACTCAAAAAAATTACTTATAACGAAGAGAAAAAAATAGTGATCACTTGATTTTAAGGCGGTGTCGTCCAGTGAAAATCAAATAATTAAAGATAATAGTAAATTTAAAAAATAATTGTTGTATTTTATTTTATTTCTTCTCTTGAAATTGTTGGAATTTCTATACATATTTAAATAAATACGCAATATTCCATATATGAAATCTATAAATTATTCTAAACTAAATCTAATACATAAAAATTTAAGGCGTTGTAAGGTTTGATGTTATTGTCTATGGTATTTACAATTTATATAAATGGTTAAATTGAAAGGAATCTGGGTTGTTCTGTAATTTATATAAGAACAATTTCTAATTATTTATTTAATGATCTTTTTGTATATATTTATTATTATAACCAGTTCCAATGTCAATTGGTTTATATATAAACTTTTATTTCTTTGGATTAGGTAAACTCATTGACATTGGAATTGCGTAGATCTATAAAAATATATTTAAAAATTAATCAATTAATTATAATTATAAAAAAACTTTTTTGTTTGTTACACATAAAAATTAATTATGTAAATTCAAGAAAAATAATTTTTTTGCTTTAATGTTTTTTTGTTTCTTTTTACGTTTTCTAGTGGATCACAAAATAATTTATGCAATGGTTCTGTTACAACATCACTTGGTCATGCTCTTGTACGTAAAGTTAATAATAGTAGCCCAAATGGACATAAGAAACCTATGGTTACACTTACTCATTTACCAAGACGTCCTCCTGTTGAAATTGATTTCATTAATATGTCCTATTCAGTATCTGAAGGACATAAACGTGGCTATAAAACAATTCTCAAATGTGTCAATGGAAAATTTAGATCTGGAGATTTGACAGCGATTATGGGACCATCAGGTAAGAAGATATATTTATTAGCAATCAGAGTATTCTTGTAATGATAAATATATGATTCTTTATAAATGTGCCTTGTAACTTTGAATTCACATGCGAAGCAATACAGTCAAAGCTTTTTTTACTTTTATTTATTTTCAAATGAATTTTAATTATTTAAAATATTGCATCCTTGCCCTGTTAATTGTTATCAATAAGACAAATCATCATTTTATTTCAATGTACACGGAATTTAGAAATATAATAAATTTTTTAATTAATTTCAGGTGCTGGAAAGAGTACACTTATGAATATATTAGCAGGATACAAGTAAGTTTAATCATTTCTTTCTTTCTATTCAATTAATTTAACAAATTAATTATTATATTTAAAAGTTCATTGATTTCCTAAAACTGGAAATGGCTCGGAATTTTTTCAACCATAACTCGTTTTAACTTTTATTAAAAAAAAAACAGCCAAACACAAAAATTGTCTAAAGGTGACTTGTAAATGGTCAACCTGAGAATTCTATTTTTGTTTAACGTTTGTTTAATAATTTATGGACCACAATTACAGATCCAGTTAACTTCCTTTATAGTGATATCCTCTAGGCGACCAGAAAAAATAAATTGGTTTATAAGCAAGATTCATTGAAATGTTCGAGCCATATGCGACAATTTATCTTAATATTCCAATTTGTCAAAATGTTTTTAATTAAAAGATAATATAATTTATTAGACAAAATTTACGTAATTCCATTGATCAACGCAAAAAAAATATTCAAATTTAATTTAACAGAGTTAAGTCCATTGATTTTTCACTTTTGTAGTCTACGAAATTCTATATTTTAAGGAGATTTTAATTTTATTCCAACAACTTTTTTTTAATATTTCAATTTTCTTTGTTTGAAGGTAAGTCGAATAATATTCAACATTGGAACGAGCGAAAAGAATTTTAAAATTTCAAACAAATTTAGAATTGTAGTAAAATATTAAATCGATTCGAAAACTTGTTTCTTGAATTTGCCTTTTCTTTGAACAAAAATGTTTCAACCAAAATAAAACAATACATTATCGAGGCTTAAAATCTTCCAACATTACAATAATGCCTCAAAGATATATAAAATAGTTGTAGATAGAAAATCTTAATTAATTTTTTTAAACCCTTAAAGGTTTCTTTGAAATCTAGTTATATTTCTAACTAGAAAATTACTTGTCTTTATATAATTTTAGCTCGCAGTAAAATTTATGTATATTGTTTTAGTTAATAGACCTTAAGGCACAAATGTATATATTTGTGAAACTGGCTATATTAAAGTTTTAAAGATTAAACATCTAGTTTTGTCTGCTCTTCTCCTTTCTTTGTATGTGTATTAAAAATTACGATGTAGAAGGACTTTCATCCCTATTATAATAATTCAATTTTATTCTTAGTATTTAACTTTTTGTTGTGTTTTCTTTTTTTATTTCTTTAACCCTTTCTGTAAATGTAAACAACCTTTTAATTTAATTACAGGACATCCCATTTGAGTGGACTTGTACATATAAATGGTAAAGAAAGAAATTTACGTCGTTTTAGAAAACTTTCTTGTTATATTATGCAAGATGATAGACTGTTACCATATATAACTGTTAAAGAGGCAATGATGACATCAGCAAATTTAAAACTTGGTCAAGATATGTCAGTATCAGCAAAAAAAATTGTCGTAGAAGAAATAATTGATGCACTTGGATTAAATGAATGTAGTAAAACAATGACATTAAATTTATCCGGTGGACAAAGGAAACGTTTATCAATTGCATTGGAATTAGTTAATAATCCACCTGTTATGTTTTTTGATGAACCAACTAGTGGATTAGATAGTTCATCTTGTTTTCAATTAATTAATTTATTAAAATCATTGGCACGTGGTGGACGTACAATTGTTTGTACCATACATCAACCGTCTGCACGGTTATTTGAAATGTTTGATTATTTATATATGTTAGCCGAGGGCCAATGCATTTATAAAGGACGTACACAAGCACTTGTACCATTTTTATCATCATTAGGCTATGAGTGTCCTGGCTATCACAATCCAGCCGATTATGGTAAGAATCAAAATAACTAAATTTTTATAAGCAAAACAAATAATTAATGTTTGTCTAACGTTTATTTTCTAAAGTAATGGAAGTTGCATGTGGTGAATATGGTGAAGCAGTTCACAGACTTGTAACAGCTGTTAATAATGGAAAGTGTGATAATTATCAAGTGGTAAATCAAGAAGCAACATCTCTATTAGCAATAACAAATGGAATAAGTACAATATCAAATGTTTACTCAAAACCAATAAGTCCAACTAATGTAACAACAATAGCAGCACCATCTGCTCCAACAGAAGATGATGCAAATATGTTAAAACCAAATAAAGTTGAATTTGCTGCTATAAATATGCCTAATAATGAGGAATTAGCAATGGTACAATCAAAACAAATACCAGGAGCAACATGTACAACATCATTATTAGATTCCAGTGAAAGTGTTATACAGCTTCCAATAAAGGCTGGTTATCCAACATCTGGAGTTTTACAATTTTGGATTTTGCTCAAACGTTCATTTATAACAATTATGAGAGATCAGACTTTAACACAAATGCGTTTGTTATCGCATATTATTGTTGGTGCTATAATCGGTATGATTTATTATGATATTGGTTATGATGCATCAAAAGTAATGAGTAATGCTGGATGTATTTTCTTTACAACACTTTTCACAATGTTTACCGCAATGATGCCAACGATTTTGACGTGTAAGTATTTTTGCTTTGTTATTTATTTATTTATTATTTTTAATAATCCGATATCTTTATTTTTATAGTTCCAACTGAGATGGCTGTGTTCATACGGGAACATCTAAACTATTGGTACTCTTTAAAGGCATTTTATTTTGCCAAAACATTAGCAGATCTTCCATTTCAGGTATACAAATTGAATTTAAATTTGATTATTGTTTTAGTATTTTAATTTAATTAAAATTATTTTAGATTGTGTTCACCAGTGTATACGTTTTAGTTGTTTATTATTTAACATCACAACCAATGGAACCAAAACGTGTTGCAATGTTTATAGTAATCTGTATACTAACATCACTTGTAGCCCAAAGTTTAGGCTTACTGATAGGTGCTGGTATGAGTGTTGAAACGGGTGTGTTCCTTGGTCCTGTTACAACAATACCAACAATTTTATTTTCTGGTTTCTTTGTTAACTTCGATACAATACCTGGTTACCTTCAATGGCTTACCTACGTTAGTTATGTCAGATATGGCTTTGAGGGTAAACATCAACATTATAAATTTTATTTTAATCAAATAATCCTCTTATACAATTTTGTTTTTAGGCGCAATGGTTTCCGTATATGGTATGGGACGTGAGAAAATGAATTGTTCGCAAATGTATTGTCATTTTCGGACACCAAAAAAATTTCTTGAAGAAATGTCAATGGATAAAGCTGAATTTTGGTTAGATGCAACCGCATTATTAGGTATATTCATTGCACTTAGAGTAATTGCGTATTTCGTCCTACGGTGGAAGTTACATTCCATCCGTTAATTTTTAAGATACAAACATTTTTTCTTTTGAAATTATTTATTTTAATTTTCCTTTCTTTTCATTAATTTAAAGTTTTTTAATAATTTTCTTTATTCCTTTATTAATTAATTAATTAATTGATTGATTAATTGATTAATTAAATAATGTAATAAACAGAGAAAAAAATAGTATCACAACAATTTAGGTTTAGTTAGAATTTAATTAAAAATAAAAATAAAAATAAAAATAAATAAGTAATGAATAAATGAATATTATTTGTAATTGTAATCGCTAGTAAACTAATTTTAATATAAAAAAAAAAATAATTAAATTTAAATAAATAAATGTCAAACTTAATGCGATTTAATTATATTAATTATTTACAATTTATAGAAATTTATTCTTTTTGTTTAATTTTTTATCAGAATGTAAATCTTTTTTATTCATTTTTTTTTATTCGTTTTTTAAACAAAAAATAATGAAAAATAAAGATGAATAAATGGAAAAGAAATGAATTTATTATTAAATAAATTGTTAATTAATTAACGACTATTTTAATTTTAGTTAGAATTTAGACGAAAAATGTGATTTTTTTTTTATATAAAAAATTATTGAAGAAAATAAAAAATAAAACAAAAAAAAAGGAGAAGAAAATATAGAAGAAAAATTGTGTAGACTTAACTAAAATGGTTAAACTTTTATATAATCAAAATTTTTATATAATTAAAGAGTAAAGAGAAGTTAAAAGAAAGAAAAACAAATTAAATGACAAAACTGATAACATCGATATAATTTGTAATCGTTAATAATGACCAATCTATGACAAATCAATTTCATTTGAATTGATTCTATATGATTATACAATAAGACATTTTTAACTTAAATAATTATTCAAACTCTTCTTTTTTGGAAGTTCCATTTTATAAGAATAAACAATTTAATTCATTTACAGTAAAATTTGGTTAATAACGTACTACACTTATAATGTGCTTACAGTTATAATGAACTTGTTTTTTTTTACAGTCCCGTGAAGCTCGTTATAACCGAATTTCACTGTATTTCTATTGGTATTTTTTTTTGGCAATAACAAATTTCAATTATTAAAAAGTTTAACTATTTTATTGAAAAGAGAGAAATAAAAAAAAAAACCTTTTATTGCTAGCTTATTTTTGTAATCACCCATAGGCTAAAACATTCTTTAAATAAAACTAAAAAAAAAAACTAAAAAATAAAACGCAAAAATTTCCCCCGAACAAAAAAATAGGGTTCAATTTAATAACTTTTCTTTTATCTTTTAAATTTTAACTCCCACCCCTCCTACGCTGCTACAAGTATTTTAAATTTTTAAATGTAAAATGCTGTTGATAAAAAGTTTTAGAAAACAAACGAAAAGTGTAGAGTACTTAGTACATTGAAGGACTAAAGGGGAATGAACAGTTAAATTAAAGATAAAAGAAAAGTGATAGAAAAAATGGATAGAATTCAACTCAATATTTCCATTAATGTATACTCTCTCATTCATTCTCAATTTAATAATAATTATAATTATTATTAGTTTTTTAAACAAAAATGTGAACAAAACACATAAGTGGAAGAACCGAATAATAATAACCGATTATTAATAATTAAAATAACCTCCTCAAGACTTCCTTGCCCCCACCCAAAAGAGAAAATCTAAAATAAACCAATCCTTTTCAAATTAATAAATTAATAAAAAAACAAAACAAATAAAAACGTATTTTACAAGAAAAATAAAACAAAAACAAAAAAAAAAGTATTTTAAGCGCGAACGGAAAGAAGCTTTTTGTTTTTATATTATTGAAGTACATACATCCAAATACATCCATATACATCAAATACAACACATACATAATATGATTATTTATAAATTTAATTATATTATTATTACAATAACAACAGCAACAATAAAAACAAAGAAAAATGTGTAAGAAATTTTTTTTTTTAGTAAATAATTAAATAATAATTAATCCATCCCTTTTTATCAATATAAAAATAAAGAAGATGAAGAAGAAGAAGAATATACTAATTATTATAAAATAATTAAATTAAATTAAATTAAATGAAAAACTTTAAACTATAAATTTAATTGGAAATTATGTGGTGTAAAATTAAAAACTAAAAACATAAAATTAAAGAATATTATTGATTTTTAAGCGTAAATTATGAAGAAACAAAAATAAAAAGAAAAAGAAAAAATAAAATAAAATAAAATAAAATGAGCTACAATGAAATTTTGATTATATTTTGACACAAAAATAAGAAATAAAACACAAAACAGAAAATAAAAGAAAATTCAAATATTGAGAAAAAAAAAAATGAAAATGTTTTAATTATTTATTGGAAAAATGCTTTAATTTAAGAAAATAAAAAATTTATATCAAAAAAAAAAAAAATTAAATTAAAAAAATTAAAAAAAAGAAGAAGAAGAAGACGATTAATTTTGATCCTAAATGTTAGACTATTTCTGAATATATATTTCTTATTTATATTATTGTGTATAGAATTAAAAAAAAAAACGGAAGTAATTTTATGTAATTATTTAATTTTTTTTGGTTGATTGTCAAAAAAGCTCGTAGAAATATTGTCTATAATTTACAAAATGAAATCAATTTTATTTTTAGACTTTAAGAACAAAAAACAAAAATGCGATTTTATAAAAAGAAGAACCAACAAGTAGAAGAAGATGGAAAATCACAAAATATTAATTTCATTGTAGTTTTTGATGAGAATTTAAGCAAACATTGTTGCCCTTTTTAAATATTTAAGAGTAATTTAAGACAAATAAACAGAAAAGCAAAAAAAAAAAAAATATGATGTTTGCTTAAGTCTGATCTAATTATGTAAAAATGTTTCTTGCCGTGGATTGAGAATGAACACAATTGAACCGAAAATTTAACGAATTGTGTTTAACCTCTTTAAATATTCAATTAGAGAATGTCAGAGAAACACTATCAAAAGTGGTTGAGCTGTGTTCATTTTAGTTCCATAACTGATTTAAAAAGAAAACCAAATTGTGAGTAAAAATAATGAAAAAAAAAACAAATTTAACATTCAAACGAGAATCCACCTGCGATTTTGAACACATCAAAATTATTTCTTTGATTTATTTTCTAATTTTCTAATTTAAATTTTAATTAATTTTATTTTCTCTGTACTTTTTCCTTTTTTTCCCAGTTTTAGTTTTTTGGCTTTTAAAATTATTTAAATTTAATAAAAATGATGAGGTAAATAATGATTATATTTTTGATATAAAAAGAAAACAAGAAAATTTTGAGTACTTTTTTTAAATAAGGGATTTTTTATAATTAAGGCTTTTTTATTGAACACTTTTTTTTTTTGATTCTTATTATTTAATATCAGACGTTTCAACCATAAGCAACAATAAGAATTAAGGTAAAAGAATTGTACTAACTATACTATATAGGAATACTTAAGGGGAGGTTAAAAGACTTGATTTATATCAATACTAAAACTAGTGTCAAGTAGAGGTGGGGTAGGAGGTATCAAATAGGGGATTTTTTTCAAGGCCTATAAAAAATTTAAAATTAAAAAATCCAAATTCTGACTAAACGGCAAATCCAAATTATTAATTGCAAACCACTAGTACAATACGGTAATTTTCACTAGAACAAAACACTAGCATGCTAGTTGAAATTTTGTTTTTTTCTTTTTAAATTAAAATTCAATTTTCTTTTAATAAAAATAAAAACATTACATGCAATTAAGTTCACCAATGCTGTTTAAAAATTCTTCAATAAATATTTTAATTATTATCCAGTATGAAAATTGCAAGGCCTAAGATATTTATGTCCCCCATATTTACTTTTTTTCTGTTTCGTCTAATTATCTGTCCTTCCTTTAGCAATTGAAACGTAATTATAATTTTTATACGTACAAAATTATACTGTATTTTATACCATGTTTAAACGTATTTAAATGCGAGAAAAAAATTTTCTTTTAACTGTCACTAGAAACTGATATTTTAGATAGAAAATTTATGTCAAACATAATCATGTGAAACTGGAATAGAAAATTTATTTAATTAAAAAAATACAAAAAAAAATTATACACGAAGTAATGGAAAAGCTAAAGAAATAAAAAAAAAAGGAACAAAAGGAAAGAATAAAACATTTAGAATTTATTCAGAACTTCTTTGGTTTTTTGGTTGATTTGTCTGATATTTTTTTTTTTTAATCAATTTAATTTACAAAAACAGTAAAATTTAAACTAATAAGTTAGTTTAATTAATTACATAATACATAATAATTACATTTATATTATTATTATAAATTTTGTGATACAAATAATTATTTATAGAATTGAATAAAAATCTAAAAAAGAAAAAAAAAAAAACAAAAACCGGAAGAAAAATGTTTTTACTTTATTAATTGTTTTAAAAATTTAAATCAACATACAGAAATTTAAAAAATTGTGTAGCCATGAGATCACAAAACATACGAAGAAACTTATGATTTTTTACTTGATCAACAAATATTTGAACAGATAATTAAAAATTAATGACTCTGCATAACTTCTTCGTACTCCCGTACATTCCGTAGTATACATACTTTTCTTTTCCTACTTACTGAAATCCAAGACCGAAACCAAAAATATTGTTCACAATTAAAAAATAATAAGTTAGAGTAAAAAGAACAACAACAACAACAACAAAAAAAAACAATACTTCGCATTTTTTATTTTTTTGATAAACTTTTACCTTCACTTTTCCCATATAACAAAAAAAAAAAAAACAAAAATTATTAGATTAAAATAAATTATACAATGACTGAAGTAAAAACAAAAAACAAAAAGGAAAAAAAAATACAATTTAATGTTTTTTTAAACAATTATTAAAGAATTAGGTATTCAAATAACGAACAACAGAAGAAAAAAAACAAAACAACAACAAAATAAAGTAACTACTCTTCAATTCGCACTTGACCTTGGTCACATGGTTGAAATTATCAAAAACAAAAAAAAAATAAAAATATATTTATAAAAGACATTGATTTTTTTTTTCATTTGTTATGTCAACATTATGACGTCACATTAATTGGTCAGTTCATTATATTTTTAAGTGTTAAGAAATATTTACAAAAAAAAAAAAAAAAAAGAAAGAGATTTTTTTTTTTATTTCCACTTTAAATATTTACAGTTTTTTTTTTTTTTTTCCTTGCATTCACATTTTACCATTTTACAACATGCGTGTGTGTATGTGTTTGCATATATGTGTGTGTGTGTGTTTGTATAATTATGTAAGATTTTTTTCTTTTCATCTCTGCTTTTTTTTTTTTTTTTTGTTTTGTTTTAGAAAGAAAAATAAGAAGAATAAATGTTACTCAATTGAAAATCACAAAATTCATGATGTTGTAGTTCTCATAAATATAAAAGAAAATGGGACAAACCAGAGAACCGCAGCTGATTATTTCTAATATTATTTTGTGTGACGTCAATTAAAAGTTTTATTATATTCTAACATTTTATTTTTGTTTTTGTTTTTGTTTCAAACTTTTTTTTTGTACTAATCAATTTTTGTTGTTTTTCCTAAATTAGGTCGGATTTGTTATGAGAGTTTGAAGTCTAAGAAATAACGTGAGGAATATTTATTAAATAGAGAGAGAGAGAATAAAGCCCCCCGTTCTATAAGTAGATTATTTGTTTATAAAACTTTTTTTTTCATTTCTTGATTTTTATTTCGCATGTTTCCGTTATTGTGATCTTTTTTTTTTTTTAATAATATAAAATTAAAGGTTCATTGAACCCTTTTTATGTAAATGAAATCCAGTACATACAGTAAAAATGTATTAAGTAATTTTTTTATGTGCCACAATAATCGTTTTATTAGGTTTTTGTATTCGTCTAAAAACTTTAAAACCTCTAAACATGCGATATTAAAAGTACCTACTACAATCATTTAGTTCATGATGAATTAATTGAAAAGTAAATAATCAAACTAAAAATGAATTTATATGGAAATGTGTGTGTAGTACACTAACATATACTGTAGCTACTTACATTTGAAATTAAAATATGATTTTGGACAGCCCTGATTCAATCAACTTAACAAAATTAAATTAGAACAAAAAGAAAAAGAAGAAAAAAAAATTGTTTTTATGTGAAAGAAGAGAGAAAATAAATAAAAAAAATAACTCAGAGAGAAATAAAGAGATAATCAAACTGGCATGAGACGCACACCTTTTTTTTATATATAAAAATATTGAATAAAACAACAGTAAAAGTATTCTTGATTGTTGATAAAAATCGACTATTAATTACGTATCGTAAGCGTAAGCGTAAGTAATCACATGAAGCACGCATTTTGACGAATCACATTTTATAACGGTTTCTACTAGAAGAATCCATTTTGTTATTTGCATTAAAATTACGCCATTTTTACATTTATAACAGCTCTAATTGGACATTTATTTTCCGCCAATAATTGATGTTGTTTATTTTCAGGATTCATTAAAAATTTAAACAAATACATAATTGGCATATTGCACACACATTGAGAGAAAGGATTCTGATTTAATTTTTTTTTTGTTTTTTGCTTTTGTAAAAAAATTAAACAAATTCTCATTAAATTTCAAAAGCAGAGTGTGAGCAACTCTTGTTTTTTCTATTCACAAACACAAAAAAAAAAATATTAAAAAAAGTGAGAGTGGTTAAAAAAAAAATTGTATTCATTAATAATAAATCGCGCTCTAAACTTTATTTCAATTTTTTATGTTATTTTTTTGTTTTTTTTTTTTTTGGTTGTGTCTTTTTTTTCTTTTTGTTTTTAAATATTTTATTGAGTCGCCTTAGGTTGAGGTTGTTGAAGTCTTTTTTATCATAAATTTCTGTTCTTTATTTTATTTTTATATTATGAATGTTAATATGCATAATATTACATGTGTATTAATTATATTCGTTTAATAATAATTTGTGTTTGTGTTTGTGTTTATGTTTGTGTTTATTAGAAGAGTAAAAAACAAAATACATGAATACAACAACAAAAATCAAACAAACAAACAAACACACATGTCTAATAAAATTTTTATTTTGCATTTATAAACTCAAAGGAATGAACTAATCAATGAATGTATATTTTATTTTTTTCTTTGTTTTTGTATTAGATATTTTTGTTAGTTGTGTTGTGATATTCGTTAAGATAAGACGCGCGTGTGTTTTTTATTTTTTTATTTAATCTTAATCAAACCTTTCGTTTTTTTTTTCTCTCTTGTTGTTTTCTTTTATATTTTTTTTTTTTTTTACAAATATAATTTAATTAAAAAAGTTTTTTTTTTTAGTTTTTCTTTTGTATAAAATTCTTTAATATTTTTTAATACAAAAAAAAAAAAATACATTTTACATTAAAGTGATTGTCTGTAAATTGCCAAATTAAAGGCAATTATACTGAGATAAACTAACAAAAAATAAATATAAAAGCATGGAAAAGGATAAAGCGTTCATCTTAAACAATAATACGTAAGTTTTTATTTAAACAGAAATAAAATGAGGTCATAATTACTGTGTACCAAAATTAAACCGGTCAAGTATGGGGAAAAAAATGTTTCCACAAACTTTTAACCGAAAAATTATTTTCAATTTTAAAATTAAAGCGCACATTTTTCTAATTCTTGAATAAATAAAAATTGTCTTTTAATTTATATCTCTGAGCGGTTTTTTTTTTGTTGTTGTTTAATTATCTTTTTCCATTTAACGAAAATAGCAAAAATAACAACAATTACAAAAATAACAAAAAAAAAAAAAACGCGAGATAATTTATTAATTGCAATGCAATATTTAAATGCAAGGTCAATCTGACACAACCTAATGATACAATTTATTTAATCAAATTTGAATATTAGTTTTTATGTGTATTTGCAAAATACAAACATTTACATATTTGCAATATTTTTGTCTATAGACAATATCAAAATATCCATGGATGTGTAGTTTCTCTGCACGACTAAACAAAATACACAATCTTTTGCACACGATCTTGTTACTGAACGTATATCAATGGAAGTGAATCTTCTATCGGTACAGCAGGGTCATTGCTGATTACCGAATTTACTTTTATAGAATTTGATTTTATTTGCGTCACCATCATCTGTCAAGGTTTAAACTTATGACCCATAAATGGATCTAATGTCAACAATAAACATTTATTTTTTGGGTCAATCGTCCATTTGAGAATTTCGACGAAAATATAAAAACAAAAACAGAAAAAAACAACAGAAAGAAAAAATTAATAATCATCATTAAAGCGAATCATTAAAGCGAAACACAAATTCAAAAATAAACACAATATATTTTATTTTCATCCTTCTACGCACATTTAGCGTATACACACACACACATTCACAATGAACGACACACACACACATTTATATGCTAAAATTATGTTACTAAATAAAATATATCAGAACAGAAAGCCTCGACCCATTAGATAAACCTTTGTAAATTATTATAAATTATTTCAATATTTTCTACTTTTCTTTCTAGTTTTTTTTTTTTAATGAACGAACGCAATTAAATGTTAAATCGAATGAAAATTCCATAAAGAAGCACGATTGATCGATCGATCGATTGATTTTGAATTATTGATTGATTGATGCGATTATCATTTTTATTTCTTTATTTTTTTTTGTTCTGTAAAATGAAATGCTGGAAAATATATAAAATAATGTGATGATGAATTATTATATGGCTTACTGATCAAAGGGCGATTCAAGTTAATGGTTTTCCGTTTTTCTCCTTTTCTTCTTTTTCTTTCTTATTCTGTAATTTTTTTTTTTTCTCTTTTCCTGTCTGGTATTTTTTTTTCTTTTCGTTGTCGAATGTGAAACAAGGTTTTGAAAGGTTCAAAAGTGAAAATATTATGTACAGATTAAAATATTTGTTGTTGTTCCATTTTCTTTTATTTTTTATATGGAAAAAATTGTTCTTTGTAAAATTTTTAAAAGAAGTTAAAAAGTGGAAAAATTAGATGGTCGAACACCTTATTTCCGTTATAGAATAATTAAACTCATTAAATGTAATTTTTGTACATTATAGAGAAACGTGTCAAATTAAATCGTTTTCTTTTTAATGGGCTTTTAGTTTTAATAACCAAAAAAAGGGGTACACAAACACACAAAGCCACATTATAAAAGCTAACTTTCTATTTTTTAAGTAATTTTTAAACCATTAAAAAACATTAAAAAACTAAAATGTCACAATCATTTAAAAGAGAAAAAAAAAGCAGAATAAAGTACAAAAAAATTACCAATCTCCGAATTTTGTTCAATAAAATGTGAAAAACTCGCTCAGACAGGATGTATAAATTTTTGACAACATATTTTCATATATCCCCAACTATTCATACACGGCTAACTGTTTGTCAATGAAAAAGAAATATTACATTTTCATTGTTACTCATTCTTACTGGTTGTTGTTATTGTATGCTACTTGAATTATCAAAAAAAAAAAAAATAATAATTAAAAAACAAAATAAATTATGACATTTAAAATTTAAATGTACGGAACAAAAATAAATACGTGAATAATTATATATGTTTCCCTAATTTAGCATGTCAATAAATAATTATGACTATACGACCTTGAATTATTTATAAAACGACAACGACATCAATGTGATTTTTTTATTCAATAGTTTTTAGACTAAAAAAAACCGTTTAAAATCTAGACAATCTAAGATTTAAATGAAAGAAAAGTTCAAAGTATAATATTTTTCTATATTTCGATATGATTGCCTCATTTATGAATCATCCTGTACTAATTTCCATTTTTTTCTCTTTCTTCTTTTAAATTTTCAATAATATTTTATTGTGTATTGTATTGTATTTTTTTTTTCCATGTCACAAATCCAAAGTTCAATCTTTCTATTGATATTCAAAAATTGATAAGAAAATAAAATAAAGCAAGTAATATAAGTAGATGTAAGAAAATATGAGTATAAAAGACAGCAAGTGTGTGTGTGTGTATTCTGTTTTTTCACATGATTTTTCATTTGACACAAGATTTACATATGTTCGCATGTATATGCAAGGCACGTATTTACGTAAGAACTTTTAGTGTACATTTTGTTTTAATTTCTTCTGTAATTTCCCTTTCTTTATGATAAATTTTTTATATACGTGCAAATTACACAAATAATGCAAATTATTATTGTTTATGGAATATTATTTTTTTTCATGTTTAACTATTCTCTCTATCTCTCTCTCTCTCTCTCTCTCTCTTTATCTGTGTTTGTATTTCCGTTTCTGTTTTGTGATTTATGAATTTAATGTAATTTTATATACTTTACTTCTCAAATATTTATCTACTTTTTTTTATAGACTCTTTTGTTTGCCTCTATATTTAAAATCCATTCATTACAAAGATAAACGAACAAACTGATTTTATTGTGTGAAAATTCAATAAAAAAAAAAAAGAATGTACATCAGTACAGTACAAAGTACAAATTATTTTTTATTTTTTTCTGTATCTTATATTTTGTCATCATCACTTAATTATTTTTATGTTTTAATTACAAATAATTTTATATTGAATATTAGTAATACATTTGACATTACGTAATAATTTAGTTTATATTTACAAGACACACATAAAATAATTAAGATCCACAGTTGAACTTTGTATCCATATAAATATTTTATTAAATCATTTTCTTTATTCACTTCTTATTATTCACTTAGAATGTTTTTTTTTTGTTATGAGAATGTCAAATTATTTGGTTCTCACAACACCCCCTAGTGGATTGTATTGTTTTTTGACAAAGTACCTTTTAATCATATTTTCTCAATTACCAAATATTTTCGTTATTTAATTGTATTTTTGTGAATTATGTATTTCTAAAAGCGTATTACCCAGCTCATTTCCTACCCCACGAATAGTTGATTATAGTCTAGCGAATTTAATGAAGTTATTGTGGATGATTTCATAGATTCCAATTTATTACAATATACATTTAATAAATTAATTAATAATTTATTAAATGTATATGCCTATTTTTTTTTTTTTTCATATGTGAATAAGTTAATAATTATTAATTGCTGTTGTTGTTTTATTAATTGTAGTTTAGGTATCTAATCATCATTATTCATTACTCATACCTTTAACTCTCTATCTATTTTGTACTGCCTACATTTTGTGTTTAATTTATATTTTTTATAATTATTGTCAAAGGACACAAATTTAATTATTATATATAAATATTAATTAGAATTAATTGATGTGTATAGTAAAGACATATTTCAAAAATTATTTACAGAATTAATACAAATATTGACTAATGTCCAACTTCAGAATGTCTCTATTAGTGTGAGAACAATTTTTGATTTTAATCTTCATAAAATTCGTCTTGAATTGCATTTAGAAAATCACGTTGTTCCAAACATCACATGAGAAAGTAAATTTGTTGTGGTGAATTTTAGGCTTTAGTGAATTGATCATTGGCCTTCTATATTGTTTTTTTTTCAAATGGTTCATAAAATTTCAAAATAAAAATAAAAAAGAGAAAATGAAAACAAATTTAAAAAAAAAAAATACGAAAACATTTTAATCCAAGAAAAAATAATAAAACATTATTCTTTAATTACACCGCATTTGATTACGTTTTTTTTTTTTTATAAATTAAAGTCTAATTACCGACTTACGGAATGCTGTAACAAAATAATTTCACAAATTTTTGTTTTGTTTTCGGTGAAAAAAATTGAACGATTACATTTAAAGATAAAATTGAAACTCCTTTCAAAGTCAAATAAAATTTTATACTTTTCTCATTCCAATAAAAATGAAAATTTTGTTTTGTAAAAAGAATTAGAAAATAGACTTGTTGCTTAAAATCTAGTCAATATGACAATATTCTACTCAAGTACTTTTTACTGTACAGAGCCAAACTAAGTAAAAGAACAAACAAAGTCCAACAGTTTTAAGACAAACAGGCATAATATACAATAGGTAAACAGAGGTTCAGACTTACAGAAAAATAAAAAGAATCAAACAGTCAGACATAAAGATATAAAGAGACTCACAGAATAAGAAATAAACAAACAAATATAGATAATTACAATTGTGTACAAAATAATTAGCTAATTTTGCAGAATTATAAAAAAAAAAACAAAACCAACTAAAGTTAATTTACAGATTTCTGTTCTGTTGAATGCCTTTATTTTTCTTTACCATTTTTTTTTTTTTTTTGCTTTTTGCTTTTTGTTGTTATTTCACTTTTCATGTTTTGAAGAACTCGAGGTCAACAAGAAATTGTGCGGTCAGTGGCGAGAATATATTTTTTATTTTTATTTATTTCTTTTTTTCTTTTTGGGATTTTTTATTTTTTTCGTTTGTTTGTCATTTTTTTTTTTTCCTGCTTTTAGTTCTTTTATAGTTTGTATATGTTTGGCATTATTATTGTTTACTGCATATTCACTTTAATGGCCATCAACAATAATAAAGTAATAAAATTAAAAGGAAAAATTTAAATAAAGGAAGAAATAGAAATCAAAACATTTAATTCTTTTGTTATTCAGATTTTATTCTGATTTTTATTGTTACGTATACGTCAAATACGTAGGTAAATTAACATTAGCATTTTTGATCAATTCAAATGTTAAGTGGATAAATCGGAAAAAAAAATGTGTGGTTTTTCTTTTATCTAAAGACGATAAAAAAATAATAATAGAAAATGTCAAAAAAATTATATTTGAACAAGTTTCTTTTATTTAGCTTCTTTTTTTTTTTTTTTTTGAATGGGTTAAATGTGAGTAAATTATTCAAGTGTTTTCTTCTTAGATAATAAACGATAATCACTTTTATTATGTTTCGCTTTTTTTTTTCCTTTGTGTTCTTTTTCTTCTTCTTATTTTTTTTTTTTTTTTTGAAATATTCTTAATAGTCGTCTTATCAATATCAAATAAATGACCTTTAGATTGAGTATATTTCGTTATTTCAATAATTATTATGTATTTGCGTAATCAGTGATTAGGTAGATATATTTTTTTAATTGATTAAAAAATATATCATTATAATTTATTTATTAGAAAATAATTATGATGATGATGATTTATTTTATTTTTTCTGCTTCTTATTACATATTTTTCTGTAATCGGAATATTATAATAAATTACAATTCGTTCTTTTGTTTCTATAAGTTTTGTTGTACGCGAAGTATTTCTAATTTAATTATGTTCTGATTTATTTGCTATGTATGGAAAATATTTATACGTTTATTTTACGATGTCATGTAAAATTTGGCGTTTAATGTAAGAATAAAAAAAAACACAAAAATGTAAGAGTTGTATTAACACGTATTTAGATACAATTCACAATTCAATTCAACTCAACTTACATCGCTACAATCGAAAATGAATTCTCAAAATTCCCATTTGAACAATTTCGAGGGATGTGAAATTTACCTTTCCCACAAGTTCACATAATTGTGAATCCCTTTGAGACTGTTTTTGATTTGGAAGAAAAATTCTTACCTAATTCCTATCCATATTGTGAATGATTCATTATATTGTGTTCCCTTAAATTTTATTTCTTAATTCATAAGTATTAACAGAGGGAAGGGAGAATAGCTCATAATAAATTTTCGTATTTATATCTATAAGTACCTCCTGCCTCCTTCAACGTTAAATTATTTACTTTATGCATCGTAATCAGAATAAAATTACAATTGACATTTTTATGGTGGAGAATATTCTTTTAGTGAATAATTCCAAAACTATTTTTCCGATTTTTGTGTATTTTAGAAACAAACAAAATGGGGAAAAATGGGAACGACGCCACTGTGGGAGGGATTTTTATTTATTTTATCAACAAAAACAGACAAGGCATTGATTATTATAATTTTTAATAGTATGCACACGCAACATTATGATTGAATTTGTCATCAATATATATGTATGCATACACACACAACCCTCATATGCAATGCGTTCTAAGAAAACACAAACACATACAAACTTTTCACACATGCTTACTGTGTTTAATTATTTTTTTTTTTCATAGAAAAAGAAAAAAATTAATTTTTTTTTAAAGTGTTAGTGTGATGTTGCTTCGTTTGTTCTTTGTGTACAATACAAACATCATATATTAGCCTCCACACACATGCATACTTTATATAACAATAAAGAACTTTTTATGATAGACAAATACAGATGGGACACAGAAAGTGATTTGTATTTGTGCAACATATTTATAGCGTAAACATTATAAAAATAAAAATACTATCAAAAGCAGCTGATTTAAAGAAAACAAAAACAAAATAAAAATACGTAATTTTGTTGTTGTGTCGTTTTTTTTACACGTGATGTGTTTACAATGCACTTTAACACTTAGATACAAAAAATTGAATTCGTTTTTTTTTTTGTTATATTCGAGGGTATAGTAATAAAATATGTACATACGATAATATATCATGTCGTGTCTTGATGACCTAATAATTTTTAGTCAAATCGGTCTTAAAAATAGATTATCAGTTTAAAATAAAAAATTTATGGATTGGACAAATAGAAATGATTAGGTTTTATTTAATACTAACAGAGATTTTTTTTGGTTCAAGTACATTTGGTACATGTGATACGGATATAGACTTATGTATAGATTTACAATACATTAACAATATTTCCAAAACATAGGTTATTGACCCGCCTCCTCATAAAAAAAAAGAGTAAACATCTGGAATTATAACAAAAGAATATTTTCGTTGTAAACAAAAATCTTAAAAAATATTATAATCTTGTCTTAGAATAAGTGAGTAAGAAGACACAAAAGAAATGAAACAACAAGAACACGTAAAGACTTTAAAAATGAAGAATTAATAAACAAAAAAAATAAGCTGAAGAATAAGAAGAAGAAGAAGAAGAAGAAGAAGAAGAAAAAGAAGAAGTTTACTTAAAATTGTAAACACCTCACTCCCCAATACACACAATTTTTTTAATTGATCGAACTTTATATTATTTTTACTCGTTTCATTACACACAAATACAATGAAACATTTGAAAATGACTTGTTGTTTATTGTTGTTTCTTTTTTTTCCCTCTTTCTGTTTATTGTTGTTGTTGGATTTTTGTTTTTGGTTTGTGTTAGTTCTTTTTGATTCCGAAATGTTGTTGTTGTACTGTTTTTTTTTTTTTTTTTTGTTTTATCGTATACGAACAGAAACTTTTTTCACAGTCACAATCGGACGGCAGTTGTGATAAGAAGGCTGTCTTTAAGAATAATATAAAATAAGAAAAGAAATTAAATAAATTAATTAATTAAAAAATTTATATTTTTAAAATAATTTTTTTTTCGAAAAAAAAATATAAAGAAAAGAAAAAAAAGTGAACGTCGTTGTTTTAAGTTTTTATTTATTTTTTTTTTGTTTTAGTTTTTCTTGTTGTTATTTTATTTTGATTTAAAATTGAAAATAATTTTTCTTTAATTATTTTTGATTATATTTTTTTGCGATTTATTAAAGAACGAATTACGTGTTTTTCACATTTCTTTGATTTCTGAAGAAAACAACAAAAAGTTTTTCTGTTCTTAATTGTTTTGTATAAAAATTTAAATAATAAAAAAAGAAAGACAAAGAAAAAATCTGTTTAAAAAATTGCAAAGTGATTTTAAAGTTGAAAATAATTTAATTTGAGGAATATAAATAAATAAAAAGCAAAACATTCAAAATGGTTGAAGACGATAGTGGAAGAAATAATAATTTAATTGTTGATAGAAGGAATTATGGTGTAAGAGTTCAGGTGGTACCGTCAACAACACCATTAACATTGTCACATTTACCATCACGTCCTGCTGTTGATTTAGCATTTCACAATTTAACATATCGTGTTAAGGAGGGACGGAAAAACAGTAAGTGTCTTCTTTTTTTTTTCTATAAATTATTCTTTAATTTAGATTTAATTATTGTTGGGTTTCACAAAAAGATTTTAAGTGAAGTTATAAGTGGTGTTTAAAGTGAAATAAGAAATTATTGGAAATAATTAAGTGTCACTTAAAATTTGTTGTGAAACTTGACCATATAAACATAATTTATTTTAAGATTAAGAAGAATGTGTTGAAAACAAGTTTAACGAGATCAACAAGTGAAATAAATAAATTATAAGAACAACAAAAATGTTGAGAGCCTTGTAATTGTAAAAAATGTAAATTTACAAACAGGCAGAATTTTTTTTTTATAAGAAAACTTCCAAGTGTTTGTTGTTGTTGTTGTTCTTTATTTTTTTTTAATAATCCTTCAAAAGGCAGACAGACTAAACGCACACACATATTGTTTTAATTTTACAAAAATGAAGAACAAAAGTTGTATGAAAAGAAAACCCGCTTCTGATGATCTTAAAAGATAAAAATAATTCTTTATTCTTTTTCATAATAAATTTGCTTCAAAGTTTTCTTCCAAAGAAAAAAAAAATCTAATTAAAAAAAAAAGAAAAAAATGAAAAAAAAAAAAAAAAAAAAAATTTGAAACGGACGAATCTAATCTTATCATTAATTTTTTAACACTGATAAGAATTTTTGTTGTTGTTGTTGTTGTTGTTGTTGTTGTTGTTGTTGTTGTTGTTGTTGTTGTTGTTGTTATTGTTGTAATAAATAATAAATTCATACTCTCTCTCTCTCTCTTTCTTTCTCTTGATTTTTGTGCAAAACTTTTTTCTCATATAATTTAATTAAATATTGGAAATTTATAATTAATAAAAACAACAATAACAACAATAACAACATTAACAACAACAACAACAATAATAATAAATTATTTTGTATAAATAAAAGGTCAAATCTAATGACGTCATTAAACAGGTCAATCACATTTTGTTTGATATTTATTTGTGTGTGTGTGTGTATGTTGTGTGTATATCCTGATCTGTATGTGTGTGACCTTTACTAATCTCTAAATACTCTAAAAATTGATGAAAAACTAAGAAATAACAATCAAACAAGTGAATAGAATTTTTTTTCTTCTCTCTTTTATAGTTTTTTAGCCTTTAATTTGTTGTTGTTGTTATTATGATTCTTATTTTTTGTTTTTTTTGTTTTTTGCTGTTTCAGGCAACAAAACATTAAATTGTAATTAAACAATTTTTATTATTTTATTTTTCTCTTTAAATAAAAAAAAATTTGTTTCGTTTGTTTTTTTTTTTTCTTTTGGTTTTTTCTTGTTTTGTTGTTTAGATTTAACGTAAATTTTTTTATAGTTTATTTTATTTTGCTCTTTTGATTTGACCATGAGAATTTTGCTTTTTATTTTCTGTATATAGAAAAAAAAAATGAATATGAAACGATGAATAAAAAAAATCACAGAGAGAGAGACATCTTTATAAGTGGTTGTTGTTATTGTTGTTGTTGCTATTGTTCAAGAAGTTAACACTTTCGTGGCCATTAATTTTTTTTTTTAACTCGTCTATCAGATATGTCTTCTTTTCAATAAAAATTAAAGAAGATGGAGAAAAAATGCCAATAAAAAGCCAATGAAAATTTTTTCTTTATATTTTTTTTTTTTTTGTTAGAATTTTTGGCATTGAAAATCGAAACTTTTTATTTGAATTCCAGTTTGCTTATTTTTTTTTTCAATATTGTATTTGATTGATGAAACAGACAATACAGAGTGAGGGAGACAGACGATATAAGAAAAACGTTTTAGACTACAGAAGAGAGAAATGGACATCGCAAGAATAAAGCTGATTTTTTTTATTATTTTTTGTTCTTAAAGCGTCGATTTATTATGAAATCAATTTTTAGTTATAGACAATGAGTGTGTTTATTACGTTTCTTTTAGTGTACTTTGACTTGATATTGAGTAGTTAATCTCTTATGTTTGTATAAAAATTTATAGCACTCGATCTAATCGTCCAGTACACTTTCTTTGTAAAAAAAATTGGAAATAAAAAGAACAAAATAGAAAAACACAAAAAATGTTGTTTATAGATAATTTTTGTCGGTTTGTGTATTCAGTGCACTTAAAGAATGATTTTATTAATAGCACGTGCACTTTTTATAATCGTCAACATGTTCTGACATCAATAAAAATTGCATTTTGAAATCATTTATTTTGTACGATGGAGGCGCCTTGTAATCTGTGATTTTAGATGGAGTCGCCTGATAAACTGTTAATTTATTCGTTATTTTTTTTTTTTTTTTTAATTCCAATTTAATGAATCAAACATTTAAAATTCAAATAAATTAGGCCACCTTGACATAAGTTTGACTTTCAAGTTTTTTATCAAAAATTTGAATTTTTCACTTTGGTCCATTTTAATCAAAGACCTCATGAAGGGGTTAATATAATTTCAGATTACCCAAAAATTTATAAAAAAAAGGCAATCTTACCAAATCATGCAAAAATTAACGTAAAAAACAACCGAGACAAAAAAATTTCAATGTCAATCCGGTTTGTAATATAAATATTGGTTTGAGTTTTGATCATATTTCGTGTTTTTTTATTCTTTTTCATTTAGGCGCAAATTGTACAAAAAATGGAAAGAGCAAAAAAATTCGATTAATGAACGATCTTTTTATTTAAATTTTCAATTAAATTTTCAAATAAAATTTTAATTTATATATGTTTTTTTTATGTAATTTCAGATGCAAAGGAAATACTGAAATCAGTTAGTGGTCGTCTTAGACCAAAAGAATTGACTGCAATTATGGGACCTTCAGGTATGTAATCATCATACAGACAATATTTACGAGATTAAAGTTTTACTGTTGAATGAATATTTGAAGGCTACAGATACGACTTAATTTATTTGTTTAATTCTCTAGTCTGATTGAAACTTTTCGTTCGAGATGGAACGTACAGGTCGACCATAAATCAATCAAAGATATTTTCCCAAAATGTCATTGTACATAAAATCATTTGTGTATGGCGAAAAGCTTAATTGACACGAATAAGTTTTTTAAATTTGGATAATTATTTTTTACACGATGATCTTAAAAATATGACTGACACTAGAAAGGACAATTAGTTGTATTTTTTATAAGATCAGAGATGTGAACCGAACTGAACTGAAGTGAAACATTTTATTCCGTGAACCAAAAACAGAAAACTACAAAGCGATACTCAATATTTCTTCTGATTTTAAGCAAATTCACAAACATAAAACGGTTTACTTGTCTGGAACTGAAGACTTGTTTTTTTTGAGCGATTATTAAAAAACAAGTTTCGTCTTTATATTCATTCAACAGTAAAATACGATGCTGCCTAAATATTCCATTTGAATAATTAAAATACAAAGAAATTATTATATTTCAGGTGCGGGAAAGAGTACTTTGTTAAATATATTGTCTGGATACAAGTAAGTAAATTTTAATTACATATTTTCCCCTCTCTCTCTCTCTCTCTCTCACTTATATGCGTTTCTCATAAACAATTTTTATTAAATTATTTTACTGAAAAAAAAATATAAGAAACACAAATAATTAATGCAATTTAATGCTAAAAAATAATTGATTTGTCCTTGGAATAGGAAAAAAAAAAAACAAACTATAATAATTAAGTTAATTCAGTTTGGATAAAAATTAGAAAATGGAAAATAATAAAATAAAAAAACATGTGACATTATTTAATCTAAATTATGAAATAATAACAAAGATTAAACATTAGAGGTATGAGCGGGAATTACTAGAATTAACACAAAAATAATTAAAGAAAAATTCCATTGTCACTGTCATTGTCGTGTTTCGGATAAAATACAAAAAAAAAAGATACGAAGCGAAAAAAAAATCCCCAAATGCAAATCTATAGAATTAATAAAAATGATTCAACAATTTTTATCACCTTTTGCATGAGACCAAAAAAAAAATCTTTAAACTTTAAATCTTCTAATTCTCTGATTACAGATTGAAATCAGATATTTTATGACGACAGATTAATTATATTGGGATTCTTGTGTTGAAAGAGTAAAAAGTAGAATAAAAAAAAAGCTTGTTCTAAACGCGACATTGTTACGTATGAAAATAAATCATAGATTAATTATTCAGTTTTTTGAGCCATTTTTTTTATTCATATTTGTTGTTGTTCTTTCCGTTTCTATTTTTTTTGTGAGTGTGCTTTTTTTTTATTCTAAAAATATAAAATTCGCGTGTCATTTTTTTCTATTAAAGCTTCGAGAGGAAGAAAAAAAAAATGTGATCGATGGAATTTGTACCTACCGATATAGAGAAAAAAACAATAATAACCAAAAAAAAAAACCAAGCAAATACGTCAGTGAAGATAATCAAATTCAATTTTCAAAACACACACACACGCACACACAAATTGTTTATTTATTTTCTTTGATTTATCTTTAAAGATTGAATTTTAGGATTGAGTAATGCGCTTTATTATTATACTTTTGACAAGATACACACACACACAAAACACACGAAAAAAACATTTACAAGGTTTTTCAAGTTTTTGTTTATTTTGTTATGAAAATTTAGATCATTATCTTATCAGTTAAAAATATTTACATCTCTCTATTTATTTCAATCAAATTAATCGAATTAAAGTAAAGATTAAGATATATATTTAAACATTGTCAAGGACTCCGTTATTGTTGTAAAAGTTTTTTGAAGATTTAAGATTTAAGATTTATTTACTAATTACTTTAATTACTTAATTACTTAACCAAAAATAGACACGTCACATTGAATATTTTTTAAGTTGAAGAATTTAAACATGGATCGTATTTTTATTCACTTTTATTTTTTCAATTGAATCAACTGAAAGCATAAAATCATTTTACCTTGAATGAAATATTCCATCAAAATTTTTTATAATTTCTTTAGAGCAAAAAAGAAAAGCAAAAATATTTCATTAACAATTTATAGCGACAATTATTGAAATTATGGAAAGATATAAATATTGCGGTTTGCGATTACTGTTATCATCATAATCCGAGTTATTATATTTTCACTTCAAGGTTTTAGGGCGGAAATTATTTTTTGATCGAACTTTTTCTCAATTAAAATCTAAAGTTTGATAATTTTTTATTATGTTTCTATTTTTTCCACCCCTAACAGGAACACTCTTATTCCTCCTACTCCCCTCATCAAACCTGACAAAATGACCAACTAGATCAAATAATATTTAACAAATAAAAAACAAAAAACAAAAACAAACGACAACAACACAAAAGTTTTGCAATTAAATTTTAAACCCTTTTCTGATAAAACCCAAAAAAATAAAGAATTTCAACTTTTTGTAAGAAAGATATTTATCTTCGCGTAGAAAAAAAAACAATAATTGATTAATTTTTAATAAAAAAAAAATACAGAATTTCATCATTATTTTTCTTTTGTTTTGTATTGTAGAAAGAAAAAAACAAAACTTTTTTATCTCGATTTTTATTTTCTCAGAATTCAATTCCTTCAATTTTTTTTTGTTAATAATTTTATTCTTTTATCAATTTTCAGAACAACAAACATTGAAGGTTCAATAACAATGAATGATAGTGAACGAAAATTAAGTGTATTTCGTAAACTATCAGCGTATATTATGCAGGACAATCAATTGCATGGAAATTTAACGGTGGAGGAAGCAATGAATGTTGCAACAAATCTTAAATTGAGTACAAAAGTAGCAAAAAAAGATAAACAAGATGTGGTGAGTAATTTTTCATTTATTTTAAATGTTTTATTTTTTTGAGACAACAAAGACAACACAATATTGTCATAATCAAACTAAAATAACAGATTTTATTTCATTGATGAGTCAAAATTTCCGAGATAAACTTTTAAATAAATTCTACGATTTTTGGATTCTGAAACTTAAATCAGAACAATTTTTAAATAAAACTTATAGCTTTCTATTTTTTTACAATACAGAAAATGAACTTACGTCTCGCGTATTTTTTTATGCCAATCTAAACAAAGAAATAAATTCCATGTCTCTTTATTTAAACTCCAAAAGAAAAAAAACTTGAATGCTAAAAAATTAAATTATTCTTGGAATGTTGATTGCTTTCATGTGATAAATTTTTGTCATCATCACAATCATAAAATGATGGATTTCATTTAAATCTTCACATAATTCTAGGAATGTGTAAAAAAAATAAGCACCGTCAAATAAAAAATAGCGACAAACATTTTTTTGTAGCTTCATAAAATATGGGAAAACTTAAATCAAAAGCTTATTTATAAAAGTTATCACGTTAAAATCTATAAACATAAAACAAAATGTTTCTTATTCTTTCTTCATTGTTTTTTTTACAACAACAACAAAATTATCTATTTTATTCTATATTTTTTTTATCGCATCATCTAAGAATTTCCATAAATCTATACGTTACACCTAACACCCAAAGTGTTAAAAATGAATTATTTATAAAAAAAGAAAGAATTTATAGAAAAACAAGAGAAAAAATGGAT
Organism: Pedicia rivosa; assembly: GCA_963082725.1. Taxonomy (NCBI): domain Eukaryota; kingdom Metazoa; phylum Arthropoda; class Insecta; order Diptera; family Pediciidae; genus Pedicia; species Pedicia rivosa. The sequence goes on along the minus strand of OY720154.1, from coordinate 44,351,662 downwards.
AAATATTGCTTTGTGCAACGTGATTTCTCTCTTCCATTTATTTTTTATTTGTAGCTTATTGTTGTTCTTGATTTTATTTTTATTATAAATAATTCCATTGAGATTAAGAGTAAAAGAAACAGAAGATGTAAAATTCTAAACGTTATTAATTATTTTCTTTGTACAAGAAAAATTTTAGTATAGATTTAATTCTGTTGAATTAAAAATGATTTTTTGAATTGAAAATAATTGATTCATTATGAATAATCATTTATGTTTTGTTTTATATTTTTTTTTTCTGTATAGATAAAAGAAATTCTTGATACGCTTCTGCTTCAAGATCATCGTAAAACATTAACACGTAATTTATCTGGTGGACAAAAGAAACGTCTCTCTATAGCATTGGAATTAGTTAATAATCCACCGATTATGTTTTTTGATGAACCAACATCCGGTTTAGATAGTTCAACATGTTTCCAATGTATTTATTTATTAAAGTCATTGGCTGAAGGTGGTCGTACAATTATATGTACAATACATCAACCATCTGCCCGTTTATTTGAAATGTTTGATCAATTGTATACATTATCTGATGGACAATGTGTTTATCAAGGACGTACAAAACAATTAGTACCATTTTTAAGTACATTAAGTCTTGAATGTCCAAGTTATCATAATCCTGCTAGTTATGTGATTGAAGTCGCTTGTGGTGAACATGGTGATCATACAAGAAAATTAGTAAATGCAATTGATAATGGACGTAAAGATATTAGATCAGATAAAGATTTTAATGGTTTTAAACCAAGAAATGATGTTGTTAAATTACATAATAGATTGGATGTTAATATTACACAAAATTTAAATGGTAATCAATATGGTGAAAATTTAAATTCAAACGGAAATCAATATTCAGATAATTTACATTCAAACGGAAATGGAATTATACAAAGAGTGAACGATATTGCTAAGGAGAATACAAGTAAGTAGATTATTCAAATTACATTAAATCGATACACACACTCACACATATTTAATAAACTTTAATTAATCATTTCTTTATTCTTTATTCGTGTTGTAGCAATTGCAATTCCAGTTGTACGTAATGAAGGGGATGCCAATAATGTTGAAGTTATTACGTCATTATTAACAGAAACTGTTGTTGAGACTGGATCACCAGCACGTTATCCAACATCAGAACTTCATCAATTCTGGGTTGTTCTTATGAGAACATTACTTTTTAGTCGTCGTGATTGGGTAGGTTTTCTTTATTAATTTTCACATTTTTAGCTCTGAATTTCCTAAATTTCACAACGAGATTATGTTTGACTTGAAAGGGTTAAAAAATGACGAAAATATAAATTTGGTTTCAATTAAAGAAAATTAAAAATGCAATTAGAACGACATAATGACGAATGTTACACGCAGTCGATTAACAATACTTTTGTTTTATTCACATTTTCACTATTAATGAATTATTTAACGTTTAGTTAAACCAAAACACGAATAAATTTAATTAAATATCTTTTGTTTAAAAACGTAACAATTAACTCATTATTTTTCCAAGAATTAATTATTTTTTTTTATTTTAGCTTTTTTATAAATGAAAAGTTTTTATAATAAAATTATTTTTTAACAGACACTTATGTACCTGCGTTTATTTGCCCATATATTGGTTGGAATTTTAATTGGTGCTCTCTATTATGATATTGGTAATGATGGTGCAAAAGTACTCAGTAACTTAGGATTTTTATTCTTTAATATGTTATTTTTAATGTACACATCCATGACGATTACAATTTTATCATGTAAGTTTATTTAACACAAAAACTCTTGTTAAAATTAATTTAATTTTAATTTTAGTCCCACTCGAAATGCCTGTATTGCTGAAAGAAAATTTTAATCGATGGTATTCATTACGATCATATTATATGGCGATCACATTATCAGATATACCATTCCAGACAATCTTCTGTGTAATTTATGTGTCAATTGTTTATTATTGTACATCACAACCTTTAGAACTGTTTAGATTTGCAATGTTTTTAAGTGCCTGTTTATTGATATCATTTGTTGCACAGAGTGTTGGTCTTGTTGTTGGTGCCGCTATGAATGTACAAAATGGTGTATTTTTAGCACCAGTTATGTCTGTACCATTCCTATTATTCTCTGGTTTTTTTGTATCATTTGATGCGATACCAATATATTTACGTTGGATAACATATTTATCCTATATACGTTATGGTTTTGAAGGTACTGCATTAGCAACATATTCATATGATAGAGAAAAATTACAATGTCATCAAATGTATTGTCATTTTAAATCACCAGTAACAACACTTGAAGAATTAGATATGATCAATGCTAATTTTACAATTGATATTGTTGCATTAGTTGTTATTTTTATTATCTTGAGAATAGCAGCCTTTCTATTTTTAAAATGGAAACTTAAAACAACCAGATAAATTATTTAAAAGAAATTAAATAAATAAAGATTTTATTATAAGATTTTTTTTAAGGAGTTTTGTTTTTTTCCAAGAGAAGAAATGAGAGAAAAAATAACGTAAATTTTGTTTCTTTCATTTCTTCGACTCTTTTTTTTTTTTTTTTTTGATTCTTTTCTTTTAATTTTTGTTTAGAAATTGTAAGTCACGTAAATAAATTATAAAAATAGAGAAAGAGAGAGAGAGAAAAAAATAAATAAATAAAAAAAGAAGAAGAAGAGAAACGATAAAATTGCAACAAACAATTATTTATGTTTTACTTTTATTCAATGTGGTGAATTTTTACTGGTGATTTTTTTGTTGTTGTTATTATTATTGTTGTTGTTGTCTTTTATATTTTTATTAAAAATTATAAAAAAAAAAAAAACATAAAATTAAATAGGTACCTTTATATAAAATATTAAATGTTAATTATTGTCAATTATACAAAAAAACAAAAAAAAAAAAAACGAAAAATTTTTTTTAGAAAATTAATAATTAAAAATTAAAATTAAATAAAATATAAAAATTTAAAATTAATGAAAAGAAAAGACCAATGCATACAAAGTTTATCATTAGTGTTTAGTTTTTTATGTAACTTTTACACAAACAAAACTAAATAAATAAATATTTTTTTTTTGTATTCAAAAATGAAGAATTTTGATAGAAAATAATATTTTTGTAAAATTATGTTAAAAAAATAAACGGAAAATGAAAAATTATTAAATAAATAAATTTGTTTGAATATTCTTGTTGTTTCCTTTTATTTAATTAAAAAAATATTCCTATTCAAAATGATGACTAGAAATTAGTGGACAAAATTAACAAGGAATTTTAATGATAAATTTCTGAGGCTGACAGCGTTCTGGGATGACTACAAATTCTGGTGTCTTAATCAACTTGCAGGAGCATTTTTGATTTTCGTTACCAATCGATTTTTGAGCTTACGAACCCATTTTTAAGAATTTGGCAAGTAAAAATAGAAAACAAAACAAAACAATTCCATTATCGCAGTGGAATTCTTAAGAATTCCATTTTTATTTTAAATAATTCTGTTGAAATCCACTGAATTCTTTTAACCTTTTCAATATTAATTCTTCTATTCGTAGAAATCTGTTATCTTTAGCCGAGATGATTCCCATTAAATCAGCAATAATTCTGGGAAATAGATTCAATCAACAACGAGAATTACTTTGTGATAGTTTATTCATTAGCTTAATGAATGTGGTAAGAGATTGATGATTGTATTTTGTGAGGTTTCTATATTTTAAATATTAAATGCATTTTCCATACACAGAATGTTTCCTTTTTGATTATAATGTTTTAATAGAGAAAGCAATTGGAATGAATATTTACATAATTTATTTCTAAGAAATCAATAAAATACGCATGAAATTAAATAACAATTTTCAATCTCCCCACATCCCCTTCAAATCGATTCGTTTTTTTTTTTATCATAATTTCAATATTATTTATCTGAATTTAAATAATTTATTTCTTCATGTTTCATGATTCGTTTCGTTGTTTAATTATTTAACTTTTTAATAGTTAAGTAAAAATCAATTTAAAAGTATGACAAATTCATTACAAATTTAAACAGTTTAAACTTTTTTCTGTCGAATTTTTTGTATTAGGCCCCAACAAAATTTTCTTCCGTTCCGTCTGAATTTTAAAAAGTATAAAAAAATCAAAAAAAAAACGAATTTATTCCCTCTGATGATTACAAAATCAAAACAAAACTTAGCAAACCGTTTACAAAAAAATGTTAAATTTTTAAAGAGAGTAAAAATTAGAACGGAACCGCCACATTTACATATTTTTTTCTATTCTTTTTCATTTATCTAAAATATTAAACCATCTTCCACGGTTCAGTTCTGGAACGTTGGTTTTAACAGAAAAATATTAAAACATAACCAAGAGTTGAATTTTTTCTAAAGTCCGAAAGGGTTAATTTGATTGAAAATGAAATTAAAAACAATTTGGTTCAAGCTGATTGATTTTATTTTAGTGATTTTTTTTGGGATTGCGTATAAGAATATTATAAAGGCAACAACTAATAACTAATAAACCGCGAAGTCACGAAGAATTACATAAAATGGGAATAGACGCATATTACGCTGATGTGAGAACAATTTCATATATTACTTGTGTTGTTTTTATTGTAGGATTTTATTTTATACAATTATTTAATAATAATTACAGAAAATTAGATACCCAAATAGAAATAATTTAATTCATTGTTATTCATTCATTGTTTTGTTTACAAAAAAAAAAAATATAAACAAAACGTGGTAATTTGGAGACTGAAGACAAAAATCATTGTGTTTTTTTTTTGTGGGAACATTTCAGTATCATTTTTTATTCTAAGTTGATGTCGATTTTTTTTTTATAAATTGCTTATTTCCAAATCAAATTATATATGCTAAGTAAATAAATACTTGTAGATCTTAGAACTTATACGCTAACATTATGTCAAGTATAAACGCGTATTTAGATTGAGGGTCAAGGTGATACACGATATATGTACAAATCAGGGTCTTTTTCTGCATTATAAATTATATAATTCTAAACAAAATTGATTATTAACGATATTATTCATTTATGGAGCTGTATCGTCTAGAAGTTCAATCTGCTTCTCGATGTTCTCATAGAAAGATTAAATATGAAAACACTTTCAGTTTCGGCAATTTTAATATCAGATTCCGAGTTTTCGAACCCCAAGAAATTATAAATTCAAAAGACAAAAATAATTGTCGTTGAAATTAAAATATGAAAAATAATTTGAACAGAATAAAATTCAAATGATAAAAATAGAAAATAAAAAAAAGCGATTAAATCGCTGGTTGCTGATACAAATCAGAAATTAAAACAATTATTTAGTTTAATTTATTAAACTTAACTATTACAATGCGAAAATTTGTGTTTGTGTTTCACGAAAATCAAATTACTGTGACAATTACATCGATAGATGATGATTTTCTGCGTAGTAAAAATAAATCAACAATCAGAGCAATGCCATTTATTTATTTAGTGAAAATAGTTAAATGGAAAAATACTGTGAAAGTGTGACATACAAACACGTGAATATAACGCATCGCTGATGACAAAAACGATGACGATTATTTATTTGATGTTCTGCTTTTTTTTTTATCAAAAGTTTCGTTAAATAAATCAAAAAAAATAATTGAAGCCGACAACAGCAAACAAATAAAAAAAGCAAAATGACAAAAGACAAACTACAAACTACAAACAACAAACTAAAATAAAATAAAAAAATAATTAAATTCAAAACAAAATAAATAATTCATAATAAAAATATTTTTAAAACTTTAAATGTCAACTTTGAGGACCTTCTTGGCTTCTAATTCATTATTATTTAAATTTATAGAAAAAACAACAAAATATGAGTTAAAGAAAAACAAACAACAACGATTAGAAACAACGTAATGCGTAAACATCCAACAGAAGTAAATAAATGATCTAATTTGTAATTTATAATTTCCTTTTGAATTTCAACAATTTAGCGCAATAATATGACCATCCAGTTTCACTGATCTTGATTCAATTTCGATTTATTGTTACAATTTAGTACATTGAACTCATTCTAATTACATTGATTTATATGCCAAGTTTAATTATAATAACGCGTTCATATGCAGATAACTTATTTTAAAAAAAGTAAGACACCTTTTTTATTGAATTATTGACATAACCCTCACCTCAAAAATATTGTAATTATTAGGTAAATATTAAAATGAAAAAAAAAACAACACCAACAACAATAACTTGTTTTATAGCAACAACATAAACCAACGTCATAATATTTGAATGCAACACAATATTATTATTCATTAAAAGTGAATTTAGTTTAGATTAAATATTAAATGTTTTTTACCAAAAAAAAAAAGACTAAAAACAAGAAATAATTTTGTGTTTTGTGTTAAATGTCCAAAAAAATTTCAAAACAACAAATTTATTGTTATAATTTATTATGCAAATATCATTTCTTAATTCTAAGAATAAATCTTTATTGAATTGTTTTCGATTAATTTATGAAAAAGTGAAAAACTTAAATAATGCGGGAAAAAAAAACCTTAAAACTCTTGCCTGGAAATAATAAATGTGTGTTGATTGATGAGTTTAAGTCGCGTGCCACAGTTGTTTTGTTGTTTTGTTGTTATTTAGATTAATAAATTAGATATGAAATTACAAATCAAATAAACCTAAAACATTTCATTCAACACATCGTCTACAGTTAACTGTGTTAATAATTTTTAAAGTTTGTAATTAAAAACATTTTAAATAAAAATGGTTATCACGAAAATGATAAATTGTTTCCATTTGATTTTTCATCGATTCATTTTCAATATAGAAATTTACGATTCTATCTAGAATTGTGAATATTTTTGATATGTTTTGTGTATATTTTGATGTTCTGAATATTTTAAATAATACTTGGTGGAAAATGTCTCGAAAGGGGATTGAAAATAATTCTCGTAGAAAATTCTAAATCAAAAAATAAGGAAGGAATGACAGAGTAAAATAAAAAAGACGAAATTGACAAATTGTTGTGTATAGGAAAAATAAAAAAATAAGTAAAATTGAGATTGAAAAATGAGAAGAAAATAGATGAAAAAGGAAGAAGCATTTGGCGCTACTAAATCAGAATATTTTATTCATAAATGTAGGGTAAAAAAATAAATAACGTCAAATACATTCTATTCAAAGAGAGAGTGAGAGAGAGAAAGAGAAAGAGAGAGTCAAAAAATCTGAGAGAAAAATATTCTTTGATAAAAATTCTATCAATGCAAATGACAAAATGGCAAAATATTTACGTAAAAAAGAAAAAGTTACAAAATTCATTTTTAGGGAATATAAATTTTCTGAAAAGTTATTTATTGATTCGATTATCTGTTATTGGCCATTGAAATTGTCATTTTAAACTGTGAATGTTTTCAACATTGACCAATTCGAAACATAATGCAAATCATTATGGAATTAATTTAAAATAATTACTTGGTTTGTAACGTAAAACAAAACTTTAATGAAAACTGTATAATATTTCTACAAAGAAAATTTTCTAAATGAAGATAAAACTTCAATAAAATACAAAATACCAAATATGTACAGTTTTTTATCTTAACATCAATTTTTCTGTTGTCCAGTCTAGTCCAGAATCTGATAAAGTAAAAAGAGAATAAAAAAGAGAGTTGAAAATAATGTGGAGGCGCCTGATTTATTTACATAAATCCAATCAATCACGTTAACTTTTCAGGAGCAAAAAAAAACACATTCATCATATTTGCTGAATGCCTTTCATTCTTTCTATCTTCTTACTATTATTTTCTTCTTCTTCTTATTTTCTGCTTTTTACTAAATTTTGCTCCATTTTTTATTTTCAAAAAAAAAAAAAAACGGGCGGAAAAAAATTGATAACAAATGTTTGTTGTCTTTATTTTTTTTAAATTTTAATTGAAAAAATATTTAATTGTTTTGTATAAGCGATAAATATTTTGACTCAACAAGTAATTTGAGTTTCATCACGAAATCAGTAAAAACAAATGCAATTGAAAAAGTGAAGTATAAAAAAAAAGTTGAATAAAAATTGAGAGAAGAAAATTATTTCTATGACACAAAAAAGTCATTCGTTTTTCTTTGCTTCTTCTTCTTATTTTTTATTGCTTTGCTCTAATTGAATGAAAATTGTGAAATAAACTTTTAATTAATATTTTCTAAAATTAAAGATTAAAAATTCTGATGCAGTGACTGCGACAACGTATAAGTTGAGTTGATATTTTTTCAGGGTCTGTACTGGAAAACTGAGTTCAGGGAAAAGGAATTCAATTCGACATTGCAGTTTTCACATTTTGTAAAAAAAGGGGAAAATTAAAACAAAAGAAACGAATTGCGACATTTTTCAATGAAAAAATGAGAAATAAATCAAAATTGTTTACATTTTGTTTTTTGTTTTTCTTCTTCGTCTTCTATATTTTTTTTTCTTTCATTCACCAGATAAGTTTTAAGATTAATCGTGTTTCTTCTTATTCCAATATTTGATTATTCTGGATTGAATTAACAAAATGTACGTTACAATTTTATTCGTTTAATTCAACAAACCCAGGTTTTAATAATCTCCACCACAGTATGACATTGAAATTAAATAAGAAATAAAAAACATAAAATTCAAAGCAACAATCAAATGAATTCTTAATGCAATCTTATGCTGATTGCATTGAGTTAATTAAATGAAAAAATATATAAAATAATATTGAATAATGAATATTGTAGAACATGAAAGGTTTTCATCCACTGTCCCCCTTTATCGCAAAACTCAGTATAATTGTATTGTATTGTTTTCCATATACTGTTTTGTTTTTTCTTTTTCTTTTTGTTTTTTTTTTTTTCATTCAGTATAATTCAGTATTCAATGTGACGTACGATCAATTGTACAGAAAACAAAACAAAAAAAAAGTTCACAAATATACATAAAATGGAATTAAAATAAAACGAAAAAAAATTCTCGACACTCTATTTAAGTTAGTTTAATTTTTTTTTATTATTTAAGTTTAGTTTCACCGCATGTTTCAATTTCAATTTAATAAAACCATATACAAAAAAAAACTACTTCACTCAAATACTGTTGCTGATAGTGACAAGACGTATATTTCTTATTTTTCTTTCTTTCTTTCTATCATTTTTTCTTTATTTTTATTTCTATTTTGTGTATTTGTTCAAACAACAACAACAAACAAACAAACAACAACAACAAACAACAACTAAAACGGAGTACAGTGTCCAATTTTTGTTTAATAAAAAGAAAAAAAAACGATACAAAAAAAAATTGTTGTGTTTATTGTGTGTGTGTACATTCTAAGGAAGGATCCAAAGTACAAAAACATAAAGTTTATTTTGCTTCTGTTTAATTTAAATTGAATTACGACAAAAAAAAAATACAACAAAATTGATTAATCTCGTAAAATTAAAATAAATTAAAGCGCGTTTTTTTATTTTGTTTTTTGGTTTATTTTTTGTTTTTTTTTTTTGTGTTTTTTAAACAAAAATAAATTAATAAAATAATAATAATTAAAATATTGTAATTGAACCGTATATTTGAAAAGAATTAAATATTTATTCACAAGTTTTTTTTATTCTACGTGTGGTTAGTGAAAGAAGAAGAAGGAGAAAACCGAAGACGAATGAAAATATCAACAACAACAAAAACAACAACAACAATAACAACAACAACAATAACAGCAACATAAAATAATTGTTGAAGCTGAAAGCAAAATTATATGTACAAATAAATATTAGTTAGTGTTTGTTGGGTGTAGGAAGAAAAAAGAAGAGGAAGAGAGGAGAAATATTTATGTTTAAAAAGTTGATAATTTCAATTATGACAAATAATATTTGTTGGTTTGTTTATCAAAATTAAACTATTTTTTGTTTCTTGTTTATCAGACAAATGACACCAAAAGAAAACAGAGAGAGAAAGAGAAAAAATGAACACTGTCAATAATTCTTTTCTGATTTTTCATTTTTGTTTTGATTTGATTTCAAAGAACGAATTTGAAAAAAATGTGACTGTTGCACTGAAAATTGTGTTTGGTCAGGAAATGATGAAATTTCAGTTTTTTTTTTCTTTATCAAGAATAAATCAAATATTTTAACCTCTATAAAGTGACCGCACAATGTAATAAAAGCTTCTGGTCAATATTTAACGTTAACCAATTTATATAAAAATAAATTCAGTCTTATGACGCGGGATAGAATGATCAACGATTTGAAATTTAAATTTAAATTTAAATCACAAAAGATTAATTATAAAATTACGTTGCCTACTTTACATTTCTCCACGCTCACTTAACCGAAATGATTCAATAATAAATGAAATTTGATGAGTTTTATGAAGAGTTTGATGACCAAAACAAAAACAAATTAAATATTCTTGGCTGGGCATCAATGATATTCGTTCTGTTGTTTTTTTTTTTCTCGTTGTTATTTATATTTCTTAAAGAAAGCACGTGAGTTGGCTATTCATGAATATAACTAAAAAAAAAAAGAAAAACAGAAAAACGATTACAAAATTTATTGAAATTGTATTTCATTCTATTCTAGAAGTCTAAATATAAAAACAGTGAATTATTTTGGGATTTAATAAATGGAGTCAAATGAAAAAAAATTTATAAATAGAAAATTTATAAAAAGCATTAAAATTGTGTACTTCAAACTTCAATGAACGTGCGACGTGAATCGGCGTAAAAATAGAAACAAAACAAAAAAACAAAAACAAACAAACATAAATTTTATGAACAAAAAAAAAAGTTCAATTTTTTTTTTATTATCGTCGTTATTCTTTCTTCGTCTCTCTCTCTCTCTCATTTAACACACTTTCCGATAGTAATAATTTGTCATTTTTTTTGTCTTCTTCTGTTTTTCACTTTAATCAAACATTATTTCCTTGTTTTCATTTTTATTATCTAGGGTTGAGAATTTGAATTTTTTTTTTCTTTTCATTCTTTGAATCTTTTTCTTTTTTTCTTTTTTCTTTCTTTCGAGAGTGAAATAAAAAAAAATTCTTAAAGTCGTTGTCCTCTTCTTTGATAGTAAATTTATGTATAAATATTTATGTTAATTAGATTTTTAGAACATTTGAAACTAAGCAACAATCACAAAAGCAACAAACCAACCACAACAACAACAACAACAACAACAACAACAAAACGAAAAGCAACGACCAAAAAAAAAGAAAATTCAAATTAGTACGTGCGTACACACGAGACAAAAATTAAATTATTGTGACATTACAGTTAAATGGTTCAAAGTATTTCTCAACAATGTTTTTGTTTATTTTCTTTTTCTTCTTCATTTAAATTTTTTTTCTCTCTAAGATTTTCTGTCAGTCTGTCTGTTTGTTTTTTTTTTGTTTTTGTTTTTGTTGTTTTATAAGATTTGTCTGTTTTTCTTTATCATCTTCCATCTTAGTCTTCCGTTTCTTTCTCCCTTTCTGTTCAACAACAATATTATTTTTTTTTTTTTATTTATGAAGTATGAAGAAGAAGAAGAAAAATATGGAAGTACTAATCACATTTTCTGTACAATATTTTTTTCTTCATTATTTATCAAAACCTTCAACGATTAAGTTTAAATAGAAAATATTTCCAATTGATTTAACATTTTTCCTTTTAATTTTTTTCTGTCTTCTTTTTTTTTTTGAAGATTATTTTTTATTTTTGATTTTGATTGAAGTTAACTGAAAACGAGTGCAAGAGTTGTGAACAAAAAGTGAACAATTTTTTCTTCATATAAAAAAATCGTAATTACTGATAATGTTCCAACGAATTCGAGTGTGAACGACCTTTTATAGTAAACATTAATTTTGAGGGAACAACCAAAAATAAACGTAAAAAATCTATACTGAAATTTGATTTAAAGGATAAAATACAACACAAAAAAATAGTGAAAGTGAAAGTGAATTTTTCTTAAGAATAAAAGTTATATTTAAAGGAAAAAAAGCAAACATAAAAACAATAAAAATGAGTTCAGATGTGATAAGTGTTGTCGAAAGTGATACATCAAATCAACAATTAGCAACTGGATTAAAATATTTACCACGATGGCCTCCTGTGAATATTGATTTTCAAGATATTGTTTATTCTGTTCCAGATGTTCTTGATGGTACGTTTTAACACTTTATAGATAATTATTTTGAGTACAGGAAGTTAAAGGAGTTTTACCTTTATTCTTTTATTTATTGAATTTATGTTCATTTTGAACCAAATCTTGTATTTGACTTTAATTAAGTACAAAGAATATTGTGGGATTAACAATAAAAAAAATTTCAATTTATGGAAAATACAAAAATAATCGTCAAGAGGTAAATTAAACAATTAAAATCTAACAAATAATGAAATAAAATGTTGGTTTGCAATTTCACAACAATTGAATATTTTGTGTCAATCCATTTACGACCAAAAAAAAAACAGAATTTAATTTATAATAAAAATCATCAATAAAGGCAATAAGTTTCGTATATTAAATTTTCTATTTATTCCTGCCTTTGTTTGTTTTCCCATATTGAAAATATTTAATATAAAATTAAAACAAAATAAAATCAACGTGCAAATACAAATATTTATTAATAAATAGAATTCTAGGAAATTAAATGTTGGCATTTATGTATACCATTATTCGATGACAGAATTGAATCAATGACAGATTATCCTGTTTATATAAATTTAGGATAAAGGATTTTCTTTTTGATTTTTACTTAAATTCAGAAATTCTAAATAGAATAAAAAAAATTTAAAAATATAAATTTTATTATTTACATTTATTTGTTTATTTATTTGCTTTTGATTTGTGCATACAAAAATAAATAAATAAGAAACGATTAAACCTAAATAAATATATTCTTAATTTTATCAAATTTATTTATTCTTCTTTCGTTTTTATAAACGGAAACATTTTTTATTAATAAAAAAATACGTAATTTAAATGGATCAGAAATTTTTATTCTTGTTGTAAACAATGAAACAATCTATAAGTGATCAGTTCTTTTTAAATTAAACATTTTTCTTGTAGTGACGGATTTATTCTGATTTGCTTCAGAAGAAACAATACAGAAAAAATATTAACCAATGAAAACATTTTTGGTTTTGATGTTCCATTTATGAAGTTTTCAAAACTTTAATTTAAAAGGATTTTTTTTTTTCGTTAATAAACAAATAAATTATAAAGTGGCTTTCACTAAGCAAATATAGCTGATTTATAAAATGAAAGAGAGGGATTGACGTAAGACAGTAAATAAAGAATAAAAGTCACGAAGTTTTTCCCCGGAAAAACATCATCTTATTTATGATCTTAAAAGGTTCAATGAAAATATAAAGAGATGAATTCATATCAATAAATATATTTATGCACGTATATGTGTCTGTATCTATGATGGTATAAGGACATAAGGACATAAGACACGAATCCTTTTTGTGCGTTCCTCATAACATTAAATTATTTCTGTAAGTGAAAAATGAGTCAATTCACTGAGTGTAATAATAATGAGTCAAACTGTATTAAACGTACATTATCTTTCTCTCTCTGGTTGTGTGTGTATGTGTATGACCATTGTCATAAATTTCTACAAGAAACAAAAAGATTTTTATTTATTAATTTAATAATAGACATTTTTTTTAGGTCATAAAAAAGAGTCAATGAACCAAAAATCTAATTGAATTGTATCAAATCAATTTAGCGTAAAAATACAAAAATAAAATAAAATAAAATAAATAAATAAATATAGAAGCGATTTTCACTTTACAGAAGATAAGAAAATCTATTTTCTTTCTTTAGGAAAAAAAACAAACTTGCAAAAGAAACAAAAAAAAAAAAACAGAAAACAAAACAAAAGTAGAAGAAAAAATAGCAAGAAAATAGTCAGTTGGCTCTTTTTTTTTTCTTTACTGAACGGGGAAAATATGATCTTTTTGACATTAAAATCTTAACGACGTAATACATACGCTGATTTTTTATTTATTTATTTATTTTTGTCACCATGAACTTTAGCACTTTTAGGTGATTCAAACATTTTTAATTAATCATATTTTTCTCTGTTCACAAAATTCTCTCTTTTTCTCACTTGCTTTCAAAAAAATATTGAAGGTTTTTTTCTTAAAAAAAAAAGTGTGCGAGCAGAATTATTTCCAAAATTAATTAAATTAAAATAAAAATCGTTGAGTTTTTTTTTTAGTTGTTGTTTTTTCTCTATTTTTTGTTGATAATAATTAATTATAATTGGCGACCCTTCAAATTGAACTTTTATAAAATCATATAAAATATAAATAAAACATAAAGATGCGTTGAGCAAAGTGACGCAGAATCTAAATTTCAATTTTATTTCCTAGATTTTTTTTTCTTATTTTTTCCTATTTAAAATTTGCGTCAATATTTATTGTTTATTATTTTTTTTTTTTTTTTAAAACAAGATTATACAAGTTAAACTTAACTTAAGTGTGACGAGGAATGGTAAGATTATAGAAATTAAATTTAATGAGCAAAGTCCATAAATGAAAATTATTTTAGATTTCATCCTGCCTTTATTTTTATTTCTTCTTTTCGTTGGTTTACTGTCTTTATTGGGGTTAATCTGAAATCATTATTTCATTGTTTTCTTTAACATATTCTGTTTCTTTTGTATCTTTGTTGTGATGAAAAAGAAGGATTGCAAAATCATCAATTAGAATGATAAATTATGATGATTATTTTTGGACATAGTTTTTCCTTCATTTTCAAATGCCAAGGGCAGTATCAACAGAATTACAAAGTAGTTCATAACTTCTTTTTTGTATAATTTAATTAAAACATTCAATTGTCTATGAAGAAAAAGAGAAAAATACGAAAAGTCTGTCATAATTATTAATGGGGACGAGAGATGAGATGAGATGGGAGGATTAGATTTAACTATTTTCCGACTTGAAGCAAAAATAAATAAATCATATAATTTTTTTTACAATCTGTTTAACTCTGCACTTGCGTTTTATTGTTCTTTGTTTATTTAATGCAGAATTGAACCAAAACAATGTAAGGTCTGCATAAGAAAAATGATGTTGACAGAACAATTGTGCTTGTTATAAGATTTCCCTTCCTACAAAATTATATTTATTACTGGACAACAACCTAATTTTATATTTGTGTTTTGTTTATTTTATGGAGCTTTTATTGCAAATAATTTCATATTATGCAATATGGAAAAACTTAAAGACGTTTAAAATATTCTTAAGAAATTGGTACAAGACAAATATTTCCCCATATTTGTTATAATGGAGAAATATTTACATATTTAAATTAATAATTAAAATGTTAAATTATTCTAAAAAAAATAAGGATTTTAGTTATTAGCATGATCGAAACAACCAACAAATATAATTAGCATAAAAGGATTATGATTTCGATAAACATACTGCGATGATGATCATAATCTTTCTGTTTACTGCAATTAAAGAATAATTACTGCAACCCATGCATAACCATATTATTTCTTTCATCACAAATATTTACTAAAATCTATAATTAAATAAATTAGAGATCATTACCTAATAATATTTTATCGGGAAAACATCCAAGTTCTCTTTGAACAGGTGTTTATTATTGATTTTCCTTAAATATTTCTCTGCTGGTTTATCAAAATCTTAAGTTCAAAGTCACAAAATATTTATACAATTAAGTTTTTAATTTTAAAACAAATAAGTTGGGATTAGAGCTCTATATTTTTATCATAAAAATGAGACAGATTTTTGTTGAAGACGTAGATAAACCTCTTAAAATATTATTTATAATTAGAAGACAATTAAGATTTAATTTGTGGTGCATCGAGATTTTATTTTATTATTCCTTGACAAAAAATAAACTGAAACTAAAAATTGATTTTACAATTCTATGAAAATAAAAATTATAATATAGAGAATATTGCTCTCAAATTAGATCAAACATTTGAATGGAAAAACTTAGAATCCATATGAAGATATATAGACTTAACATGTCCCTATTGCACAATCATTAACTTACGACAGATTTTGTACACCTTATTTTTATGTAAAAAACCATGAATAATTTCTTTACAATTTTTTCAACATATAGTTTCGAGGTTTTACAATTTTTTTTTTCACTATTTTCGGAACAAAAATGAAGAAATTACATAAAAATTTTAAGTTTTTATTAGTCGTTTAAACTTTCAAAAATCAAATGTTTTAATCTGATTTAAATGAGATTTTGACCTTAAACATTTAAAATGTGAAATTTTATGTTTGTAAATTTTCATTCTTGTTTGTTTTTTTTTTTGCTCATGCAATTAATTTATTTAATTAAAACAAAAATGCATTAATAACCTGTGGGTTTCTTGTTTAGCCATCATTTTGTTTTTTACTGTTTTTTTTTTAATTTCTTTAATTTTTATTTTATTTCTTTATTTTGCAGCTAATAAAGTGATATTACGAGGTGTTAGCGGTAGTTTTCAATCACATCAATTGACGGCAATACTTGGTTGTTCCGGAGCAGGCAAAAGTACTTTACTGAATGTGTTAGCCGGTTATAAGTAAGTTTTAATATTTGTTGATCATTACCCAAAATAAATATGAATTGATCTCTTATGGGTGAAATGTGTACTGGGTAAATCCTACTTGCAGTCTTTGGTGCTAAAATAAATTTGGATTTCATTTACCTTTTCTGTGATCTCGTGATATGCTTTTATCAAGCGATCTTGTTAATTTTTCAATATAAGATATATAATCGAAAATTCAGCACAAACGTTAAATATGTAATAATAAATACAATTATTGAAATTATGTAATTTCTCTAATTAAACAATTATTTATAATAATAATTTGTGTTAAGACCTATAATTAAAATGTTCAGTACACGATTAAAGCAATAAATTTTATTCTTACATATACACGTTACATATTTATACTTGACCCTGCTAATTAAAACTTTATTAACGACAAACAATTAAAATTATATCATAAGGAACTTCAGGCAAATGTCATATTTTGTGTAACATGATTTTAAATGTTTGCAAAACTATGTTTAACTTTCAATTTAAAAAGATAATTTAAAAAAAGGATCATTACACATTTTTTTGTTTCTTGTTAATAGATGTTCTGGCACAACTGGCACAATAACAATAAATAAGAAACCACGTGATATGCGTATATTTAGAAAAATGTCACGTTACATAATGCAACAGGACGTTTATCAACCAATGTTAACAATAAAAGAGGCAATGATGATATCAGCTGATTTAAAATTAGGAAATCAATTGACCAAAGATGAAAAAATTGATGTGGTAAGTGCAAACAATATTTTTTTCGTGTTCTAAGTACAGAATTATTTTTTCAATATGTAAGAAATACAATAATAAATTAGTAGGTAATTAAATTTACTCCTGGATGAGTATCCAAATTCGTTTTGTTAAAATGTCTTTACAACGACACCTTAAAATGATGATAATTGTTCAATTTGAATTGTAAAAATGTTCTAAATTGAGGCATTTGCGCTAAAAAATATTATTCTGCATAGAGCAATGACAATGATATTATTTGTATGTTCAATTAAATGTTTTAATAATTACATCAATCAGTAATGTGATACAATATTGAATAAAATGTTTTTGTAATTAAATTCACGGTACTCAAATTTTATTTATCTTTTTTATCAGTTTTCACAATTTGTTAGTGAATTAATGTAACAGAAAGAGACAACATTTGGTATGCAATTTGATATTTGCGTTTATTATAAAATCAATATTAATTACAAAATAATTGTGTTAATTAATGACAATTTTTATTTTGTATTTGATAAGTGAATTCTATTTTTATATCCGCTCATTTCATTAGACTTTAGACTTTGGATCTGAATTATGAAACGAATGACTGTTTTTTTGATATCAGTTTCAATTGCAGTTATAAATTTCTAATGTGGAAAACTTTCTATAATAATTAAATAAATCTCACATTATGGATATTTAGAAATTTCAATTTGGCTGAATCTGTAAATAGAGTTGGATCAAATGAATAAATATTCCCTTTGTTAATCATTGGAACAGAAATAGAAATTTTAAACATTATTTAATTCAAGTAAGAAAAGCGTTAAGCTTCGATGGAATAATTAGAAAAAGCTTCGAACATAGATTATAATTAATTGTGTCTCATTAACCAATTTGTATATGAAAATTAAAAGTAAAATTCTATAATTAAAAAAGAAAAACGTAATTTTAGGAAAGTTATTTGACCTGAATAAAATTTATAAGTGACACTTCCCCATATTCATAAATATTTTCGTTTACAATTAATATTAATTAATGAATTGCAATTGAAATAAATAATTATAGTTAGTGTTATCTGTATACACAATCATCCGCTTATATTATTTATCTATTTTGTAAAATATTATAATTAATAATATTTTTGTTATTTCTTGTTATGAAAATTTATCAGAAGCAAAAAAAAAAAGAAAGAAAAACAAAGAGGAAAACATGCAATATTCTAGAGTCAGCATATGACTAATTAGACACGTGTGAATTAGTAAAAATTGCTACGTGATTTTACTGCCCCCTATTTTTTTTTTCTTGATTTTTATTTTGAATTTGTTTTGTATTTATTTTTATAATAATAAATTGCATTGTAAAAAAAACATACACACACACACACGTTATAGATGCATTTGTAATAAAATAATAACTAATAGTTAGTACGTATTTTTAATTTTAAAAGTCTTTTAAAAAAAATTATATTTGTTATTAGAAAATAGACAAAAAAAAAATGAACCATTAAAAATTAGTTTTAAAAATATAAAAATTTTAATTTCTAATAAATAAACAAATTTTATTTTTCTATCTTTACTTTTATTTTTTAATCAATGAAATATTATTACAAAGTTTTATTAAATGTTTATTAATTTATTTACATCAGACATTTGTTATTTATTTGTTATAAGTTTAGATATTTTTATTTAACTGTAACTATAAGTTACATACTACGTAGATTATTTAACAACAAAGTACAATAATTACTTTAAATATAAAACATACAAACAAAAATTTTGTGTTACATTGTTTCATTCATGTTTTAATGTTAGTTAGTTAAAAGATTTAAAATACAAATAAAAACACATTAAAAAGTAATTATGTTAATTATGTTAATTGTTTTTTAATTTACGTGTCAAATGGTAATACAACTGTTGCAACTGTTACAATCAATTACTTTTCAGTAAGAGAATTATTTCCTATATACTCGTAAGTTGATTAATATTCGTTATATGAAGAAATTCTTTGTTTTATACAACAAATCATAATTGCAAATTATTTTGTATTTTTTTTTTTAATTAAAATTTGATCTCGTTTTAATTTTATGATAAAAATTTAATAACTCCAGATATTTTGCATGATTGGATTGTGAGAAGAAAAATGTTTTAATTGATAACAATTATAACAGAAGTGACAAGTAGTGACATGAAAAGTAAAAGTATAAATGTGTAAGATATTTTTATTTTAGTTCCTGAATAAAACATTTCTTTTCTTATTATCATTTTTTCCAAGTGGCTTACTCCAATTAGACGGCTAAACATTACAATTACATGAATTATATCAAAAGTATTCAGAGGTTCTATTTGACAGAACTTACAGTTCGCCAATATAAAGCACATACAAGAAATATTGTAGATGTTGAGGATTAATTCTATTTTAGGGAACAAAAGCTTTAACGTCTAATGATTTTTTTTTTTATAATTAAGTACTCCTGATGCCTTCTTCCATATTACTGAATTTCTAAAATACCAAAAATGTAATTTAAATAATTATTTGTTTGTTCTTAGTTCGACTCTGCATTGAATCGGATTCAAATTCAATTTTCATTTTGTGAATTATGAAATATTAATTAATTGTTTACGATTATTATTTAGTGAAGATAAAAGGAGATTAGAAATATTGGTTCATGGTGATTTATAATATCCAATATCGTCATATCGAATAAATATTCACGTTTTATGACCCAAATTATTATTTTTAATTGATAAAAGATTTTATGTAAATAAATCTAATAAATTCATATTTTTTTTTATTTATATAAACTTGAACTTTTGATCCTTTATTCTGTTTATTACAGAAACAAAATTTGAATAGAGAATTCTATTTAATTTTCACATAATTTCTTAAAATTAAATGAAAAATGTGGATTAACTTACAGGGGGGATAAAATATAATTATTTCTAATTGGTTGACGAGTAATTTGTGTAAAATTCAACACAATGAGCTATTATTAAAATTTTAATCAATGAAAACTAATTCTGAATCAATTAATTTATTAAATAAATTCTCTATAATTATTTCTCCATTTTTAAAGAATTCATAAAAGAATTAAAAAAAACACGTAAAACAAACATTTCTTCCGTATTGCTTTATTTAATTTTTAATTAAATTTAATTATTTTTATTTATGTAAAACTGAAAAAAAAAATAAACAATTAAAAACTGTATCAATGGCAAATGAAATTATTTTGTAAATTGTTGTTTTTTTTTAGAAATAAAAAAACACGGTTCCAATTGAGTTAAAAATTCTGAAACGTCACCGCGTACAAAATGTTTATGTTCCTGTAGTTTTAGTATTTTATTAATTTAAAATTGAGAAGGGGTAAAGCTTCCGGAAATTGTATTCATCTCTGAGATGAAAAGTGCGTGTGGGTTTTACAGATCTAGAAGAATCAGGGCTTTGCATTTTTTGATCGTATTATTAAACGGAAAAATGTAGAACTTATAACATTAATGGATAAATGTTGGCCCCCCTGATACAGATCTGGCTCTGGTGTATAAAAGTAAATCGGCCCTTGAGTTGTAGGTTTTATTAAGTTAAATGGAGTAGTTTAGTGACTTATGAACACGATTTAATTGAATTAATCAATTTAAATCAACAACAATCAAAATAAATTTCTTTTCCCTTTTGATAAAGAAGAATAATTTTCTATTCGCATTTAACAATTTTTTATTTTTAAAGTTGAAACTTGAAAATAAATAAAAATTGAATTTATGAATTCTTATAATTCACCTAACCTTCAACTTGACTTTTATATAAATTTTATTTGTTTCATTAAATTAAATTTATAATCAAAAACTAGCCTTGAATTTAACTTCCAAAAAAAAAAATACAATTTAACAAATAATTTAAAAAAAAACTCAAGGTAACACTGATTATGTGCATGTCAAATGGATTCAAAATAATTTAACATTATAAAAGCCACGACATAAACAATAGTTATTGCTTAGCGTATACTAAAGCTTAAAAATCGTGGTTCCAGAGATCTCTCGATTGGATGTCAATAGCACATAGTATTTCAGATTTCTACCTACAAAAAATTTGACACCCAATGAAAGTACCACCAATAAGAAATCTCCTTAATTTTTAATAAGAAAGATCTGAGAATTACTCTTAATTACTGTTATTGTTATTTTGAAATTTAATTACTATACTTACAAGAATTCTTTTCACTGTAGGTCTAATCACGATACGTTATTTAGTTAGTTAGTTTATAAAAAAATTGTTTCAATTTTTAAGGAATAGTAACATCATCGTGTATGGGAAGCACGATTAAATGATAACAATGAACACATGACGATTGTGTGTAGAATTTTTAATTCAGTTTAAAACATGTTTGATTACGATTCTTCCAAGGAGGGAATATGATTTTATTTTCGTAGATTCAGTTTGAGTTAAATGTCTTTGACCAACGATTACTGGTCTTGTTACATATTTATATGTTTATGAATTTTTATTTTATTTTAGATTTTGGTATACACTTTAAGTGAAATTGTATAATAAATGTAAATTTAGTCAGTAGAGGTCATTGGTCATGTTAATGAATAAATATGTGTTGTAAAACATTTTTAAAAATTTATAAAACCTTTAAACAAAAAAGACAAATAATTTTGAATAAAAGAAAAAATGTATTTTTATGTTTCAGATAAATGAAATATTAGATCTTTTAAGACTGACGAAATCAAGTGATACAATGGGGCATATATTGTCTGGTGGTGAAAGGAAACGTTTATCAATTGCTTTAGAATTAGTCAACAATCCACCAGTTATATTTTTAGATGAACCAACAACGTAAGAAATTCATTATTAATATTTTTTCAGCTCTAGTAAAATAATTGAAATAATTAATTTTTAGTGGACTCGATGATTTATCCTGTTCTCAGTGTGTTGCATTACTTCGTCGATTAGCACATGGTGGAAGAACTGTTATCTGTTCTGTGCATACACCATCAGCAAAAATATTTGCAATGTTTGATCATGTTTATATTTTAGCTGGTGGACAATGTGTTTATCAAGGAGGTGGAGAATTTATTGTACCTTATATGCAATCAATTGGACTTAGTTGTCCTGTCACTTATAATCCTGCCGATTTTGGTGAGTTTTACATAAACAATTCATTAGTTAATTATAAAATATTCAAACGTAAACATTTATTATGTGAAATTATTCATTGTTACAAATAATTAAACATAAAAAACGATTTAATGGCTTGACAAATAAAATTTATCAGTTACTATTCACGTTTTAAAGATTCACAGATTGTTATACAAAATGACGTAAGAATTTCATTTTTGAATTTAAAAACAATAAAATTTGAACTCGGTTAAATAAAATTATAGAAGAAAATATTTTTTAATTGATTGTTTACTACAAAAGAATTGTGAGAATTATGAGTCCATTTTCATTTAGTGAATCTAATTTTAAAGAAATCATTTTATTTATTCTGAATTATAAATTATTTATTTCAATTTAATTGAAACTGAACAAAACTATCCAAATCCTTAAGACAAATGAGTTCTCTCGATGAATTTACTTTCATTAAAAATTTCTAATAACAGCAATTGTTATAGTTATACTCTCGTAATTACGTAGCAGGTTCAAATTGAAGTTAAAGGTATAATTAATATTTATTCAATCATATAATTTACATGATTTTTAATTACATATTCTTTTCTCGATTAAAAAACAAACAAAAGAAATAAGTCTTCTAATGTCAATTGTAGTTCACTTAGGTTAATCAACACGTCTTTTTTTTTATTCCGATTATTATTAAATAATCATCGCACTAATGCGAGTATAATGACCATCATAAAGATTATTTATTTACATAAATCAAAGTCAGATTATAAATCTAATAATTACAATTTAGCAAAATCATATGCTCAGAGTTTGCTAACCATTTTTTTTAATTCTATTAAACATTTAACGACTTATTATTTGAAATAACTCGAACTCGATTGAATATAATCAACCCATTGAGCAAATGAGGAGTACCACAACACTTCCTATTAACCATCCTCCTCATAATTGGAGAACTATTTAATCCTGTTGTTTTATGAAAGCTTTTGAAAATAATTTCACAAAATTTAAAGTGGTGCGGTTTGTAATGGTCAGAATATAATGTCATAGATCCTAGAAACAAATGAGAAAATTACATAATATTAAAACTAATTATGTCGTTATTGACGCACTTTTGGGGTAGAGATTTTAATTTTACCACAAATTACCTAAATTGAAAATTGATCAGTTTCCAATGTGGTACGTGTATAGTTAGTTGGATGACAACGCCTGAATATGCAATACATAAATCGAATTAGATTAAAGTCCTTGACCTGTATTTATCTTATAATTCTATAAATAAAAACAAAATCTAAATTTTTCTGACGAGTCATTTTTATTTATATTTTTATTCTAAACCAAAAAAAAGTAATTGAAGTCTCGTCTGGTGAATATGGTCATGAATATCTGGATCGAATGGTTACAAGTGTAGAAAATGGACGTGTTAAAAAATGGTCACCGGACTTACTAATGGATGATACAACTACAACAACATCATCAACAACAATAACAACAATAGCAACAACAACAATAGATACAGCAACGACAACAACAGGAACAATATCTGATAATGATAAAGATAGTCGTATTGAATTATTTGAAGAGGAAATTAATCCACAACATTTAAAAGCAAATACATCAGGATGGGAACAATTTAAAATATTACATAAAAGGATGACAACACAAATGTGGAGAGATTCGGTAAGATAAAGAATTTCTAATTATAAATTTTCACTTAAAAAAAATTATGTTTGTTTTCAGAGTTACATGAAGTTACGTTTTGTGATGCATATTTTCTTAGGATTTGTAATTGGTGGATTATTTCATGATATGGGAAATGATGCATCAAAAACACTTTTTAATTTTGGATTCTGTTTTACTGTCATCATTTTTTTTATGTATATTCCAATGATGCCGATTTTATTAGAATGTAAGAAAACCAATACAATTATTACAATATATTTATTTAAAAAAAAAAAAAAATTGCATAACATAAATTTCTAATTTAATTCTTTATTTAAAAGAAACTTCAGTAAACTCTTGTTTAAATTTGTTGCCAACAAAATTACAGACCATTATTTTAATATTCCTTATGGTATTTCAGTTCAAAAAAATATATTGACGTCACAATAATTTTGGTTCGTTTTATCAGCAATTTTTTTTAATAACAATTAAGCAAAATTGTTTTTGGTTCACCTACAGTTTTTTTTTTTAAATTGTTGTTGCAATTACTTCATTAAATAAAATATCAATTCAAAACAATATTTAGTGAATTTCCATCAATTATTCTTTTAATCCTCTTCCTATAATCTGAAACAAATCCTCAAAATTATATAAATTTAAATTAAACAATTAAATAATTCAATTTTTCTAATAATTAAATTTATAATTTTTCAGTTCCATCACAAGTACAATTATTGAAACGTGAACATTTTAATCGATGGTACAGATTAAATTCATATTATATGGCAATGATAATTGCTAAATTACCAATGCAAGTTGGTTTAGGAATATTATATGTGACAATGGTTTATTTAATAACAGATCAACCACTTGAATTAAATCGTATGTTAATGTTTTGTTCAACATCACTTCTTGTATCACTTACATCTGAAAGTTTAGGAATGTTAATTGCCTCAAGACTGAGTATTGTGGTAAGAAACATGAAACATTTTTTTAATGACACTATTCTCGGATTATTTAAGGCTAAGATAAGAATTGGTTTGAAATTAAAATATAAAATTAATTGATAAGAATAATAGATTGCATAAGTAGTAGGTGTAGGATAGGATTTATTTTAGGATGTAACTTTATTTTTTTGTTGAAGACTAGATTGAGGGGTAGGTTTAAAATGTTTGAATAATTAGTTAATTGCGCCCAATAATAATAAAATTTAAAGTGATTAATTTAAGGAAAAAGACGGAACTTGATTTCCGGTGAAAAGAGTGTGAGGTAGACTGGATTTGGGTTTTTTTTTGGCAGACGAAGTTTGTGCCTTGAGTGGTAAACAAAGATAGTGAGAAAAATCTTAAAGATAAATAAAAAAAAAAAAAAAGAAAAGAAAAGTGATATAAAAAGTGAAAAGTGAGAAAAGAAAGAAATAAAGTCAAGAGCAGTCGGTTAACAAGGAAAACCGATATTTGCTTTGTATTTTTTTCCAACTCGGTTATCAAGGAAAACCGATATTTGCTTTGTATTTTTTTTCCAACTCGGTTATCAAGGAAAACCGTGATACAAGAGAATAGAGATCTTTGTTGGTCAACTCGGTAGGCAAGGAAAACCGCACCACAAAAGAAAAGAGCTTTTTCTTAGAGATTTTTGTTGGACAACTCGGTAGGCAAGGAAAACCGGACCACAAAAGGATAGACATTTTTCTTGGAAGCACGGCCACGTGCGGCAAGAAGTAAAGGCAGCCATAAATCGCAGTAAGGTGAAAAATAATAATAATTACAGTGAAGGGTAAAGATTTTAGAACTAAATTATAAAGAAATAGACTTTGGGCGTTAGGCTAGTTAGCTAGGTTAAGATAGGTTAAGTAAAATATATTTTAAGCTAGAATAAGTAAATTATGTATTAGGTTATAGTATTTATGGTTTTTTCTTCCTCATATTTTGGAACTCGCGACAAGAGCCGCCAGGCATAAAAATATTAAAATCTCGAACGGCCCCAATAACACATGTTGGACACGCGTGTTAGAGGAAGAAAAAAATAAATTTAAGTAATAGTAGATTGTTTTAAGATAGAATTAAGGTAGGTTAGGTATTAATAATAAATAAATAGAAAAAAGAAATATTTCATTTTTTTTGATTTTTTTTCTCTACCAATTTTTATTGAAGAAGAAGAAGAAGCGGAAAGAGGGGCACGTTACAAACAATTTAAAATTTAAATATTGGTAAAGAACTAATACAGTTTATGCCTTTTGAATTTTCCTTTAAACATTACTTTTGATTAAAGTAAACTAATTCGATTGTTAATTTTGCACTTGGTTTTTATTTAATATCAACTTTATATATTTAAAATTTAACTCCTTCACTTGTGTTGATTGGTTTATGCTCACTTTAATTCTTGAAATAGCATAAATTACTCGTATTAGTTCTTCATTAACATAAGAGGACACTTGAACTTATATTTATAATTGAATTACTTCTATTTTCTAGAATGGAATGTTTGTTGGTCCTGTTTGTACAGTACCAATGATGTTACTTGCTGTTTATGGAATTGGCTTTGGTAAAGGGGTGGTGATTCCAACATATGTACGAATACTGATGTCACTGAGTTATCTAAGATATGGATTAGAAGCTTTAATTGCAGCAACTTATGGATATGATCGGAGTGATATGATTTGTCCAAAAACCGAAGTTTATTGTCAATATCAAAAAGCACAATATTTAATGGTTACAATGGGTTTTGAAGATGTTAATTATGCTGTATCGGCAATTGCACTTTGTTCATTTTATATTCTATTTAATGCTGGTGCATATTATCTAATTAAACAAAGGCTTTCAGTGAAACGTTCTAATTTTGTAGCGGTTCAATATATTGGACGATTTGTTAAGACACATCTCAACTTTGTTGCTTACAAATAAATTAGTTAATTGCTGTTATAACAACTCGAATGATTAATGTATTGCAAACGGACACTATTACGTGAAATTGTAATTATTCAATTAGTTTTAAGCAAATTTGTTGTTATAATTTAATTTTTGCCTTAAAATCGCAATCAAATAAATTGTGTTTAGCTAAAAATATTAATGATTTTTGTCAGTAAAATTTACATTAAACTTTATTCTTAATTTATCTTTAATCTCAATATATCTATAATCACGGTTAACTCATATTTATAACTATAAACGATTTTGTTGTAACAATTTTTATAACAATTGAATAGATAATTAGAATTTAGTAATTTTGAAATTAAAATTTTATTATTTGTCTGTGACATTTTAGAATTTAGAATATTTCTGTAACTTAAATGAACAAATTTTGTATCTTTAAACATGAATCAATGTTAAGATTCAGATATAGCTTTAATTCCTATACTATATAAGTTTTAATTAGTTAATTGTTGTTGGGTATTGAACGTGCCTTTATTTTATTATAAGCGAAAATATTATTGTCAAAAATCTTCTTATTATTTTCCAATTAGTTTAACAAATCATGTTTTTGTTGTTATTATTGTTTAAGGATAATTTAGATTTAATGAAATACTTATTGTAAAAATATTTAATTATAAAAAATTAATAATATGTAAGAAGGGAATTTTTTTTTGTAAATTGTTAAAAAAAAAATAAAATACTTGCCTTATTTTTTAAAGTTTCAGTTTTATTTCGTTCTTAAATGTTTACTACTTGTTGTTGTTATTTTATATGTTTCAGTGATGTCTTTTTTCATAAATTTTTTAATTGTTGGAATTAATAACGTATATTTTACATTGGAAATAATTAATAAACAAGATTTTGACTTAAAATTGTTCACACTTTTTGTTAAAAAAGAAAGAAAATTAAAATTAAAACATTTTTTTAAATTTCTGTTGTAACGCTTCGTACAATTCACTCTGGTGGTAAACATTTAAAATATTATAACAACGTTATTTTTAGATAGATATCACTGTAACAAAGTTGTTTTTTGTAAGCAATTGGTTCCTGCATGAACTATAATCAGCGTGTATGTGTAAAAGAGATAGTCGTTTCCTATTAACATATGGTCGTTTCATTTTACTTGTTTTTCTTTCTCTTTTTATACAATAATTCTCTCTATTTTCTTCTCTAAAAATTTGAGTTTAATCAGCTGTTTTTTCAAAATATCGATTAAAATGTATTTAGAGTTTGCGCAATTGTAACTTCTAAAATAAACTAAATAAGAACATACAAACTTTTCATGTTCTCTTTGTCTTAGAATTTTTTATCGTATTTTTTACCAGCTGAAAAAGTTATTATTGTTAAACCAAAAAAAAAACGATCAAAAATACTAAAAAACTAAAACAGAAAAAATAATAAACATGTAGAAGACAATAAAAGAGATTTTCTTTGTGAAAAAAAAACCCCCCATCATATTTAATATAGTTTTATTTTTTCATAATAAAAAAAAAATGAGATTTTTCTTTTTTTCTAAAAGCGTTTTATTCTGTTTTCCATTTTCAATAGAATAAAAGAAGAAGATCAATTATTGCATGTGGAAAATACATAAATTCAAAGTTTTTGTTTTTCCTTTTCATTTTTTTGTCATCCCCTATTTCTCTCACTCTAAACATTATTTAATAATAATTTTCATTTTCAATCATTGAGAGCATGCGTTACATGAGAAAATAAAGTTGAAAATTTTTCGTTATGTTTTTCCTTCTTATTCTTTTGACATTGACTGGACAAGAATTTTTTAGTGTGTGAAAATTATTCGTTGTGTTCAGAAGAAAACATGTTTTATTTTTTCTAATCATCACAATCATTATTTTATAAATTTTCACAATGATGACGGAAAAACAATGAAAGTATGAAACAGAAGAAAATCGTATTTTTAATTAAACAAAATTTGTGTTTAAGCAAAATACGGTGGATTAAGTCAATTAACGGTAATCATTAAGGAATAGCGGTCTGACGTCTAACCAAAAAAGTATTCCTGTGTTTTAAAAATTTCCTACAAATTACAAATTTGCGTCCATAATATGTGAAAATTGTGTTTATTATTTTTGTTTTTGTGGTTTTAGATTTAATTTTTTTTTTCTTTATTAAAAGTGTGTGAAAAACCTGTAATTTTTGGATTTAAACGAATTTCCTTTTCCGAAAATTTGATTACAGAAATTGTTTTTAATTTTGTGTTGTCCGTGAAAACGATAAAAAATTTTTTAGAATCAAATTGCGATAATTATTATTTGGTTACAATTTTAATTTAATAAACTTTTGTTAATTATTTTTCTGGAGTAAAAAGAGAGAGAAAGTGTTAGAGAAAAAGAGAAAGATTGTGAGAGTAAAAGAGTGAAAGCAAATTATATAGTAGAAGAGAGAAAGAGAGTGATTCAAAGAAGCACATGGTCCCATGTTGACTTTTAAATAAATAAATAAATAACAAAAATTGAAAAATGGGAATGCAAATAAATTGGAATGATGACGTAAGTGACGTCATATTATGCAAAATAAAACCGCAAAATAAAGAACTGTAGTAGTAAAAGAAAGAAACAAAAGAGAGAAAAGAAAGATAGAAAATAAATATACAAGAAATACAAATAAAAAAACGCACGGCATCGATAAGATAAATTCTGGAAATTGAATGCAAATTTATTCTGTTGATAAACTTGCTTGTATTGATGTTGAAAGTGTGTTCGTGTGTGTGTGTGTGTGTGTGCGAATTTTTTTTTTTTTTCAAAAAATAGGCCTTTTGCTTACGTGTTTGTATTTGTGAAAAAATTCCCTCTATAAATTCACTTTGTACAAAAAAATATTCAAATCAGTCTTTCTTTAACCCCACCCCCCCAACCATATCACCCCTTACTATTTCTGCACATCCCCCATTTTAAATTTAATTATACACTCAGCTTGTCGCCTACCGTCTTTATTTTTTTTTTTATCTTATTTTCAAAAAAAAAAAAAAAATTCACAAAAGAATATGTAGAAAGGGGATGCGACAGAGTGACACATACACACAACTATTTTCCTCCTCTTTCCTATTTTTTTGAAAAAAAATCGAAGATTAAAGAAGAGGAAAAAATCCTATATCTTCTCACAAAAGAGAAATAAAAATTAAAGTTACTTTTATATAACTGGCTCTTTTACACTTTCATAGTTTGGGCGAGGGTACAAATTTTTTTATTATAAGACAAAATTATAATTCGCGAGATTCCTAACACGCGAATGTGAAAACGAGACAAGTATATATAATTATGTAGTAGTTCTTTACTATTTCCACACTATCTCTTTTTCTCTTTCTGTCATCTGATTACTCTCTTTTACTCTCAGTTTTCTCACTCATATACAATTACAAAAATAGTCAAGTTTATTCTTTTTATTTTTGATTAAAAAAGAAAAATGACGAATTTGTTTTTTGAGAGAGAGAGCAAAGAGAACGTACACAGCACGCGAATTAATAAAAAACAATATATATAAAAAACTCCTTCTCCCAATCATTAACAACAACAAAAATACACAAAACTGTTCAAACAGAGAACAAAATAAGAAAAAATAACAGTTACAGAGTAGTAGACGTCAGTCAGTTCGCGACTTCACGTATTCTCTGTTTTTTATACTAAAAAAAAAATATTTTTTATTTTTTATTTGTTTTATTAAAAAAATATAGAAAAGAAGAGAATCGAAGAGATTACGATCATATAACCGACTTATAACGCATTCAAAGCAAAAACAAAAATATAGAGAGGAGGTAAAGAGATAAAAAAAAAACAATACAGCAACAACAACATTTTTTAAAATATTTTTGTAACAAAATCCAATTTGGATTTGGTTTTTCATTCATTTGCACGGCTGTTATCGGACGAAGACACAGACCGTCGTTTTCGATATTGTTTTTTTATTTTCATTGTAAAAATAACTTTTCAACATTCATAAAATAAATAGAAGTGTCTGTTTTGTGCTCTCGCGGAAAACACGGTGAAAATTCTAACAAATAAAAAAAAAAAAAAAATAGAAACAGGAGAAAATTTGTTTTTTTCTCTGTTTTAAAAATAAACAAACACAAAAAAAACGTAAAAATAAATAAAAATAGAAAAAAATTATAGGAGAAAAAAAGTAGAGAAAATAAACAAACGAAAAGTAACAGAAAATCATTCTTGTCATTTTCATTTTGTGTGGAAATGGAAAAAAGGAAAAAAGCACACTGCTGGAAAATATTATTAACTCACCAATTGTGACAATTTTTTTTTTTGTTGAATTTTTTTTTTATTGTTGTAAAAGTAACTAAAAAACAATCATTTCTATTTTTTAACCATTTTTTCATCAATTAAAAAAATTTAATAAAAGTTTTCAAAAAAAAAAAAATATAAATCGTGTAAATTTTTGTGTTTTTTTTTTAAATTCCTTTTACTTAAAACAAAAATCACTTATTAAGTCTTAAGATTTGTGTTTTTATTAAATAATAATAAAAATTGTGAATTTTCTTTTTTCATATTGAAAAGAAAATTGTAATAAAAATTATAAGTTGAAAAGGAGAAAAGTGTAATTAAGTAAAGTTTAAGTCAATGTGAAGTTAAAGTCAAGTGAAGTGAAGTTAAGTAAGTGTGATAATAGTTTATTTACATAATATATTAAAATATAGTGAAGTGATATTAAACATACACACACATACACATACATGCATTCACATACATTACAACTGCTACAAACACATATGCACAAAATATAAATAAAGCACATTCATATACACACACACACACATACACACGGAAGAGAAAAAAAAAACATAATAATTTAATAAAGTGAAAGGAAGATTATATTATTAAGTATTGTTGTCGTTTTGTTTCTTTTTTTTTTTTTTTGTTTCTTTTATTTTCTTCATTAAACTGAATCTTTTCTGTCGTGTTACTTAAAGAAATAAAAATAAAAAACAGTAGATAAGAAAAGACACAAGAAAAAGAAGAAGAAGAAGAAAAGAAAACCAAATTCAAATTAATTATTATCGTCTCTAAAAAAAAAAAATTTTTTTTTCGTTGTGTCGTTTTTTCTTTTCACTCATCATCATCATCATTTTCTTCGTTTTTCTTTAATTTAAAATTTAAATTAAATTTTGTAACTTTTTTAATTGATTTTACAAAAAAAGAAAAATTGAAATTAAAATTAATTGTTGATTACTCAATCGTCATACTTAATGATTGAATGATTTGTGGTAAATTTATGTGCGCGATTTTCTTTTTCTAATCTAAACCAATTGAATTTTTTTTTTTTTTTTTTCTTGAAACTGTGAAAAGAGAAAAACATTAAAAATTGAGAAATTATTGGAAAGAAAATTTAAAAAAATGTTGTCACGTTACATTTTATCACTGAAAATGAGAAGGAATATAAAATTTGTGATTGTGTTATCGGTGTCATGGATGTTTGTTATGTTTTACTATTTTCAATCGAGTAACAATAAGGTGAGTTTTTTTTAATCTTTCTACTGAAAAATGTATTTAAGTATAGTAAAACCTGTGTAATTGGGCCACCTCTTGAAATGGCCCATTTATCTTTCAAAAATTTTGATACAATTTTCAATCGATCTGATTGCATACAAGGACAAAATTTACCATTATAATCGATGGTCCGATTAGACAGGTTTCACTTAATTTAAAAATGGGTCTGTTCAATCGATCATTTTTAATAAAATTCTCCATTCACATTTATTTGCGTATATATCGATCAATCTCATTTGAAATTTAATCAAAGCAAATTTCAATGGATTATCGTTTTCGGGTCATTGTTGTTACACTCCCTGTGACGACATATTAATTAGTCTTTAAAATGAAATTCTAAAATAAACGTAAAACTAAAAATCTTGCATTATCTAAATACTAAAAAGTAAAATCCACGTTAAAACATACAAGTGGACTTTACAAAAACCACAAGAATTGTTTTGCAAATATAATTCAAATGCAATAATTTAAATTTAATTTGACATTTAAACCAAAGCAAACAAATTTATTCAGACTCAGAATTAATTTTTTATTCTTTGCCTGCACAATTTATAAAAATTTAAAATGCAAAATTACGTTCCGTTTCGGTTTTTTATTTATGCTACTTTTTTGTCAGAATTTTAATTCCTTTTTTTTGTTCATTTGTTGTGGCCTATGTAAAGTTTTTCCTTTGTTTAATGATAAAAGTCTTAATTGTTATTTTCAAAATTTACTGATAGTATCGTTTAAATAATTATAGATATAATTCATTATTCGCTTCAATTTTAGAATAAATATTTGTTATTCGACTTTTTAGTTTTGATAATTTATAAAGTATTTCAGTACAAACTTTTTATCTACTGCCTTGATGTCTAAGGAATTCTAGACTAGACACTATAGAATTAGGCCATCATCCAAAATTGAATTAAATAACTCTCCCATCTTCTGTCCATTAAACATTTTTGGCAATAAAAAAAAAGTTTTTTTTCTTCATTTGTAAAATGAAAGAACTACATAAAAAAAAAACAAAGCAAATGTCTATTTAAATAATGATAGAATAATATTATGACAGAAAGAAAAGTAAAGGAAATATAAAATAAAAATCAAATCAAATTATTCTTTATGTTTTCGACCGATAAGAAAACTGATATCACCTTTTTTTTGTCAGCTATAACAAGATCGATAACGAATAATTGTGTTTAATATTACTTTTTCAACCAAAATAAATAATTATCGGTTATTAATGTAATACCCGGTAATATCTAACTTAACTGATTAAAAGGCAACACTGACAAAAAAAGATTAAAAATATAATTAAATTTAAATGAATTTAAGTTCCGCATCGTTTATAGTTAAACTCACACTTAATTTAAAGTCAAGTATAATAATTTACATTTTACTTATGTTTCTATTTTATTCAACAAAATTATTAAATAACAAAAAAAGAAATATAATAATTTAGAAAAAATTTCATCAAGAGTACGATTATAATGATAAAAGCGCCATACACTTTGATCTCTATAATCATCGTCATATAATTTTTATAAAGTATTACACAGTTCTTTTTTTTTTGTCGTCATCGCGTAACGAAAAAATGAAAAAAAAAAAAAACATTTGACGTAAAAGGAAAAAAACAAAAATTTAATAAAAATTTTTAATAAAAATTTTTGTGTGTTAACTTTCCTTTTACTTTATAAAAAAAATGTAAATAGGAAATACTTGACTTTTCATCTTTTTTGATGGATTCCTTTCCATAATCCAGAAGTTTATATCATTGAATCTTATTATCTACGCGAGAATACTCAAATGATGTTGTTACTTTTGTTAAAGGTACATCATCATTAAGTGTTGAGTGTGAAAATAATTGATATTAGAGGACACGTTTTCAGTGAAGCCTTTTTAATATAAAAATATTCATCTAATTATATTTATATTTTTCTTTTGAACAAAATTCTAATGAAAAGGTTGATTCAATTTACACAATTTTTCTCTTTTATTTCTCAAAATTATAAATATAAAATACATTCAGAGTCAGAATTTGACTCTGATGTGATAGTCGTTGTACTTAGCATGACGAAGAAATATTATTTGGATTCTATTGAATATGGTTTTTTGTATAAATCCACCTAGCAACAATTATGTACAATTATAATATTTTACTTCATAGTTTCTCTTTCTCTTAAAGAATAAAATCATTACCCCAACCACAATTTAAGCTCTAAGCATCACTTACTAGTTAATATTTAATTTGATCGAATTCGATAATGAAAAAGGAATTAGATAGAATAAATTAGGGACCAGAATTATTAATTGTTTAGATAGGATAATATTAAGGGAATAATCATAATAATAACAATAACTGTTTACATAAAATATTGATGGACTTTGTAATATCTTAATATGTCTATATGAACCATTTACTATAAATCAAACTCCTTTATATTGGAAAAAAAACCTTCCACTATAAAATAATGTACTATTTCTGAAGAACCTAAAAAGTAGGGGGATGTAGTGAACCTTTAGTCCTACTTAAATTTTGATGATATATCAAATCGAATATTTAGCAAACCTTCTCTCTATATATCGAAAGGTTAACCAAAATGTGCAATCGATGGGGTAACATTTTTTCAATGGTTAACCCCGTCATCTTTAAGAAACTTCATTCTTTCGTTATTCATTTTAACCAAGCAGAGCTACAATATTGATATAATCCCTTTTATACAGTCGTCTAGTTTAGACTTTAATAGGAAGTCTTATAAATAAAATTTACAATTTATTTTCTATTGAAAATAGAAAAAATTCTTACATTAAGAATAAATAAATAAATATGTAGGTCAATCCCTTTACTTGTATACTTTAACTCTTGACTTTTTACTGTATACTTTATTATACTTACTTTTAGTGAAGCGTTTTTTTTTATTTCTACCAAAACTTGTACCTGGTAGTAAAAAATTGTTAAATGAAATTCAATACACACACACACACACACACACACACACACACACACACACACAAACACATAGTGCCCAAAATGTTATTTAAAGATATTGACGTTTTTCTTGGTTATTAGTTTTGTCTTCGTATAACTCTATCTACTAACTACTTTTTCAATCGTTTGTTATAATTTATTAGTTCTAGAATATCAACAATAATTGAAATCATGTTAGTTTTTTTTGGTTCTTTTCTCTACGTAAAATCACGGAATTGTCATCAAATTCTAATAAATCATACGAATAAGTAATTGTTGAATATATTACACAATGATTAATATTTATTGTTTTATACTTATTCACATAAATAATTTATTAATAATTATTCTAATTATTTTAGTGGTTCATTGCCCATCTAAATTTAGTTCAATTTTATGCATTTCAATTGATTTTATTCTTTTTTTATTTTAGAATAAATTGCAAATTATAAAAATATTAAATGTTGTAATGATTAATTATGAATGAAGAAGAAGAAAACATTAATATCGTTACCGTTTCAAATCATCTTTACTTCTTCTACACTGCACGGTTTACGCCTTCTTCTTACTTTAACTAATGATTTTTATTTTTTCTTCGTTTAATTTGTTGCTGGCATTTTTTTCTTTACTTTATAAATTTTTCCGTTTTACTTGAATTTTATTTGTTTCACGTTTCAGTGAAAATTTAATTTTTAAATTTGTATTTCTGTGTTTCAGTTAGTTTTTGTTGTTGTTGTTCTTGTTATTATTATTATAATACTTTGTGTTCTACATAATTATTATCATTATCAATTATTTGCGAATAAATTCAGTGCAATTAGCAATTAGAAAAAAAACAGAAGAGAATAAAAAAAAATGAATATAGAAATTTGTGTGTGTAAAGTAGTTAGCGTTAGGCATCGCACTTTAAAGATCCGAAAAAATGGAACGACATACTTACATCTTTATATTTTTTTTTATTATTTCTCTTCTCTCTTTTATTATTTTTGTGTTTCGTTTTGTTGTCTTTTTTTTTTTGTCTTACACAGGTAAAATGTTGTTTTGTCTGGTTAAATAATTTTTTTATTTATTTTTCTATTTGGTGGATTGAAACCAAGGTCGTTTTACAGATTTCAAATCTAAAGAAAGAAAAATTTATTCACAAAAATAAAATCCATTTGAAAACAAAACAAAAAAAAAAAAAAGAAAGGGGAAAATAAGAAAATATACAAAAGTTAAAAATGGATTCTTTTATTTAAAGAATTTCTTTTATATAAACTAAAATAACAACAACAACACTAACAGAAATAATAAAATAAAAAAGAAATAAAGAAAAAACAGAAAAAATGTCTTATCTTCTTCCTTGTTTTTTTCTCTTCATATTATGAATAATTTCTATTCATTTACATTTTATATTTGTATGTGTGTAGTGTACCTATATTTGGGTCCATATTCACATATAGATCCTTTTTTTCCAACATCATCCAAATAGAGATTCGTTTTTCCCCATCAGTTTTAATAAAATGGAACGTGCCATTGTGGACTATGGTTAATATTTTAACGTATTACATACATTAATGTTCTTCCTCGTTTCTGAGTCTCGTCCTCGTGAGAAATTTACACAAAAAAAAAAACAAGAAAGAGAAAAATACAACAATGTAATAACAACAACAACAAAAAACCAGAATCCAGTTACACATTCCCCATTCAAAGTGTAATTTAAAAGCTAAAAAAAATAATAATAATAAAAAAATATACTGAAAACAACAACAACAAATAGAAAAAAATGAAGAGGAAAAAAAGGAGAGGAAAAACAAGAACGTTATATAATACATCAGTTCCTATAATTAAAATAAAATCTCTGTGGACTTTCATCATAAAATTGTTTTCCCATTTAATACATTTTTGTTGTTGTTGTTCGTTTGTTTGTTAATTTTTTTTTTTTTTGTAAAATAAATTTTATATATAAAATTTGACAGTAGAAGTAGATAAACGTACACATATGCAAACATACATGAAAAATTGTTCTGATAAAGTCACAAGAATAAAATTTGTAATTGCATTGATGTCCCTATATCCAAATCCCTACTACTCTATTTATTTACATTTTTTTTTATCCAGTTAAAAAACACAAATATAGAAATAACAGCAACAACTAAAAAATACAACAGAAATAAATTCACATTAAATCATGTAAAGTATATAACACACAAGTAAACTACCAACCAACATTCAAATTAGAAAAATATATAGGAACAGTTTTTTCTGTTTTTCTGTTTTGAAACAAAAAACATAAATTAAATGAAAAATTGGAAATAAAGTCAGAAAAAAAAAAATTGGTTTGCTCATTGTGCGTTTAGTGGTAATTTTTTATGGTTTTTCATTAACAATTTATTTATTGTCTTCTTTTCTTTTTTTTGTAATAAATTTGCTTGTTTTTTTACAAATGTTGCATGAAATGTTGCACAACATTTCCCAATTAAAAAATAAATTTTTTTTCTCTATTTTTGACTTGAATTTTAATTAATAATTGCGCTCAATAACACCACAGGACACATTCACCTTTTCTTTTATTTTTCACCCGTGACTTCGTTGCTTTTGTTTTTTGTTCTCTATTTTCAAAAATACAAAAAATATAAATAAATAAATTCAGTCAACCGAGTGTGAAAAAATATAAATTTAAAAAGTTTTCGTTTTATAAGGATATTTTACTTTAGGAAAAAACTTTTCTTCTTGTTTCATCTTTTTACTGTATAAAAAGTATAAAATAAAATATAACAACGGAATAAAAAAAGATAGAAGGGAAGAAACATTTAACTAGACATTGTTTTTAGTGTAATTTATTGTATGCAACAAACAAGACAAGTAAAAGAGACAAGAGAAAATAAAAATAAAAAAAAAAAGAGCATGAGCTGAAAATTAACAAGAAACTATAAGAAAATTGTACCAAAGTTGTTATGGTTGCAGATTTTAAACATTCATCATTCTTGTTAGGAAAAAACTCATCCTTTAAATTACTTTTGAAAAGAAAAATAAAAGGAAAGACAATCTAACATTCCAACACTTCTTTTTGAAGGAAGTTAAACTGTTTTAAAAGAACTTTTGAAATAAATTACAATTCAAGGAAGAGGAAGAAAATAAAAAATAAATATAAAAAAAAAAGAAAAATGTCAACCAAAATAATAATTTACAAAAATTATATAAAGGAAATTATTCCAGGATGATGATGTCAAAAACATAGTCCCCCGGATATAAATAAATTTGCCTTATAATTTTTTAGTGTTTTTATTTTGTTCGTTCGTTCGTTGTTTTTTTTTTTCTTTTTCTTTTTCTTCTCTTTCGATAAAAATCATCAGTCTGAACATTAAACCAAAATAAAAACACAAACTTTTGCGAATGGAAAAGTTTATTGAAAATAAAAAAAGGAAAATAAAATAAAAAATAAATAAATAAAGAAAAACAGAAAAGTTTTTCTTTAGCTAATTAAATTTTCCTATTGTGCTTCCGAATTCAGCTGATTTTAATGATGAAACGAATAAGAAATTAAGTAGACGAAAAAAAACCAAAGTTTTCTTCTCTTTTTATTTACTCTATTTCTCTTTCACTCTCTCTCGCTCTAAGAAATGGTATCCCAGAATACCGCATCTAAATAAAAA
This sequence comes from Pedicia rivosa, assembly GCA_963082725.1. Lineage (NCBI taxonomy): Eukaryota > Metazoa > Arthropoda > Insecta > Diptera > Pediciidae > Pedicia > Pedicia rivosa. Next base: position 44,312,610 of record OY720154.1, on the reverse strand, counting down.
AAAATTCAAATTAATGGAATGAGAAACTTGCATTTTTATAGAATAAGATAGAATGAAAAATTATGAGAGTAGGTACTACAATTGAGATGATGATTGTGATTGGTGAATCTCTTAATTGGGGTATGTCTGTTGAAAATTCAATAATTAAAATTAAACAATTCACTGTAGAATTTGAAGAATGTTTTAAATTTTTCATTGAAAATATTTTCATCATAAAATATATTTTTTTTTTAGAAACAAAAAATAATTTTTGTTGAGTTTTAAAAGAATTATTGATTCATAGAAGAAATATAAAACGGAATGTGTCTAAATGACATCAATCTCATTAGTAATAAAATATGTACATGCAAAATGAAAGTAAAAAGATATTATTCTCTTTTTCAACTGATCTAAAAATAAAATATTCCCCGTGGGCTAGACGTTTGGAATTGACAACTGGGGTGGTTGTCTATAAAATTTCATCTTCATTGAAAATGAATAATAATATTTTGTTGATATCTTGTCAAATGTGTTTCCCTAAAAATAGATCAATAAATGTGTAGGCATCATTATACTTTCTTTTTTTTTTTGTTCTCTTTGACAATGCATATTATATTATTAAACAGAAAAAGGAACAAACAACATCAATATATTTAATGTTTATTTTATTGTCTACTTTATAGAATATATAAGATGTAATCCTTGTCTTTTTTTTTTATAACAAAAGTTGTGTTATTTTTTTATTTTTTTAAAAGAATACGTAGAAAACATTTACTCATGCTCTCATGTCTAGAAAAAAAAATTGATATCATTTAATATCAAAGAGTATAAATTTATTTAACTTTGATGATATTCACGTGCTAAAATTCTTTTGCATACCTTAACGATTATTTCAATTTTAATTCACTTCCAAAAATGGTCCTAATCGTTTATAAATACTTTGTGAAGGATAATTACACCTCACGTTACAGTGGTAACACTTAAACATGAGTTACATTTATTTGAATTGAATTTAATTGCAAAAAATCATCCTCTTCTTCGTAAGATTATTATTGAAGACTTTCTTTTTCCGTAATGTGAACAAAAAAATAATCACAGGCCTAAACCAAAAATTCAAAAGAAAAACAAAATTAAGCTGGAATGTTGACCGCTAGAGAAAGTATGGACTTATTTAATTATTTAATAACTTTATTTATTTATTTTGATGCCAGTTCAGATGAGATTCACGTCAATTATCTTTTCATCTGATGTTCATTGCAGTTATTTCGTGTTACCATAGAAATCTCTAAATTTTTAATCTTTACTGTTTTAAATTTTAATACGGCAGTGACATCAAAAATATATTACAAAATATTTATTTAACTTACTTATGTAACATCCATTCGAAAAGTTAAATTCGGATAAAATTGTTTTTTGGGTCTTGAACATAAAGCTTACATAAATAAAAAAAAAAGGCATAACGTTTGTGTGCTAAATTTTTGTTTTTTTTTTCCTTTTTACCAAAAAATATTTTATTCAACATAACTCTAGGTGATGTGTTCGTTTATTTTGAATTGTCAAAACGCAAAACTCAGATAAAAAAACAAAAATTTGTTACATAAACTTAGCAAACACAAAAATTATAATTTTAAACATAAGAAGCAAAAAAAATTTGCCAATCATCAACACGAAAATCTCAAAAAAAAAAATTCGTTTAAGTTTTTTTTATTGTAATTAGTTGTTGTTGTTTGATTTATTTATTTTTTTGCATAAATTTTTGTTTCTTTTTAAAATATTCAATAAATTTAATGAATTGATAAAATCTTAAGATAGAAAATATTTGCATAAATCAAATTCGTCTTCACATAATATTTTTTATGTAAAAATTAAGTATTAACAACAATCACAACAACAATATATAAGATAATCAACATAATTCGGTAAAGATGCGGTCATCAAAAGTCATCTTATAGAAAGAAAATAAAAACAAGACAAAATATTTTAGATAATTTCTTATTTACATTTGTATAATTTTTAAATATTTTTACTTGTTTCTCACTCTCTCTCTCTCTCTCTCTCACTTTTCTTTATATTGGTCATGAACTCGTGAATATATAAAAAATGTATGATGAATGTATAAATAATAACTTCCGTGTGTAGAGAAAGACGTTAAGTTCAAAAATTGTTTGAATTATAAAAATGTAATTCACAAGAGACAATTTATTTTTTATTTTTGTTTATTTTGTTGTTGTTAATGTTTTTTTTTTTTTTGGTATTTTATTTCTCTCACTTTTTATTTATGTGATTTAAGTCTTTTCCAATTTCAACAGTCGTTTGTTTTGAAAATGAAAAATTGTTTAAAAAAAAAAAAATCAGTGACCCGATTTTTTTTCATTCTTCATTTTTTTTTTACAAATTTTTTTTTTTTTTTGGAAACCTTGAATTAAATTAAAGAGGAAAAAAATACATTACCAAAAAAAAAAAAAAGGTAAACGAATTAAATAAATCAGCCAAAAAATTTCAATAATTTAGTCTTAAGTACCAAAAATTCTTTAAAGAAAAATATAGACTCGCATATTGTGCGAAGCGGAATGGGCGGTATAACGGGGTGATCATCAGAGGAAGTTCCGGATATTGAACAACAAGAGTAGGTATATCACGAGAATCAGAGCTTCAGAGTGTTGTATTTATCTCTACTTATTGTTTATTATTTTTTTATTTTATTACGCCAGATTAACTTAACGTAATAAAAGCATTTGACCAAAACGTGTCGTGTATAACTCATCAGTTGTTTTTTCTACCTAATTATTATTATTTTTTTTTTAATTCTAAATTGTCGTATTTTTGTTTTGTCCAAAAACTCCAGACCCAGACATTATATAGGATGAAAACTTTTGTTTTCTGTTTTTTTTTTTATGGAAATTTTTTCCTCTTCTTCTCTCTCTATCTTTGTTGTTGTTATTTTTATTTTCATTATTTGATTTGATTTGTTTAGTTTGATGAATTTTAATTATAATAAAATAGAAATATATTTCATTTTGGGTAACACTTTGTTTGAATACTAATTAGTTTTCTGCACAGTTAAGCAGAAATAATATTTTGTATATTCTGTCCATGTTCATGGGTTAATACAGATACTAGGACGGACGTTATGGAATGCTTTCTTCTCTTGCATTTTGATCCTGTTTTACATGTTTTACATCTCTATCCTGTCTATTCTGTCTAGTTTGAATTTACTTCTTTATACTTTCTATGAATACTATACTTTAATGTTATTCCTTTAAAGTCTTTATTTATAGAGTTTTTTTTGTTCTCATTCTAAATTAATGCCAAAGAAGGACAGAATGGCGCCAAATTCTTATTCAATATTTTACTTTACTTAAACTTTACTTTACTAACGTTATTTTTATTTTTTTATATTCTTATTCAGCGAACGATATTTATTTATTTAGTTTTAGTTTTAGTTTTAGTTTTTTTTTTCTCTCCAACACAAAAAAAAAGAGAGAAACGTTTTAATAGTCAGAACCAACGTCAGCAATAAAAGTTCGATGAGCATAAAGTGTCAGTGACATATAGCTTTTTTTTTGTTCGATGTGTTTTTTTTTCTATAAAGAATACTTAAGAAGAGACACATCGTTTTCGAGAAATCTATTATATAAAATTTTATTATCTTTCTCCAAAAAAAAAAATAAATAAATAAATAAAAACTGAAGAAAAAGAAGAAAAAAAAAAGAAATGTTTCTGTCTTCTTGTAAAATTTGTAATTAAGAAAAAAGATGAAGAAGACTTTGGCATTGTTGTCATAATGAAAGACAAAAAACAACAAATGAACAAATGAACAAATTGTTTAGCTATTGAAAAATGAAATGAATTTATGGCAAACAACAACAAAATGTTTTTTCTACTAAACAAAAAATTTGCGGATAAAAAAAAACGAAATTATTTCTGTAGATAATTAATCAATTTGTGTGTTTAAAAAACTGAAATAAAAGAAGAAGAAAAAAAGGGGAGAAATGATTCAAACAACAACAAATGGGAAATATAATTTAAATCAAATACTATTTTCTTTAGTAGTCGTCGTCGTCGTCATCTTCCTATTCTTCTTTCTTTTATTTTATTCTTTTTTTTTTTTTGTATTTTATTTCATTTGGTACAAATATAAATGCTTTTGTGTTTTGTCGTTAGAAAATATATATAGTATGTGATGGCAGATGAGATGAAGATGTAAATGATAAATTGCTATTAAACAGAAAAATATAAAGGAAAAAAAATAATAAAGGAAAAGAAACTGAGAGACTTTACTTGTGCGTTCTCTCTCTCTCCCTCTCTCTCTATTTTATAACTCCTCTATACTTAAGGATATAATGTTATAAAAGGACGAAAATCTTTAGTATTATTATTATTATTCTTATTATTATTATTATTATTATGTTGAATAAATAAACATTTAATTTAATTAATTATTAACATTCTATCTCATCATAATCCTGGTTCCTATATATAGGAATATTCGTTTTGTTTTTTATATGTGTGCGTGTGTTTGCAAAAACAATATTCACATTTAATGATTTTCACACAAATTTTCTATTATATTCGAAAATATATAAAATAATAATAATAATACGCACATATATACATAAGTATATTATATACAGTCGACTCATCTCATCTCATCTCATCTCATATCATTTTTAATACTACTTCCCATTCGATTTAACCCAAACTCCATTGAGCTTGGTTTTTGGGACATAATCCCCAACAACAAAAAAATGAAAAAATAAAAATAAAATACAGAAGAAAATTCTATTTTACGATATATTGTTGTTTGTATTCCAGCTGACGGTCGAGATCATCAGATGAGAAACAGAAACGTGTAATTTAAGAATTTTGTTGTTGTATTGGTAATATATAGGAATATACTGGAATAGTAGAAAGAGTGTTTTTATTCTTCCTTCCTATTATAATGGTCGTTTGATTTTTCTTCTTTTTTATGTTAGTGGTTGAATCGTTGGTTGAATCACAGATACCAACTTTATATTATATGTCTTGTCTATTATTTAACCATATACTTATTGATGAAGATTTTCTTTCTATATATTTCGTTTCACCATGTGATTCCGACAGTATAAAATATAAATTGAAGACATTTAGTAAAGTAGAGAAATTGGTTTGTTTTGTTGGTTAACATTTCATGATTACTTGCATTTAGATGCCATTATACTTAAGAATCTTATTTATTGGGACTGATTAGAAATTAAGGGGTTAATTTTGAATAATTTTGGTATGAATATTTTGACAATATGGGCATCAATTTTAACGGGTCAAAACTTCTTACATAAAATTATTGTAATTCTAATCCAAAGTAAAAGTTGAACTCTTGCTGAATAGAAAAAAATGAATAACCATGATTTTAATGATCGCATTGTCTTTCACAACAATAATCAAAATCAATATGAACATTTTTGTATTACATATACAATCTTCTCCTTCTTATTCTTTTTTTTCTTTCACAAATTTCTGATGCCCATAAAACCTATACAATAGTTCTTCTAATATTCAATCAAAAAATTTCTTCTTCCCAATTAACAAAAGACTTTTCTTACAAAATCAATAGTTCCATTAGCAATACATCAAATTTAACTGAATATTGTGAAAAATTAATAAAAAAAAAATAATTTAAATTGATTAAATTCAAATATGTGAGAATGTGAAATTTTACCAAATATAGAAGAACAAATTAAATTTTGTTACTTTGTCATCATCGGGCAAACATAAAAACGATCAATCATATAATAAAATAAAATGAAGAATAAGGAAAATATAGAAAACACTGAACAAATTTCCTGTTTCATTTATAAAACTTTAAAGGAAGTTAACCCTTACATGGACCATTACACTCGGTCAATCACCTATGACCAAAAAACAATTCATACTTTTTATATTTTTTATTTTGTTATCCATTTTTGTACATAGATTTTTCATTTTTCTTTTCTTTTACTCAGAATATGACATTTTTTTTTTCTATATTTAACCATTCCATCATTGTAGTTTTGCAATATTTATATTAAAATTATTATGAAGCATAAAAAGATGGTGATGATGTTGCGATGATGAAAAAAAAAAAACGAAAAGAAAAGAAAAATGAAAAATGAAAAGAGGCAAAAGTTCATAGAGACAAAATAGAATGGCAAAATGCCAGAAGCCCAGACACAGACTCAAAAATATGTTTTTATGGCTTTTTTCTGCTTCTTCTGAGCGTTTATTTATTTTATTTGTATTATATTTTTCTTTATTTTTGCCTTAAGGAAATTGGAAAATAGTCTTTTTGTTTTTACTCACAATCAATACTAACAGAGAGTTAATACACAAACATTTCGAATTTTTTTTTTGTTTGGGAAATAATGGAATTGGTTTTTTTACAAATTTCAAATCGAATCCTTTTTGTATGTTTTTTTTTTTCAATTTTAAAACAAAAACGAAACCAACAAAAAAAAACAGTTTTAAAGACGACACACATGAAAATAATACAAGAACCAAATCGCATCCTAAAACAAACACAAATCTAAAAATGGAGTTTTTTTTTCTTTTCTTTTGGTTTTAAGTTTTTCATTTGATTTTCCCTTTTTATATAAAGAAACACAGAGGGAAAAAATAAAATAAAAATAAAACAAAATAAAATGAAACAAAACCAAAACCAGAATAAATACAAAAAAAAAATAAAGTAGGGAATATAAAAGACGAAATGTAAGAAAATGGAGAGAGAAAGAAGAAGGAGAAAATTGCCACATTTTATTGATATTGTAATATTCTTTGTATAAATAAGAAAATGTACAGACGCGAAATATAAGAAGAAGAAGATGACATATAGAAGATATAACATCTCTCTGAACAAAAAACGGAACATACACACACACACACAACGATACATAAATTCAACGTAACATAAGGTACAATATATCTTAGAGTTGAGTTAAGTTGATCCACTTCCTATTTCCTTTTTTTTTCCTTCTTCAACGATATAATCATCATCATCATCTCTCTACAATTTTCCTTGACTTCATTTCAGTTTTTTTTTCTTACTTGAGAGATGAAAGTTACTGTCTTAGATTGGGTATGAGAAGCGAAGATATTCAACCCTCATACTCATACCAATATTCATTCTATTACCCCTCAAACCTTTAAGATATGTTTATGGATATGTGCGTGTTTGATGGTGGATTTAGAGAGTTTTAAGATCATCTTTTCTTTCTTTCTTTCTTTCTTTCTTTTTTTTCTTGCTTTAAACGGGAGTGGTGTTTACGATGAAGGTTCAAGTTCTAGTTTTAATACAGGAGAAATAAAGGGAAAAAAAACTCATCATCATTAAACGCCAAATATTTTTGACTTGATTTTCATATATATACGACTATAATATATAATGGAAATGTTTCAACCCTTTATTATTATTTTTTCATGTTAGAAAGAAATACCTTAATCAGTGACGTAGGCTGATGATCTTCTTTATCATGTAACTAAATCGTTATAATGATGAAATAAATTAGTAGGTAAACACAATTTTGCAGTTTTAAAAGCTCATTTCCCTATTAACAAAAAAAAAAAAACATAATTACAATTTTTATAGTCGACGAAATGAGTAAGAATCATTTTAAGTAAATCAGTGAAATTTAACTTTTACCCCGCCTTTGTCATCATATAAGTAAACACATCAATCTGAATTTTTCTTTCTTCCTTTTTTTTGTGCTTTTAGAAAGTGTACTGTATATCTGTGCGTATGTGTGAGTGAGTGTCTTTGCAAAAAGAAAAAAAATCTATATATGAGTTCATGGATCCTTTGGGATTTAAGTTTTCTTATATAATATATACGGATACATATACACCAAGCGTCCGTGGGCTGAAATCAAAAGTGGGTGTTATTTTTTTTTTTCTGTGTGTGTTTGAACGCCACAGAACGTAAAAAAAACTGTATAAAAAGACATCAAGAACAAGAAGAACAAAAAAAATATATCAACATATTCTTCTCTAACATTCTTATGTATAACTATCCTGTTCTTCCCTTTTATTTTTTTTTTCTTCCTTTCTGATGACACATATATATCTTTCTTAAATGAGGGCACACGAAACGATCTGTATTTATCGATTGCGTATATTGAAATTAAATTCAACGCAATCGAACAGAAAATGGAAGAAATATTTTATGTGTGCGTTTAGGTATAAAAAAAGATTCAAAAAAATAAAAAAAACCAACAACAACAAAAGACACACATAGTGAGTTTTGAGACAGAAGAAGAAGGAGTGAGAGGGTTAGAGATGAGGGTGACTGAAAGGATAAAATTGATAGCATATTATCTAAAATATTTTCTTTGATCAAAGCTTTACTATTTTGTTCTTGTTGTTGTTATTGTTGTTATTGTATTTTATCAAAAGAAGTTCAAAAATTGAAATATAAATTTTTCTTTTTCAGGTCGTAGCACACGTTTAAAGATACTTTTTTATTTTGTCTGTTATCAATTTTTGAGTTTACCAATTTTTTAGTCTGGCAATTTTTTACTATTTGCAATCATATGTGCTTGTGTATACATGAGTGAAATTTGTTTCCAAAATTCTCTTAAAAAACTAAATTATAATTGATTGGAATTTTTTACATAAAAAATTTTTAATTAATCGTCATTAGTTATTTTTTTATTTATGAAGAAAAAGAAAGAGTTTTTTTTAAGTAAAATTCGATTAGAAAAAAGTCAATATCGGATTGCTTTGAAATTATCAATAAATTAAATGAAACTAAGGTTTCATAAAGTTGCAATAACTCAGAAATTACCAATAAATAATGTGTCCAATTTTTTTTTTACCACGCAGAGTTTGGTTAAATTAAAATTTTTGAATTTCCTAATTAAAATTAATGAAAATATAGAGAAAAAAAAATTACGAAAAAAAGTCGATTCTGTATTTTTTTTTTGCTGATGAAATTTAATTTTTAAATTATTGATTCCTAAAATTTAACAAATAAAAAAATGTTGGTTAAGTACAAAATTCGTTTTAATATTTTTTTTATACGTATTCAGATACGGACTTTGAACAATATACCAACAATGAGATGTAGAAGATGAAAAACTCTAATAATTAATTGTTATGATGTGTTAGTGATGCCTTATATAAGAAGCGCATTGAACTAAATTAAAATTAAAGAAAAACTTTTCTGATTATTATTTCAAGACACAAGAAAATTAAAATGCAATTAATAACAGCATTTTAATTATATGAAATAAAGTAAAGCAACAATAATTTATGAAATGCATCAAGGAACATTGCAGTTTTTGTTATTTTTTTCTTCTTTCTTGATTTACATTAAATTTAAATCGTAAATTGTATTATTATTAACGGGGTTAAGGTTGTTGCGTACTATAAAGATGTGTTTCAAATAAATTAGATGACGGTGTTATTATTATGTTTATGGTTATTTAGTAACATCAGACGTTAAATCACGTGAGATATATTGTGTGTATGCTCATCTCCCGTGTAAGTACACCTTTTTTTATATAACTTTTTTTTTTGTAATGAATTATAATTGAACTAAAAAAAGTGCATAATTTGATTTTTTTATTAAGAATATGACGAATTATATATACCATACTTAATATGTATTAAATAACGCGTTATCTGTATGTATTGTATTTTTGGTCGGCTGATATTTATTTTTTACAAACAAAATAAAATAAAATAATATGCATGATTATTGTGTTATAAATGATGTAGTTAATGATTTGCAAACACGAATATTGTAAAATGTAAATTATAGAATTTGTGACGTCAGATTATATGAAGATAAAATAAATAAGTTGTATGGGTATTTATTTCAACAGATTTTATTTATAGAAATTTATTTATATATTTATTTTGTAATTTGTTTGAATTTAAATTTTTTAATGGGTATCGATTGCCCTTTAAAAAATAATAGATTTTTCATCATAAAATGGAAACGTTAAATCTATTTCAGTATGTATATTCCGTGTTCGTATAGGTACTTACTTATTGAACGTTCATAAAATAACCATAAGGAATTATTTCAATAAATTTTGAGAGATCATGAATAAGTTGATACAAAATTTTATTTCCATTAAAAAGTCTTTATTCTTTATGTTATGAGTTGTGAACTTTAACTTTTCAAAGAGTGTATGGTAGAAGATGGTACAATATTTGCAACTCATCGAAAGTCATTTTAAAATAAAAAAAAATATATTTATGAAGGTAGTCCTAAAACTTTTAACTGTGCACTAAATATTCATACATATGTGTAAAGGGGTTGAGAGAAGAAAAGGGTTAACTAAGCCTATCACCACATGTGGTTTCTTTTTATAAATAAATAATTTACTTTGTATCTTCTTTTTCGATCAATCTTTTATAAAAGAAAGAACAGATTAACTAACTCATTTATGATGAAAAATTGACACATGAAAACAATAACAAATTCTTTTGACAGACACGGTTTACAGGTTACACCGAGAATATTAAAATACAAAATTCATTTCTCTGTACCCATCCTTATACTTTTCCTTTTTTTTATATAAAGGTTATTGGGCAAACATTTTTAGAATATTCTCGTTTCAATTAATAATTGTGTCATTAAGTAAAATGTCTTTAATTAACTCACACAAAATTACAACAACAAAATTCTCAAATGAAAACTTTGATCCTTGTGGGATTTGCATTCACGTGACCTAATTTTGTGTTTTTTTTTGAAAATAAAGAATGAAGAGTTATGTCTTATATCAACCGGAACTGGTCTAAAAAAAAATATGTATAAAAAAGTTGTAAAAAACCATTTTTGATATTAAATTTTTCTCAAAAAAACACAAAACTTTTCGTTTTCGTTTTTTTTTTCTACTTTTGGAAAAAAATATATAACTTTTTGAATTAATCAGTAACTTTAACCTAAACTCCTACACAAAAACAACAACTAAAAATGAAAAAAAAAACCTTGTTTTTTTTTGGCAAACAGAGAAGAAAAATAAAAATTAAACTTTCATGATTCAATTTTAAAACCGCGCAGTATATAAAAGTAGGACCTTTCAAATAAATATTATCACTTTATTCTAAGTAATACAAAACAATACATTTGCATACATATACACAGGCACTGACACAGATACACAAATTTTACAATAGTATAAATAAAAGAAGGGGTGTTTTTTTTTTAACTTTATGTAGAAGGTAAAAGCAATAATAATAAAAGCAACAACAACCAACAAAATGGAAAAAGAAACAAAATAACAATTTTCCTTATTTCTTTTCACGTATTTAGATACAAAGTATAAGTTTAGATAACTTAAAATTTAACACTTACCATCACCACTACCAACACGTTACTACTACAGTGCTATACAACTACAATCATCGCACAAACAATTTCAAATTGATCACGTTGCTTTCGCATATCATTTATATTCAATTTAAATAGAAATAAAAAAAAATAAAAATAAAGCAACAAAAAAAAATACATAAGACAAATAAATACAAAAAAAAAAAACAAACAGAAATAAAAGATACGATAAAAAAAAATCAATTTTTAATCAATTCAGTGAACGTGTTTTTTAAAAAGTTAAGTTTCCCCGCGTTTCATTAAAAAAAAATAAAAATGGTTCAAGAGAGTTTTGTGACTTTTTGTTTTGTTGTTATTGTTTTCTTTAAGTATTTTGGTAAGTAAGTTCAAGTACATTCGTGCATATTATTATAAAGTTTTAATATACGTTTGTATATATGTATGTGCATATGTGAACCACACTTGAACACACTTGAAACAACAACAGCAACAAAAAAAAAACTACAATGATTACAATTGCAAGTTCGTTTTTTGTTTTTTTTTTTTGTATTTTTATTTAATTTTTATTTTTGGTAAATTGTGAAATGACAAGGAAAGTTTTTTTTTTGTTTGTTTTTTATTTCTTTTTTCTTAAACTTGTGTCTTGAATTGACAAAATAAAAACCAACAAAAAAAAAAAAAAACAAAAAACAAGCATAATCTCTCAGTTTGGAAATAAAAGAAAAAAAAACAAGTTGCTTTTTTTAAGTATACATTTTTTTTTAATTCAAAAAATGTATAAAGAAAGAAAAAAATACTGTTCAATATAAAACAGAAACGTGATTGATGTAGTTCAAGATCGGCAAATTAAATTGGTTCATTAATTTTAATCGTTCGTCGTATTTGTGTAAAATAAACACAAAACTTATAAAATTTACATCAGTTCTGATAAACATTAATTAATTTACAATTAAATTCAAATGTAATTATTGTGTAAGAAATAAAAGGAAGAAATAATATGCATTATTGAGGAAACACAAATAAAGGATCAAGATCAATAAATTAGTAAATGTTATGGACTTTCTTTTCCTATATAAAAAAGTTGCGAATTCTAAATTAGATTTAGACAAATTTGTATCGAATAATTTGAATTTGAAATCCAATTCATTTCTGTATATAAAAGTTTAGGGTTCGGTTTATTATACATCTCATCTACTAAGTTGATAATTAGTCCTTACTACATTTCTGAACTACTTTGTTGTATAGATATCTGATCTTATATCTTACTATTTTTACTATTTCAATTAACATTTTACGTCATCATCATAATTAGTTTGTTTTGGATTCTAAACATACAAATTTATAGTTTCAAATTAATTGTCCAGTTAGTAAAGATAATCTTCTAATACCCTGTTGTTTGATATGAAGCAATAACAATTTGATAGTCTCATAAAGTCTTCTATTTCCTAAAATCAATGAACGAAAAAAAAAAAGAATTCAAACGACACTTTGATCTAATGAGTGAATGTGTATTCATAGTTTCATTCCATTTTATTACTAATTCATTGTGATGTTTGTTTGTTGGGAGTTATAACATCTCTTCTCATCCCATCACGTATACAAATTGTTTTAATTGATGGTTGATAAATGTTGCACAGTACTAATTAAATACAACAATTTTGTATCGCATTTATTTTTAGAATTTAACTTGGTCAATGTATTTGAATTATTTGTTTTTTCGTTCTTTCTATCAAAAAAAATCCCTCAATAAATCTTCAATCGGGAAATTTTTTGAAATTAACCCATGTATAATTTCCCTCTTTTCTTCTCACCTTTTAAAAGTCAATAAAATAAAATGTATAATTTGTGTAAAGAAGTGGATGAGAAATAATTTTATAGATTTTTTTAAACATCTGACCTCAAACAAATCGTACCCGATCAAATGAGGAAAAAGTCAATTAAAAAAATTTAATTCATATGAATAAAAGTGAAAGATTGACGTCTGTTATTGGATTGTTTAATTCAACCCCAACTACACCATCATTCACACACATATACATGCACATGGAGCCATCCTTCAAAATGTAATAGAGAGAAAGGAAAATGAGTATTCTCTCTCCACCTAACCATGCTATTCTAAGGGAAAATAATAAATCATTCTAAGCAAAAAAAAAAAAAAAAGAAGAAAAAAGCAGCGGAAGGAAAGGAGAAGAAGAAGAAGAAGAAGAAAAAATGTATAAAAATTTTTAGATGAAATTATTTATATCAAAAGAGAGAGCGAGAGAGAGAGAGAGAGAGAAAGAGAGAGACTCTTGAGATAAAGTCTTGTTCTATATTTATAAAAACGGATCTAATAAATCATCTCATTAGACTCAAAATGGTTAGATATACTACGTTAATACATATATCTGTATGTGTGTGTGTATGTATGTTTGTAGATTTTTCCATCGAGAGGTAAAGTCTTTTCTACATTCTCATTTGTAGTCCATTCAGTTTTTTTTCCCTTATGTGAGGCCATCAACTTTCTTCCGTATTGAAATTTTTTTTTTTCCACCCCATAACAAACCAAGAAAATCAAAAAAAAAAAAAGACATCATTTTTCTATGCGTGCCAATATAATGTCTCTCTATTTCTATCAATGTGTGTGTGTGTGTGTGTATTTATGCTTATGTTTCTCTATTTTATATTGATGCAAAGAATTTTTATTGAAATCGAAATTTAAACTACTTAATCTTGTCCGCATTACATTTCTACATTTCACTTTAAACTACTTTTTTTTTGTCTGCTTTTTTTTTGTTAATTTTTTTTTTTTTTCTTAAGTGAACGCGGAATTTACTTTTCTTCTCTTGTTCTTGCTGATGTTTTTTTCTTCTTCTTCATTTTTTAATTTCAATTTGTAGTGTAGTTGATCCACTTTAAATAATTTGTTCTTTCTTTTTTTTTTTCTTTCCACTACACTTAAAATATTTAACGTAACACGAAAGAAGAAAACCAAAAAAATGTTCAATAATAAATTCATTTTTAGGCTTATTAATATTTTTTTTTTCTTTTCATTTTTTCAAAAGAAGATAAACGTAAATTTTCACTCGACCTTCACATGTATCACGAAATTGTTCCCAAAAGATTTAAATCTGTCAAGGTTTTCTAAATAATATTTTTATTTATTTTCTCTCAATAATAATTCTCTCTTTTTCTTTTTTAATTTATCAACACCAAAAAAAAAACACACACAAAAAAATTTGTCTTTATAATTTCTGACTTTTATATTTCCGGAGAAATTATTGTATATGACACTTATGTACCTCTTTGTTGTTGGTTACGTTATAATTGCAGTTGTTGTTGTTGTTGTTGTTAGTGGTGTGATCAAAATTCCGTAACACAATTTATTATTTTTTTCGTTGATTTTTTTTTTATGAAAATTGCAACAAAAAAAACTGTTTTGCTTCCAATTAGCGTAATTGTCAATTCGTTAATTTATTTTATCCATACATAAATGAGAGGTTGGCAAGAATAGAGAATTAAATTTAATTGTTTTTCATGATTGTCAACAAATCGTGTCATTTTACCTTCTTCTTCTGCTTCTAAATATTCTTCGACATTTTTCATTTTTCTTGTTATATTTATTTAGCGTTAACTTACATGCAACGTTCATGCCTTTATTTATTTAGTATATACCTATTTTTTTTATTAGACAATAATAAAAAAAAAAGAAAAACTTTACAATGAAAAAAAGTTAAAAAAAAAGTATAATTAAACAATAGTGTCGTTCTTTTGTTGCTGGTTGATGTTGCTGTTACTGGCTGATGTTATTATTGTTATTCGTATCTATTGTTGCAATTTCTTATACACATTTTTCCTATTATTTTTTCTTTACAATAAATTTTCGTTTTCTATTTTCTATTCAATTTGAAAATTGAGTAAATACTAAAGAATTTATATGTATAAAAATATACAACAGCAACAACAACAACCTTCATTCAATAACAACTAAACCAAAAAAAAAATTTCGTAATACATTAACACTCGACATAACAACAACAATAATAATAATAACAACAACAAAACAAACAACACTCAACATACACAAAGAAAAGGTGAAGTGAATTGTTGTTGGTATATTTGTGAGTGGGCTGTGTAAGATAGGGTATGATAGAAGATGGGTTTTTTTTTTGGGTGGGATATTTGGTGATACAAAGAATTCAGCAAAATATAATAAAATATAAATACAATTCGTGATAATTTCCTTCACAGGTATATTTAAATAATTGTTATTTTGGTTTTTGTCTGTAATTGGAGTAAAATTTATAACAAGAAAGAAAGAAAGAATGGAAAGATTTTATAGAAAGAAAAAACAACAAAAGTGTAAATATGTAGGAAAACGCGAATTTTTTTTTTTGTTGAAAAGAAAAAAAAAGTTTTTAATTGTGAAAATAACAGAAAATGTTTGGTGGTGTCACTTCCGACTTTTATAAACGTTTGAATGTGGCTATTAAAACAGATTTTCTGGTAGTTAACCATTTCATTTCTTATTCTTTTCTTCTTCTTATTCTTCGTCTTGTTTGGTTGTAGTATTTAAGTTAAATTAAATTATTATTGTTGTTGTTGTTGTTGATGTTGTTGTTTCTTGCCTCTTTAGAAACTTTGGATGACGGATGTTGCAGATTTTTTTTATATATATATTCGACTTTTTTAGTTAGTTGCTATTGTTGGAAAAACTCAATGATTTGATGACTAGACAATTTATAGTCTTTAACTTATGTATTCTATAAATAACAGAATTTGAAACGAAACTAAAAATGTAGAAGTAAAATAAAAAAATCATGTATTGTGGTTAATTTTATGATGATGCAATCATATAAAACCGGAGATTGTCCCAGGAAAGGCAAATGAATAGAATGAAATCCATTCACTCTGATATTTTTAAAAATTAGAGTTAGTCTTCATAAACTAGGTATCGTATTATACTAATTCACATCTTCTTGTTCTTCGTTTATTATATTTATTTGCAAGGTCGTTGTAACCGATCACGAATTTATTTCAAATACTCAAAAGAACATAAAAACCGTACACAAGAAAGAAACAAAAAATAAATAATAATGTCTCATCTCAATTCTTAAGCATAAAAGTCAAATGTAACTTCCATACTTTACTTGGCAGTTGAAATTGAAACTAGTTTCGATTATATATATATATATATATATTGCTTTTGTTGCTTTTATCGATTAATTATTCTATCAAGACATCAAACACATAAATTTACATAAAAAACATCTTATAAAAGAGAGAAGGAAAAATAGAAATTAAATTTTGAAACTGGTCGACCATTTATTGTGTGTATGTGTGTGTGTGTGTATGTATATTTGTGTATACACCGTCCCACACACCCTTTTTTATTCCTTATAACGACGACGACAAAAACGCATAAACCAAAATCTTCTCTCATTTCAAATTCCTGATATTGTCCCACACCAACCCCACCTCACTCCTTCACAACTCAACCCAACATTTTTCATTTATTATTCTATATAGATAGACTTTTAAAGACCAATATTGAATTTCATTTTTAATGAGTTTGCTTTTAAGAAAAAAGAAAAAAGAGGAGGAAAAAATAAAGAAGGAAGAAAAGAAAAAAAAATTATATATTTGAGTAATTTCAATTCCATAAGGAAATTAAAAAGAAAAATTCTTTGAAATATGGTAGACGATACAATTTTCTTCTATACTTCTTCTTCTTCATCCTCCACCTCTTCATATTTTTATTTTTAAATTATTTTTTTTTTCCAGAAATAAATAAAAAAAAAAGTAGAAGAAGAAAAAAAATTCCATGGGACTCATTTACTGAATATGATCGAAATGTCCAATTTTATATTAAGAAATTGGAGTCGAGGTCGTTGAAATATAATTGATCATAAAAATGTCACATAGTTTTAAAAGCATTATTATTTAACATCTCTCTTTCTAAAAATTAATACAAAATATCTGTCTTTGGTGTGGGGTGGGGTAAGGGAGAGATGGTTGATTATATAGAATAGACCTTGACTTTTATTACTTTCAATTAATTTTAACTTTTACACAGCAGAAGAATGACTTAAACACAAAAAAAAAAGAAGTCTAATTACCTTTTTAAATAAAATTCACTTTCGCATTTTAAAACTTTCAATTTTGTTCGTTTCTTCTTCACCTTTTTTCTTTTTTGTTATTGTTTTTTTTTTGAGATCAGAAATTGATCATCTTAAAATTATACAATGTTGAAAATGTTGCAATAATTTTTTTTTTCTGATTTAAAAATTTTAGTTTATAGAAAGCAAAACAAAAATTAAAGATGCATTTCATTTTTTTTCTATTTTCAAAAAAAAAACACCAATAAAAATTAAAGTTATGCCTTTCTCCTAAAAATTTTATTGCATGCCTTGATCTTTTCTAACGATTTGATTTATCTGTCAGATGTTTTTTTTTTGTAGAGCATTTGTTGTTCTTTTTTTAATTTGAAGATTTGCGATTAATTTTTTTGATTTATTTTTTTTTTTTTTGCAAAAGATTCGCGTTTTCTTTTTTTTTTTGTGTGTTTGTTTTCAAGAGATTTACGATTTGGTTTTGTTATTGTTGTTCTTCTTCTTCACTTCATCTTCAAGAGATTTTCGTAATAATTACTGTTATTGTGCATTTTATTTATAAGTAAAAAAAAATTCTGTAACCTCGGTAGAATTTTTTTCTTCTTCTTCTTCTTCTTCTTCTTTTTTGTTTGTCTAAATGACATTTTAACATTTTTAATACACGATTATATCGGATTAGAGGAAGACAAAATATGATTGTTATTATTTACTTTAACGCTTCTCACTCATCAAAGAGCTTGTCATTAAATATTTAACATTCAATTTTTTATTTTTGTTTTCCTCTCTCTAAAGTCTAATAATAACGTCGTGTTATAACGATTTATTAATTAGGCATTTATTTTATCTTCATGTTGTGTGTAGAATTTTCAATGTTATTATAAAAGAATCATTTTTTTTTTACAGAGTAAACCGATTGTAACAATTTAATAAGCAAATGTAGATAAAATTACAACAACAAATCATTATTTTTCTTCTTAACAAAAAAATTCTTAATTAAGTATATTTGTATTGAAAAATTAACCATTAAATTAATATAAATATTCATCATCTTTTACGCGTGTCTTCATAACAGCACAAAAAAAAAAAGAAACACTCATCTTATATTCTCATTTATCTCATCAATGTCGTAACACATTTTTTTTTTTATAAATGAAGCGAAATTCGATTTCTTTCTGTTTGAAGGTCTTTCAATTTAAATTCAAATTTAGTTTAAACAAATGAAAAACCAAACTAGTTTGATTTTTCTTTCATCGACGTCAAATATAAAATAAAAAAAAATCAACAAAAGTTTGAGATAAATATTTTAATTGGATGATCAAATTTCTCTTTATTTCTCACTTCCTCTCTCTGTACATCTCTTGCTCTTTTTATGTTCATATCAACAGCATGTTAGTGAACATCAGCAGTAGATATTTTAAAATAAGAAATATAAGATCGTATAGAAAATAATAAATATGGTACAAGGATATAAGTACAAGAAATATAAATAAGACTTAAAGGACTTTTATATTCAAAAAATAAGACCAAATAATAATTTCAAAATTCTTTAAAAAAAAAATAAAAAAAGAGAAGAATGAAAAATAAAAACAAAAAAAAAAATAAAATAAGGAATGAAAATAACCAAAATTTATCATCATTATTGACATCATCCTATAGTCGGTCGTTCATCACATCTTAATGATCCTCATCCTTATTATCCCTCCAGGGGTCGAAATTTGAGTAAGATTTCTTCGTTAAAAAAGAAAAACGAAAAAAAATAAAATAAAAGAATGAAAGAAAGAAGAAAAAAATATAAATAAAACAACAACGGATACAACAGAAACAACAGCAACAACAGCAGCAACAACAACAACAAAAAAAAAGACGGATTCTTCTTGTGGACCCGAGAAGTTTAAATTTTAATTAAGTTTTAAAACAATTGGATGTTCAAACTGATTCCTTCCTTCTATCTTTTGTATATATTTGTTTAATGGATGGAATGGGTAGAAAAGGGATTTTCTTCTCTTTATACCCATTCCTCCTCTCATCCAACAGAAACTCCCACAATGTTACCCTCACACTTTTTGAACTTCACTTAAAATATATTAAGTAAGGAAATGAAATGAAATTAAATTTTTAAGGTGACGCTTTTATTTTAACGTTAAAATATTTTTCATTTAGAAAATATTTTCTTTTATTTATTTTTTTGTCTTTCTTCATTTTTATTTCTCTTCTTCTTTTTTTTTTTATTTATTTCTTATGTAATATGTTCTGTGTTGATGTTGAATCAACTCCAGTATTTACCCTAGACTCAAACCCTTCCCTTTTTTTTTTTTTGCTAGAAAACACCTCCCACCTCTTCTCAAAAAACCCCATCCCTTATATAAGAAAATGTTTTATATATTCATCATCTGAATTCTATTTTATATTTTTTATTTTTTTTTATAATATGATATGCGCCGCGTAAGGATTGAGAGATGAAGAAAAAAAAAGTGGTAGAAAAGATGAAGAAGGTGGATTGATGTTTAGGGATGTAAATATAATAATCACCAGCAACTCGAATGGAATATTATAATAATTTTTCTTTCCATTTCCACACTTTTTTTCTCTTCTTCATCTTCTTTTTCTTTGATCTCGTTAATGTTTTTTTTTTTTTTGCTCTTCTTTATTTTATTATTTTTTTACAGAATTCAATGAGAACATTTTATAAATTCATAGAGGGATGATTTATGATTTCTGTATTATTTTTTTTTTCTTTTATTTTGTTCCATCTTTACAAAAAAAAAAAATAAAAAATACACAAAAACAACAACAACAACAACAACAATAGGATAAAAGACCAAAGAATAACAACAAATATGCGGGAACAAAAAGATATGAAAATAATAATATTTCTGTTTTCTTCTTGATTTTCTCTTTCATTTCTTTCATTCTCATTTATCTTTTTTTCTCCTGATGTGCATAATATTTTGTGCTTTTTGTTGTTGGAAGCAAATATTTCCTTTCCATTTGTTTCCCCTCTTCCTCCTTCTCTTTTTCCTCTTCTTATTCATCTTCTTAAATAAATCCTTGTCTACGAGTCTCAAGTTTGACAGACGGCTAATGTTGATGTCAAAATGAAAAAACGAAAATTTATCATCAAAACTTTATGTTTTTTTGTTTTCTTGAAAAGAAATTAAGAAGCTCATTTTGGTTTCTTTCCTTCTTTTTTTCTTTCTTTCCTTCATTTCTTTCTGTCTTTCTTTCTTTCTTTTAAAAACTTAACCGAATAATCGATTGGATATTTTTTTTCTTCATCTTATTTATTTTTTAAGGTAATAAACTTTTCTATCTTTCTTTCTTCGTTTTTTTTTCTACTTCTGTTATGTAAAAAGTTACCAACAGAAAAACAAAAACAAAAACAAAAACAAGAGATAAAAGTGAAGGGAAAAATTTTCTATAAAAATATTAAAATATTATGAGCAAATCGGACTAAAAAATAAATTTCTGTGAATGTGATCATGACAATCAAAAGTACCGAAGAGAGAAAAAACAACACAAAAAAAAAATAATAATAATAATAATAAAAAAAAAATCCCTGCAACGAATTCTGTCAGTGAAAGCATGGCATGAAATTTTATATTTTGCGATAAAAAAAAAAACACCAACAAAACAGCAAAAAAAAAAGAAAAAAAAGCCAAATAACCAAATAAATAAAAAAAACAAAACCTTTCATCATTGGAATGAACAGAGTAGAGAAATAAAAAAAAAACTAAAATAAATAAATAAAAGAAAGAAGAAAAAAAAAACAGCAGCACCGAAAAAAATAAAGCGAACCAAAAATCGTTAATTTAATTTGATTCAGTGAACAGTGAAGTTGAAAATTTGCGTGTATAACGTCCGAAATCGTGACAAATTTGATGATGATGAACATGTACATGGGAACAACATAAAAAAAATTGATACAATATAACAACAACAACAACAACAACAACAACAACAAAAGAAACAACTAAAATTCAATTGTTGACAATTTTTATTTTTATTTATCGTACAAAACTGCATTTGAATTTTTTTTTTTTTTTCAATTGGTTCCATTTTCATTTTCCATTGAAAATAAAGTTTCTTTTTTCAGTGACAATATAGAAAAAATAATGGGGTTGAGTAAAGACAGAGTGAGACAGAAAGATAGAAAATAAAATGTGAAAATATTTCGTTCCGTGTGCCAACATCTAACAATTCAGACGCCGTTTCGACGACACAATAAGCGAGAAAATTTTCGTCTTTTCTTTTTTTTTTTTTATTGTCGTTCAGTAAAATGAAAAAAAAAAAAAAGAAAAACTCAAAATAAAATCATATGACTCTTTTTGTGATAGTATTGAAAGGAAAGGAAAGTAAAAAAAAAAAAGCACTTGCCCATAAAATCGTGTAAGCTTTTAAAAATCAATAAGCGATTGTTCACGCGGACGCCATCCTTGAATTTTTCTTCTTTTTTTTTTTTTTGTTTTGTTTTGCTTTTCCTATACTCCACATATTTTGTGTATATTCTTATTCTGTATATATGCGAATGAGAAAATTTTGTGTGTCTGTGTAACAGAGACCAATATTTATAGATAGAATAGTGAATGAAAGAGAAACGATATATAGTCAAAATTAAACCCTCCATATCTTCTATACAACAACAACAATAATAATAATAATAATAACAAAAACAAAAAAATATAAAACAGAAATAACCCCCTTTGTGTATATAGAAATTTATTACATTTGAAACGCGAAATTAATGTCTTTGTTCAATGGGTCCGAATACTATATTAAAAATGACTTCATTTATCATATTTAAGGTGACACGGGTTTACTTTTTCTTCTTTATTTTTTTTTTTTTTCCCCGTTTGTGATTTATATATTTAACTTGGATGTCTTAACACAGAAAATGGAAAAAATGAAAAAAAAAAAAAACAAAAACAGAAAGAAAAGAAAAAAAAAAACGGAACGATGAAGTAACTATAAAAAACGAGTATAAGAATCTACAATACAAAGAAGAATCCCTCAGCGAATATTAACAAGGAAAGAAACAATGAATAATGCGTTTTCGTTCGCCAAATAATAAACAACAACAAATAAAGTAACAAGCAAAAAAAAAAAAGAATGCGTTTTTATTCCAATTTTATTTTTATTTTTCATACAAAAGTCAAATGAAAGCAAATCTTATTTTGCGTTATATAAATTAGGCACTGGTATTTTTTTTTTTCTTTAAATTATTCTTATGTCCAAAAATTTCACTTCAATAAAAAGTGAAAGAAATTTATTTCGTTGCTATTTTTTTTTTTTTTTGATTTTAATTTTGCCGTTTGAAGAAGCAAAAACAAGACAACAAAAAACTTATCTAATATTTTTACAATGAATCCAAAAAGGCAAAAAGAAAAATGATAACTGCATAAATTAATAATAGTTATGAAAGAAACAAAGTGATGACTGACAATATTTTCTATAAGCTAC
This sequence comes from Pedicia rivosa, assembly GCA_963082725.1. Taxonomy (NCBI): domain Eukaryota; kingdom Metazoa; phylum Arthropoda; class Insecta; order Diptera; family Pediciidae; genus Pedicia; species Pedicia rivosa. The sequence goes on along the minus strand of OY720154.1, from coordinate 44,289,789 downwards.
ATCTATGCATAAAAGTAAAGGCAATGGAAAAAAAAATCAAAATCTTCATCTTCATTTCGATTTCAACATTCGATCTTGAATTAATATTAAAATTAATATTTAAGAAAAAAAAAATGAAACAACATTCACTTAAGATTTTTATAATAATCTCTACCGATCTTTCTATCTGTATAAAATCTAGGTAAATTTTCTTTCTTACATGTTCTTGTTGTGCTCAATAAAGAAGTTTTTTTTTTTATTTTATTTTATTTTGTTTTGCTTTTCTTTAAAACAAGTAAAAAAAAGAAGAAAAAAACCAAAATATATAAATTCCTTTCGAAATAAAATATAAAAGTAGTATGACACAAAAGTTGTTTAAAACTTGTATAAAGATTTTGTATTTTTTTTTTTGTCTATATGTGTCAACGCTCACGTAAATTAATGTGTATGACGCATAAAAGATCTTAAAAGGAAATTAATATTTTCTGAGGGATGGAATTACCTCAATTAACTCAACTCAACTAATTTAGAATTCTGCTTAAAGTTTCTTGAATCGATTACCATTACAAGACAGAGAATCTGCGGGATTCTATAATAGAATCTATTTACATTTTTAATACCACGCAGACGTTTCAACACACGCACCGATACATTAACGTTGAACTATGCGTAACCAACAATAATTAGTTGAGTTGAGTTCGTATATTAATCCCACGATTTATGATTGAAAATAATAAATTCATTATTTTTACGATTATTAAATCTTATAAATTTTACGTTTACAATTGGCAGAGATTAAAATTTATCAACATTCCTTATGCGGTCGTCATTATCGCTCTATTTTTATTTTATTCAACTTTCAAGTTTTTCATTGAAATAAAATAAAATCAGTTTTTTGAGTTTAATGATTTTTATTACAATTAGAGCAATTTCTTGCAATTCGATCACAATAATTATATAACCACAAATGAAACAATAAAAAACCGCATGCAGATTTTTTCAAAAACAAAATTTAAATACAAAAGAATTTCCTTTCCATTTTTTATACTTTTATTTTCTGTTTTCTTGTTTTTGAATAAATAATAAATTAATTGTTTTAAATTTTTTTCACAAACCAATTAAAAATGTAAATAGAAATTTTTAAATTAAATTTAATTAATTGCATGAAAAATTTACTTATGTGTACTTCCTTCCGTTATACAGACCTAATCGTTTTAAGGTAAAAATTTACGTTTCTTTGTAGCGGATAATAACTTGATTGTTAAATCTAATGAAAGTCTGTGATGTTGAATATTTTCTACAAACATTCTTGAAAAATATGAATTTTCATTGATGTGATAATTTAAGCCAATCAAAATATAAGGATGTTTTGATTATTTATTTTTATTCAAAGTTTTTATTCATCTTGTCTATTGAACTACTGTGAATGACTGAATCCTGCCAACAGGGGGAAAATGAAAATTCAAAAGAAAAAACATTTAAAATCTAAAATCACTTTTATAAGTTTTTCGTTTTGTTTTTCCTATCTTTTAATTTTGATGAATATACTTAATGTTAGACAAAGGCAGCTATATAAATTTATAATTCAAAACATTTTTGTATCATCCTGTACTGAAAAGAAAAAGAATGAATATAAAGAAAATCACGCACAAAAACAAGAAGAAAATAAAGCAAAAAAAAAAGAAAGGAAAAGAAAAGAAAAGAAAAGAAGAAAAAAAAGTAAAAAGAAAAAGGCACGCATTTAAGATTAAAGTCAGTTTTCATATATATCTGGAATTGGTAGGTATACCCCGATTACATATCACGATGGACTTTTTGTAAGTATAACAACAGAAGAATGAACAAGTAAAAAAAAGGAATGAAAATAATAAGAAATAAAGGGAAATAAAAAAATAACCATATATTGATGACACAAAAAAAAGTAGAGAATAAGAGAAAAATAAAAAAAAAAACGAATCAGAAATAAGTGGTGGGATGAGGAGAAGAGAAATGGATAAAAACCTTTTCCTTTCTATTTAGTCGGTCAAACGCACGAAGATAAGAGGGAATATTTGCATACACATATTTTCTTATAAATATAAAAATATATTTACGTGACTTTCTTTGTCGGAATATTTCTTCTATTACGGGAAGGAAGAAGATACTCGTTTATTTTTAAAAAAAAAGAACAAAACTTTTACAGATAGAAAAGAGAGAATTAAGGGAAATAAAGAAAATCAGATTTCATTTGTTGTTGTTGTTTATTTTTTGGGGCTACGAAAAAAAATAAGTAGAAGTACCAGATGAGATCGATCCATCACATACACCGACTACGATTAAGATTTAATCGAAATTTGAGAAATCGACGGATATAATAAACCAAAGAATGAAGAGTATGAAGGCGCCTGGTATGGAGTTCAAATGAAAATTGGAATCAAATATTTATCTTTGATCTTATTTATGGCTTTATTAATGGAATGCCATATTTTTTTTTTGGTTAAACATAACCAGAATAATAAAGGGGTAAACGGAGAGGTGTATACCTATAAGAAACAGAGAAAAAAAAGGAAACCGAATAAAAAGTGGGATGAATAATAAAATATAAAAAGAAAGTAGAAGAAAAGAAACAAGCGAGTGAAAAAAGAAACCAACAGTTTTTGAAGGATTTTATATGTATATTCCTTTGGATGAATGATTTTAGATTAGAGATTAGAGTATTTTGTGTTGTTTTTCGCTGATGATTGGATTTAGGGTTGATTACGCATACATATAACATACAACAGAATATAAACACACCAACTCACATACTTACACACTTACACACATATAACAAATTTATACTAAACAGGTTTATGTTTTCACACACAGATAAATTTATATAAGGTGGTTGAATTGGGTGTTTTAGGGCGGTAAAATATACACATTTTTTTTTTTGCTTTTATTATTTATTTTATAGGATATGATGGAGAAATGTACGTGTTGTGTGTGTATATGTTATATTTTTGTTGTTGTTATAATACCATTATTATAATTGCCCAATAAAATAAAAGAATTTATATGAATTTTATTTGCCGAATATGTTGTTGTTAACAAATATTTGTTTTCTACGGAATTTTTTTTTTACATTAATAATTTAATTTTCCATTTAACCAAAAATAACAATAAAAGCTTTCTAGCGGTATAGCTTTTTTTTAAATGGGATTGTATCCCTCAATCAGATTTGTAAAACTGAAATTTACAACCCACACAGACGTTTTATTTATTTTTATTTTTTTCTTTTTAAATCCCTTGAAATCATCAAAATCGGTTAAAAATCTTGAAAGAAAAAAGACGTTTCGACTCTTCGTATAAGTCGGAGTTATTCATCAATCCTTTATTGTTTCAAATTGTTTCAGTAATCTAACTTAAACCTTTTTTTTTTTCATTTAATTTTGATTTTATTTTTATTTATTAAAAAAATAAGAGAACAAAATTCTTCTAAAAAATTACAAAGATTTTTCTTCTAGATATAAAAGAGAGAAATCTTTATCTATCTTCTAGATTAGTGTACATATTTTCAATGAATCTCTCTATAAGAAAAAGTTACTCTGATTATTTAATTTGTTCAAAAACAAAACGAAGAAGAAATATTTCAACAAAAAAGGGTTTTTCTTTTGTTTCTTAAATTAAATATTTAAACGTATAACATACCAATAATTTCTAAAAGTTAAATTAACTAATTAAGTTAAACAATTTATTTATTTATTTTTATATAAAATTTTAATCCTTTTTAGAGAGAAAACACACAAGAAAAAAAAACACAAACACAAAATCCCTATATAAATTATTTTATTTGTTGGTTTTGTTTTTATTTGTATATTATTATTGTTAAATGTAACCGTATATATTTGTTTTTCCAGAAATGAAAAACTTTTCCATTAAACATAAAATCTATAAATATACACATAATATATACAATACAATACCATAGAAAATCTTATTTCAATAAACGTTTGTAAATTGCTCATTAAAATACAGTCAGAGAGAGGATCCGGTAATTTCATTTATATGAAATTTCTAATATACATAAAATAATTAACATTACCTTCTTAGAAACATATAATTTTGAATTTAAATTTAATAAGGAAAATTATAAAAAAAAAAGAAAACATATGATTTGCTTACCTTACCCAATAGAAAATTCATTTTATTTGAATTTGTTCAAAGGGAAAAAGCTATTTATTTTATTTTCTCTAATAAAGAAAATTAAATGAAACAAAATGAAAAATTCATTTATGATTAAAATGATGATTTAACTTTAATAAGTATTTTCAGGTTTATTTATTTCTTATTATGTCCTTTTATTACAAAGATTTAAGATTGTTGATGAGAAAAAAAAATAATCATAAAAGAGAAAGAAAAAAAAAAATAACAGATGAGAAATCTTTTAAAAAAAAAAGGGGAAAAATTAATCCTTTCATTTTTGTATATAAAACCGACCGAAACAAAAAACAAAAACTCTATAACTTCATCTAAATCATAATTAAAACGATAATCAAATGAAATTAAGGCAATACAAACTTTATCGTTCTTCGTCTTTTTCAGTCAACAAAAATTTTTATCGTCTTTTATTTTCATCTTTTTCTTTCATTTTCTTCTTCTTATTGCTTGACTTAAACTAAAAGTTTTTCTTTAAAAGTGAAAGAAAAAAAAAAAATAGAAAAGAAAAAAAAAATTAAAAAAGAAAAAGTAAATTTTATTTCGCGAAATGAAGTAACAAAAAAGTCATGTGATGAGTATTAAATGTGGGTGGTCTCGTATAACACCCATCTATTATACACTCAAGAATCTCAAGTTTATTGGTTTCAATTTGAAACTAAAAAAAAAAAATTATGAAAATGTCAATGTACTTTGATATTAAATTGAGTTGCAAATTATTTTTTTTTATAAAGAAATTCCTGCAACATTCTTTGTGTTGTCGTGCAACATGATATTGTTCAACAATTTTTGTGCAACACAAATTTTCATTGTATGTCTTTTATAATTATATTTTCGCGTCGTTTATTATACAATTATGTAATAAACAGTTAATTAGATAAGATTTCGATGGCTTAGTAATGTGATTGTATGGATTTGTAGATATTTGCATTTTTTTCTCTCTTTGTAAGATTTTGTTATTATAAGAGAATACGATACAACTAAATTTTAGTTAAGACGTCAGTGACTGTAATAATTTAATTAGAGAAGAAATAACAAAACAAAAAGATTAAGGCAAAAGATTCTATCTGTTTTCTTTTATTTTTTGTTGTATTAGAATGTAGTAGAATTGAAGTTAAATACAAAAGGAAGGAACAAAGCTATATTGTATAATATGTGATGTGATGAGTGATGAGTCCAATGAATGGAAGAAAGCAAAAAAAAAAACAAAAGACAAAACAGAAAGAGTTTTCTATGTAACAGAAAAGAAACATAAAAAAAAATTTCTAAATAAAACAATTTAATTGTGACACTAAAACATGAAATCACTTGAGGCAAGGTCATATGTATGTGTATGAGTGTGTGTGTGTGTGTGTGTGTTTATACAATAGATAATTTTTTACTTGTGTTACTGATGCTTGTTGTTTATCATCAGTTTTCTACTTCACCTCCCATTCTCCAGCATCATCTTCATTTTCACTATACTGTACCATAGTCTTCTTCTCTCTTTTTATATATAAATTTAAAGTTGGTACATCAAACATAATGCTGCCTTCTGATGATCTGATCTAAGACAGTGTAATATGAATGTATGTACATAAATGCCTTTCAATTTATATGTATGTTTCTACTTGTGCTTTCTATAAAACATGTTTGTACGTACAAGATGTGTGACTTTGAGATAAGAAACTGAGAATGTAATTTATATGGTTTTCTCAATTGGAGAGAGAATAATAATTTTGGATGTCGCAAAAAAATAAAAACAAAGAAAAAGAAGAAGAAGAAGACTATGAAAACAAAAATTCCTTTCTATTTTTCTTACATATTTTTATTTTATTTATTATCCAATAATATTTGTATGATTATTTTTTTTTTTAACTTTTTGATGTTAAAAGAAAAAAAAGCACAAAACAAAATTTGGAAAATTTTCTTTTACAAAAATGAAAATATTTTTATGATAGAATAAAATGTTTATTTAAATTCTTTTTTCATTGAAAAACTCATTTATATAACAACGTCGTCCTTTTAAATAATAAATTGTAATATCAATATAACTAAATTACCCTAAACATTATATTACTTTACATAAATTTATTTTACATTATGCTACGTTATGACTATGCATTATTGCTTATTAATATGTCAGACACGAGATCTAACCAACACATGACGGACTTTGACCTCACTTCGATCTATAAGTGACAGTTGAAGGTGTGATTAAATCTCGCCCACAATAACATTCAATGTAATTGTAATGTAATAATCATTATTAAAATTTTAATTCCATCGAGATCTTTAATTTGTTCAATAAATTAACGATTGAGTTTGGATGGGTCGTCATTATGTGAATTGTGTATTAAAATTCCATAAATTCAACAAAAATGTTTAAACTTCACTGTTGTTAAATAAAGTGTACCAGTGTCTGTGTGTCTGCAGTTGATACTGACATTTATTAAAATATCGAATGATGCTTTAATAATTTGCTCTTTCAAATATTAAATTTAATTTTACCTTTCAAAAAAATTACACAATTCAATTCACAATTTTCAATTGATTTAAAATTAACAAATCTCAACAAAAAACTCGTTAAGGTGCGAATGTACAATACACCGGTATTCACTATAGAATATTCCATTTCATACTTTTAATTGTAGGATTGTATGATTAAATCCAATCCTAATTAAAAATTGTATTTTATAATTAAAAATTTAATTTAATTTATTCGTAACAATTTTACTAAGATTTTTTTTTAAAATAAAATTAAATAAATCAAGAAATTAAGTATCTTATTTCAACTTGAACCATCATTCATAAAGTATCTACTTTATTCTATTTAAATAAAAAAAAATGGGACTTTTCACATTTTTCATCCCTCTTCTCTCTCTTTTTTTTATTCAATTTTAATTTTCATAAACACGATAATTGAAAATAATCAAATAAATGAAAAAAAAAATGCGACAGAGAAAAAGAACCAAAAGTTAAGATGAAAGTCTTAAATTTCCGAATTTTTGTATAAATGAAAAATCACAACAAAAAAAAAACAAGAAATAAAATGAAGAGAAGAAGCCAACAGAGAGACTAACAAAATACATCAAGAAAATAAAATTAAACTGAAACAAAGAGAAATGGAGACAAATGAAGGCTGTCGCGGATTAAATGAACAAAAATAAAAAGAAAAATAATAAAACTGGAACAAAGATGAATGATGGTAAATTTGGGTTTTTTGTCTGTTTGTGTGAAGTATTCATATGTTTTTATGTTTTGCAATATTTTTCGGTTTTTTTTTCTTTTTCTTTCCCTTTTGGCTTCCTTTTTTTTTTATTTCCTTTTTGTTTTTTTTTTGTATTTTGTTCTTTCTCTTATATTGTTGTTATTGTTTTTGGGTTTATATTTATGTTAAAGGGGATGATGTGAACATTATAACTTCTACATATCCATATAGATTTTCTGATTTGTTTTATTTATATTTATTTTATTCTAAATCACAATACATATAGGAATTTTAAATTATTAGTAATATAAAGAGGGAAATGTATCTATTGTAAATGGTATAGAAATAATATAGTGAAAAGGTTTAACGATGACGTTAAGTTGATGTTCAGCGAAACTTTTATAACTTCACAGAAAAATTGTAAAATCCGTACCTGAAATTCTAGAACACAAAATCATAAGAGAGGGGTAAAATTATACAATTCCAGTTTTAAATTCCCATTCCTCGTATTCATATCGAATTCAATCTACAAGAATTTATATTTCTTAAATTAAATATTAAACCTTGATGTTTTAAGAGTAACACTAAGATTGACTTTGATTAATGAATTACTAAATTAATGTAATTTTGAATTTACTAAAATTACCTACTTGAAATTGTCTCTTTCATAATAAATCCCATAACTGTAATAAAAATACTTGTTGTTCCTGTTGTTTTATTTCTTGAAATTAAATTCGAAAATAATGTGTTTAAATACAACTTGTTGTAATTCTTTCATTAACATATTGTTACGAATAAATTTTTGGTTTATATAAAATTTAAATTATGCACACAACTAATACAAAAATATTATCACCAAATTTATGTTTGTAAATTTTTTTTTACTCTCAACATAAAATTTGAATAAAATAAAAATAAAATCCGTATAAAACATTTTTACAATTCTAATATTTTTTCTTTTTTTTGTCTAAGATTCTGAAGAAAAAAAAAATAAGAAACAGATAGCGTTAGGGTATAATATTTATATTATTTCTAAGAATATTTATTGTTCTCAGAAAATTTTAACAGTTTAAATTTTTCAAGATGAATCACCAATAAAATTCATTTTCATTTTATTTTTTTGTTGTTATTTAAATTTTAATCAATTTTTATAAATTAGCGTCATATAAAAAATGAACAATTAATTGGTAGAGAAGAGAAGCTAAAAATGTGTCAAATAGGTACTTAAGTGTTTTTCTTTTTTGTCTTGTTTTATGTAATAAAAAAAAACAAGAGAAAAAAAAGATTAAATGAAAATATTGTATTTTATGGAATTTTATTGAGAATTTCATTCTTTTTTACTGGAGATGTTTTTTTTTTTGAGATAGGTGTAGTACTACGTGTATAATGGTAAAGAATGGAAGGGGGAAAAATAGATTCTATTGAATTTGTTCATCGTATTACATAAAATACTGTACAACATACAATTTCATATATGAAAATGACAAGTCATCTTCAGTGGTTTATTTCTGTTTAAAAAACATAGGAAAAAGTAATTAAATTCTGTTATATTATTTTTTTTTTTTCTTCATTCTTCTGTATATTCCTGCCAATCTTCGTCCCACATGACAATCTTCTTTTATAGTATAGTTCTACACCCATCCTATATTCTAGATACTATATACTTTTGTTTTTGTTCTTGTTTCAATATGCCGGTTGAAATTTAATCATGTGCAGAATATTCTGATGGTTAGAGGAAGGGAGTTATAATATTTTATATATTTATATATGAAAAAAGGCCTTGTATTTTATATAAATATATAAATATTCAAATACAACAAAATACACTTACATATAAATATGACTTTTATTATAATAATTTTATGTCTTTATTTGCATTTCATCTTGTATTATGTTTGTATTTTATGATACAAAGAAGAGAAAACGTATTTCGGTTTTTTTTTTGGTTTTATTGCATCAATTTAAGAAGAAGAATATAATAATATAAGATGAAAATCAAGAAGTTTAGTGGAACTTCTAGTTTTTTCTGTATATGAGTTGTAGTGTGTGGTTTTTGTGTGTTTTTGGTTTTCTTTTTGTAGTAGGGTTTATTATCTACAATTTGTATCTAAATAATTCTATATATCTATGTGACAGTTTATATATATAGTTTGTGAATTGGTTAGAGACTTTAGAGAGGAAAATATTAAAAGAAAGAAAAAAAAAAAACAGTACCAGTAAAGATCTACAGACTTCAGACTTTAATTTTTGTCTTAAAACGTATAAAGAGATAAAATATACAATTCTATTTATGGACAAGACTCTGAATATACATATTTATATATTATTAAATTAGCATATGGATTTTAAATTAAATTCACTCTATTGTCTGTCGTTCTGTCTTTCGCGACAAAATTTGTTAACCAAGCTGCTGTATGTGTGTGTGTGTGTATGTGTATTCACTTTTATTTTATTTTTTAACGAAATAATAAAATCAATATAGAACAAAAATTATAGAATCTCTCGTTACGTTTTACAATTTAAATAATAACAAAAAAATTATAATTATTTAATTTCAGTGTGGTCGGGAAATTTTTTAAGAAAATGGAAAAAAATTGATGAAAGAAAATTTATTCTTTAAAAAAATATGAAAATGGAAAAAAATGAAATATTATTTTTCTTTTTATAGAATTTTTCATAAACTTTTCATTATTTGCATTTTATTATTTTTCTACTTTTAATTTGTAAATTATTAACAAACAACAACAAAACTATAATAATTTAATTATAAGATGCAAATTTTATAAATAAGAAAAAAAAATATATATAACCATTCCTTTTGACAACAAACATTTTGCTTACGTGAACAAAAGACTTTTGAGAATCATTTTTAAAATTCAATTAATTTTTTTTTTTTCTGCAATTTTTTTTTAAAAAAATAGTGAAACCCATCATAAATAAGACATTTTATTGTTCTGATTTTAATAATATTTAATTATTTTAATTGAAGATACAAAAATTTGTCTATATACAAATTTCACACTTTCCAATTTTTACTATAAAAATTTTGTTCTATTGTAGCTTGTATGTTGGTGTAGATAAAGACATATCCATTATGAAATCTTTGAAAATGTCTTCCTACTTTTGGGTTCAACAACAAAAAATAATTATTTAATAATTAGATTTTTCGGAAGTGCAAAAAAACTAAAGAGTGAATGCAAAATTTGTTTTACCGACTGTAAAAAATTTATATGAATAGAAAAAGATCTTTCAAATCTTATTATAAAAAAAAATTTGTTCACAGTATTTGATTTATAATTTAATGAAAAATTTGAAACAATAAAATATAAAATGATGAACGATCAGAAAATTGAAAAAAATTTCTCTATTATTTCCTAATTATGAATTATTTTCTTTAACTTTGGTTGAATAAACTTTTTATTTCAATTTAAATTAATTTGGAAAATATTGGTAACAATCCTAAGAAATATTTATGCAAAGATTTTGCAATTTTTGTGCAATTGGATATATGCAAGAAGATTTATAAATTTTTTAAATGTTTCTCGTGATTTACTTTTATTTTAAAAAGTTGTTTCATAATTAATGCAGGACAACCATTCTATTTTTTTTTATAACTTAGAAGTTTTAATAGCAACCATAAAAAAGTCATCTCATCTTATCACGTCATCTCTATGGTCTACAATTCAAAATCAAAGTCAAACAGACAGAATATTTTAATAACTTGAAAGTTTATTAAGTCTAAAAAAGAAAGAATAATTGTTTCATTTATGTTATTTGCGTTATAATAACACGTTAAAAGTAAATTGTACAATTATTAATCCCATAGTAAATCATCTCATCTTAATGTCTCTCTGTATGTCTGTCTATCTGTCTGTTTTATGTTATAATGAACTCTATAAAAACTTATTAAGTATTAAGAAAGATATAAAAACAACAACAGTAATATTTAAAAAATTACAACAACAACCAAATATAATAAATAAAAACGAAAGTGATCACCTTTTACTAACATTTTCCTCTTCTTCTTCTTCTTCTTCTTCTTCTTCTTCTTCTTCTTCTTCTTCTTCTTCTTCTTCTTCTTCTTCTTCTTCTTCTTCTTCTTCTTCTTGTTTAATTTTGTTTTTTCTGTGAAGTCTTTTAATACTCTGGATGATTTGAAATAAAATGGAAATAAATATAAAATAAATAAGAAAAAGAATAAAAAATTGTAAGACGAATAAAACAAGAAAAAAAAACCAGCAGCAGCTCAAAAAAAAACAACAACAATAAAGTCACGATTGTAAATTTTATAGAAGGAGAAATGTTTTAGGAGAAATTGGAACATCTTCAACTCATCTCCATTCAACTTATTATAAAATGTTTTTGATTATGCAAACAAAACAACAACAAAATTATTATTTTCTTTATAAATATACCAACTCACTTATATTATTTGTTTTTCTTCATTTCTCTTCTTCTTTGTCTTTTTCTTTTTAAATTTTCCACTTTTTTTTTTGTTTTTTTCTTTTTTGTTGTTGTTGTTGTTTTTATTTGCGCGCGAAATCGGATTAGGTTCTTAAATGGATTAAACCGATGCTGTTGTTGCTGTTTTGTTACTTTTCTTACTTTTGTTTTGTTGTATTTATTTAATAGGATCTAGATTTTTTAATGAACTTTCATCATTATTATAATTTCACTTTCACCCAAAACGTTCGCTTATCACGCGAACAATATTATTATTATTATTATTATTATTATTATTATTATTATTACCCTCTTGGAGAGAGAAAAAATATCTTTGGTATACGAATTTAAGAATAAAAATGAAAAAGAAAAAAGAAGACAAAAAAAAAGAAGAAAAGTTGTAGGAAAGTTTTTTTTTTATATTTTCGTTTTTTTTTTTGGGCCATCTGACTTCGTTTCTCTTTCTCTCTCGTCTCTTCTTTATGCTTCTTTTAACAATCTGAAAAACTGCTGTGAAAATTGTTCCAAAAAATTTTTTTTTAATTTTTTGTTTGCAAAAAAAAAAAAAAAACATAAATATGAAATTATGGTAATTTCATACATTTTTGTTTTGTATTTTCAAAATTAATTTAATTTGATTTTGGTGACAACGTGACAGCTTATGACGAGATCATCATTTTGTAATCAACAAAAAATACAAGAAAACTTGAAGAAAAAGAAGAAGAAAACTTATATGTGAATGTGAAATTTGAGTCTTTTTTTTTTTATATTTTATAACGCGAAAATGATAATAATAAAAGAATATCTACGCGGATATAGGTATATCTGTTTAGTATGACAGAAAAAAAAAAAGAGATAAAGAGTGGGAGAATAGAATTTACGAGATGAAGTTTTAATAACATTAAACAGGAAAAAAATTATTTTAGCATAATTTATAGAAGAAAAAAAAAAAAGTGAACATAAAACACAAGTATTATGGCATAAAATACGCGGGTATTGTCAGGGCCGCTTTATGATCGTGAATTATTTTGCCTAAAGCTATTTACTCTTTGTCTCTCTCACTATCTCTCTTTTTCACCTTCAACTGTCTTGAATAAATATTTGTGTTTGTTGTTGTTGTAGTTGCTATAATAAAAAAAAAAAAAAATCCAAAATGAAAATTTAATAATTTTTGTATATTTTTTTTTTGAAACAATGAATTGTTTTAAGTCTTTGTACATTTTAACATAAAATCTTCATCCATCTGTCTTCTATCTTGGACGTTTAGACCTTATTAAATCATAATTTTTCTACAAAAAAAAAAAAACAAAAGAAAAACAATGGAATTAAAATTTGTACACCGGATAAAGGAAAGAGAAAGATCTTAATTAATAATTTTCCTTTTTACTTTATTAATATAATTATTATTTCATCCAATTATTTTTTAAATTTCCCTTTTATTATATTACACCGTATGTTTCCCCCATGGACGACCCTGCATGTGGTTAAAAAACAGAAGATGAAAAAGAAGAAAATGAAAAAGGCTTTTTTTTTGATTGTAAAAATAATAAAAGCTAAAAACTAAATTTTCTCTCACCCGCATAAAATTACCATTTTTAGTTTTTTGTTTTTTTGTTCTTTTTATTTTTTTACACTTTATTAACGCAAGATTACAAATTGAGGTAAAATTTTTCTATAGAAAAGACCAACCACACTACACAATAGACTGAAAATTTTCATTATTCTATATAGAAGAAAAAGGACTACAAATATTTATTAGGAAATAAAATCCAGAAACTATTTTAAGGGTTTGGGGGGGAGGAAGGGAACAATTTTGATGATGTTTTTTTAAAAAAAAGGACATATTGGGTTATGTTAAAAAAATTACACTTTCTAGAATAAATTTTGGGTTTTTATATCAGGTTTTTGTTTTGTTCTTGGTTGGAAGCAGGTTATTGGGTGTTAGGGAGGGTGATATAGAGGTATTTATAGTGTAGAGAAAAATACAAACCAGAGAAGAGAAAACGTTAACCACAACATTATAAAGAACGATAAAAAAATTACAAACAACAACTAGAACCACAAAAAATTAGAAGAACAAACAGAAATTAAAAAAGGGAATTTAGTTTAATGAATCAAAGGTATTAAAAGTGGTTTTATAAAATTATTATTATACGTTATATATGATAAAGACAAACTATGTAAGACAGTCTATTTGTTTGTATGAGTGTTCTTGTGTGTGTATTTATGTCTTATCATTTCATATTGTATAATTTCTTTATATGCATAATATACATAAATGTAGATACATTTGCCTATTTACATACAACACATATACATACACATACACATATATACATATCCATAGATAACTTTATAAGCACACATTATGATTGTCATGTAAATATAAACGGGGGTATATTTAAGGTAAGATAAACGGAAGTATTTTTGGTTGATTAACATTTAAATTGTGGAACATGTTACATACTTTATACATATCGTACACAATTATTATATGTTTGTGTATTTATTTTTCGTGTTTTCCTTTCATCACCCATTTTTATTTCTATTTCAAATTTCATATTTTTTTTTTGTTGTTGTTGTGAAAATTATAACCACATAGCAGAAACCACATCAGAAAACCAAAAGGAAACTCAATATCAAATAATATTATAAGAGAAAATTTTAAGCTCATCATTTTGGTATAACCAAATCCAGATGTCGCTTTTTTGCATAATTTTTCCTTTCACTCTATCTCTTACTCTCTCTTTCTTTCATATTTTATTCTATTCCATCCTATTCCATTCTATATTTAAAAATAGTATAACACAATACAATACAATACAATACAATACAATACAAGAAACGTTTTGTCTGCGTGTTTTTTCCCCCTCCTTTGGTTATACAATTTTTTTTTATCGGTATGTATTTATGTATATATTATGTGATCTAAATATGTGTATATGTATATCCTACTGTATGCGGATTTAAAGATGATTTAGTTGCGGGGAATTATTTTCTTCGAATGCAAACGGGGTTGAGGGTCGGTAGGGATGATTTGGGGTGATACACACAAACGTGTCACTTTTGAAAAAAAAACCGACAGTTAACTACAATTACAATAACACCAACGCAACAGCAACAACACCAATATGAACAGGAACAGAAAAAAAAACAAATAACAAAATTGAAAAAAAAAGTTTCTTCTCTTTTGTTATATGCACACACACATACTTTTTGTTGTTGTATTTGCAAAATGTATTTAAAGGCAAATAACAACAACAAAAATAAAAATAACACAGGAAGGAAGGAAGCTGAGCTTGGGGATTTTATGATTTTGTTGGCGCATTAAAAAGGTTTTTTTTCGTCTTCTTTTTGTGCTTTCTTTTTTTTCTCTGCTGGTTTAGAGGGTGTGTACTCCGTGTACTTGTATTATGGATGATGGTTGATGGATGCTTTATATTCTTTATTTTTTTAAATATAAAAAAGGAACGACTTGTTGAGTTTTTTTTTCTCTACTAAACTCTTGTTACAAGCAAAAGTGCTTCTGCCAAAAAAAAAGGACGATCACACAAAGCTTTACGATATAAACTGTGACCCTTAGCATATTCCCTTTCTCTCTCTCTTCCCACATGCATACACCCATACCAACACAAATACAGCTTAAATATTACATTATGTGTTGCATTATAATAATTGATCACATAGCATTAACTTTTATGAAGGTTTTTTTGTTCCAGTTCAAAATTTTATCTTATGGATTTCTTTCGTTTATATGAATATAAAAAAAAAAAGAAAAGAAACAATAAAGGGGGGAAAATCAAAAGTCTTGTATTTGAAATATAGCCTCCCGTCATTTTGAATGTCCCTTAATTAATATTTCATGTGTGAAGTGTGTTATTATTATTGGGATAACGTGAAACAAGAAAGCAAAAAAAAAAAAAAAAAACAAAAAGCAAAAGAAAATAAAATAAATAAAACTGAAATTTTATCTTTAAAAAGGAAAATTTGAGAAAATATGAGAATATAAGTTTTCACCAAAACTAAATCGTTGTTGTTCTCTCTTTTTTTTCATTGTTTCTGTTGAAAAACCAAAAGAAAAAAAAAAGGTTTAATCGAAAAAGTGTTCTTGTACCTTTTTCTTTTCTTCGAATTTTTTAAATTTTTTTAAAGGTGACGAATAAAAATAAAAAACACACAACAAAATAATAACAATGATTTTTCTTCTTGGAAAAATAATGTCAAACCTTCTTGTTAAAGTCTTGAACTTATTTTCTTTAAAAAAATTAATCAATAGAAAGAAACCTTTTTTTTTTTGTTGGTATACGTGCGTAATTGAACAGAGAGAGAGAGAGAGAGAACAAAGAAAGAAAAAATTATAATCTCAGACTTAAAAAGCACTTTCAAAAAATGGATAATGATCAAATTTTACGATTTACAAAAAAAAAATTGTTATAACAACAATCATTACAATAATTACAACAAACGCTAGAACTATCATAACAACTAAATCTAAATCTACCACTATAACTATAACTACAACTACAACGTCAATTCCAATTTTAAATATACATACCGCATATACATTCCACAACTAATTAAATTTATTCACCATTTTTATAGAACTTAATTTAACTGAACACAAATGAATAATTTTGTATAATTGCAAAATAAATTGTGATAATAACATTAAACATGATGATATTATTATGATTCCCATTTAATTGGTTTTATAATACAACAAATACAAAAAAAAAACAATAAACAAGCAAACAGAAGGGAAAAAAATAGAATAATAAAACATTTAGGTTGGACCACAAATAAATGAATACATCATAGAGTAGATAGTTCAGAGTGGATATTGAGACAAATAATATAACAATTACAATATTTATCTGAAAATATTACGAGAAAATTTATACAGTAACCACAACAAAGAATTATATAAAATAAATAAGTATTTTCATTTGGTCATACAACAACAACAACAATAAGACAATCGTCAATAAATCGTTATTTGTTTAATTGTTGTTACCAATTAACTCGATTGACTTCAATTGACTTAACTGATATTCGTCAATTTTCTTTTCAACATTTAAAAATTGTATTAAAGTTACGCGAGTTTTGTTTTTTTTTTCATAGTAATAAAAAGAACAACAACAAACAAACCGTATATGTCACAAGTGAAATCGTTTATTACGTAGTTTTATCTATTATTATAATTATTACATTAAAGGTGCATCAAATTGTCAATTTTTTATTTCTTTATTTCTTTCTCTCTCTGTAAATATAAATAAAATTTATTTAATTATGCAAATTAAATGATTGAATAAAAAAGAAAAACTTTCATTGTATCAGATACGGCAGACATAAATTTTTTTTGCGAAGCGATGAGTTAAATGTGTCAGCGCATTCACTATTGTTTTTTTTTTCTTTTTTTAAAAAAAAAAACTGTGATGCAGACATTTTTAAGATGCGCTTGCATCTTTTTACATAATTATTGAAAATAGAAATTTTTTTGTTAATTTAATAGAGTTAATTTATTAATAAATTATTTTTTTTCATATTTTCAGGTTGAAAATCGTGCATTACGGCTCCGTGATGCAGTAACAGCGGCACAATATCTTGAAGAAATTGCACCATCAACATCACCACAAGGGGTACCATCTGTAGTAATACCAGATACATCACCACGTCTTAGTTGGGATTATTTTGATGAGGCCGGTTATATAAGACGTGGTGGCCTTAGAACTGGTGAAGATCCTTATGTTAGAAATCGTTTTAATCAACAAGCAAGTGATTCACTATCCAGTAACAGAAATATTCCAGATACAAGAAATCCAACGTGAGTACTTACCTTTTATTTTCTATTTGATCTTAAAACAATTATGTAATCATTCGTCCAAATAATTCCTTTCGGCAAACAATTCTAATTACTTTTCTGTATTTTAAATGTGAAAAAATCAAGTTCTAAGAGCTAATCCAAATTAATCTCGGTTTATATAAAAAATTTGTGTAGTGTAGAGTCTGCACCCTTTTAAAGCCTGTATATGAATGATGGTGTTATGATTTGGACTGGGTGTAAACGTAAATAATCATACACGAACGCATTAAACATCAAAAAAAAAAGACTGAAAAATAAAAACAACAACAGAAAATTGATTAATTAGTTCTAAGTATAATCGGTAATTAATCACGAACAAAAAAAAAACACATCACCAATCGAATTATTTTCAATCACCACAAATGATTTATTATTGATTACCAGATTTTCACTTACTCACTTAATTCAAAAAGAAGTATATAGTATTTGATTGGAATGTCACGTCTTTTATTTATATGTGTGTGTGTGTCTGTGTGTGTTTATTATATTTGGATAATTTCTGTTTATTTTAAATTAACTGTGTTGATAGGTTTCCCATGATTTTTATTTATTCATCAATAAATTCGTCCAATTGTGTAAATAAAAATTGTTATCAGTATAGACATCTTAATTACAAAAAATAAAACTTGCATATAACAATATTTTTTTTCTTCTTATTCTTATAAAAATTATAAACAAAAGTCGTGATTGTTTTGTTTTCATTTAATGTTTCGTTTTATTTTCCCGTTTTGTATTTTTTTTTCTTTGCTCTCACTGTTTATTTTCTTGTTTATGTTTTTTTTTGTTGTTGTTGTTGTTTTATTAAGAGATTTTCTATGTGAATATTATAGTAAAACAAAAAAGCGGATCTTAAATGTGGATTTTTAGCTCTCTTCTTCTTGTTCTTCGGAAACAAAAAAAAAAAAAAAACAAATGGCACTTTCGTTGAAAATAAACGTTCCCAAGTGTAACATTTCAGATTTCAAGAAAGAAAAAAATAATAATAAAAAAGGTATAAGTGTGTGCGGTCTATATAGTAATGGATCATATCTTCTCTCTTTGTGTTTTTTTTTTTATACAGCCATAGAAATATTAAGAAGAAGAAGAAGTAGAAGTAAAGGAAGAAAAACCCCCCGTGTCGATATGCCATCGCAGGGATGGAATATGATGCTTAAAGATTCTTTTTTTTTTGCAATACAGAGATTTTTGTTTTTCTCCTTAAGGAAAGACATGAAAAATCCTAAACATTTGTAAAATAAGGAATAAACTGGAAATTTAACTTTAACTTCATTAAATTAAAATGGTGTTTTTTGTTGCCTAATAATAATGAAAAACAAGAATTTTGTAAAGCATTTAATTTTAAGATCTTTTTTTTTTACTAAGTAACTGAAAGAATTTATGGATTTTTCATTTAATTTAAAACAAAAATAACTTTGTTTCTAATGTAAATTTTCTTTGCACCCCCTTTCTTTCATTCATATATCCGCCCAATTATTCTTCATTCTCCTTCTAAACATCATACATTCAAACAACAACAAAAAAAGAATAAAACAAAAAAAATTCCACAACAAAACCGAACTTCATATTTTTCTTCAATAATTTGCGGTATCATCATCATCCAACCTCTTTCCTCACCAAATCCCTCTAGTTTTTAGTATCATCATATGCCTTCCCATGCAAAAACGAGTAAAACGTGCTCAGAAGTTGTAATATATTGAAGGATCGATGTCGGGGAGTTTCAAGAGATTCTCTCTATCTATATTTTATATGTACATACTTATGATATTTTTTGTATTTGCTTTTTTTCTCCATTTTTGTTTTTCACAATTTTTTCTTTTTTTTTTTTCTCTTTTCTTGTATTTTCTTCGCCGTATATGATGCACGACGACAACGTCGAAAAAAAAAGTTATTAAAATCTCAAAATGAAAAAAAGAAAAAAAAAACTGGGATTAAAGACAAAATGACGACAACGTTGTGTATAAAAGGAGACAAAATGGAATAATAAATGAAGATTATTTCAATACAAAATGGAAAATAGAAGAAGAAAACTGGACCAAAATGAAAACGAAACAAAATTATATGTATTAAAGTAAAATGTATTACATTTCTTCTATGAAAATTTATTCGTTCCTTGGTAATTAAATGAAGTTAATTACGTCATAAATATTAATTACTTTCCCCATACAATCTTGATTTATAACATCAAAAGAAGGTGAGGTTTTTTTCCTCTTTTCTTGTTGTGGTTCTTCAGTTAAATAATGATAATGTTTTTAATAAACTCTTAAAATTCATTTGACTGCACTTCACAGATTAAATTATTTTAATTAAATAGGGGAGAGTCAGATATAAAAAAAAAACAAGTGGACCCAAATCATTAACAGTTGCGCTTGTCATATCAAATTACTTAAACATCATTTCTCTTCACTCTCAATTATAATTTAACCAAAATTTAAATATTTAATATATTTTTATCTTAAGAGCTTATTTTCTCATTTTCTTTTGATATTCTAACTTTTTTTTTTCTTTTTTTTTTTGTTCGAAACGATTTTCATCCTTTTTATACGGTGTAATCTAATAATAATAATGTCATATGCGGTTATAATTTCATTTAACTTTGTTTCACAACATTCTCAACATTCAGTCTATATATATATATATTTCCCTTTGGCTTCCAATAGTTTTGATTTTGTGGGGTTTTTACATATATAACAGATTTTCCTCTTCCTCTTCCTTTCAATATATATAATTTAAAGGAAATTTTGTAAATTTTAACATATTTAGAAATTGAGAGAGAAAACAAAGTTTTTTAATACCTTTTGATATAAAATAAAATATTTTGTTTATTTTATTTTACTAATGTAATTTCCATTCCAAAGACACATGAATTACAGAGTATTTATTATTTAGTATAGTACAGTATTTTATATTTTTTATTTAAATAAAATTGGCTTTGAACTAAAATAAACTTTTTTGTTGAAATTTAAGACTTTAAAATAAATCTGTAATATTTATTTTCTCTTGTAACAACATTTTGTTGGCAACATATTTTCATGCAACAATATTTTGTTGCGCAACATTTTATAGAAATTTATGTAAATATTTTAAATGTTTGATTTTCTAATGTTAATCTAATCATAAACCCCTTTTAGTTTTAAAGTGTTATTAAACTTACAACAACAACAAGAATAACTCATTTATAATCTTTAATAATTTATTATGAATAAATTAAAATCTATAAAAATTAACATAATTGTATTAGCCTAATGGTCTGGTCTCCACTGTTGCTATATAGAAAATTTTATAAAGAAACAAAGCAGCAACAAAAAAATGAATGAAAAAATTTTAATGTCATATCAATCACACAAATAATAAAAATATTCTTTATTCTTACATTATGACTTTTTTTTTTATTTTATTTGTTGTTTTTGTTATAAATTGAAAAATTTAATTATAAAGTCAAAATGTTTTTTTTTTGTATTTTCTATATATTTTTTTTTATCGTTATTATCTTCAAAATGAATCCCGCATTTTATTCTCTAAACTTTTTCATTTAATTTATTTATTCTATCTTTTATTTAATGTGAAAATATATATTTTTTCCCTATTCATATTTTCTCTCTATGTTTCAATATTTTTAATGTTGTTAAACACAATACATTACCATCAAAACCAATTCAATTTCAATTTCAATTTCAATTCAAGTTTTTGTTGAAATGTTGATGCGGAGTCATATCATTTTTTTTCCTTCTCGTTGTTGTTTCTTTTCTTTATTTTTATTGTTGCTTTTTATCTCTTCGTAAATTTCAATTTTTTGTTTGTTTTTTTTTTTTTTTTTGTAAATAGTGAAATATTATTTTTAAAGGCAAAAAAAATATATATTTAAATAAATTTTAGTGAGTGAATGTTGTTTAATATCTAAATTAAATATGCATACGATGCTGTTTGAATTTTCATCTGAATTTACTATACACAGAATTATTTCTAACCCTTTCATACATTGTGTTCATTTTAATGAACATGAACATTTATCCAAAAAAATTTCTTCAACCAAAATATCAACAATAATGACAGACTAGAAGTCAAAATGAATATTCTAGTAACGATTGGGTTAACCCATATTTTTTTACAACCGTATTTGACTATTTTATTAAAGTAGTTTTAATTTTATTAATCCTAATAAAAATTTTAATAAAAAATGGATTAAAATATTTATATCCAACAACAACAAAAAACAGAAAGAGACAAACTGAAATGGATACTTTATGTATTATTAATATTTGTTGAAATGTTGATGTCTATTTTTCATATCTTCATTGATTGTTATTGACACTTTTCAGTTGTGTATTTTGTTTTTTTTTGTTTGGTTAAATAAAAATGATCAGAAAAGTTTTTCTCTGAAATCCTTTAGAAAAGTCGAAATTGAGGTAAACCAATGGTATGAAGAACAACGATTTAAGAGGAAGAGGGAATATAAAAATTGACTTGAAATCAAGGAAAAGTTGTTAAGGGGGGAATAGGGAAAAATGTGAGTATATGGTTGAATGGCTTGTGGTTTTTGGGTATACTCAAACCTTTCTCTTATATCTTCATTAACTCTAGCCCCGGGAATATATTTTTGAGTCATGACATTGACACTTATGGGTTGGATTTTAGCTTTAATGCCCTTTAGTTTCTCTATATGTATTTATCATTCCATATGTTCGTAGAAGAAAATTTATACATATACAACGAAAATATTCTCAATAACAATTTTATTAAAGAAAAAGTGAAAAGAAAAGTTTAAAATTAGTTTTTATTGTATTGATTAAAGTCCCAAGTTGATATTCTGTAGTATACGTTTATAATAAAAAATATAATAACAGAGTTTCTTCTTTACGTTATAATAGTCAATTGCTATTCAAAATAAAATTTAAAATTTTAACCATTATAATTACTGGGTAATAATGGTTTAATAGCTATAAATAACTTATTATTAATTGACTTCTCGTGAATTTTTATTCCAAAAAATTTATGGGTTTCATCTTTCTTTCGTTATTTTTATATATTTTTATTTATTTTTATTCTCTTTGATGGCATAACAAAAAATAAAAATAGAAAGAATGAAAAAAGAAACGAATAGAATGAGAGAAAAATAATTTTTGCGGTAAAGTTAATGTTTCACTTTTGATCTCTTATAGGAAACTTTTAGCGTTAAATGAAATTGATGTTTTAAAATTTTGTTTCATCTTAATTTTTAAGTGACAGGATCTGTAAGTAATAATATTGTTTTAAAGGCAAGAAAAAAGAAACAGGAAATCTATTAGAGAACATTTTTAAGATGAGAGAATTATGTAAACAAACAAGAATTAGTTGGTTTTAGTCAAAATACAAATATTCGTTTTCAGATTTATTGTAACAACTAGTTGAAGTTTAAAATAAAATTAATTAAATCAGAAGGAGAATTTATTTTTGTAATTTTATTAAAACAATTGATTTTCCCATTTTCTTCTTAATTTCTACAATTTCAATTCCGATGAGAATTTGAAAACTAAAAGATGCACTCTATTTATAAATTTTTTCAATTAAGACATTTTATTTCTAAGAACAGTTTTTCAACATACGGAAGTAATTTAATGTCTATATAATATATCGATCTGAGTAAAATTTTGTGCCTGCTGCTTGAATTTATAAAATTTAATTAAATTTTTAGAATTAAATTTACTTCCTTTATTTTTGTTGCTATTTTTTTATTTATTTTTTAAATTGACAATTGAAAATTGAATTTTTCAATTGAATAAAATTGATTGATTTTCAATTTCACAAAAAAATAAATATCTTATTGTCCCAAATAGACAGACAAATAAATCAATATTTTCAATTCAAATTAAACTCATTTCTTTTCCTCACATAAATTTATAAATCCCACAAGCTATACACGACCTGGCCATATCTAACTTATTGGTAGATTAACCACAATCTGTATAAGGTACCTTTGTAACAAACCCAAATAAAAATGGGAAAATGAAAAGAAAGAAATTGAATAAAAAAATGTTAAATAAATTTGAAAAAAAAAGAAAAGAAAAGAAATAAAAGTCAGACATTTTTCTTACATTTTCTTTTTTTTTGTTTTTTATTTCTTTTCCTCTATTCAAAGACTAGAAACATTTCTTCTGCCACAATGAGCCTGCATGCAATTTTCATTCATAAATCTTGCCAGTATTCAGAGTAATGTTACCTAAAAGACTGTAAAAAAAAATATATAGAAAAAAAGTTCGCTCACGAATTCAACTAACGCTATGAAAATACAACAACAACCAAAAATAAAATGAAAAAAAATGAAAAGAAAAGAAAGGAAAGGAAAAGAACAGAAAAAAAGTTGAAGCAAAAAAAAAAAATGAATTTTTCTATATTTTCATATATTACAGAAAAATAAAAGGGGTAGGTATGGATAATAAAAAAACGTATATTTTTTGTAGAATGGGGATTTTCATCTTATCCACAAAATTTTTATAAAAAAGAAAACTTCTTTTCTTTTTTTTCAATAAGTTTACATTTTTTTTCCTTTTTCATTTGGTTTGAAGTTTTTTTTATTCTTTTTTTTTTTTCATTTTTTTTTTTTCGTCAAGATTAGACGGGAAAAATTGTTTTTCCTTTTATCGTATATAATATCACTTATGGATGAATATATATATATATATATATATATGTTTTTTTTGTTGTACCCTAACCCATCATCATCACCATCATCATCATCATCATAATCATCGATTCCCAGATCAGTCTACCTCTAGTCATCCATCTATAATAGTTTTTCTTTTCTCTCTCTCTTTCTCTCTGTCATTTTTCAAGTGTGTATTTTTGAGATATGACACGAAATTCTAGGAAGAAAAATATCATTTCAAGTGGTATGAGGTTAACATTTACAAATTACAAATGTATTTTATACCGTGGTCGAATTGTCATGGTTATAGGACAGATTTAGACTTTTATATAAGGAATTTAATAGAAAGGAAATAAATAATCTATCAATGTTTATTCACTTTTATTTCTCTTTTATAATTCTTTGGTTTTCCTTCATTTTTTATTATTGAATTGAATTATTTTTTCTTTTTATACAAAACTGAATTTTACGTTGATTTTGACTGATGAATAAAGTAAACTTTGATTATTTACTCACTTCTGTTAAAGTCAAAAAAAAAATTTTTCCAATTGCATTCTTTATTTTCAAACGAGCCATTTTTGAATATCCAAACTTTTCACGCTTAAATTCACATCAAATTCTTAAAACTGATAAAAAAGAAAGAAAGAAAGAAAGAAAAAAAAAGGTAAAAGTTATCTCTCTTTAATATTCATTCACACGTTTTTCTTCTATATGCTAAAGAAAATATATAAGTTCTTATTTTTTTTTTTTTTGCTTTCTTTTTCTTTATCACAATTTCTTATTTTCTTGATGTTCTTATTGAAACAAGAATTCTACCCCAAAAGACCATACCCAATATAATAATCTACGTATAATACATTTATGTGTGTGAGTTTAGTTTAAGAGTTATAAAATGTATACCATAAATAATATATGTATACGTAGCCGTATGCGTATATTATATATGTGTGTAAGAATTTACGTGTGGAAAATTATATATTGATTGACAATAAAATTGCAATAAAAGCAAAAAAAAAAAAATATATAAAAGAAAAACAGAGAAAGAAAAAAAAATCCCTGAATAAAATTCATATCTGACTCTGACCAGATATTTATATTTTTTATATTATATATGTGAGATATATTGGGAGATGGTAAAAATAAGACAGAAGGTAAGACATGAATTCAATAAAAATGAAAGAAAACCTTTTTTTTTTCATTGTCTTCTTATTTCTCTATACAACTGAATGTCTTTGGTGTTATTTATTAAGTTGATTTATTTAACTTGTATGTTTAATCTTGATCCTTTGAAAGGTTATTTTAGTATCCGACCTCAATTCGTATATTTATAAATATGTATGTGTATATTTACAACTGATCCTGTTACAAATGCATATACAAACACAAACTTAAGTTTAACAAAACTAATTTCCGTTTTTTGTTTAAAGGAAGTAAGGGTATGTTTTTTTTTCCTTTCGTTCTTTATGTGATATCTTCAACACTTATACGATTTCATTCCTTCAAAATACCATACTTCCGTTAAATGTTGACCATTTTATATTGATATACAATAAAACTATATAAACTTAAAGTTAAAGTTAAAAGCAAATAATATTATTCTCTTTCTCTTCAAAAAGTTATCAAAAGTTTATAGAAAAAAAATATCGAAAAAAAAAATTTGTCCTTGAATATGAATAAAGAATTGTATCAAAGGACCAATTTAGATAAATAAATATCATACGATACCTTTTTTTTCCTATCTTATTACTCTTTTTCAGTCTGTATGCCTTTCTGTCTACCTCGACTGTCTGTTTTCTTATATTTATTCGTATTTTCCTTTTTATATTCTTAAAGAATTAATTTGCTTCTGTACATTTTTTTTCTCTTCTTTTGTTGTTGTTATTCTTTACATATATTTTTTTTTTCTTAACTTCTTCATTAAAATCATTGATACTAAAAGGCCAAGGTCGTTAAATGTTTTGTTATATTCTGATTTTTTTTTCCTCGTTATTTTCAACATGCTAAACTTTAATTAAATGGGAATCCTCTCACAAAATAAATGAAAAATACAATTTTTTTTTAAAGATAGAAAAAAAAACACCAAAGAAAAAGAAGAAGACGTAGAAAAATATCTTGAGACTGTTAGAAGTACGGTCGGGTCGTAACCTTACCTTTTATATCATCGTACGTAAAAACCAAAATTGATTTGAATAAAGTTCGGAATATTCGATATCATTTTGTAACTTGAGATTATTGGTATATTTTTTATACAAAAAAAAAAGTCTTTTGAAAGCAAAAAATAAACAACATGAACCAAACATACAGAATAATGTCTAATGATCAACAAAAACAAAACAAAAAGTGTTTGCCTTAAAGTTGAAGACTTTGAAACAAATTAGACAATTGATATAAATATCTTTTTTATACAAAAATTACTTATTTAAAAGATGTTTCTCTCTCTCTCTCTCTCTTTCTTAAGCCGATTAACATAAGACCAAGGTCGAATGGGTTATCTTAATATTTTTAAATCACGGTCAGAAAAATATGACGCATCAAACTTGAATTATAAGAATTTCAGAAGTTGTAATTATTATGAAAGAAAAAGAAGAAATAAAAACATGAGAAATTCGTGCCGCATGGCAAAATTAGTGAAATAAAAATCAGAAACGAAAAATTAAAAAAAATATAAACCAAAAATTTCATAATGAATGATTAATGAACAATTCACGATCATAACGAAATCGCTTATTCGCTGATTTCAATTCAACGAATCTTATATGGAAAGAAATGCAATAATTTTCTATTTTTTTTTATTTTTAACAATAAATTTATGATGCAAGAGTGAATTACAAACAAACGAAACAGAACCCATCAATTTTCGCATAGAAAGGTAAAAACCAAAACTAATAATAATGATAGAAAAAAAAAGACAACTCTTCTATTATTTTTGTGTCGTCATATTTACAAATATACAATGGTTTTCCGCGTATAAACAATTCTCAACTCTCGACCTACCTCACACTTATTGTTTGGTTTTTATTTCTTTGTACCTTTCATTATGATTGAAAATTGTAAGTGTATATGCGCGACATAAGATTTCCGTAGATCAGCATTTTATTTTTGGTGATTCAAAATATGATACAACTATAACAATAACAAACACACAAAAAAAAAATCAGGGTAATTACATGTCATTATAATGAGAATAATATCACACACACACACATACATCATTTCTGTGTGCTTGTGAGTGTGTGTCTTTGTACAAAAGCGGATAGATTGAAAAAAAAAACACATTGTAACCCACAAAATGGGTGGCTTATATAATTCATTGTTGTATTGTGATTTCTTCATTCTATCTATATACAAAGAGTAACAAACAAAAATTTCATAATTTTGTTTTTTTTTTTGTTATTTCAGTTTTTTTTCCTATAAAAAAAAAACAGATTTTTATTTAATTTCTTTATTCAATTTTATTTTTTTACAAATTTAAACAGAGTTGAAATAAAAAAAATAAAACGAAGAAAAAACAGTAAAGAATCTAAATAACTGAAAGCTTTTAAGCTTAAAAAGCATACATTTTTCTTTTGCTATTTTATATTTTTATATATAAAAGCCAGTTTAAATTTAATTTGTTTATATTGATTGATTTAAATTTCTAATATAGAAATAATTTTGTTGTTGTCTATAAACATACCTAATTCAAAATACAAATAATAAAGGTATCCAATTAATGAATCCATCTAACTTTAAACATACCATTATAATATAAACTTACAAATTGTAACTTACACACATAAGATGTTTATTAGTTAGTTTAAGTACGTTAAACATAAATCAATTACTTTTAAGATAGAACAAGAAGATCAAAAGGTGAAACAAGCAGATCACAAAAGTCGATATATATGTCAAAACGTTTTTCCGACACTGTAATATCAACTTTCACCTTTCTATTAATGTACATTTACTATATACCATCACCACACATCCCACCACGCACCACCATCATCATTATTTTATTTGTTACATCATGATAATTTAAAATTATATTTAAGGTATTTGCTTCTTCTTCTTTCCCCCCCCCCCCTGTACCTCCAGAGGTTGATGCTGATGTAGGACAAAATTACAAAAAAAAAAATCTAAACATGAAAATAAAAAAAAAATAAAAAAAGGAAAAATAAAAATTGTTCAAGAAAAGGATGTATAGGTGAAAGGTGAATGTTACCTAATTTTTATAAGGGTAATTTGTTGTTATAATAAAGTGTAATTAAAAGGAAAGACAAAATAAACTTAATCGATGACAGAACCATAATGTCTAATGATAAGGAGACCTTTTATTCTAAATGTTCGTTTTAAATTTCAAATATTATTAATTAGTATTGTGAATTTTAAATATTCATCTTATTTTCTATTAAAAATAGAAACCGGCAACAATTTATTCAAATAATTCATAGGAAAATCTGTCTAGTATGAAAGAAATTTAATAGGGCAGATAATTCAATTATGATTGGTTAAAATATTCAAATGCAATTCCATTTAAACGAGGTTCGATGAGGTCATTTTCACTGTAATTAATTCACAAAAAAAAAGGAAAAAATTAAAAAAAGATTCAAAAGTAATTAAATGTTTAAAATTTTAAATTCAAATTGATCGGATACAATGTTTTTTTATCTGACGTTATTAATTTTATATTAGGTGTGTGTTTTTTTTTGTTCGTGAAATTTTTAAACATTTGAAACAACAACAACAATTATTTTTTAAGAGAAATAATTTTTTGTTATTTTGCATACTAAAGTTTTATACTCTCGTTAAGGTGACCAGAATCGAAATACACCTGTTATTAACACTTAACTTTATAACTTAAATAATAGTTATAGAGTAATACAAGAAGATTTTTAATAATTGTATGTACCAACAACAACAATATTTTATATAAAATCAACCATAGAGTGTCGCATATATTTTTAGTAGATATAATCGTTTTTTTTTTTGTTGGACTTTTTCTGTAAAGTAAATATAAATACATTTTGTATTTAAATATTCTTAGTAACAACTTGATTATTATTGTTAGTATATTCTTTGAATGAATCAACATAAAAACATAAATAAAATGTTAAAGTTACTTATTTATGTTAAACGTCTAAGTCTAAATAATTAGGACTAAGCTAGTAAGCTCGAAAGTTATACAAAAAAATCTAATAAAAATTTGTATTCGAATAAGAATTACAACCAGCTCGAATGATATATTTTTTTTAAATAAAAAAATATATCATATATAATATATATATCATGTATAAAAAAATTTTATTTAAAAATATGTGACGGTTATTGGGTCAAATATTTTTTTTTTGTGTGACATTAACTACATGCATCAATTAAGTTTATTTACTGTACAATCAACTTTATATTAAAAAAAAATTTATTTCATCATCACACAAATCTCCTATATAATTTTCGGTGTTGAATAATTAATATGTTTTACAACACAACAACAACAACAAGAAAAAATGAATGTCAAAGGTATTAGTGGTAAAATCAATTAACTTCTAACATTTCAATTTTTCATAATTTAATATACATTTTTTTTTATGTAATTATGATTAGTAACGGTGATTAATAATAATATTTTGTTTGTTCATAAATTTTTACTTAAACACAAATTAATCTTTTATATACTGTGTAAGGTTATTTGATCTTCTTTTCAATATTTAATTAATTTTTACAAAAGAAAAGGTCTAAACTTATGTATTTTTGTTTTCTTTTTGTTTTTAATTTTAATAAAAAGAAAAACACAGAATTTGGTTAAATTAAATTTTCGTCTAAACGAAAGCTCAACATGATTTAAAATATTTTCGAAAAATCCTTTATTCGTAAATATCCTCAAGGTACACCGCATAAAATCTGTTTAAATTGTATTTAATTTTCGTGTTTGAATCTCAATGATAAATGTACGAAAAATATTATTATCCTGAGTTACAAAAAAGAAATTTTTAGGTCGCAGTCAATATGTTTTTTTTTTGGCATTTATCAATTTACTCAACATATTAAATATTTTGTGTGTGTGTGAATAAACAATGTACAGTTCACTGTACTTTTTTTTCGAACATTTATTAAAATATTTATTGTGCCATTTCAAAAAGGTTTTAAGTTAAATGTTTCCTTTTCCATTAATTTTATTAAATTGTTAATCAAAATGAAGGAATGAAGACTAATGAGTTTTTATTAATTAAAACTTGTGAACAATAAAAAGATAAACATATGTCGTCTTTAATATTTCTGGTCAAATATCATTCATTAATATAACTCAAGGTCCATAGAGCACATCAAGTTATTTCAGCTGATGTGATAAATAAAAAACTACAATACTCATTTACTTCATTAAAAAAAACATTGGTTAATTGCTGAAAAAATCTATATACGCGTATATCTCTCATCGCATGACAAATAACAATAGAAAATTAGCAAAATAATGCAATCGCGTATATATAACTTGTGTAAGGCTACAGACCTTTTTTTTATACGATATACAATTGTACTCAGTATACATAACCTGAAGCATTTTGCCGTTGGCTAAACATTTTTGTTTTTATATTATTTCTGTTAAGGTTGACAACTTTTCTTATTTTCTACGTAATACCTACAGAAAAATTCGAGGATGATATTTATGAAGAAAATAATCTTCCCTTTTGGATAAATATCGACAATTTACGTTGTAACGAGATAAAACAAATAATTTTCATAATAAATCTAAAAAAAAAAAAAAAAATCCTTATTGCGTGCGCACTTTGTTAATTGTTTTATTTTTTCGTTTGTTTATAAAATAACAAAGAATAGAAACAAAAAAAAAACAATAAACATTTTATTTTTAACCAATTGAAGGTTATTATTCATCCCATCACATTATCATAATGTAATTAAAAGTAACATCATCAGAATAAAAACATAATAATAAAAAACAATTTTGTCGTTTAAGGTAGCGTGTGTCTGCTTTCAAATATATTTTTATGTGTTTGTGTTAGTTTGTTTGTCTAAATCTATTTTAAAAAACATTGAAATTAGTTTCCTCCCAATAAAAGTCAGTCTTAAATTTAATTCGAAGAATTTTGAATAACAAATTTATAAACAATTGAAAATATAATCCTCAATATCATCTAAGAAGATACGCCCAGTCGATAACACGTACGCTTCTTAATTATATGTTTATGAGTGCAAAACCCCGTGGAAAAGGAAAATGATTTTGAATTCCATTGTAACAGTAATTTCTTTAGTTCATATAAAGTAAAAAAATGAAAAATTGGTAGATTTTTAAATAAAAATAAAAATGCACAAATTTGAAAAATTTTAATGCAGTCCTTTAGGGGACCATTAAATAGTCTTGCAGCAAAATTTCATAACAATCGGTTAATATTTACTATTTTTTTCGTATTTAATAAAATAAATTTAATTTCTTGAAGATATTTTTAATTATAAAATTCGATCCCCAATTTGATTTTATATAATTCTAATAAAGTGATGAGGGTTACGTTTAATTGTGAATTTAAAGCGAAAAAACACTGAATTTTAAACAGAATCATTTTTCCTTTTTGTTTTGTGAATTCAATTCAATTGTCATTTAAATTGTTTGCGCGAAAAAAAATGAACTCTACCGATTTTAATGATGTTCCTAGAATAAAATCTATTCTACTTTTTCATTTCCCTGAAAAATTTTAAGAGTTTTATTGTGAACTCATGTTAATTCCATTATGTACCAAAAAAAAAAAAAAAAAGAAACGACGAATAAAAATATATTCAAACGACTTTCATCCTTGCCTCTTGCTTCGTTTTGTTACTTGTTCTTATTCTATGCCTGAATAACAAAATAAACAAAGGTTTTTTTATCCATTCAAACAGAATGAAATGCCATCAACTTAGTAACGTGAAGAATACTATATAATATGCATAGGTACCTTTACTCTTCATCAATTCTTTTTTAAATCTTTTTCAGCTTTTTTTTTAACGATCTCATTTATTGCTCTGTTCACTTTCTATTGTCGGCTGGGTTGGTTTATTTTTTTTTTTTTTCTTTCTTTTTCTTTTAATTTTTAATTACTCTAACATTTTATTATTATAAGTTTACTCTGACTTCTTTTTCGTAGCTCTTAAGTGTTAAAATTTTATAAATTTATAACAAAAATAAAGAGAAGAAAAAGAAAAGTGAAAAGAGTTGGGTGGGAGAAGGTGAGAAAAAAATAAACTGGCGCTATGACGCAAAATATATTTTGACGTTAAAATAATTCACTTTCATTTGATTCCTGTCTCGTCTACTTTTTCTTCTTCTTCATCTTATTTCGTTTTTGGACAACGAACTAAAAATTGAGTCGAATATTAAATTATGTAGATTTGTTTTGGTTATCTTATGAGATTTAAAGCCACAGTCAATTTAGTGGGCTTTAATGTCTACTTCATTTTAGGAAGATTATGTCAGGTTTTATATAAACAAAAAAAAAAATTTTTGTTGAAATTAACACAAAGAGAAAAAAAAAATGTTACCATCGGGAAATTTCTCTTCGATTCAATTTTTTTTTATGTTTTTAAAATTTATTGATTGAATATTTTTAAGTTTTTTTTTTTTTGATGAATTTAATTATTATTAATTTATTTTTACAATTTTTGGTGATTGGAATTTCTATTATAAGAAATTTAATAATAATAGGAAAATTAAAAAAGAAGAAGAAGAAGAAATCGTTACTTTTTATATGCGATTTATTTGTTGTTATGTAAGAGACCCGACCTCTTTATTTTTTTTTTTTTTATTTAATAAAAATGTAAATTGAATATTTGATTTAGCGACATTTCACGATTAATCGTCGGATTTAATATTTTTTTGGTACGAGAAAAAAAAATATAAAATTCATCAAAATAATTTCTTCTTTTTTATTTATTTTTACGGTCGGTGGTAAATTGTAGATTTATTATGTAATAAATAAATAATAGGTAAATGGATGAAGAAATTAAACATTCCAAAGATGGTAATAAAATATGAAAGGATTTTTTTTAGATTGTATTTCACATTTTCTATATATAGTTTCTCTTAATCCCACGATCTTTTTTTTTTTTTATATCGACTCATCATTTAGCCTCCTTTTATTTATTTCCTACTGTTTTTTATTTGTCTGTAATATTTGATCAAATCGAAATTGCTTTCGAAAATATTCATTAAAAATACAATTGAATTGAAAATGTGTACTTATAGGTATTGAATTTCTTCTAAATGACAATATTGGATGTTTAATATTTTTGTCCGTTCAAAGCAAGAATGAAAATCAATTAAACAAAATTTAATGAAAAAATTAATTCCTTTACAATATTAATTTCGTTCTCGTATACAGCTCACAATATATAACTCTGATGTATTTGAAAATATGTATAGGGTTCAAATGAATACAACAAATAAACCATTACAAATGTAAGCACGCTAGCCATTTAGTGTCAGAGTGACAGTGATGAATTTGAAAATTGGCTAAGCGCCAAATCACGAATGTGACAAAAAGTTAATTTTTCGTGGATAAATTAGTTTACTAATTACTTCTTATGTAACGATAAAATCAAAATTTTAACGTAACATTTAAAGTGAACATATAAAAAAAAGTAGCGGATGTTGGGCGTTTTAATAAAGCGAAATAGTTAATAATAATAATAATAAATATCGGATTATTACAATTCAAGATCCGCTTTTATTACTTCAGGTGCAATAAAAAAATCATATTTTATGTCATTATCAAAGAAAATGATAAATGATCACTAGAAAAGTTAAAGTACAAAACACTTAGCTTTAGTAAATATATTTTCGAGAGAATTGAACCAAACAAAAATGTTGTTTCTGTTTGGACAAATAATTATCATTTCTTATTTAAGCATTTATTTCTTTAATTTAGAGGGTGGTATAGAAGTTCTCATAAAACTTTGCTTTATGAATTTTCCTTTTATTTATAAATATTATCGTTGAAAGATTTAATAACGAAAAATATACAATATTAGTTAAGTGAAAATATCTAAACAATACAACACTTTATTGATTGTCAATTGTTTTTATTTTCATTATTTTTATAAAATTTTGTTATGATTATCACAGCAACAGCAACATCATATTACACTTTTAAAAGATATAAATTACATATTATTATTATTTATTTCTCTTCTAATCTTTAGTTATATAATTTTACTACAATATTCATTTTCTTTCATCGTTAACAAATGAATCATCGCATGAGTTCTCTCTTAACAATATTATATTGTAGATAAGATAATCTAAAGACGTATAAACATTAATTAAAATATTCATTTTATCTATTGTGAGGTTTCTATTCTTGTATACGCACATGTGTGTGTGTGTGTTTGTTTATGTATCCTGTTTCCAATTTGTATATTATTATTAGGTTTCCTTTAAAAACACGGTTACACCCATCATCATCTCTCAATATTATAATTTTCATCTTTCTATTCAAAAATTTACCTGTACCTGTACCTGTAAAATATTTGACCTAAATATAAATATATGTATTCTTATATTAGATCTCTAAGTATGTGTCCCTTGAGTCACACCAGCTTTACAGTTTGTGCAAAGCTCCGTATAATACCCACACACATATCTATACTCTCTTTCCCTTGTTATCTATTTTCCACCTTAGACAATCATCATCTTATATTCCTGTCCTCCTCCTCCTTCCTATTCCTCGAAATCTTTTATATACCTGGAAGTATATAGAACAAAATTTTGTGTAAATATTCACCTTTAAAACCCAAGTAATCTTAATTTCATCTAGCATTCCCTAACCTTTCTTTTCTCCTTATCTAAATTAAATATGACAAAATATAAATATTAAAAATGAACGGAAAAAAAGTGGAAAAGGAAAAAAAATTATATTTAAGGAAGAAATAAAAAGAAATGAAAAAAAAACAGAAATTTGAAAAGTATAAAATAAAGGAAAAACACAAAAACACAAAAACGTTAAAATCAAATTAATTAACCACATTTTAATGACTTTACTTTATTTTATTTATTTTTTCAGATGTCGTAAGAAAAAATGGCGTCAAGATTTACCACCCACAAGTGTTATCATCACATTTCACAATGAGGCAAGATCAACTTTATTGCGTACCATTGTCAGGTGAGAGAAATCCTTATTTTATTTTTTTTAACTTTTTTATTTTTTTCTTACAATATTTAAGTACATAATCCTTTTTTTTTTTTGGTTATGTATGGATGTGTGTGTATATTTTGTTTGTCGAAACAGTAAAATTTTGTATTTCAAAATCCATGGAAAAAACACATTGTACGATTTCAGTATCCAGATTTAGAGAAAAAGCGTGTGTATGTGAATTTTTGTATTTATATACGGAAGCGGGGTATCAGCAGAATGAGAGAAGTTATCAAGTAAAAAGAAAAAGAAAAAAAAATGGTATTAAGAAATGAAAATGCGAAATATTTCTGACATTTTGTATAAAAAGCGAGAGAGGCAACAAAACAAATCAAAATAAAACAAAAAAAAATAACACAAAGCTTCGTTTTTTTTTTCTTCACACTCTGTCTCTCTCTGAACTTTGATTAATTATATTAGAGTTTTTTTTTGTATATAAAACAGGGTAAGAATAATATGTAATAAAATGATGATGGTAAGAACCACAAAAAAAATACCAACAACAATAAAAAATAATTGTGCATTTTGTATTGTTAGAAAAGAATTTAAGAATACAATTTTTTTTTCTGTCTGTTCCATAAAAGTGAAATAAATAAAATAAAAAAAAAAAAAAAAGAAACCAAAAAAAAAATGGGAATAAGGGAAAAAGGAGAAAAGAGAAAATTATCCTTAGTTAACTCTAATCTAATTCCTTTTTAATCGTATATGTAATATATAAGATAATAAAATGAGACAGTTCTATGGCGTATGATGTCATGTCATATAGAAAGGTATTATAAATGCGTTAAAATGTCTCGTTTCATATAAAATGTGAAATAATTTTAAATCAACAAGAAATAAACAACAGCAACAACAACAGCAACAGCTACAACATGACGAAAATAAAGAAAAAAATTTAACAAAAATAACAACAAACATATCTACGAACAACGCAAAGAAATAATAATAACAAAATTCCATGTTAATTTATTTTATAATTAATTTTGTAAAACATTTCAAATTTTAAGCAGATTTTATGAAAAAGGATTTTAAAAGGATTATAAAACTGAATGTTGTTATGTTGGAACTTTTTCTTTTTCTATAAAAAAAAAAAATAAAAATGTAGAAGAAATAAAAAACGAAAGGAAAGGCAGGTTGAGTAAATTTCATTTTATCGTTTGGGCAAAAATAAATAAAATAGAAACAGAACGAAAAAAAAAATGACTGAAAGAAAATTGAAAAAAGGAAAAAATAATGAAAGAAATTAAAAAAATATATAATTCTAAAATGAAAGAAAATTGAAATGAAAATGTTGCTTTGAATAATTTGAATTTTTTTTTTGTTCTTTGCTTTGTTGTATTGTCTTCATGAAAAAATGTGAAGACAAAAAAAAAATGTTAATTAAACTACAGAAATTCTATTGCAAAAGAAAATACATTTTTTTTGTATTTGTTGTTGTTGTTGTTGTTGTTGTAGGTACATAAAAGAGAAAAGTACGCCCAAATCGAATAAACTGCATAATGTTTGCCGCATATACATTTTAAACTTTAAATTTTATATACACAGAAAAAAATCCTCCCAATACTAAACTCTACACTAATTCCACAATTTTATGTGTTCAAGTTGAATAAGTGCAAAAGGGCATTAAATTTACAACAATTGAAGAATGTTGTAAGGTCGAGTAAGGGGTATGTGTATGTGTACACCCTAGAAAGTAATATGTGTCCAAATAAATTAGTTTAAAATTAGTATTTGCTTTCTTTATGTTTTTTTTCATTATTTATTATTGTTAGCTGGTTGCTGCTGTATGTTTGGCCCATTTACGTTTAGATTCCCTTAAGGTCTACTTTATTTTTTTTAAAACTTTTCTTAATTTATATTTTTCCTTCTAATCTAAATTATTTAAAAATTGAAATAAAAAATTTATTATTGAGAGAAGACTGAGAGGATTTAAAAATATAAAAAACACAAAACAAAATAAGGATTTATCTTATAAAGGAGAAATGAGATAGTTGGTTGTCATAGTCGTCTACAGGATTATCTTTAATACGATTTTTGATGGACACAAATAAAAGCTTTAAATTTAATGAGCCACATTCTTTTTTTTTTGTGTCAATTTATCCTTGGATTTTAGTTATTTATAATTGGGTTTAATTTTATTGTTGAAAATAATAAAGTACAATTTTTTCTTTATTGTTGTTGTTATTGTTTTTGTTTTTAATTGAATTTTATAAAATGAAAAGAAAAAATATTATCATTAATTTCTTAATTATACTTATTTTGATCCACATAAAAAATTTGTTCATCTTGTCTGATGGAATTAACGTGTTTAAATTATTTAATTAATTTCAGATCTCTTTAATAAAATTCTTTTGAGTTAATCTTGGTACGTTTTTTTTTTGTTTTTTCATTTTCCTCAATCTTATTGTCTTAACATCTCAGAATATACAATTCAATAATATTTGTTTTTCTTCAAATATATTATTTACTTCAAATATTTCCTGAATTAAATTGAACTCAGGGTCAAAAATATTATTTAATAATCTGGAACGTTTACTAATTAGTCAATTTTATTTGTTTTATATTTCTTTAGTTGCATTTTAATGTTTCTTTAGATTTTTGTTTTCAAGACTTAAAGAAAAAAAAATTCATGGTGAGTCTCACGAAAAAATTTAAGCTTAGATTACAAGTAAATTTTCTCTATATTTCTGCCATATCAATTTATTTAAATCCGGTGTGGCTTGAAGATTTATTGACTATGTTTTGTTTTCTGTTTATTTATTTTTTTATTTTTTGGAAAATTAAACATAATTTCTTGTTGTTATTGTTGTTGTTATTGTTGTTGTTTTTTGGGTGTCTGACCTTAATTAGGTTTATTTATTTTGTTGAATCCATTATAAAAGATTGTGTAATTATATACAAATTGGTCATAAAAAAAAAGCATAGTTTTTATATGAAAATAATGGTTATATGTTGTGGGTACTCTTTGCATTTATTTCTTTTTATTTTATATAGTTTTTTGTACATAAGTATATATTTTTATTTTTCGTTGTCTTTTTGTCTTGTTGTTTTTTTTTTTATAATTTTATATACAAACAACAAAAAAAAACTTCTTCTCTTCTCTATATTATAAAATCGTGACATCACATCTTCTATATCATTTGAACGCAGCTTGCATAACATCTTTAGCATATTAAAATGAATAAAATTTTGTTCAATGTATATATAGTTTTGTATGATCAAAGTAAAAACGTGATTTTAGTTTATTTTCTATATGCAATAGTTTTTTATTTATTTGTTTGATAAACAAAAAAAAACTATATTCTTGTGTGTTTTTCTGTTTTTCTGTTTTTCTGTTGGATAAAATCAAAAAAAAAATATTTTTATTAAGAAATTGGGTGTAATATGCGCATATTATAAGTGCACTTGTTCTTTATATATGTTAATTATAAGTTCTTGTTATTCAAGTTATAATAAAAATTTGTTTAATTATATTAATAAAAATAATGACAATATTTATACGAGCCACACTTAACAAACACACACACATGTACAACACAGTACAAACAGAACTGCGATCAATCTGTTTTTTTTTTATAGTTACGTTATAAAGATTGTTATCCATTCATATCCTATTTATGGATTTTTATAAAGTATTTAGAAAAGAATAGAATATCTCTTCATTCTTTTCTTCTTTTTTTTCGGCTCTCTTATGGTAGGTATATAGATTTTTAGTTGGATTGTCTAGTATTAGATTGAATTTATTCAAGAATTCTTTAGAGAAAAATAAGAGATTTTAGAAGATATTTTTAAAGAGTTTAGATTTTTTTTTATCATTTTATTTTGGGCAGTTAAAGAAACAAAATAAAATTAAACTTTCAATTATTGAATTCAGGGGTGGATTTTTAAAGAAACTTATAATTGGAACCGCGAAAGTTAAGGAACATAAGTTAAGGAAAAATTAAAATTTAGAAATTACTTATTGAAAATTTCCTAATCCATTAATATATTAATTTCTCATAGCGCCAGAAACCTGAAAATTCTCCATTCGCCCCTGATTGGGTTGCTTAAATTTTTGAGTATTTAAATATTATAAATTGAGTTGATTACATTGTTTATTTGTTATATTTTGTATTTATAAAGTTGAGAAATTTGGATGCGGGATGAATCCGTCAGAATTTGGTTAAATAAAAGTCAAAATTTAATTGGAATAGATTTAAATGTTCTGTATATAAATTTTCATTTAGAATTAATTTAGATCTATTAACTCGTCATCATACACAAACTCATACACACACACAAATCTACGAATGTAATTATAATATTTACAATCATGATATGATATATTTAGATTGTATTTTTTGATCGATTGTATATAGCTGATAAGAGTTGCATTACTAACACTACTTACCACAATGTTTTCTATTTACTAAAATATGTAACTACATTCTTTGTGTAATTAGGAATCAATTAAATTTTTTACGACAGTAAAAATAATTCTTCATTTTCTCATTCTAAGATGGAATTTTTAAAACCTGTAAAATAATTGATAACCCTTGCTAGAATGGACCTCTCTGATAATCATGAAACACGCACAGATAATTTTTTCAGCTCTAGTTTGGTTTTCCAACCTATTGTATGTGTTCATTTTACTTATGTAAGAATATTTAAATTTTCTTAATCATATAATTGTATCGTTTCTCATCAGAGTTTAAAACAGTTTATGCAATCATAAAATACTGTCATGTAGTCATAACGGTTTTAATTATTTTCCGTATAATGGAAAATCTTAAAATTCTTTTTATATTTAAAAAGAAAAATGAAATTACTTTCGTTTTAAATTATTATCATATATTTTGAATGAATTATGAAAAGATTTGTAAAAGATTAAAATAAATATAAAAGAAAATAAAAGTTCCGTTTATGAAATAAATATAAAATCTACTCAATTTACATATGTATTTGTGTTCGTACATATATATATATTTATATTTTTCAAAGCATTTCATATTTGTTTTCCAATATCATTGTTTCGCTTCTTTTTTTTTTCTTTTTCCTCGTTTTACTCGTTTTTTTTTTTTTTTTCATTTCACTTCATTCATTTTTTGTACCAATATATTTTTCCCAAACACACATAATTTCATAAAAATAAAAACATTTCAAAATGTAAAATATTTATGCGTATTTATAAAACTTAGCATAATATCGCATATTATATGTACATTGTACATTGTACATTATAATATATTGCCTTATTAATTTTGTTCGTTACATTCTTTTTTTTTTCTTCTTCTTCTCTCTCTCTCTCTTTCTCTTTTTTTTTCAAATTCGCTAAAATATATAAGCTTTAGGCAATAACAACAACATCAAAAACAACAACAACTACGAGGGAGAAAAAAAAAGTAAAATAAATTTAAATTTTGTATTTTATCCTCCCTATATTTAAGCTAACTTCTTTCAGTACCAATAAACTCCTACTATACACCAATAACCCCCTCCTCCTACCTATACCACTCCATTTATGTATCAAAATTTATACATAAGACATTATTCAAATATCTTCAAATATAAATCAATAAAATCTCAAAGAAGCAATCATCTTCAATTATATAGAAAACAGAGATTCTATTTTATTTTCTATCAAAATAATAAACAAGACAAGAATGTACTTCAGAGTTAGAAGGAAAACGAAGAAAAAAACGAAAAAACAAAAAAACAAAAAAACAAAAATAAAAAAAAAATATACAAATATTTAAGAAAGAAAATGAAAAATAAAAAAGGAAAATAAAACATGAGTCCTTCCTCTTTTTTTTATATTTCTCGTGTAAAATCACAATCATCTTCTACTCCTACTATACTTTTATTTTTAAGAGTTCTTGTAAGATTTTCAGTAACAGAACAAAAACAAAAAACAAAAAACAAAAAATAAAAAATAAAAACACCAGAAATGAAGAAAAAATGAAGAAGAAAGCAAAGAAAATCAATTTTTTTTTATTTTTCAATTTTCATTCTCAATTTTACGGGAGTGAAATTTCTCTAAATAAATAAATAAAAAGAAAAAAACTGAAAATTGACAAAGGACATTCGGAATTTTTAAAAGGGATACAAATAATATTCTCCCTTTAACTCTCTTCCTCTCTCTCTCTTTCTCTCGGTATTTTATTTTTCTTTTATTATACTTTTTTTTCCTTTCATTTATTTTATTTTTATTTTCCTTTTTTTTTCTAAAGAAAATAAAAGAGAAAATTGAAAATGAAAATAGAAGAAAAAAGCAAAAAAAAAAAAAAACGAACGAAATGAATGAATGAATGAATGGAAAATAAAAAGAAGAAAAGTACGAAAAGGGACAAAGGAGTTAAGAGTGAAGACTCGAAAGAGAAAAAAATGTCATCAACAATGTTGAGCTTCTAAAAGACTTTTGTATTTTGTATAAGGTTTGTCTTTTTAATTTACTTTTTACTTTTTTTTTAAGAAAAAAAAGGAAGGAATGAAAAGTCTTTGGATTTTTCTTTCTTTTATTTTATGTTTTCCTTTTTTACATTTCCACCTTATTTCCATTAGAGACGAAAAAGGATCTAATTAGGTCTTGCTGTATAGTGTAGTTTCTTTTGTTTTGATTTTTTTCTCTCTTTATTTTTGTTGTTGTTATATTTTCTTGACTTCACATTTTTAACAAAAAAAAAATGTTACCATCATCTTGATGAGGACAAGGCACTTACAAATCGTCAGTCAACGACAACACAAAAAAAAAAGAAAAAAATTGGCGAATAGATGAAATAAAATAATACTGAAAAAGGAAAAACGAACGGAAAAAAAAAGGATGAATAAAAGAGAAGGAAAAAAATTACTTTCATTATGGGAAAAGTCTCAAAAAAAAAAGAAAGAAAAACGAAGAAAAAAAATTTTGTGTGTGTAGGTATTTTTTTTTTTTTCGTTTAATGAAAATGAAAAGTTGTGTTTGGGGTTTTTGTTTGTCAACGCGGTTTTTTTTTGTTTGCTGTTATTGTTGCTTTTTATTTATTATTAAAAAAAAAAGAAGCAGAAGGAAAAAAAGGAGATTATTTTAAAGAGAATTCAACAAAAACAGAAAAATTTTGAGGAAAAATTGAAATAATGTTTTTTTTTTGTTTGTTTTTTTTTCAGTGTACTGAATCGTAGCCCAGAACATTTGATTGCAGAAATAATTCTAGTAGATGACTTCAGTGATCATCGTAAGTTGAAACTTTTGATTATTTTGTTTTTATTTTCTTGTTAAAAAATTTTCCGTAAAACTTTTGTAAATAATTTGTAAAAATTTTGTTTTCTAAAAAGTAAACTAAAATATTTTTTTTGTTTTTAATGAATTCTTAAAGCTTTTCCGAGTAAAGCAAAATCAAATCAGTTTGTTCAATTATAAAAGAAAATAACTTTAAAGTATGCTAAAATATTCGTGAAACCAAGAAAAAACAGACATTTAAGAACTTCATTAAAATTTTAAATATAAACTGAAAGAATATTGTCAAATACTATAAGTTAAGCACGTGATATTTTTTTTAACCGATCACTCTGTAAGAAAAAAAACCTTTTACCTTTTCTATTGAAAAACTTTGTAATAAATTTCGAATCTTTTAAATTAATCGAATTTGGTTTACGACATTTTTTTTACTTTCTTTGCACTTTTTCTTCCCTCTCATTCTCTCTTGCTTACTGATTTCTGTTTCCTTTTTTTTTGCTGGATCTTCTTTATTTAATAATAATTCAAGCGTTTATTTAACGTTAATCTTTTAAACCCATACTACACTGAAACTTTACTCTATATCTATAGAATTCTAATCGAATCTAAAAGATACGAAATTTACTTTATTATTTTATGAATAACTCAGAACAAAAATATTTACTTTATTCCAATCGAACTGTCGAGACTCAAATGTCTGTTTAAATTAGAATATGATTTTAACTCATTTCAACAATTATTTTTGAAATATAGTCATTAATTGGATTCAGAAAGCAGTGGTGGCACACCTAAAAGTTTAAGTAAAAGATTGCATGACTACTCTAAGAAATGACCGCCTGTTTCTTTTCTTTTAGCAATTCTAAATAAAAATTTCATTTAATTATATAACTTTGCATGTCATACGAGGGTATAGTTATAGGTAACACACCCAACTATCAATAATAAGCTTCTTTTATTAAACCCAAACGGAGAAAAGAATTGATTCTAATATCAAACCTAAAAGAATTGGTATGGATTTCATTACAAATCAAGATTCTATGAAAACTTCCCAACGTATCATGAAGTTGACTTTTTTGTAAATGATACACCACTGAACTGACAATCTTAATCATTTAGATAATAATTAAAATAGACAAAATCATTTAGTAATCAAAATATCTATTAATTAACAACATTCATTACTACGTTGTATTGTAAAATGATTTATGTAATTGATATGTGCAGAGTGCTAATCAATTGAAAAATTCAAATCAATAGAATATAATTCAATTCAATGAATATTCACTATTCAACCTCAACGCAATGTATACATTTGTCCATCAGTTGAATTAACAAATATTTTAGCCCTCCGGGTTATCAGAATAAATACTCATCTTTAATAATAAATGTTTTATCCTAATATCCAAACCCAAAAAAAAAAAACAAAAACAAAAAAAAGAAAATATTCAAAATCAAATAACGAAAGGGAAAAAGAAGAAAAAAAAAATTACAAACAGAGAAAACATTTTTAAAATGCAGCAATAAAATATCAAACAAAAAATTTAATGAAGCGAGCTCAATTAAAGTATCAACAGCGGTCAATATAAATTTTCATAATTTGTGGTGCTACTTCATAATAATCTTCCTCTTCATCTTATTTTTTCTTCAAAAACAAAAATAACAACAACAAGAACAACAACAACAACAAATAATATAAATTATATTCATTCAAATTATGATCCGGAATGGAATGAGAATTGGTTAAAAAAAATTTAAATTGGAAACGGAATAGGATGAGGTTTTTTGTATAGGAGAGAATGTTTTTAATGAGAAATTT
The DNA here is from genome assembly GCA_963082725.1 of Pedicia rivosa. Classification (NCBI taxonomy): domain Eukaryota; kingdom Metazoa; phylum Arthropoda; class Insecta; order Diptera; family Pediciidae; genus Pedicia; species Pedicia rivosa. The sequence continues at coordinate 44,245,355 of OY720154.1, read as the reverse complement.
AAGAATGAGATTGGGTTGAAGGCCAGTAAAATTTTCTAAGGAAATACATACATACATTACATACGTACATACAAATAGTACATACATACACATAAATAGGAAAATCGAATTTTCTTACCCGTAAACATCCTTATCGTGTTTAAACTGTAGTTTAATCTTTTATATTTATATTTGTATATAACGTTTTCATCATTGCCTTCTTCACCCTGGCTGTTATCTTTAGTAATTTCCGCACTGAATAAATTTTTTTTCTTTCTTTCTTTTTCTTTTCTTTTCTTTTCTTTTTTTTTTGTGTTGTGTTGAGGGTTAGAGAGTAGAAAGTATTCTGTATATAATAGAGAGAATGTAGGTATATGTAGGTTCTTAGGAGGTGATACATAAATGGGAATTCGAAAATCTAATAAGGGATTATATATTATATAATGTAACATTTCCTTAATGGGTCACTTATTTTTGGTATAATTAGTCACCTAAATGGTGATCATTGCATCTAGTTTTGTCCTTTATTAATCGAATTTGTAAAACTTTAATATAAGAGAGGTGGGTAGCTTATAGTGTTTAATGGTAGAAAGAGAATAAAAGGTTGTTCAAGTTTATTCATTGAATTGAAATTAGAATTTTGTGTATAATTTTCTTCATTAGTTTATTATTATTTTTCTTTTACGATAAATATATTTGAGATTAATATTTAAGCTAGGGTTTAATTTTAAAGGATAGAATATAAAAAGGTTTCTATTTTTCTTTTCACATTGAATTGCTATCATACGATGGGATATTCATGTCCTGTTGTGGAAGTTAATTTCATAACAATTAATAATAAATATTAATGGATAATAATGGTGACATAAATTATTTAATCATGTGAAATGAAAATTTGTTTAAGAATAAATTTATGTTTTCATATTTTTTCAAATATCGTAAAATGTTCAGATTTCCAAAAATGATTAACTGAAGATCATCTAGTTGTAGTGATATGAAACTTAAATAATATATATTCGGGGTCGTATATCATTTTCTTATCGTAAATATGTATTTACACCATGATCCTTCACATGTGCTTCTACATAAATGCGCTAAACTTAACATATAAAAGAAAAAAAAACAAATTCAAGCATGACAAATTTTTATACACTCACGTTCACACTGATAACAGAATGCATATGCAAGAAAGTATTACGAAAGATGCATACTCAATGTATTTCTGGTTTTATTTTTGGATATTTGATAATCTCTCAAGAATACAATAATAATAATCTATAACATTTTTAAGGCACAAGCACAGAATAAATTGTATGACAACATGTTTGCCTGCATTTTATTTTGATTTAATTTCTAATCTGTTACTTCAAATTTCTATGAAAAATATAAATGTTATCCAGTAAAACTTTCTTCATCAAATAAAAAGTACAGTAAACCCGGTGTAATTGGATCCTTAAACTTATCTGAGCATCTTGAAAATCAGATCAAATCTTTACATCCTTATTATTTATAAGTCCATATGATTCTCAACTCTAATTGGATTTTTATCAGTTTTTGAATATTCTTTCCTATTTATACAAATTTACAATTTAGTCTTAAGACTAAAATATTTTCCCTCACTTTTAAAATATCAATTTTTCTTTAATTACTTTTGTAAATTTCAACTTGATGATTTTCTTAAGAATTTTATACAAAATAAAAAAATGCCAGAGTTTGTAGATTTTTTTCAATCATTACTGGGTGACTGTAAGTATACATCATTTATTTTTTCTTTCCAATTAATTATTTTGTCTAATAAAATCATTGAAATGTTCGTCCTTTATACCTGACTCTCTGTGATCAATTACTGGATACTCTTATATTATCCCAGATAACCCTAGTGGAATGAATTCTTTATAAACAACTTCCTTGAATTCAAATAAAAATATAGAAAAAAATGGTAGAAAATACCCTTTTGAGTTTTTATATTTGTTTAAATATTTACAAAAGGAAAATAAAGGAAAATAAAAGAAAATAAATGAAAAAGATATATTCAAACGAATATACGAATATATAAATTTATGGGGAGGCTAATATAAACTACTTATGAAATACAAATCAGAAAAAAAATACATATTTATTTATATATTTAAGGCAAAGAAAACAAAATAAAAAAATAAAAAAAAGAAAACGAGAGAAAATTCCCGGAAACAGACCCTTTTCTTTTGCTGCGAAATCATCTGTTCCCATAAATATTGTTGTTGAATGGTGTTGTTGTTGATATTGTTGTTATTGTTGTTGTTGTTTTTGTTGTTGTTGTTGTTGTCGTCTTTGTTGAAAAGTACTTCAAGGGATTGCTTCAAAATTTTATTCGTGCAAAGAATAAAATACGAAAAAGTTAAGGAAAAAGAAAAGAAAATAAAAACGAAGAAAGATTCAATATTCATTCTTTAAATTCATACAATTCATATTTCCTTATTTTCTTTTTTCATATTTCGTACTTTTTTTCTTCTTTCTTTCTTTTATTAAATTGAAGAATCCAATTTGGATATTGCTATTCCTTCTCCTTTCCTTTCCTTTCCTTTTCACTCTCCTTACATTTCTATTATTCTGGATTATTGTTTTAAATTTTCAATTTTTTTTTATTTGAGTGAAAGAGAAAGATTTTCTTTTATGATACAATTTAAATTAAATAATAATAATCACATGGCGTGACAATAATTGTATAATTTTTTTGATTTTTTTCTTTCTGTTAACAAAATAAAAAATGTAATATTTTTAATGGCTTTTTTTCTTTTGGTTTTCATGGTTTAGACAGGTTAAATTTTCTAAATGTTATTTCCGTAATCAATAATTGAATATCACAATTTTTTCCTGTCTTATAAAAGATTGATTGAAAATGGAATAAAAAAAACTCTGTTAATTGAAAAATAATTGTTGTTGTGTAACTTGACCAGAAGAGTTTACGCTTTACGTTTTGTTTACATTTAACTTTTTGATAAAAAAAAATTTCTGCGTAAATTTTATTCAGATTTGTTTTCTTTTATTTATCAAACAAAACATTTACGTAGCAAAAAAAAAATACAATAAAAAATCATTTAAGCATATTTTTGTTTGTTTCTGAAAAAAGAAGAAATGAAAATGATAAGAATTGTAAATAAACTCGTTAATGTTCCAGAAGTAATTGTGATAATTTTTTTGTGGTTTTAAATTATTATTTTATGATAAGAGGGAAACAAAAAAAAAAGAAACAAGGGGAATTCTATGTAATCTTTATATCTTATCTTTAACACACATGTTACATCTCTCCTTAACTACATCTAATATTATTCTGTATTTGTATGTTTATTACTTGCTGTTTGTGACATTAAACTCCATCAGAGTATTTAATATTATGATAACAATATAATATGGTCTCCCAGAAGGTTCGATCCCTTTTTTTGACAATCACAAAATTTATCTTATCTGTTATAGTTTTTGTTACAAGACTATATAATTTTTTTCTTCCTTTATAGAGATAAATAATAATAGTGATTTATTCTTAAAATACAAATAATATTACTGATAACAAGTCAAAGATATAAAATATATAAATATTTCACAATCAAATAATATTATAGAGGATGTGTAAAAGAATTTCCTTACATCATTCATAGTAATATTATTACGTCAGAACGGCATAGTTCACTTTCATGTTTCATTCACAAATATTTACTTTTATTGTATGTGGTTTGTTGTCTTGAAATGTTCTATAATATAATAAATACAATTTATTAAATTACACTGAATTGATGATAATAAATATATTCTCAATCATTGTACATACTCTCATGAGAATTTCTGTTTATTATTCCATCTTAATATCATCCCTCTAGACACAGAATATTGTATGCATTGCAGTTGTAATATTGACACAATTTATTAATAATAAATAATTATTAGCACTTAATTAGTAATTAGAATTTACTTTACAAATTTATTAATTTGATTAAAGTTAACAACTAGGCTTAAAAATGAAATTCTCCAGTTACCAGCTGAGCCAACTTTCTTTTTTAATCTAATTTACCAGATAAATTATTTTTAATTTTTTATCGAATTAGAAATTGTTTAGAAGAAAATTTTTAAACAGCGTATTTTTAATAATTCTTATTCCAAGTTTATGAAACAAATTTTTGTCATTTTATTCAAGTGTTTTTCACGTTGCACTCTGTCACTCTTTCATTGCAGACTTTCCCCATATCAATCATGTATCTTTTTTAAATTATACAATAATTATTCTTACATACTTAGGTCTTCATTTATGTTCTAATCTAATAAAAAAAAATGTATATAGTAACTCAAAGACAACTTAGAAGAAGAACAACAACAACAATAATAATTCTTTATTAGAAGAAGACTTTTAGTATTTAAGAGGACAGAAATAAAGTTTATAATAAAACAGTTTTTAGTCCAAATGTAGAGAATATTTTCTAATGATAAAATAAAGTGTTTAATAAAGTTCAAGGGAATAATAAAAGTATAACCTTACCTGAAATTCTGAATGTTTAAGTTACAACTTTATATAAAACATTTTAACTTTTTTTTTTGACTATATAAAAGATGATGAAGAAGGTTTCTCTCTAACGTTTCTTTTTTTTTTCTTTAGAGAATAATATAGTTTATGCTTAGATAAGGAAAAGGATGAAGTTGCTAAAAGGAGTTCTGTCAAACAAAATTTGTAAATGTGTTATTAAAACTATAAATTAAATAGGTTTAAATTCTCTTTACTTAACGTTTTTTTTTTCTTTCTATTTTTGTTTCATTTCCTGACAAAGTTAGCTTTTAAGAATATTTTCTTAAACTATAAACTTCAGTTTTCATACTTTAAAGAATAACGAAAATACTCTTAGTTTTTCTTATAGAAAGAAAGATAAACTTTTATTCTTAAAATGGCCAATAGAGAGAATTTTTTTTTTTTTTGTTAATTTTCAATTGCGTCGAGTCTAGAGAATAAAAATGGAAAAAATTAAAATAATACTCTATTATTTTGTTCCCTCCGTACTTCCCGCCCATTCTACTATACTTTTTTTTTATAGTCATCATTGAATCACCCTTTTTAATTTTATTATTTACACAAAATCGTTATAAAATTCAAATTATAAATTAAATTTAATTTAATTTAATTTCCTTTAATTACGGAAATGAAATTTTTGGTTTATTTTATAATTTATTCAAAAAAATAAAACAGAATAAAAATGAGAATAAAAGGAAAAATATTCAATAATAATTAATTTAAACGCTCCGAGTGTATTTTTAAAATAAAAGTTAATAGACTGAAAGGAGTGTGTGGTTGGTATGTGAGTGGTGTGGGGGGTGGTGAGAGTATGTATCTATTCAATTTATTTACATAAATTATCAATTATCAATTTTCAAACTAAAATTAAATAAAAAAACATAATGTTTTATTTATAATTCGCGTAAATCAACCAGAAATGAATCAATTGTGAAAAAAATTGAGAAAAAATTGAATAAACCTCACCACACCAGTGTTGATTCGATTTAGATAATTTATTGTTACTATTTTATGTATTGAAGGCAACCAATACTACAACACTAGAATTTTTTTATTCTTTTTTCTAAAGTTCAGAAATTATGAAAAGCTTTAATGTAATTAACGTCTTTTTTTGAAATCAAACAAATGAACAAATAATTAATCGACTAAAATAAATTACCTTTTCTTATCATTTACACTGATGCGATAAAGAAAAAGTTATTTTCAATTTTAGTTAATACAAAAAAATCGTTTCGTTTGTCAAACTAATTTCTTGATTGGTCAGATTGATCTTTTGTGTCCCTTATAAAAAATATTTATTTAGAAGGAAACAAATTAATGAAGTAAGTTTTTTTATTTAATTAAAAGTTGTTAATAGAAATTTCTTAGCATTTGTTATTAGCACAATATATTGAAAATATAAATCAGAGTGTTCTAGTCCCCCTTCAACAATCAATAAATTTATTGTATTTGTTTAAAGTTATGAAACTAATTCTTGATTCTTTTCTCTCTTTTTTACAGCTGAAGATGGTCTGGAATTAGCAAAAATAAATAAAGTTAAAATAATAAGAAATGATAGACGTGAAGGTCTTGTTAGATCACGTGTGAAAGGAGCAGATGCGGCTATTGCTGATGTTTTAACATTTTTAGACAGTCATTGTGAATGTAATGAAAATTGGTTAGAACCACTTTTAGAACGTGTAGCTGAAGATCCATCACGTGTTGTCTGTCCTGTTATTGATGTAATTAGTATGGATACATTTCAATATATTGGTGCATCAGCTGATTTAAGAGGAGGATTTGATTGGAATTTAGTAAATAAAACATTAATTTTTTATTTAATAAATTGAATTAATTAAATTTAATGAATTCCTACAGGTATTTAAATGGGAATATTTGAGTACGTTAGAACGTGCTGCACGACAAAAAGATCCAACGACTGCTATCCGTACACCAATGATAGCTGGAGGTCTTTTTGTAATCGATAAAGCATATTTTGAAAAATTAGGAAAATATGATATGAAAATGGATGTTTGGGGTGGTGAAAATCTTGAAATATCATTTAGAGTATGGCAATGTGGTGGAAGTTTAGAAATAATACCGTGTAGTCGTGTTGGACATGTATTTAGAAAACGTCATCCGTATACATTCCCTGGTGGCAGTGGCAATGTTTTTGCACGTAATACAAGAAGAGCAGCTGAAGTATGGATGGATGATTATAAAGAATTTTATTATGCTTCTGTGCCATTGGCAAAAAATATTCCATTTGGAAAGTAAGTTTTAAATATTAAAAAATATTAAAAGGTTTAAATTAATTTAGAAAAATTACTTCTGGCTATTCGTGATGTTTGAAATTAATTTAACTCATGAATGAAATTATTTTAAAGTTATTCGTTGTCATTTGACAACATTTTCATTGAGAAGAACTAGTTCTATTATTGTTGTACTATAAATCCATTCATCCAAGTTTATTTTGCTAAGAAATTTTTTATCTCTTATATCGATTGTTTGGAAACTAAATGAAAACTATCCATCAGACAATAGCAAACAACCACAAATATCCATTGCAACAAAATAGAATGTAAAGAGAAAAGTTTGAATATAAAGAAAGAATAATCTATTATCTGGTACTATTGGTATAATGGATTATCCTTCAGATGAAATGCAATTTTCTTAAGTAAATTGTTTCAAAACTACATGTAGTTGTATGTTTTATTGTGTATGTAAAAAATCTGGGCTTTATAATCATCGACAATGCACTAAATCTGTTTCTTTTTTTTTTTGATCGGTTAAAATTTCAACAATAAATCTCCATTTGTTCAAATTGAATGTTTCAATCTGTTTGTCCTGTATTTCGGTTGATTGAAATTTGAAATTAATTTATGTAATTTTTTTTCATTAGCATTGATGATCGAATGATTTTACGTGAAAAGTTACAATGTAAACCATTCAAATGGTATCTTCAAAATGTTTATCCAGAATTAGCAGTACCAGAATCACAAGTATTAGGTTCACTTAGACAAGGACCTTATTGTCTTGACACATTAGGACATTTAACAGATGGAACAGTCGGTAAGTTATATTCTTCAATTAAATTTCTATATTATTTATCTCTTGTTAGACATTTTTAATTATTGATTCAAAAAAAAAAAATAAATAAAAATCGAAATTGATAAATTTTTTGCATAATCATAAAAGAATGAAATTTATATACCGAATGATATTTTGTTAAATTCAGATATACATGAGATGAATAATATTTTGATTATTCTAACTGTTCTTATAAGATAAATTCGTTGAACTTATATATTTATGTAGGTTAAAAGAATTTATTATTTCTATTCTAATATTTTATTTTGTATTCTGTCGGCTTAAAAAATGTTAAATTTAAAAAATGAAAAAAAAAAAGTGGAATGTTGATAACATTCATAATTCCATTACGTGCGTGTTTTATGGCAAAGATGACATCGGCAATGAAGAATATATATTTTTTTTTAAGTTTTAGAAAGGGAATAACGATTTATATGACTTTACCTTATATTTTCCATAAGTTTTTTTTCCCCTACAAAAAAATTTTGTCTAACTAATGACGTCTGATAAGACAATGTCTGATAAGAAATTTGAATAAGTAAAATAACCAATCAAACCAATTCACTAATGAGAATTTCAATGATAAAAATCAGAAGTAGAAGAAGAATATTATGAGCGATGTCCTTAATCGACTGATACTAGACTGAAGCAGTGGAAACTAATAAACCATTTTTCTACCAGAACGGTGTTTGAATTTACGATATTGTGAGAGTGAAGAAGAGTTTACGTGTTATTCAATCGGTCGTGACGTGCGTCTCATCTCATGAACGATACATTCTAGAATTCTTAAGGCCAACGTAAAAATATGAAAATTTCTACAAAGTTTTAGGAAGAAAAAAACTTAAAGACGTAACAATTAAAAGTGACCATCATATGCTTAAATTTAACGTAATCCGGACGTTTACATATTTTTTTTATTCTTTTTGTTGTATGAACTTTTTTGGTCAAAATATTTCAAAAGAAAAGACAAAAAAAAACCTACATTTGTTCGTTAATCACCATTTGTCTTGTCTTGTCTTTGTTTAAAATTAAATAGGAAGAAAAAATGTTCGAAATAAAGATGAATTATCTTTCGTTAAATCTTAACCCACACTCAAATTTTATTTAACATCAATTATTTTATGGTTACTGCTTTAAACTCAGTTGTAACGTAAAAAAAAATAACTAAATAAATAAAGTATGAAACACGTATAAAGTCGTGTGTCACTAGTCTTTTTATTAGAGGCAATTGTACGCGCATCGTTAAAAATTAAAATTTGATTAAAAAAGTAATAATATTTTTATTTGCAATTTTTGAAAATAAAATTTGGAGAAATATATTTCTGGAATGGAAATTAAAGAAAATTAATTAGAATTGATGAAAATTATAATGAAGTCTTTAAGCATTTTGTTACACATTTCCTACATTCATATTCTCGTGTTTCTGCATTTTTTTTATAAGTTAATAGAAAAACTGATATCATTGTAATTCCAACTCTGAATATTCGGAAAAAAATTACGATTTTCGTTTTAAGGTAAAGAATTGTAGAAGAAAAATAATGAAAATAGCAAACTAATGCATTGATCAGGATCATTTAAATATGCAGAAAACTATTGCGTTTTAAATCGATTTACGACGTCACCGTCAGAAATTCCGTAAAATTTCAGTAGAATTAATTTCCTGTTTAGTTTTTTTTTTTGTTAATATTCTTAAAGGAAAAATATGGTTCTCGAATTTTTACTGTATCCTAAGCTACTGGAATAACAAAACAAAAATCGAATTTCGATATTTTTATAAAATTCTAACATTTTTTGTTTCAATTACGTTAATATTCTCTCTTTTGTTTCTTTTCAATATTTTTTTTTTTAAATTTCTCTTTTAACTTTTTATTTTCTTTTAGCGAATAACATAAAAAATCATTTAATTTTTGTCTTTTTTTTTTTCATTTATCTAGGACTTTATCAATGTCACGAAACTGGTGGTAATCAAGAATGGAGTATAACAAAAAAAGGACAAATCAAACATCATGATTTATGTTTAACACTTTTACATTTTATACGTGGTTCAATGGTGATCATGAAATTTTGTGATGATTCAGAAAATCAAATATGGCGTTTAAGGGATGGTGGCCTAATGCAACATGAAAAATTAAATTTATGTCTTGATACAAGATATGTACAAGAACAAGGTATTATTGCTGAACGTTGTAATTCAGCATTAGATACACAACGTTGGAAATTTGTTAATAAATATTCATGAAATAATTAGAACAGAAAAAAACAAAAGAAAATTTACAAAATAAAAAAACAGAAAAACAAAATGAAAAAAAAGAAAAGATATAAAAATAAAAAGTAAAAAATAGAAAAATAAAAATGCGGAAAAAAAAAACAGAAAACAAAAAAAGAACAAATAAAGAAAAATATATGAAAAAGTTTGTGATTATTAAAATTAAATTAAATTAAATTAATTAACGAGAAAAAGAGAAAAATTGTAAATTAAAATTAAGTTTTTATTTTATTCTAATTTTTTTGGTTTCAAATCAAAAGAGTTAAAAAATTGGTAAATAGATTTTTTTTTCTCTTTGTTGTTGCATTTTAGTTCTCATTATTTTGATGATTTGAACATTTTTTTTGTTTCCATTTTTGTTTTTCTCTTTTTTTTTTTTTAAATTTTATCTCAAAAGAAAAATAAGAACACAAGAACCTTTCGTCTTTCTTCTTTTTTTTCTTGGTTGATGTGTTCATTTGTTGTTAGCTGTTTGTTGTCAATTTATTAGAAAATTTTATATTTAAACGTTTTTCAACCTTAGAAATTCTTCTCTGGTCATTTTTGTTAAGTCTATTTTATAATTAAAAAGAGAGAGAAAGAGAGAGAGAGATATTATTTTTTGTTATTTTATTTAGAATTTAATTACGAAAAGTTAAATAAATTGTTTTGTGTGTTTTTTTTTTTCGTTAGTTTCTTTTCAGGATTAAAATTGAGATTCTGAATTGTATGAGAGAAATTGTGTCTCTCTTTCTCTCTAGCATACAAAAATATAGTTCAAAATTTTACTTATTTTGGTGATTAGATACAAGTTCCCGTTCAAAACGATCAAAATCCTGTCAATAAAAAATGTTTACATTCTCGATTCATGAGTGAATGAAAATTTCTTCCCAATAAAAAAAAATCTCATGTACAGACTATCAACACCTGACACAACTCTAAATAAATAATTTAACTGAATTGTTCAGTTTCCAGATAATAAATTGCATATTTAATTCAAATCACCAAATGGGAACAAACAAAAAAAAACATAAATTTATTAAGTTTGTCTAAACAAAAAAAAATTATCTTCCCCGTTTCAATTTAGTTAATTATTTTTGTTAAATATTTTAAAGGGGGGTGGGCGCGAGTTCAAAGTAAAAAGTATAAAGAAGACATTCAGAATGAACTGAAAATTGAAAAAATAAAAACTGATGAAAAAAAAATGTGTTATGAGGGGGAAATGTGGGGGAGAAAAAAAAAACAAACTGCCAGAAAAATGTTTTTATTTAGGAAATTAAAAAAAAAAATGTGTGTGTGTGTGTACTTTTTTTGATTAAAAACTTTTATTAATTTATTCTGTTCGTCGTCGTCAGTTTTTTTTTGTGCGAGTAGAAAAGTTTTTTGTTTTTTTTTTTAACATGAAAAATTAGTAAAGTTTTGTGTTTGAGATCAAAGAAAGTGCACTCTCTATACTTTATTCCTTTTTTTAATTTGGCCCAAAAAAAAAAAGTACATTTTATAAAATTGAAAATTAAAAAAAAATAGCATGAGATTTTTTTGGGTAACAAAAATTTTTTCAACAGAGAATAAAATTTTATGAGAATAATTCATTATTTGCAAATGAAACAAACAAGAATTCTTTTTGATAAATTATTTTAACAATTCTCTAGTCTCTGTAAGTCCAACCTCATTTAACATTTTCTACGCGCAATTCATTGTTTTTGTTTGAATGCAAACGAAATTTTAATTATTCAAAAATGAGATGAATTGTCAGTAGAATTCATTCTACAAACCATAAAAGATCGTTGTTAAATATTAGAAAATTATCCCTGTTATTGCATAGACACACACACACACGGAAACACAAACACACCAGAGTTTATTAATAAATGAATTTCTTTTGAGTCCTTTTTATTATATTTTTTTTTTTACATTTATAAACTCTAGATGAACGTATGTATATAGTGATGCATTCCATGTCCATGTCCATGTCTTAATTTATAATTTCTCGAATCTCATTTATACTTTTTTATTAAAGAAAAAGAAAAATAAAAAAAAAATAAATTAAAAAATAAAAATTATGTTCCGTCTCCCAATTTTTTTTTTTCTCTTAAAAAAAAAAGAAACGGGTATTATTTTACTTAACTTTATTTTATGAAAGAATACAAAAAAAAAACTCTAATTAATTATTTCTTAAAACATTTTTTTAAAACTTTAATAAATAAGAAGAAAAAACATTAAATAAAAAAAAAATCTTAATCTTCCAAAATTTTTAATTTTAATTTTTAACATTTTTTCCCTTTTTTCAAATTTATTTTAAGGAAGTTTTTCTTTTCTTTTCCTTTTTCGTGTCTTTGTACTTTTTTTTTTTGTTATTTTAGAATCTTTTGCTTAGGAAAAATGTGAAGACATTTTTTTTCTCCATTTTTTATTTTCTTTTGAAACCAGATTGAATCACTGAATCACAGATTTTACATAAACAAAACAACTCTACTTAAACTGACATTAAAAACAAAAATTTTCGTTAATGTAAAAAAAATTCACATCGTGTCGTCCATCGTGCAGTTAGAAAGAGAAAGATGACAGATGACATATTATGTAAAAATCTGTTGATTCTTTTACATTTTAAAAAAATTGATAATTAATTAACTAATTAACAAAGAAGGAAAAAAAAAAATATAAAACGATAAATTTTCAATCTGACTGAATTTAAAAGAAGAAATAAAAAACAGAAATTCTGTAAAAAAAAAGACAGAAGTATAAAAAAAATTTTGTATAATTAAAAAAGAAAAATTGTGAGAGATGAGTTGAAAATATAAATGAATTGATATTTTTCACTTTTTAAATGATTGAAATTGTTAATAAACAAAAAAATAATTGAAAGTTTATAAAAGAAAGAAAAATATAAGAAAGTATAATTAAAAATAAAAGAAAATTTAAAGTAAAAGAAAATTACAAATAAAAAAATAATAAAAAAAATAAAAGTGTTTTTCTATAGAATTATATTATTATTATTAAATTACAGATAATTATAATTATTATTATTATTTATGAATAAATGCAAAAGTTAAAATAAAATAAAAAAAAAAAAGGATTAAATGACAAAAAGGCAAAAAATGTAATAAAATTATTGAAAGTAAAAATAAAAAGAAAAAAAAAACACACAAAAAAAAGATATATAAAAAAAATGAATAAATAAATAAAAATAATATATAAATAAATGATACATTTTATAGGCTAATTAATTATTAAATAAAACAAAAATAATTAAATTAAATTTAATAATTAAAATAAAAATGAAAAACAGAAAAAGTGGAGGAAAAAAAAAGATATAAATTGGAAACCATTTTGTAAATAAATATATTCGATAAAAAATCAAACTTAAGATTACAAAAACAAAATTGTAAAATTATGTACAATAAAAAGAAAGAAAATAATATTAACTTGTAAGAAAATTATTTTAATTTTTTATTTCCTCTGATTTTTATTCCTTTATTCCTCATTATTAGGTACTATGAGAAATATTTAAAATGAATTGTCGATTAAAATATGTACATACAGCGATTAATATTTTAATTGTATGTAAATATTAAAATGAGGCCGCAAACCAATCTCTGCTGAATTTCAATTCCTCAAAAGCAAAACTATCTTTCGAAATTCGTAACGAATTTAACAAACAATTTCAATAATATAAAGATAAAGAAATTATTAAAGTTTTGTGGGAAAATAATAAAAATCAGCTTCTCTTTATAAAATTAGCAATAATTTTTAAAATTGGAAAACAATTTCAATTTTGCTAAATCTGAAAAATTATTAATCAAAAACAATTTATTTTTGTAAAATATAAAAAATTCATTTTTTAATTGATATAATATTTATTTTTATTTCATTTTCAGTTTCTTATTTGCTTTTTTAATTTTATTTTTTAATGCATTAACATCCAAATTATTAGATTCTGTTTTATTTTTATTCGAAGAACTTTCTTCTGGAGGAATGAATGCTTTGTTGCGTACTTCAGTTTGTTTTTTAGCAGTTTCTGCTTGTTTATCATATCTTTCCTTTCTTCGCTTAGCCTGCTTCTGTTCTTCTTTAAGGAAGTATTCACCACTAGCCAATTCTTTATCAATTTTACTTTCAGTTTGTGATGGTGGAAATGGCGTAAATGGTTTCTTAATTGTCTTATTTTTGGGTTGTTTACGTTTGCTGATATTTTTAGATTTAAATTGTGGTAAAAACCGTGCCCAATCTTCATTTTTTAATTGCGGATTTTGAAGCAGTTCTTTTTTGATCATCAATGCTTTTACGTTGTAAATTGGATGAATATTTTGCATTGTATCTTCTACAATTGCTCTTACTTCTTGTAGCCCTCTGTAGGGTCCTAATGCCGATACGGTATTACCTTGAACTAAAATGTAACAATTTGTAAGAAGTTCGATCGATTTTAAAGTACATCCGTTTGCCCCAATCAGGCGCAAACGTCTTTTTGCAAATTTCTCTTTTTTTCTTATCATCTTTCCTATTTTAATTATATCACACCCAATTTCATCTTCCAAAACACGTTTTGCTTGTTCATATGGTACACTTCGGGCCAGAAGTTTTATCATGTCGCGGGCTTTTAAGATTATATACGGATCCCATGTTTTCCTACTTGTCTTTACACTCATACATCCCTCAACTAAGTCCAATTCAGCTTTTAAATGATGCTCATTTAATGATTTCTGAACAAGAGGCCAACACTCTTTAAGATATTGTTCACGATATTTTGGAAATAAAGTAGCAAATGTACTTTCTTCTAATAAACCATTTAAATTATCGCTCTGTTTAAATTTGGGTATTTTAAGTTCCCATGCATTATCCACTGGTTCAGTAGATATTGGCTCATCGTCACTCTGTTCTGCCATTACACAAATAGTATTTTATCACTTATTATAAGAAAAAATTTAATAAAAACAATTTACAACATGTGTTTGTCTATAAAGTTTGACATTTAAGATTTGACACAAAATCAATTATTTAATATGGTAATACTTCATTTTATAAAACTTGAACATTGATAGTATTGCCATAGTGTTAGTACACTGCAAAAATTAAATGTTTTTTGAAAATGAAATTTTGAGCCATAAATTATAAATAATTTTGTTGAGTTTTATTAAGAGCAACAACAAAACAAGTCAAAACAAAGAATGTGTGAAGTTTTTTTTTAAAACACTTTTTTATTAAATTATTATTGATTCATTATGTTTTCACGCATAAAATTATAATTTAATTATATATAAAAACGTAATTATATTGAAAGAAATACATAATATATTTCAACACAAAATAAAAAATGGATGAGTCATTCGAAAACGGGATGGTATGTTAATTAATTGATTAGGTAATTTAATTTTTCATCAATTTTTTTTTATTTTATCACAACAGGAAGAATGCAGTTATGATCATGTTATATTAAAAACGTCACCTGCTGCTTTTATGACTGAATTGGATAAAGTAGGAAAATTATCTTTTGTCCTTTATAATCCAAGTAAATTTTATTGTATCGAATGGAAAGCATATGAAAATTTGTTAGTTGAACAATCTCAAGAAAAAGATGACTGGTCATTTATTGATGCAATAAATGAAAGACGACGTACTGAAAGTGAAAGTTTAATATTTAATACAACAACAAATACAATTACAGCAAAAGATCTTCCTCCAAATGAAATAAATCAAAATAATTTATCGACAACAAAAGCAAAAGTTATAAGAATAAAATTATCTGATTTAAAAATAATCGAAATACAAAATAGTGGTAATGAAATTAAATTAATAAATAAAATAGATAATAAGACCCATAGTCAATATTTTTTTCAACAACGAAATGCTGACGGTTTTATACGTAGTTTAATTACATACAATGTTTTAATTCAAAATCGTAAAAATAAATTACAATATGAGGTTAAAAGTGGTTATAAAAGTGAAAAAGAAAATCAAAAAACATTTGATTCTGTTAGTATTGATGATATAAAAAATGCTAAATCAAATTTATCTGATATATTTGTAAAATTCGTTGAAATGATTCCACAAATGCAACAAGAACCGTCACCAACATCAACATCAACATCGACAACAACAACAACAATAACAGGTGGTGATGAATACGAAGTATTAGATTCTGGAAAAAATTCATCTGAAATAAGTTCTAGTGATAATGAAAATAAATATTTAGATCCATTACTACCAGAGCGACAAAAAATCTTACGTGGTTCACCATTATCAGAAAAGCAATGGCGTGAATTTTTAACAGAAGATGGAAGAGTCTCTGATGTGGAAAGAATTAAGGATATTATTTTCAGAGGGGTAAAATTTATTCAAATTTTTATTTATTTCTATGGATGTCATGAATTCAAAAATTATTATGAAATTTAAAATTTTACATAATTTATATAAATTTGGTTAAATTGTGGAATGTCCTTGAATATAAACCTAATTAATTATAATTTCATGAATTCATTTCATTTTAATTTGTATTATGTTTAATTTAGATGGGTTTTCATTAAAATTTAATCTATGGCAAAAAAATAATCTTTAAAATATTTTTACCATATTTATTTGTATTTTTATATAATTTACAGGGAATCGAACCAACATTACGTAGAGAAGTCTGGAAATATATGTTGGATTATGAATTATGGAATATGACAAGAGAAGAACGTATAGATCATCGCAAACGTAAAACCGATGAATATTTTTTAATGAAACTTCAATGGAAATCAATGACCAAAATTCAAGAAGACAATTTTTCTGGTTATCGTGATCGAAAATGTCAAATAGAAAAGGATGTTAAACGCACCGATCGTGCTGAAGATTTTTTTGCTGGTGATAATAATCCAAATTTAGATTTATTACAAGATATTTTGATGACATACTGTATGTATAACTTTGATTTGGGTTATGTACAAGGAATGAACGATTTATTAGCACCAATATTATTTTTAATGCGTAATGAACAAGATTCATTTTGGTGTTTTGTTGGTTTTATGAAACGAGTTTATACAAATTTTGATATTGATCAAGCTGGAATGAAAGAACAATTGAATAAATTAAGTAAACTAATTTCATTTACTTGCCCAAAATTATATCGTTATTTAAAGGATATGAATTCGGAAAATATGTATTTTTGTTTTCGTTGGTTATTGGTTTGGTTTAAACGAGAATTTTCACCCACTGATGTTCTTGAGTTGTGGGAAACAATGTGGACGGGAATGCCTTGTCCAAATTATCAACTTATTATTTGTGTTGCTATTTTAGAACAACAAATGGATGTATTTATTGATAATAAATATGAATTTACTGATATTTTAAAAGTAACACTTCCTCTATTTTGTGAAGTGAATTTAGTAATTAAATTTTTTTTTTTATTTCAGCATATTAATGAACTTTCAATGAAAATAGAATTGAAAGTATGTTTAGAATATGCAGAAGCTATTTATCATCAAATAAAAGAAGCAAAAACATTAACAGATGAAATACGAGTAATAATTGGGGAAGAACCTTTAGAAAATGACGATTCAGAAAATGAGCTGGATAATGATGATGATGATGATGATGAACATGATGATGATAATGATGATGATAATTTGCCGGTAGCAAAAGTGGTAGCAGACACACAACGAATAGATGAATTATGTGAAATTTCTATGAATTATTCTTTCCTTTAAAAGTGATCAGTCAAAAGATGGCCATTGTTCATTTTTTTATTTATTTTTCCCAGAAATTTTGTTTTGTTGCAATGTTTTAAATCTTAAGTTAATGAGTAAAATAATGGCCACCTTCAGTTTGTAAATAAGGAACTTAATCGTGATTGATTTGTTTTTTTTTTTTTTTGATTATCAAAAATATTGTTATTAATTAATTATAAAAACTTACACGTTTCAAAAATTGTTTATTTTTTCCTTATTATTGTTATTATATTGTATTTAATGATAGTTTTTAATATATTTATACATATTTGTAATTATAATAAAGAGGAAGAATCATTGCAAATTAAATAGTATTTAATTTTATTTCAAGTATTTTTCTTTTTGTCAATATTTATAACTTTATAGTTATTTCAATTTATAAAATTTATTATGAAACTTATTTAATGTATTGTTACTTTCAAGTGATCTAAATAATTTTAATTATTTCACAATATTTTCGAATTCAGGGAATTATATTTTATATAGAGTGTATTTATTTGGGTGAAAATTCATTAAAACTTTAGAGAGTTGCATGAAGAAATATACAAATACAGACTGATGAACTAATAACAATATATATTTTAGAGAGGAATTACCGTTGTCATTAAAATCCAGTGATTTTAACAATGGGTGAGATAAACGTTCCAGCATCAACTCCAACAATTTTCAAAAAAGAACTGGATTGGAGTGAATTATTTTTGAAAAAAAAAAAAATAATTTTCTTACACTTTTTTTTAAATACATTTTTATTGTAATTTTTTTAACTAAAATACATTAAATTAAATTATAATTTAATAATTTTTTAGTTTAAAAACATAAATTATATAATATATAAAATACAAATAATAAGTTTCAGTTTTCTTAAATTTTTTTCCTTAGGTTTTATAAAAATAATATTCTTCATCCTATTATTTTTTCCCCCTATTTTATCAATTTCTCTAATAGAAAACAAATAATACAAAGAATAAAATATAAAAATTGCTAATTTAATTTAAATATATTCTGTTTAATTATTTTATCTTAAGTTAACATCAAGTAAATATTCTGACAATGATTTGACTAATAATGACTCGTCTATTTCTAAAATATAATCATTGGTGGGAAAAATTTTTTTAGAATTTAAATTAGAATTATGATGATGATGATGATTTATATAAATTTTTTCTAAATCATTTAATTTGATAAGAAATGATGAATTATCTTCAAATGTTGATATTAAAATATTATTTGAGATCATAACATTTTTCGGTCTGCAATGAAAAAATAAATTATTGCTTATTGAATTAATCGGATGATCAAGGTGAATACATACACATCGAATGTTGCTGGTACTCGATAAGATTCAATAATTTTCCAACTACACATTTCTTGCGATGATGTTAAACGTATTGAAAAAATTTGCATTAATTTCTCTTCCTTGGTTAAATCTTTAAGCTGCACCAAAAATAGATAATTCTCAACCTTAAAGTAGACAAACAGATTTTTTTAAAAAAAAAAATTTCAAACGGGAAAAAATAATAATTTACCTCATCCTTACACATAAAACCTGTTAAATTGAAGCCTAGTGAATCTTTTAAATCAATATTTATTAGAAGATCACCATTTTTATGATCCCATATTGTCACTTCCGAATTACCAATTCCCAATAATTGTTCATCTGACGAAAATGGAAAAAATTTATATTAAGCAATTGTTAATTTGTTTAAATTCAATTCAATTAATCATTTTACATTTGTTTATCGTTGAATATAAATAAAGAAAAAAATTACCGTTCAATTCATGTAATGTTGTTATTTGATGATTAACAGATGGAAATTCTCTCATACATGCTAGTGTCTCAAAATCAGGTGCTAAACTATATTTGCATAGTCCACTTTTACAACTAGATGGTGTTCTTTCAAACCATGACACCAGACAATAACGTGAATTCTTTAAAATCACGTAACACATTTCAATTGGTGTCCTATTTGATAAATAAAAACAATCATTATTAAATTTTATGAAAGGATTTTGATATTTTCTCATTTTAAATTTATATTAGTAAATTTTGTAGAACACAAAATTTCAGAATTAGAACAAAACAATTATGAAATTTATTCCTCTCTCCTCTAAATGTCAATTATGCAGCATTATTTATTATTATAAAGTAAACTGTTGATAAATTCTAGTTTTTAAAATTTTTGAATAAAATAAAACAAAACATAAGAATGAAATTGTAAAGCTTACCCATGTAAAGTATCAAATTGTATTGATTTCATTGTAATTTTATTCTCATGATTTTTAAAATAAACATTTGAATAAACAGATGATAAAAAACATTCTCTTTTATCATCATGAAATATACGTGCACGTAATTCCAAATAAAATATATTATTTTCATAAAAACCAATTTGTTTTTGTTTTTGTACTGGAATAAATACGTTATGTTGTTTTCTTTCACATTTGCCAATTAATATCCATTTTTGTGTATGATTAAGTAAACTTATTGTATGATTTAATTTCCAATAAGATATTTGCTCATCTTGTACAATAATCAAATTATTATTTAAATAATAAGCAGCAATTATTTCACCATCAATTGGATTTAATGGATTTATCATTGAATTATTATTTAATTGTTCTTTTATAATTTCCGATTTTATTGAAAAGGAATTATTAACAGTATCTTCATTTACTAATGTTTCAAGAAGTGAATATTTTATTTCGTTTTCTGATGAAAATGCAGGATGGGTAATAGAACACTTTTCAATAGTTGTTAAATCAGAAGAAAAATTAGAAATTTCATTTAATGAAGATGTTGATAAAGGAGGTGAATTAAGGGACGGAATAATTATATTTCCGCATTTAATTTCTTCGGAAATTTTTTGTATAGATTCCAATGAATTATTTTCTGATGGATAAATTACAGAATTTTCTTTTAGTATTTTTCTTTCCAGTATTGTTGTTGTTGTTGTTATATTTTTTTTTATTGCATTTGAACGTGTTTTTTTCTCCATTGAATTAATTTTTATTTTTTTACCAATTTTATTCAATTTATTTGGTGTGAGATTTGATTTTGACCGAAGAATTTTTTGTTGTGAATGATAACGACGTCGTAATGATATTGATGATGATGGTTGTATTAGTTTATCTTGTTGTGATTTTGTGATTTTGTTTGAATTATTTTTAAAATTGAAAAAATTCCTTATTTTTCCACTTCTTAACTGTGTTTTAACCCAATCATAATTTTGTATTCTTTGTGAACGTAATTTAATAAATTTATGTTTTTGTTTTTTTGTTGTTTGTTGATTTAATTTTTGTTTTTTCATTATTTTTTGATTGTTTTTATAAGGATGTTTAATTAAATTGTTATTTATTGAAATTTTATTATTGTCAATGAATGTTGGTGTTTTTTCGTTTGAGGTTGTTTCATTTATTGTTGTTGTTTCTTTTGTTGTTTTTGTTAATTGTCCTTCTGTTGCAGGTGAATGTTGTTGTTCTAGATTTGTCAATTGCTGTTCTGATGTTAAATTAGATTTATCATCAGTAAATACTGCCATACTATTGTTATTGTTGTTATTTTTAATAATATAATTTCGTCTTTCTAAAACACTTATTGTTGGGATAAACCTTTGTACAAAATTATTTGGTAATTGTTTACATTGGTATAAAGATTTAACATTATTTAAGTTTGTTTTTGATTCATATTGAAGTTCGTTATTTTTTAATCTTCCATTTAAAGTGAAGTTTCCATAGGAGAATTTTATCAATTTATTATCTTTGTTATTATTATTATGTTGTTGTGAATTAATTGATGAAATTGTTGTTGTTGGTAATGTTAATCGATCAATTATATTATCATCTGTTTGATCATTAACAATAATACCACAACATCTTGAACCATTTGTACCAACAGATATTTCTTCATCAACATCTTCATTATTTTCAATTTTTATATCATTAAAATATCCCTTATTTGTCTTATTTTTTACTGGCGAAAAACCTTTAAAACCATTTAAATCTTTTTCATTTATTTCATCATTTGTCGTACTATTTATGAGTAGATTCGATTTTTCTGTTTCCTTTTGTAAATCTTTATTTATTTGTACAATATTATTTGTACAAATACGTTGAAGTTTAACTCTTAATGAACGACGATTAAATTCATGTCTATTACGATTTGAAAAAAGCTTATTTAAATTTTGAAAATCTTTATTGTCATCATCATCATTTTCCTCATCCTCATCTTGATCATCATCATCATCTTCTTGTTTTATATTTCGATTTGTGTCAATTTTTAAATATTTATAAAGTTCTTCTTTTGTATCTGGTGAGCCAGACAATGGTATTGTTGTTTGCATTCGATGTCTTTGACATAAATATGAAATTAGTACATTCTGTTGCTGTTCATTTTCATTATACTTTTGATTTGGTATTTTTGGTATTTTAAAACAATTGTCATCAATAGGACGATTATTAGTTTTATTTATTCCTTTATTTATGTAATTATAACGTAATAAAATATTACTTTTGTTAGTTTCTTCACCATAAAGATAATGTGGCAAAATATTATTATTGTGTTGTTTTCTACATTCCATTCTAATTTTATCAATTTCACGGATCTTAAGGGATGAACGAAAATCCGATGTACTACTACTGTCTGTCCATAATAACTTTATATCACTAGAAGTATCACTGCTAGCAACATCAATTATTGCTGTTTCTCGTATTGGATTGACTGTTATTCCATTACTTTCTTTTTTCTGTATGGAGATATTTGTTGGTGATTGTACATTACTTGTATCAGTTTCAAATAATATTTCTACGTCAGATGAATCATTTAAGGATAAACCAACATTATTTGATTCTTTATCATCATTATCATTATCTTCCTTTACTAGTTCTAATTCTTCTCCATTATTTTCGAATTTGCCTTTTTCATCTTCTTCTTCAAGTGACAATGAATTGTGATCTGTATTTGAAAAATCATCAAGTGTTTTATACGTTCTTCGTTTATTCGTATAATTTTTCGGTATCGAGTGACCCTGGAAACATTCATAGAAATTAAATTAACTAAATTTATTAGTTGACGTTTAAACTAAACAATTCTTGCGCATTGCATATCAAACTAAAACCGAAATAATTATAAATGAATATATATAAAATGGTCATATTGCGGTAAACAGAATGAGCAAAAAGAATTTTAGTCATTACAATCAAATAAAATAATCAGGCATTTATTTCATTTGAATTTCTTCTTGGAAAATAATAAACTTACATTTGTCGATGATGTTGAAGGTGAAGAATCGCTTATTAAATTCTCATTACCTTTAACTAGATCTAATTTTTGCCATTCAAGAATTCGTTCTCTTATTGTCATTGCTGGTTGACTTTTTTCAATATTTTGCAATACTTTTTGTAATAAATTTGATGGTTTTTGTTTTTGTTTCTGTAGCTGTTGTTGCTTCTTTTTATTATAAACAATTTTCTTTTTTTTTGGTGTATCTAAGCTGGATACATCCATTATAAGTGAATCATTGGTGTAGTCACTATCAGTATCTGATTGTGATACTGTTTGTTCCGATGTTGAATTTATTATTATTTTACTTGAATCAGATGAACTATTTGAATTACATTTTTCTGTAATAAAATTAAAATAAAAAATAATTAAACATTGATTTTTAGCCAGGCAATATTTTGTATTAAAAAATAAGGAAACATTTATTGCAAATGAATAATATAACGATGGCTGAATAAAATATGTGCAATGAATCAATTTTGAAAAAATTAAATGCAAAAATAATAAAAAGGAGGAAATATTTGTTCATAAATTTTGAATATGATAAATGCAACGAATGAATGTAACTTTAAATCATAATCAATACAATATTTTTGGAATATTAAAGATGATAGTATTATCTCTCCAGAGATATAAATGAAGAATATAAAATGCATATTATTGAAGATTATTTTCAGAATTTTCAAATGGATTTACTTAAAAAATGATGCAATACGATACAAATATAAAATAAAATTGAATCATTTGAATTTGTATTTATCCCCTTTAGTTTTTCAACTAGTTTGACCATTTTGGTTTCATTCTGTCTCTTTAAAAACCAGTAAAATTGTTTGTAAAAATATCTAAAAACGAATATTTTAACGAAAACTTACGAAAATAATGAAAATAAATAAAAAATCAAACAAACAAACAAAAACTTACTAAATTTTTTATTTTTTAATGTTGTGGATTTCGTATAGTTTTTATTACCCCCTGCTGGACTTGTAGCTATTTGATTTAAATTTAAATCACCGTTAGATAAATCATCGTCCTCAAGATTTATTGTCTCTAATTGTGATTGGGTTTCAATATGTTTTCCCACACTCATCCTTTTATTTACTTTTGTTAAATTCATTCTGTGTTCTTTTTTTATTAATCTGAAGAAGAAGAATAAAATGTAGGAGGGAATTTTCTTCTCTACGGGCAAATTTATTTAATTACCAAATATAATATAATTACCTTTATTCCTAGTAATTTTTAAATAAAAAATTGTAAACTTTAAAATATTACAATAGAAAGAACATTTTTTTTTAACAAATTGAAAATATAAATTTTTTTAACATTAACTAAAAGGATTCTATTGTATTAAAAATTCATTATACATGGAAAATATACGTTTTCCAGGTGTACTAATTTATTAAAACTGTTTTTTCTTTCAATATTTAACTAATTTCGACAATGTTAAATAATAAAAATTAAACTTAAAAATATATTTCACATTGTTATTAATAAAACAAATAAAAAGATTTATTATTAAGAAAAAAATTATTAATTTTTTCGGCCTTTTTTTTATCTGTGTTTTTGTTGATTAAAATACATTTTAAATGTTATTCATTATTTCTATAGAATAGTAATCACTTAAACTTAAAGATTAGTTAACTGTTTTAATATTTATTAAACGTTCACTTGTTATTATCATTAATTTGTTATTATTATTTTATTATGATTTTACTATAAAAAACAAATGGCATTTTGGCATATATTTTTTTTTTCATTACACTGAACTAAAAAACATCTAAATGACAATGAACATTGAACTTAAATTATTAAAAATCTCTATGTTTATACCAAAATAAAATTTTTTTACAATTTCCTACAATTACGATATTCATATAAACAATAATTAATTGAAATAATACAATTATTATTAATTATAGTTAAAAAGAAAATAGATTAAAATTTTAAATTTAAATAAAATTTATTTGTTGCTCTTTTTTGCTCAATTTGAAATGCTTGACAACAGCAAAATTATTAGTGAAAGCACAAAATATTATTAGCCTTTATAAGGTTTAACTGAACAACATTTTTCTATATCGCTACAAACTTTTATTATTATTTTTTGGATCAGTTTGAATGACGCAAAGATTGAATTTTTGTGTAAAAATAAAGTTTGAGAGCGAAAACTTATTAGCCTTTATAAGGTTCACAATACTTAAATTCACCATTTCCCCTAAAGTTTTTAAAGATTCACCATTTTCATATGATCTTCTTAAAAAATCGGTTAAATTTAATGTAAATTGTAAATCAATCTCCAATTAAAAAAAAAATTCAATTATATTTATTGAAAGGAAAACTAGGAAAATATTGTTAAAATACGATAGAATTGTAATTGTTAATTGTTGTTAGTGGTGTAAGGTATAAATTTATATCCAAGTAAAACAAACAGAAGAAAAAAAAATATTATGTTTTTTTTGTTGTTTTGAAATTTATGATTATTTTATATTTATATAATTAATGTATTTATTACACTAAATTTATTATTTATGTAATAGATACTATTATTTTTTTTGTTTTTGTTTTTTATTTTTTTTTTTTAGCTAAATAATGTAAATAAGTTTTTTTTTTTTTTGTTTTTGTTGTGTTTAGATATATTTTCCATTTAATTTTTGTTTTTTTTTTTTTTTTAGGTAATTTTTAACTTTCTTTTTTTTTTTTTTAATTTTTTTTTTAATTATTTTTCTTTATTAATGAATGAAAACCCATCACAGAAGCTGTGCTATTTTAATAATATATTTTTGTTTTTTTTTTTGATATATAATTTATGTTAATATAATAATCATAATAATAATAAATAATAAATAATAAATAATTGTTTATAATTAAATATATAAAGTCAAATCTACAATTTAATGTTCTTTTGATTTTTTTTTTTTTCTCTTATTAATCAATTTTTGTATCATTTTTTTTTTTTGTCAAAATGAAAAACAAAAAAAAAATTGGAAAAAGATAAAAAGAAAAACTACAAAAACACGCGTTTAATTTAAAAGTTTTAATAATAATTAAAATAATAATAATAATAATAATATTTTGATGCAAACCGTAAAAGTAAGCAACATTATTTCATAATTAATTAATCAATTAATTTATTTATTAATTTTTTTTTCTTTAATTTATTTCCATTTGATAAAAATCCAAAAATACAAATATTTAAATTTTTTTATTATTCCAAAAATTTTATCATTTTGTTTTTCTTATTATTTTTTTTTTTATTATTCTCATTTTTTTTTTTTTTTTTAATTTTTTGGTTTAATTTTCAGGCAAGCGTTTTTTTCTTATGATTATACATAATTTTCTTATAATAATTTACACATTCAACTTTTATTTTGTTTTTTTTTTGTTTTTTATTATTTTGTTTTCTCATTTTTTTTTTTTTTTTTTTAAACCAATTTTTAATAATTTATTGTAATTTATACAGATTAATACTTTTGTTGTTGTTGTTGTTGTTGTTGTTGTTTTGTTTATAGCATTCACAAATTATATAAAATAAGAAGAAAAATATAGAAAAGAATTAACTTTTTCTCGCATGCAGTCAAAACATAAAAATATTTGCACACCACAGAAATATCCGATTTGTGTTTTACCAATTCAATTTTTCCCCCCGCACACTCTTTTTTTCTTCATTGAACAGAATCAGAAATTCGGTAAATAATTTATATAATGTTGATTAATATTTCTGATGTTGCCACATTGATATTTTTCCAAAATTATTTCTTTAAATTTAAAATTCAGATGATGAACTTTAGTCAACATTATTTGCTGAAAATGAATTTCTCTCATTTACAAATAATTCAAATTTTGAATAATTTTTATTTGTTGTTCGACAAAAAATTTACATTCAGAGTCACACTCCAAAATATAAACATAATAGAAAACATAAATAAAACAAGCAACAATGTTTGGATCACTTTTAAAAACAAAAAAAAAAAGATCAAATTTGAAAAAATCTCTCTTAAAACTAAAATACACAACTAAGGGGAAAAAAAACGACACCAATCTTATATTAATTAATTTCTCCTTTTTGATATGAAAATAAAATTATGATAAATCGTTTTTCCTTTTTTTAAATTTAGTTTTAATTTATTAATTTATTAATTATAGAAAGAAAGAAAAAAAAAACAAAACAAAGCTGCATCCATTTATTTTCATTTTTTCCTTTAGTTTTGTTTTTGTTTTTTTTTCCCCACTTTTTTCTTTTTAGTTTGTCAAATTTTTTGTTAAATTTTCTCATAAGAATATTCCATTTTTTTTGGTTGGTTTAAATTTATTTATTTATTTATTTTTTTTAATATAAAATGCATCTAAAAGCCATTTATGTCTTTTATCATTTTGTCTCTGTTCCTCAAACCTTAATCCGATTTTTACACTTAATAAATCTTACGTCTCTAAACATTACCTTTTATTTTTTTTATGTCATTTATTTATTAATTTTTTTATAGTCAGTTTTAGAACAATTACATGCTAAAGTTTTTTTTTTATTTAGGAAAAAACAACAAAAAAAAAAAAATATTATAAATTGTTTAAAATGCAATTAAAAATAATAATTAAGATTAAGTTGAAAAAGATTTTAAGAAAAAATGTGTGTTCTTAACAATATATTGTGATGATATAAATTGTTTTTGTTTGTTTAATTATTTTTTTCTAATTCCTTTTTGGTTTTGTGTTGTTAGATTTTTTTTTTTTTGTTTTTAGTTTGATAAATTTTTTTTTTAATACTTTTTGATTGAAAATTTTGTTTTTAAATCGTTTTTTTCTTTTGTTTCTCTTAAAATTTAAATGTTTAAAATATAATTTTGTTTTTGCTTTTGCTTTTAATTTTTAAATTTATATTTTTTTTTTATCATTTTTAAAAAAAAAATTTGCAAATTTTGAATTCTACATTTTTCTTGTTTCTTTTTTTTTTTCGTCCTTCATTCCTCCTTTTTATCTTCTGTTAATTATTTTTAAATAATGGACATAAAAGCGTTACATTTTTTTTTTTAATTATTTTTATTTTTTTTTATTGAGCTTTAAATAAGTTTTCTTCTTTCTTTCTTTTTTTTTTTTTGTTCTTTTTAAAATTTGTTTATTTTACAAAAATACAAAATTAAAAGGTTTTTTTTTTTGTTGTTATGTTTATTTATTGAATTTTATTCTCAGTGTTAAATTTTAAATAAAAAAAAAATGGAAAAGAAGAAAAACAAAATAAACACGAATTAATATTTTATTTATTCAATGAGCCCCACAAGAATAAAATAAGGGGTGTGAAGGGAAAATCAAAGAAACTGAAAAAACAAAAAAAAAATTTAACCAATTTGAATATCGCACAAATAAAGGCAGCATTTTTGTGTGTTGAATTTTTTTCTTCTTCAATTTTTATTTGCAATAATTATTAATTTTTTCCTTCTTTAACTATTCGTGTTTTTTACATTTAATAAAAATAAGTATAAAAATGATTTTAGAATTTAAAATAAAAAATAATACAAAATAAAAAAAACATAAAATTAGCGTAAATTTCCGATTTGGTTTTTCTTTCTTAATTTATTCTTTGTTTTTGTATTTTTTTTTTTCTTTTAAGTTTTGTTACCCATAATTTAATTTGTGCTCTTTTTTTTTTTTTTTTTTTGTTTGTGTTTTATTTCCCTTATTAAAATTAAAAATGATGATTATTACTTTTTAAAGAGGCTTTTCTTTATTTTATTTATTTATTTTTATTCAAATATTTATTTTTTTGTTAAGATTTTGTTTATTTAATTTAAATTAATTTTAGTAATTAAGAGTTTTCTGTGTGTTTTTGCAAAAAATTGTTTAATTTTTTAATTTTTTTTTTGTAATCATATTTTTATTTTTAAAAGAAAAAGAATAAATTACTACTTATTACAATTGCTAATAAAAAATATACAATTTTCTCACGTTTTTCTTTAATTTTTATTTTTGGACATTTTTTTTTTTTCTTCTTCAACATATTTTTTTTTTCTTTTCCCCCATTTTTTGTTTCTCCTTCATCCGTTTGTTTGTTTGTTTTTTTTTTTTTTTTTTAATTTATTTTGAAGTCCTTTTTTTTTTAATTTTATTTGTAATTAAATTTTTATTACTCAGAAGAAATAACGGCCAGAAAACTACGACTTATTTTTAGTTTTCAATTTGAAAAGATTAAATATTTTGTAATTTTCAGACTTATTTCCGTTTCCGTTTATTTTTCCATCCGGCCATTAGTTTTTTATAATTATTTTGTGGATTGTGATTTTCAAAGCTTCCCTCCACACTGCCTCTTCTGTCA
Source organism: Pedicia rivosa (assembly GCA_963082725.1). Classification (NCBI taxonomy): domain Eukaryota; kingdom Metazoa; phylum Arthropoda; class Insecta; order Diptera; family Pediciidae; genus Pedicia; species Pedicia rivosa. The sequence continues at coordinate 44,216,255 of OY720154.1, read as the reverse complement.
TCATCATCAGCTTCGATTGATTATCACAATTTTTTGCCAATTTCATATTTTCTAATTCATTTTTTGATATATTTTTTTTTGTTGTTTTTTCTTCATTTGAGATCATTTTACAAATCTCCTCCTCCTTCCAAATAGTTTTGATATTTTTTTTAATTTATTTGTTTGTTCAAAAAATGTCAATTGTTTTTTTTTTTTTTTTTTTTTGGTTTCTTTTCGACAAGAAAAATTTTATTTCATTCCGGCGTACGCGTCAAATGTAAAATAAAAAAACAATGGAAAATATTCCGTCTTTAACAGGCGTTGACATTTTTGTTTAGCAAATTATTGTTTTTTTTTTTTATTTTTTCGTCTGTGAATAATTAATAATTATTTAATAATAATCCCTGCTGATTTTGAATCTACTATTTTTTTTTTTTTTATTATTTCTAGCTAACGTTTTCTATTTTTAAATATTTTTATGGCTAGCTAGTGGCTGATATTTTCTTTATAATGTGAATGGGGGCGATTTTATTTTATTTGGAAATTTGTGTAAAGGATGTTTGGTAAAATAGGTTTTCAATTATTTCGTCATTTATTTTTTGAGTAAATTAGCAAAAACAAAAAACAAAATAATAAAAAACAAAACAAAAACAAAGCATTTAAAAAAAAATTTAAAGTTTTATTTTTTCCTTTCAAATTTTCATTGAAGAAATTCTTTTATTAAATAAATTGAACAAAAAAAAAAAAAAACAAAAAAAGGATAATAAAATAATAATAATAATATTAATAATAGTAAATGTTTATTATAAGGTAAATTTGTTATTCTTGTAAGCAGTTATTTTTCTTATAAACTATAAAAGGATCCCTAACATAATTACAACAAAAAAAAAAAAAAAAATAATACGAAAAAAAAATTGGTTTAAAATTAATTATTAATAATAAACAGAGAATGGATAAATTTAAAAAAAAAAAAGAAGAAAAAGAAGAAGAAGAAAACACTAAAAAACTAAAAATGAAAGCAAAATTAAAAAAAAAAAATTACTCAATTGTTTTTGGCTTTTTTCCACAACAAAAAAAAAAGAAAAACAGAATACAAGAAGTTTTCTTTTTGTTTCTCTGGGAATAGGCAATTAATTATTTTTACTTCGTTTAATAATAATTATTATTTTTGATTTCAATTTCAATTTCAATTTTTTTTTTTACTTATTTATGTTTTTTTTTTTTAATGAATTTTTAAAGAGAGAGAAGCACAGAATTATTTTAATTATTTTTAATTTTTTTTTTTTTTTGAATTATTTATTTAAATTCTGTGGGCCTGATTTTTTTTTTTATTTAAATTTTTTATTATAATTTTTTTTTTTGTTAGTTTTTATTAATTAATTAATTTTCTTTTTCTTTTTATTTTCTTTTCTTTTTTTTTTCTTTTAAGGTGGAAGTTTTTTGTTTTTTCTTTCTTTCTTTCTTTTTTTTTTTTCTTTAGTAAAAAAAAAAACAACAAAAACTTCTTATCCAGAAGAAGCAGTCACGCTTTCAGTTTGTCCAGCAAGAGCTGCCTTATTTTGACGTACCATCTCAGCACGACGTTCCTAAAATTAAAGAAATTCAAAATTTTTTAATTACATTTGTTTCATATTTTATTTCAGAATAAAGAAGAAAATTAAATGAAAAATTATTAAATGAAAAAAAAAAAAAAGAAAAAAAACTGAATTTTCTTTTGAATTCAGCCAAAAAAAATTTATAACGGGCGAGAATTTATTTTTTTTTTTTGTTTAAATTGCAAGAATGCTTTTTATTAAAAAAATTTAAATTAAAAAGAAAAATAAAAATGGGAAAAAGTGAAGGAAACTTCGATGAGTAACGACGCACAATGTAACGTTTGTCACAGTCACAATCACACTCACACAAGGAAAAAGAAACAAACACACAACACTGGAATACAAAATTTTAGAGATAATTTAATGGACCCAAGCTGAAAGAGATGAATTCTCTGTTACTTTCTGTCATGAGGACAAAATAAAAATTCATTTTTTTTTTTTACGCTTTCATTTGAAGGCATAAAGAAAAAATATTGTGGGAAAAATTTTCTTATTTCTCATAAGTTTTGATGAACAGAGATATTAGAATCGATCTCCAAACATTTTTTCTTGTTTCACCCGGAAAATTTATAACTTTTATTATTTTGTATTTGCATAGAATAGCAAAAAAAAAAAAAAAAACACGACGTTATTATTCTGTGCAAAAAAAAAAACTCTGACAAAACAAATTAACCAAATTTTTTTTTTTTTTAAAAAAAAAAAACAACAACACAAAAAAAAATTGGAATGGGAAAAAGTTTTTTTTTTTTGTTTTTATATTTTGTGTATGCCAAAAAGAGAGAGAAGAGAATTCAAAAAAAAAAAATATATATATATATAAATATAAAAAGCGTTATATCTATAATGCAATTTCTCTGTCTCTTTCTCTTTCATAATAACTCAATAAAAAGTAATGAGATAATTTTTCCCATCCACTTTTTTCTTTTTTTTTTTCCCTTTTTCTGTTACAACAAAAACAAAACCAACAGAAAACTTTTAGAAATTTTTTTTAAACAAAAAAAAAAAAAAAGCAACAGAAAAAAAATAAATGATAAAATTTTCATTTTTATTAAATTTTCTTTAAAAAGAAACGTTAAAACGTTTTCATTTTGTTTCTTTGCAAAACAAAAAATATTAAAACCAAAATAGAGGAGAAAAGAGAAAAAAAAAACTGCGATTATTTAACGCAATTAAATGAAGAAAAAAAAAAAAAAACAATTCACATAAAAGTAATTAAAACAGTCCCAGTTACATTTCCATTTTATTCCATCCACACATTTTTCTGTATTTCGTCAAGAGATTAAAAGAAACAAAATTTTAAAACTTTATTTTATAAATTGATAAAAATGGTGGAGTTGTTAAAATATGGAATTTTTTTTATACTTGTTCTGATTGTCTGTTGTGTTATTGCTGGAAATAACTAAGACAAAATATTGGAGTACATTAATTTTTAGTAACGAATAACAATTCATACAAGGAATAAGTAAAAATAAATTCTTAATTGGATAATATTTCTTGTCTGGCCCAATTTTGAATTCATGGGCTACTCGATTTGCAGCCAGTTTTTGTTTAAAACAAAAGAAAATCAATTTATCTCTTATAAATATTAAAAAGCGACAACTTTTTATTGAGTTAATAATTTGTGTTTTTCTTTTAAATTAGTTACGATCAACTGTTTTTCATAAATTTTGATGAGCAACTTTAAAGTTTTGTAAATTTACTTTCGACTACTTTTAATTCATCTCCATCAAGCGTTAACTAGAAAATGACAAACACAAAGACTCTTTAAAAAGTCACTTTATAAATACAGTTACAGAGGCACACATACTTATTAAGAAGTCACTGCTATTCATTTAAACCAAAGAAAAAAGAATATAAGAATATAAGAAAAAAAAATGAATTTATTCATAACAAAAATCCCATTTGTATTTATTTTAAATGGGAAACCAACAGATGACTTTCGTTATGAATTAATTATTTTGATAAAGAAAATACGTTCATTTCTTACATTCAAGAATCTTTGATTTAAACACAAATAAAATAAGCAAAAATTAGAATGAAGAAAAAAAAAATAGGATCCTTTTTTCCTCTTTTCAAAATATTTTCTTTTTAGAAAAACAGTGACGCATTGTTTGGTGTTTTTGTTGTACCTTTTTCTTTATATTTAGTTTTAAAAATAGATTTTGGAATCATGAGAGGCGGCGATATTACGATTCTCGCCTTTAAATTATAAATATTATAAATAAAAACTTTTAACAAAACAAAATTGATTTTTTCTTTGGCTTTTTGTATTCTCCGTGTTATTTTTTTTTGTTTCCCCATTTTCATTGCTACAATTTCATCTACTAGAAGTCATTTACCTATGCTATAAACGCGATAAATGAATTTAAAATTAAGATTAACATTGAGGTTTACAACGGAAAATTATACTGAATTAAAGTTATAGGTGCACACGTGCACACTCGAATTGGTTGAATATTTACTTTGCTTTGACACTTGAAATTTTATGAAAAAAAAAATATGATTTATATTTAATAAGAACTAGAGTTTTGAACTCATTTTTCAATAGAAACTTCCGTACACAAAAACTAGAAAATGACAAGCGTTAAGATATTTCAAAGAAAGCTCAAATCCTCAGAGATAAAAAATTAAATCAGATAAAGATTTAAAGGTTTTTTTAGCTACTATGAATGATGTTCTGTTCCTTGTTCTTTTTCTTTCGAAAGAACCAACTGATTTGATAATTTAAACGGATGTAAAAAGGGCATCCGATTTGATTGAGAATTTAATCTATTTTATCGTTCGCTTTAAGCCAACGAATTTAACTTAATTTTATCTTCCAGTTTTTTGTTAGATGAAAAATCTTAAGAAAAAGAACCATTTTCATTACTGATGAATTGCAAATTAATCCTTTTATTATTTAGCTTTCACTTTTCATAGACTACAACAATCAAATATCTGTAATGTACGGGGGGGATAGTCTCATACAGAAAGGCAGATAAATAGCGAAAAGCCAAAAGATAAACGATTTTGGATTACCCTAAATCGTAAAACCACACAACAGATATAAAAAAAGCTTCATTTTCTTATAATTTACGTTGTTTTACATTATAAAAACAAACTACAAATGCCAAAAAAAAAAGTTATCTATTTATCAAAATCCTTTCATGATTCCATGCCAACATAAACAAAAAAGAAAAAGTAAATTGGCAAATTGTTGTATTTAAAAAGCCAAAAACAAAACTTTTATTTTTACATTTGTTTATTTACAAATAAACAAATAAGAAAGAAAAGAGGAAGAAAAACGAGAGAGAAAGAGAATAAAATTAAAAATAAAGAAATTTGAAAAAAAAAAATTGAATTTAAAGAAAAGAAGAAAACGAAAATATGGTAATAAAAAAACGATAACAAAAAAATGAAAAAAAACCTACATGTTTTCGTATATTCTCTAATTTCTTTTGCATTTCCTTTTCACGATTTTGTTCCGCTAAAAACAATTTATTTTCAATGATCCGTGCATTATCTTCTGTTTTTTGATTTTCTCTCGAATCAACATGTTCTCGTGCTTCAGATATTTTTGATGTCTGCGATAGGGTTTGTTGTTTTATGATATTTTTTTTAGGGCAAATTTTTTTTTAAATATTTTCAAAGAAAATCAAAAAAAAATTAAAGAAAAAAACCATTTTTTAAGTGCATTTTTTTTGATGATGGTGTTGTTGTAGTTGTTGTTGTAGATGATGATGATGTTGTTGTAGTAGTTGTTGTTGATGTTGAATGTTGTTGGTAGGTAGGTTGTTATCGATGTAGATGATCAGGGTTTAAATAATTGTGTATTTTTTGATGATGATGATTTTGCGATTTGTGTTTTGATTTGGATGAAACATAATAAAAAAAAATAACAAAGAAAAAAAGAGAGAGAAAAGAATAAAAATATGTCAATATTACAATGATTTTTTTTATGGTAAAAATTTAATAAAAAATAAATTTATAAAAAACAAAAAACAAACACAAAAAAAAAATTATATTTATAAAAGAGAATTTAAATTAAAAACAAAATAAATAAATAGTTGCTGAATGATGGAATTAATAAATATAATCATGCGAACTTATAATTAAATTAATTAATTTATCGATTTTTTAATAAAAAAATAAATAAATGTTTTATTGTGCAAAACTATTTTACATTTATAAATATAATTTTCTTTTGCCTTTTTATACGTAAAAATTGAAGATGAATTCAAGTAACTTGTTGAAAGTAAAAAAGGAGAGACGCGGCAGTGCCATTGAACGTTTCTAATCAATCACAATCTGTCTGGATTTTAATAAATATGATTTAGATTTATTGAAGGCGGTTGGTTGTATTCGATTATGAAATATAAAGTATTTGCCATCTGGCGGAAACATTAATAACTACGATTATGACTATTCAAGAATTTAAAAAACTTCTGAATGACATTAAATAAAAATTTGTAGCTGAATTTCCCGATTTTATAACAAATGAGACAGTTCAAAATCGTATTCGAATGAAAATATTAATTCGTCATCAGTTTGTTTATGACGTACGTAATAAGTATGAGTTAAAAAAAATTAATATAAGATTTACTCTGTGTATGAAACTTTGCACACTTGTTGATAAATATTTATAGAAAAATAAATATGAACGAATTTTAAAAGATTTCGTTTCTATGAATACGTTAATGTCCACATATAATGTCTGTTAATAAAATAAGTTGACGATTGATAAAACTGTCACGACACTAACTTTTGTCGTCCAAGACACGTGAATTCATCTTAATTTTAAAAAAAATAAGGAAAACAATAAAAGAATAACTGAATAATAAAATTTTTACAAATAAATAAAAAAATTGTTTCTCACATGTTCCCTTAGACGTTCCAACATTTTATTAATGTTGTCTTCTCTCAAAGCAGCAGCTGCGTTAAGTTTATCTTGTAAAGCAGTTCTTTCTTCGAATTTCTGTTTTTCAAGCAATTTTCTTGTTTTCTCTATTTCTAAGGAATGAATCTAGGTAGGAGAGGAAAATTGATTTTTATTGTTGTCACAGTAAATTGAATAAAAAAGAAATTGAAAAATATGAAAAAAATGAGAACAAACCTTCAATTTATCTTTAATATCAGCAAGCAGAGCTTCACGTTTTTCTTCATATTGTTCCATTTTAGCATGGAGAGCTTCTTTCGTTTGAAAAATAAAAACATTATTCAACTGATCTTTCTTTCTAGTAGCTTCTTCAATTTTTGCTACTTTGGCAGTCCAGTCAGCAACTTTTTTTGCTTCTAAAGACTAAAAAATAAACAAAATAAACCCAATGATTCCAATGAATCCAGAATTTCAATTAAAAGAAAAACATACAAGTCGCCTATCTTCAGCAGCCTTTAATTTTTCCTGAATTTCTTCAGCAGAAACAGTTTTTCCTGGAGTTACTGGGCGCTTTGGAATTGGAAGTGTAGTATTGACAGCAGGTTCAGCCAAAATCACTTCATAGCTAAGTCCTCCTTTGGACTTTTCTTGGCATCGAATTTCAGTTGCTACAGAAAATAATTAAAAAATAATTCATTAATTACTTTTTTACATTTTAAAATTTTTGTTGAAATTCCAATTGAATTTTAACACAAGATTTTAATTAGAATCAAATGGGAAACAAGAACTAATTATAATCAAAATTAAGGATTGTAGAAAATACACATCAGTAAGATTTTAAATCGACGACACAAATAAATTCTGTAAGTCAGTAATTGCAAGGAACATTGACATTCAAATTAAATTAAACATCATATAGAAACACATTTCAGTATTAAAAACTTTTAAACTGTTTTAAATAAAGTTTAAACGTATAATGTTAACTAGATTTTCCTGTATTTTAACTCAATTTCGAAATGATAATTTTTCAACACATAAATTGTTTAAATTTAATTTAAAGAACAATTTCTCTACAACAGAAATAAAACAAGAAGTTGTTAGTTAAATTAACTCTTTTATTTATTTTAAACGGTGGCGGTGGTGGAGAAGAAGAATTATTTAAAAAAAATAATAATTTTATTATTTTCAAGTTTTCTTTATTTTTTTTTTTGTTGCAAAACCAAAACAAAACGAAAACAATAAATAAAGTTTTTCTATCACAAAAATATAAATTTTCCTCTTCATTTTTGTTCAAATTCAAAACGTAAAAAAAAACCTTTCTATTTAATTTAATCAACATCCTTCTGTGTTTTTTCATACACGTTATTTTTGCTACAGAGTTGACGAGTTGACGAGAAGATAAAAATAGAAAATCGCTTCAAATAAATTATCTATAAAAAAGTAAAAACAAAAAACGATTTTTTTTTCTTTTCCTTAACAATATTTTCATTTGTTCACAACAAAAAAGAAACATAAAACAAACAAAAAAAAAAATTGCAAAATTATCGATCAGTTTAATGAACGAAATGATTATTATAACAAATTCTATTGATTTTTCGTCATATGAGAAAGAGATTTGGGGGGTTTTTTGTGGTTGATTTGTATTAGGTAACTTGTTTATAGGGTTGGGCCCCAAGAATAAATGGTTTCGATGTAGATATAAGGTGAAGGTGGGTGGCTTAGAGAGTTATAGTGTTTCTTATGGACAGACAGGACATGAGATTAGTAATTTAATAATGAAAAATTTGTGACGCATACACACACATGTACAGTCATAGGCACGTATTTCAGTTTTTATTTCTTTTATTCTATTCTATTTTATTCGTCATTCATTGTATTTTATTTTGTTTTTCTCTTTAGAATCGTGCAAATTATATAAAGGTCAACGGGTGTAAAATAGAAATACAGAAAAACAGAAAAGGTATTCAAAAATATAAACAAACAAGTAAAATTGTTGAATGATTATACTTCTAACTCAGTTAATTACTCTTTTGTTGGAAAAATATTTAAAAACTAACTTTTCTTTAATTAAACTTTATTTAACTTAATTTGAATTCAACTTTTTTTTAACTGTTATTTATTATTAGGTAAAAATATTGAATAAATTCTATTTTTAGTTTATTTCAATTATTTTTTCGAAGGTCAAAATTAAATTGAATTGAAAGATGTATACAAAAAAAAATCAGTAGAGGTTGAATTTTTGGAGTCTATTATAAGGATTTCTGTAAATAAGGGTCTGAAAAAGATATACTTACAGGAAAAGCTTTAATAATAAGGGTAGAAATACAAAAGTAAGAAAGGACTTATTGAAAATAAATCGTAAATATTGAACAGAAATGAAAGGACAAGAATGATATTGGAATTTAATCTAAAATGGTGAACATCACATGATCTTCACTAGAATAACTGAAATCGCTACTCAAACAAATTAAATGTGAAACGAAACATATAATCATGCTGTAATTCTTATTTTTATATTTTACATTGCAACACATTATTATTTTCATTAGAAATATTCTAAATCATGAACTAAATGGTAATTTACATGTACTGTGATTGTTGTATTGTGTTAAACATTGTCGTTGTAAACGTTGGAAAATGTTAAATTGCGACGATAAGTTTTCTCCATCAATTTCTCTAATGCAAGAAAAAAAATAACATTTTGGTGTGATAACAGAACCATAATGCATTCACATAGCCATTATCGGAATAATAAATATTTTCGTTTCGGAAATTGGGTTCGATTAAATTTTAATATAGTGTACAGGAGTAAATTACATTTAGAAACCCAAAAACACAATAAAGTATAAGTTTATGAAAGGACACAATACACAAAAATGTTTAATGCAATCATTAATCTCCATAAAGGATAGTTAAAGACGTATAATAATTGTTATTTTCGTTTTTACTCACTTCTTAAATTACAAATACCTTTTTTTCACCCCTAACACATACAATACCCTCCCCCTTTCTCTCGAATAAAATTGTATCAAAATTCAAAACAATAGACTTAAACATTTTAACGTATCACAGTAATTTGACCTTCCACATATTTTTCTCTCCTTCGTTTATCCGCCTACTTTTTTTCTACTTTCTTTGTTTTTTTTTTTGTGTGTTGTGTTTCAAATTTTTTTTCCCATCACAAAAAAAAGAACAAAAAAAAAATAAACAAACAACAACAATTCGTGACTTATATTGTCCTCTCTTGTATTGCTTTTTTTTGGTCGTTCGTTATTATTGCTGCTGCTGTTGTTGTTATTCTTGTTAAATTGTTGGGTATTCTATCAATGTCAGTCAGTCCAAACAAAATAAAAAAAACCTGAAAAGAAAAGCTTACGAGTTTTTTTCGTTTTTTTTTTTGGTTTAGGGTGACTTTTTAAAAAAAAAAAAGTAATACTATATAAGGCTCCCGTGACATCGAAACACACACTCACACAATAAAACGCACACATAGAAAAAGATGATACTTTACGTTAACACAGTTATACAACAATGATAAAATGCATAATTGAAAAAAAGGGAGGTAGGAGTTAGGGAGATCGTGTCAACATCTCTCCACATACTTATAAAATATTTCAAATACCCAAAAAAAACAACAGAAACAAAAAAAAATCGTGTCCCTCATTATATATAATTACACTAATTTTATCCAGACGACGACGATGAATCCCTTGAAAATCCCTTCTAAAAATGAAGAATAATGTGAGCTTTTTTTTTGTTGTTGTTGGTTGTGTGTTACTGGTGTGTGTTCGGGTTAACCAATTGGGACTTTAATTTTGTGTATTTTGTCTCTTGTGACAAAAACCAACCAACAAAAAAAAACGAAAAATGTTAAAAACGTACAAGCCCCAAATAACACACACACACACCAAATATTTTATTATTTTATTTTAACAAAAAAAAAAAAAATTTTAAACAAACAAGAAAACACCGAAAATATGTATAAATATAATTTCATTCCTTTAATCTGTGATATTTACGTATTCTAAGGCTTAAAATTAATTAAATAAATAATTAGAATATTGTAATTAAGTTTAATTATAAATAACTTAATAATTTTTGTATAAATTTCTCCGCCTTTCCACTCTCAACATACCAAAAAAGAAAACTTTCAACGACACAATAATAATGATATTTTTCTTCCTTCTGTTTTTACAGGAAAATGGAAAAACATCGACTAACCAAAAATCATGAGTTTTTGGCAACTTTAATCTTTCTTTTGCCTTTCCCTTTCAACAAAACCTAAACCCCCCTTCTAACAGACAACGAAAAAAAAAACTTTCCTCATTTTGGAGAAAACTAAATTTTTTTTCTATGAAATTACAAAATATAAAAAGGGGAAAGGAAGAAAAAAAGACAGAGAAGAAGAAAAACTTTCTAAGATAGATACTATGTGTGTATTGTAGGATACAAATAGAGATGAATACAATTCAACTTTTTATATTATTATTATTACACAGTAACAACAACAACACACATAGTACTAGACAGGACAGAGACATACTAAAAAAAAGGGACATGTATTTTAATATAAAAAGTTAAAATAACGATATGATAAGGATAACACACAATCAGACAGTTATACAGCCATACAGACAGAAATACTCAACAAAAAATAATAATCAGATTTTGACCACCTTCTTCTTTTTATGTCAAATATTATTAAAAAAAAACTGAACAAAAAATATGGTATTATCCTGGAATTATAATGAAATGTTACATCATCATCAACATCATAATCCTATAAAATATTCAGCCTCTTTTCTATGTTAAAAGTTTTTAATTTATCAGACGACAGACAACACTTTAATACAATAATAATAACAACAGCAACAACAATATTGAATTAAAAAGAGCGGGTTGGGAATATTTAGTCGAATGATAAAAAGTTGGAATGGGTGAGAGTCTGTTATAGTGTAGGAAATTAGTATAGAGGCAGAGGGGAGGAATAAGGATATGATGAAGATTATCTCATTAGCCTAAATATATAATTTTTTTTTGTTATCGTTTAATTTTTTATATTTATCGCATGTCTGTCCATATGAGACACAATAGCTAAGGAAGAGAGCTTTTCAATGTTAATATCCCTCGCTATTATTGTAGGAAAAAGGAAAAATTAAAAACAATTGAAAAACTAAAAGGAAAAACATTAAAAAAAAAAATAAGTGGTAAAAGACACGGACCAAAGTAAAAAATGCAGTTCATTTCTCAACTACACTATTTTCAATTTGAACTAATGACGACAAGGAAAGAAAGACTTTGCCTTCTTCCTTTCGTTCTACTTTTTTTTTAAATATTTTCAACGAGAAAATATTCTTTCTTACTTTTTTTTTGCTCTTAACGAAATTATGTTCGTATTTTTCTAAGAGTTTGAGTTTTTAAGTGAAAAAAATACAACAAAAACAGTAAACACAAGAAGAAAAAAAAACAAGAGAAAATTGAATTGAAATTGCGCTTGTAAAGAAAAAAAAGGAGTTTAATAGAATTTGTTTTTGGACAAAGAATAGGGAAAAAAATTTCTTAAGAGTTATTTTTTAGTAGAAAACTTTCAACTTTTCTTTTCCTTTTCTTTGTTTTTTTTTTTTGTTGTAACTGAGCCGAAAGAATCTTTTACTTAAGTTATATATTTATTGGCAATTGTTTTAACTTCATTTTGGGTGAAAAAATGTTAGGACTTGTCCATGGGAAAAAGGAGCAAAAAAAAAACTAAATAAAAGATAGATTTTCAGTTTAAGCTTTCCTTTTGGTAAAAATAGACAAAAACAAACTCATTTATCTTTTCTTCTTTTTTTCTTCTGTTATTTATTTTTTGTTTGTTCCTATATTTTGTTTTGTGTTTTTTTTTTTCTTTTGGGTTGTTTCGTTTCTGTGTTTTAACCAATAACAAAATAAATTAATGGGTACCGGATGTTATGGATGATTAACAGTCACTCAATTTCAACTTTACTCTTATTATTCTATACGGTTGAAACTCATGGGTTTTCACTGTCTCATTGTAATTCAGGGTAAGTTTAGTTCCGTTCTCAAAAACAAAAAAAAAAGAACAGCATTTATTTTTATTTTGTTTGATAAAAATAATATTATAATTAATTTTAAATTGATTTTTATGTCAACCAAAACAACAGAAATAATAAATAAATAAAAAAAATAGAACAAATTTTTTTTCCAATTGGAAACGGAAAAGGTGTTTTGATGATTATTCGAAAATTATAATAAAAAAACAGAAAACAATTCTTCATTATTTTTTTTTTCTATACAATTAAAAAAGCGCAAACAACAACCCCATAAATATATTTAATTGTTTTAAAATAGTACACGGTTTTTTCGTTCTTCCGACTAATTACTTGATATAAATATAAATAATCAACCCTTAACCTAGTACCCACCCCTCCCTGCCTATAGTTATTGAGACCAATAACCACACCACCACCCTTCACCCCCCATCATACAATAATGAATTCGATTCATAATCAATTATTTACATATTTAATGTAAAATTGAGAAATAAAAAAATTACGTTCAAGCAGAAAAAATGAAGTTCATTAAAAAATAATTGTATTTATTTTGTGTGTAAATTTGTAATAAAAAATTCTACAGGATTTTTTTTCATAATTTTTTTTAATACGCCAAATCTGATTATTATTTAAAAATGTTAAATATTAAATGCAATAAAATAAAATTATCCAGTAAATTTCTTACGTCAATTATCCTTCTGCTTTTAAATAATAATAATTCAGTGTATAAGTAGATTGAAAATATCATAAACTTGATTTTACCGGAGATTTTTATATACGAAAAAATAAAATGAATAGAAAGAAAGGCGAATTATATATTTGCTTCTATTTCTCAAAATATTATATTAAGTATGCAAAAATTACATGCACGTACGTCATAATAATAATAATAATAGTCACAGTTGAATACATAATAATATATATCCAATATTTGGATTGACTTTGGTCTTAGGTTCTGGTTGGTTCGTTGGATGTTTTTGCTATACATACATATATACATATTTAGAAGAGTAGAATATATTTATAATATATATTGTTGTAGTATAAAGTTGGGACAGACGGCGACATTAGTTAGAAAACACGGAATATATTGTGTATATTTTATATGGAAAAGGAAAATAAAAGAGAAAGAGAATAGAAAATGTTGCCAGGGCCTAGTATTGATCATCATATAAAATATGACCAAACCGATAGAGGATAACTGACAACATATTTTCTGTTTCTGAAGTGTAAAATGTGTGTTTGCGTATTTACAAATGAGGATATTTTATTTCATATTTATACAACAAAAAATAATCCAATATTATTAAACCATTTTAAAAAAGGATAAGAAAAATATTTAATTAAATAATTAAATTATTAACTAAATTTTAATTCATTAAATTTTTTCTTCTTTTATTTGTTTTTGACAAATAAAATTTAAAATTGTTAAAACAAAAAGAAAAAATGAAGAAAAAAAAACGGAATAAAAATGAAAAGCCTTAAGGGCGATGTCAGTGTTGCCAGTACGTCTGTTTACCTCCCTATACTTTTGTACTCCACTTCTCCTCCACCACAATATGTACTCATTCTTTCTCAAAACACACTCTTTCATTCAAAGTCTATAAACTAATTTTGAACGTCATGGAAATCCCTCAAGGTATAAACAAGTAGAAAAGAAAGAACATTTTTTTTATACCAAGACGAGACAATCCAATGACATCATCATCATCATAATATTAAATAAAATAAGATTTGATGAAGAAAATATAATCAAAAGAGATCTGAATTTAAATCTTTTTTATTTTTTCTCTTCTTCTCAATTTATTTTAGTAAAAAAAAAAAAAAGGATTAATTAATAATTTATTAGATTTTTCGATTTTTCTTGATGAAAATTTCTTAGAATAGAAAAGCAAAAAGGAAAATAATGTTTACGATTAATTCCACTGGAACGAAAAAAAAAAAATAATAATTACAATTGTCTAAGGAAATGTTTATATTTTATTTTATTTATTTATTTCACTCTCTTTCTATCTTTCGTTCCATCCCTTTCTCTTTTACTTAATTTTCCGTGTTACAAAAGCATGTAAAAGTTAAACAGAAAAAAAAAAAGTTTTCTCATATTTTATTTCAGTTTATTTTATTTTATTTTATTTGTTGTTGTTGTTGTTGTTTAGAAATTTACCGAATAGGATACGATATTTCTAAATTCATGACCCCTTAAAATGGAATTTATTAACGAACGTTAAAACTAACATATATGCAACCGTCTGAAATCACGCGATTTTACTTTCCATATTTTCCTTTATCTTCATTTTTCTTTATTTTCTTCTTTATATTTATTTTCACGATAAAGAAAAAATAAATAAAAATGAACAGAAAAAAGTGGTTATATTGCAATACAAAAATTCAAAAAAAACGACGACGACAATGGATCAATCAATCATTTTTAATAAAATAGCAAATTCATTCATTTGATTCACTACTGTATTGTTAGCTAACTTTATTATTTATTCATGATAATTTTATTTTAATATAAAAATTGTCTCCAACTGTGCGATGAGATATGAAAAGGAGGGATATAAAATTGTTTGAAAATGTATAATTTAAAATGAAATGCAGATAAAAAAAATGCATTTTATTAAATATATAAAATATTGTAACATGAAAAAAGGATCTCTGTGTTTTCCATGTATTATGCTATTATGTTAATGCTGATTATGATGTTTAGTTGAAAGCGACAGAGTTATAACTAGACAAACATATTAACTAACTGAAATTCTAAAATAATGTTTTTCATTATAAATTTTTTGGTATTATAAAAAGAGACAAGCTGGATTAAATAAATGAAATTTTCTGTACTATTTTACCGAACGTGTTAATTTGTGAAAACACATAAATTTCGATTGAATTTTTGGGGTTGTGGGTAAAGTAAAAAAAAATAAAAGAAAAGAGAAGAGAAGAAGTTTTTGTTGATGTTATGTTGTTGGAAAGAATAACGACCAAAAAACAAAAAAAAAAAAAAGGTTTTGAGTAAAAAAAGATTAGGAAAATTATTACCTAAAATGTATTATGAATAAGTTTGCTAAATGAGTTGAGTTTAAATTTTAAAAGGATTATTATTATTATTATAAAAGTTTGTGGTGGGATGGATGGGGTGTGTGTGAGGTGTTAATACATAAGGAGTTGATAAAAAGGCTTCTTTTGTTTAATTTAACATTTTTTTTTTTTAATTATTTTAAAGTTGGGCGGAATTTAAATTTTCTATTAAAAATATTATTATTCAAGTCTACAATTGTATTTATAAAATTTAGTTGTTAACAAAGAGGAAATTATAAATTAATTATTATTCTATTGTTGAAAATTTAAATACTTTTATAACTTTCAGCATAAGATTTCATAAGGCAGATTATTGAAAATAATGAAATAAGATCAGTTTAATGAAATAAAATTAAAGAACAACAACAAAAAATAATCAAAATTATTCAAGTTAACCTTTTTCCATTTAACTTTTTGTCGTCTTCAGATAAATTTTGCAACTAATGCAATTATGTAAATACGTTTAAGACATTTAAAAGATTTATTTGCTTATTAAAAATGTATTATTCATCCCTTTCTATTCCAAAATTTATTTATATTTTCTGTATTTTTTCCTTCGAAAATAATCAACTATTTAAATTCCCTTCTTTACTTGAAACGAAAATCCATTATTTTTACCATTAAATAACTATTCATTAATGATCGTAAAAATAAATATTTAAACGTCAGAAAGAAAGGAAAAAAAACTGCATTACTGTGTAAATAAACAGAATAACATTTTACAAATAAAATATTAGTATAGAACTTGGAGATCATTTATTGAAACTATAAATTACTGAACAAACTCGCTTCCATAAACGAAACAAATGCAAGTAAAAAAAATAAATAAAAACAAGAATTTAAATAATAAATATAATGAATTATTAAAACATTTGTAATTTTATAAGAAAAACTTTGCTATGAATCATATCTTCTCATAATTAAATGGTTTGCTTTTTAAAAGCATCGCTTTTTCACGTTTTCTTCGAAATTTTCCAAGATTAAAATTTAATAAAAATTTCTCTTAAATTCCATTTTATTATTAAATTAAATTCTTGCAAACACACCAAAAAAAACTGTTCGTTCTTATTATATAATCATTCGAAATACGATTTATCTTTATTTGTGATTCAATGGAATCCTTGATAAATTGGACATTTAATATTGTAGCAGTTTGTGTATTCAATAATTAATAGAAATACTTCAATTATTATAAAATATTTAAGTAAAAGGTGATATAAAAAATTTTTATTATAGAAAAGCAAATCAATATAGACGGAGAAACGTGTGATATCTTTTGGAGATTTTAAGTTGTTGATATTCGACATAAATTATTTTACTTATTTGCGTTCTTCCACTTGTAACAAAAATATTCGAAAACTTTTATTTCGAGAGTGCTCACATTTTCAATAAAAATAAAAACATTGAAAAATGATAAGACAAATTTCAAGTAAAGAAAGAATTTTTTTCGAATCAAAATAAAGAACAACTTTAAATGGAAATCTTTGAATAATGACTGGCAGGTTAGTGGGAAGGAGATGGTGGAATATTGAAATTGTTATTTCCAAAAAAAAAACAAAATATAAATAGGTAAAAGTTAAGTGAATTTATAATAAATATTTGTACAAAATATTAAATAGAATGAATAAGCTGAAATGAGTTGAAATAAAAAGGTAAATTAGATTTTCACAACGACATTTTTTCGATAATATTTTTTTATAATAAATTGAACACAACAAAATTGTTCGTTTTGATCTTCTTTTATGTTTTTTCAAACCAACCATACAATAATAATAATAATAATATTAAAAATTATTATTGTTATTTTTTAATATCTTTTATAATAATAATAAAAAAAGGAAAATATTATTATTCAAATTCAAATGTTTAGTTGTTGTTATTCACGTATAAAATATATATAAAAAAAGAAACTGATGAAAAATTCGATATTTGTTTATAGAGGAGTTTCACTTTGTCGTCGTCTTGTTTAATTTTTTTTTTACTTTTCTGTTTTTTATTCTTTCATGTACATATTTCTACTTGTATAAAAATAACATTTATGTAATGTAGTATATCGATTACAGAGGCGATGGGTACATTTTTGAGATCCTTTAACGGTTATGCTTTAAGCTTAGGGACCTCATAAAATTAATCTTTTGTTGCCAAAATATGATAATAATTTTTTGATCGTTATTAATGAAATTTTGGGGCCCTTTGATGGAGACACATTGTGCACACAAATCCACTTCAACTCTTATAATATGTAGTCTATAGAATAATGTAATTTACAATACAATGATACTTCCTGCTTATATAAACAATAATAATTTTATATATAATTTTTCGTGTCGTGACCACAGTCATTGAATATATTTTACCTAGTCGCCTTTTAGTTATATACAGTACTAGGTATAGGCGCCTAATTCCCACGTTACCTATGGTAACTTCATATTTTTTATTCTCATTTTATTTTTATTTTCTATTTTTTTTCTTTTAACAAATCAATAAACAAAAGCGGGTACACACTTAGTCAAAATGACGCCTTAACATTTTTATATTTTAGCTTTTTCTTTGTTATATTTATATTGTTATATTTTAGCTTTCAGCTTTATAATTATGTGACAGAAAATATTCCATTCTTTTTATTCGTTTTTATATATATAATTTATTAATTTAATAACATTTCTTAATCGACAAGGAATTAAAATACGTATTTTATTAAATTAACCAACAATTAATATATTTTTATATTTGTCTCCTTATCAATAATTGATAGCAACTGCAATATAGAAAGTCAGATATAATGAGACACCAACAAAATAGAAAATAGTTGGGTGTCTAGTCACAATGTCTTGTCACGCAACTATGTCTTATATACTTTTTTTTTCCTATTTTTTTTTTCTTTTTGTACTGCTACAATCTATATTTAAATACCCAAGAGACAGAAAAGGCTATATATAGAGAGAAAGAATAATATTATAAATAATTGAATTAAATTTTCCATTTATTTCAGAGTTTGGAATTATTAAATAAAAGAATATAATCATAATCGAAAAAGTCATTTTAATACTTTTATAAATTTAATTTGAGTTGACATTTTTTACTTTTAGTTTTTGTACGCGGATTAAATTTCATTGTTTTCGAAACTAAATGATTTTTTGTCAGATTGATTTTTATAAAATGAAATGATTCCATTGTTATATTATAGAATAGTAAGAGCTCAGAGTCAGAGGTAGGGTATTAATTTTAAGTTTATCTCTTTTAAACTCTTTACTTTTCTCTATATCCATTTTTATCCCCCTTCCCACTTATACACGTCATAAAAACCGATAGAACAATAACAAGGATTATCGCCATAATTCTATATAAAATAAGCTTTTTGCCCCTTTTTATTTAATTTTATTTTAGAGAATCATATTTTCATTTTTTGAAAGGGAACTGCTGTAATTTTTTTTTTGATTAAATTCAACAAAAATAAAAGTAAAAAAAAATGGAGAGAAAAAAGGAGTCGAGTCATGTCAATTTTTAGAACGATGAAGAAAAAATATATAAAGAAAACAGAAAACTTTACGATATTATATAAAATATTGATAAATTCATCAAAATAAATGTTGAAGCTTTTTTAGTCTCTTCCTCTACTTTCTCTCTCCATTTTTATTCAGCTAAAAAACTTTCCAAAGTTAAAATATTGTGGATAATTTATTTTATAGAAAAACAAAAGGAAAATAAAAAATGAAGGAAAGCTCATCAATAATAACAATAACGAAAATAAAAAACCTTACTCTATTCTATATTCTTGTTTTCAATAATTTATAACTGTTATACCTTTAAAAACTCAAACCTTGAACACCACAATCCATTTCCATCACTCACCCCCCTTTTCCCACATAGCAACATTATAAACCACACTAAAAAAATACTTATTCCTAAACAATTTAATAATAAATAATGATTACATTTGTAATCATACAAACACACACATATCAGACTAATAATACAAATATATACAAAACACCTTTTTGAAACTTTCCCCTTTTCATACACTACACCTTACCAACACACCCCCCCCCAAACACCCTCTTCTTTTTAAACATTATATCCGCAGAATATTTATATGATAATATTATACAGTAGTAAGTAAAATCTTCCAACAGAAAATTAGTTAGTAACACACAACAGTAGATATAAATAAAGAGAGTCAAATAAATCATCAACTTTTCTTAATGATTTAATTACCAAAAAAGAAAACGATAAATTTTTGGGTAAAATTTCGTCTTTCTGACGTTAACCTATATCTTTATCTATAATGCTTAAGGTAAATTATGTCTTTTTGTTTATATGTAGATATGTGTGTGTGTGTGTGTCTCCTTGTATGTCAAAGACGGTTATATGTAATATAATTTACAAATATATAACAATATATTATGTTAAAAGGAAAATGGTTTTTTGAAGAGAGGAAATATAAAAGAAAACGGATATAATTTGTAACGAAATGAAAAATCTAGTTTTAGATTCACATATGAAAGAAAAAAATACGATAAATGTGGAAGAAGTATCGTGTTACATTCTATTTTCTTCATTCTTAAAATTACAAATAAGAAAATTATCTCATCTAATATTGTTCCATGTTATTGAACACACAAAACCAGAAAAAAAAACTTATGTTCTTTCTTTTCTTTATTTTTATAAATCAGCTGATAAATCGTACGATTAATTGAGATTTAGGAAATAATGTAAAAAAAAAAAAAAAAGAAGGAAAATATAAAAGACTTATTTTGGATAAAAGAAAAGAAAGAAAAAAAAAACTCTTATATTGTATCCTCTCTATTATTATCTTATAATACTCTCTTACTTATTATATAACAATTCCTTTTAGTTAAGAAGATAAATATAAGAAAAAAATAAAATAAAATAAAAACAAAAACACAAAATTTTTATACACATAAGAATGAGAATAAGAAAAGATCAAATATAAATAATTCTTATTTGAAATTTTGGGAAAATTTTTATTTTTTGTTCTTTGGATATTTAGTAAAATAAACTTTTCGACTTTATGTTTGACTTGACCCCAATATAACATTGAAACGGATTAAACGCAATCAAAAAAGAAAAAAAAAATCAACAAGAACACGAAAATTTCCGTTTTGCTTGTAAATTTTTTTTTTTTTATGAAAATCTATAAATTTTGAGAGAACGAAAAAAATAGAAAATATTGATTTGTTTAAAATTAATTTGAATTAAAAACAAAAAAAAATACACTTCAAAATAAATTGTCCTTCTAAATGGTTACTTCATTTTTTTTTTGTTGAAAAAACGTATAAAATTACCCAAAAGCAAAAAAAAAAAAACAGAACAGGATTTTTTTTTGTTTTAAAAAAAACGTTAAGATTTAATACTTACTGATAAATTTAACTTTCTTTGATGCTCGTGGTTGTTTTGTACGAGTTTTATTTGATTTCTTCATTGGTGCTGCACGTCGATTTACTATAAAAAATTTAACAATTTTCATTTACAAAATTTGTTTATAACAAATTAAAATAAAATGAAAATCATAAAGAAGCATAACAACAGCAGCAGCAGAAATGCACAGCAACAAACACAAATAAAATGGAGAACATAAAAACTAATTTTTCAGTTTGTTTTTTTTTTTTTGAAAAATATGAATAAATTATATTTTATAAAAAAAAACGTCAACTAAAAACAGAAAAAAATAAAAAAAGTGTAAAAGCAGCAAAATTACTTAAATTTATTGACATTTTTTTTTTACTCCATTTTTGGTATGATATAAGTCGAATCGATTGTTTCCAAATTGCAGAGGTATGAGAAGGTCGTGCGTTTTTTTTTTTCACTAAGTTTTTTTTTTCTTGTTCTTTATCTTCCTTTTAAAAAAACCTCATTAAATACTATCTTCATCAGAATTTACAATGGCAAGAAAGAAAAAAAAACAACCTTTTTTGAATGAAACTTATTGATTTGATATCATCATTTAAGTGAAAATGATATACAAAACGATTTTCATATATATAAGGATAGAGCTTAGAGCATAATCGGACCCATATCGCAAAAAGAAAAAATGAAGAAAAAAGATGAAAAACTATATACAACCAAAAAAGAAGGCATAAGGTTATTTGTAGTTCAGCCTGCTGGGCAAAAGGCATTGGAAAAAATTTGCTGGACAATTTTTTGACAATTTTTCTTTTTATTATCCAATATCGACAAGAAAAAGAAGAAGAAGAAAGAAAAGAACATCGTCATTAAATAACAGATGCTTCCTTCAAGATAATACTTTTTTTTTTTACTCAATAAAAAAAAACCTGATACGTTCACCTCCGTCGTCTAAATATATGCGCACCCTTTACCTTTACCCTTATCAAATGGAAATTACTTTCGACTTTTAATTTTGAATACAGAAACCGCATGGTACAAAAAGTTGGAATAACGTGGAAAAGGAAAGAAGAAGAAAATTCAACCCAAAAAAAAAGACAACTTTCACATGAATGTTACAAATTGAACAATTAATTATTAATTGAACTAATACGGAATACAGAGTGAAAGTGTAAGAAAGGAAAAAAACAAGAAGAAAAAGATATTCTGTTTTATATGAAAGTTAAGGGTATAAGAAAATAGGGGGTGGAGATGAAGAGAGATCTCAGATAGAAAGATTCGTTTTTGGTGTCGTTTTCATCTTTGAATTTCACATCAAGAGTTTCATAATATTGTATATAAGACAATAAACTTGATAAAATAATATTATTATTTTGTGTTTTTTTTTTCTTTGGGAAAACACAAAACAATATAACTATAAAAGTTATCCCAAAGGGAACGGAAAAAGTAAAGACTTTTCTTCTTTTTGTCTTTTCATTTTTGCGCATCACTTTGTCGGTTTTTCCTGCTTTATTCTGTATTTCTTTCTTTCTTTTCTTTTCTTTTATTTATTTTTTGTATTTTTGTCTTTTGTGTTTTCTAATAATCATCTTTTGGTGTTTAATATCCAAGAATAAATAAGGCAAAAATATTTATTAATGAATGAATGTTTTGTGTTTTTGTCATTTGAAATTTATTGAAAATGTTTTCCATTGTATAATTTTTCTTTTTCTATTTTCTATTTCTGACTCATTTGTGTTTTTTAATAAACGAAAATAATTATGTCATTTAGTTTTCCGGTGTTTAAGAGGAAAAATTAATCCCTCAAACAAACAAAATACAGTCGGAGGACTCACGAAATATATTTCTCTATTTTTATTTCAAATAATGGTCACCACTCTCTGTCTCTCTCTTTCACAACAAAAAAAAACTACACTGTAGATATATATTTTATGACAGACAGACTCAGGGACAGAGGTGTCTGCAGTCAGATCGATTTTTTTTTTCATTTTTATTGAGCCCAACAAAAGCAACAAAAAAAAAAAAAAGAATGAAAATAATGAAAATTGAAACAGAGTTGAAAATTTTTGGAAACACAAAAAAAAACAGAGGGACGAAATTATATTTTATTGAAAATTGGGGAAAAAAAAGGAAAGAATAAGTAAGAAATATTGATGAGTCGTATGTAGGAAAAATGACGTAATTATTGAAAAAATACAGTTTCATATTCTTTTCTTTTTCATTTTTAATTAAGGAAAATATTTTTTCTCTCTAGACAAAACGATTATCCTTCTACAAACGTATTGATGTATTATTTTGGGGTGTATGCCAGAGAGGACTTTAAGTGTCAAAAAGGACAAAAGCTTTTCTTTTTTTTTTGTTCGGAAATTGATTTCTGTGGGAATATTATGTTTTACTTTATTTCTTTTGTTTTTTTTTCTGACAAATAGAAGGAAATCGACCCAAAAACAGGAAAATAAATAAATAACGAAATTTTTCTTTTCCTTTTTTGGAAAAGTAAAGATTCGTAAGTCACAAAAAATGACTTTTTAACTTTTTTTTCCTGTAGATTTTTTCTTTATTTTCACTCGACTTATATAATTTGTCTTATCGGTTTTTTATTTTGGAAAAATTGTTCTATTGAACTTTTTCACAAAATTCAATCGTTTATTATCAATTTTTAAACCAATTTAAAGAAGAAAATTTTAATTGTTAACATTTTAGCACATTATTATACAATTCATTTTAATGTCGTCATTCGTATGCTAATAAGTCAAAGAAAATAAATGTTCTTTCTTTCTTTCTTTCTTTATTATCAGAAAGGTGCTAAATTCTGTTTGTAAAATACGAAAAAAGAACAGATAACATCATCCCCGAGGATCTTCCACCAAATAAACGGAAAAGGAATATAGATATTAAGTATACTTATATACTATATGTATGTATATATGTTAAAATGTACGAATGTACACCTCTATCGTTGAAAATATATATTTAGGTTTTGATTTTACTGAGGAGACTGTGTGCAAAACTGTTGCTTTTGATACCCTAATTTGAAAAATAGGGAATATTATGTATAAAGAGGGGTTGGTTATATTCTCTACAAGAATTAGATTAATGGATAGAAAGAAAGAAATGAAAAGAAGGAAATAATGCACAAGAACATAAAATTTGTATTTTTTTTTCGGTTTGGAGGAAAATTTGAATTTAATTAGTACAAATTTGGTAAAAAAAAAAAAAATAGGAAATAAAATTTAATTACCCAACCAAGTTAACTTGAAGAAGGGGAAACAACGGAAAGAGAAAACGAAAAAAAACAGCGAAAAAAATGTAAAACAGAAAAAAGAAAAACTAATAAATTTACCGCATGAAAATTATTTTCTATGAATCAATAATGCGGACCAATTGCTTACGTAGGTATTATGCATATACATACAAGAATTTTCTTTCATTTTTTTTTAGGTGAGTATTTAGAGAATTATTATATCACCACCCTACAAATACACAAGGTCACGTAAAACTGTCAAAAAAAATAAAATAAAAAATAAAAGTAAAATAAAAAAACACCGAAGGAC